>CM041544.1:8844500-10203250 GCA_023238725.1 Scortum barcoo | reverse complement strand
CTTCCTCTGACGGGTGATGGTCGCAGCCTCTCTCTTACAGAAATGAAGAGGATTTCTCTAAAAAACACAGCCAAGTAAGCACAAACACATTACACATACACGAGCATGTGTTACACTGGTGTTCTTTTAGCGACTCTCCCATGGAACAAACAGTTTGACAGCTCATTTCATTAGCTCGTCTATTTTCAAGGACTCTTCTTTCACCACGACCTCTTGGTTAATGACCTTAATCAACAATAGCCGAGCTGCCTGGGTCCTGCCCCTGGGCCTCTAAAATAGCTGCTTAAAACTTAAGAGGGTCAGAGAGCACCTCCATTAGCAACCTCGACTCTCTTCATCTGCTGCCATCCAAAACCATTAGACTGTGTAATCGCCCATCGCACTCCTCCATGTAAACAGGCAGCACTAATAACAATGAATTTTTTTTATGACATACACTCACAGCAAACATCTGTAACGTGATACATTCCATCTCTGCAACCTTCAACCTCTTGGCGGCTGAGGCTGAAGCGAGCTAAGCCGGTGAGAGCTGAAGGTTTTAGGCGACTTTCAGGGTCAGAAGTCAGAGGTTGCTACGAGCTGACTCACTGTAGACATATAGCACGGGGTCACACCGGGCCATCACAAGTGAGGTATTTGGCTTTCCTCAATGTCCCACTTCTAAGAAATGCAGTTTTCATACTTTTGATCTCTGGTCATGCATGAGAAACAATTTTGAAAATGCTTGCTTTAATCTGTTTTTATGTTTTTATGTTTTTATGTCTAGTGTATTAAAGTCTCAATCAGAACTTTTTAGGAACTCTGCGACTGTAAATCAAATTCAGAATTTGCATGGTGTGTCACGCATGTTACATAAACTAAGTTATAGTCAGGCATGCTGGCTCTGTAACGCGGAAAAAAGGCCACAAATCATCAGTTCAAAGCGGGAATTTAAAAAACGATGACTGAGAATGCAATGTGGGTTACATTTTCAGTGTCAAATATTGGCATTCTGGACTACAGAAAGCGTCCGTCTGCACAGCCTGGTATGGGCAATAGCTGGGGCTTTGAAGATATGAAGAATGATGTGTTTTCCCTCCCAAAGGATACCATTCATCAGACTTCACCGATGCCAACATACCGGGATGTTCTGTACTATACATGCTTAGAGGGGGAAGGAAGACTGCTTGAGAGATGGGATGAGGAGCAGACGGTCACCAGGGTCAAATGTTTGATGAGCTTAGTACATGAACTGTCAGTGAAAGAAATGTATGGTCTGTTGCTACTGGTGATAATATTAGCTGTGACTTGTGTATCCAGAATGAACCCATGGAGATGTTTTGGACCCCTTTTTCACAGTCATAGTAGTAATAAACAAAGTTCTTTATAAACTCCCCTGTTATTTCTGTTGCTGTTAAGCTTCCCTATTTTTTGTTAGAAATAGCACTTATTTCTCAGTTAACAATTAGGAAACTAATATTGGCAACTGACAAGGCAAAAACCAGCTATGCTGCAAAACATTTCTTTTCATTCAGAAACTGTCCAGTTGTAATACAAGCCTCAGGAAAATTAAATTCATTTCACGATGGAGACATGAAATTCTTCCCAGAATTATCTTTCAATTACGTTCAATTACGTTGGCATCAATCTAACTGCAGCTCTTATCATATTTGTTATTACTGACAAAAACTAAAACAATACCAATAATGTACAACTAGATTTATATGTGTCCAGCTTAGACTGCCTGTCTGCTCATCTATCCGTTGTCTAGCCGGTCTCTGACAGTCTGCGTAGGTAGATCTCATTTATAAGGCCCTGGACAGGCCCATCTGGGTGAATGTGACTAAGAGCAGAGAAGATCAGATACAATCTGACTCGCAGCCTTCCACTCGTTCGCTCCAGGAGCTGCGTGAGGAATTTCTTTCTTGCTGCAAAAATGCAGGGAACACCCAAAAAATAAAAGGATGGTTAATGTTTATTAAGGCTGACACAATCACAGAACACATTATTATTTCAATGTGACAGTGCTGGAGCCGTAGCGCTGTCGGCAACTAAGCCGTTTTGAAAGCAAGTTTAATAGAATTGCCAAAATGACTGCATGATGGATGGAATTCCCCTTTAGCGGCTTCAAGTTAGAAAAATCGACGTTTTTGGGAATCTGCTTATTTGTTTTCTTGACAAGAGTTAATGAGAAGATTGATACCAATCTCATGTCTGGACGATAAATATCGAGCTGGAGCGAGAAGCTGGTTAGCTTAGCTTAGCATAAAGACTGTGAAACAGGGGGAAACAGCTAGCCTGGCTCTGTTCAAAGGTAACAAAATCAGCCTATCAGCACCTCTGTGACCTCATCTCTAACTGAAATCCCCCAGGTCATGTAATTTCCAGTTGTTAGAGACATTTGATGTGCTATTTAATCATTTTGTGTCCACGCCAACTGTAAATGTGCATATCTAAGCCAGCTTAATTGCATTAAAGCTGCACAGACTAAACAAAATTCTCAATGTCATTTCAGTTGTGTCCTTCATATTCTGGATATTCAGGCAAAGAGAGGACAGAGAGGACAGCACTATAAACTAACACCATAGCCAACAGAGAAAATGCTGTCTACTACATGTGAAAGGTTTTGATACTTAAAAATGCCTCTTGTGACTTTGCAACTGGACTCAAAGTCTTTATTTTCTCACTTCCTGTTCTTTGCAGTTTCCAGCTGTGTTGAACACAGGCCAGTTGATTCCAGAGAGGCTGTCTCGGCTCAGTCTGAGTCTCACTCTAATGTGACATTCTGGAGCAGACGGCAGAGTCCGGCTCTGTATTTGCTGTCTGGCCACTACAGTAAGAAGAGAGCCTTTTGCTCTCTGGGGTCAGGCAAAGAGGAAACGAAGAGATAAAGTATGAAAAAAAGGACTAAGGAGTGTGAATGACCTTTCAAATGCCAAATGGCTGCAAATGAAAAGATACAGTAAAAAGGTCCAGTGGGACGCCAGCTGCATTTTCTGCCTGCCTGCAAAGAGCAAAGATGATACATGCTGACATATGGAGACAAGAGTAGCACTGAGCTTGAAAGCCAACGATATGATTCACTCATTGTTCATCCTCCTGGTTGGGACGATAGAACATGTTAACTTTTAGAGACAGCTGCTTGTGTCAGCAAGCGGTCACAGTCCTGCACAAACTCCAACACATGAAGTGCAAATGAGGTCTGAAGTACTTTAGGGAAAGAGTTAAGAAACTTCTCACTTCATCAGAAGACTGAAAACAGTATTTACTGACTTTTATTTCATGCAGGTTCTATTGTTGAATTAAAAAGGGTACTTCTTTTCATATCCTCCTTCCAACAAACACACACGTATGCATTTAAAAAATCTCAAGATATGTGAGAGTGCAGCAGTGTCTCTGGAGCAGAGGGGAGGTTCGGTGTCTTGCTCAAGGATAGTTTCAAGGAAACAAACACACTTGTTAAACAACAGGAAACCTTCCTTGCTATGATTTGAGTTTTTATGTTTTCGATCACAGACACTTTTTAATTGGCTGTTTTTTATATCAGGTTACAAAACAGATACTTTTTGTTTGGTAGTTTCCAAGTCTATTTTTAATTATTTTAACATAACTTAACTTAACATTATAAAATGTGCATTATTAATCAAATTGTCTTTCACACTAAAAAAGGACACATTTGTTTATCAATTAGTTCTTTTTGTCATCTTAGCTGGCATATAGCCGACTGAAATTACACAACAAAGACGATGACATATGGCAAACTCTTGACCATTAGCAGATTCTGCTAACACTGAAACTCAGCGTGAGTATGCTTAAAACTCAAAACTCGAAACAAGCACACCTGGTTTAGCATTATTCAAAGCAAAAGCGCTGTTTTCATTTACTGGCTCTGGCTTGTAAATGTCTCCTATGTGGCACCATCTTGTTCGTATCCAGCCCGTCCCCCCATAGCTGAAAGTTACAACTTCTACAAATTTTCCAATTCAGATACTGTGAGTCACATCTAATAAAGGCTGACACATCATAGAGAGATTTTAACGTCAATGTAAAGATTTTACTTCTTTTCTGCTGTTGTAATATTTTTATTTTTGTTTTTCACTGATATTCGCTTGTTTTAAAGTTCAGACTGTACAAAACTGATGGTCTGTTACTTTAATTTCAAGTTGTTTTGTCATATTTAACTTTGCTTAACCAGGAAATGATCATGTAGATTAAAATCTCCTCTTACACAAGCACGGTGCTAGAAACTCAAGAGCACACAGAGAAGTGGTTCAATAACTTTTGCCCTAATTTTATTTTAAATATTTGTAGCGTAAATCATAATAGCTTGATCGGAATTCAGAACAGTCCCCTGAAAAAAAAACAAAAAAAAACAATGGAAAAAGAAAGGGCGGCCCTTTCACCAATAAACTGTTCTTTGGCAAAGACCACAAAGACGTTTCCACCGCTGATGTGGAGCGATGTAATTGGAGCTATCGACAGCTTGGGATGAGACAATACACATATCTGAGTAACCCAAACAGAGCACAGCCCCATGAAGTCTATTTCTCTAGCCTGACCCAGTAACCCGTTTCTCTGAAGGCACTGTTGATTTGCCTCTGGCCACATTTTCCAGAACTCACTGGAGGAAGTCATTTCAGATGCAGTATCACCACAGCCTCATCTTGGAGCAGAGACAAAATCCCTCCTGTTTCTAAGTGTGAAAATAGTTCTTCTTAAATGTGCAAGTAAACTTTTTACAGTAGCACATGTAGGTCCAACACAGGGGAGCTTACAAAACTTTACAGAGGTATGCCACGTGAAATCTCGCAGGATTTTACAAGATAACAAAGTGAGGTGACAGTAAAAGTTGGCATCTCTCATTACAGACTAAAGTAGAGGAATAAACCCGAGGGAAATAACCCCAGAGGTACATCTGCCTGCTTGATGGTCTTTTAAGTATTAGGTTGGAAAACATGAGTGATAAATGAGTGGAAAATATGCATTGCATTATCTGTCTGAGCCTTGCATCGGAAGGTTCTCACAGCAGTAACTATGGAGAACATCTGGCCCTCAAATGTGTCTAAAATACAAGGTGAGCACAGGTTGGGGACACTCAGTGTTTTTTTATTTTTTTTTATGTCTTGGTAGGGAGAAAGATCAGGCTCATGTTACCACTATGATATCACACGGCCTTGGTCTCAGTTATAAGTAAGACTGACCAGTCATTTCCCAGGACTCCTTGAACTTGCAGTGATTTATCTAATTTACAAGTCTGCTATTTGGCCACAAACAAAAGAAAAATAAAGTCAGATATGCATGTATCCATTCCAGTCAGACATTAAGCCAGCTGGATGTAGGTTAACTAGAAGCAGCCGCATGAAACTGAGCCAGGCGCTGAATATAGCAGTAGAAGATCAACTGCGTAAGGAATAGGAAAGAAACACATTTCAGTTAATGTGAAGGAGAGCTCTCTATTACTCTCTATGTGTGTACTTATGAGCAATCTTATACGCTCATTAATTAAGAATTAAGAGGAGAATTAATAAGAGCTCAACTACTCAGCATCTTGAAATACTTACATATCCTACGTTTTCACAGATGCTGAACGAAGATTTTCTCTGACACAGACTGAAGTATCGTTTCCCACGTCTGAGCACTTCATGAGGCTGAAGTGTTGCATAAGGAGGCTTCTAATATCTCAAGTCGTCAGTGTGCTTCATGTGAGAGTTGCATAACGGGACCCTACCATCAATCAGCAAAATCAGTCTGCAGGAATGTAAGATGCATCATAATATGAATAACATGTCTATTACTACTAAGTTGAACAAATTGTGATTGGCATGAGTTTTTACATGTATACATTCAGAACATATATAGTGGATTAGAAAGGGAAATTCTGGCAAATGTTAGAAAGTGGACCCTACTGCTATTACCTATCATGTCCAAGGCTTAACATGAGCTGAAGAATGAACTGCCACTTTAACTTTAAGCTAACACACGAGAAGTTATCAAGAGTCCTTATGGATGAAATCATAACATTTACTGAGCTCACGTCAACAGATCCATCTCCACGACAACTGAGCAAACTCCCTCCACTAATGAATGACTGGTTGATACGGTTGAAAGCTTGCAAGCAGACCTCAGGTTGGGACAGTTTTGTCAAACCATGCTGGCTTAATTTAGGGAAACTAAAAATAAGATCTCAAAGAATGGGAATCATTCAGTTTCATACAGTTTTATCTCAGTTCCCTGTAAGAGGTCCTGAGAAGGATTAAATAGGCCACGGTGAGTGTTGATTTCAGTCACTGATCATGAACAGCTCTGTCCCTTCGAGTGGGCAGACAAAAGGTAGCTGTGCTGGGGCAAGTGCATAAGACTGTCCCCAGCTGTGTGCTAATTGCATTTAGACAATTTCTTGACAGTCACTGGAGCAGACAGTTTGCCAGTACAGAACTGCTTACTTAAGGAGCTGTAATTCAATAAACAAGTTTAGTTTAAACAGGCAAGTTAGCCATCATGAGTAATTATGTCTGTGCTTAAAGTTAAAAATTTGAATGAGACAGACAACAGTACAATACGAAAACTAAAATCATGTATTAGAAACATATTACTTTTCGCATGCTCTGAATCAGGATGTTCTCATGGGGACATCCTGGGTGGGAAGCCATGGCTCCTTATTTAGCTGCAGACCCTCTGGAGCCCTCCAAATGTTTCGTACATTTGCAAGTTTTACGACTCCAATCTGGTCAAATCTTGGCAGGTTCTTGTAGTATGAGATGGTCAGTTACAGAAATCTGAGAACAGAAACAAGTGAGGGCTCACAGGACACGATGATACAAAAAAAATCAGATTGATGCCATTTGATACATGATATAACACTGAACCAAAAATGTTTTGATAATCTGCACAAATCTGATGATTCTCAAAGAAATATGTCAGATTTCCATGTGGAAATAATTTGTCATGCTATTACTGCAACTATAGTTAGTGCTCACATTTGTGTCCTAATTTAAAATATACATTTTCAGTTTGGTTCAGTCAATAGTGCCAATTCCTTTTCTTGATTTTTTAGGGTTTCTGTTTTGAACGCATGTCCTATTAAACAAAACAGAATGTGCAGAAGTCCTGATGGGGAGTGAGCATGCCCTGACTGATGAAGTGTGTCTTCAGACTCTGCAGATTACTGTAATTCAGCCAGTAAATGGCCATGGATCAAACTTTCCACTTTCAAACTTGGAAATCTGAATGTATCATTGTGCTGCAAACTTTAACTGAATGGAGTTACACAGATGGACATGCAGATTTAAAACATGTGACTTGAGTCCAAGAGACAGTCAACAAGAAGTCTCAGGAGACGTGCAGCGGAGGATGTGATATTATATTTTAAAAGCTTTCTTTTTCGAATCTACTTGCTTCGAAGAGTTCCAAAGGAAAATCATTAAGTGGACAATAAAACATTTCCAAAGGGAATTGTTACTCTGCAAGAAATCCTCTGGAGATTTTGTTGGAGTTGAAAGGATTGAAAGGATGCTGGTATGAAGTATTTTCCTGTAATGGCAATTCAAGATAGACAAAGGTCTTTATCCTGTGTTGAGCTTCAGTTTATGTTTTCTTTGGCAACACTGCTTAGAGTACCTGGATTATTATGGATATCTGCCAGTTTAGATTCATAGCAGGCCAAGCAAAGGAAACGGCTTTGAATTCATTATGTGGACAACCTGAAATAAAGAGATCACAGCAATAAACTGACACCAGTGGTGGACTCAGGGGCAAAAACAATAAAAGGGCAGCAGCTGTATGCGGTGCAGTATATAGCATTATATTGCATTTAAGCCACTGGAGGGGCACTTTATCATGTTGTCTTGCACATTGGGCCACTTTGTTTTATCTATCATAGGGGAATCAAAGAGGGCACCTTTGCTATTGCTCCCCCTGCACCCCAATTTCCAGTGTTTGACCCTCCCTCAACACCATCAACAGAGCGCAACAAAGTGGTGTAACATAAAACCGCAAGGGCTTCAGTAAAAACCTGACAAACAGTTAACAGAAAAGTTGGAAAGCAGCTCCTGAACTGAACAAGCACAACCCCGTATAGTTCTTTTGTCGACTGTGGGACTATGCAGCCAATCACAGGCTGGAACAACCCTGCAGGCAGCCACTCATAAAAGTGGATCAGCACAGTGCACAAAGCGAGTCACTAGATCCCACAGGGTCGTGGCACGGAAGAGCGGTAGTCATTATCTGATTGGACTCTAAACTGGCCACCACTGGTTAAACCCACACAGTGATTTAGGGGATATTCATTTTAAATGAAAATTGGTCCAGGAGGCTAACACTTAAAAAAAACCCCAAAAAGTTCTCAGTAGAGTTTGTGGATGCAAGTAGTATTTTTGGGGGGTTTATACACGCTTACATTATATATATTATATATATATATATATATATTATATTATATGCTCAAATCTTTGCAGGGGGACTATCTGTTTTGTTGGCAATTTCAGTATAGATGTAGCGACACAAGACAAGTATGCACCCATCCGCGGAAACACACATATGCAATATACAAGTAGTACATTAATCCCGCACATATGAAACTTCTTGATTAAAACGTAATATAAGACTTGAGAGGTTTTAAATAGATTCTTGGACTGATGAGAACATGACCTCTGACTGACACTGCTTTTCACTGTGACCTCTTATCTCTGCTCCGAAACATTTTTCTGTCATACCTGTTCAAGATGCTTGAGATAAAGAAAAACAATTGGAATTAGATAAGTAGTGTTATGGCTTTGGTGTGTAGAGGAGCTGTATTCTCTCACTTCTTTTTCTCCTTTTAAGATGCAGAGACACATGGTTAAACAAAACTTAAAGAAAACAAATACCTTATGCTACATTAGGCAGTGCTTTGCCTGCAAAGATTAAACTTTTGATGTGCATACACAATCGCGGGTGGAGGGTAAACACACATTAACACCATTGCCTGTATGTATACAATGTGGGGTGTTTATGCAGCGTTAACTTGGGTCAACATCTGGAAAGTAAAAACAATCTCTGGTTTTACTTTAGTTGCCTGATATCCGATGTGAGTAAGGGAGAGGGGGCATTTTAGAGGAGTAACAAAAGACAATAAATAACAAAGGGCAAAAGGTAGGGAAAGATTCTTACTTCTGGAGTGGCGGGGTTGAAAGCCACGCTGAGCACCGTGTCTGAGTCTTTTTGAAGTTTGTGGAGGTAGCTACTGCTACGGATGTCATACACATAGGCCTGGAATGAGATGGACTACATGAACAAAAGCAGGCAGCAAAGAAACATAACCATGAAGTGAAGTACTGTTGCACGACACATATCCAATGTGGTATAACTACATAGAAAGAAACAACATGAGCAGATTTGCTTTAGGGATTTTTACTCAATACACACAAGCCAGTGTGTGTGTAGCTATGTCCATACTGTCATGCCCATTTGGTTCATATATCATAATTTACTGTAAACATCATCAGACTGATTAAAGTTATCTAGATGATCACCAGTAGTGTGTGACTAAGTTCAGAGATTGGCTGGACAGTGAGACTTGGCTCCTTTTGATATCAGTAATCAGACACATAAAATGCTGCAATCCTGTGCCAGAAGCAGTTATATCAGCCACTAGACTGACCTCAAATGACTCAATGGTCTATTTAACAACAAAAAAAATCTGTTTCTTCAATACTTTTGAGTAAGTGGACAAAATATGTCTGTACTATTGAATATCGAAAGTTGACATCAAATACTATGCTAGATTCTTTGTTTGTTTGTATAACTGCAAATGCACAAAGCAGTTTGAGATATTTTCTTTCTTCGTTTTATTTCAAAGCAATAAATTGGTAGAACGTTTCAAGTTAGTTGTATCCAACACCCAGCATCACTGATGGGTGTGGTAGGGCGTGGTCAGAGGTTTGACCTGTTGTACCTGTAACCACGCCCACCTGTCAGTCCCCAGGCTGACACCGACTCGAGAGCACCAACAAGCCTCTCAGCTCCGATTAAGCTGCTCTTTAAAATGTCTTGGCTATTGAGACTTATTACACACTCATATCAATCAACTACAGAGCACTTCAAAAATGAAGTGGCTGTTGAGACTGATTGACAATCTTATTCCTGGTTTTATCATGCAGATAAATTATTGTTATATGCCCCTTTGAGGTAGTAAAAGCCCTCTAACCATCACTTTACTTGTGGGTGTTAAATAGGTGTGGATTTTACACTTGGTCTTGGGTACACAAAAAGACTAGTGTAGAAATCTTACGATCAACACTTATATTTGAAATCCTCAAGTAGATACATAAATGTGTTATCGGCTTGTTAGTACAGCTTTTTTTTAAGTACAATCAGTGAGTTTTAAGACCCCATTCATTTGCCTCAGTGCCATGAGCACAGATAAAAACAGATGTGGGGATGTTTGTTGCCAGACGACGACTCATCAGATTCCTACAGCTGTTTTGTATTATGTTTCCCCGAAAAATGCTTCAAGTGAGCTCTGTCAAACGGTCCACGGGTAGAGTGTCTCCTGTCTAAGGCATATGACGTGTGTGGTGCCTAACAGGGCATTAGATACTTGGAAAGAAAAAGTTCTTTCAGGAATGCTTAAATATCACATGGATCCACAAATGTATCAGTTTTTATCAACAGTAGCTGAAGCGGAGTGCAGGAGCAACAGAGTCTGAATCACCGGACATTCATCTTGATTAAAACTTTAACCGGTCATAAATGGTGAAAGTAATACATACTTCAAATGAAGATACAACAGGTTAATACTGACTACACTGAAATTGTATTCCACTTAGATTGGTTATGTTTTCTGGAAAATGTGTAATATGATCTGGGGAGTCTTTTTAGAGCATTCAGATTCTTTTTTTTCCATGATTGCTTTTTGATATATTAAGACAAGTACAAATGTGTCTGGCTTAGGGAAGTCTCAGGGCAGCTACAAATAAATACGGTGTAGCTCACTACCATACGCTCTCCTGATTTCCGAGAAACGTTGGAAATGTCCGATCTCGACAGAGATGCTCTCAAATGTCCGCGCTGTGCTGAGTCCCCATAATTAATAATAACCAGCAGCATGCATATATTATTCCACTGCTTTCAACAAGCACGTACACCAGGAGAAAAGAGAGATGGATAAGGGAAAGGGGAGGCAAGTCTTCTGAAAACGTCTTGAAAGCAAGTATAAGGCACAGTCTGGAAAAGCAATTAAACGGTTCTGCTTTAACATGAATGTTGAATTTAACTTTTATGGAAAAATGCTCCAGTCCAAATAAAAATCTCTGAGTCAAGTGCAAACAGCTCTCACCTTAAAAGGAGGTGAAACTGATGATGATGAAGATATGCTGCTGTCCTTGCCCTTCACAACATTATAAAGTTTTTATAAATGTATTATTACAAGATTACGGCAACAAATCAGAATAGTTTGCCATTAATGTCTCTACTGAACGGCAACTGTAATTTTAACACACATTTGAGCAGATACAAAAAAAGATGAACATTTTCAGGAATTGCCCCTTTGCATTATTGGTAACATGATTTAGCTGTCACAATTTTTTGAAAATATCTAGATTTTTATTGCTTACTGAACAGCAGATTCGCCAAAGACTCTCTAAACTGACCAGGCACTGATATACAATGACTACAATTTATTTATTTATTAATTTTTTAACAGGGAATGCCTTTTAAAATGCCACATTAGCCGTCCATTTTCAACTTTGTGACTATCACTGCTCTGAATTCATACAACCACATTTTGATTTTATATAAATAAAAAAAATGACTATCAGACTATCATAACCCAAGTGTCTGAGACGCAGTATAACAAGAGACGTATATATACAGGGGAGAATGAAGCACAGTGTATATGGAAACCCAGAGTGTGACAACTTACACAGTTGTTCTCAGAGCCTGTGGCAATGAACTGGCCGCATGGTGAGATGGCTGAAGAGCATGGATGGCAGCGATTTAAATGGTTTTCATAGCGCCGTACACACCTGAGGAGAGTAGATGAACACAGTGGTTAAAAGTTCATGAGGTTCATGAACTAAAACCAATTCGATGTGAAAGAGAGATCGAATATTTGACTGGTTTTGTCATGATAACATCTACATTTTACTGCGTCCCTGTGGGATTATACTGCATAAACCATGTCTTATCTGATTGCATTGGTCCTATTGAGACAATTAATGTATGCTTTACATAAAATTATAAAAAAACAAACAAACAAAAAAAAAATATTGCTTGAAATCTGAGATATCTTTGATATGGGCATGAACAGTGTTTTTGCATGAGTGCAGTCACTTTTTTGTTAGACATAACTGTTTGATGAAAAATCTATTAATGATGATGATGCAAAGTCTATTAGTGTTGAAAACTGTGGAGCAGAATGCCAGTCTGCAGACTTCACATTTTAAAACATCTGAACCAGCTGAGGATAAGAAGTTGAGCATGACTCAAGCCAAACACAGGAGAGAAGGTAGTTGGTGACAAATAGCCCCCTTGTGTAAGTTCTACGCTGTTTTTTGTTTAGTTTTTTCAGAGGGGGAGTTTGCAACAGCATGTAATGTCTTTACATGCTGAACAGCTAGCTGAGCTAAGGTCTCTATAAGGGCTGGCATATTGGCTGGGCAGAGCTTTGACAGGATCTGGTGAGAGCATGTCTTTGACATTCACATGGTAATGTCATTAAGCTGGGCTAAAAGTAGGTCATATTCACTGGTGATATAAAGAAATCTGATATACCCAGTACCAGGGAGCAAGTTAATTCAATTGCTAAGCAATAAATACAAACTTTATGAAGCTTATAATGTTGATTTTTATTTGGACTGTGTCAGTGTTGAAGTCTCTGTCTATTTTTGTTTTCTTGTGATGCTGTATTCACATGCATTACAGACTGAAAAGAAAAAAAAAACATTGTTATAGGGAGTCTGGAGGGGAGTGGAGGCAGCCACAGTCAAATCTATACACCATCCATACATGCATACAGGCAAGAGTTTGTGACCATATTCTTACCTACTGAGTTACACTCATACTTACATACTGAGTTACACTGAGTTACACTGGGCTGGTGCTTACCCTTTTGTGAGAAGAGAGTGAAAACTGAAAAATTATGTTTTTCAATCTTTGAAACAACTTCATTTTGTAGGTAGTTGTAATGTTGTACAGCTTTAAGATTTAAGAATATACTTATATCCAACAGAGTTAAATTGTCTTCTGTGTGAGAGCTACTCAGACCTCTTAACATTTCTGTGGTTAGCAAGATGGATGAGAAATATCTGTTTCTAAATCTGCATCAGCACATCTGGATGTTTGGGTCCGCAACAGAGATGACACAAGCTGTCAGCATCACACTGATAAGAAGCAGTTTAACAAGTTAGAGTAAACACTCATCTGGTTTTCTAGGTCAGAATGTGGATCTAATGTTTTGACTGAGGGAGAGGAGATGCTGAGCTGAATCCCCACACACACATTCACTGCCTCGTGTGACTGATGACTATCCGGCATTTGCCTGATGAATAACACAGACTGCACTGGAGGGTCTGATCCCTTTTGAGTGAGAGCCTATACAGTTACTGAATCCACCTGGGTATTCAGTGTCAGTCATCAAGGCAATCAGCAGGCTAATCATAGCTCATTATCTGCAGCCAATATATTTCACCCGATTTCACTGTGTCAGTGCAAATCAGGTGAACACTTGTTATTTTTCTTGTACTATTTGCTGCTATTTAAGATAAGCGCATTATTGATCTATTCAGTCACAGAATGTTGTGCTCAGCATCAATTTAGCAGATGATGGAAATTCCACCAGATTTAAGGGGAATACATCACTGAACTAAAGAGAAACAGATCACCATCTGTTCACTCTATCTTTAGAATCAGTATCTGAGTGGGTCTGATTTACTCTAAGTGCTGGTGTGCAGACACCTAAACCTGAGCCTTGCATGCTTAATCACATTATTTGGAAATTTAATGGTTGAGAGGGAAGGACTGGATTTAAAAAAAGAAAAAAAGAAAAAAAAGAAACCAACAAATCCAGTGGTTAACTCTTTTTTTTTTTTAGGTGTGGCAAACTTTCAAAAAACCCTCAACCTTTGATGGATCTCATGCATGTTTATGCTTCTGTCTGAAAAGGAAGGAACACGATCATTCTGGGGATCCTCAGGAGACAGAGCAAAATAAAATTAAGATTGGGTTTCAGAAGTTTCCATCCAGTGAAATGTACATTTCCCATTCAGGTTTTTCTGGATGTTCTCTTGTTTCGTCTAAACAGAATACAGTATTAAGCCCAATTTTGTTCTAGAGCGTCTGTCAGTGGAGTTGTGTGTCTAATAAGATCAGTTCAATTTACTGTGCTATGCAATGGCCATATACAGTATTAGCTCTTTACTCTTACCCTTTATAAAGTCTTTGCTTTTAGCTAGACATTCATTCATCAGCAGTGTTTCTGAACAAGTACAACAGAGCCATAAAATAATTCTGTTAATGACTCCAATTTTTCTTGATAAAATGGCAATTAGCAGACACAATTGCAGAAGCCAAAGTAAAGATGACTTCGTATCTAATCGGTCAGGTTTTGTGAGAGAGTTTCTGGTCTTGCTGATTTCCCGTGTGATTTTTATGTTACTCTGGCAGCCAAATCTCTGTAAACTTTTTGTATAACTAAGACTGATGAAAAGATATTAAATTTAAATTACATTCCATTTAAATTAAGTTTGCTCCCGGTTGGATTAACAAAAATAACAATAGCTAAGATTAAGGATAAACAATATTATCTTTAAGTAAGTTAATATTTCCTGAACCTAATCTCTCTCTTACAAATATCAAGCCATTAATATAGTTTTTGTTTTACGTGCTACCAGTCAAGCACAAAGAGGCAATGACGTTGTTTTTGTGACGATCAAAGCATTAATGATGTTTAAAAAATTATAACACCAACATGTGTTCCCAGTAATGCATCCTGATAAACCCTGCTAGTTCAGAGATTTTGTTGTCAACAGATTTCATTGAAATGATCAGGAAGAATGTGTCGTTTCCATCAGTATAACGTCACTGAGATGTTTTTCACAACTGGTAAAACTTTCTTGATGTGCTTGTTGTCAAGTCTTGAACAAAAATACATGAAATGGTCACTCAAAGCATTTTTTCCATTTCAAAGAAAAAGCAACGCTGAATAAAATAATCTGATTGTCATGAAGAACAGTCACAAGAGCTCCTTATGTAAGCTTTACTCATACCCCACATTATTCCAAGAATTTTTATATTGCCTTATTATATCATGAGGAGTTTCTGACACAAAACCTTGAGCTGACTTAACTACTTCCATTAGCTGAAAGCTTCACATAAAAAGAAATATATAGAAATGTTAATTTAGCGGAGCTGTAACTCTTTTTGAAGAAAAAAAACTGTTCTATGTATTGCTTTCATACATTCATATGTTTCACCTCAGAGGAACTGCATCTTGATGACAGCTCTCAGAAGCAGAAGTTGACCTGGAAACCAGGCACAAATATTTATCAGATAGCAATAAGGTTTTGATGGAGTCTGGGATGAGGAGTTAAACATGGAAGCAGTCTCAGACATGAAAGAATGAAATACTCAATAATGCCTTCTACTGGGCCAAAAAGAACATTTTGAAATCCAAGAGAGCCTACTTGAATTATCCGCCTTATAAGGATATCTGCTACAAAGGGCCAAAGAAAAATATTCTCAGCTACGTACTTTGGAAATTGAACAATTGCCAATTCACTCATCAACTGAGGAATGTTTGTGTAAGGAAAAATCTTGATGTAATTTAAATATAAGGAAATTTTGCACGTCCAGGAAAAGCAGGGGAATAAAAGGCAATAATGGTTTCTTCCTTAATGTGATTGAACATTTATTGCTCTCGGGTAATTTCGACAGATTTGACAAAGCAACCAGATAAAGTTAGTGTTAGGCCTGAGAGGAGACTGAAACTTTAAAGCCGGCACAAAACAAATGAGGTACAAATTACTTTTTCATGCAGGTCTCACAGTAAATGTAATGAGTGTGTCAGAAACAGAAAGAAAAAAATATACAGAAACTAAATGAACACCATGCTATGCTAACCTCTCATAGAGACTGCATTCAGGTGTTACAAGTGAATTTGAATTCATGGCAAAACACTATAATTTCATAATGTGGAGGTCATTTCAGAAGTGTATGGCAGTGTTTCCAGATGGTAGCATGGGAGCGCTTTAGTTTTTTTCACTTTTTTTGGCCTGATTTTCACATTAAAGGTGCAATGATTACAAATCCAACAGATTTTCACATTAAAGGTGCAATGATTACAGATCCAACAGACTATATCAATACCAACCTAAGTGCACGGAGGTCCCAAATCTTCACCCCATCTGTGACTGCACTGGTGAGGAAGAGGTTATATGAGTCTGGTGCTTGTGTGCTAAACATGGAGCCCTGTGAGATATGCACGAAAAAAAAAAAAAAAAGATTAGTCAGCACATGCTTGACTGAACTAGGTTGTAAATCAGCATTTCCTATTGTCCAGCACTGGAAAATGTTGTTGCTCTACGTCCTGTATTGGCAAATCGTTTTCATATTATTATTCCAGGTAGTATTGTTACTACCCAAACGTAGGAGGTGACATTTAAGAAAGTCAAAGCACACTGGGGCTGGAAAGAAATCTGGAATAGAGACAAAGTTATTGTTAATTTGTCATTTTGCGTCATTTTCCATCTTTAATGTACCACTCTGAGATAGGAGTTTCCACTGCACATCTATACATTATATATTCCATATATGACTTTCACACCAAGTTATCAGATGATACAGTGGAGCGTGTGTGAGGGAGAGAGAGAGTGAGAGGGAGAGAGCAGCGGTGGGGGTGCTTTTTGTTTAGATTTCCATTAAGAGTGTGAGAACGGGAGTCTGAGAGGGCATTTCCAGTTCCATTTTCCGAGAACTCCTCTGCTCTGATTAGTTCCAGGTGAATTTTGCAGAGGAGGCCATGGAAATTTGAAGTGGGAAAAGCTGCTTCACATGCTGCCGATCCTGATGCTTGGTCCGCCTCGGGATGGGGAAAGCAAGAGGGGAGGGAAGAGTGATGTTATGAGCGCAGCCTTCAGGCAAGGGCAATCCCTCTGATCTGCAGGTATTAACCTTACAGGCATCCAAAGGCCCTCGGGCACCCGGGCGGAGGACCCTACTTTGACGCAATGGCTGAGGTGAAACAACACACTGCAGGCTTTCCACAATGTACGGCACACAATAGCTGATGTGACAAAGAGCAGGCACCTGTGTGTTGAAGGAGTATGGTCAGCTGTGTGTAAGACTGCATCACAGTTGAATGGGTTCATGCATTTAATCCACGCCGCTAGCTGCAGTGTGTCAAGCTAATCCAGTCTGGCCTGAGTGTCAAGTATGCACAGGTCAACATGCAAACGTGACTTAAGTCAATAGCTCAGGGTCACTGAGTACAAGCCCTGCTTTCACACAAATACACACTTTCCTATATTCCAATAAGTTATATGAGCATCTGTAAAATATGTCAAAAATTCCGTAATTTTTATGATTAAAATGAATGGTTTTGTTGCGATTACAAAGCTGGCAAACATTCATATGACTATATATGGAGAAAAACCAGGACCACCATTTCTCTGTAAAATGTAATGTGATAGCTGTACAGAGATGTAAATAATATGCAGGAAACCCAGACTTGATGCAGGGATTTATTATTGATATTTATAGTTTCATTTTGAGTGATGCGGTATTACATTCTTCCTAGCACTATAATGGATGTGGATACAGGCCCAGGCTGTCTACTTGTTAGACACCAGCAAATTGGGCCCACATTGGTCCAAGACAGTGATGTGGGAGTAAGGCCATATAAACCCAAACTGCATCATGGAACAGCATTACTCCAAGGCCATCATCCAGCACGCAATCTCCTACAGCAGTCTTAATCCTGATGCACCAGGGATTTACATTCAAACACTCAGCAAGATGAATGATACTAATGATGGCATGTCCTGTCTGTCATGGAAACTTTTTGGGTAACCATGACATTTTTTTAAACCATGACCTTCTTCATTCACACCACAAACTAACACTTTTGTTCCTTCAAAGATGATCTGTGCCTTATGTAACTCCCACAAAACTCAGAGATGTCTTATGTAACACTATAACATCTGCCAAATAGTAGACCCTTCAAGAGTAGGATGGAAGACGGGGCTCACACTACAGATAGATGCCAAGCTGTGCAAATTCTTTGCTATGTGGGTCTAAACGTCACTCAGTCTGCCTGTGGAGTGAGATGAGATGTCTTTGCCTTTCTTCATTCACAAAGGTTAGAGTCTATCAAAAGTTTTAGTCACCAGTCACAATATAATGGTAGGGAAACACTGTTTGGAATAAAAAAAAACATTACTAATAATTTGAATGATATTTGACTATGAATATATGAAGATATTATAGTGTAATACACAATAGATGGAACTTTTTCAGTTCTTGTTTTTCACAGTAACGTTTGAATGGCCTTACCTTGTTCTGTGTAATGCAGTGGGCGGCTCTGCTGTGGGCATCAGGCAGCTCTGAGACAACTGAACCCTTGTTCATGTCAAATACTTGAATGGACCGATCTGAACCGCACACCAGAACGATGTCTGAGGCGGCTGTTAAGAAAGTTATAAGATTTATCATTTACAAGGCATGGGCCTGCCATTGACGAGATGCCAGATATCTGAGTGTTTATGATGCAAAATGTTCAAAACCACCTTTTTACCCTCTTATCTATGAGGCCAGCATTCAAAGACAAAAAAACAAACATACATCTGATCACTAACTGTAACGAAAGCCAACTTTCCCTCATTGTTCTTGAGCCAGCACTAGAAGCTAGTGCTGAGCTAAGTAGGTAGCTGAACACATCAGTCTGCTTTCTTGCAGACAGCTTCGATCATTTCATGCTGGGATATAAAAGTATACAGTATATCTTTTAAATGTCAGTGGTTGTCTGCAAGTTTGCAAACTGCTGCATTTTGATTTCCAAATAGTCTTTCATGCTCAGGTTTGACAAAATATTGGGCTCTACACAGCGAAAAGACATTTTGTATAGTATGCTGTAGTTTTTTTTTTTTTAATAACACAAGTCATTTTCATTGTAATTTCTATTTATTCAGTTTATACCAAGCTAAACCATGCGGGTACTCGTATATTTATACAAGTAAGAGAGAGCCTCCTTTTGCAGTTAAGTTCCTCTTGGACACCTCCTAGCACAGTGGTGCAAAATATGGTCTGACAGGTTCTCACTCATCACAGTTCAGTTCAACGGATTTACTGGAGAATAAGTGCACTGTAAACCCTAACAAGGGGTTGGAATGCAGACATTCCTGAAAAAGTCACCCAAATGATTTGCAGGTAAAGTCAGCAGTGGAAGCCCTCAGGCAACACGTGAAGACTTTACGAAGCACAGACTGATTGCTGTGGTTGAGATGGAAGCAGTCCAGTTAGATGCTCAAAGTAAAGCTTTGGATGTTTGCTTTGCCCTCCACAGGATCACTGCAGTCTATAACACCTCCAGAACAGCATTGATGAGAGCAAGGATACGAGAGAAGAAATCGTTGATCGCAGACAAGGCAGTGATGTCGGTTGCTGATGTTGTTGTAAAGTGTCTTGCCAATTTGATGACACTCCGTTGCTGATATCTAAGAAGAAAAGGGATAAGTTGCATCATCACTCTCCAAAACAATAAAGGTATCTCTATGACACAAGGTTTCATATAATCTCTCTACCCACCCGTCACTCTTCATCTTTGATTGAGCTAAATGGCTGTGGCAGAGAATTCAGTGAGAGGCTCTACCCTTTACAACCGATTTCTTTTTAGTTTTCACTGACTGATGGCAGTTCAAGTGTTTCCCACACACATTGCTAAAAGATCGTGTGGAGGTCCTTTATTGTGTTTTGCCTGGAACCCCAGAATAAGGCCTGACAGCTTACAATACACAGTCAAGAAGTTTGGGTTGAAATGAGTGTTAGTAGTGTATGTGGTAGCTGCTAAATAAAGTCAGGCCCCCGTCAAATCAGTAACCAATCCCCCTTCCAAAATAGATTGCTTAAGTCTGAAAAAAGATCAATCCTTCGGTCTATATTCCCCTTTTTACCTGCATTGCAATGGATGTATTTGAATTGATATTCATTATTACTATTGCTGGATGAGTAGAGGTAAAATGTGGCAGATGATTGATTTAAATAGCTAAAAAATGCCTTCTCTACCATGCAAGTGATGTTAATTTTCTCTTAAGGAGGGCACTTAACCCTCAAAGTGTTACTGCTACGAGGCCAACAAGACTGTGGTCCTACTGTGCAGCTTTGAGGTTTGAACGTATGCCATTGTGATTGCGTAAACAGAGAAACTGGGCTTGACTGGACACAAACACAATTTGGTACCATGCCCCACATTTCTTTCAGCTGTATTCAAAGAATTCCTGGGAGGACAGATTAACAAATACTCATACACAAGAGGCACAGACAGTCAATGCAGTACATGAATATGTTTGTACAGCCCAAGACTACATTTTGAGATCAAAACAATGATGCAAAAACTAATGCTATAGGTTCATGTATGATTTGAGGCTGTGCTATTAAAGCTCATTGTTCTTTCTCCATTTCTACAAACTGTCTTGAACTCTAAATAATTTAAAACTGTATTTTTAATATACATATTTAAAATTTCTGCCGGTGACTGCATTAGATCAGTAGCTTTATTTGATTACCCAGCTATGGCCAAAGTGTTCACTTCCGTTAAAAAGTTAAATTCAGCAAGACACCAAAAGAAAAAAAAACATTCTTTGGATTAATCTCTATATTGGAATAATAAATCACATGGATAGGTAAAAACCAATGTATGTATCATGTATACACACCGTTTGATGTCATCACGTGTGATGTCCAGATTATACAGGTACAAGTATAGAGAGGGTCCTGATGCCAGAAGCAGAAATTTGTCGAGGTAATAGAACTGTGCACTTTTAATTGGTTTGGAGAATATACTTTTGCCCTAAAGGAGGAAAGAAGAGAAAAAACAATTACTAAATAAAAATACAACCAAATTTAGTTTAATTACTAATGAGAATACATTTGATCAACATTCGTCTCTTCTAATTGTCTTTTTTAATCATTGGGTGCAACAGTGATGCTGGCAAAAACAAAGACCTGATCATAATCCAAAATAGTTTTATTTAACTTCCAGCATCTTCTCATTTTCGTCTCCTCCAGTTCATAGAGAAGTTTTTCACACCATGTGGAAAAAGGGACTAAAAGAAAATCAGTTCCACAAAAAGGAAGCCTCCACATCAGAAACGTCAGATCAGACTGCTTCGTTTATGAAGGTTAAAGGAGCAAAGAGATGGGCTCTCCTGTTGGACCGTCAAAGCTTAGAGATGTACTAATCTATCAAATAAGACATTTTAATAAAACTACGTGATCATTTGACGTTAATTCTTCCTACAGTTTTTAAGTATAATTGTGCATAGCTATCTGTAATCCTGGCTCACCGCAGCAGGGCTCTTGTCCCTAAAAAGACTCACATTTGTTGCCAAGCTGTTTCACAAGAGCACCAAGCAGTGAAAGGCTGCGGACCCAGCCAAGCTCAAAACAATCTCACTGAGTGGAGCAAAGCAGGGATGGTTAGCATCATCTATGGGGAGACCCCAGAGTTTAGACTTGGCATGAGGAAGTAGACGCACTTCTAACTGTCCCATTAAATGTGATACCCAGTGAAGTAAGGAGGGTCTGCAGATGATCAGAGTTTTGGATGCTCTGAGTCCAGCAGATGCCTTGAATGACAAAGTCACTATCTTTGAGCCACGAAACACACCATTTCATCATCTCAATTAACTCGGTGCACTCTTTTGTAATTCCATGAGGCTATTCTTATTAGAAAAGCAAAGGGTGAATTAAACAAGTTTTATATCAATGCGTCAAAGAGACACCTTGAGCATTACACATAAATACCCCCCTTATAAAGTTGGGCCATAACTCAGTTTCTATTGACTTACAGAGAAATCGAATTGCAAGATTTTCATCATAACACCTCTTAGCTTTACATTAAGAGTGCATTACACCACTATGTTTAATAACTGAGTGCACCTTTCCATCACCCCACAGACATTACACTCTGAAAACATGTTCTTGAGAGCAGCAAATGAAAACATGAAGCAAAACATTGTGGATACAGTAGCAACCACTATTTAACTGTTATTCAAGTGTGGCATCATGGCCTCATTTACAACACTGCAATTAGGGACGAAATCCTTCCAGCAATCATGGCCGTCTCTGAGACGAGAGTGAGAGTGAAAAGTGTGCACGGCATGTGTCTGTATCTGTTTTGTTTCACTTCTAAACCAATTGGAATTTTTAGATCTTCAGAGTGAGGACATTTTTGCAATATGAGGTCACTCTGGCTGGTCCTCATTTCGCTGTTTTTTATGGTTACGACTTGAGCTTTGGATAATAAGAGAGTGAAGGTTTGACTTAAGCTTAAGGTAGGGCATATATTGGTTAAGATTAGGGTGACATGGACTGACTGAAGTCCATAAAAAAAGAAACTAAATACATAAATACAAAGTGTGTTAGTGGATACATGGGACATTTACCATGATAATGGCAGGCTCTGGGCTGCCATGGGTCCAGATTCGTAGTGACTGGTCCTCTGACGCACTCAACCACCACTGTCTGCTGAGGCTCCAGCTCACACTGCTCACTGGCTTGTCATGCCCTGCATATAAATAGAGGTTTGAAACCAACCTGGAAATACAGTGTGTGGCTGCAACATTTACTTTTATGGTACTGTTCAGAGAGTCAGGCAGAGTGAAGGGAAAAGGCGCACGGTGACCTGCTGGTCACCTCAACATCTGTCCTCTTTTCTCTGCTGCCCCCCTGTGGACACCCTTTTCCCGCAGATGCTTGACATGCATGGATACCCCGTCTGTCCCCATCAGTGTTTACTTAATGGCCAACAATCACTGGTTGGCAGACAGAATTGACTGCTCTTAGGAATATTTTAATCATCAATAGTGAGAAATGCAAGACAATGCAACGTCTTACTGTCTGACAAAAAAAAGACTCCCTTTCCTTTGAACTATAACCAAAACCAAACCCCACTTTCCTGCTCCTTATCTACAATTCTGACAGTGATAGCTGAATAAGTGAATATTTGGTGTTTTTAAGGTCTTCCATCTCAAGCCATGGATCCTTTCCAAAGTATATTAATCAGAATAGCCCAAATAAGGCAGACCTACATCCAAACTGAGGATGAACTTCTTAATATTAATGTCTTCCTTCTCTCTTAAAAACATCATCTTTACCCTGAAAAGCTCCAAAATTTGAGCATAAATTGTGAGGAGTCTATTATCAAAGCAGTATTTTTGAAAATATAATAAATATTGCATAAAACAAAACATTCTTTTTGTGAAAGAAACACCACCAGTCAAATGCACGTCTGACAAAAACACTGAGGTGACTGAGGGCAAATACTGTATAACCCAGATGTTTTTAGGGTATGGGTACTCTTGTCCACCTCACGCACCTGTGCAGACAGCTGGATTGCCAGTGAGGGAGGTCTTATACAATAACACCGAGCTGTCGCCAAGACCACACAGGATTTGTTTCCCGTCACCTGGGAGAGACAAAGAAACATTCAGTCCTTTAATTAGGAGGCTTCAGTCAACAGCTGATTTATTATTACTATAAATATGAAAGGAGTTTTTAAACGGCAGGGAAAGTGTTTTGTCTGAAACAGGAACATCTGTCCAAAAATGCACTTTAATTCTGCATACAACAGCAGTGAACTGATATTAATTTACTGTCTATCCTTTTTCATGAATCATTGTTTTACCTTATTTCCCCCTTCCAACAGAGGATGGACAAAACTGGATCCAGCATAAGAGTCTTTTGTTTGCTAAGCAATGCTTCAAACTCTGTTAATGCTGATAAAATATTATTTCAGGCTCCAAAAGGTCTCTGTAATTAAAAAAAAAGTAAAATGCCTTCATTCATGTTGCAGTATCATGGAGGACTATCCTACGGTGCTGAAACGTGAAATGAGGCATAATCAAGATCTTCTCCGTTTCAGCAATAGGTAGACTGCAGCAGCACTAACATTTACTATGAATCCAGTCAAGGGGCATCTCTTTAAAGAATGTACAATCTCAATTTATCATTGAAAAACCACAGATCCTCAAACTTCATTTTATTACTACTTTGCCTGAGAGATATCATTATCTGCTCGCCCACTTTCAGTGTGTAATGTTTGAGAAGCAGGTAAAACAATGTGATTGAAGAATTTTGAGAGTGTTCACTCATTTGAATATCTTATTATATTATATTTTATGGTCAGTGTTAAAGCAGCTAAACTGTCTCACCTGAATACTGAAGGCAGTAGACTGGTTTGTTGCCAGTGCTGAGATGAATGTGTGAAACAGTAGGTGCTCTGTCTGCAGGATAATCTCTGAGGAATGAACCTCTAAATGACAAAAAGAAGTTAAGTATTTATAACAACAATGACATTTGGAAATCTTCTCAACCTGGTATTTAAAATGATGGGACTGCTTACGTGTATTTGTTTGCCTTTTTAGAGGAAGGAGTTTTCTGAATATTTGTTTTAGGTGAAAACATGATTCTTCTGAAAAGCGAAAAAACAAAAAAAAAAAATGGTTAAAGCATTAATTTATTTGATCCACCAATCCTCATTTCATCCTGCATTTGTTTGGACTGTTGCATTAAGAAGCAGATGCGCCCGGATAGTTTGTTGGGAATGCCTGTGGAAAACTCTGACTGCAAAGATTGTAACCATCACTTCCACGTGTCTCCTGGTGGAGGTTTAATAGACCTCATTCAGAACATGAAAACATGTCTTTGAAATAGCTCTAAAGTACTGTTGGCTGATAGTAGTTGGTGTTTGTCATGTTAAAACTGGCAATGAAAGCCATGAATGTGTGATAACAAGTCAGATCATGGAGGATCCCAGAGTCACACTACTGTTAGTTCATAATGAGGAGGTACCAAGGCACCGAGACTGTATCCTGGAGTACACCAAGAAGAAGCTGCAGGTTGTGCATCCACAAGCTAAGTCTTAGTGTGCCTAAAAATACTCAGAAGGAACTAACTGACACATTGAAAACATTAGTGCAATGCTCCACAGACAAAAGCAGCCACTTTTAGGAAAATAAAGAAATTGAAGAAATAAAACTCCATTTCTTCTCTCACTTTAATTTACTTTAAAGTTTCTCTTTACCCTCGTCCAAGTTTTGGACAATGCAATAAGCTGTAATTAGATTTTCTATTAGGCAGCAAGTTATTCTGTGAACCTACCTTGGGGCAGCAGTGTATCCAGATGACTTCACTTTTGAGTGGAAAACCAGAGGCTGCTCCTTTATTCCTCCTTTGTAAGAAAGATAAGGTGGTCCATTAGACACGGTACTCACATGAATACAAATGGCCAACAATATACTGTATAAGCCCAAAACAGATAAAAGATATTAAAAAAAATATTAGAAAAAAAGAGTTAACCCCTAATTTACAAATGAGTGGATGTTACAATATGAGTCAGAGTTCGTTATTTTCCATAATTAGGACAGAACTGCTCATTATACTGCAGTGGGTTTTCATGGATTATACCAGGATAGGAGGATACAATATTATCGGGTGACCGCTCCGTGCTGTGAGCATTAAGTGCATCGGCCACAAACTGTGTGATGGTTCATTCTGCTCCCTGTTTGCTGTCAGTGCCTTTACTATATTACAATGAGCTCACTTTTTCCACGACCATTAAAATGTGTGAGGCTTTCCAAAAACTGTTCTCTTGTCAAACACAGGCAAAGTAAGAAGAAGTCACATAATCTCTGAGCGGCAATTTAGGACTTAAGTTGCATCAGACGAGAAATATCGGATATGGTTTACAGCCTTGACTCTAGTTCAGCACTACTTTTTACCTGAAAAGATATTAACCTGTAAAAATGTTATTTCCCCAGGACTTACCATAAATTCATCAATGAATTTAGTTGACTAACAAAGGTATAAGTAAACCAGGACAAGTCAACTGTGTTTAAGCTCTTAGATACATCTCTTGGGTTTCTTTTCATACTAGCATACATTTTACACAGCTTTTGTTTTTTCAATGACAGTCATTTATTTTCTGAGGTGATACAGCCTATTTACAGACTGTATTACACATGTACATTGGAAACACATGTTGATTGGTGCTGTAGTCTGATCCAGTCACAATGAAGTTTACGGCAGTAGTATTACAGCAGTATTTTCTATATGTCCAAGTGACAGATGACATTTTGAACGATTGTTCTACACTTTTTGAAAAGGAAAACCCGATACCAGAATCTCTGATGACAGTCAATGACTCCAAAGTAAACGTATGGTTAATAACTTCATATGAACAAAAAAGTGAAACAACTTACAGAAAAGTGAGCATTAGACACACATCATGTCTGCAGTTTAATTTAAAAACATATCATTAAACTTACACAACCTGAACAGCTAAACAGGCTCACCTGACTGGGAAACGTTCATCTAGTGTTTGAGTGCTAGGTTGTGCTGCTCAGCCTCTCATACAGCTCTGTGTAGGCATGGCCCCAACACAGTGATAAATTAAATGCAGGTGAAATCAACCAGTCAAAATTTAAAAAGAAACACATCTGGATTTCTTTCCAATCCTCTCTTATCTGGGAGTGCTTTTCATCTTTGATCAGCTGTGCCAATGTTCACTCCACATTTGGCTTGAAGGGTATTTTCTTGTAAAGCACACTTGACAGCCTCTGAACAATTACTCTGCTCCCCTTTCCTTGGATTCTGAATTGAAATGTGAGTCTCTCTAAGTACATGTTGTTTCTTTATCTGCTCAGGCCCAAAGGATTCTGCTGTTGATACTATTCATGCTGTGATGCTTCTGCAAAAGCAATAGTCTTATTTCCTTCCGCAGCTCAGCTTGAGATGTTTTCCATTAAGAAGCCCTCATTGGACCAGCTGTTGGCAAAAGCTTTCATGAACCTGGTATTCAATTTATTGGTATTGTAAGGTATCAGTCACCAAAAACTGTATGAAAAAGTATATGAAAAATGTTCTTTTGCTCTTTGATCTTGAGAATGAAAGGTCTTATGACACCAGTCACTCACATGAACCATATCCTCCACTGTGTTGTGTGTGAGGTGGGGTACTGTAAGTAGCGTTTGATCCAGAACAGATTATCCGCAGGACGCAAGTATTTTAGGCCAGAAATCTAATTACCTGGCAACACAATCACTTGGCATTGCGCAACAGCCTTATTGACCCCCTGCTGATATATAATGGTCATTTAGTTTTATGGGGCAGTAAAAATCTCATAATTTATGCTGACATTGGACTAGACGCTATTTGAAGCAAAGTGAGAGTTTCAGATAAATTTCCAAGTCGAGTCATATCTGCGTAAAATCACAGCGGTTTGCTGTGTGTTCCTTTTACAGCTCTCATTATGTCAGACTTAGGGTAAACTGTCTTAGCCATTACAGCACAACAAGTTTCATAATATTGAAATTTTTCAGTGTAGCTCAAAACATTAGGATGTGTAGCTTCTGACGCAACAGCTAAGAGCAACAAATTATTGTTACAATAAGGTTTAGTGAGGTAGGCTAACTGCTGTGTTCGGGTCTGCACCTGTGGGACTGAAAAATGGTTGTTAGGATTAACAAGACTTAAAAGAAGTGACACTGATTGTTTTACAGTTTGGGCTGCCTGCATTAGAAGGGAAAAGGCTCAGGCCAGCCTCTGAGTTTATTGTAAAATAAACCACTAGCTCTTGTTCTCAGTTAGAGAACAGGAGACAACAAAAACGCAGACCTCCCTCTGAGTTAGCTGTTGAACAAGGTCCAAGAAAAAGACTGAATAATTCAAGCTTCTAAAAATGTATAAACTGTAGCAGGTATATATGTCTCCAAGATATTATTTTGACTGTAACTCCAGTCTCTGGTATGAGTTACTGCATAACTGACCTGTGAAAAGTGGGGCACACAGTAGGAAAAAGGAGCAAGAGGAGAATTAAAATGGTATTAGAGGCGCGGTAACTGACGACTGACAGGAATTATGAATATGGAGCCAAACAAAGGGTCTGATGGCAACAGAAACCATGTAGCACCTGAAGAATATGCTGGCCATGTGGAACATGTGTGTAGCATATAGGAGGGAAATGTACAAAGAGGGCAAAGAATCTACTACTACATGTAGCTATGCGAATAAAATACTAACCACAATATTAAACTTTAATAGAGAGCTAGATGTGAACTAGATTCCCTAAACAATAAGGGGCTCTGTACTGTAGTTGCTGTAAAGCAGTGACTAATGGAACAAAAGTTAGAAGAGTGAAACATTTTCCTCTTTCATTCAAACTGGACTAGTCAAGGCCTCACAGGTCCCTGTGTCTCACCGGTTGTTGTTTTTACATCTCATTCTACCCAAAACTAGCAAAGGAGCTCTAAAAAATAAGACATGAAATGTCAAAGGAGGCTGATGTCTTGCAGCGGTCATTCAAATGATATAAACATTGGCGACATTTGAGGACAAATTAAGGGACCTACTTCTTCAAAGTTTCATGTTCCTGACAAAGAAAAATGCTGAAAATATTCATTTATCAGTTTCATCTGTATTTTTATGCTATATGTTAGTACCGATTTAATTGCTTTCTCTGGAAAACGTAGATACATTCAATGTGAGCTCAGAACATGCAATCAAGAGCATTTAACGCTAACGGCTGCTTTAGTAGTCCCCTGATATCCAAACTATAAAACAACTTAATCCAGGCAACAAGACTCAGGCATTACACACAGACAAGTGACATCATGCAATAGGTAAGGGCAGCTGATTATCATCATCTCAAAAAGCCAAAACTCCTGTTTCATTTCATGATTATGTTACGTGACAACAGATCTAATCTGCCCTCACAGTTCTTTTAAAAATACTCTGTCAGACTTGTGCCAGACTCACAATGGAAGAACAGTTTCCTCTCCAGGAGTCTCAAAGGTTTATGGTGTAATTTGTATATAATTCTGCACATATCCTTAAGAATTCAGGGATGCATGGGGGCAGCATGGTGGGTTGCACTAGTCCGTAAATGTTTGTGGTTTTTGGTCTGTCTTTTTCAGTCACGCAGCACCTCTGGACTCCCCTGAAGATCCCCTACGTAGTCTGGCACTGGCAGCTCCCTTCACTCCAGCTGTGGGGCTAATACTGGCTTTCTCAGCACTAAAGCTCTTTAGGAGCAACATGCAAACCACAGTATACTGTACTGTGAGTCTCCAGCAGAAGAGTCTCAAGATGCCAGATCCTAATGATACACCAAAGAACCACAAATAGGCTCACTTTACCTTAGACTCCAGCAGTGCGAGAAGAAACCGTACAACAAACTGGGCTAATTTGCGCAAATTTATCCGTCAAAATGGGTTGTACTCTTACTACTGAATAACTTAAAGTACCTGCCTATGTGGCAAATTAAAAGTGAAAGAAACCTTATCATGACTGCCACATCACACCCCCCTCCCCACAATGCAATGGATGGAATCTTTTCCATCCTCTATATTTACAGATAATGAGGAGGTTCTCAGCAGCTCTTGTAATAGCCAAACAGACTTTCTATAAACCTACAATAAGTAGAATTTAAGAGAAGCGTGTGTCCAAGCAAAGCAGACATCGAGCCAGACGTGGAGTGAACTATAAAATGGGTCATACTTTTAAAAACCCAGAGTCATCAAACAGCAGTAGCTCCCTCTTTTATTTTATGCGCGTGAGCGTAAGTGAGAGGTGAGTGAGTGTTCAGACGACGACAGGGCTGCTGACCTTTCTTTTTAGGATGGTTGGGCTCCCTCTTCTTTAACTCAGCATTCAGAGGAGATTCAGGCAGTGGAGGAGAACTGAAAACAAGGGAGGGGTGAAATGGTGGGGGGACTTACTGGAAATGAAGGAGCACAGCATTTTCCACCATTATAGATTACTAGTCCTTCTAAGTCTCAGTACCATGATATTGTTGATTCATGGCAAGAATAGTTATAAAAGGCCAAGTTAATATGGAAATGTCAGAGTCAGGAGGAGTTACAGGCGGGAGGCCAACAGAATGTCCATTTGCTGGTGAGGTCAGGTGACCACTGTCTGAGAGAAGGCAAGCAAAAATCAGCAACTGCACTAATTTTTCAAATTATAAGCTGACATAATTATCCTTTAGCTCATAAACTGCAAATTTGCTAAGGTAGAAAAACACATAACATTGATGAAATTATCACTATTTATTAGTGCTGCTGGATTTTGCTAAATAATCATTTGTGGGGGTACAGGTAATAGATGAATGAATTTCATTCTTCCCCCAGAGGACAATTAAATTCTCTTGGCAATCATCACGCATTGTTATTGTGAGAGTAATAAGCATGATTTTCTGGATTAGGGAGTACATCCAGTATGGATGGCTTAATTATAGCTCAGGCCGATTTAAAGGCTTAGACATATAAAAAAAAATGTTGAGTATGGTCACTCACTGTGCAGAGCAGTTTCAGGCTATAACTAAATGAATATGCGAGCTACAGGAAAGCTGTTGTTTTCTCTTATGTCTTGCATAAACGTTTTCATGATATGGCATGTCCTATTGCCATTGAATAAACAATTGACAGAATTATTCACAATGCAGGCAGCTGAGATACTTACAACCGCATTTAGTCCTTCAACAAGAAAACCTTCAGCTCCTGCATATACAAGACTATGCAAGGTCAAAGTGTCCCTGAGCTGATTTGTTACTTTGATCTCTTTATTGAAAAGAGGAAGCAAAAAGGACAGCTTGTCCTCTAGGGGTCTACATACTCTAGCATCACCAAATACTTGCAAGTTAACTGCAGGTTTACCTCGGGAACACAGAAAAGCCTTCGCCACCAGCCCAGGTCCTCTCCAGATCTGACAGATGTAACTCCAGCAGGACCACACATGGAGCAAACAAAGAGCTCACTAACAACACCATCTGTGTGATGAGGAATTCAAGAATCAGTTAATATAAAAACAACTGTATTAGTCTATAAATGTTTTGTAAAGAGAAATGAAAAATACATATTTATGTTTGATGTCTAGGAAAACTGAGACGACGGGCAGTCAGGGTGCTTTTACGCTGCACTGTAACTCATAATTGCCTCTCTGCAGGAACAGAAAAATATCACTTTCCTTTAGGAAGCAAACCACAGGTCTTGTAAAAATGTAACCACACATAACCCTAGAGTGGACTGTGAAAACGTAAAATGCTAATTGCAGCATTGTAAAACACATTTAAGTACAAGATCACCTTAAGACAGTCAAAATTAGTTTAGGAAACAAACTGCACAATAAACATAAGACAAAATTCCACAAAGATCCAGTTACTTAATAGAGAATTATTTTTATTATAGTGAGCTGGAATTTTTTATATTTATTTTATAGTTAACTTTGTCATTTTTATGTGACATTACTTCATCATAAACTGACAACATTCATTAGAAATCACCAGCCAGGGCTGCATGATTGAGGGTGGACTCAAATGAGCACTTGCAAAGAAAAATCTGATTATTATAATCATAAGATAACAAGCATTTGGTGTCCATGTCATATCAATGACCAAATGAATGATGGAGGTGCAGTTGAAAGGACAAGTCAATGGAATGTTTTACTCTGGTTTGTCAAAATATTGTTGGAATTACTCACAGAGTTATTACGCCCTGGACAGATTGACCACGACCCAGCCATTGTGATGCTCAGGCCGGGGTAATCTAGAGGAATAAACATCAGTCATTAGTTTGGCTGCATCTAATTTCTAGTTTGTATGCACATTTTGTAAAAAAAAAACTTTTTTGACACTGGAGCACAGTGTTTTTCACAATTTTCACTAAAAGTGGAATAACAGTGGACTGGTTGTGCAAAAATGCTTAAACATTTTACAGAAGTACAGTAGCAATCTGAGAAGTCAATCTACCAGCAGCCTACCTTTGAAATATAGTGCAGTTAGGAATTCTGAGGTAGCCAGATCCACCACATACAGGCCATCAGAGCTTCCAATACATAACCAGCTGTTGTCCCTGCAGGGGCCCCACACAGAAACGTATGGAAAAACAGTGTTATAGGATTTCCCTGAAAGCATTTTTTGAGATCATTTGGGGAAAGACAATGTAACCACATACTCAAGAAAAACACAGTGATGTGATGGAGGGGCAAGGCATGCACATCATAGTGCTATAGCTTTTCATTCCCAAGTTTCCTTTGACTTCATGTAGACTAAACTTTGTACAGCCAGCAAGATGGAAACTTCTGCCACACACAGTAGACAGGAGAGGAAGTTGAGATCTTTTTTATCCACTTCCTGCACTGAGCTGCATGCTGAGGTTCTTATATTGTTAAACGACTTTTACGTTGTAGTGCGCCATTATTTTCATGCTGAGTGTGTGTCTCTGTGCAGGATGGAGACAATTAGAGCCATTATGAGTTGAATATTTATATGATTATTGCACTTTTCAAATTGTTTTGAAGTCATATATTTATGTTTCTAGAAAGATGAGCATCGTTTGCTGCCATATGTCACGGTTACTTTTTTCATCCTACCGCTGGGGAGATGCCAAAGTCTGAAATTTAAATGCTACGCATAGTGGCTTTATCAACTAATACATAACTTATGTACTAATATAGCAATAGCCCCATTAGCATTTTGGATAAAGCTGCTATAAATCTGCGTGAAAAAGACACACACAAATTGGTATTGCATTTCAAATGTTTAGGTGAAAATATAATATATCACATAAATTAAAATTAAAATTAAAATTACTGTATTGCTAAATCCCATCAGAAGGAAAACAGTAAATCAGTGGACAGTCATCAGGCAGTTGATGAACTGGATTTTATTTTATAGCGTATGTTTTGGTCAGCAATGATTATGTAGGTACTGCTCTGAGATCATGTGCTTTACTTTGAGCAATAAGGAATCAGCGTCTATTTCATTCCAGTGGTCCACCAAATACACACAGAGTTAGGCCGGTGCTTTTTAAGTGCCTGCTTCCTATCATAACATGAAATGTTTTAACAGCCTGAAAGAGTTTATGCTATGAGCCTGCAAAGTTTCCTGTGATGTATGAAGTTTCCTGTGACTGCGTGGACATGTGCAGCAATTAGCCCATAAAGATGTGACGTTTTTTCCAGGCTTTTGTGACATATAGCATGACATCTATATGGTGTTAATGGCAGAAATGTGTGACTATTTATTGTTTTTTTTCATGACAACTGTGTTTAAATGGCTTAAGAGTGATATGGAGTGCTTGGGAATGGCTTTCAGTGCTGATTGTATCATGTCTTGCCTCACCATTAAGATTCCTTGTCACTAATGAAGTACACATTATACAGTGAGTATATATACAGTGAGTGAGACAGCTCTCTACGCTGACACTGGACCACTGGTCCACACTGGACCTTTCCTGTGACTAATGAATGATGCAAACAGTTCTTAACTCTTTATCTAGGTCTGCCAATGCAAAGGAAATGCTTCTAGAAATCAGACAACATTAAAATTTCGCCTTCAGCATCAGGCTGTCACTTCTGCAATAATCAACATGGCCAATCTGGTATGCCATCAGCCCAGCACTGAATCAAGAGTCTCCTTAACTAGGCCTAAACAACCTCCTGCATAACCACAAAAAAGTGGTTTATTGCGTCGAACAAACGATGCTGGGCATAACACACCTACATCCCACTGTCTTTAAATGCTATTAGTATTTTTCACTTACTTTTTATGCTTATTACATGTGTCTGTGAATGAGCTACATGAAGCAATTTTGAGGACAGGTTTTGAAGTCTCCACTTGATCTACTGGTGATGGTTCTGTGACTCCTGGAGGAAAATATCAAAAAGATAGCATAGAGTAGCAGAGTATCAGTAGTGTAAATCATTACAATCAATTTTCTCTTTCAGTCAGGGAGCCAAAAAAAGGATTAATGAGAAGGCGTTTGATCAAAATTGTCCACAATAGACACATTCAATAGATCAGTAATATCACCTGCTTGGTGGCTCACAGCCCCTTGATGCATTTGATGTCTTTTTTCCATCTTCTGAAGGTCCATTTTGGTCACCAGATGACACTTGTGGTCATCAGAGAGAGAAAAGCACCACACCTGCACCAAACATATATGAGTGTGTTACACAGCCTGTGAGATTTCAGTATCTGATATTTTGATAATGAGCTGCTAAAGGCTGTGTGCCTCAGTCACTGACCTGCCCATCAGATGAGCCGGTGATAAGGTGTCTGTTCTCCTCCAAGAAGAACGCACTGAGCAGTGGAGAGGCTAAAGAATTGAAGAACTTTCTTTAGGTGAGTTGGCAGAGAATATGATATTTTCCGTCATTCAGTAAGGCCCTGATTCGCTATGGCGGTCACTATACAAAACATGGCACTGATCATTTTAATTTATTTCTCATAAAGTTTAAAGTGCTTGCATTAAAACCTCACCAATGCTTGCAGATGAGAGTTGACATCTATATTTTGATAGAAGCTTATTTCAAATAGATCCTACTAATAGATATTTTGACAATTTCTCCTGTACAAATACAGTGAGAGGATTCAGGCCACTGCATGCCATGCTCAAAAAAATGAGGGAATGTTATTGTGGTCAAGGAAATTAATGTGGTTCACAGAGATTTGAAATAATGATATCATACCCGAAAGCACAAAAGACTGGTAGCAAACAGCTTCAGTTTTTAAATCCCACACCTGGAAAGAGATAAAGCAAAGTAATCCATGGTTATTCAAACTCAGTTACAGTGTGGGTCATATTTGGTATTCGATATGTATACAAATATACATCATCGTCACTGAACAAAAGGGTGATACATTTTTTGACTCGTGTGAGTCTTAAGTCAGTGCCTTAAAAGTGCGGTCCTCTGATGTGGTGACAAGAATGTCTTCACTCCAGGGACAGAACTCGGCCGACGTTAAAGGTCCCAGGTGGCTGGTTAAGGTAGAGATCACTTTATGACTCTGATTTGGAAAAACAACAGTGAAACTTGGATAAATGACAACCTTTGATGGCGACTGGTCTTTTAATAGAGATCTGTTGTAACATCTATCCAATAAATCAAAGCGAAATATAACAGAGTACATTTTAGTACAGTACTTGTAATCCACACAAGCAATACAAAGTAACATAATACATAGCAAACACATTAGCCCAGATATATTCAGAATGTTTTAATGTGCCCCAAAGGAAACTGTGAAAAAATACAAAATCTTGCACCTTTGAGCTGAGAATATGTACAGTGGCTCCTGAGCATGCAGCCACTCTTTCATCAGAGAAACAGAAGGAAAGGTGGACGACTTCACCCAGTAATGTCGCGATAACTGTCCCAGCTGCAACTCTACCTGCAAACAAATCAGTGAGTCTGTTAACATCCAAGGCAAAAGAAGTTCAGGAGACGGCAGATATGAGTGACCTATCTGGTAATGTTTCACTAGATGGCAGGCTTGTAACGATTTTCACTCAGGAAATTGATCATAGTGCAACACACAATATACAGTATGTGCAAAAAGTTTGCTCCATAAATTAGCAGGGCGTTACAGCACTTTTAGCAATGTAACGGCAAACCTGTCCTCTATGGTTTAATCCAACTAAAATAAACACTGAATTAAGCTCATGTTAGACATACAATATAAAGCTATCTCCTTACCCTCCTTTGTTCTCTTCTGGCACAGCTCGATATCCCAGACAATGATATAATCAGCAGAGGCAGAGCAGAGAAGAACAGGTCCGCTCCCTTTTCCAAAAGTCATGGCGCTGATCTCACTGTGGTGGCCCGTTAGCAGCAAAGGCTGTGGACAAACATGAAGACTCCAATAAAATAAAAAATACATGACAACAAAGTCAATCTGTCTGTGGCTCCAACATGAGTCAGGACAGGATTTTGATTACAGTTAAACACAGCAGTGTAATCGGTAGAACAATCTTTTCTTTTCTTTTTTTATTGTGACAGATGTTTTTAAAAAGTAGAAAAGTTACATGTTTTAGATGACATTCATAGAATAATAAATACAAATATACAATAGTGAATATTAAAACTACACATGAAGATGAATACATTACAAAGAAATCATATGGTATCATATTATTCTATCAATGGTAGGTTATTGTGGTTTGCATATTAAAGCCTTCAACACTGTTTGCACTTGCAGACACACACTTACAAGATGCTTTCTGCACACAACATAAAACTTAGTTGACAAACCTCTTGCTCTGGCTCCACATTGCTGTAAATGAGCATTTCCTTGCCATCCGATGGTATGCCACAGTAAGAGAGACAACATGCGAGCTGGTGGTGTGACAGCAGATTGTCACAGGTCAAACTGAGCTTTTCCTTCATCATCTTCACAGTCAGGCCAAACCGTCGGGACATGCGGCTAATTAACTCCCGTTAAAACATGGCTGAAGACTCCTCCTTAACCACAGGCTGCCCTTCGCTCACTTTTGTTTCAAGCAAACTACCGTACAATAAAGTTGTGTTGTGTGAGGAGGAAGAAGAAGTGAGCGAGCTTCTTCGATGATGAAGTTGCAGGTGAGTGAACCTTTCTCGGTTGCTATGATACGGACGCACCGACTTCCGTTTCAACTGATTGTCTATTGCAAAACAAAGTCACACACACAAGTCAAAAATAACCTCGGTCAGGTAACTTTATATATATATGTCAGCTGCCTCTCAAACAGTCTTTTTTTAATAAGTTAGGTGTGGTCACGGATTTTGTTCTCTTTAAAGCTCAGAACACTGCACTTTTCTGAAATCCAGCCGTACATTTATCCGTTTTTTAGTAGACCACTTAACCGCAGTGGTACTTCGAAATACAATCAGAGTGGGACCTCTTAAACTATATCCACGACAGCGTGCTTGTTGTACTTGTACTTGTTGTAGTTTAACCACAAGATGGCGGTCACGGTTCACCTGTAGGAGTCATCGTACATGGGCATTAAAATACGTGATTCATCTACAGTAATTAATCACAATAAAAATGAAACTAATGTTAAAATTATGTACCATAAATGTAACACATAATTAATGACATAAAACGACCTAAATAAATGAAATATTATTTTTAATTAATGAATTAATCTTGAAAAATAAGGGTTTCTTTTCATTTTTGGGGAAAAACTATGTTATAAAGATATAATGGGCTTAGACTCTGGGAGGTGTATTAATGATCATTTTTATAATTAATGTATGGCAAATGCGTTTGACGTCCGTGATTATTACATATTATTTTACTTTTATTTACATTTATCGTTATGTACATGTATATTCTTTGCACGTGTCTTTTGGGCTTAATTAGGTCTAAAGTAATAGCAATAAGCCATGAATAATAACAATAATAATAACTACAATGATAATAAAATAAAAAAAACATTTGCACGAAGTATGCATATTTTAAGAGGAGCTATTTTGTCCTCAAAGAACTTAACAAATTAACGTAACCGCAGCAGACAAGCAGACATCCGAGGACATGTCGCCGTAAGTGGATTTGGAAGTCATCCTGTTTGAGTGGCTAAAGGATAAGCGTTTATAAAAAGCATGAATGGAGCGAGGAATGCCGGGAAGTGGAGTCCCCGCCGGCAGCCGGCGGAAGTGACGCGCCCCCGTGTGGCTGGTAGCTGGGTGTCGTCCGCCGTCCGCTCCGCTGTAGTTGGATGAATCAGTCGGAGCTGACAGTCCTGGAGATATGACTGTGCTTTTGTAGTAGGAAGCTAACTTTAGCTACATCGTTAGCCGATGGTCAGGCTTTTTTTTCTTTTTATTATTTAAGGATCGCGTCAGCCGAAAGAGAGGAATACTGAGAGCCGAGGACAAATTCGTGTTTCCATTTAGCCTTAATATTTGTAAAAACTCTCTCTATATATACATATATATGCAACTGATAATGTTGCTGTTTTCTGGCAAAGGAATCTAACTTCACTTGAGCTAACCAGATGGCTAGCTAGCGTGTCATCAACTTGGTGACAACTTGGTCACTGTGCGGCCCATAGCAACGTTTTAACGGTCCCGCATCGGTTGTTTTAATCGTTTTTTTAACCGGAGACGGTAGCTAACTCGGGGCCGGCTGCTAACCGTTATATCAGCCCGGTAGCTCGCCGGCGTTACACCGGGCAGCCGATCGGGCGAAGTTGAGCAGAAAAACATAAGTGAAATTAGCCAGCCGGAGTTGAAGCTAGCCGGTCATGAAGAAGACACAGTCGGACACGCTGGGCTTCGTTCCTCAAAAAGACATCGTCTACAACAAACTCCTGCCGTACGCGGACAGGCTGGACGAGGAGTCCAATGACATTTTGAGTAAAATCAAAGGAAACCTGGGCCGAGCCGTGCAGCTCAGAGAAATATGGCCCGGCGCGCTGTTTTGGACCAGGAAACTTTCCACGTAAGGCACTAATCTTTTGGTTTCCTAACGCAACATTGGCAGTAGTTGTTCACTTGATTATGTCCCTTGGATTAACCTAACTTTAACATGAAAACACACCGTGGCACATTTCGCTCCGTACAACATGTATTTTGGCTCCCAGATTATATTTACTGTTTACCGGCTCTCTGTTTACTCTGGTTTTAGCTTACCAAAGGTGGGGAAACACCGTGTTGCTCAATAGCCCGCGGTGTTTTTATGGGTTATTAAGTGTTAGCCAGCGTGACCAGTTTATGCCCAGAAACTACAGACTGCCCAGTGTGCGTGATTAGAGACAACATGGGTTTCATAATGGGGGCAATAGAGAGTCAAATACATAACCTGAGCCAGGCAGAGCAGCTCAACAGAGGCTCATTGTCGCCACTGTTTCTGCTCGTCTTCCTGCTCTGGTGGTTGCTGTTCGAGGCGGACGGCTAGGTGGCAGCTCACCACATATCTCGAAAAGAGATAACGAATTTTAATTTTGTGGACTTTTATGAGTTTCACAAGACAGTCTTGTTTAAAGCCACCTTTTGAAATGCAGTCTCACTGTCCTAGAGGAGATTATATTTGCAGTTTTTCCACCTATTTGTTATTTGTTGTTTCCTCCTTTGAACTTTACCAAATATAATAAAATGCAGCATTATATTTCACCCCTTCTGCATTTATCTCTCACTTATTAATAATGAGTCACATTGCAGCCAACCTAAAAAATAGTCAGTATGACAGTGGATTACTTAGAGTGCTGTTTCATTTTGTTGTACTTGGTTGCTGGGCTGTTTTTAATCCGTTTCAGTCCCCAATGCTGGCGCGTTGCTCTGTCCAAGAGTGAGTCACTGCCGGCTCAGAGAGATGGAAAGTTTACTGTGGGGTTGACCCAGATTCTCCTCACTGGTATCCCTGCATTTTAACAGTGATATAAACATTTTGTAATGGTCAATTTCAAAAGGCTTAACAATGTTTACTCTGCTGTAGTTGTGTGATTTAAAAAAAAAAATGAACCTATGTGACAATTTTGGATGTCTGGATATGCTATAATATTCCCTTTTTTACACATGAGAGAGCATAAGCACTTTTTGTTTGTATTGTCCCTGCTGCTCACAGGGTGCTGAGCGCTTATTACACATGGTTAAACTAGAGCAATTATCCCTAAATCTGTCCTTTCTCGTTCAGCTACATGAGACTCTACGGGCGGAAATTCAGCAAAGAAGATCACGTGCTGTTCATCAAGTTGCTCTACGAGCTAGTGACGATCCCCAAACTGGAGATCAGTATGATGCAGGGCCTCGCTCGGCTTCTTATCAACCTCCTCAAGTAAGAGTGGGCCCCATCTGTGTTACTTAACAACTTGTACACATGTTAAATGTTTTTCTGTTTTCTCCAAGAATGAATTTAAATGGTAAAAAGGAGACTCTATGATGAATCTGAGGGTTTATTCTGATATATCTGATATATCTAACAGGAAAAGGGAACTACTGTCAAGGGAGGACCTCGAGTTGAGTTGGAGACCACTGTACGAGCTGCACGATAGGATTCTTTTCTCCAAGACGGAGCATCTGGGCCTCAACTGGTTTCCCAAGTAGGACTCTGTTGTTTACTGTCGCTGTTAACATTGTTTGTTTTCCAAAAGCATGCTTAATCATAGACTGCAGGAAATGCCCTAACTTTTCATTTAAATTGCACACATTTGGAGGTTGTATGGTGTTTCAGATAATGTTTAGTAGCCTCTTTTGGAAATGAAAGTGTTTTATTTAGTATTTTTATAGAAATAAGATTTTGGTATGTGTATACTTTCCAACAAGGAAAACAGAACACATCAAGTGACTGTTACTAAAAAAAGCAGATGAAAAGTAAAAGGTCAAAAATGTCGAAACGAGTAAGACTGAAATCAAAATGATATATCATAGTGGGTACTGTTTCTTGGAACTGACTATAACCTGACCATAAACATAGATTACGAACTCACTGGGCTTTCACCATTAACCAACATTTCTTTTTTGTCCAGTTTGGTTTTTAGAGCATCACACAAAGGCTTATCCATTTTAAATTGTGTTAACTACCTTTTATTCAAAGTATAGAGCTGTGTTCCACGTTGTTTTCAAATATTTTCATGTAAGTAATGCACCACTAATGACCTAAAACATTTAACTGAATAGCTACTAATGTCCTCAGAGCCTAACCAATGTTGAAAACAGCGTTGTTAACTTTTAGGCTTTGATAGCTTTACTTTAATGAAATGTATACACACAATTGTCTTGCCATCATATATAAAAGAAAATCTAATTGCATTTGCATAATTGGAGCAATTTTTGAGAACAGGTGGAACATTTTTTTTTCATGTTACATACCCTTCATATTTGTACATTTACTTTGCCCCTATGACCTTATCACAGCTTTGGTTTAAGTGTCGGTTTCCGCTAAGCAAGACCTTAGAAATTCCTTGTGAAGTTCTTAGCAAGCAGTGCGAGGTGCTCTTTTATGGTGCCATGGGAACATTGTAGGTTTGTCACAAACAGCTTGCCACAGTAGCACATCACTTTTTTTTTTTTTTTTTTTACATTACAGCTGATGAAACCAAGCTGCTTTGGCTGATTGCCGGCTCACCTCTTTCAAAACGATACTAATGCACAGAAAACACAGTACTCTTGATTACATAAAAAATTGTATAAGCTGATGCATATATGCATAGTATGTTCATATTTTGAGTGATTGGCACTTTGTCGTGTGCTGAATGTGTTCTTTATGCCTTTGTCTCCTTTCACATTCAGTTCTCCACGGCCTCGTTCATCCTCTAAACTCATAATGCTAAAATTGGTTCAGAGGTGGTAAGGACAATACTTCTCTTTGTGTTTTACTTTGAATTCATCTTTTGAGGCACTTGTTTTTTTATATATATATATACATATATACATTGCATGTGAAAGCAAAAACTGAACACCCCATGTGCAGCCTGTGACAGAAGAAAAATCCAGACTTATTCAATGTTAACATTTCACTCATATTGGAGACTGTCGCACTGCAGCTAAAAGGTTTTTTTTTTTAACCCACCTCCCATCCCCCCATGTCAACTATGAGCGAGTGAATAGACTAGTCTAGTTTCTTTGACATTTTCTTTCTAATTTGTCATGTTGTGTTTAGATTACGTGGCAACAAAATTAGATGACTATATTGGGGAGGGACACAGTTTATGGCTTTTATGATACATTTATTACTCCCTGAGCTCAGCAGTGGTATTAGTATTTACATTAATGATCACTCAACAGTTTTGCTGTTATGTATCCCTCCTTCCAGCTTAGTTTAAAGTTAGACATAACTTCACTACGCAGTGCTTTCAAGAGCTCCTGTCATGTTTCCTCCCCTCCTGGAATTTGTTGGGGAGAACGTGAGGGTTCGCTTCAACTCGGATACAAAAGGTCATACAGCGTAGTCTGGGATCACTCCTCCCCAAGTCAGAGCGCTTCGTAACAGGACACCCAGTTCTCGTTGTTGTTGTCTGATTTGCAGTGCATGAATTTGACCCTGGTCTGCGGCCTGTGTGTTGTGGGCTTACAGTGTTGAACATTGGGCTGGACCTGTGCATTTAGATAGTCACCCATAATTCAGTCTTTTGTCAGAGTATCAAATGTGGAGTATGTCAGCTGCAAAAAAAAAAAGACTCACGAAAACGACACAGATAAGCAACCAGTTGTTGAGTGGGATTGGCGGGGCATTTCCAGCAAGGCATGAGCTTGAGCTTGCATGTGAGCAGATCCATGGGGTTGTGGGAGGGGAGCTCAAAAGCTGTGTTATATCGGTCTCGGCCTTTCAACGCTGTTATGTGAGCACAGTCACAGTCTATATGTGAAGATAATCATGGCAGGCTTTTGTGACGTTTTATTATTAGTTGTAAATCCAAAACCACCTCCAATAAGCTATTTTTGAGGTGATTGTATTCAGTGACACATTATGAGCGAACAGTTAATGCAGCAGTTAACATATAAATCCGTATATTGGCGTGAGGCCAGCTGGGAAGGTCAACCACTATCGGCAACTATTGTCATATTTCTCTTCGGCGAAGGTACTGCACTCCGTTAATAACGTTTTATGACAGTTTTCTCACCACACACCAAGCCTTCTTGTTCACTGCACACCAGTCAGGTCTGTGAAGAATTTTCTGTGTGCATGCAATCAAAGTCAAGTTGCTTTGGTGTGACGATTGTTTAACTCTAACATCAGTGTTTCAACGGTTGTTTTCGACGTGCCATGACATTCTTCTTTTTTTCTCTTGCTTTTTCGTAGCTCTGTGGAAAGTGTGCTGAAAACACTTGTGAAAAGCTGCAGACCGTAAGTACATCTTCATACCATTTATGTGCCTATGACTGTCTTTATGAATTAAGGCTCCAGATCGGTTTAACTGGATACTTGACAAAAGTTTTAACATTGGAAGAAGGATATATAGAAAATTACAATTGAATGTGCTGACAGCCAATAAAATCACTAGGACCACTAATCTTTGGTATTAGGTTTCACCAAATTGCTTCAGAATTTCAGAGTTTTCTGACACTAGCAGCTCCCTGATTACATTCACCCTCGTTGTGCGTGTGCAGATATGTCGGGCTAGTACAAGGACTCGTCCCTCAGTTTGCACTTAGGCAGATAATCCTATTATCTTATCTAATTCTGTCTTGTGTGGTGTGTGGTGTTGTGGTCAGCTACTGTGACACCGTGGATCAGCTGCAGAGGGAAGTAGCCCCGGTAGCCTTGGTTGGATTTTGTTTTTGTTTTTTTTCTAGTCCCTCCAGTGGGATGTGGAATTGCTGAGGAGGCTGGATGACCTGAAATAACTTGCTGCATTTACACAAGCACATAATGAACCTTGAAAATTCCCCCTTGGGACAGTGATCCCAGTGGAACCACAGGATTTACCCTAACATCTAAAAATGTGCCAGGTGTATGACTTGTAATCTCCCATTTGTGAAACATTTAGCGTTGGCGCTTCAATAGCTACTGGTTCATATTAATACTTTAGTCTACCGTCTGTAATGTGAACATATAACAAACATACAGATGTTACCTGATGAATGACACACACACACACACACACACACACACACACTGTTGTGTGCCCTTGCTTTGAGCCTCGCATATTGTTAGATCCTGTCTCGTGTTTATATGAATGTAGTTAAGATTTTTCATAAAATCTGATAGTGAAGTCTTGCTGTCAGTCCGGGGCATCTGTTGAGAGTGTTAAGGTGTGTGAGAACCATCCGGAGTCCATCTTTGAAGTGCTCTTTAAGCTGCTCTGCCGTTTGAGATGCTTCAGGTGTCCATATATACCAATTCATAAGCTGTTGAGCGATATTAATAACATCCTTGTCGTCACCGGTGACTGGCTTACTTTTACAAGAAAACAAAATGCCTAACTGTTACTCTCTCTCTGTTCGTACAGATACTTTTCAGAGTCTGCTACTCAGGAGATGCTGGACGAGTGGAGACCCCTCCTCTGTCCCTTTGATGTCACCATGCAAAGAGCAATCAGCTACTTTGAGCTCTTTCTACCCACGACTCTGCCTCCAGAGCTGCACCACAAGGGTTTCAAGTAAGTTAGCCTTGAGAACTGCTAAAGAATAGCTCAGCTTCTGAGGCAAGAGGAGAAAGGCGATGATGTCAGCTGGATATAAAGGCTGAGGGTCCCAATGCAGAAGTCATGACGTCAATAATGAGTGCCTCTGTGATATACAAGGGGGCGTATCCCATAGTGAGATACCTCATTCTCATTTACAGTACTCAGATATCTGAGTCCTGTAAATGAGAACCAAGAACTAGTTCCAGTTTTCTGTGGTTTACAAAACAGTTAGCTTATAAATACACATTGATTCCAGTCACTGATTCTAAGTATTTTACTGCTTGTTATAAATGAATAAAACACATTTTTGTTTGCATTACCATATTGTCTGGCTTTCTATTCCTCCCACATCATTACATTGTGGTGTAGAGATGTGGTGAGTGATTTCATTGGCACCTTAATACTGGCATAGCGTCCCTTAAATGTCACCTCCTACCTAATGCTTTAACAATGTTGCAGTGTGCTGACTGGATGTAACCTTTCATGGCCACTGTCGATCTCTCCAAATCACACTCCACTCACTTTCACCAGTGGAACAAAACAAGCAACCACGCTAAGATTTTTCCAAAAATAATGTGTGACTTCAGTTTACTTTTCAAATCTCAGCCCAATAAAACCCTCAAACCCTTAACACCTTAAAAAGTGTAGGTGTTTCTGGAGCCAAAGAGAGTAACTCTTTATTTTACAGATCGATAATCACCTCTGAAGTTTCCTGTAAAGAACTGTGTGATTTGGTCCCGACTGAGGGGAGATAAGAATTTCCTTGAAGGAACTGCTCCATTTAAAACTTAAAGCAGCTTAGTGCTTTAAGTTAATTTTGGCGGTCCCATGCCATGGTGTTTCACCTAACGTTAGGTTACATGTTCTGGTTGCTTATGTAGGTCGTATTGACACATCTGTATTGCTAAGATGGTTTCAAAAACCAGTTAAAAACTGCTTTTAAGTAAATATTCATTCACCATTAATTGGATTTCTTTCTTCCATATATGTTTAATTGAATGACAGGCCATAGACACATTCCACATGTTAGCATGTACATGTGACTTAAAAACATTAAATTGGCTCTAATGTACAATTAAGTTATTGTAATCAATTAATTGTAATTTTACCAATTGAATATTTATCTGTGTTTTCATATTATTAACACCAAATTAGAGTAAGAAATAATTCATTAGTTCATTAGTTCTTTACAGGGAACAGGAGGAAGCCGGTCTGATGTCACTTGTACATACTTTATAGGGTTGTCTTCTGTTTTTGTAACTATTTGTATGCCTGACAGGTTGTGGTTCGACGAGCTGATCAGCTTATGGGCGTCTGTGCAAAATCTTCCAAGCTGGGAAGTGGTGAGTAGATTAATTTGTTAAAAAAATTTTGTGAAATGTTGTGTAAAATGGTCTATATTTCTGATCTTCCTGGTGTGACACGTTGTCCTACATCTTTGCAGCATCTGGTCAATCTCTTTGCTCGCTTAGCCAATGACAACATTGGCTACATTGACTGGGACCCTTACATCCCTAAGGTTTGTTGCCCTTTTCTTTCTTTCCACTACCTAAAACACAATTCAGTCCAGTTTGTTTTGAAATTTGTGGCACATGCTCTCTTGTTTGGCATGACCATTGTGATTTTGGCTCACGGTGTGTATTTCATGGCCACTGCTGCTCATCAGGCAAACAAACTATTAAGTTTCCTTGTTGATCTCGGTCGCTGAAGGGAAGTTACTTGCATCATGTTTGCCTTTTGCCTTTCAACCAAGTGACTGTTTTGATCCATGCTTTTTGACAACACCAGTATGTGTTACTAATAAAAAATAAACATAGACTTCTGACCTGTAAAGCCCAGTTAGTCATTATTGACTTTTCAATTGCTCAACAAATAAAGTCTACATTGAAATATTCAAATGTTGAATATTGGATCTTAATTGTTCTATTTTTCACATTTCAGATTTTTACAAGAATTTTAAGGAGTTTGAATCTCCCCGTGGGGACCAGTCAGATGATCGTACCTCGCTATGTCACCAATGCCTACGACATCAGCCATGTGGTGCTTTGGGTCTCATCCCTCCTGGTTAGTTCATTGTTCATAATCACTTTGTGTTAATGATTGCCTCCACAGTTTGTAAAAAAAAGTGTTGTCATAGTGACCCTTATTTTTCAATTCCAGGGAGGACCCAGCAAGCAAGCTCAAACACAGCTCAGTGGCCTTTTTAACAGTATTGCATCCTTCTTTCACCCATCAAACCATGGTCGCTGGCTGGTGAGTTACTTCTTACTTCTTTTGGGTAACTGTGGAACTGAAGAAACCATAAAAAATGTGCACTCATTCATTATCGGATTTATTAGAAATTCCTCTGGAGCAGCAGTTCAATATAATTGACAGTTAAGCAGCAACACCTTTTTTAATGAGCCAATAGGTTCAGTAGGTTAGACGTCTACTTTTCCCAAGTATATAAATAGTAACAAATAGCTAATGAATAGATGACAGGGTATCCTTGAAAACTTGGTTTCAAATCTTTCTATTTGTCTATTAAATTTATTTAAATTAAATTTTCCCAACTGAGTAAGACCATCAAAGTGAAAGTTGCTGAAACATCAGTGAAACTATTTTATATGATTATTTATTAAGAGTTGAATACTTCTCTCCTTCTGTAGCAGAGCTCTGTAGGTGTGATTTGGCCAGCTTTGGTTGGCAGTGGCAAAAAACCCCACAACTGTTATTGCATTTTGGTTTAAATGAGGCTGATCTCTGATTAGTATACAGAAATACATGATGATCATGTTTTTCTAACGGAGGACTGCCCACTTCAAACTAATACGTTTCGCACAAACAATACTAAAAATACAGACACTTGTAAAGTGACACTGGCAGAAAATCTCATTTTAATGTAGGACCTGTTGCTCATAATAAGCAGATAATTGAAAAAATATGTGTATGTCCAGGACCTTTTGAATAATACTCTGTTGGTGTAATAAAAGTATTGATCCTGTCAGCACACACAATAGAGAATATGTTTTATCATTTGCAGTTTACATTTAAAATCCTGCAGTAAAATTGAAACTTGAGTGTATGTGAACTAAACTTTCGGAAAGAATCCTTAGTCATAGTCACTTGACTGCTACCAGATGCATCCGTCCTCCAGCTTGTTCCAACTATAATTCCAGCATCATGTTAACACAGCATACCTTGGCACACAGCAGCTGTGTTTACAATGACAGGGGTCATAGTCACCCGTCATCATTTTTCTAGGAAGCTTCCTGAATCTGTTTGGCCGTCTAGGTTTACATCAGTACTGACTTCAGAAATGACGAGAGGACGTGTGAGTGAGATGGTGGCAATGCTATTAAAAGTCACCGTGCGCAGAACTGCATGCCTTTCTGTTTTGAGGATCCCACTCTACTCAATTTGAAGCACCACAGGCAGCAGTGTCCTCATACACATACCTTTATTTTTGGCAGGGCAGTTTGTGTGTATTCTAAGCTGTTGCTTGGATACACGTGAGGTCCTCATCAACTTAGCTCCAGTTTTATTACATGTAAACAGTATTTTGCAATCAGAGTAAAAAGCACTACTGGAAGTCAGATCATGGGTAACCAATTTGTTTATTTTTAGAGGATCAGCCTAAAATTAATTTGATGGAAAAATTCTGTTTAAAAGTGACTTGACTGTATTAAAGTGATCTCCTAATTTACACATAGATACAAGACAAGCAGACAAACTGTGTTCACAGTGTACCTGTGTGTCTTTGTATGTCCTTTATGTCATCATGTCTCCAGATGCTATGTACAACTCCCTCTCCATTTGTCCTGGAGGACTGAAGGGAGGCACACCGTCCACCTGTGTGTCACCCCTTTGTCATGTATCTGTCTCTCTGTCCCTCTGTCCTCATGTCCAGATGAAGCTCATGAAGCTGCTCCAGCGTCTCCCAGCCAGCGTGGTGCGGCGGCTCCACCGAGAGCGCTACAAGAAGCCCACGTGGCTGACGCCCATACCAGACACTCACAAGCTCACAGAGGAGAACATCACAGAATTTGTGGAGAGCATGATACAGCCGGTTCTGCTGGCCATGTTCAGCAAGACAGGCAGTCTCGATGCAGCCCAGGCACTGCAAAACCTTGCTCTTATGAGGCCTGAGCTGGTCATTCCACCCGTGCTGGAGAAGTAAGTTCGTAGTCTCAAGGATAAGTCTTTGACCCAAGTTCTGCTTCTAAAGAATCTGAAGCCCTGTTGCTAGTTTTCAGCTTTCGATAAGAGACAAGGCCACATTTTGAAGTGAACACAGAGGGCTAATTGTTCTTTGTCTCTACTGTAGAACATATCCAGCTCTGGAGACTCTAACAGAGCCGCACCAGTTGACAGCCACTCTGAGCTGCATGATTGGAGTGGCTCGGAGCCTTGTGTCAGGTGGGCAGCGCTTTCCTGAGGGGCCCACTCACATGTTGCCCCTGCTCATGAGGGCTCTGCCGGGCGTCGACCCAAATGACTTCAGCAAGTGCATGGTACACTCCATTGTTATTTATCTTTTACATCCTAACTGCACTCTTCTTTTTGTTAAACTTATAAAAGCTGATGTAAACATAATTTCCGTCCCTACAGATCACATTCCAGTTTATTGCGACGTTTGTGACTCTTGTGCCTTTGGTGGACTGCTCGTCTGTCTTACATGAAAGAACGGACCTGACAGAGGTAGAATCACTGTTTACTTTCCTCCCGTTGTCATTATATAAATGCAAAGTGTATGATGATGATGCTTATGTATAGCTTTTTCATATGTGTGTGTGTGTATATGTGTGTATATGTGTGTGTGTGTTTTTTTTATTCATTCATAGGTGGAGAGAGAGATGTGCTCAGCCTCAGCTGAGTTTGAAGACTTTGTGCTTCAGTTCATGGACAGGTATGTGGAGTCTTAATGAAAAACGTATTCTACATCAAAAGTCAAGTAGAGCATTTTCTTTCACTAACAATGCTGTTATAGCAGTGACATGCTGCATTGTTTAGGTCGACTGATTTCCTACAGTAAAATACTGGTCAAAAAATCATTGACTAAAACAAGATTTAAATGATGTTTTGTTAATATGAACATCTCTGTTTTCATCATACATCTATGTTCACATTTTTTTTTTTTTTTTTTTTACAACTTTTAGTTCTAGTGTATGGCCGGGTGATTTGACATCAGTGCGACTAGACATGACAAACTGAAAGAAATAGCTGTAAAATATTGTTCTCTTGTTAAAGGATCAGCAGATACAGTAAAAGTGCTGCTCTGTAACACTAGTTTATGTGAACACACATGGATGTGCAACTCAAGGAGAACCCACTTTCTAATTTCTGCCAGAAGAGTGTAATAACCGTCACAGGAACAAAGCTAATGGTTGGTTTTAGAACTGTGGTTTCAAATTAGTCACCGGTGTGTTCAGGTACATGATTAGATGATTGTTTGATGTGAAAAACAATTAAAACATTTTAAGAATAACCAACAGTATTTTCTCTATTTAATATTTGAGTGAAACAATCTCTGAACATTTTAACAAAAAAAATGTTGTGTTTTGTTTTGTTTTTTCTTTTTCAATCTGCGTAGATGCTTTGCCCTGATAGACAGCAGCACTCTGGAACAAACTCGGGAGGAAACAGAAACGGAGAAAATGACTCATTTGGAAAGTCTGGTAGAGCTTGGCCTGTCTTCCACCTTTAGCACCATCCTCACACAGTGCTCCTTAGACATCTTCAAGGTTAAGACAGTATTCACTCACTTTTCTCATTGCACATTCTCTTATTTATACAGTGAATATATGTATGCATATGAACACGTCTGTCACATTGTTGTAACAGGTGGCTCTGGAAAAGGTCTTCAACTTTGCAACCACCAACATCTTTGAGACCCGTGTGTCTGGGAGAATGGTGGCCGACATGTGCAGAGCTGCTGCAAAGGTGAGTCCTGTCCACTCAAACACTTCCCGTGGGCCCAAAGCATCAAATCCTTGTAGCTTTTAGTTTATTTATCTTCACCCTCGCTGTGCTTCTGTTTTCAGTGTCACCCTGCAGAGGCACTCAAGATGTTTGTGCCACACTGCTGCAATGCAATAAACCAAATTGCCGTCAGTAAGTGCCTAAGCGGTTGTATAAGAGGAACTTTTCAAATGCATGACTTGCTTTTTTTTTTCCTCGAACCTTTGTCACACTTTGCTTGACACATGCTTTTTTTTAAACAGATGAGGAAGTGTTGAACGAGGAGGAGCTTGACAAGGAGCTGTTGTGGAATCTCCAGCTGCTGTCTGAGGTGATTTAGACCTTTATGCCTCACTAACTTAACCCCACAAATTCACCTGGTTACCAACAACCTGTCTACAATTCTGTTCTTCGCTTTGTTTTTACATCTTTACCGTGTGCCCTTCAGGTGACTCGGGTGGACGGCGACAAGATCCTGCCATATCGTTCGGACCTTGTCCAGATTTTGCAGTTGACCCTCCGTCTCAAGTGTAAGCAGGGATACACTCTAGCCTGCAACCTGCTGCACCACATCCTCCGCTCCTCGGCCCTCATCTACCCCACTGAGTACTGCAGCATGCCTGGAGGCTTCCACCAACCAATCAGCGACTACTTACCCATCAAGGTACAAATATTGATTGGTTGTACATTTCAGAATCTTGATTAAATCATCATTAGCTATTATTTATCTTGTAACCGACTGAAGTCTAGATTTAATTATTGTTGTTGTCCCGCATCATCTGCCAGGTAAATTTTTGTTTAGAAACTTCACGGCTAAACTTGTTTTCAGCTTAATGTTCTAACAATGCCAACAAACCAGTGAGAGATTATGTTTTGGAAACGAAGGAACACAATTACAGGTATTTATCGTTAAACCAGGTAAGACAGGTGTGTCTCTGTGCCGCTCACCGTGACCTGGTTTGATTTAGTGTCTGCTCCTCTCTTTAGACCATTAGTCAGTGAAGACAGCCTGTACTTTGATCTCTTTAAGTCTCTTCTTTGGTAGAGGTATGGATAGTAGATCACTTGGTTGGATTACTGTCTCCTGCACCACAGGAGGGCTAAATCTCAATTGTGGTTACCACGGTGGCCAGCAGTGCAGGCATGGGGGAATGCATTTTCCTTTTACATAGAGATATTTATATTGATACATCTTGATCCGTAGATTTCTTTTTAAATGTAGGGATATACCTTGTGCCTATACCTTACCGCGTGACACTAAAATAGTGCTGTCAGTCTAGATACTGTTTTGAAAATCATGATTTCATTTAGTAACTATTAGACAAATTTCTATTTATAAATAGCCATGTCTCCCTCTAAGTGATGGGAATGCCTGTTCATCTTTTTTACCCAAGAGAAAAAAAAGTGATATCCCTCCATCTGGCTGTTCTGTGTGCTGAGATTAAAGTTACACTGGCAGATATTCAGTTCCAATTGAGTATATTTCCACATAAAAATTTTTTGTGTTTTTTTGCAGATCACACATTTATAGTGGATCTGAGCTGTGCCAATAAAAAAACCCATAACAAATCAGTTGTCTTAAATCAAGTGATGTTAATGTGGCCTGATATTTTTACTAAACCAAGTCACGTGTAAAAAGAATAATCTTTGCTCATTGTTTTATCTCATGCAGGACTGGGGCCGGCCTGGGGACCTGTGGCATTTGGATATCCGGTGGCATGTGCCCAGTGTTGAGGAGACCTCATTAGCTTTCTATTTACTGGACCTGATCCTCCAGCCTGAACTTCAGCGCCTTCAAAGATTTGCACAGGGAGAACAGGACATGAACAGGTAATGACAAACAAATTCACCAGTGTTGACCACAGAAGTCAATAGCTGTAAACTGGACTCAGTCCATTTTTGTGTCTATAATGCATTCGTATATCTGATTGATGTTATATTTTATGTTTTCCAGAGATGATGTCCTACAGAGCCTGACCATTGTTCAGCACTGCCTTCTGGGAGCTGGCGGTCTGATGCCTCCACTGAAAGGAGAGCCCATCCCTGAACTGTGAGCAGCTGCATTCACACACTAAACTCTATCCTGACGGAGAAAACTAGACAAAGACACTATAACACGAAGTGTTATTACTGTAATGGACCTATTATAGGACAAATGTTTTTAAGCACCTCTTTAATTCCACAGACTTTATTTTAAAGGTTAACTAGTTACGTTGGCTTCAAACCTGTTTTTTAGGGTCCACAGCATGGTGAATCTTGATGAGACCACCCTCTATACAGGAATGCAATATGGTACGCAAGTCACTTTTTACTGTCACATGAAAAAAGTTTGTTTGTTTTTTTTTTTTACAATAGATATAAATTATAGGGCTGAGTATAATCTGACAGTGTGATATTATCTCTACCTGTAGATGAATCCAGAGAGAACTACAGAGATGCTATCTGCAGTGTGATGAGAAAGCTGCTGCGTAAGTGTTCACTCAGTTATACTCTGTCTCAGGCTTTTGATCTTTCTTTGTCCTATGGTCGCATCTCTAATCAAGCTGTACCCACATTCAGCTGAAAAGGCAAATTCACAATATACTGTAGGTCTCTGTCCTGCCATTTCAGTTCCTTTACCTCTTCCTTGCAGATTACATCCTGGAGCACTCTGAAGATGACACCAAGTCTCTTTTCTCCATCATCAAGGTAGATAACATTATAGCTGGAATACTTTAGGTCTCAGCCCTAACCCTTTTGATAAATATGGCAATAGTGGGCTATATTCTAGGTCAAGTTTACAAAACCCTATAAACCAAACACACACCCACATGATGTGTTTTGGAAAGCCATAGTGGAGCAGTGTGTAAGTTGATATATACTGCGTAGGACTTTACGTAGGCTCTCACTGTCTTTATTACTTAAATGAATAATGTTGGAGTATCAAGTCTCAACACAGGCTGTTGCCAACAGTATCTGTATTGTTCCTGTTGCTCAACACTCATCAATATTTTTGTCTGTGACATCTTTCAGATCATCAGCGACCTGTTGCACTTCAAAGGTTCTCACAAACATGAGTTTGACTCTCGCTGGAAAAGCTTCAACCTAGTGAAGAAATCCATGGAAAACAGAGTGAGAAATCTTGTGTTCTACTCTGATTTTTGTACTGTTGTCATCCTGGGAAGGCAGTAAAAACCATGACTGTCTCCCTGAAAGCTTACTTCAGATGCATTAGTGATATCAATATTATGTCTTATATTTAAAATTGACCAGCAACTTGCTGTTTAATTTGCAGCTTCACGGCAGGAAGCAGCACATCAGAGCTTTGCTAATAGACAGAGTCATGCTCCAGCATGAGGTAAATTGTAAATAGAGAAATGACCTTTTTGGGTATCATTATGTTTTTACCCTTTATAACTTTGAACCTTTGTGTTCTGTCAGCTGCGAAAGCTGACAGTGGAAGGATGTCAGTACAGGAGCATTCACCAGGAGCTGATGAGAGATCTGTTGAGGCTTTCCACAAGCACTTACAGTCAAGTGAGTTCCACAATCAAGGCAATCAAAAAAATATTTGTGCTTAATACAACTACAATAAAATACAACAATATCCTTACTGGTATTGTTTATTATCTTTCAGGTGCGGAGCAGAGCTCAAAATGTGTTGTTCACTGCTTTGGGAACCTACAATTTCTGCTGCAGAGATTTGATCCCCCATGTCCTAGAGTTTCTCATCCCAGACAACAGCAGTGTCACCCAGCAGCAGTTCAAAGTATGACAGTCCTCTCTGGGTGTATTGTGCTCTACAACATAGAAACTCTTAAAAACTTAGAACGTTTTCCATTTTCAAGAATTCAAATTTCCTCCAATCTCTGCACATCTCCAGGGTGCCTTGTACTGTCTTCTGGGGAACCACAGTGGAGTGTGCCTGGCGAATTTGCATGACTGGGAGTGCATCGCTCTGACGTGGCCTGCCGTTGTCCGCTCTGGCCTCAGCTCAGCCATGTCTCTGGAGAAGCCCTCCATCGTGCGGCTCTTCGATGACCTTGCAGACAAAATCCATCGGCAGTATGAGACCATCGGCATCGACTTCTCTGTAAGAAAAACATGAAGAACACTTCCACAAACGGATCATAGAAGCAAAAGCAGTTGTGATACCTGTGTATTTATTATTTATTTATTATGGTATTGGTAATTAGAAGCTAATTAACACAAATATTGATAGCTCAGAGTTTTGCTTTGCATAATCAATATCCTAAAGACCATAATCATAGCTTCTGTTTTCATAGTAAAAATATAATGTGAAGCTTCAGTACAGGATCTTAATTAAACTACACTTAAATTTAGTCATAACAAGTTTCCAACAAGCATTTCCTAAGAAATTTAGACATCATACAGTCTCCTAACCTTTATGACCCCCTTTTATGTGAGTGGAATTTTTGAGAATATTTCAGTCATTTTACCACAAATCTAGTCACAAATATTTAAATAGAATGTTTTTCCCCTCTTTATTCTCTCAGCCTGAGCCTGCACTCCAACATAGCTACATGAGAAAAAAACATTATATTATAACATTATATTATATGGTCTTATTATATCAGTCTGCCCCCGTGTTGTGTGCCTGAGTTTAGAAAATAACTCTCTCTGAATGGAACTTGCTTTAAGTTCCATCCCCTCCCAGATGTTTGGACAAATGATGTCTCATACTATACGTTTTATCTTTTTCATCCCATTAGATCCCCACTGAGTGCTGCGAAGTGGCCAAACAACTCATGATTACAGGAAATCCTTTGCCGCAGGAGCCCGTTCCTTCAGAAGCGGAAGCCGCAGAGGGTCTAAGGAAGCAGGAGCTCAAGAACTCCGAGTCCATCGAGTAAGTTTGCACACCAAGCAACAAGACCAAGAATGATCACCACACCAAACACCTTCTAGCTTACATGAATACAGCAACTACTTTAAAATGAAATAGCTTAACTTGGAGTTTTCAAGGAACATTGTGGTCTTTTAAAATAGTGACACAACCCTTCTGCTAACATAATGTGCTTATCCTGCAAACAGCCTTAATGTGACTAAAATATGTTTGGTCACATAACAGCTGCAAATACTAATGGTCTACATTTTTGTAGGAAATACAAACAGCTCATCTGTGATCTGCTGGACTGCATCAACAACAGGAACATGTATGTTAATTTAATATTTATGTCATCAATTTACTTATTCACATATTTACATATTCATGTATTGCTGTCTGTAACACCTGCTTTGTTTTTGATATTTCAGGCCTTGGAAATTTGAACACATCGCAATTGGCTTCCTATCGTTGCTGCTGAGAGATGATCACCAGCTCCCACCAGCCGCTGTTACATTCTTTGTCAAAAGCCTCAACCATGACTCCCTCTATGTCCGCAAGGTGAGGAGTGTTCAAATTATGAGACATATAGTAGTACAGAAGTGCTGTTATTCACAGACAGCATACGAATGCATTCCAGTGTTTCCTGTTGACATTTTGTTTTGAACTGTCTTCCTTTCTCCATTAGGTGGCGATATCAGCTGTGGCAGGGATAATGAAACAAATAAAGAGACCACACAAGAAAGTCCCCATTAGCCCTTCTGAGCTCTGTAAGCAGTTTTCTCAGTCTGTTCTTGTGTATGAACATTATAGCCTTTCTGTCTTATCTCTATTCTAATTATAGTTTCTACACCTCATCTCACAAATCTTCATTTATCTTTGGTAGGTGGTGGGAAGGAGCTAAGTGGTATTGTAGCCGGGGACCGTCTAGACAACCGATGGCTCCAGTACAACAGCAGCAGCCTGCCACGCACACAGCAGGACTGGGATGGCTGCGTGTTTGTGGAAAAGACTCACTGGGGATACTACAGCTGGCCAAGGTTCCCATAATATAATGCCTATGTTTCTCTGTTCAGTCTGCTGTCTTCACATCTTTATCTTTACAGCGGCTTTTAACTTGTTTTTATTTACCATCTCCAGAAAACTGATGACGTATGCACCATTGGAGGAGCAACCCAGGCAGAACCTGACCAGAGAGGAAATGACAGAGGTTTGTGCACAATCGTGTAGAATCAAGAATCTTTTATTGTCATCATGTTTTCACATAACGAAATTTAGATTGGTGACTCCCAGCTATAAATAGTAAAAATAGGAAAAGGCACATATACAAGATAAAATATACAAAGGACCTAAATATGTAACATTGAAAAATATGTAAAATTGTAGCGGCAATGTACAGTAAGGCTTTATATAGTGCAAAAATACGTGTATACACACCCACTATGAAAAATAAAACTCATTTGTTAATTTGAAGCATTGTTAACCGCATCAAGTAAAGTTCATTTTCATGCCCTTCCTAACAGCGGGAGCAGATCATCTTTGACCATTTCTCCGACCCCGTCTTCATCAACCAGTTCATCGAGTTTCTCTCTCTTGAGGACCGAAAGGGCAAAGACAAGTTTAGCCCTCGCAGGTTCTGTTTGTTCAAGGTGAGAATTTCGCAGAAGTGGAGAAAATGAGCCCGTGTCAGCCAAGAATGAAATTAATTTTCGTTCTCCTGCTCTTCCAGGGATTGTTCCGCAATTTCAACAATGCCTTTGTTCCCATGCTGCGGCCACACATGGAGCGCCTAGTGGCCGACTCCCACGAGAGCAAGCAGCGATGTGTCGCGGAGATCATTTCTGGAATGATCAGAGGATGCAAGCACTGGAGCTACTCAAAGGTATGGATTTGAAACTCTTATGTAGTAACATAGCTACCTGTTCCCACGTTCTTCGGGTCAGTCTCTGGGCAATTACCTCTTTGTTTTTATGTTTTATAAAAGTATGATTTTATCATGTCCTGGATTCCTAAGGTGCTTTCCAGACCTTACAACCCAAACAAATCAGTGCATACGCTTCTGCTCCTTTACAGGTTGAAAGCCTTTGGGAGCTGTTGTGTCCACTGCTCCGCACTGCCCTGTCCAACATCACAATAGAGACCTATGCAGACTGGGGCACCTGCATTGCCACAGCATGTGTAAGCTTTCGCTCGTTTATGTCTTTCATGTTTTTCTCCTTGCATTTCTTAAACTTGTGTCACTCGTACTTCCCTCCACATGACGTTGTTGTTGTTTCTGTGTCGTACAGGAGAGCAGAGACCCACGTAAGCTTCACTGGCTGTTTGAGATGCTAATGGAGTCTCCAGTCAACGGAGAGGGGGGCTCCTTTGTCGATGCCTGGTGAGTAGAGAGGATGCTGGATTAAGTAGATGTTGATGTGACTGATAAACTATGATGACTGACATTTTTTCCCTTTTGCAGTCGTCTCTATGTGCTACAGGGAGGCCTAGCTCAGCAGGAGTGGCGCGTTCCAGAGCTCCTCCACAGGTTGCTACAATACCTGGAGCCTAAACTGACGCAGGTGTACAAGAATGTACGGGAAAGAATTGGCAGGTGAGGTCCTTTTACATCCCCAGGGAAGTGAATGTTAATGTACTATTATTAACTTTTTAAAAACGCTTTCTCATCTCGGCTTGTCCTGTCTGGTTCGGTGTCCTTTCAGCGTGCTCACGTACATCTTCATGATTGACGTCAACTTGCCATACACTCAGCCAACCACCTCCCCGCGCATCGCTGACTTCACAGAGCGAATCCTGCTGCAGCTAAAACCTCTGACCGAAGGCGATGAGGAGATCCAGAACCACGTGATTGAGGAGAATGAGGTGGGAGTGCAGGATGAGAGGACGCAAGCCATCAAGCTACTCAAAACAGGTGAGTCCGGGATCAATTTTATGCAGAAAATTAATTTATTTTTGTCAAACACCCACAATCAAAGCAGAGGGTCATCCTTTAAACATAAACATTCCTGTCTTCTAATGTCTGCAGTGCTGAAGTGGCTGATTGCGAGTGCTGGTCGCTCCTTCTCCACTGCTGTCTCAGAACAACTAAAGTTGCTTCCCCTGCTCTTCAAGGTAAAATGCCCACTTATTCAATCATAGACCCGGATCCACTAGTCTCCTCACTCCCAACTTTTTTCTTTCAATGTATACGCTGTAGAAAAGCTTAAAATGACACCTGCCTTCCCGGTGACACATCTCTTCCCCAGATCGCTCCAGTTGAGAATGATGACAGTTATGATGAACTGAAGAGGGACGCCAAGACCTGCCTGTCTCTGATGTCTCAGGGACTCCTCTACACGGAACAGATCCCTATGGTCCTCAGTGCCCTGCAGGAGGTGAGTTTTCTGGCAGCTGTGGCTGTTATTCCACTTGTCACCTGCATCACACATGACTGGGCTTTTTACAGGCTCCCTCACGTTAGAACCTATAATATTAACGAGCAAAAAGATGAAAGCTTTAAAGGGAATGGCAGCCGAATGAGTCTGAGTCTCCCCTGCTGAACATCAAGTCTTCAGTGAATCTGTGACATAATTTATTGTGTCAGTACAGTAGTGTGTATCTCCCTAGAGAATAAATGAAAGAATCTGAACAAGGCAACTGTGACAGTATTCTGGGGGATTCTCTAGAGATTTTATGATGCTCAACTGGTGGTATATGATATAACAAATGTATTTAAATAAATAAAAATAACCTATATAATATGCAAAGTGGATTAACTACTGATTAGAAACAGTTTTGAGCTATTGATTGGCTTGAAAACGCATGCAAAGATCAACTGCTCTCACTGATTTAATGCTTTTGATGCTGTATGCATTTTCAAAATGAGTGGCTTTCCCCAAAAGAGGAAATACCATGGCCATAGAAAAAACAAAAAAAAACTGTGTAGACAGTGTGTCCAGCTTGATTTTTTTTCCTCTTGTGGAAGAAATGCTCAGAATAATGTCACTGATGTGGGATGAGTTTGTTGTTTGTGTGTTGCAGATTGCTGGCAGCAGCTCCTGGCACGCTCGCTACACGGTGCTCACATACCTCCAGATCATGGTCTTCTACAACCTGTTCACCTTTATGAGCGACCAGAAGGCAGTGAATGACGTCCGGGCACTGGTGATACGACTGCTGGAGGATGAACAGCTGGAGGTAAAAAAAACAAAACAAAATTCATTCACAGCTGTTAAACATTAAAATGGCTCAGAAATGTAAAGCTGAAACTTGCACTCAGTCTGAGTCAGTTGGTAGAAGAACAAACATATGGCGGTCTGATTATATAATAATCGCCAGCTATTGGCCAACACTTGCTTGTTTATGCTAGCAGGCACTCTCACTGTCTCAGCTTCACTGTAGTGATTCAGCACTCTCCTCCTGGCTCTCCACTCTATACTCCCCCCTCGCCTCTAGTCCTTTAGCTGTTGCTATGGAAACGGCAGGCTGCAGTAATCTGTTGCTATGGAGATAACGTCCAGATTGAAGGATGATGAGAGGGATGGAGTAGAGACAAAGGAGAAGTGGGGGATGGATGGAAGTAGCCATTTTTATTTGGCCTTTTAAACTAACCTATGTCTGATTTAGCTATGTGACACTTTTTTGATTTAGCTAATTTCTTCAGAATCACCTTTATTAAATACATATGCATACAATACATACAACATACAGATGATAAATACAGATGTTCACAGAATTTGACTGGGAGGCCGTTGCCCGTTTGTCTTAAGTGGTGCTATTTAGTCTTTCCTCTGGTGAATGCTGCTCAAAGGTTTGCATAACACCCATCTAAAAGTTTACCTTTTGTGCTGAAGCTTGAGAGAAAAGACATAAAATGTACAACAGACCATTTTAGCTCACACTATAGAGAAACACTGACACACACACAAGTACTCCCCCGCCCCAGTTCCCAGCTGGCAGCTGTTTCCATCCAACTGGCTACTGCACACACTGGTAGGAACACCCTGCCTAATGACATTGTTGCTGTGGTATGTGGCAACAAGAGGTTGTCAGTAAGGTGCTGGGGCCTGTGTGTGCTAGCACAGGGCATAAAAAAGGCCAGACAGAGATGCTACATTAGTTAAATAAAGCCACAATGGTCCGAATATAGGATGAGGTTTTCTAGAAAACCTGTATTTGAGAAATACTTTTTGAGGATATAAAGTAGTATGAACAAGGTAGATACAGAAATGCAGGTAGAAACAGGTAATGCAGATACAGTATGCATATTTTCTTAATGTATTTAAGTCAACCTATCAATCTAAATGCCATTGACACCATTGAAGAGTAATAAAGTACAGCACATCAACCAAAATAAAATCAATCTTATAAAAATTATTTGAATAAAATACATGAGTGTCCCAGAAAGGCACTTCACTTCTATAATAGTCCTCTGCAAACATTCACAATTTCAATGAAGGGCTACTTTTACAGGTGTACCCTGACTCTTTAGACTTTAGAATCTTTAGAGATCTGGTTCTCTTTTAGTAAATATGCACCTTTAGTGCTTAGTGTTTTTATTTGTTAATAAGTGACACTTTACATTACATTTATGGAATCACAATGCAGTATAAAATATTATTGTAAGTATCCAGTTAACAGACCTGTGTGTTATAATCAATACTGCTCTGTAGTTCCCATCTCTTCTTTCTACATTTGTTTTCTAGGTAAGAGAAATGGCCGCCACTACACTCAGTGGCTTCCTTCAATGCAACTTCCTGTCCATGGATGCCCAGATGCAAGCACATTTTGAGGCTCTCTGCAAGACTTGCTTGCCTAAGAAGAGGAAGAGGGAGCTCGGCTCTGTAGTTGACACTATACCCTCTGCTGGTGAGGAATCTAAAATTTAACCTCTCAAGAACACGAGACAACACAGTCGGTCTGCTGTCATTTCAATGGAATCCCTCCTGTTGTGTTTTTGTAGACCTGGTGCGGCGCCATGCAGGTGTTCTCGGGTTGAGCGCTTGTATTCTCTCCAGCCCGTATGATGTGCCCACCTGGATGCCCCAGCTGTTGATGGACCTGAGTGCTCACCTCAACGACACACAACCCATTGAAGTACGTGCAATCAGCTAATAATCACCGTATAATGCTGCATTGGGATTTTTTTTCAACCTTGTTTTTTCTCTCAGTTGCCAAGTTCTTGTTGTCAGAACCTGTAATGAATAATAATGATAATATATGTGTTATATATAAATAATAATTTCCAGATGACTGTGAAGAAAACTCTGTCAAACTTCCGACGGACTCACCATGACAACTGGCAGCAACACAAGCAGCAGTTCACAGATGACCAGCTGCTGGTCCTGACTGACTTACTGGTCTCCCCCTGTTACTATGCCTAAAACCTGGTAAAGCATTAACTTATCTCATAAGCAACTTCAACTTGAATTATTACTGAATACCATCAAAATAAAGCTGCTGAATGCCTAATTTTTAAAGTGATGTAAGAACCTCTTGAGCCATCTTTTTATGTGTACGTTTGTTTCGCTGTTTGATTTACAGATACCAGCCTGCACTGGGGAGGAGGCTCTAGTTCTCAACTGATAAAAGATCCAGCATCACCCTGGAAGAAAAGAGTTGCACACAAAGCAACTAAGCTGAGGCACAGAAGGAATTTGAAAAGTTGTGTATTTATGTATTTAGCTCATTTACATTTCTACTATACTTAATATTTAAGGATCAATCATAGCAGGGATGAATGACCTGCCGTTTGTAACATTACTGTACAGTTTTTTTTTTTTTTTTTTTTTGGTTTGTTTGTGTGCATGTGCACAAGTGTGTGTGTGTGTTTGTGTGCGTGCGAGCGTTAATGGGATGCTTGAAGACATCTACCAGTGTCTCGCACATTTCTCAGGATTCTTTCCCAAGTATCAACTCTGAGCCAACACATTGTCCAGTGTAGGACGCAGTCAGTAGTGTCCTTCAACAGTGAAGTGTTTGTTACAAGCCACAGAGCATGGACTGATGAACGATAGCATCTTTAGATTAGATTTACACCTGCAACACACAGTGTTTGTGTGGCTGTTTGATCTATTTATGATTATATGCATCATGTATGTGTATGTCATGGTATCAAATATGCACAAACATATTTATTTATTTATTTTACTTTTTCTTTTTTTTTTTTGAAGTGCTGAGTTTTAATTATTTTCATAGAAAGTATTTCAGATATTCAGTAGATGGCTGAGCTTTTTAGCAGTGGAGCCCATTCTCATCTACTGTTGCAGAGAAAGGGAGAGGGCAAGCTCCCCCCGCTGCTGTGCTGTGTGACGCGTTTGCTGTGAGGACCTGAGCACAGTTTGATTACAATTTCATGCGTCTTGGTGCAAGGAAAATAACCAAACCCGCCTGTCCATAATTGTGACGATTCCTCTTATCCCCATGACCTTTTTCTAAAACCCAATGAGACGAAAGATGAAATTTATTTTGTTTTGCGTACGTTTTTTCCCCTGATGACTTGAAATCAGTCTAAGCATTGAAGCATTTAGTACCTCACTTATGTATAGTGTAGTGCCAAAACTGCAGTGATTTTTTTTTCCTTTTTTTTTTAGATGTACTGTTTGCTTATTGAATGACATGACAATAAATTGTTTGTAACAAAACCTGCATTTGATGTTTTTTTCTTTTCTTTTTAATTGAATGCAATATTTAAAATAGGGTATGTAGTAATGAATATAAACCTGTAGAGAACATATATGTATACATATATATAATGTCCCTCCATTGCACATGATTACTGTCCCTGCTTTAAATATTCACACAGAATCATCGCTCTGCGTGTCGCCTAGCAACCACGTTGTTGAGCTGCTGCTCCCAAGGACAACGGCAAAAAGCGGGAAAAAAAGGAATCAAAATTACTTGAACATTGTTTTTATTTAGCTCGTTTATCGGGCTGTACGACGCCTCTCGGCTGCTATAAAACCAGCGTAAGTAACATTATACTGCTTGAATATAATGCGCCACCATTTTTTTTCCTTTTTGTAAAAACTACACTACGTTGCCATGGTGAACAACCCGTTTTGCCGCCGTGATGTATCCGACATGGAGCTTTAACGGTCACCGTCAAACATGGTGACCGTGTAGCTGAAGTGGAGGAGGAGGAGGAGGAGGGCGACTTTCTTTCTGTTGCTCTGTTAAATAATTATCACAGGTGGGGAGCAGAGAGGTGAGCGCTCACAGATGGACTCGTTGAATGCGGTGCTTGTGCTCATGCTCAGATACGTAGGCAGTGACTCCATACTCATTTTTCAGCGCACGTCGCTCCTCCGTCAAGAATGGATCCGTCGGCCAAGAAAACGGAGCACCTCCCGTCTAATTAACGCTATACGCGTCGAGAAAAAGGATGTAAGCGTGTGAGAAAATGTTTTGCGCCCGTGTTTGTCAGCGGACCGGTGTGTTTTTGAAGATTTGCTGTTGAAATACGTTTCCCCCCCTCCCCAAAGCCGCGGTGCGTTCACTTACCATCATATTGCTTTACAATGAAGATGGGCTGTATCAAATGATGATGATGATGGACGCACGATCGCTTACAGATGGTAGGTTACTTTCTCTCATCGACAGTAATAATTACTCAAACCATTAAAAATCCAGATACGTTAGGAAAACAGCAATGGGCACATATTTTACTGGGATTTAAGGAGATGCTGTGTGTGTGTGTGTGTGTTGGGGGGAGGACGTGGTAGGGGGAATAAGGTGTAATTGGCCAAATGCAGTGGTGCATAGCTATAAATCTTACTGTAGAGTGTGTGTAACATGTATCTAGATTCTTACTAAATACGTACCTGTTATTTCCTAATGCTCCTTTTAGTCAAATTGAATGTGTTAAATGTGATCTGCTGCACAGTGTGGTGGCTAATATATGACTGTATCCTTTGTAGCACTCGACCTGTGCCAGCAATGGCGGAGGCAGCAGACACTGTCATCATCATGTACTCCTTCGACACAGAGGAACAATGTTGAAATTGATGACTTTGGGATCCGTATAAATTGTTGGTGATACAATGAACACCACTGTTACGCCATCAGGCCCGGTGGATGTGCCAAGACAGCAGAGCTTCAATGGCACCGTGGACGCGCAGACGCCGTCAGGTTGGGCCGTGATCCACACCGCCACCTTGACCTTTTGTTCTCTCCTCCTCGTCTTCATCTTCTTCCTGGGCTCTTACGGCAATCTCGTGGTGTTCCTGTCCTTCTTTGACCCGGTGTTTCGCAAGTTCCGCACCAACTTTGACTTTATGATCCTCAACCTCTCCTTCTGTGATTTGTTCATTTGCTGCGTGACTGCACCCATGTTTGCGCTGGTGCTGTTCTTGGATGCAGGTGGCGGGGACAGCGTGTCGAAAGAGCTTCTGCTTCGCCTTCCACCTGACCAGCTCGGGATTCATCATCATGTCCCTGGAGACGGTGGCCGTCATCGCCTTGCACAGGCTGCGCATGGTGTTGGGGCAGCAGCCCAACCGCACCGCCTCCTTCCCCTGCACGCTGGCCCTCACCGCCCTGCTGTGGACGTCCAGCTTCACCATGGCCGCCCTCCTCACCATGCAAGCGTACCCGCGTGGAAACGGGCCCTGTTTGCCCCACTTTGGCCTGGGAGGTGGACAGGCCAGGGTTGTGTTGTATGTCTACCTGGCAGACTTTGCCTTCTGCGTAACCGTGGTGTCTGTGTCCTACCTGATGATTGCTCAGACTCTGAGGAAGAACGCGCAAGTGAGGAAGTGTCCCATCATCACTGTGGATGCCACGTGCCCTCCGCCCCCACCACCTCTCGTTGCAGCAGGTTTTGAGAGCATGCAGTGTGCTGTTCAAGGCCCCTCTCTGTACCGTAACCAGACTTACAACAAACTGCAGAATGTTCAGACGCACTCTTACGCCAACAAGACCAGCCAGCCGCTGGTCCCGGGGGCTGCCCAAGGAGCCACCTGCTGTCAGCTGGTGTCCACAGTCAACCTGGCTACTGCCAAAGACTCTAAGGCGGTTGTCACCTGCATAGTTATAGTGTTCTCTGTGCTGCTCTGCTGCTTGCCGATGGGAGTTTCACTGGCACAGGATGTTCTGTCACCAGAGAGTAACTTTGCACATTACCAGTTTGAACTGTGCGGCTTTGTGCTCATTTTTCTCAAGTCGGGCATCAATCCCTTTGTGTACTCACGCAACAGCGCAGGCCTCCGCCGCCGCGTGCTGTGCTGTATTCAGTGGGCAGCACTGGGCTTTCTCTGTTGCAAGCAAAAGACCCGCCTGCATGCGATGGGGAAGGGCAGCCTGGAGGTCAATCGCAATAAATCGTCCCATCATGAGACCAACTCTGCCTACGTACTGTCACCTAAGCCGCAGAGGAGGCTGGTCGACCAGGCTTGCGGGCCCAGTCACTCCAGGGACTGTGCTGGTAGCCCAAAGGCCACAGGTGCGCGCAAACCTCGGCCCCCCAGCACCTCTACACCCATCAACACCCGCATCGAGCCCTACTATAGTATATACAACAGCAGTCCCTCCGCGGGGCCCAGCTCCCCCACCAGCCTGCAGCCCGTCAGCTCTCAGACATTTGCCTTCGCCAAGTCCTATGTAGCCATGCACTACCACACTCACCAAGACGCACTACAAGACTTTGAGAGCACCTCAGTACACCAGATCCCCATTCCCTCAGTCTAATCAAAGAGCTGCAAGACAGAGAAGTACGGACAATCTCACCAAGGATCGAATGTGTATCAAAAGAGGAACATGAGAACAGCCCATTTTATGTATTTGGAATCTGTATTATCCTTTTCCACTTCTGCAGTGTTCAGTTTTCTTGAGTGGAAAAATGAAAGGACCAGAATCATAAGCCTCACCATGGACCAAGCAAAAGACTTTTAATGAAAGTGTCTGTTCCAAAAGGTTATTAACATTTATTGAACTGACTTATTGACCCTGTTTCTTTTACGGATACTGCATTTTCACATAAATCTGCCCCTGTGTTGCGCACGCATGTGCCATTATAACCCAAGACTCTGTAGGTTTTCATTGCAGCCAAGGACTGCAGTTGCTGGTTTCACTGCTGCCTCGTCTCTTTTGGAAGGTGCTGAGCACTGAGCTCGGCTGCCGTAATGTTGAGCTGCTATGAAACCGTGCACAGGACCACACATGGCTGTCCACGGCATGTGGTTGCACTTTGATGGACTTTAGCTTCTTAAGAAAAATGTATTTGTGAACCTCATACACTTTTCAACACAATAAATGTTTGGCAAGTGCAGTTGATCTGTGCTTTTACTGTTTTTAGAAAAGAGATAAAATGATAATCTATTTAGCAATCACCAGAAAATTAGCTATTTTGATAATTGATTGTTTGTGTCATTTCTGTAGCAGAAACTTTTCCTGGATCCAGGTTTTTAAATGTGACCATTTTATTTTCTTTATATCGTCTTCTTTTTATATAATAGTAAACTTAATATCTTTGGGTTTTACTTAACAGCTAAAACAAGAATTTGGATACATTTGTCAGACAGAAAAATCAATCAAAAAATAATCTGCAGATTAATTGATAATGAAAATAACCTCTAGTTGCAGCACTAAATTTTCACTTCAGTGGCATCAGTGGTCAATGAAATTATTACAATGCTGGTTGCTTGACAGTCTTTCAGGCCCCATGTCTGCTGTGACTGACTGTCTGCTGATCTGTCCTTCTGCTGCTTTTAAGAATGTGAAAAATGTACTTGTATTACCTCAGATCTACAAAGGGATAATTCAGCACAACACATTATTATTTCTTTTTGATATTATCATGTATAAACATCCGAACTTGCAAATCTAAGCATTCAGAATACATCGACGTATATCCATGTAAATGATAATAATGTAGATGGTATTCTTTACATTACCGTGAAGTTATTTCAGTTCAGTCATTCTGCTCTTGGTTTTAAAGAAAGAATGACTGATTGGGAATATGAAAAACTGTGACATCTCCTCAGCGTAAAGTCGACCTTGTATTGTGATAATTCATTTACAGGCCCTGTTGTTTTCTTTTGGATAAATGGAGAAAAAAAAAGTTTTCATAAGTGGCAAAAAGATTATACAACACACATTACGTTAGCACCCCCTGGTGGTCGAATGGAGGATCAACTGTGTTAGCAGACCATTTGTTACACCTCAGTCAAGTCAAACGTTTTTCAAACGTGCAACACTATTAATGAGGTTTCATGTCTTAGTTTTATTCTTTGCTGCAAATGCATTGTTTTTTTTTGTTTGTTTGTTTATCCCTGTGATACAGCAGTGATCAGGCTCCCAGTGTGTATCTTCGTAAAACCACAGAATACCTCTCATGGGAACCCACAGACATTCGGCACATCCTACGAACTTCAATGAAATTTTAATCAACCACCCGCTTCTGTTGCTATTCCACAGCAGCCTCTAATGCATAAGTTACACTCATTCATTCTGTAAATTAACACAGCACACATTCTCACTGCTGCCAAAAAAACATTTTCTCCTTATCTACAAGCTCCACAGTCAAGCAGCTAATCATTTTATATCTCTCTCTCGCACACACACACATACACATACAGACCTTAAAGACAATAAAACCACCATGAATATTGTCGATTCCCCTGATAATAATAAACCCCCTGATTCACTACTCTTTGCTCTCAATTAATCAACTCAAAGTGAAGCGTAGATATGAAGTATAGGCAATAAATCCACTGCCTTGTGAAATGAGGCGCCGGCCCCATTTTACTGTGTTTTCACAAAGTCTTAGCTAGGCTGCTGGATTACGCTTGCGGTGTAGCATTGCCCCACGCTGTGCCGATCGGGGCATTGGCTGGGGTTGCGCTCCTGGGCTACACAAAGTCCAGCCTCGGTATTCAACCTCAGCTTCACCTCAATTTTGGCTTTCAGCACAATGTCATGGGCGTCTCTCCTTCCCCCACTGAACGGGCCTCTGTTTTGCGATAAGTGTTCTCACTGTCTTCAAGTGCGGTCTCTCTCTTCCATCTGTCCGTCTGTCCTCTCCTTGTCCTTGTCCTTGTACTTCGTGCGCCATTTGCAGCCGTGCCATCCTGGCGAGCTTAGCTGGAGATCGACAGAAGTCCGTATTCATCAGCTGTGTCAAGAATCCTGCATATGACGGGACTCTCAACCTGGGTAAAGAGAAAACAGAGGTCACCTCGTATGTGGAGCCACGACTGTCTGCACACAGCCAGGAGAGTTAAATATTAGAATATCAGACTAGAAGTTCTAGTATCATCTTCAAGGCATTTCTTGCTGTTCATTGTTGCATTGGATAAAAAACTACTTGGTACACAGACAGACACAAACTAGAACAGTGGCTCCAGATAACTGGAGAAACAAGTATTACATAATTAATCAAATACATGAATACTGGGAAAACCAGATTGAATTTCATTAAAACAATATCAAGAAAATAAACTGCACATTTGTTTGTTTTTGCAGGACAATTAAGAGACAAAGGATAGGAAGTTGGATTTTAATTGATGTTGTATTCCTTTTCTTCACTATGGAAACATGTCCACGTTCTATTAAAACTCTGAACTAGATGTAAATGAGAAAGAAACTGGTTGCAGTTTCCTTTTATTTAAAACTTAAATCAGGAGTTAGTACTCAAGCTGAGATTCACTGCTACCAAGGATGTGTGTGTTTTTTTTTTTTTCCATTGGTTACTCGTGAACTCACCCCGAGGATGTACTGACAGGTCTGAGGCTCCAGCATGTAGACGGTGACAGCATGGGGAGACTCGGACTCCTTGCATCTGACAGGGGGGAAAAGAGAAATGAGATGAGTGAATACACTGGGGAGACGAGATGTCGGGGTGTCGTCTTACTCATGTTGACTCAGGGCAGCTTTGGTTCCTCCCACCCCCACCGATGACTGTTCACTTACTTGAGCTTGACAATGACCTGTCTGGGCTTCCCCGTCAGATCACACACGTCTCCGTGGCCGTAAAAGTGGGACACCAACCTATAATGGAGCAAAGAAGATGGATGCAGGGGGAAAAATTAAACAATTATCTCTGTTTAATTTGCATCCAGGTTAAGGGTTCAAACAATATGAATGACTTACTTGACTTTCTGCACTCCATCGTCTTTGAGCTGGTAGGACCGGGCGACGTTCTTCTTGGCCCATTCAATGTGCTCCTTGGCGTTCCAGCTCCCGACCACCACAATGTTCTTTCCCTGCTCTTTTTCCTGCGACACAGAGGAACTTTTTCACACTCTTACATACACAACTGAAATGACCACTTATACGACTGCAAGTGTTTACAGATTCAGCTGTTTACAGTTGAGCTGAAACAATTACTCAATAAATAGAGGAACTCTGTAGTGGAGAGTTAATCGCCACCAATAAACTGAATGTGTTTGGGTTTTGGACTGTTGGCCAGACAAAACATGCAATTTAAAGACAACAACCTCGGCTTTAGGAAAGTAATTTTTTTAACTATATCTCATAGACCAAATTATTGAGGGAGAATAATGTCAATTGTCAGCTGCAGCCTTACAACTGAGTTAAACTTAATCTGATATGAACGAATTTAATTTTCAGATATTCCACATTAGCTCACACACACTCACACTAGCCACTCCCTTACCTCATGGTACTGATGGACGTGCTTTCCGTAACAGAATTCGTATTTCCACCAGCCGACCCCCTGAAACACACACACTGAGATGACTGCATGTCCCTGACCAGTTCATCAAACGCTGCTCTGGTGCTACAGGTGAATGCGCCTCACCCCGTGCAGGCAGTACGAGCCACTGAGGAACTCCTTGATCAGCTGGTCGTCTGTCAGGCGGGAGATGTGAGTGGTGCCGACGGTGACCTGAGACTGCCCTCCCACGGTCATGGGTTTGTGAGTGGAGCTGAAGGCTTCCTCTCTCACCGGTGACGCCTCCTCCTGTAACACATCAGTGATATAATTTTGAAGTCACACATTTTTTGTGGAGTTTTTTTTTCTTTAACCCACCCCCGCCTTCTTTCTGTGCACAGCTCACCTCTCTGGTCTCTGCGGTGGCACTGAAAGGAGGTTTAAGCTGCTCCTCTTGCTCCTTGTCCAGCTGGGTGAGCCGTTGAGGCCGCAAAGGGGAGCCCGCCAGAGCCTGGCAGAAGATGGCGTTCACCGGGGAGGACTTAAATCTGCAAAAAATATGAATTAAATTTGGAAACAGTAAGATGTAAGCAGGAATCACACACAAAAATGATCAGAAAACAGTAAGTATATCAGAATTTCTTCATCTATTTTGTCCTTTAAGCACAATATGTAAATGTAAACAGACCTACCTGTATTTTGGGTGCGCGCAGAGCAGCGGCGTCAACACCACCACCTCATATTCACAGGTAGTGACCTCCGCGACGGACAAGATCTCGTGCTTAGCCTCCGGATGACAGACATACAGCACAGACGTGGAGCGAGCCTGGTTCTGCTTCAGCACACAGGGAGTCCCGTTTCCCATCTCCAACGCGAAATAGGGAGTCAGCTGACCTTCTATGTTCTTAGTGGGCACCTGGACAACCAGAGGACAGGGCGAAGGAAACAGGAGAGAGATGACAGATGTAAGACAGACGGCCTGGCAAATTTTTTTTATTCTTGAAGTTTCATTGTTATACTTACTTCTGTTTCAGATGCTGATTTGACAGTTTCTGCGTCTTCAACTTTATCTGTAAAAATAAATTCGTAGCTTTAGCAAAATAGCATATTTAAAAGAATACAAAACAAAAAAAGCATTATCAAATTATGTTCACAAAGAAACTCACCTGTCTCTGTCGACTGGCTCTTCTGTATCATGTTCCCCAGGAAGTACTCCTGAACACTTATCTTCTATGGAAATGCACATAATTAGCTTCAGTACATGAGTGCTGGCTTCTCATTCATGTCATCTGAAAATGATTTCACCCACTCAAAACACTGACCTGTCCAGTCTCCTTCTCTTCGTGGTACTGCCTTATATGCTTTCCATGGCACACCTCGTATGTCCAGTACGACTCAATCTGCAATGTTGGCAAGCCAAGAGCAAAGTTTAGTGCCACTAAGAGCCTTCAATCAGTCAACACACTCCCTCAGTACCAAAGCACAAAAATGTGTTTTTGTTATGCTCTGCTGAGTTTCAGTTTCAGTCTCTCCCCTGAGAGAGACAGGCAGGGAAATTAGACGAAAATGAAACTCGAGCAGTCTCACCCTGTAGGAGCAGCTGCTTCGTTTGAATAGTGGGTCCAGCAGTTCAGCTGGACTGGGCCCACTGTACTCCTTCTCGTCATCCTACGACGACAGGACAAACACAAAGGAAGAGTTAGAGAGACGAGGGAGCTGTGTCAGTACACAAAAGAGCAATAAAAAAGCCATAGATTAGCATCATAAAACAAACTGAACAGAACAGACACTGCCATCCACTGACACTCTTTCTTCTGGGGTAAAAAGGAAGACGACAAATCATGCAAGGCTTTTATGACGTATCTGTACAATGTCAAATCATCATGCACGTCCTTTATTTGACAGTCGAGGTAAATTAATATTTAAGTTCAGTTTCACCTGTTTGCTGCCACTCTCAAATTAATGGCTTTAATGCTAAACTCAATCTGGGGATCATATACTACTTCATTTTCTTAAACAATTCCAGTGTAGTAACAGACAAATCAATGGAAGATATATACTATAAATATACTGCTCTCTCACACAACTGTAGATGGTGCAGAGGCTGCTGCATCTATTGTCACATGAGAATAAGTGTGGTGTGTAAACCAGTGAGAAAATGCCTCGTAGTTGAGCTGACCTGCCCAGTGCATGCAAACATGCTTTTATTATTATTTTCTGAGGAGGCGATAAAAAACAGCTCTCTCTCTCTCTCTCACGTGTCAGACCCGAAGTCACGGGGGATTATTAATCCCGTTTACCTCCTCTCCGGATGTCAGGGAGGGCAGGAGACACTTGTACTTCTCCTGCTCAGTTGTGGTCATGATAACAAAGTCGTCCTCCTTGTACAGCACCCCCGAGGTCGGCTGAAACCCACAAACACATGACAGGTGTGACGGGGAGAAAGAGGAAACTATCGCTTCAACAGCTGACACAGGTGACGGAGACATCTCAAAGAGGAGACGTACCAGGGTGAGTTCAGCGCCCGGCCAGTTGATTTTAAAGGGGATCTCGTCTGTGAAGGAGGGGTACCCGCCTCTGTTCGCCGAGACGCCGCCGCAGACCCCCAGCAGCCCCCCGAGGCACAGCAGCAGCAGCAGCCCAGCCTCCATCTCTCCTGCCCGGCCGCCTGGAGCTCCTACGGCCCGCTCCTCATGTAACACCGCCGGCCCGAGCGACGGAGCAGGAGCCGCTGCGAGGTCCGAGAAAGTCCGGTTTGACAGAAGAGCAGACGCGGCTGTGCGAGACGGATGTCAATACGGCGCTAAACACCGGAAGTGAACCGCTCGCTTGCCACGTCGTGTTCCGCCCGTGCGTCAGGGTGAAAACAGCGGCGGCGCCCCCTGGTGGTGACAGGAGGTGTCGACAGGGGGAAAACTAATTTAATCCTTGAAGCTCTGAAAGCTAAGGGAGCAGAACTAAGACTAACCTTTTAATTAACAGCTGAAATATTTTGCTTTTTTTTCCTGTCCTTTGCAAGAAATGTGGCAACACAACACAATAAATACCTATGAACACCCCCCTCCCCATTGACGTAAAAATTGTTACATTCACTCTGCAACAATCTGAATTACAGTGAAAGTTCAGCTTCATGCCCACGTTTGATTGCACACACTGTTACCTCTTTGCAATATCATACATCACATGTTCGTTTGTTGAAGCCAGTCCTCGGCAAAGACCACAAAGTAATTGTACAACTCAAAGTAATGCTACCTACTCAGACATTGTTCAAATCTACAAACCTTTATTTTAAATTCTAGTTAAGATCCCAAAATGTCCTAAAATACCAAATATACCAGGTTATGTGTGGAGGGAAACATGTATAAAATGTGTAGTATGAACAGTTTTTTCAATCCATGCAGCTAAAATGGGAGGTAAAGCCGGTATGAAAATATGTATGAGGTTTAGCAGGTCATTCCGCATTTTATGAGCCTTCAGATTCAGATTCAGATTCAGATTTCCTTTATTAGTCCCACAGCGGGGAAATTTACAGCGTAACAGCAGCAGCGAAGACACATAGTGGGAAATAGTCAATAAGAGTTTAAGACATGAAATAAAATAAAATAAAATGAAATTAAAAGGTAAAATTATCCAAGATAAATAATTATAACTATGACTGTAAGTAAACCTGTACATAGTACAGAGGGAGTATGCCTGAGAGTATACATATGAGAAATATATAATATACTCAGGGAGTGCAAAAAACAGTGAAATTGTGTTATTGTTTATTGTTCATTGTCCATTGTCTGCAGACTAGCGGGCATTTTGTTTGTTGTGTAGTCTGACAGCAGCAGGCAGGAAGGACCTGCGGTACCTCTCCTTCACACAGCGTGGATGGAGCAGCCGCTCACTGAAGGAGCTGCCCAGAGCTGTCAGAGTGTCCTGTAGAGGGTGGGACGTGTTGTTTAACAGGGATGACAGCTTAGCCATCATCCTCCTGTTTCCCATCCACCTCCACTGAGTCCAGGGGGCATCCCAGGACAGAGCTGGCCCTCCTCACCAGTCTGTCCATTCTCCTCCTGTCTCCTGTCCGTGATGCTGCTGGCCCAGCAGACTATCCCATAAAAGATGGCTGATGCCACCACAGAGTCATAGAAGGTCCTGAGGAGTGGTCCCTGCACTCCAAAAGACCTTGAAGGCAAAAAAGATAAATCTTCATTTTCTGGTGGTGTGATCTTGAAATGACACTGGTGAAACTGAACAGAGCTACAGTATATCTTAAAATGCATATTAATGCCCATGGCCGCTGGGTGTACATGGCCAAAATAAGATCAGTTTATGCGATTTATGGTATGTGACTGATTTGCAAAAAGACTATATATAAAGCGTCATGTCCTCCCCTGGCTGAGAGTCAATACTGTTTTCACAGGTGAAACACAATTTCCTCTATGTCTTGCTAAACTCAGCCACATCCTTATAATCTGAGAACAGACCACTGTTCGCCTGAAGCTTCTGGCTCCTCCTGGGTTGAAATGTTTGAAAGAGGTTTCCAGATCATGCAGGCAAAATTAGTAAAGACATGTTGCTTCATGCCTGCCTCCCGGTGGATGGATTTGGAAGTTTAACCGTGTCAGTGTGTGTGCTGAACACGCAGGGCTGATGTTTCAGGGTGTCTTACTGTCATTTCTACACCAGCTCCATGCAGAACTGAAGATGAAAGGCAGCGTGAAGATACAGAGTGTAACAGATCCTGCTGTGGGGCTGATTTAGTGAGCATTTCCTGGATATTACATTGGTTGACTTACACGCGGGCGACGATGGGAGCAGCTCTGAGCCAACGCGTGGTGTCCTTACTCTTTTATCCTGTGGCTCTGTTGATTCAGCACTGCTGTGTGTTGAATGACAATAAATAATCCACCCCCCCCCCCCAACCCCCTTTCTCCCCTTCCTTCCTGAAACAGCTCTCAGTTAACAGAGAATTTAAAACACAGGCCTTGAAAATATGTGGCGTTGCATTTCACTGTCAGGGGGTAAATGTAGAGAGAGAGAGAGAGAGATGGACTGATGGAAACATGGAGAGTAAAAGTGCAGATGGGCACTTCTCTACCTGCTGGTGGAGCTGTTGGTGTGAGAATGTGCAGCACGGGGAGCCAGGAGAAAAGAGAGAGATTACGGCAGAGATTTTGAGACAAAGAGTGAGAGGATTAGGGGGAGAAAGGGATATGGAGGAACAGGGAGGGATACAAGCAAAGAGAACGTCCCACCGGACCATCCACACCTCTACAACCACTCCCGTCTTCACACACGGCGTCTACTCACACCTGCCTCTTGATGTACGCACTGAATGTGCATGTAAATATTTGCGTGCACACCAGCCTGTTTGCGTGCCCTGTATGTGAGATAGGTCTGATGAAATAGATTAGATAAGTAAGAAGATAGATAAGCGAGTGCAAACAGACAGACTACATTTTGTTTCCATGGTAACTTATTTTGCCATTGCATTATAATTTATTCTGACGGGGTTTTCCTTTTCTTTTCTGCTCTTCTTTCATGGTTATCTGATGAACAACATAGTTAGGAGTGATAATAGTTCTCTAAAAGAAAGTTTAAAACCAGACTTTTTTTTTTTTTTTTTGAAAAAAGTGTGAAAAGATTCTTGACCTTGGAAAAAAGTTTGAGAGCAGTTTTCTCTGTTGTCATGGAGTTTGCTCAGTTTCCAGTTGCCATAATAACTGAGCCAACTCCATCTGCTAATGAGGACCATTAAATGCTTTTGAAAGCTCTAGAAATACTACAGTCAGTGGACCATGAGATCAGACTTTCTTCAACAAGTTCAACATTTTGGGAAAAAAGGTTATTCCTTTGTCTGTCTTTTAGAGAAGAAGCTATGAGTTATAGCCTATAGCCTGCAGCTTAGCGTAGCATTAAGACATTAAGACATAAAGCCAGCAAATTTTTGTTTTTCATTTGGGTTGTTGTAATAACTAAGTAAATGAGATATAATTTATTAATTAGTGAGCTTTAAGAGTTCTCGTTATCTTTGAATAGAGCCAGGCTAGCTTGATTATGCTAAGCTACGCTAACAGCTACATTTTTTCCGTAAAGACATAAGATTGGTATTGATTTTTTTCTAAATGTATTTGTTCAATGTCAAACGATTCTTTTAAACAGATTGTGCAGATTTTAAAATGTGATGACTGATGACACGCCTGATAAAATGAGAAGAGTAATAGAAAAAGAACGCTTTGTGTTGAATATTTTCTATACAAAGATAAACCTGTTTTTGTTTCCTTTATGTACCAAATGTCCTTTGTAACACCATCTGAAGTGACTCAAAACTTCTTTCGTGTTTCTTCCTTGGCGGTTGTTCTCAGACTTTTCCGGAGCCTGACTGGCGGGAACTTGCCTGAACTCACCACTTTGAAATGCAGCATTTTCATTTATTTCTCTGCCATCTATGGGGTGAACTTGATTTGCATAGATGCCTTCCACCTTATGCATAATTGATACAACTGTCATCTCCCCAACTATAATAACATCATTCCAAGGGGAGCAGAGAGAAATGAATCTTGACATTTGAAGGTCTCCAGCGAGATTAAGATATCTCCTGAGCTGTCACCCAAAAATACACATAGAATATGTCAGGCGTCAGATCAATATTGTCACTTTTGCTAGATTTTCTTAATGACATTCAGTATTGATTTCGGTGAAGCCTTTCTACATGTTGTGTTTCTTCTGTAATCTATAGGCTAAAAGCATTTTTTCCCCATGACATTTCTCTTCAGCGTGTCTAATTAATCAATTCTGGTTCATTGTACTGTAGTGCTCACTTGTTAAGTTTATTAACATTACATCATGCCTTTTTTCCTCTGCTGCCTAAATCACACAGTCTCAATTTGTGTACTGATTTTGTCGGAGTGATGAAAACACCAAAAGTCTCAAACCATCAAACCGTTTTGAATAATATCCCGCAAACTGGTAGGTGTGTTTACCAGCTTAAGGACCGAAGTATCAGAGAATGTGGCATGCTTCCTGATGTGCATTTCTGAAACATGCTCGAGCAAACTCTCCTGGTTCTGTCGGCTCTGCTTTTGTGTGGATGGATCTGGATCGGCTCCAGATATTCACAGAGCTGGTCCTCGCTGCATTTGCCTGTAATTGAGGCTCAGCTCTTATACGAGAATATCAGAGAGGGGTCAGTGGCGACAGAGCGTCCATCAGTCCCTGGATGCATTGTGATGGCACAGAGCCCGATTAAACAGATACAGTAAGAAAGCTGTAGCTAAAGTTTGCATCAATAAAATGCTGACTTTAAAATACTTCTAGGATGTACTGTATGTTCCCCAAACCTCCAATTCAAGCCTCATTGCAGCTAAAGCGGCCCATCCGACCATGACCATCCTCAAAGGTGACCACGGGTGTTTATGGAAAAACCGCTCGCATTGTCTGAGCTTTAAGCTGTCCCGGAGAGCTTTGAGATGCCACGCTTGAATACAAAAGTCTGTGAAGCCCCAGAAGTGCGTTTTGTCTATAAGCAAGAACCGAAAGTGGGTTAACTACTTGAAAATGCATCCTAAGCAGTGTGCATGAGCTCAAAGAGCTTAGGGAAGCCAGGGAGACTTTGAGAGTGAAAGTCATTTACTGTTTCTTCACAGTTTGAGAGGGATTGGCACAAATACTGCAAGGTAAGGAGCAGGGTGCTGTTGACGGACTGGACAGAGAATGGAAACTGAGATTCTGTGGCTGTTTGATCAATATCAGCAGCCAGAAATGCAGGAAAATCTGAGCAGGATTAGGAAGTCAGCCAGATAGAGTCCTACTTATATTGATTGGAAACTTAAAAACAAAACATGGACATTAGGTTCAACTACTACCCTATAATGCATGTTGCTCTCTGCTAAAAAAAAAGCCATGAAAAAGATAACGCACATCTAACACGCTTGCCCGGCTTTGTCCAAGCAAATAACACCTGTGCAATATTGGACGCAAGGTACCGTCTCTCTCTCTGTTTCCTTTGAATGATCATAACTAAGAAAAATCACTTTAACAGCCCACAACGACCCACATAAGTGACAGAACAAATAAATACATTCCTAACGCAACTCCTCATCTCGCTGATGAGAGGTACAGTATGTACTGCGGTGACTGACTTATTTATATCCGATTGGCTGCTCTGGCGCTATTGATGCGAAGAAACCCTACACAATCCATCATCATCTGAATGCAGTCACAAGATCTCCTTGGCACCAATTTGGACTGCAGATGGGTTTAATTGGCTGAGATATGTGAGAGATTTCATTTACTTCTTCCATTTTATGTATGAGCACACTGTCTACCACTTAGCTGATGTGTAAAGCATCCACTGCATTAGACTGCTGTATGACAACTGAGAGAAAGTTAAGGCAGTCGTTTCATATATAGAATTAAACATTCAGAGCGTGCATTTCACACTTCAAGGTTTTAAAGATAATTAACAAAACAGACATTCCTACTAAATATTTAAAGCAGCAATAACACACAGTTGAACATAAATGATTGAGACACCCTTACCTAACCTAAGATAACCTGAGAAAACATAACGTAACATAAAAGGGATTAAAAGGGAGCTGCATGAACATGACATTATTGGCATTATTAGTCAACTGGTACCCAAAGAGTTATTGTGAAGCATGAATGAAACAGCTAAAGCCAATCAGCTGCACAACTTCATTGTCCGAACAAACTGTGCTTCATATAACGTCACACAAAACCCAAAATATACAAACATCCAGGAGGGCAAAGCCACGCTGTTAAATTTGCCAAATGTCTTCTGATGTATAAAGACACATGTTCTGTGCAAATACTGAGCACGAGGCCCCCTGCAGGCACTATACTGAAGTTATAATGAAAGCTCCATGAAGTCCATCCGAGTTAATCTAACTACGAGCACCTGGTGTACATATCATTTTCTCCTTCGGATGGTTTCACATTTAATGAACCGTGTGTATTTGTATGCATGTCTCAAAATACTTTAGGCAATAAGTGATCACTGTATTAAGTATGCAAAGCATTTCCTCTTTTTCACACATTTTTTTCTAATGGTCTTTATATCTGCTGTGAGTTAAGAGAGTGACTCTAATTAATTAAAAGTTGAGGTTCATTTACTGACAAAAAATAAGTGGGTAGTCAACAAAACAGATTTCCATAATACACATCACATGTGTGTATTTGGCTTCGTGAAAGCCTTATACAGTCTTGCAGCGTGCCCATGTTTGTATATACGTTATTCAAGGTCTCCCCCCAGGGGCCCCAAACCCCTTCGAAGACTCTTCTTCTCCTCTCACCGCATGCAATGTTTACTTACTTTTCTAACTTTTTGTTCAACGCTACACCTCAAAACACAGAAAGCACGCGTTTCATTTTCACTTAGTGTGCTCAACCGTTGCAGCTGTTTACAGTTCATTTTCATTCAGCACCGCACCTTTCTCCTCTCAGCCTCCAAAGTTCTCCTAACTTCATCCCTAACATCAGTTTGCCAACAGTCATCCAGCCACAGTCAGCTCTTTGGTAAACGATGTATGGTGTTAACACTCGGATGAAAAAGACATGCTGAAATTATATTGGCAGGTCGGTATCACACTGCCTCTTTTCCAAATGGCACAAGGAATCTGACCTTTTCATGATCTCAGCGCTGTCAAAAGATGACCTTTGTGCACAGCATCACGCAGTCAATGCGTGTGAGTTAGAGTCTTTAGACAAGGCGCAAAGCTCGCCTTTTCAGACTCTCTTGTCAATAGCAACATTGTGAGGAAAATAACAATATAAAAACAGCGATTTTATTTTGCATTACGTTATGACTCGACCATATTCCCACCACCAGACGTTATTCATATCCCACGAGTCTGGTTTTCCTGACAATAATTTGGTGTCCTGAGGAGTTTTGGTTAGAATCACAGAAATAAATAAATAATTTAAAAAAGAAGAATGGTTGAGAGACAAATTTACTCCCAGTTCTTTGGCGTTGATAGAGGCAGCGACTGAATCCCTGGTGAATAAAAGAAAATTCAATTCAAACACCCACATAAAATCTGTTAATGTTTTTTTCTGGACATTCTCACACCTCTTTTTTTTCAGAGAGTAGAGAAACTTAGTAAATCAGTAAACTTCTGTTATAATTCTCAGTTTGTGGGTGTAACCTGAGGGGATTGTGGGAGAAAGAGGAGGAGGGTGACGACGAGGAGGAGGAGGTTGAGAATGGGCAGCCTGGCTTCCCTGGTGGGTCAAGGTGAGTCTGTTAGCCTGATGGCTTGTTCACTCTGCAGATGTCACCTGGTCATTATCCTGAGGCAGCCATCTGCCAGTTGGTCCGGCAGGGCCTGGCCACTCCGTCTTCTGGGTCCTGTGTGACTGGCAGGATCCATGCTGCTTTCTCTTCCATCCTGACCCACTACTCCACCTGCCTCCAGTGCCCAAAAGGCCAGGCTGGTCAGGGCCGGAGGGAAGACAGAGGACACACGCAGAGAAACAAAAAAGCCGGTTTTGAAGTCGCTGCCACAATGTAAAGTGGGATAAATTAATGATGCATCCGCAGTTTTTACCTGGGCTCCCCTCGCAGATGACTGGTTGGCTTCTCACCCTCAGCGCCGCTGGGACGCAGAGGTACGCTGCCAAAATAAACTCCAGCCTCCCCGATCGGCCCGCTGATTTCACTTGCCGGTGGTTTTACCTAGAAAGTGCTTGACATGATTATTCTATTTCTAAAAGTCATCTATTGAGAGAATCCTCAGATAGTAAAGCTAATGAAGGGAGTCGTTACATCACAAAGTTAATTGTCACCCCTTAAATCTTCTAGAAAGTGTCTCACGGCGGGTAATTATCTTGGAAAATTAGAGTCTTACTTTTGGACACACTTAATCATGCCCTTCTTCAAGGTGCTGGATTTGGTGGTGACTTCTGCTTTCAAGATGTAATTTTGACTTGATAGGGCTTTAGGTTCACCTCCTTGGCTCATTACAATGTGATTTAATTTCTGAAACGAAGAGAGGGATTTTTCCGGATGTCACTGAGAAATGTATTAGTTTCTTTAACACGCTCATATATGCTGCATATTTTTCATTTATCACCCGTAGGCCTGGCTGCATGTGCACATCTACGGTGAAAGTCTTGACTTATTATAGTTGGTTAACAGTTGAAAATGTATTTCCAAGAGCGAGGTGAGAAGATGGATAGCTCTCTTACGTCGGCACGGCAAGTGTGAGGCTCGAGCCAGGAGGTGATTATCTTAGCTTAGCACTGAAAGACTGCCAGCAAGTTTCTGTGATATAACTTCTGTCTGAGTGTGCCCCAACGGACCGGATCAGATTCACGCAGAGGGATAAACCGCTGCTGCCTTCCTAAACCCCACAAGATTGTTTCTGCATATGGTTTTCAACAAACACAATACAATGTAAATTTCATAAGTTTTAGAGGAGCTGGTATTTGTATTTTTTTCATCTCTGGAGAGAGCCTGGCTAGCTGTTTCCCCCTGCTTCCAGTCTTTATGTTAAGCTAAGCTAAGCTGTTGCCAACCCTTGGAAAGAAAGCGAATAAGCACATTTCTTAAATTTCTTGAATCAATGTTAAGCTTATCATAGCAAAACTATATATATATGAATAAAAGGTAAATAAGTGAACACAGCTATACATATTAAGCTCACAAATTCAATTCCCATAAATTCTCAGGCTCACGTTTAAGTAAGCGTATATCAAAGGATCTCACAATTAGCTCGCATTAGATTAACTATTATTTCCACCTCAGCTCCTTAATCTCGTTCACATTTCAGTCAAGTGGAAGTATGGGTGAAGTATTTTTATTTTGCAAAAGTTTGTTTCCTCTTTGGTTTCTCTCTTGAACGGTGAACTTTGTTTAGGTCGAGCAGTCTTTTTTTTTTCCTGCTGTGTCACACGTGCTGATATCAGGGACTATTTGAGGACACAGCTAACCAATCAGGTTACATCCATAAACACACTCATCCTCTGCCTGCCAGTAATGTCCAGGAGGCTTTCAATTTATTATCACCTCCACACTTTCATCAATTTGCCACAAAATACCTTTACCGATTACCAGGCACGCACACACACATTTACACACACTCACAAATACGCGCACACCTTTGATCTTGTAGCTTCTGTGCTTCTGCTATTTCATCCTCGACCCAGTTTGAACTCGAGGACTCGCGGTAATGTACTGGACATGAATGGCTGCGTGGGCAATCTGCTCCTCCTTCCCTTCTGTTGTGTGTTTTTTTTTTGCCTTTTTTCTTTTTTTGGGATCAATTATGCTGTTGTTCTGGAGGACGGCGCAACACAACTTGAGGCTTGGCTGTGTTTCCGGCACTTGATATAGAAAGGAGAACCGTGATTGTGGGAGGCCCACCCTCTAACCTGCCTGTACCCCTGGCAGCCAGAACGGGCCAGCTGGTACTGTCAGCAACCCTGACAGATGACCTGCTGGGCGGATACTTTTAGCTCATGATTCACCCATCATTATACAAACGGAGAGTTTAATGTACAGTGCACTGAAACAAAGCCTTCCCCTATAACAGTACCGTGCACAAAGTGTATTACGTGCAATCCTGCCCTGAAGACCTAATCAAATGACTTTAAAGCACTACTGTAAGTAAAGAGTGATTTTAACTGTTCACATTCCTGAACATAAGTAGCCAACATAGATTGTATGTTATTGTGTACAATGTAGATTAATGTGAAAAAAAGAAGCGTTTTCATCCACAAATGATAAATGTCATGCTTGAAAAAAGGAAAAAACTAAATAAAAAAGGAAGAACAAATGCCCATTTTCAGCACAATGTTCAGCAATAATTCAGCCAGGACTCCGTTGTTGAAGAGGAAGAGATTCGGACAATAGCCACAAACAATAAACCACTATGTATTGTAGCCGCAAGTTACGTTGTGTTTTATTTCAGAGCACCGTCTCACTTCCTGCACTGGAAACGTTCTTGCTCTCTTGCTCTCCTACAGTATGTTTTTGCTATCGCTGTTACGATCGCCGCCCACACAGATAACCTATGGCTGGATGCCGTATGGTTTGTCCCCATTCTGGAGGCTGTTAATGGGCATCATGGGAAAAGAATGATGCAGGTTGAGAGTATGAAGATGCAAAAAACAAACAAACAGCCGTGTACATTGCAGATTGCAGAGCACACACAGCAGGGTATATTTATGTTTTCAAATGTGATCTGTTAAATTCTTTCCTTCCTCCTGTACTCAAAGGCAAAAAAACCCTCCTTTCAGACAAATCTCTAATTAGTCTGAAAGAACATAAATTAGAGAGTAAGATCTTTTCTCATTCACTTTGTAATTTTGGCATTATCTTTTTGCTACCAAGCATTAATGTTTGTGATAGAGCCAAACTTCTCTTTATTATCCCGCAGTCTTTAATCCTAATAGCATCCTCCTTTATAATGAGTGTAATCACAGTTTATCTGATTATTCCTTCTGTAGAAACCAAGTCAAAAATAATGTTTTGTATGTGAAAATGTATGAATGTTGGATTGTTTTATTAAGCATTCAACCTATTTGTACACATCTAATGTGTAAATGAAACACCTGATAGTAACTGAATTTTATTAGATTTTTACAAGACTCCAGCCAATTCAGTTAAGACTTAACTCATTAAAATCCTTGAGTGTGTTACACTGCATTTTCCTATGTATCCTGGCTGGTGCTGTGCATGTAGATGAATCTCTGCTCAGCACAGCAGCCATAAACTCCCCTCCTGTATTAAACTGCTGTCTGTTTAAACAATATGCTGCCTGTTTATATGATATGATGTGATCTAACACTTTATTTGATCTGAAAGGAGATCAGTAAGAGCAAAGATTGAATTGGAACTGCATAAATATGAATTTGTCAAAACTCGCACTGAGCAGCTGAATCTGAATGTCATGAATGCAGCAATTTGGAATTGAAAGCAAATACTTGAAAATGAATGTGACAATTATTGAAATTAACCAACTTACGAGAAATTACAGTCCAATTCATATTCAAATTTCTTTTATCCCGGCCGGGCTCTGAGCGCCTGAACATCTGGAGGCAACTTTTGTTCCCTGAGTGACTGGAAGACAGCTGCCTCCTCCAAGGCTGCCGACGGTGGTCTGACACCCTTCACTTAGCCAAATGCAAACCATGTGGCACTGTGCCTTACTCGTCTCCTCAGCCAATAAACAGTCTTCCTTACACTCGGTGAAAGGAATGCAAATTGCATATTATAGCTCCAATACTGTGCTGAGTACTCTTACTGCTTTGTTACCTTACATGTACAACTGTGTCCTTCCTCCTTGCAGGTGCATCTTTTGCATTTTTGGACAGTAATACAAAAACTTAAAACCGCAGGCTCGATTTGGTGTCAGCAACAATGAACACTGTAGGCTTCACAAGGCTACAGAGCAAATATATTGGACTGCTGATACTGTGGTGATTTATGCAAAGTTTTCACTGCTTACTGTATGTTCCAAGCATTGCCACAGTGCAGTCATTGATACACTGTATACAAAAATACAACAAAGTGACACAAGTGAGAACAGGACGATCACTGGCCGAGGAGATGAGTGAGGCAGACTGCCACATGGCTTGAGGTTGGCTAAGTGACGTTAGCTCACTGTTGGCAGCTTTGGAGGAAGAAGCTGCCTTCAAGTCTACTTTAATAGCTGCCATCAAAGTGAGGCTCGAGCTCGAGCTGCTCAGTCCAACGGCTGGCGCAGTGACACAGGACTATAATCTCTTTATAATAGTCTGCTGCTACTAGAGGGATGTAAAGTAAAGCTACAACATTTGACCAAAGGGGACACAATACAAGGAAAAAAAAAAACATCCACTTTAGTTCGCCTTTAGAATTTTGGACCCTTATCTTTACTTAACTATGAAGTTAACAGAGAGCAAATACAACCTCTGTTCAACCACAGCAGACAGTTGAGGGCAAAGGAATTTATTTGAGACTAACGCAGGTGACCTTGGGATGAATGCAGGTTGTCTGAGATGAATCACCGCACACTGAACAATATGAATGTTCCTGAAAGTACTGATAAAGTTCAGAATATACTATTTCACAGTCTCAAACACGATAGGTTTCTTTCATGTTTGTGTCAAAGAAGCAAAAACCCAAACATTTCTTTTGCTTGCAAAGTTTGCCACATATTTAAACAAGGACATAAATATTCTCCTAATGTTACAGCTAGACAGATAACCAGTGCAGCACTATCATCTTGTCATCCTTCTGTATTTATCTGCTGACAGTAAATGTGAGATTATAGTGAATCCATTGTGTTTGTGTACACTTAATTTCACAGCGATGCTTGCAGTTATAAACCAGCATCCAGAGCAATCTGCTCATAATTTAACAATAAGAAAAGTAACCACAATGGCAAAAGAAATTCTTCTCTCGTCTTTCTCAAATGTCCATTCATAAATCTGGCCTCTGACAAAGTAAAAGTAAAAGTCCGCCTTGCACCAGATGAAGACCTATAAGAGCAGATTTGGCTGCCCAGATTATGATACAAAAAGAATTTGTTCACACTACAGTAAAGACAGGCCAGAATTCGGTTATTCAGGTGAGCAGATAGAATGAATACAGATTTGGGATACGGTGAATTATAAACAGGAGCCGTGAAACCACAGCATATTTATTTGGTTCAAGTTCTGTTTTCATGCTTTCTATGATACCAACACTTTGATTCAAAACGTATCTCCTCGAAGACATCTACATGTGAAAAAAAACGTTCCCTTGGAAACTTGCTGAAGCCAAATCGATAACTTGAATTGTTAAATACGCTCAAGAGCGGCTTATTGAGCCATCCGAGGCCCTAAGGAAGGTTTCTAATGTGCTAATTTCACCAAGTTTCAGCAAGATGACAGCAGCCGCTGTGAAATTCCTACATATGGAAGCTGAGCAATTCACTCATTTGTTTCTCTAAGGAGATAAACATGCAAGTGAGGATACACCTGTAGGTAAATAAATGCAAATAGTAGCATAGAGCTGGAGTACATGAGCTGCAGGTAGCAGATAGTGGAAATTTATTATCATACTGTGTAAAGGTGCATAAATTAGTGTTAGTAGTTATTAGAATTAAAATTTGTGATCACAAAAGAAATGCGTACTTTGGACTCCAGGGCATGTTAAATACATGAATATTTTATTACAGTAAAGGATATTGTACAACAAGTGGATTTTATTCTCACTGTGGTAGTCCAGCAGTGTAAACAAAGAAAAAAAAACATTGAATTAATGCATTGTCATATAAAACCAGTAAGCCACTTCCTGTTATGTGGACATAAGCACACGAGCACACACTGTGCGGGGCTGTTTAGGGCTGCGCGTGGTATGGAGAGCACACACTGTAATTCCCATAAGCATTGTGCATTACAAAAGGCTTTATGGACTGAAACCCCAAGCAATCCAGCAGGAAAAACAAAGCTCGACTCTCACTGAGGAAAACAAAGCACAACAAGAGGAACTTTTTTTAATGAATAAAAAATGCCAGTGCAGTCACACCGCTCAGACATGTGCGCTTTCTTTATATTGAATTGGGCTCTGACATTAAATGAAGACTAAATAATAAATCTTATTTGAACAGCAGTGTAAATTCTACCAGCACTGTTTGCCTCTCACTGGAAAATCCCTCTTTTTTGTCAGAGCTCTGTGGAATTCTCTCTCCTTGTCCCACTGTAGACACTGTTTTCAACATCATCATTAATGAGACGTTAATACTATACCATAGACACACTAGACCATCACTAGAACATAGGGAGTTTTACTGGCCTCGTTAAAAAAAAAATTATAGTCTTCTCCTACATTATCACATGCTTTGTAACCTCTCCTAGAGGTTTTGTGGCAGTATGACGTCTTTGCTACGTAAACTGGATCTATACTTGACCTTTATTTTCCTACAGTGTACTTTTTAAACTACACAGTGCTTCAGTGTTGGATCCTGTGAGAAGCACTGCCACGACTCTTCATTCACTATCAAGTCTCCCTTTGCTTCACTTATGTTCCACAGTATTTGTGTTTACATTCTGTCAGTAGCTTTGTGATGCAAGCATGCAGAGCAACTGTGGGTTACGCACACTCTTGCAGAGCTGGAGCTACATCCAGGTGACCTTGTCGCCTTGCTGAATAGCAGACTAATTTCATGCGGTCGCCGTGTTTAATTCATTCCTTTTTTGTGACAGAGAGGTCCTGCAGTCCCCAAATGATAATGCCGCTGTAGCCCTTTCTCTCTTTATATCTTCTAATATGACTACCTTCCCAAACAACTTTTAGAGTTAATTTGAGGAAAACATCAGAATTGATGACTTTACATATGTGATGTATAATATACATCATACATGTATGTTCATTAGTTTGCATTGATTTGCAAAATAATAAAGCATAAATGTGGCACATGAACAGTGGCGTGTTTGAAGTTCTTCCTGCTTTTTAAAGCTGAAGTTGGTAACTTATAAAAAAATATATATATGTTTGCCAAAACTGTCCCCATGTCCTGACAGACAATCTGTGAAGACATCTGCAAGCTGCACTAGTTCAAATTCCTGAGCCTAGTCCACTCTCTTCTCAAGTCTACTTGACTGCAGCTTTAAATGTTGCATTGTGCTTCCACATTTTAACTCCGTAACATGAGATGGAAGATTCGTCTTGACTTCCTGCTCCCGTCAGTCTCACCACCATGTAGAGAGCCAACACCTGCATCTTCAAGCTTGGAGCGGAGTGCTCATTGTGACAAATGTCTCCATTAGTATGCACAATTAAATACCACAGAAAATTCAAGACATCAGAATGTGTCTCGCTTAATTTGTTCCTTAGGGGGTGGTGTCCCTTCGTATTAAATCGGGCAATCGTTTAATTTTAAGTTAAGTTAAATGTGCTCTTTTTTTCCCTTTGAATGAAGATAAGGTAATCTGACTCAGTAGTGGTTCAGCTTCTCACTGAGATGTCCCCAAAAGCTACAGATCTCTTGTGAATATCAGTGGGATGCCTAAACCTAAATTAAATAACTTTTGGTGGGACATTTCAACTTGCTGTCAAATTACACTTCCGTCATATCTGATGGGAGTAAAATTTGGCAGCCAGCGGAAACTTAACTTCACGGTTAACAGAGGGAGAACAGAAATCTATTTGAGCAGCTGAACATTAGGGGTAATCCTGCCCAAAGATGTTTGATGAAGATATTATTCAAAATGGACTTTCTTAAGGGCAGTGACGGACAACAATTCAGGGCAGCATGGACAGCGACGAAAAGCAGGAAGAAAGGAAAGAGAGTTAAAAGGCAAAAAATAATAATTATGACTATAATTATGAATATTACAAAATATATGTCAGATATATGCAGTGCGAGCTAGTATCAACATGAAAAGTTCAAAATACACATTTCAGGAAGGAAATGATGAGTTTGGTGAGAATTGTTTAGCGTGTCTCTGATTCTCAAAGTTAACAACAGTATTGTTAATTTATTAAATACAGTATTTACACATTCACAGCATCTCTCTCACACCTGAGAGCTTTTTTTTCTCTTTGTCCCAGACTGCTGCCATGTTCTCGTGAGGGTGCACACGCTCCACAACTCATCTCAGACCAGATGCGGTGATTGTGAGATTGTTCCGCTTGTGGCAGTATTTCAAGTGCAAATGTGATGCATTTTTCGCCAGACGTATGTGGCGTTCATGTCAAACAAAGGAGCAAGTTTAAAAAGCAGCACAGAACAGGTTCACATGAGCCACGAGGAAGGTGGCGGCTGAGAAAAGAGATGTGAATAACATTTAATCTGCATGAATATCACACATTCTGGCACTAATGAAAACTATGCTACCAGTGAACCAAAGAAAAATCAACTAAAAATGATTTTAAGATAGAATGAGATAAAAGATCATATAAAATGTCCTCAGTCCCCCCTCCCCCTCATGATTGCAATGGTTTGTGTGTATTTTGCTTGTCTTTGATACATCTTCTTATATTAATTAAAATGTACGTGTACAGTAGTAATTAGAAATAAAATAAAAAAAAAGCAATAGCAGCAATAAAAACAACAAAGGTCAAAGCTCCCTCATGATAAATGTCACAAAAGCCATAAAACGCTAACATAAGGAATGACTGAAAACATGGCCCTTAAAAGCTTTTTGATTTCCATCTCAGCTGCTTTGAAAACAGACAGTAATTTCCCGCAGAAGAGCCAACCGCATCGAGTCCGACCAGCGCGCCCATGCTACACAAAGCATACGTGATGAAGCCAACTTTCTGAACAAGTTCATTTGAGGTCCAAACCGCACTTTGAAAAGTTTTACTTCTGTCAAAAAGCAATTTTCACATGTAGCTACTTTTCATACCCTCCGAGGTATGACTCGCCTTCAGAAAAACAGAGTACGATTGGGGATGGAAGGAAAATATGAACCAATGTTTGGGGGGGAAAAACCCCACAAGGTCCAATGGAGCTGCCTGGTGTGATTGGCTCCATTAAAGAGACATTATTCCTGTGACATGTACACAACTACAGTCCAATAAATAATTCATAATTTCTGGTTTATACCCTTGTTAAATTTGTCTCCTCTCAGTTTCCATCTTTATCCAATTTGAGGTTTAATATAAATCGAGGTGGACTAAAAAGAGAGAAAAGTGTGTTCGTAGGGGCAAAACAAGCTCTTTAAGTTCCTCAATCCTAATCCATTTTTTAATGAACTTCTGACTTCTGACTTTAATAATATATCTATCCATTTGATATGTGGGGAACTACGCAGGATGAGAGACTGCCTCTCCCTGTCACAGCGCATCATTCTTCCATTTAATCTTTATCAAGAAATGCAAAAAGCAGATCGCCGACCAAAATCGGGGGGAGCATCTTCAGGGGCTGCATGGTACAAAACAGTATTATCGCTGGATACAGGATATGGCTCTCTGTGCTATTAGGATGTCATATCGAATGAAGAAGATATGATTCAGATTGTGGGATTAGCATTAAGGTTGACAGAATGCAGGAAAAAAAGACACCACAAAGGGCCAGTTCTCCATTATTTATCTTTTCTAATAGAATGATTCACTGGCTGAGATGAGCTTTGAGGTCACTTGTTTGAAAACTTTCCAGCTGAAAGTTTCAGTGATGCTGATGATACAGAATGAGATATTAAAAAAAACAAAAAAAAAAACAAAAAACAAATGATGGGCCAATTTGTGATTTTACAGGCAATGTCTTGACTATGAATGTAACCAGAAATACATGTGAGGTTTGATTCATAACAGAATAAAAGAGGAAAAAATGGACGTACAGTATTTTAAATGCATCTTTCCAGGATATAGCTGATTATTTTACAGACTGACAAAAGAAAAAGCCTGTAAGAGAATGTTATATGAGATATTCGCTTGATTTAATATTGATTGATCAAAAAGCTCATCTCCTTTGATTGCAGCTGGGTGCCAAATACTCCAAAACAGAGACCCAAATCCTTCCTTGGTGTGCAAACTAGTGACTGGGTTCAACTGGCCCACAAATGCGCCTCTTTATCTGAAACCAAGTGTCTCTTAAATTCTCTATTTACCATATTATGATTGATTTTCTTCCCTTTGGACAGAGCCAAGCAATTGAATTGTAAATAATTGCAGTAACATCCTCTTATTAGCCAAAATCTAGGTAAAAATATTTATATCTAAGCAAGTAACAGGCAGCAAAGAAAGATTTGAATCTGAAATAAATGTTTACCTCTTGTTGCTGCAGGGCTGCCGATGTGCAAAAGATACAGAATAACGATTTAAGTTTCAGAGAGACAGGCCGCATCAGTCAATCTGCTCGGGCAGGTTGTGAAGGGATATTGGAGGAAGTGTTACAATTTTCATACTTAACAGCATCAGTGGCAGCAAAAGCTGTCGGCTCCACCAAAAATACGGAGTCGAAAACTCGCCGAGACGCAGCTACTTGGAAGAACGCTCTGTTGTTGTGCTGAAAACCTGCCAGGATCAAAGACCCAAACAGTAACAGACATCATCACTCTCTAGCATCACCATGTTGCTGAGGTGAAAAGTGGCATCCTCGCAAATGTTCACGAAGCCTGGGCTCCAAAATCTGCTCCCACTCTCGAGCCTACACGTACAGTAAAAAGTGCATGATCAGGCTTAATGATATAACACTGGAGTCCAAAAGGCAGAGACAAATCAAACGTGTTGGTAAAGAGGCTTAAATCCAACAGCTGTATTTCAACATCAAGAAATCACCAGCAGTGAGCTTCTATATCAGCTGCAAAAAAGAAAAAAATCCTGTATAATAGCTGTCACTTCAAAATTTGACCTTTAAATTCACAGCGCACAAATACACCAAGCACCAGCGGGGTGGGTTCCTAAAATGCAATGTCCATCTGATCCATGCCCTGATGCCTTACTAGTAATTAGGCTATTGTTCTCTTTGCTCATACAAAATGGAGAAAGCTAGCGAGCCGTGCCGAAAAGATAATCACACCACACCACCATCTGAAAAGCCATTTTTTTCAAGAGCATTGTATATTCATAATCACTTATAGACAAACTGTGGTTAAAGGGAAGGTTGTTTGCTGACTTTGTAAACTGTAAAGTGCCTCACAGTGACTGCAGCTCTGTGGTGACATTAGCTGGTAAGCGAGGCAGACGAGGCACAGCGACTGTGCGAAATGTTAATTCTGCACCGTGGTTCGGGATTAGGCTACGTGGGTTGCTTTCCAGGAACAGCATTGAACTGTAGGTCACTCGCGTCTCAGTAGCATACACTCACTTCACTGTGGTTGTGCGTGAAAAACAGAGGAAAAACAACTGTCATCTTGTAGACATTGGGACGTGAGTAAAGCACAGACATTGCAGATGGCTGGATTGATTATGAAAACGTATGCATGACACGGACAACTGAAAGGCATGGCTGAAACAGGAAGTTCTAACAGAGTGGAATACATGCATTTACAGACGTCAAGCTGCTATCAAAGGTTTTTGATTTAAAAAGCATTACAAGCAACTGGACTGGCCTGGACTGAAGAAGGCTAAGAATGAATTAGAAACAAAACCAATGATACATTTGAGAAGGTTCATGAATCCACATGTGAAATTTGGACGCCCCCTGTGGTTCATTTGGTCTCAGGAGAGCTGTGGCCTTGACTCCAGCGTTGGAGAACGGTTGGAAAAGGAGCAGGCTCTGTTCCGCCGGGCTCCGAGAGCAGCAGACCTGATCGATGCCTCTTTGATCGCCCATGCTCGCTCTCTTTTCTCCTGCCTCAGCTCACCAGGGGGGCAAACAGGCTTCTTCATCTGAATCGTAACAGTCAGAAATGGCTCCGGCGAGGTGTCGGTAAGCCGCCGTCTCACTCAGTTTGGGCACATAACCACTCTCCCTGCACTCTCCCAGGAGAAACTCAGAGGGAGTGTATGTGTATGTGAGTATATGTGCACCAAAAAAAAAAGTGGTCTGCCACTGCCAGGGGAATGCATGTGTTATCTATAGTCGCAATTCAGAATGACTTTTCTTGCCCCGGAGCACACATGCCATGTTTGTTTATACATGAATAATCCATCACTCCTCATGCCTGTTCACTACGTCAGTTACGGCAGCCCCAACTGTTGAACCATATACAGGTTGTACTGTATACAGGAAGGGAAATGTTTATTTATACATTATTATTAACTAAGAGAGCAGAAAAAAGGCAGAAGCACTGATTCATTCAGGTCATACTCTGCTAGCAAGTAGTAATCTTTATGGGTCAATAATAAATGATGTGATCTTATATTAATACATATTGAATAGCTTTCTAGCTACAGATAACAGATTATACAGCTGATTTATGGTTTATCAGCTTCATACATTGCTTACACATTTTTTAAAGTCATTTGTTAGTCATTCATGCATTCTTAAAGTATAAAGCTGGTGTTGTTCTTTATTTTCCGTACTGTAAGCGAATGTGATTAAAGAATGTGAGTAAAGTGTCTGTGTTCCTTTGGCATGAAGCCATAAGCACATTTATTCTTAATTATGACATGAATGTAATTGAACTGTATATGACTTTATCTCTAATAAGGGCAAGATAATTTACTACAACAGCTGGGCACTGTAGTTCTTAATGAACATTACTTAAACAGATGTAAATAGGGCATTTGTAAGGGACTATTTTAAGGTGTGAATTATACATTTGGCACTCCAGCAGCAGGACAGTGTAGCTGAAAATAAGCTAAAGTGTCTGTGTTCCTGGTATGAAGGAACATGTAGTCAGTCACATAACTAAATATGCCAAATTCACAATGTGATAAACAATCCTCAATTACCTGTTAAACATATAATGATAATAAAAATGGTATGTAATAATCCTAATAATCCTATTTATATAATCTTATTGCAAAGTACTATTTCTGTGAAATTCTGTGTGTCAGTGGGGCGTACGTTGATAATGGCCTAATTATCACTAATGTACATGAATCGTGTGTAAATGAGAAATGATTAGGCTATGTGTATAGAGTAATTACTTGAAGGATGGCAGCAATGGCAAACATCACTTCTCAAATAAGTTAACACAAAGCTTGCCAGTTTTATTTGGAAGTCGAGTCTTACAAACACACACGTGCTGAGGAAACAAACACGGCAGCAAGTAGGTGGATTAAAAAGGAGCAAACATGATCTGTACATTCCCTTTGATCTCAAATGAAGTAGAGTCTGTGAGCTGAATACTGACTTCTCTTGCCTACAGGCAGCACGGTTCATTTGAAAAAAAAAGAAAAAAAAAGCTGTCAGCAATTTAAATAACAAATTACATTGTTTGCAATTATGGAAATTGCTCCTTTGTATTTGCTGCTTGTGATTTATTCGAGATCAAATGTAGGCCCTGCTCCTGCCCGTGGTTAGTGTGTGCTCGTAGCCAATGATGTGTCTTTCCGCATTCATGTGAAGGAGCCTGTGGTGGGTTCGTTTCCCAGGTTCGGGTGACCCTTCTGCTTTGCAGAATAGCTGCTGTGCTGGATTCAGTGGAGTTGAAAGTCTATCAGATTTAATTGATGGAGACCCTCCAGAATCAATGAGGCTAAGAAAGCAGGGCAGCCCCCTCTCTTTGGCAAGCCAGGAGGCCATCAGTCGGGGAGGCAGGAAGAGGGCTGTGTGTGATGTTCATGCGTGAACCTGGGGCTTTAGAGTAATGGTGTGTGTCTACCCCGGTGCCACGCCACATAAACTTAGGACCTCCCTGTCAGATCCAGACACTGGGCCTACAGCAACGCGCAGGAGGAGCCTGCAAAGAATAGACTTGACATCCAAAATGCTTATTTGTTATCACGTGGGTGTCACAATTAGGACACATGCTATGTCACGAAAACATAAACACTGCTCACGCTCGCTTACATGCTTGGCCTGAATGATCTCAGGAGGTTAAATTACTGTTGTTTTTATGCATTACATTCATACCTTTAAAATAGTATGGACAATATAATGTAAAATAAGTGTCCTGTAAACTTAAACGAGCCATAGTGGACTGTTTGTAGTCACATTTATCTCGCAACAGTGGGTATCTAAAAGTCCTAGAAGAGCAAATGGTGAGTGGAGGACCCTCTGACAGACGCTAAATTGAGCGAATTACAGAGCGAGCACAATCATCTGCTATGGTTAGAGGGCCAGCAAGCAGCACTGGCAGTATCCTCAGAGCTCCTCACTGCAGCATCAGCAGTGTCAATGGACTGTGCCTGGTCTGAATGTTTGGAGCATCTGGACAGCCGGTCACACCGCATCAGAATGATCGACGAGCGGCCTCAGCGAAGCAGAAAGCTGACATGTTTCACAGAGAGTGATCAATCAAGGACTGGAATCAAAAAATGTGTCTGTCTGTCTGAAACCCTGGAGAAAAGGAGTTGACTGAGGTGGTCAGATTTGTTCTGGTGGCGCCTTTCTGACTGTACGAAGTTGTACTGTGGATGTGAATGCCTGTGATGGCTAGCACTTATTTGTAACCTTGGCAAAACATTTGTATAGCCCTCAGTTTTCAGTCAGGTGGTGGACAGTTTTGCACAGAAACTGGTGAGGGGAAAACCCTTGGTCCAAGTTCACACTGTTTCTGCATGTTTAAGGCTGAATGAATATTGCATTCACAGTCTGTGTGATCAGTGCCCAGGTGATCAGTTTGACGTATGTTCACAGATTCGGTGTGAGACTCTGTGGCCGACTGATAGCGACAAAAACTGCTCCATGTTGTTACAGTTTCAAAATCAATAACACATGTGCAGAGTGTCCTTTCATGATATAGTGGATGAATGCTATTGTTATTGTCCCTGAATGTACTGCAGTCTAACATGAGGATTTACAGTGATATTATGTAACATATCTGGAACATCTGGCTTGGATTTTCATGCTGATGTTACTGTTTTGTTTTATTATGCTATTTTAAAAAATGCTGATGTTACTTGTGTAAATGAGCCTTCTGTGCTTTGAACCCATGCTGCACATTGATGGTTCAGGACACATGCCAGTTATTTCTCACCACCTGCAAGCGCTAGTGTGGTCTTGATTAGCTTTATAACTGCTACTATTTGGATAATAGCCTCCAGATTTTATGTTAAATAACCAGAATTCAGGTAGTTCTTGGCTTAAATGTCATTTTGAGACCACCCTGACAAACCAAAACAGTTCAAAATCTCTGGTATCATCTATCGCTTGAGGAGCAGAATGAGTAAACTATATGCATGGCATCTGGAATTACCATACCATGTGCCCGAGGCTGACATAGAGTGTGTATAATCACCTGTCTGCTGTGTAGCTGGTACAACAGCCCCCAAGGAACACTGGAATATTTTAGAAAAGTAATGCAGCACTGAAAGAAAAATTACAGAGGCCGTGGTTGCTAAGACCAGCCGAATACATTTGTAGCAGTTTCTTCTGGTCCAGTCAAGAAATGAGGCTAAAACTCGGACAGCAATCAAGAGTAAATCAGCCTCATTTTTCACCCTCTCCATGAAGCCTACCAACCTCCATCTCCAGCAGCACAGCAATCAGCAACAGAACCAACCCAACAGTTCTGGGAGCATCTCTTCCAAGGAAACCAAAGCTTCATGATGAATGTACTCTTAATTTGCTCACGTCTGCATAAGCAGATTTACGTGTTGCTCAAATAGCATCTGCAGTTATTTTTAGGCAACTTCAAATGAATGTTTCTGCATGTCATGAATTACATTTACATAAAGCTGAAATGTCTGAAAACCTTCCCCGACCTCGCCGTCGCTTCTCTGAGTGGGTAGACAAATATACCCAACCTCTGCATTGCCAGAGGTGCTCCTGCGGTTGAGCTTAATGTATAAAGATGGGGATGTGGAGAGCATGTAGGATGAGACGTTCCTGAGTTGCACTGGGCACATAAATAAGGGAGCAGCACAAAGCTATCCCCCAGGACTGCTGTCAGTTGGCATCTTAACACGCTGGATACTAATGAGAAACAATGCTGCATCACGCACCTTATGCAACATGCAACACACAGATGGACCGGGTCTTTTTTACAAGCTTACAGTAAGATGGAGGTCTGTGGCATGATGTTTTGTGACAGACACCCAGCAGATAACCAACATGCAATCTATTACCAATGCAGTTACCCCAGTCCATATTCATACTGTAAGACCATAAGATCATAGGTAGTTTTTTAAGGAAGTAGTGTGTTATCTGTAGAGAATAGATACACAAAACACTTCAAATTCTACATAGGTTGGAGTTCCATTTGAAACCTAAATAGAGCATTTGGTCATGAACTGACCACGAGTAATTGTGAACTGTATGAGATGGAATTATACTTTAAGTAATATAAATAAAAAAGTTGTCTTATCATCGCAAGAGTGGTTAAAGTCCAATTACTGCCGGCGTGGTGCATTTTAGTTTTTTTCCTCATTTCAGGAAAGTTGTCGCAAATCATTATACTCCGGGGCAATCAAGTCCTCTGTGACAGATAACTTTACTGTAGGGCAAACTTTACATCCTCTTAAAGCCACAATTTAAAGATATCAGCTATGCAGCAATAAAGTGTTGAAGGGATATTAAATATAGATATGCAATCAAAAGACTCCGTCCGTGATCCGTGATTCACAAACTAAGTCATTTTAAATAGAAGGAATGTGCTTTTCACATAATGAAAACAGAGCTTGGGGAGAGACATTTACAGATAGTAGGTGATGCCAATATATTGTTCAAAAGGGAACATTTTTGTATCTATTTGTTTGTTTGAAAAAGAAAAAGGTTCCAAAATTCCTGTTGTAAGTAACTGAGACTACTGACTACAAGAGATTACATCTTTAAAACTAAAACTACACAAAACAAATGAACTCTAAGTGGCTTTCATCAATATTTTTGCAATCTGTCAAATGACAACATGAAAAAGGTTACATGTACTGATGAACCTACTCAGAATCATCACCTGAATCTCCAGTTTCCCTCCACTTTACAGAGCTTTATAGAGTTTCATTGTTTAGCGGTCTCTAACTTTACAGTTTGGTTCACTCTTACAGTTGCATGAGGAACTAGCTTGTGAGGAAAGTGGTGGATTTAGCAGTTAAAAAGATAGGATCCAGATATTTCCCTCAGAAGTTAAGATGTAAAAGGGCTAACAAAGACTCAACATTTGACTTTCATTCATATCGACATAAAAAGTAATAATATGTCACTGTTACATTCATAGTTTCTTTCTCCTCTCCCCAAGTGACCCAAAAAATCAGTTATTACAGGTTTGACCTGCAGAATATGCTAATATATCATTTAAATGGGTTTTACCTTTCAGTGTTTCAGACAAAACCCTCTGCTTTATTAACGCTAGATCTTAGCTTTTGCCCTCCTGGTCGTCGTGGTGTTGGAAGTGGGATTCAGGAGATTCAAGAGAGAAATGCTGTCTGCAGGCTCTGATTGCGTCTATTGCAACCACTGTAGCATGGCACATCTGTTTGGATCAAGGTTTCAGGGGCAGACAGGGGTGGCAGCGGATTCCCAGTTAACATGACTGTGCAGGGCCAGTGTGCCAGTGCCTTGCAGCCAGCCACGCACCACTGACACAGGAAATACAGCAGCTGAAATACAGTGGAGGAGGCTCAGATTTACAGCCACAGATGAACTCATTCGGCCAAACGGACAGCCGACACAGAAGTCTATGAACATTAATTTCTTTAAAATGAAATAAATGTTATATAAATGTGTTTCACAGAGACACATTAACATTCATTGTTCTCTCTGTGTGCAAATGGAACTGATCACACAGTAATAAGGTAATGTTACGAATGCAAAGAGCAATTGTAAACAACGGAGAGACAACGACAGATCAAGATTAATTCAGTTTGAATGGAAGGCTTGGCCTAATGCAATTAGCATAACCTTAATGCTCAGTGTTCGATGGGCTCTCTAAGGGCCTGAATCTGCTCTTGTATTTTGTTATTTGAGACTCGGAAATTCCCCGGTGATGCACAGGCAATGGAAGAGCAATAACTGCTTTTCACAGCTTCAGATCAGTGGAGCTCTGACGTGCGAGATGACTGTGGCAGAGAGGGCTCCATGACGGGAGGGGGCGAGGGCTGCTTAAAGGTCCGCCTGAGAGCCAGACAGCAACAAATTACATCTAATGCTCTGAAGACGGATATTTGGCTTAACTTGAGGTTTACTTCTGGTTCAAGGTTGTGAAGATCCAAGTAACAGGAGTCTGTGATGACAGAAAAAAGAGACAAATAAACTTCTGTAATGCAAACAAATTAATAAATGAATTCTGCTTGTTTTACAAAGCACTTTCTAATTAAGTATCTACTGAAAACACATTGTAGCTATGTATACACTGTCAAAGGCCAAGAATGTATTTTAAGATGTAACACGGAGATTATGTTAGTTTATAAATCTTTGATAAAAGTGGATGAATTCAGCGGATTTTAAAAATAAAGCATGCTTTCATTTCACAGGGTGAGAGGAAAACGCTCATCGTGACAAATCTCTCTGGAGCTATTACTTTTATGAGGAAATGGTCTTTCTTTATTTTGTTTAATCTTGTCTGTCCTCCTCTCGTTGAGCTATTTCACTGATGACTGATTATCATCTAGTTAAGCAATGGCAGCTATGTGCTACTGTCGCTATGTAAAGTCGCAAAGTGCAGCTGTATCAGTCCACTGAATTGTGTCGGCACAAAGAGAAAGGCTAAGTACAAACGCACAGATAGGACGAGCAGCTGCACATCGCTGCATTTGTCTTTTTGGCTGCAAACTTGCGCACTGCTAACCTTTATGTCTTTAAAGTGTAGTGACACAGAGAGATGGAGCCACTGGCAAAGACCAGCTTTTGCAAGCAGAGAGTTGCCGGAGTGTGGGCTGCAGAGAGCGAGCACAAAGGCTACATGTGCGGTGGCGCGCAATAAAGACATGTCAGAAAAAATAAATGTTACATATGATCAGTAGATTCTGACACCGATGCTCGCTTGCTAATTAAATATAAAAGGATTTCCCCTTCTGCATATTACAGGGATTACAGGGAACACTAGGCAAGCGATCAAATGACAAATCTAGCAAACGTATCAAGATAATCCGTAATCATCTGAACTGTGCCAACAATCCTTTGCAAAAAATAAAAAAAACCTTGGAAAACATTTAAAAGACATCGTGAATAAAGAAGTTTTATTTGTAGAACAACTTGGAGGAGTGCCATCCTCAATGTCAAGTCTCCTCCTTTGTGTGCATGTTTGATTGACACATGTGACCTGTAGAAAAATAATCAGCAATCAGAGTATCTTCAATCGCCTCAGAGAACCTAATTTAAATATCTTACTTTGTAGAGAATACAATGCACAGTATAACTCATATTGCACCACAGTGTCTTACATGTCATGTCTTACATCTAACCTTCTTCTAATCTTCTAAGCAGTTGAATGTGTGAGAAAATCATGATTTATGTTGCTCCGAAATATTCCTGATTCTTCGGCAAAATATTCAGTGACATTATTTAGTTCATAAATTAGCAGCAGAATTGTGCAATCACACCGTCCTATGGTACATAATGCAAATCAATGCAAATTAATGAAAACAAATAAATGGGAATAAATTTTAAAGAGATTTGAAAAGCATTTTCAGAGCTGCGAACCAGCAAACACACACATTCTTTGATTTGTCAAGCGAGGAGCAAGAAGGCTGTATCGGGCGCTGCCACTTGTCTTCAGCTCAGTGGAAGTGTAAGGCTCCTGGCTGACAAAAGAAGAATAAGAATTGAGGCTGATTGTCAGCATTGAGGGGTGTCCCTGTGAAGAAAAATTTAGATGAGATTAGATGAAAGTGATTTGGGTAAAAAAAACTCTTCTGAGGTTTCAGAGTGGAATGAATGGAAACCACTGTTTAAATAAAACGATTTAAAGAATGTGTGAGAACTTCAGCTGAAACCTGTACAGAACTTGCATATTACTCTCATATCACGTCACGCATGAACTGCGTTACTGGCATCATTTACCAGATATGTTGACAGCTGTGACACTGCGTCTGCCCACTCTTTGAAACAAGCCATTTTGGACCAGTTGTCAATATACTGTACGAACATGGCTCTAAATCTACATGTGGTTATAGCTTTGTGCCATTATGTACTATTATTTTGAAGAGCAGGAGCACCTCAGAGCTAAAGGAAGCCCATTTCCTCTGTACAGCTATTTGTCGATGTTTTCTAAATTTACATTCAAAGTAATTGTTCCATCAGGTACAATGATTCTCTCGCCGCATTGCTTCATCTTGACACATCTTGTCTGGCTCGCGACTTAATCTACAGTTGGCGTTTTCTCTATCTCTCAACTTCCAGAAAATGGATGTCATTCTAATTATAGCACTGAAGAGAGAGAGAGAGAGAGAAAAAAAAACTTGAATGTCTTTAAACCGTGTTTTAAACCGCAGTGGTGTGAATAATTTTAATTACTCAGTTTCAGTTCATTACTTATTCATTTATTCATGTATGCACCGACTTTACCTGATAATTACTTTACTTGTTATTAATGGTCATGTAGGAATTTAGTCTGTCTCAGTATGTGTCGGGCAGAAGGAAGGGAAGCACCAGTTGACAGGCTGCCAGTCCACTGCAGCAAATCGCTGCTGATGATGTAAACATACTGTGGTCCATTTGACCACGAACAAAAAAATCATGCGTTGAGACACGCTGATGCTGTTTAGATAATAAGACCCCTGAAAATAAAATAAATCATTCTCCTGACACCTGATACCTTCATCTCAGAAGTTCTACACTTTCATCTGACACCAAGGGCATTTTAGATCAAATAACAATGACTCTCCCTGATCAGTAGGCCGAATGCACCACCCAGGAAGTCAAGATGTGACACCTGTCAGTGGCAATGCACGAGCAGAGTCAGTGGCTGACTTATAAGCCGAGGACCGCGTGGGCCGGGGCTGCTGAGCCACCGTGTTCAGGAGGCCTTTGATCAGTCTGCATCCGCGGCCAGTCAGATGAACGGGCACCGAGGCAGAACAGGCCCTTTGAAGATCTCAATCATCTTTTACTGATAAGGCTATTATGTTGTTGCTCTTTGCCTTCAAGGCCGTAATCAAATGTGACAGAGACTGCCCTGCTGCTGCTCCCACAGGGAGGCAATGAGGTGTATAGCAGCGGGATTCTGACAGGGGAGGCTGAGGGTGGGGGACACCCAAAGAATTATTAGATGTTTTCATTTCGGTTTTGCGGAAAATCTGGCAACCAGCTGCAGCGCTAGCAACCAAATTATGCCAGTGTCTGCAGGCGAAATGTAGCGAGGTGTCAGCTGGATACGGTGGAGTTTCAGTGATACATGTGGCAACAGAGCGTCTACATTCCCAGGGGTTACAAGAAGAATATTGACATTTTTATAAGTTTAATATGTGATATTCTGCATATGCTGCGCTGCAGGCTGTTTGGAAGTCAACAGGCTTTTGAGCTCAGATGCACACATCATTTCGCTAAATGCCTATCAAACTGTTCCCTTTCTTTTTACCTGTGGCTTTCCCCTTCGAGCTGTCAAGCCGAAGACCGCTAACCCCCAAAAGAATACCTTCTGCGGAATCAAAGCCTTCTACAGAGGGCAGGCTTTTATTTTGAAACGACAGCTTGAATTAATCATGAGGCCCTCTTAATGAATATGCCATACATGTGTTGGGAAACTTGTGCTCAGATGCCTTTAATGTGTTAGTAGTTGTCTCTCAGATGAAGTCTTATGCATAATTCTCTTAGCTACCGTCTCTGTGTGTAAACATGAATCAGAATCAAACAAAATCAGCCAGATTATGACTAATTACTGCCTGTACCATTCTGACTGTTCGGTACTCTGTGTTGTATGTTCAGTTATTATTTTTGAAAAGGGAATATCCTCCGGCTGGCGCAGAATACTGAACGCTTCTCTTTTTATGCTGTTGGATGTTTTGTTGTGTTTTTTTTCTTTCAGGTGGTTCATGTAGCTTCCATGATCTCATTTCTCCCTCATCTATTTTATATTAAAACAAATCAGTCTCTCTGACATCACAATAAGCTCAGTGAAAACAAGAGAGGAATAACAAGCACGGAGGGAGAAAAAAGAAGGCGGTTTTCCCCTCTAATCTTCTCCATCACACTCCTAAAATCCAATGGATTAGGCCCTGCACCCCTGAGCTCACTATCACACTGGAGACTATTGGTGCATGAAACATCTCTTATCACCTTCATTTCATTTCTGCTATTCACGCCGAGCTCCCTCGCGCAGGCTCTTTAAAATGGATGCCGTACAACTCGCAATTCTCAGGGCTTTTTTTTTTTTCTCAGCTGGGCACATGTAGGAGTTTTACGAGGAAGGTGGAAAAATTTACTTTTGAAATTAGTTCTTAGAGAGACAGAGACAGAGAGAGAGAGAGGAAAAACAGACAAGATCAAATCCCCTTCGAGAATAAAAAGAGGGCGGTGGTTGGTAAACAATACCCTTAGTCAGGACAGGCAAATACGAGTTTAGGAAATGGGAGAGAAGCCAGACAGGGCAGAGCTGAAGGTCACCAATCCATCATCTGCTTGTTAAATAACTAAAATGGAAATCAAAGAACAATAAAACAGGGAATCAATAGCGGCTGAAGCTCAGGGATCAGGCCCGACTCCTTTGACAGGGATTATCAGCCGAGCTCACTGACTTTTAAATGGCAAGCAAGGCAGCGAGCTCTGCCAGCGACGCAACTAGCCACAGCTATTTCACGCACATTTCTCTCCCCTCTGTCTTGCAGCTCCTTGAGGCAATGACCTTTGCAGTAATATTTCCATAGACATGCTGTTAATGGACAGGGCTGACATATAAGTATGCTTTGACATCTAGGGTTATATAATAAACACGGTCATTGACAGCGTGTTCGGGGGTAAAAAGTGCCCGTGTTCATTACAGAGTTTGGTCTTAGGGGACGTTGTTCTTTCACTTGATTAGGTGATTAGCGGTAATTAGATAATGACATCTCAATTACATTGTGGCGGTGCAAATACAAAGTTAAAACTGATCACAATTCTGTGGTTTTGTGATCGTGATTGGCTGATTGGTCTCTTGTTCCTGACGTGATTTTTTTTTTTATGAAAAATGCTGCATTCAGAGAACCAGTTTTCTCTTCCTGCACATGTGTTTGAAAACCATTTAAGAAGACTACACTAGAAATGCATCTTCATTGGCTAATTATTTATTGTATAATGTGATATGTTGAAATTGAAACATTGAAATTAATTTTTCAATTGCTTGTTCACATGTAACACACATACTGCAAGATAATCCCGAGAGACAAACTGCTAACATTTTACACTAACATTTGAAACTTCATGAGGCATTTAAATATCAAGTCCTATCAAATAACATGGTCTAATCGATTATTATCGTGGTGACGTGTGGTAATGAGTGATGCGTTTTACTAAATTCTCAAATTTTGCCGTGTTAGTCTCATCTTAGACTAAACGCAGCTAATTCAAGTAATTTTTCACTTTCATTTCTTGTGCGGCGAAAGTTTACCCTTCATGGCCATTACATAATTCATCCAATTTATCAAGACCTGTGCTCTACTCCTATGAGTAATGGCTAATCAATAGCAGTAATGATCATTAATAGTTTGCATTAGCTATAATTTCATATTGGTCTGGTTGAATGAGCAGCCTAAATAGGCACTGGAAAATTGTTGAAAGTTCAAATGCTTGCAGGTATGGCCTCCCTCTCTCAAAATGCACAGCTCGTTTGTCTACCACAAACCACGTTCACAACACTGCTCATAAGAAATGCAGTGAAAAATTTAAACCAATAAACTTGTGCACGAAATCGCCTCTGTTTGTTCATTTTACAAGTTTGTTTAAAATGAAATAGCTTAAAAGTGTGTCTGAGTGGTCTCTTCTCCTTATTCTCTCAAGCTGGTTAACGCTGACGAAGTGTCTGGTCAACAGGTCCTCAACATTCAAGTGAGAAAGCAACGCTTTCAGTATGCGTTCAGTTTGATTACCGAAAACATGGAAACTTAATTGCACTCATTGTTATGCGTTGTCACTTCACTGGTCAACATGCTGCTGAATATCAATGAGCTCCTGATAAATCATGTCTGCGCTAAACACTCACTGAGAGAGAGAAAGGCAATTGCCCAATGTTGCTCCAAGGACACCAAATTCTAAAAAGAAAAAAAAATAGACTCTAACATGAGGTAAATGGAAATAACACTGGGAATTGGGGTTGCAAATTGTTTTGTAACAGTTCATTCTTGAGTAATTAAGTTAAATTTGGCCTACATAGTCCAGTCTGATGTCTCATTTTCTTCTGCCTTCTTTTACCAAGACAGACCTGCACATATTCCCATAGTGACGAGACTGCAGTGATTGAGATTGTGAGCAAAATGACAAGGTGTCACTTTACTTTCTCCACAGCACTTCTTGATGACAAAAATAAAAAAAAAGTATTCTCTCTACTGTTGCTATACAGTACCTTCAGTTTTCCAACATTACACACAGGAGAAGTAGGTTAAGAAGAATGCGTTTCATTAATAATTCATTAGTGTATCCCATCTGTATAGTGGAGTAAACAAAGATTTAAACCTGGTGCATTTGCATGAAAATAGAGAGATACATACTCTAATATTGATGTATGTTGATCAGGTTGCAGCTCTCCAGGGGGGACGAGATGATGGCAATCAGTCGATGACATTTTACTCCAGTTGATAGCTGAATGAACAATGAGGTGAAACAACACAACAGCACCGAACAATGGCAAAGTTGCACATTTCTCCTTTAATTGATCCAATGCATCTTTAAGTAACACCTGTTTTAGTTTTCATCAAAATTGTGGCAAAAACCTGCATGAACTGTTTCAGATGTAGGGCTGACGCTTCCAAAGTCTAACAAATAAATGTAGCCTAAAACAAATAAAGCATTCAAAGAGCCCTGAGTCGTGTCTTCAGATCTTCATTGTCAGGTGGCGTGGAGCCCCAACGTTCTCCAGTCAGATGGTTGGTGTGACCTGTATGTAGCCTGTGAGACAAAACCCAATAAATAAAAAATAAAAAAAATAAAACAACAAAAACACACTTGCTTCTGCCAAATGAAGGTGATTCAGCTGGGTATATCACTTGAGGAGGTCAGATTCTGGTGTCTGTAGAGTAAGAGGACACCATTTACAGAGGTTTTGGAGAGTAAATGAAACTGAAACTGTGAGCCAAAAATAAGTTTCTGAAAAGTGACCCTCGTCCGCAGCAAAAACAACGTCCTTGACTCATCGCTTTAATTCAAGCTGTCTTTAAGTGAAATCTATTTAGCCTCATTTCTTTTTTTATTTTCAGAGTGACTCTTCATGAGCTTGAACTAAACTGATTGTTCTTTTTGGGTGGTTTCCTATCAAAGTTCCTCTTGCAGCCCAGCACAACTGAACATTCGCCCACCCAGGCTTGGTGTAAAACTTCATGTGTGGTTATGTAGTTGGCTAGCTGAAGCCTTTTACTTATGGATTACTGTGCAGCTAAATTCGCAAATTTACTTTAGCCGCAAACACACTACAAAAATAAAATATCATCAGTCATTTTCTTAAAACGGGGATGGCAGCCACTTTGTAGGAATATATCAGGGATAATGCAGACCATCAGAGAAGCAGTCGGGTCTTTGGGCCAATGGTCCATGAGCTGTTTAATGAGAACTCTGGGATTCTCCCTCCACAGCTCAAAGGGCCATATGGCTTACAGCAGCTGCTCCCCATGACTGCTGATCGCATGTGGCGCTCACAGCTCAGGGCAATCGTAACTATAGCACCACTTTATGGTAGCTATAACAATTAAGTGTTCAGAAAAAATGCAAAACACTCACATTCAAAAGTCTCAGCATCGTCAAACTTTCCTCTTCAACTGCTTTTCCTCCTCAACAGCTTTTCTTCACTTTGGTACAGCATACTTTAATGTCTGATGGGATCCAATCCTTATTTTATGCTTTCCGTCGTGGGCACTTCAAACAGCGACATGCTTCAGCACTGGTGTGGACTGCCATGAGGCAGAGTCCCCAAAAATGACAATATTTTACACATAGACTGCATGACGGTTTCATTTCCTCATTATACCCTTGTGAGGTGGCCATTGTTGACACGAATGAATACTAAATGAATACTAAAAGTAACATGACAATAGTAATTACCCTGTCATCATCTTTCATTAGAGGCAACATCCATTAACACAGCTGGAAAGCTGCTCTTGTTTAAATAACAGTATTAAAGCAGAGGCGTTATGCAAAGGACAGTTAAAAGGTGTTAAAATAAGGTTGCGTGAAAGTGGTTTCAAGCATTTCCAACAACATGTCAATTAAAGGAAGACCCCTTTAAAACTTACACCACGGGCCTTTAAAGAATGTGCTGTACAATTAAATGTATTCACCACTGCAGCTTTAAAACAGGTGCAAATAATTGATGAAGCGTGATGTTTCAGCGCTCTCATGCAGCTCTGGGATTTCACCCACTTGTTTTTGTGCAGCACAGTTTAGAGTGCCTGTCATTTCCCCAAAAATTTCATCAGATCTTTCAACTTGTAACAAGGGAGCAGTTGTTAACAGTTGTTACTGTGCTATAATGCCGCGACGATTGATGTATTCCTGTATCTTTTATCTGAAGACGGCTTTCTAGGACGTACAGCGAGCTCTGTTTCCATCAGCGCTGGAAATAAAAAGGCACATGCAGTACCTAATCAAGAATGCTATCATGCATCTTCTCTACACAATACTAAATTCAGCCTTTGCCACAGATACACAAAGCAGGGCAGGCTGTTCTCCAGAATGAGAATGTCATGGCTCACAAAGAGCAGAGTGCCCCATTTTCGTCAGCCAACTGTGGAATTGTAAGATATGAAATGAAAACCCTCCTCTCTTGCATCAATATAGTGCAATTATGGGCTTCAGAGAAATTGCTCATGCACCCAGGCAATCTATACTTCTGTCACTTGCCACATCTCAAATGCAATCAGAGACCCAATAGAGAAAGCTAGATACCAGCTAACACATTGTGTCTTTGTTGAAACAGAAACAGACATCTGCACACTCTCATCTGAACACCACGAAGGACCCGATGTCCTTTACTGTATATGACTAGCCAGAGAAGCTTTAATAAGTATAGCTAACGGCGTTCATTTAGTGAAAAATATTTGATTTCCGTTGTGAGAAGTCATGAAGGAAAAAGAAGGGAAATTGATAGAGAGCATGGATACAGAGCTGGGAGCTTCAGCGTTCATGGCTCCTCAGAAATCATACACCAGAGTGTAATGAAGTCAAAGCTTGATCAAAAACTTGGAGAGAGGTGAAATGGAGCAGAACTAAGCATCTGGAAACAGCAAAGAATAGTTCCCTCAAGGTGCTCAGTATAACCACTGGAGAGCAGGGCCAGTTTGCTTGGTCTCTCCCTGGGAACGTAACTGTGATTAATGACTGCTATTTAAATAACTGTTTGTTTTGCCACAAGAGGACACCGATGTGACTGTGCAAGGCATTTACTGTAACACAACTAGTATTTTTATCTGTATATTTTCCTGGTGTTGCTGGCTTCACGTCCCGCACTTTGTGGATACTCTTATATATTTAAAAAGCTCCAGTTATTCCACACCACATTGCTGATGGATAATTCATCAGTGCTAATTTGCTAGGTTAATTCATTCAAAGGGTTCATTAAGAAATTCAACTGAACAAATTAGCATTGATGTGTGACCCGTTGTTGTCGGCATCAATCACTGGGGCTGCAGGTTGGAAGTTATGGACGGCTTTGATTTCTCGTGACCTGGACATGAGGTCAGTCATTAAGCCAATCTTCCATTCCACACTCAGTCAAATGGAGCAAATCCACTTTACTCAAACGGGGCGTGACATTTTTATAGTCAAACTTTCTCAAATAAATAGTATAATAGTAATAGTAATAGTTTGTGACTCTCTATCACTATTCAACCCCATTCAGTAACATCTAAATGCCAATGATGAGGTGTAGGGAGGCAAAAACAGTGGTTTGTTTGTAATATAATATAAGAGGAAAAATAAAGATCATCATCATGCAATAAATGTAATTTTTACAGAACTGTATCAGCATCATGTGCAAAAGGTATGACTTCTAATTATTATGATGCCAAAGACTGAGAAAAAAACATAATGTACTTTAAATATTCTAGCAGATATTGTATTTTCTGGTATGTGACATGCCCACCTATGTACATTTTAAAATGTATTCATATTTTCCAGCTTCATTCACACACACACATATATTGACAAAGTGTATTATCAGCGTTCTTCACAAAACTTCCCCCACTGACAAAAACATATGACGTCATCACGTCCTTGACATTCAGCAGATGTGTTTGCAAGGTACATGCCCTATTTATTTCCATGCCTTATATTCCCAGAGTGTTTCTTGTTTACATGAACTTCACCTGGTACAGCTCATGACTCTTCTCAGTGTGTTTTTTGCGCTCTACTGTACGTCCCTTTGTACCATGACATGATTTCCCTTTATCTTTGTAATGGGTGTCATTGTTGCGTGTATTGAGAAATAGTGACTTATAATTATATCTCTGCACCAACCAGGATCTAGATGAATTAAAATAAGGTAAGAAATGGAAGCCTTTTTATTCCCAGGCTGGCAGTTCCAGAGCTGAACCCTTAGAAGATCACTGTCTTAAGATCTGCAGCTCTCAGGAGGGCCATCAGCAATACAGATCCGAGTCAGCTCATTAGGTACTTTAAAATGTAATAAATAAAATCTTAACTCAACCCTGAAACTAACCAGTAACCAGCAGAGAGGTTATAGTATCTCATCTTCTTGGATTCACTAATAGCCTGGTAACTCAATGTTAAAAGAGAGGGAGAGAGAGAGAGAGAAACTTGTATTGCCACTGTAAAAATTCAAAGACATATTACTACTGATGGCCCAGTTTGTTTTGACCTTATCATCACACTAACAGGAAGCTCTTTGTAGGTCAGTGATGATGCTTTTCTGAGGGAACAAATTACCAGAACAGAGGTCAGTTAAAATTCAGGGTAAGTGAAAGATACTGAAAAATACTACTCTATTTTTTTTTTGGCTTTGCATAGCTCTAGAGGTTGACGAGGTTACTAAAGCCAAACAAAGTAACAATAAGGTTAGTAATAGTTTTCGAGAACATCCACATAGTATTTGCACTGCTGCCTGCTTCTGTGGATATAAGGCAATGAATCTCTCTTGCAAAGTCTTTAATATTTACAGAGCCCTGGTTCTTTGGGGGAAAAGATAATAGAGTGAGGTGGAGGAGAGAAAAAAAAAGATAACTGTAAGAGGTATAAGAAATGTCATTTCCTATCAGGCAGTAATCTTTCTCTATAGATTTATGTAAAAGTAGTTTGGCTGCACTGACGGCCCAGGGCAGTATGCCTGACCTGCAGTGCGCCCTCTTTCAGGTCTAAATGCAATAATTTCCATAAAAAAGAAAAGTGGAAAAAGTGCAAGAAGGAGTTGAAATAGAGAAACTTAATTTAGACATTTTCAAATGGTGCCACCCATTTTAACACTGTCATTAAAAATCCCAGATGAACTAATTTCTTAAATTGTAACCGATAATCAGAATTTTTCTCATGCCCCCTTTCTGGGTACAGACACAGATGAAAAAAAATCCAATCATAAAGCCTCCCTGACACAATCTGTACAAGTATATAAGATCACAAAAAGCAGTTAAAACTGAGATTCAATGGAAGATTATATTATAACTGCCTATAAAATTTATGTAGCAGTTTGATGTTATCAAATACAGGGTGTCAGTCAGGGTATCAGCTGGCACTGGGTGAGAGGTGGGGTACACCCTGAACAGGTTGCTGGCCAATCACAGGGCCGATATATAGAGACAGACAGACACTCACATTCACACCTCCAGGTAATATAGAGTCACCAATTCACAGATTACAAATTAACCTAACCCTAATTGTGAGACAAAAATCCCAGAGAAAATACATGCAGGAACGAAGAAGGGCCCCAGCTGACCGGTGGGTTCGAACCCAGAACCCGAGGCGGCAACGCACCACCGTGCCGCCAACATATAAAAGTACTAATGCGAAACCTGCTTGCTTGAGTCTCAAATCGAAGCAGTGATTTGTTTTTCTGAGGCTGTTTTAGCTATTGTCTTCCCAAATTAATCAATCTGATTATTACTTTACACTCCTGTTGATATAACTAACCATGTTACACCTCCTGATAAACAACAGATCTGTATTTGATTGCAGGTTTCGGTCGTGAGATTGCTGTCTGCCTTGGAGTTTAATATTTGAGCTCCCCCTAAAGCTCCACTCTGGGAGCTGTGCTGTTCAGCTTTCATGTGCTGCTGCTGGCAAATATTGGGAACTGGGATTGTTTTAACTATGCAAACAATGTTTAATTTCTTTATCGCCTAATGATCGCCGAATGATAATGACAGCTCGGACTCAGGCTGAAATTACTGGAGTGGATGGTCACAAATAAAAGGCTGTCTACTCTCTTTAAATCCGTGGCCAAGGTCAAACCCAAACTAGAATCACGGGATGTGTTTTTATTTCTGATTTAAATTTCATCAGGCAGAGGCGATGAGGCAAACTTTTCCAATAGGGGACCAGGCAAGGGAGCAGGAGTCCAAAAGGCTGCCAGCAAAACTTCAGGATCTGAAATGACAGGAGAGTTAGAACATGGCAGGAGGAAAAATAAACAGATAGGAAAAATGTGAGACCTTGAATTAGCTGACATCGTGACAACTGGTGTCTGTGGCCCTCATCCACTGACACCGAGAGGAACAAGAGGTGCTAGAGTCGCCAGGGGACCCGAGAATCTGTCAACATCCTCACGAAAACTGTTAGATGCACCTTTGTGGCCTTTACTTAGTATACCTGTTAAATCACTCGTATTTGTTGTAAGTAAAATACCCATTTTAAATGACTTTTGATGCATCCACCCAGTTTTTAATCTTAAAACCTCATCTATTTGCAAAACGAATGGAGAGGGTGAAAAGTCTGAAGGCACAAGGAACATGTTACTTGCACTACTGTGTTCTTACAATGACCCTGATGAAGACCACAAGACGAAATGTGTCAATCTAACAATAAAGTTGCTCTAAATACCTCTGCCATTATAAAAGAGTCAAAATATGTTCATTCCTGCATTCAAAATTAGCAATTGGCTGAATTGAAGACACTTTTGTTGATCGTCTTTTCGTTTAGATTCCCATCTCTTTTCCTGTGCTCAATGTCTTTTTACATATTTATAAGAATTCTATAATACAAAAAGGCAGCATACAAAAATAGAAAACCAAAGAAGTGTGTGGAGGGGGGAGCGGGGGCTCTGTCCTCCCTCTGCTGTGACCACTGCACTTTCAGTCTGTCAGAGCAACGGAGAGACTTGTGGAGGGAAAGTGAAGGTAATGGATGTTACTCTCAGACGTATTATCTTGCAAAGTTTTAGGCCGCTGCGGCATTTTTCACATGGTAATTTTCCTCTCTGATAAATAGGGGTGCAGAGGTAGGAAAGTTACTTTCTCCACTCAGTGCTGATTTCTCTGCAGAAGCCAGATTTGGGCTCTTTAGCAACTAAAAGCATAAAACGGTGACAGGATCTTGATGTAATGAAAAGTCTGTCAATAGAGGAGAAAGTGCTTTGTAAACTAGATTGTGTTGACAACTCAACTGTGACCAATTCAAAACTTCCACTAAATGTGCCGCTGCTCACGGAAATGGCAGCAGCCAAGGAAAAAGCTGCTGTTTATTCCACTGCAGATGCTGGGGTGGATAGTAGGGCGAGCACTTGAGGTTTAACCTGTATTCCTCATTCTAATCGCGCATCTTTCAAGCCGAGATGTGCAGTGACCTGTCAGTCACCTGGGGTGGCACCTGATCCAATCAGGTTCCAGAGGTGGCTCGTGCTACCCCAGCCACCCCTCTAGCTCTGCTTCTGGTATCAGTTGGAACAGTTTAGCATGCAACGCAGGATTTTCACAATGCTGCTTGAATACGTCATATGTCTCATAAGATTTTTAAGCCCGTACAGAACATTTAAAATATGCATGTTCACACCTTGGCTCTCCAATACTCTCCCTCCCCTCTTGCTGTCGTTGGAGGGTCAGCAGTGCAGGCGTTCCCCTGCAGACAGCAGGTGTCAGGTCTGATTGTCAGGGCAAAGGGAAGATCTTGCAGGCCGAGGTGCTCGCTCAGCGGCTGGTCCCTCTGAGCCACCTAACGTTCCCGTACAGTGCAGTACAGTACATCTTCTGCCTCTGGGGGGATCTTTTGAGGATACTCCTTCTCCACATTATGATCTCTTGCAACCCTGCACCTCCCCACGTGGGATTCTGAATCAGACCCTCTCCCTGTCACTTTCCCTGCATGTTACATACTAAATCCTTACACTGCCAGATGATGTGTATTTAAATTCTGTGTACGTCAGGTGCTCAAATCCAATGGTGTTTTGTAGAAACTATTGGTTGAGATTACAGCCTAAAAATCACAGTGTAATTACTTATTATGTATGCACAACACACCAATAAAACGTAAAAGTACAAGGGAAGAAGACAAGAGTTAGGTCGTAGAGAAGTAACCACAATAAATGTACACATATAATAAATCACACTGTTTGTACAGGATATAGTTATATTTGATATATGTTTCTTTACATTTTTGTTGTTTCCAGGGAACAAAACATTAGGCTATTACACTAAGTCTGGGAGGGAGAGTGTCTTTATAGCTATATCTATATTAAAGCTATATGTTGGTGTAATAATGATGATTAAATACTGTGAAACAGTAATATAGTGTTGTCATCCAGTTTAGGCTCCATATCAGAATGAAAACTGAGGTTAGAGAAGAACCTTAACAGGTTTTCTTTTTCTGTATCAACAGATCGTAACCAGTTAAAGAGCTGAATGCATATGCTTTCACATACAGATAAGTTTATTGGACAAAAATACAATATAGAGAACAGTCATTATAAGGTAAGACTGACAAGATGTGAGCGCACACTGCAATCAGGGCAAAGTACTGAAAATGTGTGAGAAAGCCTTCTTATTACAGTGTAACTCCAGGGCATGTGGGCTTTGAAACAAAGTGGTCCCTTTTCCCTAATTTTTACCTTCACAGTGTAGTTAAAGGGTATATTTAGGGTTTATAATAACATTTTTATTTTTAACTAAATGAAAGTGCCACCCATAGTTAGGCTTCTCGGCATGACATGGTTATTATGGAGGTGTAGGTTGAACCTGCTGGTTCCCTGTTTGCGTCCTATCATTATTGGATAATTTACACCTTTACGCTGCGATTTGTGGCTCTAATGTAGAGGAAGGAAATACAAAAGCCGCTCTACCATTTTTAAATGGGCTTTTTACACACAAAGTGATACGCCAAAGGCTGTGGCAACTCACTCAAATTAAAAGTCAAGTTATTTAGGCCCTTATTGACCTGTGACACACACATTGAAGCCTGTCGTCATCTTCCTCTGGTTTCCCTGTGAACCCTTTAATGTTCGTCCAACTTTGTGCTGTCCCTGGATCCCCGCCTGGAGGAGTGGGCAGAGGGTCATCTCTTCACTGACAGCCAGAGAGGTGAGAATACCATCGCTTTAATTGTCTCCATTGGTTCTTTGTGATATTTCGGGATATTAATTAGAAAGTCTGGCCTGATTTGCAGAAAGGTTAGCTTTGGAGCAATGGCTTCATTAGCGCAGAAAACAAAAGAAGCACACAACCAGAGCGCCTCTTCTTTTTTTTTTTTTTTTTCTTCCTACTCCTCTGTCTGTTTTCTGTCTCTTAATTACAAACATGATGGACGTGAGGGAATATCAGTCATGGTTCCCCATGGTTTTCCGAGTCAGGCCGTGATTTGACTTGTTTTGAGCTGCAGATTTGAAGATAGCTGAAGCGTCACATCAACAGCATTCAGCAGAACCCCGATCTCATCTCTGATCTCTAATCATCACTGAGCTGGGTTGATGTTGTCCCCCCTGGCATGCACGCGAGTTATTTAATGGGAGCAGCGCTGTGTTTACAACTACGAGCGCAAATGTGCTTGGCAACAAAGCCGAGCGTGATTCCTGTGGCTCTGAATCGCTCGCACTGCCCTTGTTAAGTTAAAGCCAGGGAAATATGGAGGTGGCATGGGGTTGCTGTTACACTGGAGGAGGCTATGAAAGAGAGGACCTGGCACTGTCACGGCGTGTAAGAGCTTTGCAGACTGGCTGGCTTGGCCATGAAAGCAGATATTTCCTTCCTTCCTCAAGTCTTGCTCTCATCAGTCAAGCAGCGAGTCCAGATGTTCACATTGTGGGCCTCTGCGGCTGGCAAGAGCACTAGGAGACAGCTCGCTTAGGAAAGGAGATACAGCGCGTTAGATGGTGAGCTTTAGAGGGGCTTTTATCAACATCCACCATATTTTAACCTTCAGACAGAGGCAGGCTCGCTGGTCTCCCGTGCAGTTTCATGCTAAGCTAAGCTAATCGGCTTCCCATTCAACATACGGACATGAGCGGTATTGATGCTCTCCATCTGACTCTGAATCTGAAGAGAGGCGATAAACACATTTTCCTAAATGCGCAAGTGTTCCTTTAAATTCAGTGTCAAAACTGTAGGTTCTTCTTGTCATCCCTGCTGAGTAAAAGCATGCAGAGCGTAGCAGAGAGGGTGAACTATGTGAGCGGTTTAAATTTGACTTGAAGTTGGTCTGGTGTGACATCACTGTCTGGCAGCGGCGAGAAACCGAGATGCCTCCATAAATCTGGGGAAATGCCAGGAGAGGAGCAGATTATGGGGCCATAACACAAGCCCGTCAGTGCATTTAAGTGTTAATTATTCATTTTTCCTCCCTCATAAATTTTAACAGCAAGCTTTTGTGATTAAAACAAAATATCTCCACGAGAATATCCTTTGGGAACTGGCATCCTTAAAGCCCTTTAAAGAATAGTGAATAATGACAGCGCTCTCATAAAAACGATCCCTGGAGGATCCCGTCTATTTTTCAGTCCTCACTCGGCGGACAGGCTGTTGTGTCTAAGTGAGGTCCACTTTTGAACACAGAAAGAGCAAACAAAGAATTGACTGCATGTGGTCATAAAACACGTTATAGCCTCTGGGAGCTCTAATTGCCTAATGATGAAGTTAGTGTACATTATATGGGTTCTATCAGGTGCAGGTGTATAGACAGCAATTTCCTCTTAATTAGTTTAGAGGATGGTTAATTTGATGGCTATTCAAAGACAGTAATAATCTTCTTATCCTTCACAGAGCTAATCTACAACAAATAAATACCCCTCCTTCCCTTTCTCTTTCCAACACACACACACACACACACACACACATTGCTTGATCAGTGACAAAACATAAATGTTTCTTACCGTTTGATGAGCAGATCAGACATGCCTGCCCTTATACATATTTTGGACTCTGTTTTTATTCACGGCCAGGCGTCTGCTGCTGAATCAGACATGACCAAAGTTTTTCTCCCTGTCCATCAGCAGCTGCCACTAGATGTCACAATATCAACACCAGGCAATGCCGCCTCACCCAGCCCCAAATACCCAGCCCTGAATCATCAGGGCTGTTACGTAAATACTGCTAAAGGTAAAAACACTGTGGATCTTGCTCTCTTTCCTAAAGGCATACCTCCTACCCTTTTCTTTTTTTCCTTTCTCCCCCTGTCTCTCCCTTTCCTCTTGAGCCGGCGAGATTCTTCTTTAAACACCCGACACAAGGCACGCAGATCAGCTTTTGCAAAAAAGATAATAATGTGAGACGGCGAAGAATTTCCTTGGGATGTTGTTGAATGTAATGAACATGTGCACATGAATACTGCAGTGACCCCCTAGTTTGAGCATGTGGGCTATTATACATTTAAGAAAAGGGAACATGCATGGAGCCGTGTCCCTGCTCCTTTTGCAGCCTAAAGATTTCATGTCAGTCGCCTGGATGTGGCTTTGATGGCTGACCCCCGGGAGTTGAAACATCTTGCTGCTGCTGTGACATAAACAGAAAGATGCTGATGCTGCTAATTAAAACCACGCTTTGTGGATTAGGCTCACAAGCGATAAGAGATATTCCTTTTTGAGCGCACGGATAAAGAGAGACAGAGGTTCCTTTCTCGTCCACATGGATTTCGGGCGAGGCTACCCTCCGCTGAATTCCATGTGGACGTTATGGCTCTCCCTCAGAACTTGGCCACATTTCCATAACTTTTATTTTCCACGCCTGTGCCTGGGTTTGTACTGACCCTGCGCGTCCTTTGGGATCTTTGATTATTCACACACTGAGACCTGAATGCAAAAACAGTTCCTTTTGATGGAGAGGCTGCACAGTACTATATGGGAGACAACGTGGACAGTTTCAAGGTCTTTTTTTTTTTTTACAGCAAGATGTTGATGTAATCTTCTTTGCCTATGCCGGAGATTAAAACCAGAGGTGACAGCTTTGAAGGCAGGATCATCCCTGGATAGAAATCTCAACCATTTCAGTCATGATATGCATACAGCGCTGTAATGTATGGACGCCTCGTGGTAAGAGGAGCGGTTCAGATGCAGAACATTGTGATGTATGTGTCCTACTTTGAAGGTTTGGCACAATGCAGGATGTGCCGTTTGTGCGATGGTGAGCATCCAGTCCATAGCAGCCAAATGTTGGTAACCTAATTTCACTATTTGATTTTCACAGTTGATGTGTTAGTCAGGAAATAGCTGCAATGCTGCTGCTGCCGTGTGCCTGAGGGACAGTATTAAAGCTCCTCATATGAAACTGTAATATAATACTGATGGCTGTCATTTGTTTTGTGAAAAATGTGACTTGATTTGACATTTCTTTTTTTTTTTTGTTTTGTTTTATTGGTGATATGTCACTTTCCATGAAGGACGGAAATGGAAGAAGTATTCACATCCTTTACTTAAAAGTAAAAGTACCAATACAACAATGCAAAAAAAATCTCAAAGATTTACATTTTGTCGCCTTCTGCAGTACTCCTGGCTATAATCAGTAATTGCAGGTGTGTTTTTGGACCTCAATTCAATATCAGTTTTCAGTTTTACTGTGCGTTGTCATTGATCCTTCTGTTGTTTGTTCGGCTAAGGTAACCTTATACACACATAACCTTCAGGATGATGATTTTAAGTAATACAAAAGCATGACCAGCAAAATGTCCAACACTGTTTCGTCTGATGTTGTGGAAGAATTTCACTCATCTGCAGGAAATAAAAACTACTAGAAATTAATAGAAATGGCCAATCTTCTCCTTCCTGCTCTTCCCTTATATAGGTCATATAAAGGAACTGGTTTTATGAGACTGTTGAGACATAACCAGTTAAAAACAAACATGGAATAAGTTTAAGTAAGGTGCTTAATAAAATGTACTTGCCACAGGTACTTTCCCACCACTGATACATTTGGCCAGTTTTGTATTAAAGTGCGGTTTGATAATCAAGTTGTATGTTGTTTATTTTGGTGAAGTACTTCATCTGCAATCATCTCTCACCCTTTTTAATTCCTGTGAAGAGAGCACAAATAGATATCTATTTTACCGAGGTAAACAAAAGAGTGCTAATTTCTCTTGTCACAGATGAAGTCAGTGATTAATTCTCTTATTCCTATCAATCCCTCCAAAATAAATGTAAATTGTTCTCATGAAAGAAAACAGCCACATCTCTTTGTCTCCCCCAAGCACCTTTTACATTTGTGATTATGAGCACTTGGGTCACTTTTAGGATATAATGATACCCTTACATAGAGATTCATTAAAGGTCCATCATTCGTCAACAGTCAAAGCAGTTGCCATGCTCCAGTGTCTTCAATAAACTGCTAATCATCTGTTACAGATGTTCTGAGGCACTGTCTAAATATATGTGATGCTTGCATTTATAAATACTCAGGTAATTAATTATATAACGCATGATCACTTTAACGTATTCTACAGTTCACTTGGCAGCACAGGTCACCTGAATTCACTCTAATTTTAATGTCTGTATTACTAATGGAAAAGTGTTCTCCATGATATAGCATTTTAAATGGACCTGACCGAATAGTAAATGAACCACATCCATCTTTGTGACATTGCATTGCAGGGTACATTCCTCCAGAATCATCTCTAGATGACCTTGCTATTTAAAGGTTTTTTTTGTTGATGCACTGTCTTATACCTGGAGGTGGATTCATTTAATCACCACTGATTTTGGAACAGAGATAACAGGCTCTGTATGACGCTGATACATTAACAAACTAGCTGAATGGATAAAAATATGATTTTAATTTTAGTGTATTTAAACATTTTCTCAGAATCATCTGCACTTCATATATTTGTGTAACAGCCCAGGACTTGAATGTTTTTGCTGTAATACTGATTGACAATTTGACAATTTGACAAAATTGACTGTTTGACAATTGAAGGTAACCTGAATGAGACTGAGCATATTTTTCCACTATTTTGGGGTTACCTTTGCTGTGGTCGTTTGGTGGTGAGTGTACAAATCGTCTATTACATGTAACCTTACCACTACCCTTTTCTCTGATTTCTGCACAGCCCAGATTATTTTTGTCATCTACTTCACCATATGTCAGATACAAGGAACAGGTCTCGGCACAATCACTAAATCAGATTCTGAAGGCTTGGGTCATATACACAAGGTTACATCCATGTTTTTCTTCTTTCGTTACTCAACATGGCCATGTGTCAGCGCATGCCAGCAACATGAAAGGACTTCTTTCAAAAAGGTCTGGTGACATTTAATATTTCTTCTTTATTGTCAACATATTCAATGAAAAGACCCAAACCAACAATGAACTGTAACAAGTAACAAGTATTGCTTGTGAAGCCTGATGCCTTTTATCCTTCTGTGCCATAGGGCTCCACTGTTGTCCCAAAACTATTAAAAACACATCAGTGAGCCACAGTGTTGCACTGGCTGACATATTCCGTCATTATGATGAACATTGCAGCAGTTCATTTTGAGTCAACTCCATGGACACTGTCCTGGTACCACATATGTTAGTAATGTTAACAATAATAATAATAATAGTATGTATTAATCAGCAGCTGAAAAGTAGTCCAAATGCACTATTTGCTCCAGTTTGCGTTTAAATTTCCTTAAAAAGACAGTGCCCAGCTGTTTCAGGAAAATTATCCACTGTTTTTAAAAAATGGGAAACTACATCTTAAGCAGTAATTAATGGGGAAGTGGTGACAATAATAAAAATGCAGAATTAACACTCATAAATACAAAGCTGTACTGACAGTTTCTAGTGTTTAAAATCACATCTCTCTCTCTCTCCCTTGGTAACAGTGATGTTCAAAAATGCACTACACATGCACGAATGATTACTCTCTGGGTGTATACATTTAAGGGTGTATATGTTTATAAATAACTGTACATATTGTTTTATTTTATATATTGTTATTTTATGTTATTCTTTTCCAAATTTAAAAAGTGTATATATGGTCTATGTGTGAGGGACATGAAGGGGCGACAACTTCAGTTTCATTGTGCAGCCTTGTGTTGCAAAATGACAAATAAATGACCTTGATTCTTTGATTCCTTGATGCATCAGTAAGGCGCCGCTATCTTAAAAGGACACATACTGCGGTGTATGTCAAGAACAGAGGGAGTTGCTGAGGTTCATTACTGAATCCGATTATTTTTCAGATGCCCAAAACAACCTGAATGTTGTTGATAGATACATGTATATATCACATAAATATTCATGCCTTTAATAAGAAATATCCCCCCTGAGCAACTAACAAATTATGAGATATCCACTCAAATTCTAAAAAGGCCTCAAAATGTTTTTCTATCACTTACCCAGAACATAACAGGTTCCCACAAGAGACACTTCTCCTAAAGGGACAAAAACCGTGATATTTTCCCCCAGCTGCTATACTTTGAAAGACCTTGTTTTGGTTAGTTTGGTATCAAATGCAAAGAAGCCTCAAAGACACAGCTGTAAACAGTTGACAGCAGCATTCTCTTACAAATAGAGTTTGTCTCATGTAGACTTTGTACATACGTGGAGAGGGGAATACCATGTTTATTTACACATAACATACACAACATCAAGCAGCATATGCACTTACAACAAATATGAACATTATGATTTTTAGAAACAGTATTTATAGTAGGATTCTTGCACCAGAAGGACCTACTCTAACTATTCTGTAGAAAGATACTACATGTACTGTGTGAAGGGAATGTATCCATGTTACAATACACACTCATGGTCACCTGGTTGGAAAGCCAGACTGAGTCTGTTGTTTGTTGGTTTCATAATAGATATTTTTAAAAAATACTGTTATTTGATTTAAAGTTCCCATAGTTTAAACAAATATTGGATTTTGATAAATGGACTTATAAATCCATGCCCTATGATTCTTATTTAAAAAAAAAGTCATTTCAACTACCACAATATAACACTTTCCCTCTTTTTCTCGGCCCCTGTTAATTTCTTGGCACTGCACATGGTGCGACTGAATCCCATCCACTCTTCACAGAATACTGATCAATGCCAGTCTGACAATTTTACAATGCGCTCTGGCTCCATGGCTCAAAGGTAATGTGAGCAAAATCCTGAATTGCCAGTTAATGAAGTGATCAGATGATAATACACATACTGTATATCACTGGAGATAGAGTTGCTCAAAATTTCCATTAGATGAGCTGCTTTTCCATTTAAGATATATACACATATAACATAGAATATGAAAATGCAGGTCAGAACACCGGGTCAGATACATTTCATGAAAACACACATGCCCACACCAGGGCTGTGTGTGTGCTGTTAGTATTTATGATACCACATATGTTTACAGGCATGGGAGGAATAAGGAATAAGAAGTTATGTTTCCTGTAGGGACGAACCCCCATGCAGCAGGTTCAATCCCAACCCAGGGCTCATATCATATCATATCATCATCATTGCTTCATATCATCCCCTCATCCCTTCTCACTGTGACTGACTGGCGACCAGTCCAGGGTGTGCCCCGCCCATGCCTTTCGCCCAATGACAGCTGGGACTAGGCTCCAGGGACTCCAACACCCCGCGACCCTGTGAGACAGGATAAACGGTACGGAGGATGGATGGAAGTTATGTTTCCTGCTGAAAAAGGGCACTCTAAAAAATCTCAAGTTTTGTACAAATATCTCATTTGATATTGATGGGTGGACACCAATTTACTGCTCACTGAATGATAAGGTCATCACAAGGGATCTGATGATCACACACACATTAAATTCCATGTGTGTATTTATCACACGACGCAATAAAACTTATATATTATATATTATATATTATATAAACTTAATACCAAGCCTGCCAAGGTATATTTGAATGAATCTGCTCATTCTGTCACTATGCATTATGATTTTGTCCTTCTGCTGCTGTGATGGCATCCAGAGGGTTGACAAAATATTGTTGTAATACATACTTTATTTGAGAAGTCTTTGAAGTAATTTAATCACACTTACAAGCAGCGCTGCTGAGGTGGATCGTTTTAAGCTAATTGCCAATCAATCAAACATTTGTCAGCTACAAAAGAGGTCTGACAATCAGAGTTTTGATGCGAGTTGCAAAACAACACGAGGACACCAATGGAGCTCCAATAGGGGCAAATCACTCGTGGAAATTGCAGGTTCGTCAAAAAACAAAAAGAAAAGACACATTTTTTTAGTCAAATATCATCACTTATGCAAACACAGACATGTTACATACTGTACATAGTATATGATTGTACCTGTTAATAGATTGATAGGTGTTCATTTCTTTCTACCTCTACATATTGTTTAATGATCTCCAGCACTTGCTCTCCTTATTTAAAAGAGATCAGTCCACAGTTCACACAGACGTTGCAGAGTGACCCTGCCTTGAACTCCAACTGAAGCATATGGTCCAACCCTCAATTATGCATGGCTAAATCTTCCTTCTTTTAGAGGGAATGAGCACAGGGTGTTATTTTGGTATAAGGTGACCTCTTTAGCAGTGATAATATTTGATGAGCATTGGGATGACGTTGGCCTGTAAATGTGAGAGATCCTAATTCGATTTCCCTCTCACTGATGTTTAGTTTTGACAAAGGTCGCATAACTTCAATTTTATAGTAGTTTTTTTTTTTTTTTTTTTTTTTTGTAAAGCAAAGTGTCATCTCTATTTTAAAATACCTACTGTGTGACAGACTGTTTTGAATATCTTCTTTTCAGATTTGCAGATGAAGAGTGGGCTGGCGTCCTTTGAAATTCTGCGGTAATGTCAAGGGAATTTGTACCAGACTCATCCAATTCAAGATTTGAATAGAAAGCATTGAATAGCTCTAGCAATCCACTGGGCAAATGCTTAAAGACACTCCAGAGTGCTGGAGGATGGTGCAGCAAAAGCTCTATAATTAGTGTGCTACATCCAGCTATGTGGAGTAAAAAAAACTGCTGGATGTAGCAATATAGATACAGACGAGCGGCGAACAAGTCAAGATTCAAGCTGCATTTATGGAGACGTACAAAAATCACACTGTGCACTCACACTTACACAGTGCAATATGCCAATGGGATTTTCAGGCCAGCTTCAGGGATGGTTCCAATCCAGCCAAATTAGTTTGAGAGGGGGAAGGACAAACTCGCCCAAAAACTAATTACAAAAAAAGTGAGACATTTTACAGAGGCAATACATTGAGAGACAGTTTTTTGGAAGTCATAGTAAAGTTATGCAGCTTGGGTTTTTATCTCCTTCTTTGCTAATAAGGTGAGAAAGAATAATTGCACAGAGATGTATTTGACAATATGGAACAATCTACATCATTTGTAGTTGTTCACCATTTTTCTCTGAATCCAGAAATATATAGAATCAAATAAATCCCAGCATCACGATTAATTTATTTTTAAAAGTCCAGCGGGTCTTCTGTTTAATTCCCAGCGTATCAAAACATGTCTGGTTGCCAGCTGTTTACATATTCAACAATGCACAATAATTTAAACTCAACCAGTCTGAACAGAACATCAGCCAGCCATGAATTAATTAAGGCTTTCTGCTCTGATAAGTACCAGCCAAGAAGAGAGGGTGCTGTGTTAAGACTTGTGAGTGTATAATCGTTAACTCTGTGCTGAAGGGAATTTCACTCATCCAGTTGGTCCTCTCAAGAACGCTTGAACTGCTGGAAAAAATATGCATGCACGTCGTGTCTGATCAGGGAGCACTGACGTGTGAATTTCAGCGTGGTGAATGTGGTTTTCATTGCAAAAATAAAACAATGTCAAGAGTTTTGAGAGTTACTCAGATTTACTAATACAACAGTTCATTCAACTCTAGGAATCCATGCTTATAATTAATAGCTGTTAAAGGCTGGGGGATAGCATCAACGTGTCAAATCAATTCTTCTTGCTTGCTTAACTGAAATATCTTCTCCAGCCCTTAACTGAAAAGAAAAAAAAAAAAAATCTGGATTGCACAATAACGCTATCAAAGCTAGGGGCTCAACGGCCTCCGCTGCACTGCATGGAGGCACGGTCATTTTAGGACAGCTTAATGTCGAAGTCCAAAGTGCTCTTGCTTACTGCACGTTCATTAGCTAATGGTGCCAAGCAGCAATCTACCATTATCTGCACACAATTGATTTTGGTGGAGAAAATACTGGATCACCGACACAAGACCTTTCAGCAGGAAAGGGATACATTGTGCACTGTATCTGTACAATTTCAGGGAAACAGTTTGACATTTAGGGGAATATCCTTATTTGCTTTGATGAAAAGATTGACAGGAGATATCTGTGCTTTCAGTACTCAAGCAGCTCCATGCAACGTTTCATTTTCTGTTGATTTTGCTGGTCTCTGTGGACAAAAGCAGTAGTGTTTGTCCTAAAATTTGCATTTCCCTCTACTCCCTTTGTGACTCTGCCGTGAGGAGATCAGGCATCAACTCCAGAGACCTTCAGTTAGCAGCTGAAGTAACTTGACTTCATCTAAAGCCCCAGTGCTGTCTGATGTTGCTAAAAAATCCAACCAAGAACCATCCAAGAAACTAATAAAAATGGCTACTCTTCTCACTGTTGGACTCATTTGCTCATAGAGCCACCAGTTTCATAACTAATTAAGAACTCCATATCGCTGGTCTGAGCTTTAACCAGTGGTCATGTAGCTTAGCTTAGCATCAAGAGTGGACACAGGGCGAAAAAGCTCGACTGTGTCTGTCTTAACATAAGAAAATCTGCCTACCAGCACCTTGTATTAACGCGTGCATTGCAGTTTTGTAATTTGTACAAAACGTGTGCAAAAGTGGAACAATATAATGCTTTAATGCTTTTACCTGGGGTTTTATCTACTACTGACTTCAGGAAAGTATTGCACCTAGCCAAGGTATATTTGCAAAATCACCATGTAAAACTACAACATCATTACATCATTTCCCCTTCCAGTCATTATGCTAAGCTAAGATGAGGTATTTATGAGACTGGTATTGATTTTCTTGTCTAACTCTCTGCAAGAAAATCAAAGTTGCAGGTTAGGCAAACTTATTTCAAGGAAGAAACATAGAAGTACAGTAACTTCAAACCATTGTTACATGTAACGAAACATATGAAAATAATTATCCTCTCAGTGACCTCACTAACATTTCCCACAGGTGGTGCTAAATTCCTTTGAACCGAGGCTTTGCTGTACAAAAACAAGGCGCTCTTTGCAAGTGATTACTTTAAAGCAAGGCTTTTTTTCCAACAGCATGTAAACCGTTATTGGAGCTGTATGCTCGTGATCCTTTGATGCTGTGATCACTGTGCAAACAATGAATTCAAAAGGGTGTCAGTATCAATGCACGCGCTCGTGTTTTTCCCTCTCTCCGTGTATGTGTATGAGTGAGTTCGGGCGTGGGGGGGTGGGAGTGGGTTTGCAGCTCAAACAGAAGCCACTTTAATCTCTGTCCTTGAGAGTAATCTTGCCTGTGTGCAAAATGGTTCACTTTATCAACTTGGTGGCAGCCTGCCCTGCCTGGAGTCTGGAGGCAGCAGAAGCAGCAGCGGCGATGCTTTCCTCATGACAGCTCGGAGAGAGCAACCAGACGATCACCTTCTCCAGAGGCCCACTGTGTGCCGAGGAAGGACAAGGAAGAGACTATTTATGTATTACTACCACTGATCCAACTCTGATCCATTACGCTAATGCCTCTAAATATGAAGTTGAAGATGTTTATCTTAGTTTAGCGTAAAGACTGCCTGGCTCTGTCCACAGAAAAATATGCATACGACCTATATGAGCATCTCTAAAGGTCACCATTTTACACGTTATATTTTGTGTGTTTAATCCATACAAACGCTCTAGTGTAAAAAACACAAAGCTAGCTACAGTTTTATACAGTATATGAGGGGTATCGATCTTCTCATCTAACTGTCAGCAAAATGGCGAGTAAATGTAATAGCCAAACTATTCTTTTACGCAAATAGACTTTTGAAGTGATGATGAAATAGCAAACTGACAGCAGGTTCATTCGCTGATTTTTGCAACTTTTGCTGGCACCACTGTTATATTTTTGGAAAATATACTGTTCAGTTATCAAATTAAAATGTAGCAATGTGGGCTTTGTTCATCTCATCGCTCAATTAATGCAGTAAGACGCACATACTCATCCTTTTTCTGGCATACCAACATCCAGTGGCTCCCTGTAAACACAGCACAGTAAATCTTTCTTTGCCTTCAAGCAACTTAAAAAAAATATATATCTGTGCTGGCTGCAGATCCTGGGAAGCTGCCGGAGGGCAAAAACAGCTGTTTTTTATATTTCTCCTGACCAGCCTGCCCCTTCAGCCCTCAGCACCTACCTGCAGCATGATGACTGTGCCTTGACTGCTTTTGTGTAGGTTCAAACTGTATTATCTCTAAATCATTTGCATTTTTCTTGCCATGACAATCAGAATGTAAATGTTCTCATTTCCATGTTTATCTATTCAGTAGTAGGAGAGAAATTTGTATTTTGATGTTTTTGGGGGACCAAATTCTTATTGTTTTATTTTTGCATGCAGTCAATCCTTATGAGATGAAAATAAAGCTTTTTAAATCCAAATAATGGAGTTTGTGCCTTTAAAAGAAAAGACTGCATTAATATGGTCCATTTTGCCTGCAGCTTGAGCTAGTCATTAGCCTCTCTGTGTCTTACACTGTTAGGCTAAATTGGGTTAAGGAAAACACGCACACAACCAGGTTGAAAAACAGTGGAGGGCAGCCTTTAAATCAGGTCATCACCAAGGCAGAGCGTGTGAAAGATGTGCCTTTGGAGCAGATTGCACTCTGCTGGCCTGTATCCCATAACAACCACCTTCCAAAGGCAGCGGTCAAGAGCTCAGCATGGACATCCCTGTGGTCACCCTTCATAACCCCTTTTTGAGGTTAAAAGAGGGTTTGATCAAGGGATCTGCCACCCCACCAACCCCCGGTCAAACGCAGACTGTGTGCTTCTTCATATCTGGAGCTCCCGATGGGTCTTTTTTGAAGACTGATCCCAATTACACAGAACTGAAGCTGCAAAGATGGAACGAGGCTCCATATATGATCTAAGGTTTTTTTTTTTTTTTTTTTTGTATGTTGTCAACCCTGCTGTGATTGCATCAGTACTTAAATGAAAAAGGGCGTTTTAATGTGAGGCAATATTATACCAACCCTGTGATTTATCCATGAAAGAGTTCCAGAGCAGAGAGCTCTCACACAATGGTAATCTTTCGGAAGACATTATCTTTTTCTTCGCTTCCCAAAGTATCAGTGTAGTATAAAGACAACACTAATAACACGCTACAAATCAGTAAATGTCACGCTGAATCCCAAATTCCATTCAGCGAGCAAAGGGATTCCAGAGACAATCACGTTGACATTCATCTGGTGTTTATTTAGCTGAAGCTATTTGTAGGTTTCATGGCTGTGTGACGTAGCCTCTGGTGAGTGGAAGTGTGTGCGTGTCAGAGGAACAATCGAGGGACCGTTGGAGGCTTGAACATCTGTTGTGTACAAATCAAAGTCACCATTACTGCTGCACAGTATTTACAATAGCTTTGCCGCTGCTGCAGTGCACAACGGGTGTGTTAACAACGATTGTTACAAACTGTTTTACACTTTACTGACGCATATGTGATACATGCATATGCTGTGATGGTCAGAAACTATTAAAGCTTGAATGCATTACTTCAATTATAATTTTCATTTTCGATTATATTGGTTGGTTCCTCCCGTGTGTACTCTTGTTAATTCGCTGATGTAATGCCCACACTTGTAGTAAATTCCTGTGCTTTATTTGACTTTCATGTCTTTGTCGCTTGGAATGACTGCTGTTGAAAAAGCCAGTGAGATAGAGAATAAGACAAGAAATATGAATCTTGCTGGGCTTCCCGGGCATATTGAGCTTAAGAGCACAAAGTCTGAAAAGCATTATGGGCTTAATGACTGACTCATATCCAACTCCTCATCAAGTCAAGCAGCAAAAAGCTCCCAGTCTGCTTTATGTTCCTCAGTACTTCTCTAAGCTGATTGTCCCATTCAACCAATGAATAAATAAATAATAATGATAATAAAATAATAAAAGTAATATGTAAATAATAATGAATAAAATCACAGCAAATTATCAGTGATTTATCTCTCATTTCCAACATGGTGACTGTGGTGTGACAACAGCAAGCAGCTTCTTGCCTGCTCAGCCGCTTCACACTGAGCAAATCAGTGAACCAAAATTTTAAGGTACACTGCACCTGAACACTGGCAGGGAAAAAAAAAAAACACCTTGAACTTTCATGTGAACTGTGCAAGAGTGAACACCGTACACCCTCACACACTGTGGATGGATGTGACACAAGCAGGAATAATTATAATATGCATTCAAGTGTGATTAAAGTTCAGTGTACTTGCAGGGAAAAGTAGCACCATGGCAGTAGCAGTGCTGTATCCTCTAATGGGTAATTAATCCATTAAGCTATACATTTTCTTCTCTGTAATTGAGAGTGTAATGATCGCTGGGCCAAAAATGCTCGTCCATGTTATGGCTGTAGCATTGCTGGCACTTTGAGTTCACAGCTACAAGCGCTCGCCCTAATGCAGATAAAGCTTTAAAGCTAAACCAACTCAGACAACCAGCAACGCTGCCAGCTCTGGGCTTCTCCTCTCACCTCAGCGCAGACAGGACATCACGTAGGAACCGCTCATGTCACATTGACTCACCACCGCAGAGGGTAAAATCCACAAAAGGGGAGCAAAAGAAGAGAGTCAATGAACATGAATGAGGGACACGCAAATCAATAGGATGACACTGCCAAACAAAAGGGTTTTTAGAGGTGTCTGTGCAGTTGTGCAATGAAGCATGGGGGAAATCTATGTAGACAATAAAGAGGACCTGCAACGCCCAAAGCCTGTTTGAGGAGCCTTTTCTGTGTATATCTCATTTTAAGAGCATAATTTCATCTAATCTTAGTCTGCAACTTTGACTGATGTGCTTCAGGTGAGAAACACAATTTCTTCCTCATGACTGTGTCTATGCAAATTCTATTTTCAACTATTTTCAACATATATCTTACTTTAATTTACAAACAATTTGCACTTTGTATATATGTATATGGGCATAATGCTGTGTGTGTGTACATACTTGTGCTCATACAAATAACCATGAAATAAAATAGGTAAAGATTGTAAGTCAGGCAGTGAGGGGAAAAAAAAAAAACAACCTCAAACGAGAGAGGCAGATCACATGTCCACCTCCTTCCACGGTGAGTTAGTGCTTCAGGGGAGGTGATCATTAGGAAAATAGGAGAGTGGGTGCAGGATGCTGGCTGAGAGATGGATAACTCCGTTAGGCATGGCAGACAGAGCTGCAGTGAAGGCAGTAAACAGGTCAGACCTGTGGCACCCTTATGGGCATCTCAAGCAGAGAGAGCTGCAGTTATTGGTTCACTCCCCCACTAATAATGATTAATGGGAACTTTGAGGGAGAAAAAAACACAACACAACTGTCAGCGTTTGTGTCAAGATTTGATATTACATCACCCGCTTCTGTTTCATTTTTCCTCTTCAGTGAGAAACAATGAATCTTTTATCCAGTCAGTGCGGACGCCTTTGGAAACAGCATGGATCCAAATACCGTAGAAATGTGTATTGACACGGCTTTTCAAAGACTTGGTTACAGCTGATACAATGTGTGAATAAAACCAGCAAACAGGAAGGGTCATTATTCCTTCCTCCATGTGCTCACATGGTGAGAATCTAGGGACTTAACCTGGATCATTTGAATAGCAAGGTTTTTGCCAACACGCTGACAAAATCTATCCATGGTACCCTCTCGAGAGGTAATATAATGCAGTGCATATAAATCTGTTCTGTAGAATTGTAATGTCTTCTTTGTCTAATGTGAATGCAGTGTGTCATTTGAAAAACATTTTTACATGCATCTAGTCAACGCTGCCTTGTATCTTAGCATAATATCCAGAGTGATACGAGAGACTGCTGAGAGGCATTTGAATGCTCATGTATGTTTGACTCACAGGGGCTAAGGTCTGTCAGACTCTCCTCCATGTGGGACATCACTGCTGTATAAAAGTATAGCTGATGCAGCCTAAAGCATACAGTGTACTACAACAGAAAAAGACACTCTCATAAACAGTATGGTGGATTTGTGACCTGTGCTGCAGGTTTGATGCACAGGCCTCCAGCCATTCAGTAACTTTAACACAGACAGTACTTTTTCCAGTCTTACTCACTTACACACAAACATCATCTGATAATTTGTGATTTGGTGTTGTGGTGCATGTTTCTAGTTGACTGTTTTAAAGTACTTCTACTTTGAGCAGATGGACTGACTGTGACAGCGGGATGAATCACTTCCGGTCTACGTGGAAAAAGAAATCCATCCTCTGAGTCAACCACCGAATGCGTAACTATCCACTAAATCTGTTGAGTTTTCCACATTGTACATCTTCATGTCCATTCATAATGTTCGAAATATATTACAGCAACTTTCTGTATGTGTAAAACTTATTGCAGATCATCTTCATCATGAACACTGTAAAACTTATCATGTGCATATATATGTCAGATTTATTATGGCGCTACCTACAGGCTACTAACACTACCAACCACGCTGGTGTTCTCCATGGTGTGAAGTTTTTGTACTGACTGACAATGCAAGTCAGGTCATTTCATTTGTGCAACTTCTGTATGTGCAGGAAAATAAAATATGATATTCATTAATATTACTTTAATTCTTTAACTCACAGACTGCTTATATTGTTGCTTATCTGCGACTTGAGCACTCCCTTTGTTACTCCAAACATTACTCGCGACATGATTCATTTAATCATGGGCTAAGATATGTTGCGTGAGATAACAGGACTTCCTGTTGCTGTGAGTTTTGTTGATCTGATCATTTACTATCAACACATCTGGATTAAAAAAAGTATTTTTTTGGCTTTATTTCAATAATACAGGAAGTACAGCACTGAGTATTGAGGAGCTGCCACATGACTCAGCAGGTGAAATTACATGATGAAAAAGTACAGTCCTTTAGTGATTTAACCAAGTCAAGTCAACTAACTTCCATGAAAATGGTATATATATATATACAATGGGGGAAATAAGTATTGGACACGTCAACTTTTTTCTCATTATATTTATTTCCAAAGATGCCATTCATGTGACATTTCTTCCAGACACTGGTATTAACTCAAATAATCCACACACATGAAAAGAAATCACAAGATTTAAGTCCATAAATAATGATTATGTGGAATTAAGTGCAATAACACAGGAAAAAAGTATTGAACACACCATGGGAAAGCTGTATAGTTTGGCAAGGAAAGGCACCATACCATCTCAAACCTGAAAGTAATTAGTCTTTGTACTTCCTATAAGTGCAAACCAACATCAGCTGGGTTAGTGCTAATTGATGGCCCTATAAACAGGTTGTTTTTTCACCAAGTAGTCAAACAAGACACATCTCATGATGGGTAAAAGCAAGGAGCTCTCTCAAGACCTTCGCAGCCTGATTGTTGCTCAGCATCAGAATGGAACTGGTTATAGACTTATCTCAAAGAATCAGAGTATTCCAGTAAGCACCGTTTGGGGCCATTATCCGCAAGTGGAAGAAGCATCACCTTATCATCAACAGGCCGCGCACAGGAGCTCCTCGCAAGATTTCTGACCAGGGAGTCAGAAAGATGGTCAGAAGAGTTCTCAAAGAGCCAAGGACCACCCGGAAAGCGCTCCAGAAAGACATGGAGGCAGCAGGTACAAGTGTTACAGAGAAAACGATAGGCAATGCACTCCACCGCCATGGCCTCTATGGACGCTCTCTGGGAGAGATTCTCTGGGAGAATGTTGTCTGGTCAGATGAGACCAAAATTGAACTTTTTGGCTGTCATACTACACACCATGTTTGGAGGAGAAATGGCACTGCACATCACCCAAATAACACTATACCAACAGTGAAGTTTGGTGGTGGAAACATCATGGCATGTGGGTTGTTTCTCATCTCGGGGTACTGGCAGACTTCATATAATTGAAGGAGCAATGAATGGAAACATCTATCGGCAAATTCTTGAGATGAACCTGCTGCCATCCACCAGGATGATGAAGATGAGACGTGGCTGGACCTTTCAACAGGACAACGATCCGAAGCACACGGCAAAGTTGACTCTCGAATGGTTTAAAAAAAAGAAAATCAATGCAATGTTAGAATGGCCCAGTCAATCACCTGACTTAAATCTGATTGAACATTTGTGGAAAGAACTAAAGATAAGGGTTCACCAGAGGGCACCAAAGAATATTCAAGATTTGAAGACAATCTGTGCGGAGGAATGGGCAAAAATCACACCTGAGCAGTGTGGGCGATTAGTTCATACATACAAGAAGCGTCTGGAAGCAGTCATTGCAAACAAAGGCTTCTCCACAAAGTATTAAACGAGTCTCAGATAGTGTGTTCAATATTTTTTTCCTGTGTTATTGCACTTAATTCCACATAATCATTATTTATGGACTTGAATCTTGTGATTTCTTTTCATGTGTGGATTATTTGAGTTAATACCAGTGTCTGGAAGAAATGTCACATGAATGGCATCTTTGGAAATAAATATAATGAGAAAAAAGTTGACGTGTCCAATACTTATTTCCCCCATTGTGTGTATATATATATATATATATATTCGGTAACCTGCATTTCACATACATCTGGCTTGAAAATATATTTTAAAAAAAAGTTTACTTTCTGAATGTGATGGATTAATAGTGGAAGATTTTTGTCCCCCATCATCACACCAGCTGGCACACACACACCCCTTCTCATCTGCTGTCTGTTGTTATTTGGTTCTGTTGTGTCATTAGCTGTCTTTTTTTTTAAAGCATTTGAAATGTTTCTGGGGCCACAGCCCCGACTTCTAAAACTCCACCTTCTGGCACTGGAGCACACAGGCTCCAGTCACTGCGAGTATCCCTGCGTTTGCACCCACCCTCGACAGCCTTTGAGAACATGCCAAATTTGATTTGAAATCTGGTATACAGGAGTCTAAGGGGCCTTTGGGAAATGGTGCCCTCTCGCTCCACGGAAAGAGAAAGATTAGAGGTAATCAGCTCCTCCCACTGTATTCAGTCTCTCACCCCTCTTTGCTCCTTGATACACTTTGTTGTTTACCAAGAGGAGTGATCCATCAAAGCCTTGGGAAGATGACACGTGGGAGAAAGCAATGCCAATACACTAAGTCTACTGGAAAGACTCCAGCCTACTGTCAAGTAAAATATAATAGAAAATGCTTTTGTTTGATGTTTGCTGGAATACAGAAGGAAAACAAAACAATGAAGAAATTGACCACGGTGTCCCCCTATGCATTATGATTATATGCTAACCTAACTGCCAAATTGTGTTTGGCAGTTAGGTCAGCATTGGGCATTGGTTAGTTGGACATTGTTGACACAGAAACCTGAATAGTGAATAAACACACCTTGAGTGTATCTTAGGGCATGTCAGTGTCCCAAGAGCATTGCATTGCATGTTAAAACTGCTCTTATGGTTAATGCTGCGGAATCCTTTGAGAGCAGGTGCAACCGCATTTGCAAGCCAGCCAGCGATTGCTTACTCGCCTCTGCATTAAGCACATTGATTCAGGCAAAAATAAACAGATATCTAAGTTCAATTATACAATCAATTCCTTGTGCCTCTTGATGTTCTTTCATCACACCTTCCGCACACACACACACACACACACTCAGCAGAGGAAAACTGAAGCTCATTAGCGCAGATGATCTGTAATTGATGTCTGAAACGATACCAAAACATTAGTTAATATTCCAAATCCAACACCCTGTGGCAGACCCAACAGACGCAAGAGCACAAACAAATATGTCTCCTCTGATGTTCTGGAGGACTGGGGCGCACTGTTTGAGCAACAAGCTGATATGAGATTGACAGGAAGTCTGAGAAAGGTGTTGTTTACAGCCGCAGTGAAAGTCTGAATATCACACATGAGCAACTTGTGCTTTTACATTACTAATCAGTAGGAATAAATCATGCCCTGTGAATGAGGGCTCCATTTTTTTTTGTTGGGGGGGTGGGCAAGTAGTCATGCCATCCCCAATTCTTTCATATGAATTATTTGTCCACCTTAATTAACCCTATCAAGCACCTGTCATGATGTCACCCCTTCCACAGAGCACAACATGAGATGCTCTGCAGTCTGCTCGCTCTTTGAATTTGCGTCACGTTCATTCACACCTCTTCTGACTCGCTAGTCACATTTGCTAGTTAACGCTGTCTAAACACATTTACTCGCGGCTGACGTTGGCCATCACCGATGCAGTGTAAATTCCGAGACGGCTAAAATTAGCTAACATTAATCTGGCAGCGTTCACGCTGGAAACGCTGTGTAAAACGCAAGTTCACTGAGAGGTCATCCAAACCTTATGAATTTTCAAACAACTGATGGTGAGATTTATACAGTGCGCAGGAGGGCTGTGGGTGCTTAATTAACTACATATATTAGGGATAAAGTAGTCTTTAATTTGGATCTGTGACTTCTGAAATTAAATATGAGGTCATTACATTTATTAGATTTTTTGAAAGGAGGGAGTCTGCAGACTTCTTCACATTAGCATGGTTTTGTTTTTGTGGGTCATAAGTTACCGCTGCCACTATGGCTACTCCTGTGTGAATCCAAATGACAGCATATTCGCACAACATATTCCTTTCCCAATACACTTCTCAGGTCATTGAGGTCACATTAAAGAATGAATGTGTTTGTTTTTTTTTACAATGTGGTTTTTGTTTTTGTAGTTTTATTTGTGAAAGGACCTCTGAAAGGGCAAGAAAGAGCAAAAAATAAGATAATTCAGGTGCTGTCACTGAAGGTTGTGACTCCAAATCAACTTTTTTAGATAATCTCACTGAACTGTATAGTTCTCTGCTTGATTTTTCATTTCTATTATTCTACCTAAGTTATAATAGGATATAAAAGATTATTTGTTTAAAAGCCAGATGGTTATCATACCAACATTATTGTCACATATCAAGAATAAACAGGTAAAAAAGATAAATGAGCACTTCCCAGATGTTTCCTCTAAACTTGAAATGATAATGACACATCTGAAAGTAAATCACAGACTCTGAATCAAACCTAAACTTTGCTTGATGAGGAATATGAGAAAGTGAATCTGTTAAAATTAGAAATTTGTGTGATAGAGTCTGACAGTGTAGGGGGGCATCAGAACAGAGCTGAGGGCATAGCCCGAGGCACACTGGAGGTATCTCTGACCGACTCCTCTTTCCTCTTTCATGTCCTTCCCTCCTCACCATAGCCTACGCCACAGACACAGACATCTCTGTCCTCCCTTTGCCAGCTGGTCGAGGCTCTGATAAGTGCATCTCAGCACTAGAGGTGCCGATGGAAATTCATGTAATAGCTTTATTAATAGCCTGAAAGAAACCCGGTTCCTTGTAATGAAGTAATTTCACATTTTTTAATGTTTTATATTATAAGCCTGTGCGCACTCATTAGTATAATTAATGTTTTAATGAACACACAGCAGAGAGAGATAATTTTCTTTATAATTACAATTGCCAAATCTCTCAATTTCTTTTGACCAAGGCAAGAGTACAGACAGCATATAAAATGTACATTCTGCCAAGAATTTAAGAAGACACAATACTATAAACTTTAACAAATGGCGTCGCCACCGCCTCTCTCCGAGCTCTTGGAATCGGTTGAGCAAATGGAGATGCAGAGACAATTTATTCTCAGGGTTGATGTGCTCCATCTGTAGTCTCTCTTAGTCCCTTTGTGTGGGACACACAAGTACAAACATAAACTTGTTCTCGACAATATCCTTGGTTAAATGTGCCTTTTAATATTTGTTATGCAAGAAATATATTGTTGTATTGCCCCTTGTGGACAATGAGCTTAATGATAATTAGTGATGTCAACAGAGAAATCAAAAGTAGTACTCTAGATCACTCAAATGTCACAAATAGACTAAAGTCTTTATTACACAATGTAGATATTATTATTTAATAGAAATGGATCCACTATAAAGTCTATGAAGGGCCCCTCTGTGCACCACCTAGGACTATTTTGTGCACTGTAATACTGTAGTAAAAGTCTTAATAGCCCCATGTCACTTTCATGTGCTATAAACTAGTTTTAATCTTCAGACCTAAGAACCACTCATAGTTAAGTATCTGACTTTCTGAAACAGACACAGTTCAATGTATAGCAATGACTCATCAGGACTTATGAGTCACACGTCTCATTAAAACAGTGATATGTTTTTTTTTTTATTGATTTGGCTCCTCCAGCATATTGGATTTGAAATAAAATGATGACTATGAGATCAAAGATTCACCTCAGGTTGTTTGAAGGTGCTCACATCAATATTAGGTTTTTATACTGTTCCTGTACTATATTGCTCATTTTTTGCTGTAGAACAATGATCCTGAACATACAGATGATGTGACCAAGGAGGCGAAATACAAGAAATTAGGTGAACATATGTTACACGTGCTGAAGACCAGACTGAAGGCACAAACAATGCAGATGGCTGACAATGTAGTTTATCCGCATAATAATTTCATTTCTAATCTAATTGAGCTGGAGGACAGCTTCACTGTCCTAATACTGCATGTCTGACTGATTGATCTGGAAGGCAAAAACTGAGCTTTTATTGTCTGCTTTTTAGCAAAATTCACAACGTGTGCCAGAGCAGTCAATGTGCAAATATCTTCTTTAGTTAAGACCTTTCTCCCACGTGCAGCAGCAGCAAACAGAGGAGGCCTCGGTGAGCAAAGGCGTCTTTGTCAGTGGCATAAAAATGACAGACTTGTCTGTTTTGTGTATGAAAGGTTACATGCTGACAGCTTAATAGAAATGCATGTGTGAACCAAGTAACAGTGCATTCCTTAATACCACACCACTTCTGGCTGTCAGAGGGAATAAAGATATCACACACTGCTTATCAAATAAAAAAATCAATCGTCTTTGCTTCAGTGCATGTCACAGCAGCAGAGTATTCTCTGATTTTATCCTTTTATACCTGTGTGTGACAATACCCTGGTTCAGCTGTTTAGATAGTGTGCACCAACATTTAGGACACTTTAATCTTATCTATTCATTCACTGACTAATGATAAGGCCTTACATGTTCTATTGTGTGTATCTACTGTGACGCGTGGCTTGTTCACGTGATACTACCCTGCTTTCATGCTGTGACATGAACAGACAGCCTGACCTTTCAGTCACACAGCTGTTGGGAGCCAGCAGAGCACTGCCAGGGTGCATGGCAAACCTTTTGTGCGGACAAGACAGCTGAATAACTATGCAATAGCAATATTCTCCTACGCCGCAATCAGAATCACAGAGTCCGAGGGGTTTTAAGCCATTAAAATCAAATCCAAGTCGCGTAAAGATAACACACCTTTCTTACCGTTTTCATTAGTAATAATAAAGGACATAAAAAGAATCGCAGCCGTCCAAGTAAAATGAAGCTTGTTCTACTTAAGCTAGTTGGTTGTGTAAAAGTAAATGAGTTCATTTGAATTTTCAAAGTGCATAGATAAGGGTGTGAAACAGTCTTGGCCCTCCTGCCGAGGCGGCCCCTAACAATTAAATTAAAAACACATAATGTGACTTCTTATTAGCAGTAGTTAGAACATCTGTGAAGAAGCAGGTTAAAAACATGTTTAAAGATCTGCTGCGCAGGATACATTGAAGCAGAGGCCATCTGTGGCATAAAGGACAAGTTCAACCAATATATCAAATCTCATCTCCTCAGTTTACCAACTCCCGGCATCTAATTAGTCTTTCAAATGTGAGTCATACAAATATGCTGCAGAGTTGGCAGGCAGAGGGCCAGATATACTCCAAAATGTCAACACACACACAACTCTGCTGTCTCCTCATACACATACCTTTTTAAACATGTTTGTGTGATCTGTCTGTACAGTCTGCACGAACCCTTGTTGACATACGAGAGAAAAAAAATTAAATAAAGTATAACATTATGGCAAATAGTCTCATTTGCTTTCTGGCTGAGAGTTAGATGAGAAGATCGATACTGCTCTCATAACTGTTCTTTAAATATAATACAGCCAGGAGCGGGTTAGCTTAGCTTAGCACAGAGACTGAAAACAGGGGGAAACAGCTAACATGGTTCCCTCTGAAGGTAACAAAATTTTACATCTGTTCCATCAATTTGTGTTAATAAATTCAATACAACATGCTTTTGTGCGTGTGCAGCACTTTCTTGGCTGGTGGCAGCTAATTTCCGGAAATCTTCGCTGGTTGCCTGGCAACAGAAAGTATAATTTGTGTTTTATTTTGGAAAACTTTTCCTCTGGTGTGTTATGTGAACTGAACCTTTAAAATTCATCTGCTCAGGTATTAATGAGTGAAATGAATTTTCAAGTTACATATATCTCCGGTGTCATTCCTCGACTGCCGGCTCTTGAGGCTGTGAATGTGAATGCAAGCAGACAGTAGTTTTGACACTGGAGCTGGGCCAAATGAGAGCGAGCTGAGCTAATAGCAACCTTGAGTCTATTTCCATGTACAGTGCTCCCCCAAGGTTGTGTAGAAAAGGCTCCGGAGCAGTGATAGGCTGCTTATCTCCTCCTCGAGCAAGACTGGGTACCTCCATTAATCAACCAGTGTTAGTTAGAGTCGAAGCTCCGAGTGTATGGCCAAGTCAAGGTTTGTGTTTTGCATGTAAACATATGCACATACATTTGAACTTTCCAAGAATTTCAAGGTCTGAATGCAGCATCCGGTGGTTCTCAGGAGATGAGGACAGTAGGCGTCTTTCCTCAAGGCAATCCCCCATGAGCTCCATAAGACCGCTGGGTAAAAGTGTCTGGGAACTGTGAGAAGATGCTGCTATGTGCAAGTGTAAATACAATATAGAATCAGGTAAGCAAGACAAAAAATGTAAGCCAAAAAAAAAAAAAAACTTCACATTATCTAGACATTACAGTAGACTACTTCATTTTCCACCATTGTCTGTTATCAAAGAGAGACGTAAGGCATAGTGTGCTGCATGTGAATGCATCATCAGTTGCTGTTGCCGGCTGCGGGAGTAAAGTCTGTGCACACCGCTTGGAACAAGATAAATGATGAAGTGAGGGAGTTGGGTACATTCATCGACAACACAATTGCCTAACTCTACCCTATCTCTCCTGCTCTTTCTGTCACTGTCTCAAGGTGTAGTGTACTGTAAAATGGAGCTTGCTTCACTAAGCCCCCTTTATTAGTTTTCAACTTTTTATAGGGTGCGATTTGCACAAATAATTTCCTGGCCTCCATATGTTCGACATGGGCCAGCGCTTGGGTTTTCCCTCTCAAATTAGCACCCATGCGGTGAGGCGGAGCTGTGATCTGTAAAGTACACCTGCGCACGAGCAGTTCTTTTTTTGGGGCACCGCACAATCCAGGTTTAAACACGCTAATTGAAATCACGCTTTCTGTACCCTTTAGCCTCCTCTTACAACGGCGCTAATCGCACAACTACAGCATGATACGCCGTTTCTGTTACAGGAACATAAACGTATAGCGTCAGTACATTGTTAATACCGCCGTTGATTTGCATTATTTATCTTTCTCACTCAAACCTCTGTGCTCCTGTGCTGCCTGTCCTAGAAGTTCAGAAGGCTGCTAGTAATTGTTAAGAGGCCATCTACTGTATTATGAATGAGCAGGATTTGGCATTCCCCTGCTGTTCCGAGGTCTTTCACTGTAAAGTCACACTGAAGGTATGCTATTGGCATGGTGCATCTGGGCCCAGCACAAGCCGCTTTGATCACATCTTCACGATGACAGCCTTGTGTGATCCTACTTTAAGCTGACAGTGCAAAGCTTAGGCTTGTGTGTGGCTACAGGGAAAAGGCCATGAGAGAGGATGAGGTTTGAATGAGGGCGGATTAGTGCAATGGATAGTACAAGTGAGGGACATTCAGATGGATGCTGAATGTGATCTTGAATTATGTATGTAAGATGGTTGCACACGTGGTAAGTGCTGCAGCTCCCCTCCACCGATACTGACAGGATGCAGGGTGACATCAACGCAGGGCGCATACATGTTTTCTAATTGTTCAGCTCTGCAGAAGCCAAACCATGGCGTTGTTTTTCCGCATCCCAAAAAAAAAACGTGCACTCTGGTGCGAACAACTGTACAGGAGACAGAGACAGACAATCATCCGCGAGTGTGTGGTCGCACAGGGAGAGAGTGAGAGAGAAGAGGTGAGGGGAGCTGAAGCAACTTGACTGTCCTTGGACGTCCTTCAGGGATGCCATGGTCATGCCTTAATGGAGTGGATATGTCCCTGTAAAAGCTTTCACTCCACAGAGGCAGAGCGGGGCTTCATAAACAGCTCATGCAGAACTGTGAGCGTTGTGTCAGTGGCGCTGAAGAAAATGCTCATTTTCACTTTGGCAGAAAACTTTTTAGAGGAAGCCTCACAAATTCTAAGGATTTATTAGCTAACAGCCCATCCTATCAGATACTGTACGTGTCAAAACAGCTCAGTGGGATGGATCCTCCTCTCTTGCCGAAACATCACTTAAGGTAGTGGAGAGCTTCATTTGAAAGGTCTGCTGCCTGGGTAGTTTCCACTTTGCATGTTTCTACTTTAACGCTGTGTTTCACTTTCACTTGTGGAAAATAACCTTGTTCTCTTTAAGGCTCTTTGTCCTTGTCAAATGATGTGTTGCCTCTTAGCCTACTCTGCACGAAGAAGAAGCTCTGCATCTGGGCACATCTTCTGCTGAGAGGCAGGGACCAACTAATCTGGTCCAGCAGACACATGGAGCGCACGAGATGGGCTTAATGTCCTTTTGTTTACTAAGCTCTTCTACCATCTTGAGGAAAGAAAGTATATAAAGTAGGTTTAAACCCTTTCATCCTGAACAAAACACTTCAGCAGTTAGGAATACTTGTGGCGTCGAGGATAACCCCAATCATCTACAATGTCAGGAGGCTTCACCCGGGCTTGTGTTTGTATTAACAAAATCAAGATCCACGTCCATACGCTCAAAGCATCCATCGCAATAAAGCGGCAGCCCCAGCAATAGCGTAACTGTGGATTGTTTTGATCTCTTGCCTACAATTGCGAGGCTTTGAGGGAACTGTGAGAGCCTGAAATGCAACGCACCTTGCGGCAACAAAGCGTTTGGCGGTATCGGACGGGGAGCCTGTTGTCATGAGAACACAGTGCGGGCAGGGGGAGGAAATGAGGAAGCTGCCTGCCTTCATTAGATGAAATAGCAGGAGGGCTTTATGTGGATATAACCAAGATTAATTGGATTCCAGTGATCTGCTCAAAATGTGACACTGTCATGCAGAGTTATGAGCCTACCTCGGCTGCCAGAACTACTGTGATTCTATTTCACAGCAGACACGCGGCTCACTTGATCTTACGCAACTAACAGGTATGTGTTGAAATAACACAGCGACTCGAGCGTGTCAGCTAGAAGCGCCTTTTGCGAGCATGACATGGTTTTGACATATTTACCAGCAATCTTCGTACGGTAGCGACGCATTTATTTGGACACGTCATCGGGAGATTTCAGTTTTAAATTAAGGATGAAGGCTTGCTGTTGAGAGAGATGTTTCAAGTTTTCTGGACACTTTGTAATAGGCAAGCAAAAACCCCACATGCCCGACAGACTGTCAGCTGTCACTCTCATCACATCATTGCTCCGAGCCTGCGGGGCTACACCCAGTCAGAATTTCTTTGCCAAAAAAAAAAAAAAAGCATCGCACTCTTTCCATGTCACACTTGCCAATGCCTCTGGTGTCTCAAAGTATCACACTGTGCCTCTAATAGCATCCATGCTTTTATATTTGAAGAGAGGGCAATATGCTCAGCCTGCAGATAGTCGGGCTCTTAAAGGCCTTGGCCGTTGAATTTTCAATCCCTCCTGATAACAATAATCTAAACAGACCATGGCCACTGGAGCAAATAAACAATTAACCTCCACAATCAGCCACAAGCCCGTGCACTCCCATCTGTTCTCAGACTGTTATCATACACTCATCATCCTCCCTCACCTCTTGACCCTCAGTGTGTGTTTTTTTTGTCTTTTTGTCCAAGTAAAATGAGCATTCAAAGGTTCAGCTTATGAAATCACCACTTTGATTCAGAGCGAAATATCATGACTGGCATTGGATGGATATCTGTGAAATTTCGTGCTCAGTTTTGATGCAGAGCAACCATGAATTTGACGTTTGTGATTTTTATTAAAATGTCTCAATGACTACATATGTATTGTCATGAAATTTAGGACAGATATTAACAGTGAGCATAGGATGAATCCTACAGACGTGCGTGATCGCTTAAGTTCATCTTACTTCAACTTATTTCTCCTACACTTTGGCTCATTATCAAATACTTGCTGATCCCATCATCCTTAGCTGTACTGTGTTTAGTGCTGTAGCTTGCAAAAGTTAGCATGCTATGAACTATGGTATGCTTTGGTATGGTTAGAATTACATCTACTACAAATCAGCATGTTAGCATGTTAGCAGCATTTAGCTCAAAGCAGCCTCATACAGCATGGCTATAGTGTCCTTGTAAGACTTTAAACACAGTGAGTCAAAGATTAGATTTAGTCACTCAGATCCATATATCTACATAAAATGATCATGTCATTAGAGAATCAGTTCTCAGTGCACATTCTGCTGTGCTCTGATAGCTCTGAAAGCCAGAGAAATAAAAACAGGCGAAGAAAGTGCAGACAAACTCAGGCCTCAGCCACCTTTCACCGATTTTATTTTCACATAATAAATTATAGTATATCTAGATAGGAAATAACTTCTGTGACTTCTAATGACTTATATGCTCTCCATTTGATTTAGACTTACCAAGTGACAGAGTTATTAATGTTGAAATTCGCAGAGGGCAGTGCTGCTGCACAATCTCTTTAGGGGGGCTGCTGAAGAATCTCGAGGCAATGCTGTTTTGAAATATATGAACTCTAATTACATCAACATTTGAATAAGTTATCTATCAAACTCAAATCAGTGCACTGCCTATCCCGAATGCTATTTACCACATTATGCATTAACCTAATGGTGCATTTAGAATCAATATATGTCACATTTGCTCTCCAGAGACACATGGCTAATCCATATATACAGTATATTTATTTACTAATCATTTAAAGTGCAATGGTCTGGCTTCATAATGAAGTAACTATTTAACAATTAATATTGTTATTATGTGATAGAACTACAACTGATACGACTGGCAAAAAAGGGAGAGTGATTTTTTATAATGTTGTGTCAGCTTTGCTTGTGTGTTGAATAAACTACCTAATTTGAATGTAAAACCAAAATGATGCTTTTTCAGAGGAAGAGAAGTGTTTCTAAACAGTTGCCCGGAGCATGACTGATGCATATCCAAATGAGCTGCCTGATTATAAAGACTGAATCTTGCAGTTATAACTGCTGTGGCATTAGCTCAGGGGTCCTCTGGCTCGAGGATGTGTTGTGTTTAGAAAGAAATACACAGTATTTAAAATCCTTGGCCCACATCCTCAAGGACAGCAAATGATTGCTTTAATGCAAACTGTGGACAATTGTAGTGTTTTGTGAAAGAAAAGAGCAACTGCAGGATCCTTTTCGAGGCTGAACAATACTGGTAGAGCCATTCAAGGGAGACGACAAGGTGTAATGTTACAAATGAGAGTCACCATCATCAGAATCAAAATCATCTTTCTTGTATTATAAGTATGTGTACACATACAAGAAATCGGACTCTTTTATTTCTCCCAAAGTTATACAGTTCCAACAGAAACCGAGATAAATCTAAGAAAAGACAACAAAGCTGCATGAAGATAGGTATAAATAAATATATAACTACTATACATTATACAGTAGTTATATAGTAGGAGAACAATTGGTGTGTATAAAATCACTTCCATATATTCCTAAAGTGGTACCACAGCTCTTTGATTTACACAATGATTTAGCACCCCAAGTGCAATCCCAATTAAGCTTTTATGGAAATTTTGAAATAGCATGAAAAAAAATCTCCCACCTTCAACAGGTTGATGCAGAAATAATTCCCTCATATTCACATAATCCTCTATAAGCAAGGTACAATCAGGCAGAGATAGAGAGCAACTAACAGCGTATCATTTAGTTTGATCACACTTTGTAGGTGGAGACAGCCGTGCATATTTTACTCATCTGCATCTCACATGTAGATTTCTCGCTTGTCACAGTTTTCATCCAAATAATCCTGAATGCTCCCATTTTGCTTTCATTCAAAGAGTGGATAGTTAAGAGAGATGTAGTTTACTTTGCAGTGTGTGGTACTGTGCCCGGCAGCAGGAAATTCTCTGTTGACAAAGTATGAGGAGCTGCTGCAACAGTAGGGCAGGGAGGAAATTTCTTTGTACCAGCTGCCAGGGTAATTAGTTCCTCACTGAATTATGCATCAGCAGAAGTGTCAAGCAGTGTTAGAATCAGGCAGGTACAGAGAGAGGGGATAGAGGAGAGCTGTCACACAAAGCTCATAAAACCAAGCAATACCAGCAGCCAATCCCGCCATATTGGAAGGCCCAGAATAAGACCAACAGCAACAACAATACAGAGATATTGGTATGATACAGCCCACATGACAGGAAAGACAACATTTTTAAAAAACTGCATACCTAGTTTAACCAAAGATACTCAAGTTAAATATATCTTCTGACAAACTGGGCTCATCTGAAAGTGTGTTTTCAGAAATATGAAAATGGAAGTCAATAAAATCTGAGTGCGCTATGGTCAAAATTTTTACTGTCAAAAAAATATACAGTGATGTTTTCCATTGGGTGTAAGTGGGTAGTTCCAAGATTGACTTTAATTGTTACTTTGTGTCATAAGTCAAATCATTGGGGGATGAAAACGAGCTGAAGTAACACGAACATCAACATCTTATAGGAATAAGTTCTAATGTTAGCAAGCGCAGATAACAACCTTTCACTTTCCGTTCAGAGAATCCACTTTCTGAGTGAGCTCTAGTTAGACTAGTTGCTACCTTCCTCTTTTTTGGGTAAGGATACCAACTTAACACCATGATGGGTCCTCCCAAACATTGGATGTTGACAAGGACCAGGTATCTTTAATGACGCTACATCACAAATGCTTTGAAGGCTTTTTGTTAAAGGGGATGTGTGTATTGTTGTTTTTAGGCTAAATGAAGCTATGATGTGTTCCAGTCAGTGTCGCTTGCACTGTTTCCAAAAATATGTAAAAAATTATTAGTTTTTAAACATTAAAGCATTAGGAGAATTCAGATTTTTTCTTTTTAATTTTTTATCCATTTAATTTGATGTTGTTTGCCAAAGGCAAACATATTTGTAGATTAATCTGCCAACTTTGAAAGCTCAAAAATGCCATGCTTTATAAAAAAAATAAAATTGCATGGTCCTTGGTGCGAGCCCAGCGTTATATTCTCAGCTGGGTCATGTCCTGTCAAAACCTTTGTGCCTACTGTCAGAAACTAAGCTATGGCTATCTGAGCATGCTGCACCGCCACTGTGTAAGTGTCAGTCACCTTGGGCTCGGATGTAGAGAAAATCACAGCAGTGTGAATAGGAAGAGTCTCCCTTTGGCACAGAGCACAGATGGCACAACATTACAGCCTGCTTTCCACATAGCCGCCTCATTCTGCTCCTTTAGAATGACTGATGTGAATGTTTAAAGCCTTTAAACACAAACCATCTCTTCCATTAATATTCCCATTCAACGGGATTATTTCTCATGGTTTTACCTCAAGGCAAACAGGAGGAAGAAATCATTCAGCGCAAGATCCATTCAGCATTATCAGATCCCATTGCTTGCCATATCACAGTAGCAGGGTTTCTTTGCAGCCCAGTAACGTGTCTGCTGAAGTGGAGACGAGTGATTGAATGGGATAACCTCAAAACTCAAGGACTGGGATTGCTATTAGCTACTATATTCTCAGAGGAGAGGCGTTTCAGTCACTGTCTGCTGAGTCTTTTCCTCAGAGCCAATACACAGACACTGACATGCACACAGAAATATGTGAACCCGTTCTGGAAGCAAAGCACATACTCGCGCAGCAGCACCACCACCACAACCAGCATCACAAGCAACAGACAACAAGTACTGAACCGTGTATTCTGCACAAAAAGAGACGAATACGTCTTATACAAACTGAATAAGCCTGAGCCAAACCCCCCTCCTTGTTCGCTCCCAGGGGGGGGTCACGCTTGTTGATCTAAGGTTAACCAGATTTGAATCTAAGATAAGTGTATTCATGATTTCATTTCCATGCATGCCTCCAATTTGAACACATTAAATATTTAGTATTAGTATTAGTATCCATCCTGTATCAGGAAATGCTCTGTGTCAGTAGCACTGAACATCTGAACTATAGCCTGGGCTTGCTCAGTGCTCGCAGCTGAAACACTTCTCTGTGTGTCTATGTTTCAGATGATAAAGGTACCCTGTACTGTGGATGGATGGTTAGATAAATCCCCAGAATTGGTGCCACTGCTTTTATTTCTGTGTCCATTGCTGCTTCTCATGCAGTTATTACAACTCTGTTCCCTCTAGATTATTTTCATATACAAGTCAGTGCTGTGGGAGAATGTAATGCTGTATGTATTACATAAGATATCAACATTCATATTAAACGTATGCAAACATTTCACTGCCAAGACAACATTTTCATAATGACTGAATTCACCGCAAATGCATTTCATCAGTTTTCTGTACAATATTCACTCCTGGCAACTAAAGCATGATTAAAAAATGTTATGGTTATGTTTGGGTAACTCCTAAATCCTCCTACATTACCCAAATGAGATGCTTTAGCAGCCTTCGCCTAACAGCACAGGGCACATGCTCCGGTCTCTGGTGGCAAAGTCTTGTGCTTTAAATGCCTCACCATCCACATGGCGTCCACAACAATGTCACCAATTCCAGGCAGAAATTGTATTCCCTCCAAACCAAATTAACAGTACAAGTGCAAAACGTGCCTGCCTCTGCTTTTGCTACTTGCACCTTTCTCAAGACCTGCCAAACAGCTTCACACCTGGCCCTGCACCTCCTCGGGTCCTCAGCAATACGCCCTGCCAAGCGTGAAGTCAATCGGATGAAAGGTTGTCGAGATAATCAAAGACAGAAAGACAGACAGAGACTTCTTCCACTTATAGATAAAATTTAATTTAGAAGCATATGGTTGGTTATTGTTAGCTGATGATGTTAATGTTTGTTTGAGATTAACAATCCTGTCAACACGTTCTGTTTGAGTAAGTGCATTCTGGGAGGCCTACGTGAATGCAGTCTGCCTGTAACATGGTTACTACAACATAATGTAATTTATCCCTCTGGCAGGTACGCACACTTAAACTTAAATGCTATCTCTTGGTAACTTGAATTGGATCTTATTTGAGTTGTGAACCATGTGAGACAGTGCATATTTAACTTTAATGGTCGTGGGGTCCTGGCAAGTGCAGAGTTTGCAGAATGTGGAGTGCCTGCCAACAACCACCGCCATCAGTTACGGCTGTGCCATTACTTAGGTAATGTGTTTCAGGTCAGCTCTTCAGCTGGGGGTTGCTGAGCTGTGTGGAGTTCAAAGAGGTGAGTGTAATGTAGTTGATGCCGCTACAGTTCCGCGGTGTTAACTTGCCCCGAGGCTGAGATATTGCCTGACAATCGAAATGGATCATTTTCAAGAGACAGACCCAACACACACAACACAACGTTTGTTCACTTTCTGTGGTCAGGTCTGAGTTGGAAAATATATGATACATTAAACATAATGTAATGTAGGTGAGATAATCCGTCTCCTCTGTTCATCTGCTCTTTGTTTCACTTCAGTGACCTCTTTGCCTGTCAGCGTTGATGCATCACCAGTTTTACCCATATTTTAACAAACGTCTTTCCTCTGTGGCTTTCGTCTTTACAGAAGCTTCTCTGGTAATTCTGGTAAGTTTAAAATGCATGTTTGTGGCGACTCTCTGCAGGAAATAAAACGTATTTCCATTCAGAAGTTAGGTGGGTTTAGAGCAATATTCCTATTTTTTGTATGTGTCAGTTAACATAAGCCCTGGCTTGTGGCTTCCTTTTTGACAATACCTGGCTCTAGTTGTTTTCTCTATATTTGTTCTAAATATACATCCGATCAGAGTAGGACAGAGCAATTTTAAGGGGTTTAACTAGTTCATTGAGTTTTATGCTTACTGGGAAATTGTGTGTGCGTGTGTCGATGTAAATTATGTGCAATTAAGCAAATCAACTAGCAAATCAAAGACTACTATTTGATTTTCCAAAAGAAACGTAAAAAAATCAAATGTGTTGACATATTTCGTATATATCTTAGAAAAGTCTCATCCCCTTAGTTTTATATTTGTATTCTGCCCTGTGTGTTTGAGCTTAACTGAGTCATTTTATCTCCACAGTTCCATATTATAACATGGCGCAGCAGGCGTACCTTTGGCAGCTATCAACCACGATAGAGCTCTCTGCCATTTAGCCGGTGTGTAAACCAGATTACCTGATCATTTAGTCGTCATTGGACAGGCGGTCTGGCTTCTAGTGTGTGCTCCTGTAGGGATCTCATTCTGTAAGTGTTAGCACTGGGACGAGGTCCCAGAAAGACCTGTACGCCAGTGTTAATCTCTGCCTGGGCCTACAGCCTATCACTGGGGCCTGTAATCTAGCTGAGGTGATGTTGTTATCTTTAGTGGAGAGTACTCAACCATGGTTCTTGGCTCCTGCCAGCCAAGCCACTATAGGCCCCCTTTGTCTATATGTAGCTTTCTCCTTTATTTCTCTTTCCCAGTCCCCTGTGCTTCTCTTTTACTTTTGCTGTATTATTCCCATCTTTACTTTCTTGCTCTTAGCCACCTTATTTACTCAGGGTTTGTCATTGTATCGTCATCTCTCCCCATAGTATTTATTTTATTACATTTTGAAAATATCTTTAGGTAAACTGACCTGGAATGACTGACAACACTGTTTTTTCCTGTATAAAACTGTGCAGTTTTGCCTGGTATTGTCTCATAAGACGTTAACAGAACTATTCAAAAACAAATAAGAGCAAACTAATGTCTTTTCCAACTTCAATCGGCCAATCTCTGACAGTTCAGGATTTTGGGAGAGTGATGAGGCCAATCCGCCTCACCAACCAATCTCTGTGACTGAATATAGACCCAAAGGTCAAAGTGACGATACACTTTTAGTCTTTTTCACCTTTCTCATCAGACAAGGGATTCTCCATCATCAGCGGAGAGCCATTAAGGTGTCTCTTGCTTAATGGACTTGTCGGGAATCCATAGACAGACTGATGATAAATGGTAAATACTAAAAATGAAGATGGTTAGCTGTTGGAAGATGGTGCAGGAGGGTTTCCTGACTCCACACTGATTCACCTGTCAAATTGTGGAGTCTACTCTCCTCTCCAACAACAAATTACTTCCACATCATCACCTCCATCAAAACAATACTCAGAGCATATGAGAATGGCATATGCTGTATACCTGTTACTAAGTATCGTAAAATGTATATAGGTGATATATAAAGCCTGAATGACGTATAGTGGTAAGCTCAAGGCCATTAAATTGATGCTTTGTCAGATTTATGAATGAACAAGAAAGCAGGATAATAGCAGTGATGCTAGCTGCTCAACATGGGTTGTTACTCTTCTCTATCACATCAGAATAGATAAACCGGCCCCCTGCAAATATGGGAAGCTTTTTCCTCCCTGTGAAATGAGTTAATGATTTATTTGCAGTCTAACCTGCGGTGCTGTGAAAAATCTTTAACGCACTCCTTATAGGGAAACAGAAAAACAAGACGGATATGCATAAGGTGTTGAAGACAGGTGGCTGTCGCTCCGGACACCGATAGTCATCCAAGTAGTCAATTCATACACAGAAATCAATGCAGGATTCAGAAAACGACATTGTTTTTGCAGTGAGTTGTTGGATTTGCCCAGTCTCTCCGCCACTGCTCTTATTTGGGAAGTCAGTGGCATTAGTATACATAGCTGCACAACTCTGGTCTGCTCTGTCTGCACACAGCATACTACTGTGCATTTCAACAGGCCTACTGAGACACAGCCACTCGGCATTCGTATTTGATCATCTAAAAATTCATTACACCCTTTTGCAGTAGATCAAATATATTAGATATAAGAGTACAAGATATGAGGATACACTGTCAGACAACCAACTACTGTCAAAAAAAGCAACAATGTCAAAGCTACTTTGCTGCTAACCACACAACAAATATAAATAATTTTTTTAATTACCAATATTGGACACCAGAAAAAAAGCACACCACGTTGCCTTACTTGACACAATGTACAAACCATTTATGGTGCACATATTTCTCAAAAGGTATGTTATGTAATCACTGAATTATCTCTTGCTCTGAAATATACAATATGCATATGTTGACTCTCAAAAACTGACAGACAACACCATTCTAATATCATCTGAATAATCTGTCTTGTCTTGCTTGTTTTGTTGTCTGTTTGTATCAAAGCTTAGTCTTAGAGTCTAGTTTGATTTTCTATTATATCTGCAACACAAGTTGGATGTTTGCCAATTTCAGCCTGCTGACTTAGTCAAGGTTTGTAATTTTCTCTTTTTTTTTCTTTTCTCCTTTTTAAAATGTTATGAGTTACCCTTTATGAGATATTGCCAACCACTGGCTTCTCCTGAGCCAGTGTCACAAACTCACAGCAACATTCGGGAATAAATGGACCCAGGAGGGATATAACACTCAGAGCTGAGCGACACTGTTCAAGACAGATTCAAGTATGTAGAGGAAAGAATGGATGAACATACCAGCACGGTTCAATAGCTTCAAGTAGCTTTTTGTCACCCATCAGATACCTAGAAGAGAAGGTTGTCACTCTTTCTACCTTTATCCAGTAGCTTAATGCCAGGGGTCAAAAGACTGGCTACCACATCGCCATCTCCTGCAGCTGCTGGTCCAGCAACCCCAATCCCACTTTCAAGTCTTATGGTGAAGTGTCGTGACATTCATGCCAGGCTCCCAAAGGTTACGTCAAGTCCCACTTTGTCTGGCACTGCAGTGGGATTTTGACTGTTCTGTCACATGGGAGCAGCTGAAAGATAACTTAATGATCTATGACAAGATCTGGGAACACAACACCTCTGAATTCTCTGCATTAACAACAGAAGGTGAATGGAATTCAAACGTATTGCTGGCTGTGCATTACCAGTGTTTGAGTCTTCACTTCGAGGGCATTAAGTTCCAGCTTCCTCATCTTTGACTAGAACCTTTACCTCGGACAGTGGAAAAATGCAAATTGGGGTTATGCATCTCAGCAGACAAGAGCACTTGAGAGAAATATGAGATGGTTGCTGTTTGTGCAGTAGGTACACTTTTTGCTGACTGGCCTGAATGGCCAAAAGCCATCAATACGTTTTTTTTTCAGACAGTCCACTGTATGCCCTGTGATAAACTTTATGAGCTCGACTCCTCCACATAATATCTCACTGAAATTTACATACAGTTTACTTGCCAGGATATGCAACTATGAATTATGACTACAGCTTTCATACTCTGCCATCAGAACGTATCAATGCATCCAATGTTAAGTGCCCGAAGACACAACATCTACATGGTTAGTGTTGTGTTGGAGGACAATGTCTCCAGTGATTCTAACTCCAGAAAGCAGTCTCTCTAGTTTCTCGAACTCTGCTGGAGTTTTGTCCTCCAATGGGCTATATTTTCAGTGGCTGTACCTTTCAAATTGGTTTCATGTTCCAACAAATACAATTAGATGTTTGCAGGATGGAGGCCAACAGAGGTTGACATCCTCATTGCTGCACTAGTGAATGACAAGGACTACTGGACTACTATTAGTGTGGGGAGTAAACATTGCAGGTGAACCTTCCCCGTAAAGCTCCTTACTGGTAGAAAGACAGCATGTGAAACAAAACACCCTACCCAGGACAACGATGGGGTTAGACAACGACAACATATAAGTGTCACGCATTCTAAATGGGGGAAAAAATATGGGACATAATCCACACAAAAACTGTTATTTTGTCATTTTAGTCAGAGGCTCAGTAACAGGCTGCGCACCCAGAGTGGGGAAATGGCCAATTCAAGTCTCCCTATAGAGCTGGGCCTGATTGGGACAAATGAAACTAGAAGATGTTCATGCAAATAGCACAGACAGATGTAGCATGCAATGTACAACTTGTGAAATGGAATATCCTTGTAATTGAAAACATAAGTTATCGCCTCTCCTGCCCCCTCTGGATACCAAGAAGCTGTTTCATCAAAGGAATCACACTGCGGGAGAAGGGGACATGGCTTTCGAATGTTCTGACTGTTCCAATCTAACAGATTAATGAGTCACACAGGCCTTTGTCAACTCTGCCCCAAGGAAAGGAGGCCACACGATGCTCCATATCAACAAAAAAAAGACCTTTCTCCGTCATCTGATTCTACAGATGCAGTGAGCCGTCCTATGACTGGCTTCTTGGAAAAGGTCAAATTTATATTAGAGTTTAGCCAAGAATCTTTAAGTATAGCTTGTGGTGCTTTTCTGTAAGTCACAGATTGATTCACAACTTGCATTTAAGCACCCAATTGATGGTGTAACACCATAAATCTTCACCAAAGCTCTTTGAGACATCATCGAAACAGGGAAATCAGGCTAACTGTAATCAAACTAAACAGCCTAACCTCCTTTAGGTATGTCGCTACTATCAAACTCAATTATTCAATGACAATAGTTGTAATTGTAGTGGCATTGCTATATTTGAATGATCTCAATGGGGAAATACTAGGTGACATCAATATCTGATTTCATGCCATATTTTTGATAACATAATTTAATGATATGGTTTTTGATCACATTTTCTAGTAACTGGAGAATAACAGTAGGTATATAAAACAGGTACTAAAGGTACTAAAATGTTCTTTATCTACAATATGACTGTATCATAACTCTTATTAAATATTAACCAAGTAAACATAGCTGGAAGTCGTTTCATTATAGAAAAACAGAAGAGGAAACATCTACATCTATGTGTAATAAATTAATGAATGAATAAAATATGCAGGTGACATACATACATAACCAGTTTTCAAAGGCAGGTTCATATTTTTAGTATTTACAAGTTGACGTCAAGTCATGGCTGGAAGTGAGATGCCCAAGAAAAAACTGTGTTTCAAATGTGTACAAAGATTTGAAACATTTGGTGTACGTGTTATGAAAGTACTTGAAATTTTGAAAGGAGCCAAATTCACATGGTAAATTCAAAACACCTAAATAAAAAACCTGCTTAGTCCCCGCAGTCATCTTTCCAAAATAATGCTGCATTTTTCTGCCTCCAAGCTTAGAGCAAAGGCAGCACTTTTTAATGACCTCGGTTTGAGAACTTCTTTTTAACTGTCACAGACAGACCCGAAGGGACACCGAAAACCATTTCTCTAAAGAACTTTAAGTTACCATTTACTTTTTGTTCTATATGCCACCTTGCAATGTGTGAAAGCAAAGATCAAGATGGGGACATTACGATCTCTTGACTTCTGTCAAAACCCATATACCATTCACTCCAACTAATGTCAAAAGACAAAATAAACTCCATATTAGAGTGTGGCCATCAATAAAAAAATGTGAACTTCTTTCAGTCAATTCAGTCAAAGTTATCAATTATTTTGCATCTGTGGGTGTAACAGATTAAGAAATGTCTCTTTGTGCAAGGGTTTAAGTAACTTCTGAACAACCAATTAGAATTCTTGAATGAAATGTATAGTTTTACATCAATGAAAATATGAATTTTCGCCTTTTGTAGAGTTTGAGAATAGAATCAATCCCACTCCAGTATTTGTATGTTGAATATGAAGCTTGAGTCAGGAAATGGTCAGAATGAAACAGCAAATGAAGGAACTACTTTGGTTCTGTCAGAAGGTAACAAAACCTCTAAAGCTCAACGTTCTACCTGATTCTTTAAATCCACACAAGAACCAAAGTTTAAAAAACTACATGATACAGTTGTATGGACGGACCTCCAAGTCTTGTCACAACCTCACGGTGAAGACAAGTCTTGTGGAAGTCACTGTTCTGACATGCTGGTAGGTGGATTTTGTTACCTTTTTGCAAAGCCATACCATAATTCTTTCCTCATATTTACAATATTTATGCTAAGCCAAGCAACTGACTGCTAGCTGTATATTCGCTTTATATTTAACAGAAAAACATAATGTTGGTGTTGCTTTATTTCTATTCAAGAGCAGAAATTGTGCTACTTCATTTAAGTTTCTGTAGCTTCTGTAGTAGTAATTCTCTACTGTTTATGCAGCCTTTCTTACTACTTACTTACTTACTACTAACTGTTGTTGTGCAGATTTTGCAAGCTGAGATATCTCGCTTTGAGGCAGAATCTCCAGAGACCCCGACGTGTCTCTATCCACACGTGCGGTTGGAGCTTTCTTCTGGCGGTAAAAGTTCGATCACTCTGTGCCTCCTCAAGGAGGCTCCGTCGGTGGAGGCATCCTGTTTGCACTGTTCACCTTGCTGCTGCTGGCAACTGTGTGTCTCCAACTGAGAGGGGTTCAGACTCCGGTAACTTCAAGCCAACAGCCTTTCGTAATATCAAGAAGCACTTCCTCAAGGACTGGAAACCAGTCCCCATCATGTGTACTCTATCTGAAGCAACAGAAGCCTTGGAAGAAAAATGTAAATTGAGGAATTCAGAGCTCATATAGGGCCAACAATGCGGTTTTCATATTACAGTGCCTCTTTACTTCATAATCTCAAATGAACTGGCCTTAATGACCTGAAAGCAGTTATTGTAAAGATATAAATTACACTGACAGTACTTCTCGGTGTGTGATGCAACCATTAACAATTAATGGACTTTGGAGCTTACTCGGCCCAACTCCACAGACAGCCTCCAACTAGTTCATAAACATTGCGGCAGAGAATACCAAGCATTTCTCAGCATGTTTACTGTATGACAAGAGGACTGCAATTCCACGGATGTCATATCATTTGTAATGCAATCTTTATGTTTTTATCTACGAGTTGCAAACAATAAATGGGCTCTGGAGTGCATTTAATAGAAATTCTGAAACAACTGGCAGTGTCATCTTTTATCAACATGAGCGGACTCATTTTACCAGGCAGGGAGAAAAGTAATTATGACTCTTAATTGAAACTGGCAGTGAATTAGAGTAAAAAGGAGGGGGATGAAATGGTCTCCTCAGCATGATGAGGGGAAAATAACTGATTGTGTTATCGAACTTAAATCAGAGCTCCAATAAACCTATACTGAAGTCACAGTGTGCATGCTAGTGTTGCCTTTGGAAAGACTTACACCAAGGGAACCTTTTGGCGAATTGAACTTCACCTATACTCTCTCTCTCTCTCTCTCTCCTCACACACACACACACCAACATCACATATTCTAATTCAGCTCCATCTTGTAATAATGAAGCTTACATGGAGATAATGCCGTCCTTGTGGAAGAGGATACCGTTGGGTATTTCACACTGAATAAATGTCACAGAGCTCGTCTCCACCTTGATGTGTGCCTCGAAATTGTTATTTTCCGGCAGGAATACTTAAATACAACAGTGAGTGAATGTAACTGGTACTGTTTGTGGCTGTAATAAGGTTGGGTGGAGCTCAGACAGAGGCCCTGTGAACAATAGCAAAAGGGAGCAACATCAATAATGGACAGGAGATTGAGAAGGTGTGGGCACCAGGCAGCGGCAGAGTGAGCAGACATTAATATCAGGCCAAGATAGAGACAAAGGAAGCACACGGAGAGAGAGAAGAAAAGGATATATCACAAATTCAACATGTAACTGTAACAATAGCGCTTTTTAATTAAAAAAACTAGCAGCAAAAGAAATGGACCCCATGTTGGGTATCAGAGACCAAGGAAAGGATTTATTTTGGTGTAGTGAGAGAAAATATGTGATAAAATAAAGGGCCAAAAGGTTAGTGCATCAGTACAAAGCATACTATTATGGGACCGATGACGACAATGATGATTTTATGGTGTCCTAAGAGAACTTTAAGGGGGGGCCTCCTTTATCAGTTGTCAGTGAGGGAACAGTGACATCTCCGATGTCTTACCAGTTCATGCTCTGGTGCACCTCATGAGTGACAGCTCTGATGTGCTCACTGACAGACAACACAGCTCAAGGGTATGAAAAGCAGGGACTCCCCTTCCCTTAAATCACTAAAGAAGTCCAAGCTCCACTGGGAACTGATCAGACTGAAAAGCCAACTGGCAAGGAAGAAATGACATGTCATAATGAATAAATGCACAAACTCAAAGTCTTCATGAAAGTCAAGGATTTTAGGCGAACCGATGAGAACTTTCAGGGACGTTATTTTGCACTTACTTATTTGGGAGCAAACAATATATGTGTATAATCCAAACTAATAACAGTATTTTAGCTTTCATGACATCTGCTGTCATCTGCTACATCAGTGTGATCTGTATTATATCAATAATTTGTGGCATTTCTTGTGTTTTTCTTGATTTTTGGTGATATCTTTGGTCATAAGTGGTCACTGCTGCAGTGTTTTGCACAGCATTTTGCATTGATCACTTTACATCAGTGGTGTCACTACTGCTTGTCACTGAAGTGACAGCAGCTTGCAAGCGCCAAGACAAATAAGCATGGGCTGTCATAGTAAAGCTGAAGCTGAAGGAGCTTCGGAGAGCCTCGCATGGCAACCTATAAGTGACCATGTTAATAGAGGAGGAAATATGTGTTTATAACTATGTAGAAACATATTCTTCATCAAACAATAAGACTTTGAGCAATGATAATGCTAACCTACAATAACGACAGCACAGTAACAGTCGACAAAGAGCTGTATTTAAAGTGATAATGGAGTAACAATAACAATAGTAAACCCACCATCTATATATTTTTTTTATCTTGAAGGGTCATGTCACTGCTCCAGTTTTTTAGGTTAATTATAGCCCTCACCTCCCTAAAACCTCTTTTCCAACTATTCAGCGTAAAATTTAAGATGTTCCACTGCGGATATGTAACATTTTAAATCCATGTTATCTAACAATATTGTCTTGTGCAAAAGGCTGATATTTCAATGCACCTGATTAATGTTAGCTAAATATACTTACGGTGAAGTCTTGTGAGTCAAAGGAGTCCAAAGAGTCGGCTGAAACTGGCCTTAGTCGTGCTCTTCTCTTCCACCTTGCTGCCGAGCTGGGATCTCCAGGAGTTGGATCTGAAGTCCTGTTTCTGTCACATTAAAAATAGTCCAGTGTTTTTCTTTTACTCTATTTCTTTAAATTATTGTTAAATTAATGTATTCAGGATGGACAGCTCAACAAAAAACTCGCTGACACAAAGTGAATTCAGTAGCACGAAAATGAGGTGCAAAAGCCTCAATTCTCGTATCCTCTGACATCCTCTGACTGATCTTCAAACACTTCGCCGTGAATGAACTCAGCTCCAAACCCATTTTGAAGGTCACTGCGCAGCTGCTCAGAAAAAGACTTCATATCATTAGCATTATCATTATATGGCATGGCCAGCTAGTTTGGCAGAATCCTTTACATTTACAGTGGTGTAGTCGTCAATCTATTAGAAATAAGAGCACTTATAAAGTACATTTTCAAACCTTTTATCATCCAGATAGGAAAGGTCAGGGCTACAGGCAGGATCATATTACTTTGTAAAAAAAAACGTGGTGCTGAATCTGAGACTCGGATCTGTTTGCATGACTACATTAAGCTTTTGAAGAGAAGTCTGACCTATAATATGCACAGGAGGCAAAATATAAAAGGAGCTGTGCAGCAAAACCTATAAATACATAACTCATATCGTTGTCTTCCCTTTCAACTCACTGAGCTTCCAAAGTAGATTTTCCCTGAGACCAGTGCCTGTTTTCTGTACTCCATGAAAGAATTACATTAAACTGTGATTTGACATTTACTGTATGGCGTATGACATCATTTATAGATGTAGTTGTGACAGCAAATCGCCATTGAGGAGAGCTGCGGGTTCAAGATGGTTGAATAATGTGATTAAAGCAGCCCTTCAAAACAAACTGCTTGATTTGCAGATGTCTGCCTGATTTGTTATCTTCCAGTGGCTGCGAGTTGATAAAGAGCAGTTCCGGGTGGTTCAGTAAGCATTTCTTGGAGGCGATACACAACCAAAGAAGAAAGAATCCTACGCTTGTCCTGTCAATTGTTGAGTTGTATGGAATCAGGATATAACTTTAGATTTTGGAAATGAAAATATAATTTGTCATTGAAAACAAAACCTGAACTTAAAAAGGAAACATTGTTTTTATTGGAAAAAGTTGTACTGGCCTTGAAAAAAAGACTGAAAAATAAAGCTCATAGTTTATTTTATTCTAGAGAGGTACGTTGGAAACTTTTTAAGCATTAATCTAAAATTGTTAAGTGACTTTTTTCCCTCAACTTTATATTGATGACAGAAAGGAAAACAGTTGGAGTAGCTGACTGAATATATTAATGCATCAACTTAACTAACTTATTCCAGTTATATTGGGTTTATTTGTGCTTTTAGACAGACAGGAATTACATGGTGCTCTGCACAAAGCAGTGGCCACAAAAGCAGATGAAAAAACAAGGACACTAAAAACACGAGATGAGAGCCAGGGCCGCTGTTTGTGTTGGTGTGCACATGTGTTTAAGTGGATAAACCATTCTATCAGGCCACTCAGCGGCAACAGATGCAGAAACAGTAAGTGAAAGGCTGCAGGCTGCAAATATATGATTAGTATAGAAAGAGAAAGAAAATGATGGTGAGAAAGGAGTTAAGGTTGGCTGTAAAGTGTTCTGGATGAATCGGTCTTTAGTCTGGATTTACGAAGACAGCGTCTGATTCTCTATAAGTGGCAAAAAGCTTACCTCACTAAGAGGGTTGTTGAAGGGGAAGACCCTGTATCCAGCTGTTTTCTTTTCAACTTGTGGCCTGAGAAGTCCTGCACCTTCTGCTGGGAGTGTATGTTAGCTACGGAGAATAAGTCAGGCTCAACAACATCTAATGACACAGGACTTACCATCAATTACGTGTACATAAGGGAGCCACTGAAGAGAGACCGCGACCGGGGTAATGTATTGGTGTTTGCATGAAAGCAGCTGCATACTGACGCATTGTTTGTTGATTCAGGAGGAAAGAGGAAAGACTATAGATTCATTTCTCTGCGCTGTTAAAAGAAAAATGCTCTATCCTCAAGATATTTTTTTGGGGGGTGCAAAATACACACTGAATTTGAGAAAACAGATGTCTAGTCTATAGGATACAGCAAGTCTTGGCAAAGAGTAGGGGAAAGTTTTTTGATTATATCAGCTCTGTTTTATCTATATTGAGAAAAACTTTGTCATTCCTTCTGTTTACGTTCACATGAAATTATCATGCAGTACAACCGGTACAGATTTTAGGCATTTTTAACCTGTACATGGTCAAGTCATGTATGTATATTTATTCTTGCAGCCTCAGTATGTTGCTTGTTATTCAGTTAAAGCCCAGTAGATTTGATTTCAATAATACTCAAATTAATTCCTCCTTTCTAATGGGGCGGTGCATTTTGTAAGATTATTTACAGACACTTATGGGCTTTCAAGTGTAGGCAAACTTCCCCATTGTGTGGACAGCTGAAAACGGTTATGACTGCATCCTCTCCCTGCTATCATTTTCCAGCAGTGCCAAAGCAGTCATCGTACATACTTACATCAGTATCTAATGCACCATAATGATCAAGCTGTCATTACTGCCACGAATGCAAAGAATGTGACTCATTTAGGAGAGGTACCTCGGTCATAATAATCATTATGTTGCTTACAGCGGTTGAGGAATGAGAGGGCTAAACAAATCTGCATGCAGGGGGCATCAGCACGACTCAATTAAATGAGATATCATTTCCAACGCAGGAAGCTGATGTGACTGTTGGAGCATAAACGGGAAAACACCAAGAAGATAATAGAGTAAATCCAACAACGTTTTCTATATTGGGCCATATGGACACACAGTATTTTACATTTTGAAATAGGTAACAATTGGCAATACTTTGTGTACATAAGCAAATTATTATAAGTGCATAATTATTATCATTATGAGTTTTTCTTTGAATAAACCAATTAAACTCTGCGTACAGTTTTGTTGCAAATCATTGAATTAGGGGATATTCACCAATTGAGGCTCCATATACCCAAAACCATTCAAAACAAATCTTAACAAATAATGTCAAGGCATAATTTCTGTAAACTCAAGATTTTGTGTGTAAATCTGTAAAACCCACCACAGTCGCAATTATTTTTAAACAGCTGTTTGTTTTTTTTTTGTCATCTGAAAGTATTTTAATACAATACGAATGCAAACCAAAAAAAAAAAAACAAGTAGTGGAGAAGACAGCAGCTCCCAAGAGTGCATTTGCCTGATGTTCACTTCGTTGTTCAAAAACTGATGTGATTCAATGCTGTGTCTTTGTTTGAATTCGCACCCGCTCCTCTGCTCTCCGGTGGATAGACAATCAGAGTCAAGCGCACGGCTCGCCGCTGCATATCGATGAGGCAAAAGGCTTTAACACCGGTGGTCAATAACATGCAATCACCATTCCACGTATTGAAAATGCAATTAAATAATCTTTGCATTCAACCAACCGTGCTCCCTGTAAGCTTGTGAAAAATCTCCAGTCTTCCACAAGAAATTTCCCACGAACCGGGTGGAGGTTTTTTTTTTTCTGCAAATAATGTCAATTAAATGTGCTCACTTTGGGTAGGAAATTGTGTAATAACTTTCAAGGAACATGAATGGAAGCGCTGACTCACATATTGCCAACAGCTCTATGCTAATGGGTTAGAAAAATCATAGTAAAGATTCAGTGTATATTACTTTTTCCTTTCCTTTTGGGTTGAGGATTCACACTGAGAAGTTTTTTAAGAACTGATGTCTGACATGGCTTTTAATACACTTAACTCTGCGTAGTTCTGCAAAATTGTGCAAAGGCATCCATTCTCTTTTATGAGAACTTGAATGGTGCCAAGTTTGAATTCTTTCCCGTTTTCTGTCATGGCTGGTGCTACAGAGCATGCATATTTTCCTCAGAGGAACGCGCTTGACTCATGTAATACACAAAAATGCCATCAAAGCCTGTTTGGTTGGGATTCAAAGGGAAAGACAGACCCCCCTGGGAGGTGAAGTCATATGGGAGAAACGGCAGTGTCTTTGAAGCCTGAGTAAATGAGGCGCTTTTGCTCATCTGGGGAGTGGAGGAGAGAATGAGTGAGAAGATGCCTGTGATGCAGACAGACATACCTGCAGATGGATCATTTCACAGCAAGGACAAGTGCTATATCACTGCAGCAGGCTCTACTTCCAACAACTCATGTAGACTCCGAGGCGAGAGGTATGAAATGAATTGTGCAACAGCGCTGGTTTGAGTGAATAGTGACGGTCTTATTTTCATATTCTTCAGGCAACATTGAATCAGGAACAACTGGGGGGGGGGGATAAAAACAAAAAAGCAGAGCGAGAAAATGAAACACATATTTGCAGAGCATGTGAGGTGAGATGTAACTTCAATCAGAAAGTCTGTATTTAACAGGCTTTAAGTGACATCAACAATGTCACCTTTTTTAAAATTCGCTTTGACACATAACTGAAAACAGAACCCCGTGAATGTAATATACTGCTGTGGTACTCCAGACACAATATCTGTCTCCAGGACTGTCTAGGACTGTGCGCAAATTGGCACTTTGAACACCAGGGTGCACCATGGCAAACAGCAATTGCAACCAGGCGAGCTGCATCTCCACAACAATAAAAATGTGTTTGTCAGGCTGCAAGCTGCTCCGCTGTTTATACAGCGCGCTCCTGCGAGAGGGTTTATCATGCTAATTAACTGACATTTCGATCTCCTCTTGTCACTCTGTTCAATTAAACCAACTTTGTTTGTCATCAGATTACATTTTCACACAAACCGGCGTCCGTCTTACACTGTGTCCATTATAAGCTTTCAGAAACTTCACCATATTGTCAGCACGAAGAGTTCATGCGGGAACAACAGTAACTCAAAAGGTGTGCAAGAGCCACACGTGACCTTTACATGTTCAGCTCTGAGTTTGTCATTTAGTGGTAAAAATTCTAAACTTTACAGAGGGACCATCATGCATGACAGTGGAATATGTATGCATAGGGTGACTATATGAACATCAACAGTAGGGTTTTCTCTTTTGTGCTGATGCATTCTCCAATCCAATAGATCAAATAAATAAACATGTATTTATACTGTAAGGAATGACTCCTCCTGGCTCAAAATGATCATTCCTAAAGCTGGTCTTTAAAAACAGCAGCAGGTAGCCACCTGTTAATTAACCCAGGGCGTCCTCTTTATTTTTCTGAGTGTGATTCATAATGAGACCACTGGTTTCATCACCCCGTCGAAACTTAATCCAAAATAATTCCACGAGAGCCGCAACAGAAAACACAGATACTGATTCGCAAAATCCTTACAAATGTCCAACACTGTATAGTTTAATTTACAGCTCAAAGTATTGTATGTTCCCTTGCTCGATTATTTTGATGGATTTTTTTCCAGTGGGACTAATTATTAAGATTTTCTCGTTATACCCTGCGAGATGAGTTGTCTTCTTCCTAATCTTCAGCCATGTGACATTTGGTGTAATTAATTCCAGTTGAGCCTTCTATTTCTGGCCCTGCTGTCTCTAATGAAAGCAGGATGGTGCAGTTGTATCACCTCTAGCTAACGCCTCCTGTTTTCAGGTGATATTCCAGATTCACACAAATGCTGTAAACACCTTCATTTGTTACTGTGAGGTTGGGTTTCTGATTTTATGGCTTATCTCGTCTTTAATTTGAGCCTGAAAGGTGACCTAGGGATGTTCAAAATAGCCCTTTTCTTAATCTCATTATATAAATTACAACAAATGATACAAAACATCATATAAGAAATATTTCAACATGCATTAGTTAGATACTGTCAGGCTGTTAGAGGGGAAATAAAAAATTGTAGGTGTGAGACTGAGGTACATTACACTGTAGATATGCCTTTTGGCAGTTGAGCCAATGGGACTCCAGCAAACTTAGTTTTGTTTTATATTAATGCACACTGCTCAGACTTTGAGTTTACACATAATTCAAGGATTTCTCACCAACAAGATGCTGAGAGTTGTCAGGAAACTATAATGAAACTTTAGCAAGCTGGGGTAAGTTCTCGTTCATGGTCTTTCAGTGATACTTCCAAACAGTATCTTAAAGGAATAGTTCACCATTTTGGCTTTCTTGCTCTGGGGTCTAATGAGATGATATCGTTCTTACAACTGTACGATAAATATGAAGCTACAGTGGGTTAGCGTATCTTAGAACTTAAACTGAAAGCAAAAGGGATGGCTAGCCTTGAGATATAATGTGTAAATTTGTGAGCTTTAGAGTGGTATCAATTTTCTGATTCAATCCAAAAATGTGAATAAGTCTGTTTTCTGAAGTATTCCTTGAACACCTTAAACTCTCTGCTGGAACAGTGTTAAAAACAGGACTGCAGGTTCCGAGGTCAAATGAGCTTTCACACCAATTAAATCTTTAGTTTCACTTTCTTTACAAAGTTGCATCGCAGTAAAGCTGCAGTATGCAGGCCTGAGTCTATTCATCACCCTCCACCGACATTGACCAGTCTATGCTCCACAGCCAACACATATCTGGTCCACTGATTTCGATGCTTGAACGGAGGTGTGCTGAGCCCTCCGATTTACAGCTGCACTCGGTTTGAATACAGCATAGAAATCTACCTACACAACTGTAAAAAACAACATCACAAAGCTTAAGTCACTGGCCTAAATAACAGGTCACAAATTGCACAAAACTAATGGAGTGGTGCTTAATGGCCTTTATTTTTCAGAGAATGAGATTGTCCAATTTAACATGTACATCTAGTTATTAACTACCCTCATATATTCCCCGGGATTGATAAATTAAGAAAGATAGTTTGTAGCCTTCAAGTGAATTTATGAAGGGAGCATTTGAATGACAATGCTGCCTCTGATGATGCCCGCTTGGGTTTCCGGCAAGCCAGCGTTCTAATTGTGCTCGCCGTCTGCAGATTAAACGAAATAATACTAAAGAAAAGGCAGAAACGAAGGGCAAAGGAGAAAGAGAGCTGGAGGGCAGAGGAAGAACATCAAGCTATCTGGAACTGCTGAGCTGTAATTTACTTGAGAGACGACAGGAAAGATACAAGCAGAAGTCCCAGACTGATAGCTTCTGGTTATGAGGGGAGTGGAACATCAGTTATCTGGTGGCTAAGTGACAGAGCGTGTTGATTGTACACAACACAGCCACAACTCTTCGAGGAGGAACGCCGGGTCTTAAATCAAAGAAAATTCCTGTCGTTTTTTTCTTGCCCTTCTCGGCAATATATTTCTCCTTAATATTTCTTCACACGCACACACACACACACACACACACCCCTGCACTGTATGTTGCCTTGTTTCACACTTTACAAATGACCAGACAAAAACTTTGGCCAGCTCCACTGCCATATACATTTTTAAACTCACCAAGAAAATATGTATGATATGACTCTGGATACTGCTAATGTGAGTGTGAAGCTGTGTAAGCTGTAGAATAATGACAACTGTATCAGCCACCACAGGAAATACGCACTGAGCACTCCAATGCATTCAGTATACGATATGCTTACACATATATATATTGCATGTATTCACTTTGGGTCCTTTGAATAAGGCAAACTCCGCAAGACAATTTTAAGTAAGCACTTGACACAAGCAACTGTGCTATGATAACAAACAAAAGCCAGTGTTATCCCAACAGCTATGTAGCAGCAGGCAGCGGCTCCCGTGGCTGAAGGCTTGAATTGGGCTGTCAGTGCAGACTTGAAGGAGTAGCACGGGGCCTCAAGCAGCAATTATCAGACTGGCAGCTGCTGATAACTGCCACCAGACAAAACAGGACCGTGAAATATTACCTCTCTCCGCTCAACTTCTTTTTTTTTTTTCATTTTCACATCCTCCACTCTTAACACCTTTGCTTCCACTCCTGCAGTGGACCAACTGCATGCACTCCCCGAAAATTCACTTTGAAATGATACCGTTGGGTTATAACTCCGTGCACACCCAAACTGTCTGTTATTTATTTTTGGAAACATGCAGTTTTCCAACACTTCTTTGGTTGATGGGGTTTTGTCAGTTTGAGCTTGTATCTGACCTTAAGTTGTTTCAGTTTCACTTTCAACAAAAGTCCAATGATGGGACATCACACACAAAGATTGCAACTCAGAGGACAGAGGTGGTTATAATAATGCAAATGCATAGGTAACACATTCGTTCAAATCATTTTATTGATTAATTAATTAATCAATTAATTTTCTATTCCTCCAACACACTTTTATTGTGACCTGCAAGCCAGTTATTTGAACTCAACTCCAGTGGCACAAAGTTGAATATTCTTGATAAACCTATTATGAAAGCAGCAGCACTCAAGCAGAAGGTGATGACCTATAAACTATATGACCAGCTGCTTATAAATCTTATAAGACTACAATGATACTAAACATAGCTGGGAGAAAAATATAGTTTTATATTTGTTTGACTGATCCATTGAAGCTTAAATAAACCAGATGATACTACACAATACTATGCTTAGATCATTCAGTTCAGTTCAAGCTGCTGGCCTGATAGACACTATGGATTTTAAAGACACAAGTGCTGTTCAAAGAAAACAGCTGGTAGGTGTAGCTATCATGCACCTTTTTGTATCTCATTTGCAGTCGATGTAGCGACTAGAGAAAACATGTAGATCCTGAACCTGAACCAAAATCAACAATGATGCCCCGACTTCATCATTCATTATCTATGGATTTGGAAGTTAATTGGGGGAAACTTTTCCTTATCTTTAATTTAAAGTGAATTAAATTTGGGATAGATGAACCAAAGGATTAGACAAGCTCTGAAGGTGACCTTATCCTCATTCCACCGCCCAAACTGTCCTCTCTTTTCTGCACACTGTGTGACTTTTGAAGAGAGTAATAGAGGAGGGAAAAAAAAGATGCTTGAGAGACCGCAGAGTTCCAAAGAATCTAGGATTTTAATATTTCTGGGAGATACAGTAGCAACATGTTCTCCATTAGATAAATGAGGACGCAGGCGTGCACCTGTGTTCTCCTGTGATCTTTGCATATGTGCACAGAACTCAGGAGATGAACATTTTTATTATTCTGGTCCAGAAATCTCTCTAAAGCTGCTGGTGCACATGGTTGCATAACAGCCCTTTACCATATTTGCTGTGTTTTCCAATTTTTTCTCCCATGTAATTGCGCGATGACAGATGCCGACTGTTGCGCCTCCCTGTTAACTATTGTGAATCAATTTTCCTTGTCAACAGCGCTTCCAGAAATGAATGAGATCAGAACACCGATCAGCAGGTGAGACACATCTCCTCATCACATAATAGGAGGTGACAACAGATAAGATGAGGCAGGTTGGAATTAAGAGATGACTCAATTGCTTTAATATTCTGATGACGGTTTGTGAGCCGTGTTTTTTTAATGGATTGGCAGTCTTTAATCTGAATTTATGTCTCTCCTTCCTTGCCTTTTTGTTACTCTGTTTGTGAGCCTCACAAAATAAAACCGTCTCCAAATAAAAAAAAACAAAAAAAAAAAAAAACAGACGAAAGGCTCGGGGTTTCAGAGATTGCATAAAACTTTTAACAACTCATCTTTCTGGGTAAAGTCACTCACAAAGTTGACTTCTCTCTTTTTTTAGTATCTGCTCTGTTATCTTTTTTAGGGCATTTCCTGATGTGCCTGCAGGTTTGCAGCTGTGTGAGTGAGGATCAGGTTTTTCCACCGCTTCTGTGCTGCCGCCTTTGAAAAGTGTCTCTGTTTTGACTTCTTGCAGAGCTGAGCAGATGTGTCGTCCTAACGTGCACCTCCAAACCACACCGGACACGACGCCCCGTCTAAAGGAGCAGTCCGCACCCTGTTAAGCAGTGCTGGAGTATATTTCTTTACCAGCTTTTGGTTCTGTATTTTTTCTGCCACTGCGGCAGTTGTGGTCCGGCGTGATAGGTGAGCCTCAAAGCCCTCCTTTAGGGAACGTCTTCTTTCTGTAGTATTTCTGTGCACAGAGAAAGAAAGCTCAAGTTTCTCTGTAAGGATGTTTCTGTTGGTTTTTTTTTTTTCTTTTTCTACTTTGCATGGAAGCTTCTGAGAGTTTGGCAGAATAAAGGGCGAATGCTCTCTCCTTTAAGGATACAGGGAAGATGCTCCCACCTTGTTCTCATCTTGCCACGTACCCAGAAATGCACATGACTGATGTGGTATAGAGCAGAGGTCCACATCTCTTTCAGCCTTGTCCCCTTCAGGTACCTTCACTATACAGGCACAAGTTTGTTATGAGCCTGATGCCTTTATATAACTCCTCTTTTGCAGTCTCTTCTAGACAGGGTTGACTCTGTGACGAAAAGTGGCAGATCCATCGGCACATCCCAAAACCTTCTCAGTGACTCGAAAATGACAATTGTAACAACTCAAAAGGTAGACGTAAAGCTCTTCGAGTGAGACTAATGTCTTCATCAGCTGTGACGCCGACACACTCATCCTCGTCACCGACGCCTTCAAAGCAGGCTGGCAGAATTGACACCATTAAGATCTTGATTTAAATTTCTATGCTATCTCATATTTGCATGATGACTGAGCTTCAGTTGCATTCAGAGGAAGATCCTTTGCACCAAACACTTCTAATTTTTCTTTCAGCTGCTTCAATAAATGTTTACTACACAAATCTTTCTTACTACATAATGTGACCAAAAAAAAAAAAAAAAGGAAAGCTCAGTATTTGTTTTGTGTTGACACTCTGCAGCACAGTCTCAACTCAGTTTGTAATGTTTGCAGTTGCAGTTACTAGTGCTGTATTAGATGTAATTATAATATAAAAAGATCCGATTTCAGCAGTCCCTCAGCAAGATGTCTCACTCATGCCACAGTGTTTCCACAAGTTCCTTTTAATCAGTGGCGTCATTGCTAACAACTACGGCAAATTAAAATCCCATTTTCCTCAAGGAGTGACAAACCTCATGTAGCCAAATCATTTCGACTGATATTAGGAAAGAAATGTGGTCATGGGGGGCTGTGATTATTTTTTGAAAAGTAATCTGAGCCGGATCATTCGAAGAGTATCCAAGGGAAACCATCAGTTGATCAGCTTTGGGGGGTGGGGGGGTAATCGTAATTACTCTCACCAATACTCCTCTGGTGATGCTGCTGAGGATTGGTAACTCCCTTTCTGATGAGGTCAGGTCCTCGTTATAATTACTTGTTTCACTTAAGTGTACACAGCTGCAAACTGGAGTGCAATAACAGGAATAGTAATTAGTGTATTAGAAATTATTAGAAGTGAACTTCAAATCAGCTGGGAGGGAATCAGTCTTTCATTAAATCTATGAACGAGTCAAACAAATAACGGAAACAGAATTACAAAGGGCTGTTAAGGAGTAAATTGGAGGGAAATCAGCATCATACTCCAAAGCTCTTTTGCTATTTTTTTTCACGCACCTTTAAACACACGTTGAGCATGACATAAAGAGATGAGGAAAAATTACTGATAAAATATTAGCAAGTACAAGAGTTTTTTTTATTTATATATTTAATAGCATTTAGTTCCATTATTATACCATTATATCTATTATATCTATTATACCCTTCCCATGTTTTCTGCACTATTTGCAGCAGTGCAATCTATTTCCACAACAATCCACAAATAATTAATGAACAATTGTAGCTAGCAAATCACCTGATAAACCACATGTGTCAGTCCCTGCTTTAACAGTTTCCTAGCTGGCTCCATACAGTGTTTGTTTGTTTTACTGGCAATGCGGCGGGTCATAAAAATATACTATTATCCATGTGAAAGAGTGTAAATTAGCTTAACAATGTTGTACCGGACAGCGTGTTTTCCCTGGGGGATCACATACACACTACCCACTTTCCCACTAAAGCCACAGCCCTCAGGTTACAGACGCTCATATCCGAGAGCTGCCCAACGCAGCTACAGCCTTTATTATAGGTCACTTAATTAAGGGGGATTTTAAAAGGCACCTTGATAGTTACTGTGGAGAGAAGAGAGGGAGTTTTGTCACTCACAGCCCTCACTCGCCTTTTTTTTGCAACCATCTACAACCATCAGGCCACATCTAATGTATTGCTTATCAGTGTGATTATTCAACTACCACACACGGTTTAAAGACTACAGTTTTCTAAAAGGAAAAAGAAAAGTTTATATTTCATTTGTGAGCAGCACAAGCAAGCACAGATCTCTACAGTATAAGCAGCTTTTTCTTCCTCTCTCTCCGCAGAATCTGTCAATAGCTTTATTTGTCAACTTGATTAGCAGAGTAGTGTATTCGGCTATGTGGCATTAACATACCTGGGGGGAAACACAGATGAATATTCTGGCAGTTTCGGCTTGCAGCAAATAAATTATGGTTAAGGTACAACAAACAACTGGGGTTAGATAAGAGAAAGATATTATTCATGGCTACTAAAATAACAATGAATAATACATGTTTTCCCATCCAACAGTCAGTCAGCGCTCACTATTAAATGGAAAACAAAGCCCGGCTGCAACTGTCGAGAGCAAGGGCCTGTACAATACCCCCATCGACCACCCTGACCTCTCGCTCCCTTTTCATCCGCAGTATTGCATCACGCTGCTTCTGTTATTTGTTTTGAACATTGCCATTGGACATAAAGGATGGTAACAGAGAAAGGGAAAGAAAAGGAGTAACTGAAAAATACAGCAGATAACAGCAGATAAATATGATTGGTCAATTGGTTGTATGGGGGTCGAGCCCTGCTTTGAGGTGAACCATGCCAATCTGACAGTGATCTACACTCATTTAGGTGTCCGTGATTCACCTCACATTATAAAGCCCAGGTCCAATGAAATCAAAGTCTTGGTTAAGATATAAAAACATGGCAGCTTATATATAATTATATATAAATCAAAAACAGAGTTGCGTGTCTGACAGAGTGGATGTGGACAGCTGCAGTAACTTTCCCACTGACGACTGCATCTGACTTTTTTTCTCTGCTTCGTTTGGCTCTCTGTGTTCGTAGGAAAATAACATTTGCAAACTAAACACGCATTGTTGAATTGGACGTCCCAGTGCTGGGTAGCAAAAGCACCAGTGAACACAAAACACCAGTTTAGACGTGCCTTTGACAGCTCTGAATGGTTTCTGAAATTCAAAGAACCCTAAACGTTTTCTGCCTGCAGCGGCTCGGTGCGCACATTGTGAAGACACAGTAGATCTGGCTAAAATGAACCTTTACCAAACAAACCCATTATGTGTCTTTTTTTTCTGTTTTGCATCGTTCCACAATGTCTCATCTCAACAGATTGTTATACCAATTATGTGTCATGTATAATAGCACAGTCAGAGCTTCACCTCTAAAAAAACTTGAGATGTGAACGTCCTAACCTCACACTGAGCGGAGTATGTAATTTGATCCCTTAGGCCAACAATGTATGTTTCAGAGTAAGTATGCATTATTGAAAGAGAAACCACTTTAAATTGTGCGTTAATTGTGCGCTGGAAAGATGAATTATGCTCAAAGCTTTGTGGGGGTTAACTTGGAGGGAGTGAGAATATGTGTCTGTACTGGGAAATCAAAGAGTTCAAAATGATTACTGATTTATTGTACAACACGGCACAGTTGCACATTTTCTGATAACATTAAATGCAATGGCAGCGGTATTGCGTTTTTTTTCTATGATCAGACAATTATCAGTTGTGTGACAGTTTCGGGACACCCCCTGTGTGTCTGCAGTAAAACTTTTTCTTTTCCTCTTCTTTCTTATTTTTCTTTTTTCTGTAAACATCAGATAAATTCTGTTGTGATCTGATTCTTTCCAAGAAGCCGCATCAATAACAATGACACCTTACCACTTTGAACGTTTTAATAAATCGTTTTAATTGGCCCAAGCAATTTAAGTAACTGCTCTCCGATGTCTTCAGGAGTAATGACACATTCGGGTTTGAACATTTCTGCAGAATCCCAGTGCATTACCTCATGTGTCGTTAACACATAAGACAGCAAAAAAGTGAGGTTTGAGAGAGGGAGGGTGGAAATCAAGCCTGAGAACACAACAGGATCGAAAGAAGAGATAAGATAGAATCAGATATGTGTACTCGGGGACATGCAGGAATTAGTTTTTTTTTTTTACCTTTTACAAGTGAGATAGAAAAAAACCACACAGCTGAGGATTGTTTGCACGGAGGATGGAAAATTTTCTCTTCTCACAGTAGTCAGATGTTCGATGTGTGTTTATAAAAGCTGGACAATTAAAACCACTTAAAATATATCTTTTTTTTCTTCATCACTCAAGCATTACTCAATTCATTTTGTATCAACTTTCTTGAGTCCGAGAGAGAGAGAAAGAGCAGTGATGGACTGTGTGAGCGCAGTCCTTCATGTGAGACTGCACCATACTACGTGCTGGTAGAATGAAAATGATGCACAGCTCTTCTTATGTTGGAGTGCAACTTTCTCATAGATCGCACTGACGTTATGTCCTCACTAAAGAGCATATTCCCCAGACTAGAGCGTGTCAAATTGAGAAGCTATTTTTAAAAGCTAAAAGGGTGCCATTAAAGTGTGTGACACCTCAAAGCAGGTTTCCACAGCTCCTCTTTAAGGCACCTCTGGACTTACAACAATCCTGCATTGCATGTAACATGGATCATGTGGCCTTGAAGTGTGTCCCAGTCTGTGTCATGCGTAATATGTATTTGGCACATGTCAGATTGTGCTATGAATGAATCTTAGTTCAGGTTAGTGTCGATTGAAAAAAAAAAGACAAGGAAATAACATCAGCTCCACAATAGATCCACAAGGTTTTCTTTTCTTTGCCAGACACTCACAAACATATTTTCTGTCTTGCTTTCATTGTTTTGGTTTCTGTATGTGCTTTGCACGTTATCTCCGGTTGCTGAAGCTTAAATTGAAATGAAAAAAGTACCTGCACACTGCCAACTTGATTCCAGTTCATCTCCGGATCTGTGCGGACTAAACAATGTTTCAGCAACAGTTTTCCTTCTGTGTTTGTGCAGCTTATTGGTATCCTGCACCGGCGAAAAACATGTGCCTGTGTGTGTCTCCAGATGATTCCCGCCGCTCCAAATCGGCCATCGGTGGTCATGTCTCACGGTGCATGTGGGAACACCTTTTTAGTCCCTCACATTGGTCAGGTTTTTCTCTAGGATAGCCAAAAATCGTAGCGTAAAGGTGGCTTTAGTCAGAAATAAAAGTCTTCCAAATGGACAGATGTGACAGCAAGACACAAGCTGTTCAATTGCTGGCAACAACACAAATAAATGTCATCCTCAGAGAATAGAGTGTCCAATCTAAATGGAAAGAAAGACAGCAAAGGCAGAGTCAAAGAGTTTTACCAGCAATAAACAGGAAGTAGAGGTTTGTAGTGTACTATATATCTCATACCTTAATTCAGCATTGATCTACTTAAGTTTCAATATACAGTGTGTCCATTCTCTCTAAAGCAGACATAAGTAACTATGGAATAGTTCATAGGCTAAATACAGAGACGCAGCTCCATTACACTTATTAGTCTTATGTGGGCTTTAGAGAGCTCGTCCTCATTGATGAAATGACACAGGCCTGCAATCTTCAAAAAGGTTCATAATAAGGTTTCTCTGCACAGATGGCAATGGAAATAGCCATCTGAAATTCGTTATTAGACAGGGAACAGGCAGTACTTCTCGAATAGTATTCAGCATATTAGGGAATTAAACAGTGACTTGATTTCATTTGCAGTGCTCATCAGTCACTGATGTATGTTTTAACAAGCATCAAGCCAGGTGAAATCAATTTAAGAATGTCATAATGATCGGTAACACCATTGAGGCATGATGACTCATGAGTGAAAAGCAGCTAATCCTCATTTTCCTTCGTTGGAAGCTGAATGGAGCTCGTCTCTAATTCTATTTTAATGATGACTGACTCATTTCTGCAAAGAATGCCGCACTCCGCTTTTTATGTATTTGTCCTGTGCATTATTCAGGGGCGTACTTTCTGTCTTCACTACCTGATTCCAGCATTAGAGCCCAGCCCATTGCATTTTCATAATTTTCTCATTTGTTGACATCGAATGGGCAGTGCAGCATATTGCAGGAGGCGGCTTTGGGGTCTGGTTCTTTGGACAGTGAACGTATTACCGTCAGCACTTCAAAATATAGTGAAAGCATATATAATACAGAGCTGTTGGTACCACTATTTTATTTTGATGATGATCTTGGCCCAAAGTTCACTGGCCTTTGCAATCAAACCCTAACAGGTGTGGGATATTTCATAGCAGTTAACACTACAATTACAAAGACTTGTGTGGTTTATTAAATTTGAGCTGAAAAATCTTGCAGAATATGTTAAAATATTCTTTCTGCACATGACTAGTGTACAAAACATTGAAGAGGGTTAACCAGTGGATATAATGAAACCTAAAGTGGCTGATGACAAGGTAATTTGTGAGTTCATTGGTTGTCACCAATTAATATCTTCCCATTAACCTGCTTCTGTGCCTTCCTGTCCTATCCAGAGCCAGCTTTCTGTCTTTTTTACCCTCTGTGTTGAGTAATTACAGGCTAAAAGCTACTGATCATGTTTGTGAAAGTGAAAAGGCTTATGATTTTCTAAATCTAATCCATGCTAAAATGCACAAGGAGGCACATGCCATAGGTCTAAATAATAAATAATAATAGCAATGATTTAAAATGCAATGTATATACACAGTAAAAACATCTGTCCACTTCCACCCTTCACAGGTAGGTCAAGAAAGTGGATGATGTACAGAGCAACACCTCTCGTGCTGGTAGGCATTTGATGTTTTGCTTAAGGGTACACAGGGCAGATGTTTGTGTCCTCTCCTTGAGGGGCTGTGTCACTAAACACAAGGCCGTCCTGCTGCTCCCAAAATAGAAAGCCCAACCCCAGGAAAAACTCTGGAGAGCTGATGGCCAAAAGGTGCTCTCTGAAACTGATACATTCTACAGTACCAATCGATAAAGTTGTAACCAAATGTCTGTCTGTTATTTAGTTCTTAAAATTAGACAGATATGGACTGAATAATTAGAATCAGGATCAGAGTCAGCTTTATCGGTCAGGTATGTGCACACATTCAGGAATTCAGGTTTTTCAGCACTCTCTGAGTAAGTACACAGAACACAAAGAACAGACAGCAGCACAAAAGGTAGAAAACTATAAATAAAATAAAAACAAATTAACAGCAGTTCAAATGTAAAACATAAACATGACTTAAACTACTATGTATAAGTGACAACAATAAAGTGCAATAGAGTGGTGAGAGTACAATGATGCATGAGATAAATCTAATTTTTGGCAGTGGATAGCTTATGTACAGAGGTAGGTGGGTATGAGTGTATTATGTACAGTATCTACCGTGTATACAGCTAATTACTCTTTTATTCATTTCAAAGTGCCCTTAATCTGTCTCTGTGTTACGCCAAGCACTCTGCCAATCACTGTTACCACATTGTTCAACAGAGCAAAAGAAATACATCCAAAAATAACTTGCGTTTCTGAGTTAGTTTTGAGTGCCGCCTGTGATATTGTGTTATTGTAGTTATCCTCCTGTTTGTGGAAAAGCGTATTGTTTCTTCGGGCACATTCCTTTCATCCTCATGTGGCATCATTAGCTCGATGGGTGTCCCTTGTGTAACGAGGGCGGAAGACTGAGTTAAAGGGAGGAAGAGAGAGACCTTGTTGTCGCTGTCCCATAGCTGCAAATGGGAGAAAGACTTGCGGACCGCACCATATGGCCTTCGCTGAAGTGGTTATTTAATGCAGTGTTGAATTACAAAAGGACAATAACACCACAGTGCTCCCCTTCTTCGCTTTAACTTAGCAGTTTGCGATCATAGCCAAGGGGTTTCGCTGCAAAACAAATTTCTGGGAATTCAGACATTGTGACATGAGTTTGTGGCAATAATATTATAATGCTGTCCCAAAAGCCAGAAGGACAGCTCTCATGCAGTCACTTAGTGCCTGGACTGTTTCTAACTATTCTCCCATATCTTTTAACTGAAGTCTGATCACCAAATTTCCCCGCCGGGGATCAATAAAGGCTCATCTTATCTTATCATTCACACAAAATGATGGGTACAAAGTTTAATCAGAGCAAAGGAAAAGCCCTTGAACGTGTTTCAAACAATAATCCCATCACTTGTGAAAATGGCCTTTTTTCCAGCTAAAACACGCAACAAATTACAATTCAAAGCATTCAACCACAAAAGTGTGACACCTAAAAGCAACTCAAAACTCTGATGCTCTGCACGCCATCAATCAGAAAGCAATGGAACTGAACTATACATGGCTAATACAGGTATGAATACCAGGAACTGTGTTTGGAAGTACATTTAAATAGAAGGTTATGGCACAGTTTAACCCCATATCAAAGTACAAGAAGCTACAAGCAACATGTGCGGTCCTGGCTTATGTCTTAGTGCTCTCACTGGGCAGAAATGTTCATGCAATTTCATGCCAAAATAGATACCAAAATTGTGGCACCCGATTTGCATAAACACAGCCCTCACTGTGCCACTCTTCTCACCTCATGCAAGTAGGGTTGTAGGAGCAATGCAATTACAAAGGAATCAAATGCACATGACGCCAGCTAAACTGGAAATCTTGCTGTGTCTTTTGGCATATACGCCAGCTTTTATTGTGCTTTTTTTTTGTTATCTGTGTTTGATTTCCCAGCAAAGTATTAAATCACGACCAGAATTCAAAGAACAAATTACCTCCCAAATGGCTGTCAGCTCCTAAGTCTGTCAGCACAGTCTCCTTCCAATGCTGCTGGCAGAGGTAAATGTTCCAAATCTACAGCCATAATGTTTGAATCTTTTGAAATATTTTTATTCAGATTAGCAATATTTTCTTTTTTACAGGATTTTGACAGATGTTTCTTAAGCTGTTTCTCATCGATTACATTATATTTACATTTTAGCATAATTAGGTCTTTCACTCTCCAACCTCCAAGCTGGTCCTAAATCTACAGGATGTACAGGCAGCCAGGGACTCCTCCCAGTGCAGAGCTCTTTTTTTATTCCAGTATTTGATATCTCCTCCAAGCCTCAAGAGCCCTTGTACCTCCTCAGTATTCAGATTTTCTGTTAATTAGCCTTGATTAATTTCTCCTCTGAAGCTCTTGGTATATGTTTGTCTATGCATGCTGCTGATATCTTATTTTCATATAATTTATCTATAACCCTAGATACATACTCTAAGACGCAGCACCCAGAATTTCACTTCTAATGCAGATTCTTTTGAACACTGCGCTTGGCTTTATTTGGTCATCAAACACACTTTCGCAAATGCTGGGTGAGTGACTGGTTTGATCAAGGCAAGAGTCAAGCATGAAGATGTCACAGTGGCCTCCTCATTCTTATTCTTAGTATATTGCATCACGTTCTGATACAAGATGAGAGATGTTGGAAAGTCAAAGTGTGTCTGCCTCAAGTCGATGTCTTTATAAATTACACTTTAACAATCAGTTTCATGTTTGTTCGTCATGATGACTTATCTGAGCATGTTTCTCTTCAGTTTTGTTTATTGAGGATCTGTAGCTTGAATGTTATTCATCAAGTGTAGCCACTTTATTGTGTTTCTATAAAAACCTCTCATTGTAACTGGATGGATAATGTGGCACACATAAGAGAGTAGGCAATTAAGGCAGCAGGTGGTGAGCGAAATTACATTGTTCACATAGCCTTACTATCGTCTTGTATCTTATATTTGCATTGGCTTTATACTATAAAACTGAAATATGATCACCATCACTTTCACACTCAGTTATCATTTCTCATACAGAGGAAAAGAGCATACATAATTAACTTAACCTCTGGAAATAAAATACTGTCAATTTAAAGGTGAGAGAAAGACATTCTATATATATAGACAGGTGACGAATTATAGGAACAACCAACATAAAGTGATAATAATGATAAAAATGATAATAATATGTCAGGGCACCACTTGCGAGAAAACCAACTTTAATGCTCCTTGGCCTTGATTATGCAAGTCTCTGAACTCTACTTGAAGGATGAACACCATTCTTCCAAACTATATCTCCTAAAATGGTGTTCATTGGTGTTTTCCAACAGGTGTTCAATGCTGTTGACATCCGGGGACTGTGAAGGCCATAGCATTCAGTGGCCAACAATTCAGTGAGCCATCATGCCCTGTCAATGTACCCCCATCATTGCTAGGGTCAAGCATTTAGGTTTTTCCCTTAATTTGTCCCCCCTTCTCTATATTATCCTCTCCTCCTTAATATGTGTGAGCGTGTTGGTAGTTACAGTTATTTATTTGTTTTTTTTGGGGGTTTTTTTTCGGGATACATCTGACCAGCTTGCCTGTAGAGCACTAGCAAAGGTGGTAATCACTAACCCCCCTCTTCAACACAGTCTTTGACCTTCAATGTTGCTTGTGTTCCCCGATGTGTGCAACAAGATATAGTGTAGGTACAGATGCAAGAAACATACATATTTTAAACACAGCCGGACAGAGTATATGACTCCTTGTAATGTAAAATGGGTGTTAATACTGCCATTACTAAAAACAGAGTTGCAGCTGCAGCACTCCAACTAACACAAGTTTATTGGATACTTCATGAGGGAGGGAAATGGCCAAAGAGCTAAAGTAAACAAGAGACTGGTGAGAAAAGTCCAAAATTTAGCAAGTGAAAAAGATTCAAAGATTTTTTGGAAGACCAATCTCAGTCTAAAACAGTGCACCAAACTTAAATTCTTTAGCTGGATAGAAATAAGTCTTCCCACTTCATCTATTTCATGTTGGCACATGTTTGTTGGTGAGTTCATTGTGGAGATTTTGTCTCTGCCCAAATGGTAAGAAATGGTTTTCATTCTGTACTAGTTAATACATCGTTCTTGCTTGTGTTTCAAGCAAGAACAGGAAAACACAATATTAAGTGACAAAGGCTTGACTGACAACGTAAAAGTGCAGCCACACAGGACAACAGTTTGGCAACAGTGAGTTTGACCGTAGGATCATTTGTGTTTATTATGACTGTCTGTCTCTCCATCTGTCCCCGGTGAGTGGCAGTTTCATAACTGGTGCGTCAAATGAGTCACTGTGTCTATCAAGTCACATGATGGCTGAATTAATTTGGTTTACAACAGCAGTATCTCAAAATAAACTGAATTTGCTGTGATTTAATTTGCTGAAATGAACTAATCAAAAAGTTGCTGATAATTACATCATGATGCTGGAGTTTTAATTCATCTCTGTCAAGTCTGTCCACAAAATCACAGGCCACCAACTTTTAAAACGCTTGTTTTCAGATTGATCAGGGCTCTCCGGTATCGTACACTCCACCTTTAAACAAATTCTCTTATTGTCTCTGCTGAGCAATCTATAAAACTGTGCCAACAAAACTAGAGACCTCATGTTTTAATTTCAAAAGGACTACAATTCAACTCTGTAGCTGGCTGACACCCTGTAATGCTTGTTTGACTTTTGAGGTCAGGGTATGAACATAACCTGAGAGGTGAAACATTATAGTAGATGATTTGACAATAACCATTTGGTCAACACTTATGCTATCGACTGTTGCTTAATTATAAGTTACAATACGTTGTTTATGATGTATTCACTGTCACTCGTACAATATGTAAGCAATCAGTCTTTGATTGTGACTTTTCAAACATGACATTTCTGTGTCTGAAAGTTCTGCCTGCTGGGCTTCTCTTTACACATTTCATAGTTGACATGCCAGTAATAATTTATGTAACCAAATCAGCATCCCTGAATGTTAAGCAGAATTGCGCTGAATGAATAAAGAAGCTGTGTGATTAAAAGGACATTTCATTTTCCTCGTTGAATCCAGAGCCACCACTGGTACTGGACCACACCTCAATGGACCACTTTTACTATAGCTAATTTGGTAATAATAAGCCTGCCACTGTAGCATAATTGTGTTTTGATATGTGCATTCTCAGCAGATTGAAATGTCCTTGGATGGGTTTTGCTTTCCTTATTTGCCAGTTGCTCTGAGCTTAGCTACTAAGACAATGCAAACCAGGATGGTGTGCTCTTTGCTAGGCAACGGTGGGAAAAGTTGATCCACTTCTGATACAGCAAACATGAAACTACTGAACAGAAAGACAGATATGTTGTAATGTGTAATTTGGACATCTGTGCAATTTTAAATTTTAAAAAGTCAAGAGAAAACCAACAGTCAGAACCATGATTGTGTATTTCTAACTGCTCAAACACTTACATAAATTGAAATGCATTATTTTTAAATATCTAACAGACTTTAGACTGATGCTGTATGAATTCTAACATTTAATAAATCACCTTGAGGTACCTATTTATCTGGTTTAAGCAAATACAATGATACTGACAACAGTAACTGCATGTGTTTGGTTACTACAGTATAGACAAATGGTATAGTCTGACTCAGCAACCTTCACAGGCATCAGGCTTATAATCTGGAAATTGGCACGGATAGAAAAAAGCAAGAGAGAAGCAGTTTTTATTTTCCTGAAAAGAAAATGAAAAAAAAGAAACATCTGCAGTACAATATGTTGCTTTTTTATTCCTCATTACTCTCAGAGCCCAATGAAAAGAAACAAGTTAGATTAATATATATTAGATAGATATTACAGAAATCTTTTGTGTATAAAAATTCTAATGTTTTATTTCACTTTTAAGTCACCAGCCCGTAACAAAGCCATGCACTCGCCGTCTTTGTAATAACTCAGGCACATTTACCTCTTCAGACAGTGTCACCAACCCCCAAACTATTACGGCTGTGTAAAAAAACATGTCTTCTAACCTCAAGGAATTCACTAAGTGGAATTTGCACTGCGGGGATGTATTCCCAGCAATTTCATGTAGTGGACTGTGTCAAGGGAACCTGCAAAGCTTTTTACACACAAAATGTCCTGCTCCGAAGGGAGTGGGGAAAAAAAAAGGGAGAAACAAGCAGCCAAGAGCGGGGTGGCCAAGAAAGGGACGACAGGAAGGTCAAACAAATTAAAGGCACTGCAAATGAAAAATAACCAAATATTTATGTGAGTTTAAGAAGAAAGTAACAGACATACTGCCTGAGGGTTCTTGCTATTCCAGATGTTCTTGTGCACTTCAAACGTTCATGCCAAAAAATAGAATTTTGGAATTTGGTTTGACATGAACCAGGTGGGTAATGTAAATGCAAACACTGATTACAACATGATTATAATAAGAGACTAGAGGGAATAAACAAGGCTAATTCAAACTGTTGTGTTACAGGTTACCCTGTATCTCTGATCATTACACTTTTAATAAAGGAAAGGAATTGTTCCCACATTTTTTGAAAAACCTTCTTTCTTGCTGAGTTAGATGAGAAAATCAATAGAAATGTGTCCTTTCATTAATAGGCTTTAGCCAGCAGTTTTGTTAGCTTAGACTAGGTTAGCATAATGAGTCTGGGTAACATAATCTGCCATATCAGGACCTTTAAAGCTCAATAATAACCTTGTTACATTTTCTTTGGTTAACAGAAAAAACAAAAAGTGAAAACGACCCAGGCCAGAGCCAGGCAGGCAAACTACCTTCAGCCCTTATGCTATGCTAAGCTAACAGCTGCTGGCTCCGGTTTCTTATCGGACGCAACATAAGCATGGCATCTTCTCATTTAACTTGTGGAAAGACAGCAAGTGTCACGTTTTTATGTTAGTATTGAGTGGTAAGGGTGCTCTTTTACAAAAATATATAATCAGTCTTGTATCAAAGCATCCAATTAGGCCAATCAGGGTCATTTTGAAAATGCAAGAGCTTAGTGGTCACCCAGGCGCAACGGCATTTTATCTCATTTTGTTCATCCCACGCGTTTTTGTTCATGTGTTCATCTCTGTTTTCAGCCCACCGAGATGAACAGACAGATGCGGAGAATTATCAAACGATCCCAACAACACCGTCACCACAGCCACCTTTCACACTGCGGGAGCAATAAACCAGAGATGACTAAACTGACCAGTCAATCAGTGGTGCAAAGTGACATTTTGTATTTCCGGTCCCCTCACCGCCCTCTTCGCCTCTTTCATCTGTTTGTTCTTCAGTCACTTTCACCCCACATGGCTGCATATGGCCGAGGAGCCAAAGAATATTGAGGTTTTGTGACAGATCCGCTAGTGTCTCATCTGGCCTTGTTTTCCTTTCTTCCTTTATTGACACAACGTACAAAAAATGGCCTTTATCTGCCAGAGCCTGAGACTCCCCCCTCCCCCTTTTCTATTCCTCTCCCACTTGCTTTCACTGAAGCCTAATTACATGGTGGACAGAGTAATCGATACAGGAGAGAGTGAAAGTCCCCAACAGGCAGCTTGAGGACCCTCTTTACTCTCTTCAGTCGGCCCTTCTCATACTTACACTTGCACACTAGTGAGTCATCTTGACTTTTTGCAGACATTAGACCCTGGCTTGCCTATTCCCAGAGCGGACTCCATGCTGCATAAACAGAGGAAGTGCATTACACTATACCCTAGGGCAGAGCAAAGACACATCTCATGGAAAAACAAAAAACAAACAAAAAAAAAAGCAGTGAGAAGGCTGAGCATCCTCCATGTTGATGTTATGCAAAAATTACATTTTGTGAAGACAAAAATGATGATGGACCATATTTATTTTTGATGTTAAGTGCATTTATACACAGTGTAGTTTTGTCGGCCTTGTTGTTGTTGAAATTCAGTACCACATGTCAGCAGACAACAACAGCGTGATGCTGTCAAACTTTAAAGAGTGAAGCAATCTCATTGAGTTAGCTTGCAGTAAACCTAGCATGTATGTGCCGGTTTCACAGACAGATAATTCGTTCTTGTTTTTATGCAGCTGAGGTGGAAAGAGAGGCTGCAATCAGAAATCATGATTTTTTGTCTGCTGTTGTTTGCCAGAGTACAAAGCAACAGCACACGTCGGTGTGATCAGCAACATTTCAACCTTTTAATCCATACAGAGATATAATTTTGAAACATTACAAACAAATTGTTAAGGGATGATCATTATCACAGAATTGGCCTGCATGCCCAAAATATCTCATGGGCTGTAAAAACACTTTGTTTCCATAGATTAGTTGGATTTCTTTTTACTGTCATTAAAACACACACACACACACACACATATATATATATATATATATATATATATATATATATATATATATATACATATATATATATATATATATATATATTTAGATGTAATTTCATTATATATGTATCATGTGTATTATTTTATATGTGAGGCTGATACCAGTGACATAAGGTTACAAACAGTAACCTCACATATGGCGTCATTTCCTGTCTGTCACTTGCATAGGTGGGCAACATGAATCCCAATGTGAAAATGTCATACATCCCCACTAACTAAGAAAACTACCAAATTATAAATCATGAGGATTACAGAAGGTAAATAGTGTTAAGAACATAGTTAATTTTATTGAAATCATAAGGATTACAACTTGAAAAGGAAATAAAAGCATAGTTTAAAAAAAATGTTATACATAATAAAATAAAATACACATTGACCAGCAGCTTATAGACACCATCAGATTATCACTATTCAGCTCACAGTGTTTGAAAGGTATGGTACTTGCAGTATAACTTGGCTGGCTAAGCTAAAGTAACTGAATAATTGATCCATCCTATTATTTTCTCTATACTCTCAAATTAATTAATTCTATAGACAATGGATCACTGTTTGGAAGAAAGGATGAACATACTCAGCCCCTAACTGTATCTTTTAATCATAGTATAGATTCCCATTTTAAATTTGACAGGACCGACATCACCTAAATGTTCACAGACTTCGTTTTCTTCATTATTTATAAGTAAATGAGAATATCGATGGTCTCACAAATTATGATATTTTTCAGCATTGTGTTTCATAAAACAAAGAATAGACATGATATTAAATCAAGTGTCCTTATAAAAATACTTTTTACTTCCATTGGCAGACCGGAGCTTGTATGCAAACTCTGCAGCTCAATCTTTTTTTTACAAGTGCGCGTCTAATTAACTCTGACTGACCTTTATTCTTAGACAGAATTTCAATAACCATCATTTGAAACGTGTACCTTCACAAACTGAAGAACTGTAATTTGGGTAGCAGGGGGTTCATGAGTTCATGAGACTCAAGAAATGACAAGTCCATTGAAAATCACCACAAACCAACTTTGTTTTCTATGGCTGAAGAACCCGGTATCCTTGATGACTTCCCTCACCCCAGACACTTCCTCCAGCTCTTCCGGGGGATCCCAAGGCGTTCCCAGGCCAGCCGAGAGACATAACCTCAGTCTCATTTCGGCCGCTTGTATCCGCGATCTTGTCCTTTCGGTCATTACCCAAAGTTCATGACCATAGGTGAGGGTGGGAACGTAGATTGACCGGTAAATCGAGAGCTTCGCCTTTCGACTCAGCTCCTTCTTCTCACCACCACGGTCCGGTCCGGTACACGACCGCGCATAACTGCGGACGCTGCACCAATCCGCCTGTCAATCTCACGCTCCATCTTTCCCTCACTCGTGAACAAGACCCCGAGATACTTGAACTCCTCCACTTGAGGCAGGACCTCTCCACTCACCTGGAGAGGGCACGCCACCCTTTTCCGGTCGGTCGAGAGCCATGGCCTCGGATTTGGAGGTGCTGATTCTCATCCCAGCCGCTTCACACTCGGCTGCAAACCGCCCAGCACATGCTGAAGGTCCTGGCTTGATGAAGCCAACAGGACAACATCATCCGCAAAAAGCAGAGATGAAATCCTGTGGTTCCCAAACCGGACTCCCTCCGGCCCCTGGCTACGCCTAGAAATCCTGTCCATAAAGATTATGAACAGAACAGGACCGGTGACAAAGGGCAGCCCTGCCGGAGTCCAACATGCACATGTACTGGGAACAGGTCTGACTTACTGCCGGCAATGCGAACCAAGCTCCTGCTCCAGTCGTACAGAGAGACCGAACAGCCCTTAGCAAAGGCCCCCGGACCCCATACTCATGGAGCACTCCCCACAGAATACCACGAGGGACACGGTCGAATGCCTTCTCCAGATCCACAAAGCACATGTGGACTGGTTGGGCAAACTCCCATAAACCCTCCAAGCACCCTGTGGAGGGTTTCATGTCCCTATGGCTAGAGTTTTGTTCCAGGGATTGGGTCGTCCGAGGCCCCTGCCACGACTGCTACCCAAACCACATTGCACCGGCCCCTCATGGATGGACCTTCCTGCGGGTGGTGAGCCTACTGGAAGGCGGGCCCACGTCGCCATTTCGGGCTGAGCCCGGCCGGCTGGGCAGTCCCGTGGGCAAAGACCCGGCCACCAGGCGCTCGCCTGCGAGCCCCAACCCCAGGCCTGGCTCCAGGGTGGGACCCCGGTAACGCCAATCCGGGCGACGACGTAACGTAACGGCAACGGTCCTTGATATTCTTCTTTTCATGATGGGCTTGTGAACCGCTCTTAGTCTGGCCCGTCACCTAGGACCTGTTTGCCATGGGAGACCCTACCAGGGGCGTAATGCCCCAGACAACATAGCTCCTAGGATCATTCGGGCACACAAACCCCTCCACCACAGTAAGGTGGCGGTTCAAGGAGGGGTGTCTCAAGATCCATTTTACGAAATATACTGTTTGCAGCAATTCGCCCTTGTTGTGCATCTGATTACAGTTATCCATGTATCAGTCATTTGCTACTGTATATCTAGTCATGGCTGCAAGTAACTTGGCCTAGCAGTGCTGGATGAGTTGAGGCTTTGGTTCAATACCAATCTTGACACTATACTCTTAAATAGGAATTAAGGAACCATTTATTGTCATCTTTAACCTTTTTTACGCAATAAATCATTCAAAGTTTTACAACTTGTTTTTCAAGTGTGTTTTGAAAGCTACCACTGACTGCTACCCATTCAAGGCAGCCCTTCAGATTTAAACAATAGGCCCTAAATTAACCCCAAAGAGGCCACACTAGCATTGCTATAATATAAATGCTAAAAACAGCATACTAAGGTACTCACAATGACAGTGCTACCGTACTGATCTTTAGTAAATAATGTTTACCATGTTTACCAGTTAGCATGATTGCATGCTGACATTTCCGAATTAGCATTTATACTGAGTCTGATGGAGTTGTCATTAGATTTGTAGCTACAGTAATTGGTCATAAATCAAAATATTACAAATAAAAATGTTGGGTGAGACCACAAGATACAAAGTCTGGGGATTTACCAAAGGTTATTACAAACTAATTCATTCTGTCAGTGCCAGATTTTTTTCACAGTCCAATAGATGTCAAATCGTTCCACTTAAAACTACAAATGTTTTTCTGCTGGCACTAAGTAAAAAGTTAGGATCCCCAAAGGCTTTAAGGTACCATAGAAAACATGATTGTCTGAACAGATAGCCAATGCAATCCATCCAGTAGTAGTTGAGAGATTTCAGTCAAGACCAAATGGTGGACTGAGTGTACAGGTGACTGATTGACAGAGAAAACATTGCCATCCCCAGAATGGCCAAAAATCTTCCATCCTGTACTTTCACAGCCAGAGAAATCATGTTTTTCCTTACTGTCAGATCCTTTCCACAGTATATCAAGTAAGATCAAGTTTCCTGTGGATTTAAAGCTGGTGAAACTCGAATACAGATAAAGTGGGTCAGCCTCAGTTTACCAGCATATGTATCCAGCAATAACACTATAAAACATACTCCCATTAAAACACTGTGAAAAATATCTGACCTTTTCTCAGTGTTTCCTGCTCTTGTTACTGGCAGCCTTAGGAGAGACGTAAGAACGAGTGGTCTATGAAGCCCTCTCATCGGGGGATCTGATGATCCTGAGGGTTTGGATGTCTCTTGATTAAAGTCTTTGCAAGTGTACAAATGTGCGACTCATAAAACACAGAATAGGCATAATCAGTAATTCCGTGTGAAAAATGCAGTTCTTTCAGCGAGTGATCCAGCCCCTGTGGAAACAGTGGTCAAACATTAAAAACGGCAATAAATAATCCAGCTTAAACAGGTTGCCTCCCCAATCATATCATCCTGAATTCATCAGCGTCTATTTTTAGCCAGAGTGATTCAAGTGTCTCATCTGAGTGAATCATAGCTGATAGTGAACCTCTCCCATCTCATTTGGCTCCCTCTCAGCCCTATCTTTGTTCTGGCCACGTCTTGAAGGCTGAACATGGGTGTTCTGACACTACAGGATGAGAAGAGAGCACAAAGCCAGAGCTAATTAAAGAAGGCAAACTTCAGCGGCCTTGTCTCACTCTCATTGACCTTTATCAAAACACTGGCATTCATGTCGTGCAAATGCTGGCACACTCCACTGAAAGTGTAGGGGAAGAGGTAAACAAACACAGCCTCATTAGATTGCACCAGAGATCGTCCTATCACCCCGGTAATCTTGTGATGCTTAACAATTCCACACGCCCTCCCCACACTGGGGATTTTAAGCTGTGGATGGGTTAATGTAGGCATCACTGATGGCAATAAATTACAAGTCACATTTCATATCACTGGATACAAACAACCAAAAGTAATCAAACAGTTTGAAACACTTCATCATATGACCTTCATAGATGACCTGCTCTCTGCTTGCTATAACTTTGTTTGTCTGATTTTTACTGTGCACTCTTGTCAACATATTGAGTTTCAATATGCTGTTTTATTAAATTGTTGACCGAGAGCAGATAGAAAAGGTTCAGATATTTGTTATTACAGTCTGGATTATACTGTGAGGCAAAGCAAATAAGGTTTCAAAAGAGGTTTACTTACTACAGCTAGACCACTAATATTAAAGGCAATTATGTTGGTAGTTTTATGTTATAGATATTTGGGCAAATGTTCAATCCAGAGGGCAGCAGTGTTGATTTTATAGATGATTAATTGTCATCATGGTAGCATTTTTCAGCATTTTTAAAATTTGTGATGACAAAAATGATGAAATCTATTTACGTGTTTGTCAGCAGTAAGAACGATGAGGAAACTGTCAGGGAGGGACAAGTGGGGCTCAATCACTGGTAAAAACACAATGGATTTGCAGTGTCATTTGCAGATGAGTCACCCCAGAACTCAAACACACTTTTCTTTTTCAAGCTAAAAATATTTTATCGGCTAACCTAAGCTGGTGTGTCTTCGCTAACCTTGAAATACAATACAAGCTAATCATAGACTGTAGATTAAAAGATTGATTTCGATTGTTTCAAACTGAAACACATATGTGACAAAAAGAAGAATAAATGTTTAATGAAATGTAGCGTACATAATGGTGGACATGTGATGGGAGAAAGGTAGATAAATGTAGATAAATGAATGTATCAAATAATGTAGATGAATAAAGACATGTTTCATATTATAACAATTAAATCTGTCTGTCAACATTCAAACCTTATTACCATTCTATACCAACCGATTAATTGATATTTCATTCAGAAGTATATATATATATATATATATTTTAGTATATATAATATATATATAATATATTTTTATATATATATATTTTATATATTATATAGTTTGAATATTATAATGAAATGTTTAAATAAGGTATTACATTTTAACTAACCATTAGATTTGAGTTTTTCTTTTATTCGACTACATCTACAGCAGATTTACCAAACTAAATTCTAGTTAGACTAGACAAAAACTAAAAGAATTTAGGTGATGACATTAAATGTCATTTTGTGTGACTGACAAAAACTAAATCAGAATTTGCCATCACAATTATCACTGGTGAGCAGATATATAGTGAGTGACTAATTAAGGTAATGAGGGGCAGGTGACAGAGGGATGGTGGGAAGAGCTGGGGACAACTGCTGGGAACGGACGGGCAGAAAAAATGCAAAAATAACCGCTGACACAATTACGGTGTCAAAACAACTCAAATAAAGCTATATGCCAGACTTTTTCACATATTTTTTTTCAAAAGCACAGGTGCAAATAATAAAATTAATGATGGCTGAATTCCATTTAGCTGCCTCCGTCTCAGGGTGCTGGTATTGTTCACACTCGCTCTGTCACACTGTCATGACTTACCGGGACACACGAGTATAACGGAGCTGGTGTTATTAGTGACATTTGTGTTTGCGACAAATCAGAATGTCTGTATTACATTTATTTTTAACATTTTTTAAAACACAATAACAGAAAATTGATATGATGATTTCACCAAAATCATTGATATCTGAAATTGCATCTATATAGCACATGGATGAACAACTGGACAGAATAACTAGTACTACATGCTACCACTATGGGCTTATCAGTAACTGCCTGATGGTGTTCTCATGCCATGAAACACGTCAACAAGAGCTTCAGTGTGTTATTGAAACACTTAGTTTAGTTTGAATCAAACAGTTGCAAACCAGAGCAGATGACAGTCATTAAAGTCATTTGCACTCAGGGGGCCAAGGATTTTCAGCATTTCTTCTTTACTGCTAAATATGTTTTTAATACAATTTCTAACTGCCGTTCATGCCTAATAAGCAACACCCTAAAACATGCATGGAGGAAAAACATTGTTGGACTGACCTCTATGGGTCAAAATGGTTAAATGTTGGTGAACATGCCTAACTGTGATGTAGTATTAACACTGTAGTATTGTCATGTAGTATCACATTTTAAAGTGACATGGTGTGGACTAAGCATGCAGCAAATGGCAGCATGAGCAACCTGGGTGTAGTTACTCTTTACGGGCATGTTTCTTTGATAAATACAGAGTGAGTAAATAAAGTAGTGTTTTGTGTTATTGGACAATCTGCACCAACAACATGAGTGTTTTAGGCACCCTTCCTTCACTTTGATTGCAGCGACCATAATATATGAATATATGAAATTCAGCTCCACAAAATCTTGAATATTGCATGACTATGTTGTACTAATGTAATTACCCATCTATTTTCCATACCCCTGATCCTTTGCAGGATCGCGGGGGGTCTGAAGCTGCAGAAACAAACATAAATAAACTGTGGGCAATTTAGGGTACCTAATTCACCTGGCCTGCATGACTGAACTGCGGGATGACGGGAGTACCCAGAGGAAACGAATGGGTACACGAGGAACATGCAAATTGTACACAGAAAGGTCTCAGTCTGCCCAGGTTGTGTTCACCAGGTTGTGTGTTACCGCTGAGGAGACATGCCATCCAGATGTGATTAATACTGTGGAGATATGAACGATCCTGAATCGCCCCTCCCGAACATTAACGCGAATATGCAATTATTAGAAACCTTTTATTTATTTATTAATTTATTTATTTTTTAATGTTAACAAATGAAAAATACATTTTAAAAATATTATATTTTTAAAAAACTAAAAGTACTTTTGTTCACTGGCTGCCTTGTAAATATTAGATATTCGCTATAGCTTGATTATTCTGTTTATTGCACTGAGACTGATGATACTGCTAGCCATCACCGCCGTCCCATATGACCAAGATATAAGGGGCTGAGCAATTATTTTTAAAAGAACAGACGAAACAGAAGAACCCGAACAGAGAAAGAAACCTGACCCCTTCGTGGACAATCTTTGCAGTAGGTGTGGGTTCAGGGTTCCTCTCAGCTTTGGCAAGAATAAACAAAACACATATCAATAAAATGACTCACCCGCTGTTTGATTATTCAGTTAAATTGCTCGGGGAAAAGGTCCCAGGCAGTGCAGAGTCTGACGGGAGGAAATAGTGTGTGGATTGTTCCTGCTCGTGGAGTCCAGACAGCATGAGGGAATGAATTACAGCATAGCCTTTCACCTGGACTGTTCCCTCAGCACCTTAGCCTAGACATCAGTATGACCTCACCAGCCACCGCTGAAGATTCGCCACAGGGAAGAGATAACTCACGCTTGCAAAACTCTGTGTCACAGAGTTTGAGTCATTCTCTTCAAGCTCAGAAAGTGATACTTCCAGCAAATGCGAGCATTTCAACTGTAGTTTTTTTTTCCCCTCTGCATTGCTGTATGCTCTTTCTTTTGTCTCTTGTGTTTCACCAGAGTTCTTGAATAAATTCTTCTGCTGTCAGTCATTTTCCTTCCACATCATCTGCAGTGGCCGAGTCATTGGTACTTCTTTAAGTCTGAAGCTGAAGTGGACAAACAAAGTAAGTGTTAGGGAGATATGATGAGGGGAAATTCTGCCTCTCAGATAAAATCAAACAAAGAGGGACATCATTTGCCCTTTGCTACACATATGCAGGGCTGTTCAGCGCTGCCTATTTGCCTCTTGGACAAGAAATGTTTTAGTAGGTAGGTGTTTTTGTAATTCCAGGTTTCAGTGTGAGATATGAAACCACCAGTGAAGTCTTTGAGACAACTTCCATCAAATACCGAAGCAACCTTGCCTTAGCCTTGCCAGCACAAAACACACATTTTAAAATGAAATAAAAGAAATAGTTACAAACTCCTTTTTTTAAAAGAAATTCATGCGCAAACACAAACTGAAGGGCAACAACATGCAAAATGATAGAAAACTGAAATAATATACAGGAAGACAAAAGCTACAGGGAGGAAGAAAGAACTTGTTTGTTTGTTTGTTTTTTCAAAATACAGATTTGTGTTAGAGCAAAAATGAAGCATCATTCTTAAGATTTCAGGCGTTGACCGTGAACCACAAGGTCTCTGGTCTGAGTCCAAAAGCGAACCTTTGTTACCCATCTCTCTCTTCCTTCAGTTTTTTTCCAATTAAAAAAAACAAAATGTCAGTGTCAAATAAAAATGTCAGTCCTGTGTTGGGTTTTTTAATGCTTTTTATCTGGCCCCTTTTTTAATACTATGTATTTCTGTGATGTTTGTAAGAGCTATAGCCCGAGATGATGTCCTTGACAACCTTTTGTCAAAAACTATGAATTATTCCTTTCAGGTTTCTTTCTAATGTTTTGTTTAAAACCTGGTTGCTGTCTCTGCTGTGGATTTGTTTGACTTTGAGTATTTCACTGCTTCAAACACGCCTATGTTGTCGCTCAGATTGAAGTGCAGCCTCTTCAGTTTTACGCTTCATTTAAATGTGTAACCTTTTGTGGCACTAAATTGTAGCCATTGATATCTCCATCTTGGGAGCCAACACTACCTGTTCACATCACATGCATACTGTAAGGACAGGAACTGAGGAAGCTTTTAAGTGAGATTTAATACGGAGCCAGCATGTCTCTTTGCGTCCCTCACATCAAGTCGACAGGAATTCAATAATTCCGGGGTCTCATTAAGCGCCGGAAATTTACCTGCTGTAACGTGTCGGGAGCACATCTGCAGTGAGAGCACACCAAGTCTGGAGTGCAGAACAATCTGCAGCAGCACCAGCAGTTATTGTTCATGCAGCACCTCACCCTGGTGCCCAGTGCTTCACAATTCTTATTCAGAGAGAGACCTTCTCACAGCTACTGCGCCTTCCATCCCTTTGCTTTGCCACTGACAAAAAAAAAAGAGAGGAAATCAATGAAACCAAGGATCAATAGGACTCCTCCATCGCCGATCCCATCTGCTCCTTTTTTTAAAAGATGATGTAAAGTTCAGCAGTGAAAATAGCTGCAGTCTGACATTAATTCCCCCAACCAGTTGTTCTAATTCATTATGTGCAAACCTCCACTGCGAGTGGACACAAACAAAGCTCCCACTACCTGTTTGATATCATAATCTATTCAACAATAATGGCTTTTTCGTCTTTTTTTTTTTTTTGGCACTTTTAAAATTCAGTTTACTTTTAAAGTCTTACGCCCAAGGAGACACTTGAGCCCCTCTGACATTTAGTCCAGAAGGCTTCATGCTCTGTGATAAGAGAACCAAATGCAGAATAAATTAGTGTGGAACATGCAGGGCTTCCACTGAAAGGACACAGCCAGGGTGCATGCATTCAGAAATTACACACCGCAAAGTACCCAAGAGAAGTATATGATTTTTGCTGTGATTTAGCTTCAAGCTTGTCAAATGCTCTTTGTTTTCTCTGTTTTGGTAAACCAATACATCATGGTAGAGCATCTTAAAAACACACATTATCTGCCTGTTGCGATTCAACCTTCACACGTCAAAATTCATACCTTTCCCTGAATATTATCTCACACTCCCTTTTTATCTTCATTGCAAGCAGGCATAGCATTTGTAACTCTTATCTGCATTATGTAATGAAAGATGGTCTTGTGTCAGGGCCTTATTTAGAATGAAGGAGACGAAAGGAGAGAGATTGTGCAGATACTGTCAAAGAATAATTTATATCGGCAAGAGAATGAAGTAGGGACAACGCACGGGTCGTATCTACCAACGATGCACAGATTAATGAGGTAAATGAGGAAAGGAACACTCAAATGTTTTCATTATGTCCATTCGTCCATCAGTAAATACTCTACAAACACTGACCGCAGCGTTGTGATCCCTTGATGTATTCAATGGTGTATAATAGTAGATGAAATATATAGGCATGTGTTTACAAACATTATTGATGTATAGAAATAATCCACAGTGACTGATGGGAAACATGTAGCCTGGTTCCACTCAGTCTGCCTACGAGTCCAAGTAAGTTAAGTGTAAAAGTGACAATTTGCCGCTTTACTTGCATGTCTTTGGCTAGCTTTCCCCCCCGTGTTTCCAGTCTTCACGTAAAGCTAAGCTAACTGGCTGCTGGCTGTAGTGGTGTCAATTTGGCTTTGGCTCCGTTTACTCCATTTACTGAATTTAATGTGGGATCAACCCCTTTGTTTACTTTTAGTCATTGTACCTTTAAGATGGAGGGCAATTTTCATGCTACGGACATGAAGCGTGCGGCGTGACATCTGTTTTTCCCTGATGGACTCTCTGTGCTTTTAGAAGTCATCAATCATGTATGACATATTAGGCTGACTCATTTCGTTCCACTTTGAATGCAGTAGCTCTATGTGTATTATTAAATTTTTATTAAAACACAAATGATGCTTTAATACTTAAATTTGGAATAATGTTATCTAAGTTGCATAAGTGTAACACTTATTCAAAGTGTCACTGTCCTGATTCAGCAAATTGGCGTGCGCACACAGTCGCATCCGCCCATAATTAAGTTCTCCAACACAATGCTTGCAGGGCCGCCTCGATGAACTGAAGTGACCCAGTCTCATTTATTCCTGCTTTTATCCCTTGAGGCACTGACTACTTCCTGTGTCTCCTCAGACAAGCTGTGTAAAGATATGGCTACAGGTGATTGATTGAATAATCCTCTGCATCCCTTATCTCAGCCTGCTTCATCACTCCATCCAGCCTCCAGAGCAAATCTCCACATCGCCTCATACTAAAAGACGGGCCACAGGTGAGAACAGCACTTCCAAGTCTATCTCCAGACCTCTCTCTCTCTCTCTCTCTCTCTCTCTCTTGCTCTGACACAGACACACATGCTGTTTTTCTTTCACTTGTCACTTTGTGTTGTTTTCATTTTTTTCTCACACATGGTTCAGCAATTTCACACACACACACACACACACACACACGTGTATGTCATTGCTAAGACTACATGTATTAATTAATAAGCCATTATATTGTCAGATAGTTTGCCTCTAATGTATTATCATCTTCTGCGAAATGTCACCCTACCCACTAAAACATGCCATTAACAGCCTAAATGGTTCAGTGTGAAACCTTGCAGGCTTTCCAGGGTCAAAGTACAGATTGATTTTCCTTTCCAGCTGTTGGCCTTTTTCCTCCATCACGTGGCCTTGTGTGGAGGCCTGTTTTTTTCATTCTCATTACAAACATTGAAGACAGACAGTACAAAATCAATGCTTGACTCCTCGCTTTAACCTTGGAATGTCATTAGTGTCTGCACATTAAAGCCAAGCTTGACTTGAGCTAATTTAGCTAAATGAGGATATCTTCCAGCTGAGATGGAAAGATGAAGGGGAACCTTGGCAGTGTGTGACATTTGCATTCATTGTAAAACACTTTTGGACTACTACAGTATGAGACACGCATGACAGCCACGGTTTGTAGTTTGCTTTGTGCATTAGAGCTGCGCCATCTCACACAAAGAGACGAGTCAGATCAAGTGAATTTTATTTATATGGGCTTTAAAAAACTGTGCAGTATGCAACAACTTCTATGCTAAGACCCTCAATTTGGACACGGAAAAACTGCCCCAGAAACTTCATTTAATAACATTTCAATGAATTACTGAATGAATGATTTAATTCTGAAATACATTTTAGAAAAAGATGTTCAAACAAGATTAAAAGGGCATTTTGGGAGTAATACTATTCATGAAGGATTTCAGTAATATTTCGACATTGTTGGAAAATGCACTTATTCGCTTTCTTGCTGTGAATTAGTAAAAAAAATTAATACTATTTTAATATCTTTGCGCCAAAGTATGAAGTTGGAGATGACTGGCTTTGATTAGCTGATGATAGGCATGGGAAAAGAGCTAGCTTAGCTCTGTACAGCGTTTAAAAAAAATACCAGCTAACACCTCTGGATCTCCTTTACTGAATTAAACAGAACTCTAAAACTGTAATCCCCCCCCTAGTCTTTATTAACTCATGAATGTAATGAAGAAATGTGCCAGTCAGTGCTATGGCATAGCTCATTAATGTGTTTTTAATAGGTTATGGAAGACAATGGAGGTTTATGGTACATAGGAATCAGCTGTATCAGGTTTTGCTTACACAGATAATACTTAGTATGATAATTTCTTTCCTGTTGTCTGGGGATTTGTTCTTGTCTAAAAGCAAAATACTGATCATATACAATCATATTGTCAGACATATCCTTTACATCGCTCCAGGAATGTACTCTTCTCTTAACTGTGTCTTTTAATCTACTGTTGCAGAATGTACTCGATATAAACAACACGACTGTCTCAGAAAGAGACATTTACACTCCCACTGTTGGACTCACACTCACTCACGCATCTTATCACCTCACATAATGAGATGCCTCGCCTCATTTATATGGTTTGTATGTTTACTTGTAGGGGGAATTATTTGTCACCCATATCCATCACTGATCAGCCTCCGTTTGATACGTGCATCTGGGCAATCTCGAGTCCAGCTGGGGTGCCAATTGTCCTCCTTCTCATCCTAGGTGGAGATATTCTTTATGCCACCACCCGATCTGTTCATCACACGGGTGAGCTCTTCCAGCCTGCTGCTTGGCAGACACTCATTACAGCCAGAGTAAGTCTTGATTAGAATAATGGGAAATTAAATATTTTAAGAGGAAGGATACCCACTCTTTAAAGTCTTAATCAATTTTATAGATATTGTCAGAGAATTAAATGAGAGAGGTAAAATTAGCATTTTCCAGCTCTAGCGCTGAAAGGCCCCCCTTTCCTCCAGCTACATTCTAAATACAGATCACAAATAGAGGAGAAGTAATGAGTATTTCCAATGTAAATGTCTCCATTACACTGAAACATTTATCTCTGACTCTTCTGTTTCTTCAGCTTTCAAGTGTGTGCATCCACATATAGCTCATAGTGGACGGGCGATCCTGTACTGAAATCTGTAAAAGCATGCTGGTGGGGTCAGAAAACATATCTGCTAAAATATACGCCATATACACAGTGTCCCCTATTCCCCAGCTATCATTTTGACAACATTTTCCTCTTTAATGTAGCTTGTGCCTTATTAAGGCGGCTCATCACGAGGCATGCTGAAACAGTGAGCTGGTGTCTGTTTTCAGGCGGCGCACCTGCGGCAGCCGCTGAAACAAACAATTTTGATGGTTGAGGATTTACCTGTCATTTTCTGCAAGAGTATCAAGAGGGCCCATGTTCTCATAGACTTGAGAATGACCTGTCAGAAAGTGATAGATTGTACATAACCCCTGTTTTCTGAGAAACATGAATAATAAGAAACAAACACTGGGCTTTGCGACACTGAAAGGATTTGGTGAAGTGAAGCCCAAAGAGAACAAATGTGTGTGCTTGGCATGAGTAAAGAGGAGCTATGGTGCGTGCACCCTCCTCGTGCTATAGGCGCGCGTGTGTAACCAACTTGCGGCTTTGCCTTTATTGCACTCTTTCTCCTCTTTTGAATGAATCGAATTACATGCGCTGCAAAGATGTCTGTGCCAGTGAGCAATGAGAGAAGAATTACCGCCCATTGTGCTGAATGTTTACATCAAACATTAATGCCGTAAAATATATGAAGCAATGATGCTGAGGTTGCATGTACGTTTATAGTGTTTTCAGACTCAAACAGTGAGTAATTAAAATCCCAGCCACCTTCCCTTCACCTCCCCCTGCAATGCTAGATAGGGCGTCAATAATTAGCAGCAAAAAAAAGAAGAAGAAAAAAAAAGGGAGAGTGCCGGTGAATAACTGAAAATAAATGAATGAATAATCATTTAATTGAGGATGCTGTGGAGGATTGTTGAAATTACTGTGAATAATGACCATACAAATTAGACAGTGCGCCCCATTGGTGAACATGAGTTGGTATACACGATACCACAATTATTCAAGCACTCAGCTCCAATCTTTGCACTTGACAAGAGGGAACACTGGAGAGGTATGCGCGTGGGACTCATTGGGCCTTTTTTCTTTTTTTCTATTATCATAAACCTCTCACATGTTTCTGTGGGGTTTGCTTGTACTGTTGTTCCGGGTCTCATTCAGCCAGTACTCTAAACTTCCCAAACCTTTTATGAACCGCTCTTCAACCTGATCAGTGCCACTTGTTCATGAGGAGGTGTGCACTGTGAGGTTGCTCGCCCCCAAATTCATTTTATTTATTTATATGTAGTGTAAGGGACCAACAACCGATTTCACCCTCAGCTGCATCAAGTACATCTGTTCAGCGCATGTGTGAGCGTGTTACCAAGGCGAGATATATATTTTCATATTCATCTGCATATTCTATAGCGTGTGACATGTGGAGGGGTGGTGATGAAACAACCTCTGTGGATAAACTGATAAATAATAGCCCGGGTTTCTCAGCTCATTTCCTTTGATTGACTCAAGCTCACACTTAAAAGGAAATGAACCTGGGCAGGAGTGACAAGCCTATTCAGCGTAATGCATTGTGGTCTTCCGAAGACTTCAGATTTGTGCTTGCTGTCTGGAAAAGCCACCATCCTCTGCCATAGGAGTGGTTAATGAAGTGTGTTCCCGGGTCCTGCTTGGCAGTTTGACGAAAACCACAGAACGGGGCGATCCTCTTCCCTTCCCCGAATAAAGGACAGGGGGAGTTAGATGGTTGGGAGTCGGCTGATTTTTCTTCCTGTCAGGAACAGACACGTGGAAGCAACCAGCCTTTACCTTGCAGCTGTTGAACACTTTTAATTGTAGCCCCTTCGTGTGCTTGGAGAGGAAATAAGCTCTGAATTATGAAATTACTTCTCATTTTAATCTTTGAGGCAAATTATGCTATTTCAATTTCAGTACTATACTTTTTGCATTTTTAGCTACTTGACTTGTCCCTTGAATCTGTTTATAAGACAAGTGAAAAGAGGATTCAGTGTTAGAATACATTAACAGGCTTTAGTTGAGCCCTCCCTTTGGATAGGAAAATCATTTCCGTGATGTTGTTTAGACTATTTCCAAATAATTGCCCTTTGAATGTCCTCTCTCCTGAGATATACTTATGGGGGTAAAAATAGTTAGAGGGGCACAGCGGTCTCTATATACTTCATCGTTAGTTGGTATTTTACTGGCCTGTCTTCAGCAGACAAAAAAAGTTAAGTCTTCCTGTTAATGCATTGGGTTACTGAGGCATGTAAAAGTAATTTCTGCATTAATCCAAGAGAGAAAGGAATTTAGGCTGATAAGAAGCAATCCTACTGGCCCACGGGTCTGTTTGCTTCGCAGTAGCAGAGAGCGACAACACAGCTGACCTCATGTTAACAATATGGGAACGTTTATCTATATCCTTTCTTATGCTGGTGGTAATGTATGAGGATTTTTAGGGTGTTGCTTCCCATTGAATTAATCTGTGTACGCACACCATCATATTATAAAGATTTGTTGTCATTAGAGGAATGTGGTCACGCTGGGCTCGGCCTCCCTGAAGCACCCACATACTGTATACACTAATAAACGTGCAAAAACCAGTGACAAAAGGCCTTCAACTGCAGCCTTTAAGATTACAACCGAAAAAAAGATTGTTAAATAAGATACATCTTTAGATCATTTTGTAACCCATTCTGACAAATACGAAGACACACCACTGGGGTCAGAACAAGGTCTGTAACATCATGACACAGCAAGCTTGCCAAATGAGTTTCGCGTTGTAACCTCTAACCCCTGTAACAATACAAGTCTGGTGTAGAGCTAAGCACCAGTTTGAAGGGCACCAGAACCATGCACTATGCAAAGTCATCAACCGTGCCCAAGGTCCAAGTTTTGCTCTCAGTTGACCATCTGGCAAATCCGCTCTGCATCTCTGGTCCCATGGTGATGCTCAAACTGTTTATAATAAATTTTCTTGCAGTCATGACTAGAACAGAAAGGGTCAGAAATACTGAAACAGAAATGTTCCAAAATGCTCTGAATGTAAGCAGTGCTTGGATTATATGAAACCACTATATGAAAAGCTATGGAAACAAGCCATGTTGGAATTATTTCTTCTTTTTATTAAGAAGAAGTCATTGTTTAAAATGTGAAGCCTCCAGATGGAGAGAGAGAGAGAGAGAGAGAGAGAGAATGAGAGAATCTGAAAACAAAGTTTCCCGTGGACAGTGGAAACCAGCCATGATCTGTTAAGTGTTACAAAGTTTTACTTGTGGAAGCACTTATAGATCCCACTCCACTCCACTGCTGCCAGGTAGCCATTGAACCGCCTCCCGTCTGTGACAGTATCCTGAGCTGAGACAAACACTCTGCTGCCCTGCTGCATTGGGTGATTACGGCAGGAAACATGACTGCTGTAAACCTTTAATGCAGAGAGTCAGTTGCTCTTATAGTGCACATTCAAGCCTGCCTTTCCAGAAAACATGAACGCTTTGTTATATTATGACCATATGTGTGTGTGTGTGTGTGTGTGTATATATATATATATATATATATATATATATATATATATATTTATATATATATACATACATATATACATACATTTGCCATATCCATAGCAGCTAAAGTCCTGTAGAGAACTGTAATGCTAACAAGAGAACTGTAATGCTAACACTTCTAGCCAAGACCACAAAATGCTCTTGAATGCATGTTGAGCGGATTAAATGCTATTATTATTATAATGCTAAAGAATGTGACGTGGTCTTGATGAGCCAGCTTCAAGCTCTTAGTTGTGGCCTCAGTCGATCCTGGGTCAATTCATGGCTCACTAGAGTGAATGCATCACTGATACTTTGTACTACACAAAAAACTTATTGGTGTCTGTGAAAGGCTAAAAGGCTAATTGAGTCAATTCTCTCTCTCTCTCTCTAATACAACTACTGTGGCAGAAGAAAGATATAGGCAACACTGAGGTTAATGCATCTATTTCCTTAGATAATATCACCACTGTGTGACAGGTGAGTTTAACTACCAATAATCTCGGGAAAACACTGGCACATCCGCATCCTCCGCGGTAGAAAGTAAATAGTTTTTCAGAATGCAGCAAATCAGTTGTTGTGATACACAGAGGACAGAAATCATTTTAGAATTGGTTTACCACCATACATTCATTTAATTTATTCCCAGATTCATCTCTTGTCCTCACAGTGTCATATATATACTGAGACAGTGGGCATCGCTCCAGCACTGTGCATTTCAAAACAGCTCTCTGTTGAAAAACCACTTAATCTAACTGTTTAATGAAGTGAAAGACAAGAAATCTTTAAGCACAAGAACAATAGAGCTCGGTGGCCATTAATCACTTATTCAAAGTGTGTCTGCCTGGTTGTCCCTTTATCACTGCACTCCAGTCACAGCACTGCCACTAAGCCATTTTTGAGTCACGGTGACAGCATGCTGCTTTTAACACGTTGTTTTAAACATTTTTAGGATGTGATATTTTTGGGGAGCCCAGTTATTTTCAAATTTCAATCAATAATGTATTAAAAACCTCAAAACTTGAAGGTTTGGGAAAAACAGCAAAGCAAAGCAGGCTGAGAGAGAGACAAAAATAAATTGAATAGAAAGCACTCATACCTTGCATTAGAAATATAAGAATCCTTCATCATCTTCATCTTCATCTTCTTCATCCGCCTTGGTCCGGGACCGGGTCGCGGAGGCAGCAGTCTGAGCAGAGATGCCCAGACTTCCCTCACCCCAGACACTTCCTCCAGCTCTTCCGGGGGGACCCCGAGGCGTTCCCAGGCCAGCCGAGAGACATAGTTTCTCCAGCGTGTCCTGGGTCTTCCCCGAGGCCTCCTCCCGGTGGGACATGCCTGGAACACCTCCCTAGGGAGGCGTCCAGGGGGCATCCGAAACAGATGCCCAAGCCACCTCAGCTGACTCCTCTCGATGCGAAGGAGCAGCGGCTCTACTCCGAGCTCCTCCCGAGTGACCGAGCTTCTCACCCTATCTCTAAGGGAGCGCCCAGCCACCCTGCGGAGGAAACTCATTTCGGCCGCTTGTATCCATGCGATCTTGTCCTTTCGGTCATTACCCAAAGTTCATGACCGCCATAGGTGAGAGGTGAGGAGCGTGGTAGATTGGCCATGGTAAATCGAGAGCTTCGCCTTCGCTCGACTCAGCTCCTTCTTCACCACGACGGTCCGGTACACCGACCGCATAACTGCGGACGCTGCACCAATCCGCCTGTCAATCTCACGCTCGATCTTTCCCTCACTCGTGAACAAGACCCCGAGATACTTGAACTCCTCCACTTGAGGCAGGACCTCTCCACCCACCTGGAGAGGGCATGCCACCCTTTTCCGGTCGAGAACCATGGCCTCGGATTTGGAGGTGCTGATTCTCATCCCAGCCGCTTCACACTCGGCTGCAAACCGCTCCAGTACATGCTGAAGGTCCTGGCCTGATGAAGCCATCAGGACAACATCATCCGCAAAAAGCAGAGATGAAATCCTGTGGTTCCCAAACCGGACTCCCTCCGGCCCCTGGCTACGCCTAGAAATCCTGTCCATAAAGATTATGAACAGGACCGGTGACAAAGGGCAACCCTGCCGGAGTCCAACATGCACTGGGAACAGGTCTGACTTACTGCCGGCAATGCGAACCAAGCTCCTGCTCCGGTCGTACAGAGACCGAACAGCCCTTAGCAAAGGCCCCCGGACCCCATACTCGTGGAGCACTCCCCACAGAATACCACGAGGGACACGGTCGAATGCCTTCTCCAGATCCACAAAGCACATGTGGACTGGTTGGGCAAACTCCCATAAACCCTCAAGCACCCTGTGGAGGGTATAGAGCAGAGCTGGTCCAGTGTTCCACGACCAGGACGAAAACCGCATTGTTCCTCCTGAATCCGAGGGTTCGACTATCGGCCGAATTCTCCTCTCCAGTACCCTGGCGTAGACCTTCCCGGGGAGGCTGAGAAGTGTGATCCCCCTGTAGTTGGAACACACTCTCCGGTCCCCCTTTTTAAAAAGAGGGACCACCACCCCAGTTTGCCACACCAGAGGCACTGTCCCCAACCTCCATGCAATGTTGCAAAGGCGTGTCAGCCAAGACAGCCCCACAACATCCAGAGATTTGAGGTACTCAGGGCGGATCTCATCCACCCCCAGGCGCCTTGCCACTGAGGAGCTTACGTGAACTACCTCAGTGACTTCGGCTTGGGTGATGGACGAGTCCACCTCAGAGACCCCAGCCTCCGCTTCCTCATTGAAAGGCAAGTCGGTGGGATTGAGGAGATCCTCGAAGTATTTCTTCCACCGTCCGACAATGTCCCCAGTTGAGGTCAACAGCTCCCCACCTGCACTGTAAACAGTGTTGGCAGAGTACTGCTTCCCCCTTCTGAGGCGCCGGACGGTTTGCCAGAATCTCTTCGAGGCCGACCGATAGTCCTCCTCCATGGCCTCACCGAACTCCTCCCAGACCCGAGTTTTTGCCTCCAGGACCGTCCGGGCTGCGGCTTGCTTGGCCTGCGGTACCTGTCAACTGCGTCAGGAGTCCCACAGGCCAACATGGTCCGATAGGACTCCTTCTTCAGCCTGACGGCATCCCTTACTTCCGGTGTCCACCACCGGGTTCGGGGGTTGCCGCCACTACGACAGGCACCAGAGACCTTGCGTCCACAACTTCGAACCGCCGGCGTCGACAATGGAGGCAGAGAACATGGTCCACTCGGACTCAATGTCCCCAGCCTCCCTCGGAATCTGTGAGAAGCTCTTCCGGAGGTGGGAGTTGAAGACCTCCCTGACAGAGGGCTCGGCCAGACGTTCCCAACAGACCCTCACAATACGTTTGGGTCTGCCAGGTCTGTTCCAACTTCCTCCTCTGCCAGCGGATCCAACTCACCACCAGGTGGTGATCGGTTGACAACTCAGCCCCTCTCTTTACCCGAGTGTCCAAGACATACGGCCGGAGATCAGATGAAACGACAACAAAGTCGATCATCGACCTCCGGCCTAGGGTGTCCTGGTGCCACGTGCACTGATGGACACCCTTATGCTCGAACATGGTGTTCGTTAAGTTATGGACAAACTGTGACTAGCACACTTTGAAGTCCAATAACAGAACACCGCTCGGGTTCAGATCAGGGAGGCCGTTCCTCCCGATCACGCCCCTCAGGTATCACTGTTGTTGCCCACGTGAGCGTTGAAGTCCCCCAGTAGAACAATGGAGTCCCCAGTCGGAGCACTATCAAGTACCCCTCCTCCCCTCCCAGGGACTCCAAGAAGGCCAGGGTACTCTGTACTGCTGTTCGGCTCCGTAGGCACAAACAACAGCAAGAGACCTATCCCCAACCCGAAGGCGCAGGGGAAGCGACCCTCTCGTTCACCGGGGTGAACTCCAACACATGGCGGCTGAGCTGGGGAGCTATAAGCAAGCCCACACCAGCTCACCAGCCGCCGCTCACCCTGGGCAACTCCAGAGTAGTGGAGGGTCCAGCCCCTCTCAAGGAGCTGGGTTCCAGAGCCCAAGCTATGCGTGGAGGTGAGCCCGACTATCTCTAGCCGGTACCTCTCAACCTCCCGCACGAGCTCAGGCTCCTTCCCCCCCAGCGAGGTGACATTCCATGTCCCTATTGCCAGAGTTTTGGTCCAGGGATTGGGTCGTTCGAGGCCCCCCCGCCACGACTGCTACCTGGAAGGCGTGTGTGCACGTCATTGCAATCCTGTAATGGCTGCAGCCTGGGCTGGAAGGCATTGAATCCCCAAGGCCATGGGCTGAGCCCAGGGTCCCGTGGGCAAAGATGCCCGGCCTGCATGCCACCAGGCGCTCGCCCAGGATTAATGCCCATGGGGCTTCCTGTAATGGCTGCACCTGATTTTGCCAACCGCTCTTAAGGTTTGCCTCGAAACCACCATATGGAATGGATGGATCTTGTTCAAATCCATAAGGTGGCGGTTCAAGGAGGGGATCAAAAATAAGAATCCTATGTTACCCAATTACACACACATTGTGTGAATACCTGTAAAGTGATTTCGGTATATTTTGTTGTGTCTATTTTATGGATTGCCCTACATGCCCTACTTTTAAGTTATATTTATTGCTAATTTATAAGCTGGGGAATGTGCTCATATCTGTTATTTGACTGAGAGTTTAGCAATTTTTTTTAACTTTATACACTAGTAAGGCCCAAAGTTCGAAGCACCTCATTGTATGGAAGATGTAGATACCCCTTGTTATCAGCTTTTCAGAAGTATGTGTGCTTGCTTATTTTTAAATGACCATATTATTCACCTTACAATATTGACATTCAAGGATAAGACCTGTGGCAGTAGCTTTTCAATATAGTCACATTCAAAAAATCCCTTTACATATTCTGTCATTTCATCGTTTGTGTCATGGTTTTGCAATTACCATGCAAAATTCAAATACATGTACACAGGAGGGGGCACACATTCACACATTTAACTGCTCATGTTGAATGCAAAAGGAAAATGCTGGTGGCTTGTCTGCTTCTCATAAATAAGATACAATACACACCTGACAGCAGTGAGGGACTATTTAACATGTGGTTTATTTATTGTGAGTGTACCCCCCCCAATCCTTTGTGTATATTCAATGAATGAGCCACTGAATGGAGTGGTGCTTTGAGGAGTTTTTCTTTTCAGTCCTCTCAGACTTTGTGTTGTGGTGGCAAACAAGCATGACCTGCCTTGCATGTATAATCTTTTGTAATAAAAAAAAAAAACTAGGAAAAAAAGTAAGAATTTCTTGTGACTAACATACAGGTAAGTACACACGTAACACAAATAAAGTGATGCAGTCTGTCCTGTCTAATATCCTAGAAGTTAAACTCATACGTCTAAATGGAATACAGGATTTTATTTTAAAATCACTTCTTAGTGTACCATGAGTCCCCAATATATCTAATATATTGTATGTCTGTATGTGTGTCTCTCTGTGTGTATGTGCTATTTTGGGGGTGTTGAGCCTGTATTCAGTAAAAAGCCTTTTCTGTGGCAATAGCACTGACAGTCCCAAACGATAAGGCAAAGAAGCTGCCATAAAATACTGGGATTACTATTTGTGATCAGCAGGTGTGTCAACATTCTCATTTTATCAGGCCATTTCACACCAGCTTGCACTCCAATGAATATTATTCCACATTATCATATGCTTTACAGATACCGGCCAATGATATGGCTGCCCCTTTGTAACTCCCTTTCCTGGCGCACACTGTTTTCATGAACTTTGATAAGTTTAGCTGCTGTGGAAGACTCACAGTTCAGTTCAGTAAGGGCTGAAATAAGTTTAGATTGAATGATGTCCATGGAGATGCTAATCTGGTGTGGAGGGCTTTTAATAAGACTTTATAAAGGTCACACAAATATGAAATAAGGTATGGTGAAGAAAATGCAGCAATGATGTACATTTTAAAGCACAAAGCACACCCCTCCAGTCAGTGTTAGACAGAATAAAACATTGGCTGTGTGGTTTGTAAAGCACTTAACTCTCGGGAATTACACCTGGACGTGTGTGCGTGTGTGCAATTAATCCTGTAATGGCTGCACCTGATTGAACAAGATGTGAAAAATATGGAATGATGCTGCATGCTTCAGTGAGGATTAATGCCCATTTCCTGATAGGACCAAGGTCAAGGTTTGCCTCGACACCTTTGAGGATTCTTGTTCAAATCCATTATTCATCAAAAATATGCAGGAATTACACATTACATACTAACACACACAGAATGATATCTTCGGTAAACACTTGCTTGCATGTTTAGGACACACACATAATTATGAGAGTCCCCAAGGCAACACAGACTGAAGATCTCATGAATAGTTCAGATAAGAATGGATGAAGACCTGGGAGAGGAAAACCAATGCTTTCATCTGTTTATTTACACATAATTATGAAGTCCCCAGGCAACACAGACTGAAGATCTCATGAATAGTTCAGATAAGAATGGATGAAGACCTGGGAGATGAAAACCAATCTTTCATCTGTCATGAATGCAGGAGCACTCTGCTGCCTGAGATGATCTCACCTGATCTAAAGAATGACCCAGAACTCTTTTAGTGCAACATTTAAACAGCAAACAAGAAACAAGGAATATTTCAGAATATTGGTATCTTCTGGACTCATTGGCTTGGCATGGAAATAAATAAAAAAAATAAAAAAAACAAGCAAACAAGGAAACAAGGATAATGCAGTCTACTTGATTCACTTTGGGTTGAAAGCAGGGTAAAGGGGAACAATGCCCCTGGAAGAAAACTCTCTAATAGAGCAACAATGATTGATACAAACGCCAGTGTTTGGAGGGTCACATTTAACAGACACATTTAAACCATTTCAACATATTTTTAACTCACACATTCAGCCCAGAGTCAGAGAAGAGGTACTTGATCCCTTGACACCAGTACTTTTAAAAAGCATTCATTTTAACCGTGATATCTGAATGTCATTCAGTGGCCTACAGTATGACTTTTGTTCATAGAAAATAACAGGAATAATGAGACAAAATGTTACAGTCCTAAGATATGGTTGGCAGAGAATGTCTGAGGCTGTGATGAAAACTATGTTGGAGAAAAACATTAGGTTGGGTAACCAAACCGATTTGGCAAATAGCCTAGGACATTATGTCTAAGGAATATGACGAAGATATCATTACCAAGACAAATTGTTTCTCTGAGCAGTCACCCCTGACCTTTTAAGACGAACCAGGTTACACAACCTCCCCAGCTGAAAATAACAGAAAAACTTACACCAAAACAGGAAGATGGAATTCATCTGGTGAAAACATTGCCAACATTGCCAGTGTTTGCCAAGACTCGTATCACATACACACACATGAAGTATGCAGCCGATATAAGGGACCCAGTTTTTGTGTGGACGGGACTGTCTATGTGAACTCTAGGTCAAGATATGTGTCATGCTGACAATTGGACTGAATAAAGATCCCGCAAATGGCTGAACTTCTGTCTCCAGTTGCTTGTTTATATCCAAATCTCGCAATAACAAAAACCAACCACTGGAAACATAAAAATGAATTTAAAGCATCAGTGTGAAAAATCTTTATATGACTGCAGCATCTCTGAAATGCTGCAGAGATTTCAGTATGAAAGAAACGCTGACACAGTTGGTCAAGCATATTTGTGTCTCTTGGTAAGTCTATTTAATTTATAAGACAGCATTTTACAGTACTTACTCAGGGCTCTCAAAGCTATCAGTCAATTGCAAACTCATTTGCTTAGCTAACAGTACAAATAATGTTTTTAATAAGTTGTGTTAGATAACTAACTACTAATGTTAGATAAGTAGATAGAGTTTGCTAACTCAGAGAATTTTTCCTTTCAAATGACATTTTATTGAACGAAACACTGTACAGTGGTCAACAAAATGTCAAAGGGTCAAAAAGAAACCCCCAAAAGTAACTAGTGTTAGACTGGCTGGTTAGCAATTTAGCAGTTCGGTCACCAGCTCCAGCAATTCACCAACTAGTCCTGTTAGTATAGTCATTACATCACCAAGCTTCTCTCTCCAAATAAAAAAAATGCATAGATTAATTATGCCAAACCACTGTGGGTCTGTGGCCAGGCCTGAAGCATGGAGGGGTTAGCGGTGTGTTGCTGTCAACCTTATTGTCTTTGCTGATACAACTGATAGTAGTCCCTAAAGGCATAAATGTTAAAATCTTATGTACAGGGGCTTTAATATTGTGTAAAGTAAAGAAAATACAACCCACATTGCCTACCTATGTTTTTCATGAGAACTGTGATATACAGCATATACTCTATATCTATATTGATGTCATCATATTTATATTATTATTGTAAAGGCATTAAAGTAATGGACGTTTTTATTTCTACAAAATCCCAGGATGCTAAAGATCTTGCCTGGGGTTAGTGGTTCAAAGTATATGAGAGATAGCAACCATTCTTTTTTATCATTCTTGTTTATTATAAAGACAAAAAATCCATACAGCACTTCACTTTCATTCTAGTGTACTATTTGGCCTGCTATAGGTATTTAATGAGAATAAACAATTATGATGGGTCACACTGGTGAAAAGGGAAGATTTTACTAAGGATAAACCATCATATTTATTTTATTGTTACAATGTTAAATGGTGCACTGGAGCCAAACAATCTCCAAACAAAATCAAAATGTTGGATTGATAAAACAAACGTCTTTGTTAAAGCAGTTCTGGTAAATGTTAGAGATGACATTGTACAAAACAAATAAATGCAAATAGTGTGAAAAAAATATCAAGCACCAGAAATCAATTAATTTAATAATCCCTGGATCTTATGTCAATATGAAGTGAAGCAATTTGTTCCAGGCTGTTTGGTAAGGATTTGAAATCAGATTTTTGGCATGTTAATGCATTTCTCATGCATCTTCAGTAGGGTCATTATGTAAGAGTCAATACAATCAGTAAGCTCATTCAAGCTGGACATGTGGCCAGCTCTTTGTGGTCCACACTCCTACGTTTCATTAATTCCTCTGAAATGAAATTCAGACTTGCAATGTCCTTTTCCCTCTTTCCTAATCTAATAACTGTAATGATACAGATTTCTAAATTCAATCAGCTTTAATCTAGGGGATACAGATGCTCTCAATAGGGAGAGAGAAATGGTCCCAGCTGGTGAGTGGTGAAACTCTTATGAAAAAAAATGTAGCTACTTTAGAGGGATAAGGACTCATACATGGTGGATAAATTTCACCAAATGTGTTCCTGCCCTGTGAGTGCACACTGTGATGAAATAATATGTTTCATGGCTTTCCATGTGAGGTTAAAAGAACTCTGGAGAGGACAGAGTGGATTGCTAATTTTAGACAGAAGTAGAATAAATAAACCACACCTGTTGATTTACTCTGAAAGTGTTAATTGTGCATGAAAGGTGTGTTTATGCAAGGGAATTTAGCCAACAGAGGGCCTCTCTCTCTTTTGACTCTAGTAACAGAAATTGATATTGTTTGTGTACATATTTTCTGAATGGGACATGCACAGTATAACTCCGATGTAAATACTATACTCAATACTCCAACATGTATAGCTTGCTGTAGAGAATAGTGGTCAGGTCATCTATTACTCCAGGATCAAATGGGCAAAGGGAATTGTTTGGTTTTGGGAGAAAACTGGAACAGTACACTTTATGTCATAAGGAAACAGGCATTGGTCATTGTAATGAGTGTCAATAGAAGCTGACAGCAGAGCATGTCCTGATTTCATGCAGGAGGTACAAAAGGAAAGCAGGGGGCTATGATGACAAGGCTACAGAGCATAGGGTGACCACAGGCCAGGATTAAAGATGTGCTGAGGTGTGGAGGGGAAAAAATATAGATATTTACCTTTTTGAAAGCAAATAGACTAATTACACGACTGTAAAGGAATAGGACAACAGTGGACGATTAAAACCAGTAGGAGGCAATAATCCAACTTAAAGGATGCCAACTGCCATAAAAGCCCAAAGACGAAGATGAAGAATGTGTGGGTAAAAACATAAAATAAATAATAATAATGCTTCTGGTGGTGGACATTGGGGTTACATAAGATCGTGGCAGTCAACAGCCTTTTTTAATGCATGGCAGATATAATTCCTGACCGTCACTGTTGCACATATGATTTCCAGCATATGAATAAAATCATAAAAATATTTTGGCGCGTTTGTTGTGAGGTGGTCATAAAACTGACTCTGAGAAGTCTTAAGTCTGTCTTTTTCTCATTTTGACATTATGATAAAATCAAACATGTTTTATGCAATTGAAGTTTTCAGACTTTGCTCATGCAAATAGTGACATTCAATGATGTGAACATTGTCCGCAACCAATAGGTGCGCTTGTTCCAGTACCAAACAGGAGGCAGCAAACCAGATAGATGGCGGTGCAAACCACTTCAAGTACAATGGCTATAGCATCATCACTGAATGCGATTTGACACTCACCTGCTGACACAGTGTTAGATTAGGTTAGCCCTCATAATGCTAACCCAGCTAACTCTATGGATCAGTCATCACAGACAATACATACCAGCATTAGTTGCTTCTGTTTCTGCCCCATTGTTCATTGTTCTTGTTCATTTCCATGAGGAGCTAGATGAGAAATCACCTCAAAAAAGAATCTAGTTGTAAAAGTGACCCTGCAAGATCTCCAGTCTTCCTTGGGCAAAATCTCTAGTCTGTGATTAAAATGTCTACAGATTTGAGAGAGTATCAGACTTCAGTCTTTTCAAAGTCTCAGCGTACAGTAGGAAAAGCTCAGGGGCTTGAATTTGGATTGGTTCAGTGAGGCTCATCACCTGCAGAAGCTGACTGACAGCAAGTAGGTCTTAGTGACTAGACTGCACCTAACTTCTCTCAGATTTAGCAGCCACATGTGTGAATTACTCTTAGCTTGGTCAGTTACTTTTAGCCTTAGGATGTTGGGAATACGGCCCCAGGTGTTGACAACATTGGCGATAGCTCTGTTCAAGTGTCACAGTAAGTCAAGACAGTCTGACAGTGAGCCAGCACGAACCATACCAGGACCCTGAAAGTGAAACAGCTGAATGGAATTTGACCATCATTCATTTGATCACATCATCCATCAGACCTCCACCCAACTGCCACCTACTGACTGGAGGTCTAAGCAGCCAGTATAATAGAAAACACCTGTATGGGTGTGAAGGGCCTTTAAACCAATTTTCCACATTGTATGATGTGGCCTATATGTCAAGGTAAGTAAATGATTCAGCTTTATCAGTAAGGAAGATTTAAAGCTTCCTCTGAAAGAGAAGCAGCAACATAACAGTGGAGGCAAGCAACTAGCAGTAATACTAAAGTGCCTTTAACACTACGTAACTTCTTACAAGATAATGGTCACCTTAAAAGCAATTATTTATTTGCTTAATTTCCACAGAGACCTCTCTGTTTTACTCTAGGGAATACATGCTGGCACAGTGTCAACTTAAATCAGCCTCAGAAATGTATTTAGTGCAGGGGTACTGTTTTTGATAGCATCACATGGTAGTAGTGCACCTAATAAAGCACATCTTATAATGACGCTGCACCTGGAACGGAAAACACCTCTGGTAAAGACACACTGAAATGCAAATGAATTCACCGCTCGAGACAAAAAAATACACAACACTCATTGGCATGGACCAGGAGCACGGAATTTGTTACTTCTCATCTTTGTCTGTTGCATGTGTGTCTTTATCCCCAGCGTTACTGCCAGACCAAGAGAGCCAGCACAAGGTTTGTGCCCTATCAGCCTGCTAATCAGCCTGATAACATGCAGGTAGTGCCTGCTGCCTGGCCGAGCCACCTTGGCTCTCCACCTACAGCCAATTCTGAAACCACACCCCTCTGCCACAACCTCACTTCAAAGAGAGAAAACCAGAATACAATGAATTAATCTGTACCCCTCATTCAACGGTGGGTTAAAGGGGAAAAAAAGATGTCATCATGACATTGCATTTGAAGATGTTAATGCCTGATGAATAAAGGATTAAGATATTTGCACTATGGTGTCTGACAGTTTCATGATGGAGAGTGTTTCATCTTCCAGAAAACCTTCACCCTAGAGTAATGTCCTTGTGCAGGAGGTTCAGTATTGCCAGGAGTAAATACAGTTTCTTAAATTAGTGTGGGAGAAGATAAATTAGCTTGGGAGATTATTGCTTACTATGTTCCTCTGCTCCTGTAGGAGACCCAGCACCCGGTGGTAGAAACAGTTCAATAATATCAAGGTCCATTCACAAATGTTTTCTTTGCGCACCAGCCCTCGATGCACTTTTCTAAAGATATCTGTTTATTGCAACAGACAAATAAATGCCTTTCCCTCAGAGTCATGTGCTTGTCAACACACGTGAAGCCGTTAATTGACATGTTGAGACTTTTATTAACATGAAAATGACAGCTGACGTTCTGGGGTAACATTGTCTGTCCTGCTTTTCATTGGATTTAGGGTTTAAGTTTAAGCTTTCCAGCCAAACTTGTTATCAGAGCTAGTGTTGGATTTGCCAAACATATTAGTCCTCAGTCTAAAAGGCTTTTCTCCTGTAATGTAAAAACTGAAACATACTGTTACAAACAACAAAGCATGAATCTAACCTCTGTCTTGCTTATCCATGTATATAAGCTAAAAAGCCATATTGCTCCATTAATACTTTTAACACTGTGTACCAGATGACTAAAATCTACAATGGGAAATTTTTATTTGTAAAAGTTGGCATCATAACACTCCTTTCAAACTAAAGGAGAAAAAAAAAGTATTCATTTTGGCCCTATTGTTCTAGTACACTCAAGGTTGTCCTGACTTTCTTACAAATGAAGCAGCAGCAGCAGTTGTGAACATGCAGTCCCGTGGAATGACAGGCAATACATTCACTGGACGGGTTTCGTGACCAGCCATCCAGCATAATCAGCTCAAAGTTTAAGTTTGCTCCCTTAACCATGATGAAGTAATGCTGGCCTTCACTATGTTTTAAATAACTGTTTATCTATCGAAGTATCTATGTGGTCACAAAGAGCTATATTAAATCATTTGGTCATTAACATCAGTCTAGACTGCAATTGGACTGCATCTGTCATCAATAATGATGAATGGTTGGAAACCAAGGATACAGGAAAGAGGTATGTTGTGCCCCTGTGTTCTGGTGGGATTGGTAGATGTTTGCCCACTAAAGTTTTAATGAGGAGCTCACAAACTATCCTCACACAAACACAATACACCTTTTGTTTTACCCCCCTTTTGACTTCCAGGGTGAAACTCACATGCTTGCGCGTTACCACGGCTACCGAGCAGCTACATAACCAGTTGTGAAATCTCTCCCCTGACAGCCTCCATGATCAGCAGACAGATCATGTCCATGTGTTTATTTCACTTCTTTAATTCCTGCAGTTATCACACATACAGATACTTCGCATTTCTGTAGTTGGTTATGATGTTTGATCCACAGCCACTTTCTTACCAGTCTAAAGAAATCTCTCCAAATGAGGGATTGCAGTTGAGTTCATTTGAACCTCACCAAACAGCTTTATACATTTATGGTGGTCCAACAGTATGCATGTGGTCATGCAAGAGCCCATTGTGTGTCTGCTATTGGAACCTGCGAAAAATTCAATTCCCAGTACAAAAATGCAGCCCTCCTTTATGTCTATTTTTGAGTGTTAAATAAAAGTACTCCAACAGTTGGGGAAATATATTTGATTTCTCACCTGGAGTTAGATGAAAAGATCTATATCAATTTCATCTCTGTGCGTTCGGTAGAGAGGCCAGACCAGGATGTGTTTAGCCCGCTCGGCAAAAAGATTGGAAATGTTTGATGGGAAAGTCATAGTTGATTTGGTCAAATATGTGCAGCATCTTAAAACTGTTTGGCCTATAGTGTCTAAATATCCATCCATTATCTCTACCACTTATACTCGGATAGGGTGCCGGAGCCTATCCCAGCTGTCACTGGGCAGAAGGCATGGTCCACCCTGCACTGTCAATCACAGGGCCGACATGTAGAGACAAACAACCACTCACACTCACACTCACACCTATGGGCAATTTTAGAGACACCAATTATCATAACATGCATGTTTTTGGATTGTGGGGGGAAGCTACCCAGAGGAAAACCATGCAGGCACAACAAGTACATGCAAACTCCACAGAGGAGTGCTCTTGCTGTGAGGTGACACTGCACCACCATGTCAGAATATATGGAGGGAAAATAATTTTTTCACCTAAGGGATTAATTGAAATTCATTTGGGCACAATTAAATCAGTGGTCCAGAAGTTCGCAAAAAATACTATATTTGATTTGTGTTTTCATTCCATGCTGAGAAAGTGTGTGACATTGTGAATCTGACATGTTTCTGAGAACCGTTGCATTAAAGAAGCATCTACAGCAGAAGAAGAGGAAGTAAAAATGACATTAATAGCTGATTGGTGGCTGATAACTGATACACATTGTCTACCTGTACTAAGTTATGCTAATGAGTAACTCAGAAAAAACTGATTGATTTCAATGTTAAACGACTTTTAAACTTCTGACTTGGATTATTTTGGAAAGTGAGAGATTACTAATACATGAACAAAAAAGCAGCGTTATCTCTTCCTGGTATGAACCCTGAAAGCTCAGACCTCTATTAATCTTGAATGCACTATCTCTCTGTTCTCCTCAATCTGTCATCACAGTGACACAAGCAACACTGTAACCTCAAAAAATACTTTTTTTTTCAAAACCCTGAGTAGTATCTGCAGTATCTAACCCTTCCAAAAGACAAAGCCCTGTTTGTTTACAGTTATGACTGCTATTTTTTTTTTCTTATAAAGTTAGTGGAGCACTATGGGTTGGACGTTTACTCTGTAGATAATCCAATTTCTTTGTACACTGAGAAACACAAAACTCACGCAATTTCAGAGGTCTGAAAATTGGTCAGTCATTCCTGCCAGTCTTACAGTGTATTTCCTATCACCCTGCAGACGCCCTGCAGGGTGAAGTAATCCCTTGTTTCCACTGGGCCATCAAAAGTAAGCCTTGTGGCCACTTTGATGATATAAATCCACTTGAAGGATAATAACAATGATAACAAAAATAATATGTTTTTTAAATGTATTACAATGCTGCAGCTTGGAATTTTTAATGTATTAATGTTAGAAATCACATCAGTTACACAAATCACAACACTGTAAGCTAGCAGCCTACATGCTAATACAGACTGTCAAAATTATAATGATAAATGATGGCATGATTAATCATAACTCATAAATGAAATGTAAAGTAATATATGTCGCTGCAACTAATTTAGGACATAGATAAGACTGGTGCACTGTTGAGAATTGAATGCATTCTACAGTATGCAGAGGAATATATTCTCAAATGGACTATATATATGTATGGTTACATACATAGATATAGTTATATATAGATAGTTTTTCTATTTTTTAGATGTATCTAATGTACCTGACAACAATACAATCCTCTCACTGTGCTTGCCTCGTAGAAATGTGTGAGGTTACTAGTCACACAAAACACACAAGGCAGCTTTTCGCCACTGAATCAAAAGACTGATTGCACCAAAATTGCACCGGGCGTGAGTCAACAAATTCTAGCGCGGGACCTGGCTTGTGTGGATGTAACATGCATCAGGCATGCTTAGCTGCATGGATACAACTTGGATACATTTATAAAGCGTGCATGACATTAGCGTCAAGCAGCTTAATAAACTCTGTGATAGAGATATAAGAAAATTTTTGTTTTTGTACATCATAATTTCTTACCCTACACAGAATAGTACAGACTGCATCATGCTCATACCGTACCATAATCCATCTGAGATACGGAATTAGATGCAATGTTTAAAAATCTTTTTTTCCATTTGTGCAGTGTTTTTATTGTAGCCAGTGACAAATCTGGATGTTTGACTGGTTCTGACAAGTGAAATAAAACGCAGAATGCAGTAGCGAGGCTTACTACTCTTCAGGTTCTTGGGGAAGAGATACCCATCACAGAGCTAACATATACAGTACAGACCCACAGCTGCAGCATGGGCTTTATAGTACTCTATGTGAAGAACAAGCAGTATATAAGAGCATATAAGGCTGGAATAATTTATAATGGTAGACAATAATACACTGACAACATTAACTCATCAACGCTTTTCAAGGCCATGGGAATAAACATAAGCATCATTTAAAAATAGGTCTCAGCGTGCACACTCAGTGACCTCTCCCATACTGCACCGAGTCAATGACAGCAGCGCCATATATGAGGACCTTTTTCTCTACCTCTCTGTGTCCTGCCACAGAGCAGCGACTTCATTCTTTGAGCTTTAAGTGCCTCGTTCAACAATATCGCCTTGTTGATGTGCCGTTCACATGCCCAGCTTTTACATCCTGCTCAGAAGATCACTATAGCAATGTTCCAGACACCGGCCCACGTCCTCAACTTTTAGCCTTTCAGTCCGTTAATTGTTCCAACATGAAAATAGTGACTTGAGCGAGGCAGACGATTTACATACCAACTAGTAGTCAAGAGTCTTTACTATTTACAGTGGCTGAGGACAGCCATGATGAGAGGCTGTCTGGGTAATAGCACTGTATTGTTGTAACAGCACTCTTCTTTGTGAAAACAAATGTGCACTCATACACTGTCATAAAAAAAAACAACTAAACTCCAAAAGAAATGGAAAAAACAAACAAACATTGCCTTGAAGTTACACAAGTGGTTTGAAGAACAAAAGTGAATTCTTTTCTTCTTCTTCTTTTCTTTTTTAATGAATGCATAAATGAAGGCCTAGTTAACACAGGCTGACAGGCCATGCAGCGTGTGCTTTAAAGGTTGCTCCCTTCATCATACATACATATTGACCTCCTCGGAGATAAAAATGCAATGTACCATAAATATGCCAGAACAAATAGAGTAAAACTTGAGAAAGCCCCCTGAGTATTTAATCATTCAGATCTGAACTGAGAAACTCCTGCTCGCCTCTTTCCTCCTCTTTGGTCCGATCTGGTGGCAACATAAATTCAACACAATCGATTTGCAAGATAATAATATACAAATATAGGAGCAGTTTGCTGTGAAGAAGACGCCACCATGATGCTCCAAGTGTACCCAACCCCCCCCCCACCAAATCACCCACCACCTCGCACCCCCACCCTCTGCATTTAGCGCGATCAATTAATCAATCACGGCAGTTTTACAAGCCTTATCTCCAAAGTTGCACCCCCCCACCCCTCCCCTCCGGGGCCGTAAATGTCCGCGGATGGATGCTGATGGAGGCGGAGGCGCTGTCCAAGGTACTGCATTCAGCCCCTCCCCGGCAGACATCACTGCGAGACACGTGATCCGCTCCGTCTGTGGCTCCTGACAGTCGCTGGATAAGCTCAACAGGGAAACCAGATTGCACCCTCTCTTCCAAAAAGATTACTGGGATTTTCTTCTCTTTCTTTTTTTTCCTTTTTTCTTCCCCCTCCCCCTGCAAAAAAAAAAAAAACAAAAAAAACAACCCCACACCCGCTCCCCAACCTGCTCCATCCGACATCATTTTTGATCTTTTTAGTTTGGTTCTTTTAATCAAGAGGCAAAACTTGGAGGACGGAATTTCAAAGGTAATTTCAATTTTTTCCCCTCTTTCCTCTCAGCATGTGAGGTTTCTTTTTAGATGAGTTAGAGAGAAAGTAGACCCTCTCTCTCTCTCTCTCTGTCTCTGTCTCTCTCTCTCTCTCTCTGATGCTGTGATTCACTTGAAAGCAGATCTTGATGCTGAAGGTTTCGCTTGGAGTGGATTGGAGGCACACACACACACACACACACACACTCAGCCTCTCAAACAGACCCAATTCATGGACTGTCGCGGTTTACAGGAGCTCCGCCCGCGGTGCTGTGCGTGAAATCGCCTCTTTTTATTTATTTATTTATTGTTGTTGTTGTTTCTTTCTTTCCTTTCATTTGTCGGTCCCCTCTCGTGCCAACTACACTCAGGGTCCCGTAGAAGTGAAGGTGTAAGCGCAGAGGTAATCTTCTTTGTTTATTATTATTATTATTATTATTGTTATTATTTAAAGGAATTTCAGAGTTGTGTAAAAAACAAACAAAAAAAAACATCCGCAGACGTGAGCATGAAATAAGACTCTAATTATAGTGCGCCCTTTCCCAGCTGCCATCCGGGCTTAGGATGTTAAGGCATGAGATTGTGATTAGTGACACGGTGTCCCGCTTTTTGGCTAAATGCGCTTAAATGTGTGTGTTAGTGGAAAAAGAAAACATCGCTGGACACCTCGCCGGTTCTCGCCACTTTCTTTCTGCCCGCTGTTTGCGTAAAAAGTGTCCAAGTGAAGCCGATCCGCTGCACAGCCCGAGCAGCGGACACCTCTCCTCTTTGAAATGCAAACTAATTGCGGAGATTTTAAGTCAGCTGACTGCCCCCCCCCCCCTTTTTTTTTTTTATTCTTATCATCATCATCATTATTATCATCATTATTATTATTATTGCAATGTTTAAAGCGTTTGGTGTTTTTCTTCTTTTGGATGGGAAAGCAGGATCTTGCGCGGAGTAAAAAAAAAAAAAAAAAATAGTGACGAGGCAAATATTAAGAAGAGATCACACATTTTAGGGAGGGGGTGAATAGATGAGATGGGTGGGGGGGTCTGACTGAGAGACCCAGCGGCAGCCCGACCGGTCCGTCTTACACAAACCAACCACTGTGAACCAAATGACGCACTTTTTCTCACGTTGGCTCTTGGAGGAAGATGCACAGACACACACACAGGCAGACAGACAGACAGACAGACAGAGGGCAGGCCGGTGTCTGTATGTCGGAATGCCGCCGATAACAGCGGCTGCAGAAGTTGCAACGACTGTGAGCGAAAAGTCTTTATTGATGCGAGCTGAACCAGAGTTCTTTCCTCGTCTCACTCTGCTGTGACCGAGACTGTGTGCAGGTAGACGGGCGAACATCTGGGTGCGAGTAAACGATGCAGGCTTTACATCACACAGCGTCGTCTTTCTTTCTTTTTTTTTTTTTTTGTCTTTTGTCTTATATTGCATGCATGTGTCTTTTTGATCTTCGAAGAGCTGCGCGTTCAAAGAAACATTATTTTTCTTCTCGACTTAGTCTTAATGCGTGGAATCAGTGTTGCTGACTGTCCAGTGCAGCTGTGTGCTTCCTGGAAAGCCCTGCTGATATGAATCTAATGATAGTGCTTGTGTTTGTTGTAACAAAGGCCTCCCTGGATATAAGTGCCTGATTGGCTCTGCCTCTGCCTTAATCACAGTATTAACTCTGACTTTTGATTAAAGCTCTGGCCAAAGTGGATTTGGAAATGGATCTCCTGAAAAACGCTGATACTGTATTAAATTTTCTTTTCTTTTGCAGAGAGCTTTGGGACCGAGGACTGCCTTGACAGACAGACGGCTTCTTTTACTGAGCTTATCAGCCAGCGTGGCTCCATATGGCGTTTTTTCTCATTGCTACAGAGGATGCAGGGTGAAAAGCCCCGAGCACGGCTCCCAGTTACCCGCCAAAGAATGCTGGCATGAACATGAAGATTAAAGCTGCCATTTCAACTCAAGTGAAACCGTGCGCACTCTAACTGGCACCAGAAGGGACGGTTCCATAATTACATAAATTAGACCGAGTGTGCCCAATGGATATTTGAATCCCTGTCACTTTGCTCTAAATAGCCATGGCAGAGAGGACCTTTAAACAGTTCAAACTATTTTGGTGCGAACAGTGAGTGGTTTGGCCAGTGGCCTGGACAGTGTGAGGTGATGGTATTTGCTCCAGGAAATAAGTGTTGGCCAAGTCTATTGCTATGCAAATATAGTATAACATTTTAACATCTGTTGCTTTTGTCTTACAATGCATCAGTTCACACTTGCATATCCACGTAGACAGTCAGTTATATGCCAGTCTACTCTCTCACAGTCAACCCCACATATTTCTTGCTTAAGCAAAGGTTCTTATATATATCATAAATAAATCCAGCCCTATAAGTCCCTATCCTCCCACACAGAATTTGTGATCACACGATGGTTTTACAAAAGCCGCATGGTGCCCATATCATATGGGTTGGGCTGCTCATCTGTTGCTTCGCAGAAATAGGCACTTGTCTAGAGTTTACAGGTGCTGAGGGACAGTGGGCCAGGTTTCCGGTATGGAACGCGTGTTGCGAAAGTGAAATGAGCTTCAATATGAAAACAAAGAGCTCCCACGGGCTGCTAGTTTACTTCGACGACGAGGGCTTTTGTGACTTTTTAGAACTTCTCATAATGAACGGTAAACTCAGCCTCCGCTTCTCGATCTTCTGTGCCGAGCCTGCGACCGTCGTGTCCGACACGGCGGTCAACGACAGCCAGTGGCACGCGGTCACGATAAGGAGAAACTTTAAGAACACTACCCTAACGGTGGACAGTGAGACGAAATGGGTCGAGGTAAAGTCGAAAAGACGGGATATGACTGTTTTCAGCCATTTGTTTGTTGGTGGAATACCACCGGAATTACGGTCTGTGGCATTGCGACTGACATCAGCTGTGGTCAAGGATCAGCTGCCTTTCGCTGGATGGATAACAGACATAAAGGTCAACAACACGGAGTCTGTAATGATCAACAGTGACGGGGTCTTAAAGGACCTCTGTGGTACAGCCAACATGTGCTTGAATGGAGGAGTCTGCAGTTTAATTAACAACGAGCCGACGTGTGACTGCTCTCAGACGGGGTTCCAAGGAAAGGACTGCAGTGAAGGTAAGACATCTGGATTCAGTTTAGACCATACAGTCGGTACAACATGTCCTCTGTAGCCTCTACAGTCAGCCACACTGGGGGCTGATTTAAGCAAATTCAGGTTCCCTTATTGTAATCACCACCAGCCCTAAAGTAATGCATTCTGCCTCCCCTATTTTGCAAAAGCAGTATCTCAGCCTCACGACGTGCGCCATTGATCTGCGATACCATTGTTTGTAATGAACGAATCCCCTGCAAGGCCTCATTAGCAAAACATGCAGGTGTTCTCCATCCCCAAAGGTGTCCTCCATTCTTATCAAACAGGTCCGTGGGGATTGGTTGACCTATGAAGCACCATCTCCAATGGCTTACCTCAAATGCAAGAGAAAGAGTAAACATCTATGAGCCAGGCAGAGTAAACACGAATGATGTCATTGACTGCAAACAGGAAAATGAGATATTGCAGTTGGCAACAGAGGGGAAAGCCAAATATTAACAAGGAGAGGTTTTTGCACCAGTTGCCGGTTAATGATAGTATTGTTAATAATGCATAGATACTTCAAGCACACAGAATTGTGATATCTCATTATGACATCACTTTCTACCATGAAAAAACCTTAACTGTAATATGACTGAGCCACAATTTCTGTTAAAACTGTGGTCCTCATAGATTTAATAAGTCTAACAGATGAAAAATAAAAAAAATTAAAAAAAATAACAACCCAGCTGTGTAGCGCAGGAGAATAAAAGAGCTAGAGACCCAGCTAATCAATACACAGAGAGAACACGGGGTTCTTTGAGGCAGTAAGAATGGTGTCACTCTGTCGCGGCCAAATAACGCGCTCGCAACATCAGGGCCTCCTCTTAGCTCTCACCCTTGTTATTGTTTGTGATGAAAATGCACTCGGGGTATTCAGTGCGGAGCTACCCACAGGTTGGCGGTTCGCTGCTGTGGTGGGGAGGAGCAGGTCTGTTGGTCAGGCCGAGTCTGTGGGGGAGGAGTGTGAGTGGATATGTGTTGTTATTTCTCTCTAATTATCTGATTTTTTTTCCAGTTTATTCAAATACTGATTGACTTTAGGGCTCGTTTTAACATATGCACGCACTGTATTTATACATATATGCCACGTTTTACATTCCATTTCATAAGCTTATGCATGTTTATTCAAGCACATAGATCTTGTATTAACAATAAGATCATTAGGCCCATGCTGGATTACTACTACTGCAGCACAAGATATTCCCATCTGATTGCCATTAGTCATTGAGGTAAATATGAAATACCACTAATTAAAATGTCATCTACACACTGTGCAGGCTATGTTTTATTTTCTGCCGCATTCAGAGTTTTGTTGATGGTGTTAATATAACAAGAGGGATAAGTGGCCCTTTTACCAACCCCAATGCACTGACAGAATGAATGATTGTTGCTGTAGTTCACTAACAGGCTCAGTGTTGGGGAACATTAACTATTTGTTTATTCAAACCACTGCTGCATTGCCATATCGCATCAAAGCACCCCGAATAAATCTAAATCAAAAGTGAACTGTGGCATTAAATACACTTGACATGCCACCCAAACGGTGTTCTTGTTCTCTTTCTTGCTCGTCGCCAGTGCAGACCATCCACAGCCTATAAGAACAGGTCTTTTAATGCAATATTTGAATTATTTATTGCACTAACTTGCTATGTTCCCTTTTGAATATTACTGTAAATTACATTTCATCTCGAGTGAAGAAGAGTGTTTTGCACTACAAGTTAATTGTGGAAAACCTCCTACAAACCTCTCTCAGCCATTACGCCTCAACCTGTCTGTGGGTTCACCGTGAGAGATCAGTTTGCATATGGCACAGGCGTTTGATAGAGAGAAGACACATTATGTTTGCTGATTACGCTCTGGCTATTATTCTTGTCACTACATTTATGAGTTTATTATAATGTACAAGAGCAAGGGCATTCATTTCTTTGCTCTGATGGAGAAATGGCTCAGCTATAGAGGACTGAAAACAAGAAAAAATGTCTTATCCTCTTTAGAAGCCTCACAATGCATCCTAACAGTGCCAAAAGGCAGCCATCTTTTCCCATCATACACAAAATGTAGCATGATGACAGGTCCCCATCAGGAAAGATCCTCTTGTAGTTTGGCAAAGAACACAAGGAAATTACTCCTAACACAAAATGCAACAGCAAGAATCTGTTGTTGATGTTAATATCTTAACAACAGGTTACTGCAGATTAGAATAGTTTATTGTTTTAAGATTCTGAGCCACATCTAATGTTTGGGGAAATTATATCTTCAGCAAACATTATGGGCATTAAGCATATTCATTTTCACATGTACAGATTCAATAAAAAAGTATAACTCAGTGTTCTGCCTTCTTACTTACCTACTCAAAACCCATTTCCAAAGTTTACTTAATAATATTAAGTAAACTTTGTCGTAGGTGGGACACATTCCTCTAAAACATAACGTCACCATGACTTGATTGTAATTATGGACAAAGCAAATTAGCTTTATGACATATTATGATTATTATTATTATGACTATTTATGATTACACCTGTCAGTCAAGAATACGGGAATTCAAAAAAATAAAAATTCAGAAAGACATTAATAACGTAATCTGCAGAATACTTTAAGAACATTTTAAAATGAATCATCATTAAACAACAAACAACCTGGTTTTATTTAATTAAAAGGGAACACATAAATAATCAATGGTCTTAACTTTATAATGGATATAAATGGCTTAGATTAGGAAGCTTTTGACCTGTCAAGTTAATCAAAAGTTTAATACTTCTGGTGTTCAGGGTTATGTTTACAGGAGGCTTTAATTAAGACTAATAAATACTTTGAAAACTATTGTGTGCATTCATATGTCTACTTCTTGTGTGTATGTGTGAGTGTGTCTCATTAGTCATGAAATCGTGGGAAAACATGATAATTTTCACACCAGGGTGGCTGCTGATGTTAATAGTTTTATGGCCATGGCCAACTAATTGGTTATGTTATTGCAGTTTTAAGATGAATGATGTGAAAGATACCGCCCTTGTGCTGCATGATGGGTGAGCGCTTATTGTTTAAAGAGGTGCATGTAATGAATATACCATGGCAATGCTGACAAGATCCAATATAGTTATGAAGATGAAAGCACAAAAATCCTTAAAATATGGTGTAATCACTTTCCATGTGGCATGTCTGCATGCACACTTAAAGAGGAATTGATTCTCTCATAGACTAGCTTAGTGGCTTAAGGTTTAATTGGCTAGATTGTCTAAACCTCCTCTGGTAAGTACATCTCAATAAACAAATATATTCACAAATAAAGTAAACGTGTCTTTTTCTAAAACAAAAACAAAACAAACAAAAAAAATGCTCGCTTATGATCTTGCCTGAATTACAAAGTCAGAAGAGAGACTGCAGGCTACTAAACTGGAAGCATTTAGTTCCACAAGATCACACGACAGGAGCCTCAAAGACAAACGAACGATGTGTCGTCAGTAGAGACGTCTTCTGCCATCACCACAGCCGCAGTGCGAAAAACAACTCTCTCAGTCATACTCACTAATTTGATATAAATTACACAAAACATACAAGCAGTAAGATTTAAATTGTTCTTTCACAGTCAATCACCCGTCTCTATTACATGTGTGGCAATGAGTTTGAAAGGTTACTGCTGATTTTTCCTGCCCATAGTTAGCTGATTTGTTTGACATGTATAGCTGTGCTGGTCGTAGTGGATATTTCCTCACACTGACAACTCCAGTTGACCAGCGTTATTGTAATCAGCTGTAAAGGTGAACTTGTTAACAAACTGTTGCCTAATCCAACATCCGACAGACACAGAGAAGCACTATTGTTAATGTGGAATTGTTATGCCGGTTGTCTGATGAATTTAAGTACAACATTCAAACTTCTTGTGGCTCTGGTTTGGTCTTCACCACCTCCTTTAGGGATTTTCAGCTCTTTATCTGTTAAATGCTTCACTCTGTTCACCAGGTGCTAATGGTGCATGCTGTTTGATGCTGTGCAGGCACCGTGCAGGGGGTTGATAAATATTTAATATATTTTTGTAGAGAACCTCCTGCTGTTAGAAATTGGGTTGAGAAGAGGTGAGAATGAACTAACAATGAGCTGAAAGACGCTAAAAAAGCAGTACATAGCAGAGGGGCACTGCGGACTTGGATGGTAATTCTCTGTGGGGTTGTCACTGCGAGCGGCCCCTCTCCCAGTATTCATGTTAACCATTGTTAGTATAAAACTACTGATTAATGCAGCTTTAAATATAGCTGGATGTAGCCAGAGTGTAGAGCTATAAAACTCAAGGGGCCCCTGAAATTGCAAAAAAAAGATATACTTTTTTTTTTTGTTAAAAAAGTAGTGTTGATTAAGTACCCTTTACTTTTAATTTCAAGTGGCACTAACTTTATTAGGTAAGTTTAACAAACCTTGTTCACGTTGCATTTACTTAAATTTTTCAAATCAAAAGAAGGTCTATTAACTCCACTACATGTAAAAACTTGCTTAAGTTTAACTCAAAATAAGATTTTAGGGAACTTAAATTCTTTTTTTAAACCGGTTACATAAATTGTTTTAACTAGCTTTAACTCAAAATCCCCATGCAGTGCACATAAATACATTCATAAATACATTTACAAGATTAAATGCAACTTAGTTTTATTGAGTAAAAACAACAATACCTGAAATATTGCAATAACCGATTTTTCTGAGTTCAGTTATTTGGTTAGCTTGTTCAATGCTAATGATAGGAGGTCAGAGCATTCACTGCCACATGCTCTGAGCAAGAACAGAAATTTAAAATGAATGAATTATTCCATTCTGGCTTGACCAAGCTCTGATGATACCAGACAGCTCACACTTTTACAAACTTTGTGTTTTCAAAATTCACAAAACAAGCAAACTCTGAACACTTCATATAACAATATGCTGACTTACATCCCACGTCTTCAGGAACCTGGAGTCATCCTAGCACAGATAAGGAGGAAGAGCAAAGAACAACAGCACGTTTTCTATGGAAGCCAACTTCTTCATTGAGTGAGAGAAAATAACTTTAAACATGAAAGAGTTAAACAACACCCTCGACATTATATATGATAGCGCCAACTTCAGAGGGTTATGACACGAAGTTAGCGACATGCCAAGACATGCACAAAGATTTAAAGCTCTGTAGTGGGCCACTGTTTTCATTGTGAAATTAGCAAAGAACTTATAACACACTCTTATAACTTTCCACTTCGAGTTATAAAGTTATAACCAATAAATAAGATTTTATTTCTACTTTTAAATCACTTTTGCACATAAAGTTAAAGTTATGCCCATGCAATAAAAGCAATAATTAAACTCAAAACACATTAAATTCAAATGTATAAATTAATTGCTTTTATGTGAAAAATACAACAAATCAATAGCTGAACATGGAGGCAAACCAAAATAACATCAAATCCTCAGAGAGGAGCACTCAATAAGATCAAAGTACAGATGAGCAGGTGGCGAATTTCCAACAACAAAGACAAAGACCACTTTTTCTTTTTCACATGTCCAAATTCACAAGTGGAAAGTTGTTGCTGACCTTCCCTGATCCAAAGCGGGCAGTTAATTCGAATTTACCGCCTGCTGGAAGTGACGTCACACAGACTAAAGCACCAGTCAAAGGATTTGAGTACAGTGACAAAACTGAATTACATTTTTTGAGTCCTAAGCACTTAAAATTGAAAACATGTTCTAATAACTCAAAAAAATAGTGGTGAATTAACTTTTTTAAATTCCTGAGTTAATACAATGTATTCTTTTTAACAAACTTTTACTGTTTGGTTTTACAGTGTGTGTAAAAAAAGCACCTGTTTCCCTTAACTTTCACGTCTAAATAGTAAAAAAAAAGAGCAACTGCTCTGAGTTAACAATGAGACTCCTTGACGTACATCGTTTGTTTGAGCTACACTCCTGTTAGTCCACGCTGAACTCTTTACATCAACTTTTTTTATGGTTTTGTTTTTAGCGTCACTATATCAGATGCCAGACCATATAAAACTTGGTAATACTGCTCACAATGAAGAAAGACCAGTAGCTCTTTATAGCTCATTTCAGCATGGCACTAACATCACAAGACGTAGAGATTCAGTTCCCACCGGAGCCATCCATGCTGAAATTGTATGAACTCACGGTACCTTAAGTCACTTTGGATGAAAGCATCCACCAAATTGTACCTCCGCCAGCTAATTCAGCATCCTAGCAAGCATGGAATTTTTTTTTTTTTTCTTTTCAATCCCAAGGTAATGTGGTATTGCTGCTTTCTCTCTCAGCATCATGAGCTGAACGGAAGAGGCGAGCTACTCCAAATGTCTCTGCATGGAAAATGTTATGAGAGTATTCATTAAAAATGGTGATTAAAGCTAGTGTCCCATAGCCTGCAGAATTATCAAATAATGGTCGGTGTCAGAAACTGTAATCAGCAGCAGAAACCAAATATAGTTGTCAGAAGCTAGAAGCATGGTAATGCAGACCTGTGACCTGTGTATGGACCTCTGATAGGTCCATACACTATTGATTCAATTCCAGTACACTGAAGTTAAAAATTTACCTTCCCATAAAATAATTTAAAAGCTGTTGTATTACTTTAGTCAGATGAAAGGATTACAGGATTTGCCACCGGACCTGTCAGCTCTCCCTGTCCAACCACACGCTTCGCTGTACATGCGCTGCATGACCTCACACACACACACACACACACACACACACACACACACACACACACACACACACACACACACACACACGTAAATCCCTTTCATCGGTTAAAACAATTATTTAAATGCACTGTTCTACAGCCAGTAAGTTCCCGGAATCTGTCCTCTTGTTTCTCATTAGGGAAATAACATAGATGCATTGCATAGTTCCATATTTTATCCTGACAAAATGGAATGATGTTGTTTATTTCATTATACATTAGCTAAACATAAATCAGTCCTGGTAGGAAAAAAAAGAAAGGAATAAAAAGTAGGGCAGACCTCAACTAAGACTGTACATTTTATTTTTCATTTTGCTCTTTATGTAATTCTCACACTGACTGGATACAGCGAATAACTGCGATTGCATTGTGCTTAAATGCCATAATTTTGGCTGAGAGCATAGATTCCAGGTTCTTGTAAAGATATCGTTAGAAATCCCTGAGACTGATGTCACTCATTGTAGGAAAGTCAGGCAACTTAAGCCACTTAATTAAACTGGTAATGCATGATGACAGGGTGGCAAGAATGACTGTAGCGTACAGTAAGTGAAATTATGTAACACCTATTTTCTTTTTACATTCGAGTCATAATCATCAACTCGCTTCATCGTGTGAATTATTTTATGTGCTGAACACAACATCACAACAGATTTGTGCCACAGTGCTATATTAAGAAAGGGATGTAGTGCAAAATACACAGGAGTCCTCACATACTGTAGCATTAAACTCACCACAGCAAAATTATTCTTGATTATTGATATTTTATGAGCTGATGAGTGAGAAATAAATAACACCTGTCTTGACTCTCCTCCCACAGCTAAAATTTTGTTTATTACAATAACTGTGTTTATTACATTAACATCCTACATCAGCCAGCTATGGTGATGCAGAAAGTTGAATTTTGCCACAGGACTACTGGTTAGAACGGACACAGTCAGTCTTTTTTAGCTCAGGTGTTGAATCAGAGGACGTCTCTTCATCACTGTGACTTTTACATGTACATATAATGTAAACGCGTGATTTTTTTCTGATGCTTTTAGTGCATTATCAGTCTCTTTTATTGTTCTTCATGACAGTGGTTCCCTGACTGGGTCTGTCTTGCTCAAATTGATTTTTAATCAGTGGCAATGGGATTGCCTAGTAAAATGCCCTGCCAGCAGAATTTGAAACGTGATGATTCTGGCAACCCCTTGATTACATTAGAGGTGGTGTTTTACATTATGTGTCATGATGACTCGCTGCCTACTATAACGCCACTTGGTATATGGAGTAGGAGGAGGCATGAAACGTCATAATGCAAATTGAAGGAGGAGGAGGAGGAGATGTGAAACGTCATAATGCAAATTGCATACTGGGACTGGACTGAGGGGTATTTTTGCAAAGACGCCCGCAGGCTACATTTTCATCAGCCAGATAGTACTCTCTTAGAATACTTGCTGAACCAGCCTGGTCAGCTGCAGTGATTTTTGCAGGCTAGTGTTTTAGGTATAGCTGGGTTAGACTTGTGAAGCTCTTTAATGTAAAATATTCCAAATTCACACATCTACCCAGTAATAACAACAGATTTTTCCCAGTGCACTTGAACACTTTCTGGCTGTTCTGTAGTCCCAATGTAAATGCTATTACCATGAATGTAAAGACAACACTGACATATTATCAGAAGTTGATAGTGAACTTGTTAGCTAACAGCTTGATATTTTCTTATCCAGCAGACACAGTGCATAATTCGTGTTCATTTGGAGTTGTGTCTTTGCCTATCCATAACTCGATGGTGAGCAGGTAGGCACACAGTGGGTTTATTAGGATTGTTTAGATGAAAACACGGTGAACCAAAATGATATATTTGTGGGCCGTAATACCAAAACAATGAGCTAAAAGATGCAGAAAGGCTCTGTAGAGCTGAGGGAAACTACAGAGTTGATCACTTTTTGTGAGTCTGTCACAGCAAGTGACTAGTTTCACATTACACACAGTCCTTTGATGCATTTTTACTGTAAGAATGTTGTCTAGTGCAGTTCTGATAAAACTCAATATAAAAGAGAGGATGTCTTTCCCAATACACAGAGTCAATAAGTTGCCTATCTTAACTCTCTCAGGACTGTTGTAAACATGGCAGCACCTGTGCAGGATATCCAGCGAGGAACTTGTTGGGCTGTACAGCATCTGAACACCGTGTTTGATTCTGTACAGAGAGGCAAATCAGCTCAAAGTGAAATTTCTGTTTGCTTGACGCTCTCAAATCAGTACTGTACATTTTGTGCCAAGTTGTGTCCCGATGGACGATTCAACTTAACACACTGAAAGCAACAATAGCGTGGAGACGTGGGAAGGCGTATATTGGGTGGGTGAACACCTGCACTGAAATGCAATTAGTCAGTGTTACAGGACTGTGCATTTAACAACTTGTACGTGTAATCTAATTTATGTATAAATCAGTGAGTTGCAAAGATTACCATAGTAGGAAATATGTTTTGGCTGAAATTAATATTCTTTTCCCTGTGCTGTAAATGGCGCTAATAAAGCTTGATATCTGTAGAGAACACATTAGATGGTTTTATATCAGTCCAGTTTTGGAATTTGGATCAATTTAGATTCAACTGAATACACAAGAAGAGTGATTTTGCAGACCTGTATAGAGACATAGGAGAATACATGAGTCCAGGGAACAATTCAGGTTCTAACACATACTGAACACACTATTCACCATACATTTCCTTTGAGTAGTTTGTGTTAGATATCTTTATAGCAATACTATAATGTTTCGATGATTTATATATATATAAGTTTTCAGTAACTTTCACACATGTATAATAAACTGCGTTGAGACGCACTGTATAAGAAGATAGATTCTCAGTTTAAAAGAGCGCTCCCGTTCTCGGCATGTCTGTCAAACCACGTGACCCCGCTGTATCTCCAAAAGTGTCATTCTGTCTAGGAGCCTCCTGCAGCTTCACTCAGACAAAAGCAGATTAATAGTATACTGCTGTCTCTGAGTCCACAGACAGATATTCGGATCAAAAGATTAGAGGGATTTTCCCGGAGGATTTTTACCTTGTTTAAATACAACTGCTCCCGACTGTCAAAGGGTGTTTGTGAAATTCTTTGACACCAAACTCCTCCTATAACGGGATTCATCCCACAGCACAAATAAACACATCCGAATAGCCACGCCACATTCTATACAGTACGTTTCTTATTGAGGCATGCTAAGCTGGCATATGGAGTTTGGGGATGTATAATTGATTTATTGAAGGCTCCTATGTCTCAACCACTGCCGGGAAATGGTGTATGTATGCATGGCACCTGGCAGAATTGTGGCTTTAAACAAATCTGTCCTCTTTGCTTGTTTATATCATAGATGACGTCCTCATTCATACCTGCGTTTGGTGTGGAAGAATACCTCACTTTGCATAATTGCTGGAAGTTTTCTATGCAATCTGCACGGTTTGATCTCCCCTACACAGACACAGGAGAAAAGAAAAAAAAAAAGCCGCATGGAGGCGAAAATTTGCCTCTTCAAATTCCAGGCTGTAGACGATACTTTCACTTTGAACATAAGTTGCCTTTGATGCTGCTGGTTGGGTGTCATCCTTCATGAGAGTTGTGTGAAATACTAAAAACAAGTCGAAAGTGCACTGCCGTAGTTTGAAAGCTGCCATGCTAATGAGCGCGCCAAGACAAATCACTTTTCAGGAACATTTTTTTGTGACTTTGAAGCCCTTTGCAACTACAGTCAACTCAGGTTTATTTGTACAGTGCAGCGTAGGTTATGAGTCACATTTTGAGGGGCTTCCTGCCTACAGTACAAGCAAGAGAGTGCTTCCTCTTGCAATATATATGTCTTTACCCATAATATAGATAAGATGAATAAAACAGTGCTGCAGTCAATGCAGATTTCTGTGGCGAATATTAGTGATTGCTTTTCACTGGGGACCTTTTCTTTTTTTTGTCTTTCTTGTCATGTATAATGGAAAGGGATGTAGCTTAATGTTAACAGTACTTAGAGCTTAGCTGTATTTAATGCTCAGTGTGCTTTATTAATACTTTTTTTTTTTTTTAATTCAGCTGAAGAGCCGCTCTACAGATAGGGATTTGTCACACGTCAACAGGAGCCACAACTACGGTTCCTTTAAGCAAGTGCTGAGTGTACTTAGCTACATAGAAAAGGTGCTTGGTGAACACTGGCACACACTGCTTCAACATGACGCTGTGATTTATATTACAACCACTTGCAAATAAGCTGAGCCCATACTTACAGACCTGAAGTTTACATTGATATCTTAGTTCCCCTGCCAGGCCTACTCAAGTGTTTAACAGCTACAACGTCGCAAAAAAAAAAAAAAAAAGATTGACTTCACATCTGCAATACTATCCAAGATATCTCCAATCCTGGGATTAGGGTTATTAGAACTACTGTATAAGCTGCTGTGATTATCCTGTTGGATCATTCCAACCAACAAAATGTAAAAGAATTGCGAGGTCTTCTCGCACATCTGCTCCTACAATACTCTCTGTTTGGGCTGTCTCTTTGGAAATATCTGGATCGGACTCTATTGTCCCCACACCATCTGTTCAGAAAAACCTTGGAGGAGCTGCATAATAAGATTAATCAAATCACCAACACTAACACTGTTTGAGTATATTTAATTAGTAAAATAAAAAAATATATACTGTCTGCGTGTGCATTTTCGTCGCCTTCCGGTAAGAAAGAAAGAAAATGGGGGGGTAAAGCAGTTGGTTATTAATTTCTATTAGCTTTATTAAATGGCTTACTTGTGGGAGTAGTTTGACATTTTGAGAAGCCAAGACAGTTAACTTAGCTGTTGAAAAGTACCAGAGAAATAATAGAGAATAATACATCTTCTCTTTTGCACCTCTGAAACTCAGTAATTAACATGAGATATCCTTTTTATTTAATCCGTTCAAAAAAGTGTAAATACTGCTGAATCTGATTACTGGATTTTGTTAGCTTTCTGACACAGACGGTGCTTCTTCTAAGCTACATAGCTGTTAGCTGGCTGTAGCCTTCTCCTACTGTATTTAATGGACAGACCTGAGAATAGTCTCTTCATTGAACTTTTTGTCAGAAAACGAATAAGTATCTTTTTTCCCCAAATGTCAAACTATTGCTTCCCTAAGTCTGTGATCAGTCTTCAGGTAAAAAAAAAACCCTCCAATCTCCACATGTAAGTGACTGCCAAGATGTAGAAAATATTGACTTACTGTGGCGTTATGACAAAGTCTTTGTACGCCAGCTGTCATTCTGCAAGTATGTGAAATGTGGACTTATTGGACACTGTCCCATTTTGAGGAATCCGGTGCCAGTAGAGTGACCTCACAAAAAGGTGATATGAAGAGTGTGTTGTTCTGAAGGCACACATGTGGCATCTCTGATCGACTTAGCTGGCGCGAGTAGAAATTGTGCAGTAAGGCTACGGCTGTGGGAGCTATCAATTTCCATCAGAGTGGCCGGCCACGCTGCCCGTTTCCTCTGTCTCCCCTCTTACTGTTGCTTGAGGAGGATAATGAGGGAGATGGTGAGCTGTGTAATGCCCCTAACACTCTTCTGGTAGATAGATGCATTAGTTTTAGGCTGTGGTACTAAGAGATGAGCCCTCACTTATACTCATTACTCTTGATTTGCTCCAAATTGTAATTTAACAACAAATCGATCCTCTCGTAGCTCTGACCTTTGCTGCAAGGCTTTTACATTTTCCCTTAAAGCGCCTCTGCGACGAGGGATTTTAGAGCAACCTTCCTACTACGATTTTTCAAATCTGCAACTGTCTAATGGGCTGGCGAAGGAGTCGATGCTTTTTTTGTTATTGCATGCATGGTGATGACATTAGTGCCCCCCGATTAATAACACTGCAGAAAATAGGAAACTTAAATAAAAGCTCTTATTCTATCGAGTTAAGGCACACTTTAAGGGATTTCATGGAGTTGTACATGTTTTTGTCAGAGGAGACCGTGTAGAGAATGTACTTTTCTTTTGCACAAATTATTTGTAAAGGGCATTCCTCCAATTTCATGAAGTTCAGTTTACCTGTCAAAAGGAATACTCCTCATGCCGTGAAAACAGTTGCATAATGCCCCCTGGAGGGAGTTTTCCAAAGTTTGACAAATAACCCTAATGACATCATCGGGGTTATCTCAGGTAAGGGCTCGAGACTTAAAATGACCACCTGTGTCACAAACAAAACATGTGGGGTCAAAAACAAATGGACTTTTGTGTGATGTGAGGGGTCTAGAGTCAATTTTGAGTTGCATGATGGGAATTGTAGGCTCTCAGGCTAGCAGGATCTCAGTTAGCAGTCTATGCAGTATCTAAGGAGGCACTGAAGATTCCAGTCAAAATGCTGCCTGTCAATAAAGTGTTAGGCACTGTGCAGGAGCCTGTCTTTGTCAATCATGCATTAAAAAACTCACCATGCTTCTCACTTTTCTTAGATCGAATAGCCGAGTTGGGGCAACACGCAATGTGCAGCTGCAGCCATCAATCTGCACATTTCTCAGCAGCACCTTTCACGGGGTTGTCCAAATATTCACACAGAATTTCTTGCAATGAGAGTTTCTTTTTTTTTTTCCCACAATGAAACAAAGTGGTAGCTGACCTACTTTTTCAAAGCAATGCTGGCATGATGAACTGCTTCAGTTTGAGGCTATTTAAGATGGAATTGAAGTGCTTTCATTTGGAAGTGTCAGTTGCTAATAATTCATAATATTGAACATTACGTAACATATTACATATTTTCATATAATTGCATTATTTAAACTACTCTCTCACCTCCTAACTGACCAGTCTAACAAATTAGCATAACAGATTAAGCCATGCTGAATAATGACTGTATGAAATAGAGCATTATGGATACAAAATGTGAATACCCATACAGCTTTTGGTGTCAAACTTAAAAGTTTAAGGTAAAGTCAGACTTTTAGATTTTCCCATTTTAAATACACAACTTTTGAGGGGAGATTGGGGCCATTTGTGTAAGAGCTGCTACATTACACACGCAATTAGGCTCTCTTAGAACAGGCGGCAGAAATAATTTTTTAACTAGAAGCAATCATTGAAAGGCGGCCATGACTGCGCACAGTCTTTGAGTAAGGAATTTAAGGAGAACAAATGGCTATGGATGTTTTCCTCTTGTGGGTGATGTTAACAAGCAGCAGCCTGAATGCAAGCTGGGTGGAGGGCTGTTACCTAAATTGTGATGGCAAGGCATGCAGCTGAATCCTTATTCAACCTTGACAAAATATATTTTGTTCAAAAGCACAAAGCTTCAGGATTTTACCCATGAAAACCAATTCAGGATCCCAAGATCTAAACAGAAAAAAAAAGGAAATAGACACAAACCAGCCAAAATTTTGCTTTTGTATATTTGGTTTTGTATTATTTACATTAATTTAAACTTTCTGATAATGAACTCCAAAGATTGTCCTTTCAGAAAAGACTAGAATCATGACTGTAATCAAAGGGGCTCAAGGGTGGCAAGCTTTACAATTTGGGTGCTTTACCTTTGAGGCTTGTTCACAAAAAGGGAGTGCTTGTTAAGAGGTAGGAATGAATTCTGAATTTATACCGTAAATCCAACCGAGACAAGGCAATGAAAGAGACAGAGAAATGCAGATGAAATTAAGAGCGGATGAAAAAAGATTGATTCAGACAGATAGGATGTTCTAAAATTGTCAAATGACAGAGAAAAAGGAGTTATATCTATTTCCGGGTGTTGTGTCTAGTGAATGTGACACATGTTCCTTTATGTGAAATGTAGCGTCACCCTGAACCCTCCCTGCTCTCGCTGTGTCTCCTCGGCCAGCTGCATTCAGACACACTGCGAGACAGACACGGATGTCTCAATGACATTTTGTGGAGCTGGCTGATGGTAGCCAGCGCGGTGCATAATAGTGGATTGAGCGCTGCTAGTTTGGCTTTCCACCGACCCTCACTTTGGCGTTAATCAGTTGGCGTTGTCACCGTTTTGAGCTCACAGTAGGAGCATTGTGCTGAGGTGGAAGAATCATGTCTGCAGGAGGCAAATATACAAACAAAAAATCGACCTATAGTTTTATTTATTTATTTTTATTTATCTTTTTTTTTTTCTGCTGCTTGCGACAACAGATGTTTCATTTAGCGAGGCGTCAATTTGAATAGTAATGTAATTATTCTCCATGAGCCGTACACCATGTGCATGATCAACAGCACAAGACCATCAGAGATGCAGATCGTCTGATAGACAGTTGAGTGCATTGTGGTGTAGTGTTACCAGCACAATAGCACTGGGATCACTTTGTCAAGGGGATTAAATGGATTTACGTCTCTGGATTAGGATGTAACCAGCTGGGTACATTTGTGAACGAAAGTGTGTGTGTGTGTGTGAGAGAGAGAGAGAGAGATAGGGGGCTTGTTTTAATGGTCTCTGTTAGGTGATACTGCTGTTAGAGGAAAGCTTCTTTTCTTCAGAAGGCTACCAAACGAAACCTCATTTGGCATGGCCACAGAAGATTGCAAAAGAATAACTTGTACAACTGGACACAGTTTGCATAGTGGTCGTTGTATACTGCTTCATCAAATCAAATTCTCTAAGCACCTATATTTTATATAACAATTAGAAACGTGCTGTCACATTTGTGTCTCTTTCTCCTCTATTTTGATTTAAACTGTGTGTGCAGATCTTAGATTTAATATAAAGAAACTATATAAGACATGCTGTTCAAGCTGTACTTAAAAGATAAATGAATAAATTTCCCTCTAATTTGAATTTGGTTTTCATCACCAATAATTAGTGGAAGGGAACCACTATAATATAGTGATAATTGCAGAACAATCTCACACAATCTAACGCAAATGATCAAAATAGTGCTCTTAAACAGGCCAATCGCTGAACTGAAACACAGTGGGAGGAATTATTAGCTACCGTGGCAAAAGTCAGCGGCAGTCTTTGGGGTCTTGACAATCGGCAAACGGTCTTGATTCTTTTACTTTTCTCTTCTCATGTGGTCACTTTGCAACTGCCAGCTTCATGCCTGCCTCGTCCGAATGCTTTTTTCAGCAGTGTGCTTTTCATCATCAAGCTAACTTTTTGTGAACAAAGTGCACTTTTTTTACTTTCATTCACAAGACAATCTCATTTATCTACTGCAGATGTCCAGCAGTTGAAATCAGGAAATACTCACAATGCATAAAGCTGCACACAGTTCAACTCATCTAATTTACATTTACATGAGTTTGTGTGCAGATTTCATGTTTTAAAGAGCAAATATGAAACTCAATTTTTATTTTTTCCAAATATCCCCCATTTCTCAAGGGTTTGGATAAATGACAAACTATTTTAATTGTTAAAAGTACTTCACATTATGCAGTACCTTTTACAAATTGTACAATATGTTAAACCGATTTGGCACAAAATGTAACAAAATTGAAGTAGTGACCTGTTTTATTGTCTTGTATTTTGTTCACAAAATGATGATTTGGATTGGTTTTTGTGCATGGTGTCTGATTTGGAAGGGGAGCCAGTGGTGATGGTAAGTTTTGGGTCAAACAATCGCTTGAATCTGGGAAAGAACCATTTTAAAGAGGTAGGAGTTTATTTTGTAGTGGAAATTGGTCTTTTCATGCCCAACTGACCGCATGGTTACAGTAACTGGATTGATTACAGGACCATTTTCTGTTGTACAAATATTGATTAAACATTGCATGCTACTGTCTATGTTATGTCAATTCATTGATTGTTTTATTGAAAAATTAAAATAATGCAGTATCATCAGAAATTTGTTTTTTTTCTCATTTCTATTTCTCACCATTATGTGTATTTCTGCTGTCATGACTTTAAATATTAAATATGGAATCAGTCTCCAAGCAAATTGAGAGCACTTATTGATGAACAGAACTGTTGACTGACTATACTATGTTCTTTTTATAGGCAGTCGGGCCCTTACACACTCTCATTTCATTGGTTTTGCATGTTTCCAGTCACGTCATTTTATCAAACCAATTTATTTCCCCACCGTTGGCATGCGTTTACCTCACCTGTTTGCTATTACCTTACATCAAAATGTAATTCTTCTCTCGGTCTTCCTATTAGAGTGACAGATCTTACAAGGCAGTTTTCTCACCTCCACAAATATCACTTGGATTGCCAAAATTAATGCTAGAACAATTTCATTTGGGAGGCAATCTCCTCTTGCATCGCCAATGTGTGCTCACCGGTCATTGCTTTCAGTACTGAGACCAAATCACCTGAGTAGAGTTCCAGTCACGAGACCCCACTACCCACTCTGAAACCTTGGAGGCATTGCTATACCACAGCCGACTCTAGTTATTTAGGTTATTTGCTCTTGCAGCACATTTCATCACATGCAGTGTGGAGCAGCTTTTCATTTAAGAAAACAGTGCATACAGATTTCATTGAATCCACAGCTGAATAAAATCGTTGAAACCAAAAGTTATATTCTGTCATGTTTAAAAGAAAGGCTCAGTAAGTCATATTTATTTGACTAACACAGCCTCAAGATATGTTTTTTTTTTTTTTAATTATTTTATTTTATTTTATTTTTTATCTCCCTTACCGTCCTTACCAGCCTCATGATCAATACTGGTTTTTCAATATTTTAACAGTGATGCCAGTTTGTATCTGCCGCCAACAACGACTTGTCTGAATTTAATTCTTCAAGGTTAAATCAAATATTCAGGAGGGCTCATTTGTTTATAACTCTGTCCTGTATTCCAGGTCAGTGTGTGATAATTAAAGGGTGGACAACGAAATGAGGGCCTATGCATAAATCAGCATTTCCTCTGCAGGGGTTGCAATAGGTCACTTGCATGTGATGTTTAATGCCTTGCATGGTTACGACATGCAATGGCCAGTACCAGTCTGCATGCTGCTTAATGAATGTCTTCCTCTCTTTCTCTTTGCCTGTCCGTGCTTCCAGAAGACAGCCATGCTGAAGGTGGGTATTTTAACTGTTGGCTTCTTTTCCTGCCAAATTTTGTATGCCCCACACATTGTCATGGCTAATGCTCCTCAAATAAATGAAGGGAAATGTTTTATAATGGGTATTGATATTACTGGAGTGGTAAGTCTGAATAATAAGGATTTCATTTTTTTTCTTTCAGTTCATTTTCCAAAATAACTTTCACAGCCAAAAAATCAAGCTAATGACCCAGTCCCCTTCTGTTTTTAATTCACTGATTAAATGTTTCTTTGATATTAAAAGTGAGTAAAATATGACAAGTTGTTTTTTTTTTTCATGTTCACACAAAATGTGTAATGTCATTGCACACCTCACCGTGATAATTCTCCTGTGTATATGAATAAACTCATACCTAAATGACATCTTTAATGTTGTTCTGAAGATTAGCATTAGCTTTTCCAACAGCATACTTTGAGCAGCCTCAGAGTACCGATGGTTTTCTATGCTACATATATTAAACTGTCATCTGTAAATACCTCCATCTTTTTGTCTCAGGTGCCGTTTACTATTCACAATTCAGTTTGATTGCCTTAAAAATATAAAAAAACAGCAGGACCCTGAGAGCCACTGCGAATTAAGCTATTAACGCCAGGTTAACCAAATCAGAAAGAAACAATAAAATTTAGTAAAACATTAAATGATCCAAGTGGGCATCCTTAAGTAAGAATCAACTTGAAAGTTTTAGCAGAGAAATACTATAATTAAAGTATTGTTGCAGACCTGGTGCAAAACAGAACATTATAAGGTATTTCCTTTTAATCATTATTAATGCAATAATTTATTTTTTGAAATCAGACTATCATCAATGTGCTAAGTGTTTATTTTTACTTTACATTTTATGGCTTATCTTACTGCTCATGGTAATTGCTGTCATAAGCTGATACTGTGTCACAGGCCAGGTTTCTCAATCATTTTGGAAAGTGTGTGCAGTTGTTATTTGGTTGTGAGAAATATCTTATTGGTAAGTATATTGTCATAAAAAAGTAGGACCATGACTACTTCTCCGCAAATGCATCACACAACGCTGCCTTCTTCTTTATGAGCGGGGTCGTTCACTTTCCTTGTGTTACAGTTCCGTGGGGACGGAAAGAATTATTGTTAATTTGTGGTTGAAATCAAATAGTGTGGCAGGAAGAAAAGCTTGCTAATGGAAAGCACTGGAATTAAGTCATTGGCAGCCAATGTGACGCCCCATTCCTACAACGACCGCTTGCATTTGCCAGGCAGCTAGCTAACAGGGGATTCAAAAACAGCTACCAAAGCTTTCAGCTTTCAGGTGTTGTGGCAAGTGTTGTAATTGCAACATGTCACCTCAACGCCAGAGGAAGAATGGATCCAGCAGCCAAGCAAGGCAGTTAGGCCTGTTGTTCGTTACATTAGTTAACTGAATCAATCAAATGAATGGAATACAATTAAACAGTACATCTAAACAATTTGAACTTATACTAAAACTAACAGTGACCAGACCATGTCCGGTCATCTTCCTTTTTTCCTGTATGAGATGTGTATTACTCGCATGCTATGCGGACACTCGACAGTTGTTGAAGCTCGAGGTAAAATGGCTATATTTGTGCGTAGGGATTGCTCTTTAACCGGTAGGTGGGTTGACGGTCTGCGTCTCAACTTAGGGAGAAAAAAAAACATAAAAAAAGGTCAACCTGAATTTAGGTTTCTGACTGATGACTAGTAAGTGGCCGATGATGCATTGCAACCTGCGCTCTCGGTTGACTAAATGCTCATCACGCTGACCCTGTCTGTGCACCCTCCTCTCTCTCTCTCCGTCCCACTCTTCCCCACCCCGACATCCCCTCAAGTAACACAGACATCTGCACTGTAAGAGATGCCTGCGTGTCAGTGTCACACAGCTTCCCATGATCCCTTGTTCTCTGCTGACTGTGCTCTTGTTTTCCTTTAAGGTCTTGCACACCTGATGATGGGCGACCAAGGTATGGGCTCTGTTCCTTTTCTCCCGTCGTTCCTCCATTGTCCCTCCCGCCCCCATTGTTGCTCAGAAATGTGTGTGTGCCTCTAACTCTCGCGCAATGCTTGGGCTTGAAGCTTCAGATATGGGCTGTAATTTCACTTATTTTGAATGACCCAGTTGATTTTCATTCTCCGAGTGACTTTCTTTCTTTTTTTTTTTTTCTCATGTGACCCCTTTTTCAAGCTCATTTGGCTTTCCACTCCCCCCTCTGCTGGGCGTCATTTCTCTCCATATTTTCTTTCTTTTTAATTATTCACATCTCTACTGTACATTTGGATGTTTTATGATGATGTGGTTCAAGTAAAGGGGCATTTGCATTAACATTATTAGGGTATAATGCACGGTGGTGGAAAATAGCTTACTGAATTTTTAAGCTAATCCTCATCTGTCCTTGCTTCTATATTGCATGTTGCAAGACAGTCTGGCCATTCTATCTCCATCTTTCCATTTGTGTGGCTACCGCATATCCTTATAATACCAGCAGAGCAGGAATGTTACGTATTGTTCTTCTGTTTCCACTTTCCTTTGTTAGTCACACATTCGCACTCTTATATCTGCACATATGTGTAGCCATCAAGCCTCTTTCTCCTGTCGCCTGTCCTTTTCCAACTTGACCATGACACTTATCGGTGTCTCCTCTCCTTTTGTTCTCCCTTTTTGTCTGGACTCTGCTTTCTTCATGGAACATTTCATCAAATCTCATAGGTAAAAGTAAAGGTACTACCCTTTTAAATCTCTGAATTCATTAAACTACGACAGCAGTGTTTGTGGCATTATATACTCATGCTAAATGATGTATATAAGGTCATTGGCAATTATTTTTTTTCCAAATTGCTTTCTCTATTAATGAAAGCTTTTCAAGCTTTCTTTTATGTAGGTGCTGCTTTCGCTTTGCATTCACACGTTTAAGCCGTGTCACCTTTTCTGCTTGATGCATGGGAATCGTAAAATGAGACTCACATGGGCATATGAACACAATAGTTGCTGTCCTAGTTCCAGTACACCACCACCACGCAGGGGTAACTACGCTCTTTTTGTTCAAACAATGGGGTTTGGGGTTGCGGGTGAGGCTTGATCATAGTGTTGTGGGCCTCCCATCCTGGCTGTGATCCTCACCTCTTCTCCCTGTGGGGTAAGTGGACTTCTGATCTTTGCCATTTGACTCTCCTCCTCAGGGCAGAGAGGGGAAGCTTGGCTTCTAAGGTCCCTACTGAGCATTCAAGGTAAAACTTTCATTCTTTCAAGTTCAAGCCGAAATTTAGCATCATTAGCTCACTGAAGTGTGGGAAACTCGAATGTCAACGTGTGCGAGTCGCTAATTGGAGAACGACATGTAATACTGCATAACTTCAAATTTGAAAAGTAGTGACAACACTATGACATTCAAGTGCCCCAGTTACATTCTGATTTCGCTTGCTCTTGTTGTTGCTTTGATATTTACTATGTTATTAGCTCTAATTTTGTCCATTCTTATAAGCAATTTTCTATTTCTTTACACCAAATAGAAAATATTGTGTTATGTTAAAATGCTATCTCTTGTCATATACTTGTGAAGCATCATCTGAACAGGTAAGTCTTCAAACTGCCCTGTGGATGTGTAGTGTGCTGCTAGATGTCGATGCTGCAGTGATATGTACATAAATAACATTTACACACATGCACACACACACACGCTCACAAATGAAACCATACCCTATTATAAAATGTAGATGATTGATTTTTCCATCTCCTAAGGTAAGTGTCATTTCCATAATCCTACTTTTTGCTATTCATTCTGCAAATGAATATGGCATACTATTCAATACACTTTATATTTATACTATATACAGTACACCATATATTTGACATACATACAATTATAAATGACAGCCACCAAGCTTTGCTAATTGTTTGGATTAATAGACTAGCCGTCGTTGGCATAATTAAAAATATATTATCTCAGCATTTGGTAGTCTGTAAACACAAATGCCAATGTTTCAGTGCCAGCAGGATTTCGCGGTCTGCAACATACATGTTACATGTTTGCATGATCGAACCCACTGTAAATCTGTTTTTCCTCTACACTATATGGCCTCATCTGAAACCCACTGTTGTTTTACTACACTGTATCAAACAGCTTGCTCAGATGTGGCAGAAGGAGAGCCACAGGGAGAGATTGAGAGAATGCTGATGAGGCACAAATCTGAGCACAACGCTTCTAATTTGGGCCGTTGTTAGTTGTCCCCTGTGTTACAGTGTGAAAGCTAGTCAGTCCGGTGATGTACTGTACTGTGTGGTCACAAACACACATCCCCGCTCGAGCATTAAATCTAGGAGCGAGGACGGTGCCTGTATTCATTGTCTGCTTTAACCCCCCCGAGGACCCCCTGTATCATGTTAACCACTTGTATGGTTTATCCTCCGTTTCATGGCTGGTCCCCTGAGGATGGGCTATTTTCTCTCTGCTGCTTTCAGCTGCCGCACTGATGCTGGATTCCTAAAACCTAGTTTCCATCCAGCTCTACAGAGCAGGGCATACAGTAGGATAAGTCATAATACCGCTGGCACACAAATCACAGGGTATTTAATTGCTGTCATCACAATAAACTGCCATGTGCGGCTTAAGAGGAACTGCAGGCTGTGCAGACAGGCTTACAGGTACAACTGGGCTATTTCTAAATGAGTAAACTTTCTAATGTAATTGCTTTCACTTTCTAAAGACTGAAATTGTCCCTTTTCATAATACCGTGCACATTCCCGGGGATTTCTGTGAGGTGGGCTAGCTGATCCCTTTGCTTGTTTGTTTGCGTATGATGCGCTTTATCTCACATGTCAAATTAAATGGGTGTTTACAATGCATTAGTCCCTTTCTCTTTGTTTTAGAGGATGCCGATACACCGAGGCCTTTTAAGAGGACGTCATACACACTTGTGAGGCTCGCCTGAAGTAATTTAGAATGATCAAATGTGACGATTTCACAGTCATTGTAGGAGTTAACAGTGGTGTGGGAATTAGTCATGTTCTCACACATACAAATATTCGTTCATATGAATTTTTACTGATCATGCCCACAAACCTCAGTGGATTTGAATGTGTGTGTGATAAAATCTGTGTATCTTTTTATGTTTTATGAATAAATCCAAGCCACTTGAGACAAAAACAATGCTATTATCACGGTTTGCCCTACACGTAGCGGTATATTGGCAGCAGTATAGTGCACACATTATCAGTAATTGAATTGCACACTTAAGTCCATGCAAGATAGATACAGATCTATGTAGACTCCATGAGATAACCAACATCCTAAAAGGCCGAACGAATGCAGTAGTTTCATTCTATTGTTACTGTCCCACCCAATCCAGGACATGATGACTTAACCTAAAAGAAGAAGAAGCATCTTTTAAGGGGACGTGCATATGTTTGCATTCCTCATGGCATGGTGCAGTAATGGATAGTACTTAAGCTTAGATTCAGCACAGCTCAGTGAGTAAGTGCTGCAGGAGTGTGTATAGGTCAGTGAAAGACATTGAAATAGCCTCACTTGACATACAGGATGCGGGATTTTGAAGTACCGCCCGTTTACTCCAACACAAGCTCAGTGAGATGCTTTATAGTCCAATATTATGCAAAGTGTGGCCATCTGCATAGCTGCAAAGGTCATAATCGACGAAGTTTCAAGCACTCCAACACTGGATACTTTAGCTCACACACTTGAAAAAAAACAGCAACACCGACGGGCCACTATATTTCTATTTTTCAATATTCTGAGTTGTAGATAAAGTCATCATTTTATTCTGCTATCGAGATTCGTACTGTGAAATCTGTTGACGCTCCGCTTCAGCGATGTTGTTCTCTGTAATGCGGACGTGGACGAGGATTGCACTTGCCATCATCAACCCCGGCTTGGAAATTCTTTAAGTCAGTTGTTCCCAAAGAAAATGTTACATCAGTTGTGCTGCAACTAGAATCTGTATCCAGCCCTCACATTGTAGCGACTCTGATGTCATCTTGCAGCTGTCAAATGGAAATGTCATGGATTTTAAAGCTGTCACAGAGACGTATGTGCTGTTATCCGTTATAAAATTCTGCTGCAGCATGGAGTGCTACCCAGCCTTCGTGTGCTTCAGTGGGCAGCCGCAGAAGTCCTTTTCATATTCTGGTATGTTTTGGCTTTTGTGTAAGTGACCTCACGAGGATTCTGTTGCAGATCGAAGAGCAGCCGAGTAGATTGTCATAGCGGCAGGTGATGTGAATGCGTCAGAGCAGCGCGCGGTGGTGTTGGGTTCGGTTGCTCGCAGGCTCAGCGTTTCCCTCGTTGCTTTACAGTTAGGTTGACAGCCTCATGAGATGACAGCTGAAATTTGCCGGTTGTCAGCGTACGGCAGCATACTTTTACACATGTGACTCTACAGGTACGTGTCAGTTAGAAATAATGACTATTATGACAAGCTATGGAAAGATTTGTCACACTGTTTTCATGACAGATATTCACAGTGTCATTTTTAGCTTAAAGGGGTGTGTATGTGTCACCGTGTGTGTGATATTGGTGGAGGTGTGGTAAAAAAAAAAACAAAACAAAAAAAAAAAAACTAATCCCAGCGATGGGTGAAATCGTTTAAAAAAGTTTGAGAACCACTGCCAAAATTAGAATCCTTCTTTCTGTCTTTGCCCCTTCTTGATGCTTGGAGAAATCTTAAAGCCTTACACGTATTTGTCATAATTTTCTGGGAGAATGATTACATTTCAGGGTATGACGGAGATAATCTTGTATGTCAGGATGATAGGTGAAACCAAAGAGTAGCCCCTCAGAAGCACACAGCACCTTTTGCAACCAAAATGCAACAAGTTCTTTTAGATAATGTGAAACAGCATGTCAGAGAGCAGTTGTCAAAACTTGTCTGCTTTCTTTATCTGACAGGTAACAAGATAACATGTGGTGTACGTTGAATCAACAACAGATGTTGCCTTTGTAGCTTCACATGAAACCTGGAAGACTGTCAGTGAAATCCTTTCAGCTCCATTGACTCCCCCAGGATTACAATTTCTCAGCTTTAACCCGAGATGTTAAACATATCTGTGGTTGTAGTCATTCCTTTTTAAATAAATGCTAACCTGTGAGGTAGCTCTGTGGTCAAAATAATAAAAAACTCAAGACGTCCTTTAGAGAGGGTGGCACTCAGTGCTATTTTCTGACAGCCTTAAATTTATACTTCTCCTGAAGGACACACTCAGAGATAATGACATCTTACAGTGAGTGGTCATCTGGACTCTCATTATGTAAAATGTCAGTGGAAGTGCTGTTTGAGAAGCTGACTCAGAAAAAAAACTCAATTGGGTTTATCTCTAGGTATTGGCATATGTAACACCATACAACACCATCTGGTGTGAAAACCTTAAACTTGAGAGCTTGACTGCATCTCGCACTGTATACAAATAAGTAGCCGGTTGTTTTCTCCAAGAAAATGATTGTGAGAATATAATATGCAAAATAAAATGGTTGTGGTCCGAGATAAGTTTACGTATTACGTCTGAAGGCTTCAGAAGCGACCATGTTAACTCACGAGGATATTTGCTGTCATGAAGTTTGTTTGTATGAAGACATCCGATTTGCGGTCTGTCTCTTTCAGCAGGCAAAGCTTTTAAAATATGAGTGAAGTATAATCCAAGTGCTTACAGAAAGACATGGACCTGCCTTTATATTTATGTTACCTTGCAATTTCCGTCATATTCAATCATCACTTTAAGAGCAACTTGCCAAGGAATTATGAACATGGGGTTTGGGAAAATGTTTACTATGGCATTATCTTGCAAGCGTCACAGTTTTGCTCAGGTTTTAAGTCTTAGCAACTTTTTTTTTTCTTTTCTTTTGCTGTCATTAAGAAGTATTTTAGCATACCTTTATTTTTTGCTAGCTCAAGCAAGTATTCCCAGCTGACCAGCGTTAATGTCCCTTCGCATGACAGTTATTGGACTGTAAAAGGCACCAGGCTCCTCTTTTACATATCGTTCAATCCTTGTGTTGAAAATCAGTAAATAAAATTAATATAAATACTGATTGGATTTTTTTTTTTACTTGTAATTGTTTCCATTTAAAAATAATTGGTAGACTATTGCATAAACAATAAAGCAGCTGCATGTACCCTATATACATTGTTACAAGAGAATGCTATCACAATGCTGTGAAAGTTAATTTCATGTGTATTATTACTCGTGTCCCCAAACAACAATAGTGTGAAAAACATGATTTATATTAGAATGAGGGGGGGAAGTGCGATGAATGAGTGTTGTCATAATTATTCTGGCTTAGATATGACAGGATATGATCACTGCTGGTGATGCTCAAATAGCAGTCTTTAATTAGTGGTATCATCTGCCAGTTTTGGAAACCTTTTAGGACAATACAATAAACAGTTTAATGGAGCACCCTCGACACCCTCTAATTCCATGAGTTTAGGCGTCAGAGTAGCTATCAGGAGAGGAGAGAGGCAGTGCTAATCCAAAAAACATCAACATGCTAACAGCAACATTCGAAACTCTAAATGAACTTTATCAGTCAGAGAAATTGATTCGTCAAGTTACAATACATGCCTTTGTATTACCCCGTCACAGGTTTAATACGTCTATGAGTAATAAGCTGTTAAACCAAAGTGATTTTCTCTTCTCAGATTGATCCATTTCAAAAGTCCCTAAAGGCCTAAAATATCCATTATTTCACTTGATAAAAGGAATATTAGAGAAGTCAGAAGAGAAGTAAAACCTTGTGTTGAATAAATATGTTTTTGATTCACCCCTATCTGGTTAGTCATCTTGTAGCCCCTCAGATTTATCACGGGACCTCAATAATGGGTCCCACATTAATTTGATTAGCAGCTTATTGTCCGTACAACGGCACAGTCTCTCAGGCTTCGGTGTAGAAAGCTGAAAAATAGCAGCCAGAAAAGTGAAGACCATCTCACCACCTGCTTCTCTGGGGCTGACTGATATAATAGTTAAAAAGAAATCAAACCAGAGTATAAAAATTTACCTTTTAAAATATTAAGTTAACCCCAACATCTAGGCTAAACTAGCACCACATTATTAATTCCATCAATACAGGCTAAGTAGCCAAATCCACCTGGCCTCTCTACTGTGAGCGAAGTGCTTGACTCAGTGTAACCGATGATGAAAAAACACGTTAAGATCACAGCAAAGTTGAAAAATGTGTCTTGGAGATATACACTGGCCAACAAGGTCAGATTTTTAGAGCCTTTGGGAACTTTTCTATCACTACTAAAACGCTGACTTTGACTGGAGGCAACTTGAAAAGAGGGTTAGGGTTAAGTCGTTTTCCTTTTCTTTGTGGACTCATTGACACAGGTTGTCCCTACAAACATTATTACATTAAAATGTCATGCATGGATTACTTACTACATACTAATTTACCTCCTTCATGCCTGCACCGCCTAGTTTACCTGGTCCATACACAACCCAAGGGCCATCAGAGTCTGTTACAAACAAGGTAATTGTACCTGATGGGTCACAGAGGCAGTTTTCACTGCAGCAGCGATGGGGAAACAGACTCCTTTTGCAGTGCAGAGAAAAAAAGGCCTGTAATTGCCTGGAGTGAGATTTGTGTATCTTGACATGGCAGATTGGCAAGGCTGCACTAAAGCTACACAGATTAGTACATTACCACAGATTCTGCTCCTGAGGGGGAGGCAGGAAGACGCACAGAGAGAGTGAAGGACTTAAAGCAGACAGAGAGAGGCATTTAAAGAATGAGCACAAGGAAATGGGCAGAAACAGGGAGAGGGGTACTGTGTGGAAAGAAGAAGCGTGATAAAGTGGGATTATAAAACGGAGCCATGTGATTATAATAGACACAGAGGGGTAATAGAGTAATAAAGGAAAGAAGAAAACTCTCAGACTGTTGCCTTAAGTTGAAAGAGAGTGTTTTCTCTTTGAAGAAAATTAGGCTTATTTGTTTCGAGAAAACATTTATTTTCATACATCAGACCTGCCTGCCTGGCTTTCTGATAGACATGTTTTGCCTCTTTGTGCCAGTCTCAGCCTCATCGCCAGCATCCTCAATCAGATAAGCAGTAGCATGCCTTCACATCTCTGAGCTGTCATATTTTTTTTTTTTTTTTTTTTTTTTTTTTTGGTTGACGGCAGGTTTTTTTTCAACAGCAGTCCCGTCTTCCCCCGCACATCATCAATAATAAACAAAAATCCAGCAGCAGGCTTTTGGATTAATAGTTATCAATTCCTTTCCACAGAATATTTATTATAAAAGATGACAAGCATATATTTTTTGCCCAACCTAAAGAAAGGGCGAAGGAGAATGTAGAATAAAAAGATTGGATCAATATGAACAAGGCTCATCTGGCTCCCCAGGTAGAGTGGAAGGAGATCTGCTGCAGATCAATATTGCTGGTCGATGCCAGTGAGAGACTGCAGTGATGAAAAACTCTATTTCTTGGCCCGCAGAAGGGAGTGGATGAATCTTAGCAGAAAATAGATAAAGGGGGAGATACCTATACCTCAGCTGTAGACTGTGAAATGTATCCTTTGCATGTCGGTTTGTTTAGTTATAGTTCAGCTTTTAGATCATGGATTATGCACATTTTACTGGCCTCCGCTGATGGAATGCTGCCAGGTGTTTTTATGATGCACTGTACAGGATGTGAAATCATATCTGTCCTTTCAAAGTGTGTTATGAAATGGGATAAAAATACGTACAATACATGTTTTTGGAGCAACGTATGGCGCTGTAGTGCTGCTTTGTAGAGGTGATTTATGAGTGCAAGCCAGTGGCTTAGCTGGCTTCAAAAGAGATTTTTATCCCCACCCCCCCCATCTTTAATGGTTCATTCATCTTCTCCCATTACACTGTAAGTCTGCAGCGTGTTACTTTCCAGACATGTTGGAGAAAAGGGACGCTGTGTGACTAATTTATATGGAATCATTCACACTCCGATACATATTCATTCGTCCTTCCCTTGACTGTTGCCCGGTCTTTTCATTGTGGCATCATACTGTTAAATATGGAGAGAAATAAGTAACACTACAGCAGTGACAAATGTGTTTTTCATGAACAAATTACGGCTGGAGATTTTTAAATAAATTATGGTGATTACAGTTGCATTTTGCTATCTACAAACAAGAAACGTTCAACTTGAATAGCTATCAAACAGTTTCAGGAACGAATGAAACCCTGCTCAAAGTCATGTACACCATTATACATTACCATATCAGGTTACTGAGTATTGAGACTCCTCCATTGTACTTCAGTGCATGAAATGTTTAGGGGCTACTTAAAAACATAGAATGTCAGCTTACTGTTTAAGTCAGCTTAAATACAACATGAATTTTTGGGGTTTGGAGGATGTCAGAGTCTGCACACTTGCTGTAACCAAATCCACACTTGTAGGGTTATTTATGCACAGGAAGGAAAGAATAAATGTATATTCACAGCTATCCTTTTATGTTATTAGTAAATGTTATCAGATTAATGAACACCGAGTTGGAAATATATGGTATACCTGACATTTGTTTGGGTGTGGTTCTATTTATTTGTAAAACTGGGCAGGATAATATATTGATGATGCCTGCAATTCACTTAAAAAACATTATATAGATTTATAAGAATATCACTTTATCATGTTCTGCACATTTGGCATTCATAATGACTTATTTCTCTCCATTGACCTTAACATGCAAATATGACAGAACACATAAGCTTTTATTAATCTTAGTGGTTAACTTTGTTAAATAAATATAACTAATGCAACGCTAATTAGGACCTGAGAGTTCCTGCTCTATTGATACACCATTCTGTGAATATTTTTGTCTGAGCGACTAAACCTAAAAGTGGATGCCTTTTCAATGATGCATAGCGAGGAAATGGCAAGGCTCCCTGTGGGAAATTGAATAGTCCATTTCCAATCGAGTGTGCCCTGGAAAATCCATGGGGGTCAGTGGCAATTTGTCTCAGGAGGTCTGCACTGAGAGTCATTACGCTCAAGACCAACATGTCCCCAGGGACAGAACCATTCTTTAAAGGGAGACTTGTATTCCCTTTTGATATATATAAAATATTTCCCTCCTCTCCTTGTGCTACCTCTTGCAAATAGGTATGGAGATTTTTCTCTGTGACATATGAATTGCAAGTTGCATAACTGCATACTAACCAGCACAATACAACGCTTTCCTCCATCATAGAGAAGCAGCATCTCATTAACCTACTATTTTTGAGTAGCTCATGTTTGCTCAACAAATTGCTCATGCCCCTTGTTTAATTATAAGCAAAGCAGCAAATCTACTCCACTTGGAAGACAAATTTTGTTGTCATGCCGATTAAAGGTGTCATGAATTTTAATGGGCAAATAAGCTGCTATCAGTCATTATTTACTCATGTTTTAGCAGGAGGAAGGTGACTTTTGAGCGAATGCCGGTGTGCAGGCCTAATTCCCTCATTTGCCGCCACATGACTCCGCGTTACTCATCTCATGTTAACCACGTGTGTCCATTGTAATTGAGGATGCTGACGATAGTTTCCACTGACAGATCGACTCTTTTGCTAATTTGACTGCTCCTAGACGAGATCAGACAAGGCTTTCCATAAATTCACTGTAAATCCCATAAGGCAATATTTGAAGTTATGCTAGTATTCAGAATTAGACTGACATCAAGGCAGAGCTGTCACTGCCTTCCGGTCAAAGGCTTGGACTGATTGGTTACAGGGCTTCAGTTTTCAGCACAGAAAGTAGTTTAAGTTTGAAAATACTTTAGCAAAATCTTGTCTGAGGTATTATTAAAAGGACTCCCTCAGAATAACATATATGTTTCCTTTATTAATACTTTTACTTGATTGATTTGTTAATATTTATGTCCAGAAACAATCAACCTCTTTAAAAAAAGAAGAAAAAAACAAGAAAAGCCATTTTTTTATCCTTTAATTGATTAAACTGTCCAAAATACATAATGAAAGACCACATAATGAAGCCATGGAGTTGCTGGTTTACATTCAGTGGTCCTGTTTCTATTCCCATTCATGTGCCGTGTCATGTAATATTGGCGATGTGACTTGAAGAATGACACTTTACATTTGAAACCCTGCCGCTTTATTAGTGAGCCTATTTCTGTCGCTCGTCTAAAAAAATGTTTTTCACTTTTGGATGCTGTGAGTTCATCCTCCCCTGTATTTTCATTTGCCCTTCGCTCTCATTTCCTGCCTTGGCTTTTTCTCTCTCCGCTCCTCGGATTCAAATCACCTGTGCTTTGCCCACACATTCGCAGAGAGAGAAAACGAGCTGATGAAAGACAGTGGGAGATTACATGACCTCACTTGATCCATAGCTGCTGTATCAATGAGTTTCTAGTTATCAGTGCGTTCTTGTTTTGGCTTGTGGATGAAAGCCACCTCAGAGCAACATCAAAAAGGCAGCAGTATTCCCTGTTTTTCATTTCACTGTTGTTCGAGGAAGCACAAAAGAGCACTGGGTTTCAGTAATTCTGAGGAGAATATTTCAGGAGTTGAGATGTCCAGGCTTATCATGGTAAATAACAGAGTACATAAGCTTGATACTGTATGAACTCAGGAAATCAGGGTGGAGGTTTTTCAATTTAGAAAGAAATCGCTTTTTTCTGCTAAAGAAAGTGAAACACAGTGATTGCTGCTATAACCCTTGAAGTCATGCGTAAACATCCCTGCTTTCTCTTCTAATTTTAAGTAAAGCAAAGTTGCAATTCATATATTTATCAGTGTATTATTTTGAAAGACCTGCTCTTGCCAAATAATATAATGGTGGTACTTCAAAGCTAATAATTTCAGCAGTGTCTTGTTAATGTAAGAGTTAAATGTGTATCACAGTATAAATGTCTTTGTGAGATAAAACTGGGAATATATCATTTACATCTCTTCTCTCTAGTGGCATTCACACCCTTCATGAATTATAGATGAAACTAATTGTTTCATTTGTGGTTATTCCCTGTAGTGTTTTAGTAATCCATCATTTATCTTCCCCCGATCTCTATCACTGTAATAGGTGTGTTTTGAGCAAGTCTCAACGAAGTCTCCCATTGCAATTAAGCTGCATGAGGAATGACGATCTTACGAAGGAATGATTGTTGTACTCTTGTTCCCGTTGTTTCAGTATGTTGCAACAAAAGCCAATAATGTCAAGCACGTGGGAGATTGACGTATTTGTCAGTACATGAGCTGATGTCAACACTTTATTGTTCAAAGTGTATATCGCTGATTTTAAAAGTTATTTCACGCCTTAACCCGGTGGACCAGGTTGTTGTATATGTGATTAAAAACAACATTTTCTCCCTTTTAATCTTAAAATTTTAATAATTATAAGAAAAAAAATCATTGGAATGTTCATGCAGGAGCTCATTTGCCTGTGTAAAAAGCAGATGCTTCATTTTCTTCTTTTTAAAAAACAGAGGATTTCACACTAATTAGTGCTTAATAAACCTTGTGCAGCCTGTGGGGAGTGACATAATGAACTGTAAATATATTGCTTTCAGATGGCCCCCGCTGAGGCCATAATTCCCTGTCCCTGAGCTCAGGTGAAGGTCTCTGGGGAGCTGTCAAAATGTCCATGTTCCCATGAACATGCTACCGTGGCAAGGCTCCCAAGAATTAAAGTGGCTGCCTGAGTCAAGCCAACCTGGGTCATTAATTTTCATTTTTGTTCACAGTCAGCTGTTACTTATCCTTTGGCTTTATGATTTTGAGCCTGTGGGATTCAGCAAGGTTTTCCTATGAGGTCATGAGTACACAATCTGGCAAAATAGCAACACAGTTAGCCCTTACATTTACCCTGACAAGTAAAACAGCATTTGCGGATGGGATGAACATTTACTGAGATTAGTGAGGAACAAGCATGGCTAATCATGAACTGTCATTATTCCAGGGAACATTTCAGTCTCTGATGGACTGATTTTGTGTGACATACACTTAATTTGATATGTGCAGATTGCACGAGTGCAGCAGATTGTGTGCCGATGTCACTGGCTCTGCTGGAAAGGGCTTTTTGGCATTGAAAGAGAGTGTAAAGAGCTGCAGCCAGCACCTATTGGTTTCACTGAACAATTCCAACAATGCTAGCGAGCAGTTTTTGATTAAAGCTACAGACGGCGAGATTTTACATAAAAATAGATCTTATCAAGCAGCATCACAAAGTGGGGCTATGTCAGAAGGGCATCCTATCTACCGTAATTGAGATCACACACATTTTTTCCTGCTTGCTAAAATTAAATTCTGGCATTGAGGCTGGTCACTTCAACCACAGGAAATTAAAAATCAAAGCTTAATACAAAGTTCTCTCCTAAACAGCAGTGAGGGAGTGCTCTGTTCAGACATGCTCATATCCTGGGTCTGTCACTCTCTTGTCTGGGTATTATAGCTAAAATCTGTACCTCTCCCTGCTAGACAGTGACATTCAAGACAGAGAAATTCAACAACACACTAGGCCATGGAATAAAGTTCAGGTAGATCTTATGAATCTAGTAAAAACACCAGTATATCCGTGAGCAAACAGGCATTTGATACACATGTTGACGTACAATAGTGTATCAAACAGGCATCTTTGAACATCTTTGACTCTAGTAAAGTAAAGTTAAAGTGCATATGATTATTTCAGATTTGGTGGCTATGTTGGGAATGTAGTATGTTATCTTTTATTTCATTTAATATTTTTACACTTGATGTGACAATGTGAGGAATTATGAGTTTGTGTATTCAACATTAAATCTAAACATTAGTGGAGGGGCAATTTCAGTATTTTAACATAAACACTGCATTTTAAATAGAAACAGCGAATCCTGTGAAAATATTTTCCCTCAACCTACAAGATATTCAAAAAATACATGTAATCATCGCTGGGAAATTGGAAAAGCTAAAGTCTAAAAATAATTTATCACATTGTCATGAAATGATTATTCAGCGTCTGTTCATTTGCGTCTGTGTTTTCACCACTTAAAAAGTATAAAAGTTCCTAATCTTGATGGGATGACTTCATAGTGTCGACACCAAACATCACTGTTTTTTCCGAAAAAGATATTTGAATGAACTTGTCAGCATTGTGGTTCTAAGGAAACATTACATAAACCGTTTAAGAGCGCTGGGGCTGCATTGCCGTGTAATTTAGAGGCTGTGTCAGTGACTAAAATAGGCCTGCAGATAAGAGCTGAGGATGCCTTGCACATCATTAAGTGTGAAATATAACAACACGCCCCTGAGCTGCCTACTGTTCCCCTGGAGAGACGACAGCTAGATAGGATAGGACTCTGCACAATTATTGCTGTGAGAGCAGCAGACGTACCTTCCTCACATCGCCTCATTTTCGAGCCGTTCTGATGGAGAGTATTGCGGTGCACCACCACGTGAAGCGCCCGATGATAAAATTCAAAATCCTTTGAATGTTGTTTGTTCTCTGGTCCAGCAAAGCAGTGTTAAGGCTGATGCAGTCCTGATCGGATTTCTCCTCCTCGCAAAACTTCCTTCTTGTTCATGTATTGCAATGCATGAGCCTTGAGTGCACCTAGAGGCAGATTATCATTGAAATTATTTCACACCACTCCAAGCAATCCCTGGAAAGTGAGAGAAAACATGACATTATCCATGAAGATACCGCTCTGGAAAATTGAAAAGTGAAGTGTACTTTCTCTAAAAGGCAGGCCCCGTGCCTCATCTCCCCTTTTCATTCCCGCATTTGCATGAAAAGCCTGACTTCTTTGTTGAATTACTCCGTGCTTATTTTGGAGGTACAGTATGTTTGGCTGAAAGTGCTGGCGAGGCAGCGTCATTGTCATTCAGTCAGCTTTTAAATATAATCAAATGCCACTTCAGTGAGTCATTTCATTACACATTTGGAACAGCAGAGTAATTAGCAGCAATATAACATAACGGCAACCGCAACCGATCCAATCAAACAACATCTCCAATTTATTATACATTACAGGCAGCGCCAGTGCTCCTTCTCTCTCCTGATACATGTAACCCATATGCACATGCGATTTTACAGTGTTTTCTGTATGTAGCTTCACTCTGAATAGACAATGAATCATATACATCATAGAGAAAAAAAATGAATGCTATTTTGACACTGGTATTTTCCAGTGCTTCCAATATCCCTCCCACTGCAATAACCTGGGGATCCAGAGATGCGTAAAAAAAACAAAAAAAAAACCAACATTGTGGTTTTTTAGACTGCTGACAAGCTGTTCTCTGGCTATTAAATCCATTTCTCACTGTCAGTGGAGCTAGAGCAGCTTAGATTTGAATGAGAAGATGCTGCTGCTGCTGCTGCTGCTGTGGGACCTATATATACACTGAGGGTGATGGAGTCCATACTATACATTGTGTCACAGCTGATGTACAGTGGTATTGTTGCAGAAGTTGTGTGGGACTGCAATAAGAAATGTATTGGTATGTAGTATTATTAACATTTAACTGTGGTGCTTAAATATCTTTAGTAATACCAAAAAAAAAAAAAAAGCATTCACGTGTGCAGGTTGAGATGATGGTCTGCCATCTCTTTGGTTACATTTTGTTTAAAGGCCTTTCACAGGACTTTAAGGAGACTATTTGTGGTTTCAAGTTGTCACGTCCATGCAGAATGAAGAACCTGGAACAAGATAGCAGTGTGTGGGTGCATTTTCCACTGTAGTTGTTTAAGTATCCGGGTTTGTATTTACACTTTTTCATTCTATGCTTTTGTCGGAGGTAAGTCTTAAAAAATGTTTTTTGAAGATCGAGAGGGATTCTGATAGTTAGCCAACTTATTTCTTCACACAAGAGGAGGGGACCACACAGGAAAGAAATTTGGGCTGAGGTTTTCTGCCTTGCAGTGACGGTGGCACTAGTTGTCGTTCATTTGCAGATCGTTGTGAGCAAGAATGCTGAAAGCTGAAACCTGGATGAGTTTTCACACAGATGGGTTAGTGGCCACTCTATAGGCAAGCATTAGGGACTTAGGGAAGCCGAAGAAAAGTGATAAAACGTGGAGTGACTGTGAGTTGTGTGTGGCTGATTGAAGACCAGGCGTGCCGCTGCATTGTGGACCTTTCGCAGTTGTTGACAGATTCAGTTAATTCAGATTATTCAATCAGTGTCATTTCAGAGATGCCTTGTTCACTTGCACTGCCTCTCGTACACATTGGTGTAAAAGCAGAGAGAACGTCTTTCCTCACCTTGGAAACAGTAGTTTGACAAAACCTTTCTGACTCAAGGTGCACGTGTCACAAACTGGCTAAAGGAATGTGACAAGTTGGGAGTCGAGGCAACATAATTTATTGAAATTAAGGTCAACACAAACCAAAAGAGATAATGCAGGGTGGATGCCAGCTATTGGCAGGGAGAGAGAGTGAACACGTGGGCTGGTTGTTATATCCCGGGTGAGTTTTTAAAGACAACAGTTGAGCTTAATCAGAAGACGACCCTCGAATATCAACCAATTGCCTGGTGAACCTCCAAGAGAGTGGAAGGGTTGTCGCACTGCTTTTTTACAGAGCTTTGAACCATATCATACATGTCTTGACATAACCAACCTTAAGTGTTGTTGAGCACAAGAGGCTGCCCATCAGGAAAACATAAACTCCTCACCCTCACAACTGACCGCTGCTTTCATCTTTCTGTGAAGGACTCGACTAGTCATGTGATGCTTCAAATACATCCAGCATATACATTAATTCTAGCATGCAAACATAATTACAGTAATACTAAATCCCTCCAGTTGGCAATTCATAAGAGGTAAAGGGAGCCAACAAAAGATTTCTGGTACCAAAATGATTGTTGTGAACTTTATCTTGAGTCTTATTTGAGAAACAAATGGCCCTGTCATCAAGAACACGCCATCTATAATTCTTTGTCTTTTTTTTTTTTTCCATAAACAGTTATTCCGCCTATGCCGGCCTTGGTGCCAGAAGATAAATAAGGGGAATTAATTTGTGTCAGGATGACAGGAAAGCACTGCTCTGTTTGGCAGCAAAAACAGAGCAGAGAGTGTTATTAATGACCAGACGTGTGGACTGCAAGGACCACAGTCGCTCAGAAGGAGGTCAGGAGAGAGGGAGGCGAGCCAGGGGGACAGGGAGGACGGGAACAGGGTGCTAACGCAGGAATAAAGGGAATATTCAGTGGCAGATCAACGGAGGAAACTAGTCTTTAGGATGTTAGAACACCCACCAGTCCTCAGCAATCCTCGGCTGTCCTAGTTTTTTGTGTCACCAAGCTTGCACCGACCCTCGCTGTGTGATGGTATAATATTAATAATGGGCCCCTTACCGCTGACTGGAGAGCAGTGTGTTGCGTGAGGGCAGCGGTCAGGTCTGCAGAGGTGTGACCTGAAAGGACACGACTGCTTTCAATTGTCACTTCTGTAGCTTTAGACCGACCATGCTTTTTACAAAGGAGACTTCTTCAAACCTTGTGTGTGTGTGTGTGTGTGAGTGCCTGAATGTGTTTTTTTTCAGTGTTCACTGTCAGGCTATAAGTGCCAAATTGTCATGTGGTTTGAAGCATTAATTGGCAATTGGATTGCTCAGTGTAATTAATCACTGATCATTTCAAATGTTTCGACTGAACAATTCGAGTCTTCTCATCTTCTAAAGGCCCTGAAAACTGAAAACCAACACAGTCGACGTTGGTTGGTTACTTCATATCACTGGCTATAGCGTGTAGCTCTTCTACATTTTCATTCCTTTTTTTTTTTGCTTCTTGTAAATTGAATGAGTTATTTACTTTAAATCATGTAAATTAATTACAATTAGAGGCCTAATGTGTTTATATCATTGGTTATCAGTCAGTTTGTGGCACGGTTTTTGCTGTGATGTCCTCTCATCTGATGTTATATCTTTTTTGAAAAGGTCATACTAGTTATTGGCAACTGTTGTTAATGTCACCTTTTATTATATGTGATAATATAATGTGTTTTTAATATAGAATTAAGTAGGAATGGACTAACCAGAATATTGCTTTTATTCTGTTAAATCTAACTGCGCAGTGTCACTGCTGGACTGGCTGATGTAAGCAGGCGTGAGTCACCGTGAACTTAAGAGGAGCAGGTCTGCCGTTACATCAGTGCTGCAGAATAACAACAAGTGTAAAATTGGTGTAATATCCCAGTAAAGACTTTAGCACATGCGAGTCAATAAAGCCAGTTCTCAGAAAAACAATGGACGTCCTCCGGGCACTGTGACGTCGGCACTGGCCCCGGCCACGGTGTGAAAATCAGTGTAAGTCGGGCACATCTGTAAGGAAAAGGATGATGCAATTGCTAAATAAAAAAAAAAAAGGAAGAAAAAAAATTTAATGTGATTCATTTGCAAAGAGGTAAACACTCAAAAGGAAGTTCCCAGTTCAAAAGTTCAAAGCTAGATGCACACAGGAATGGAACAAACAGTGTGGTAAATACAGCATTTTCAGGAATGGTACTGAGCTTAGCATTTTTGTATTTTAACTTGAAACCTGATTATCTCTTTATTAAACTTTCACTACTCTCATTGCTGTACATGACAATAATATGTTATGTGTTGTTCAGATCTCGAGAGAAGAGTAAACAAAATAGGAATAACTAAAGCAGCCGTTGGCGTGTTGTCAGTAGCTCCCAGCCTACTTGCATGCAGTGCCAAGGCAAACAGGCGTGAAAGTAAATAGACATATAGCTCTTACAGTATTTACAAGAGAAACAGACAAACAATAAGAAGCTGGATAAACACACATAAAGGTCTGCATATACAAGCCAGATAACTGGATGTTAACTATTTTATTGCTGTTTTTATGTAATATTTTTATGGTCAAGTCACTCTCTTTTGCTTTTTTTTAATTATCATTACACATTAACTGCTTAAGTAGGTGTGTTCGAACAATTACAGTTAAACATAAGCTTTTAGAGTCTGTCACTGAAATTAATTCTGCCACACTCACATTAAGTACCATAAGTGTGGAAAACCACTTTGCTAATGGTGCACGGCAGTGTGTGATATGCTTTTTACAATATAAAGGTCAAGCATGCACTTCACATTTGTGTGTGTGTGTGTGTATAGGGAGGGCAGCGTATCTGTATCCCACAGATACGGGATAGATTTGGCATCATATGGAACACATTTGATAATTATTTGCAGAGATGACCACCTTTCTGTTTTTTCCTGCACAGAAGAATCTTTATACGTGCGAGTGTGCAAGCGACAGGATGTGTGCGTTTGTGTGTGCGAACCAATCTGACAAGAGACACACAGTTTACATACCCGCGATTGCAGGGGTCTTGACAAACATGTGATTATTCCTCAGTAATTAGCTTGTTGGCATCCCTGTGGTAAAAACAAGGGTGGTAATTATGAGGAGGAGGTCTTGGGACTGCTGTCTGCCTCTCTTCGAGAGACATAACTCACCGGGGGATAAGACAATGAGAAAGGAACAGGAGGCCACGGGGGAAGGAGGGGTGGCATGTGTTGAATGTGTCCATGCTGTCATAGAAGACAAAACAGCCTCGTAATTGCTATGCAAGGAGGCTAAACACTGGATAGGGACGCAATGATGTGGAATTAAGTAAATAATAGAAGTGTATGACAAGAACTGCCTTTTAGAAGTCATTAGGAATAAAAGTATTTAGCTTATATGTTGGTGCAGATTGATGCCCTGCAATAACTAAGCGAAACAGAGCCCCATCTACATTTGTTGAAACTGAATACAGCTGGAGAAGTTTTACTGTAGATTCACACATTTTGTTGTACAGCAAAGTCAAGGCTCAGAGTGTCCAGCAGGCTGTGTGGAGCATGGATCCTCTGTCTGAGTTGGAGGGCCAGAAGGTCACTGGGGGCAGATGAAGATCCATCACAGGCTTGACTAGTGCCGGTTGGACCACTAGGCCACCTCTGGACCTGCAAGGCCCCAATTGCTGCAGTTGCTTGGCAACCCTTGCTGTAATTAGTCCTGAGATGTACCGCCTCAAGTCAGATGCCCAGTCCTCACTGCTAGGTCAGACCGCAGTAGGAACAGAGCCACACCTACACAGGCTGCGGCTACTCAAGCGAATTCATATTAGAATGCTAAGCACATTGTCTGCTATATGAGCGCAGGAAACAACTTCCCTTAATGGCCGTAAAACTCATTTCCTCGGACATACTAACAGAGGAAAAATCAGCCATTCAAATTTTACTTTCATAATTGCTTTGAGATGAAACAAAAATATTGAAAAAACGATTATTTTATTTTAATATGTTTACATATGTTAAAATCGATCACATATAATGCACGATTTAAATACTTTTATTTCGTAGTATTTTATTATCTTAGTATTATTTGAATATTTTGCTCTTAGCATTCCTAATACCACAGAGTACATGAAAAGTAAACCGTTAACCTATCGAATCCCCCAGTGTGAATAATCTGATTTACCTACTTTTGATTTGAAAATGTTGCCCAAATAATCAAGCATGATAAGTGTAGTAAAGTAATGGAAAAACAATCATATATAATTTTTGGTTCATAGTGATAACTGTGTCTGCTTATATCATGAAGCCATCGGCATGAGCGTTGCATATTTGTTGCATATTTGTTGCATATTTTACCAAACTGAAATATTGCTTTAAGCGTGAAACGTGACAAATGAGGTACTGAGGAAGCTAAAGGCTACTTTTGGCAGACTGGGAGAGAATGACCCACGCAGCAGTGGCTGAGGAGGCAAATGGGGACTTAAATAAAGACAAATTGCCACGGCCGTATTGTGGTGAGATTGCATTTACTGATGGAGGAAGAGAGTAACAGCTTATTCTCCAGAGAGACCCTGGTGTAAATAAATCACGGTGCTCACACACGAGAATGACAGAACTTCTATGTGTAGGATGCGGAGCTGTAGAGAGGAATGAAGGAGAGACAGATAATAGAGATCGTATGCGTGAAATACAAACAAATATCACAGTATGCATGACTGTCATGTAGAAGTGTGGTGTGAGGGCTGATAATGCCTGCTAGACTTAGTAGACCTAGTAATACATCCAATTTCATACCACTGCTGTAGATCGAATTGCTTCAGACTGTAACAAAACAGAAAAATATATGATGGGTTGCCTGGACCTGTGGAGCTGCCGGGGTGGGCTGAGTCTTCCGGACACATGTTGAATAAATGTTTGCAACAAAATTATTGCCTCAATTCAGAGGTGTGCAGAGATGTTCACGGAGCTCATAGAGTATGATATACTTACAATATTTACAGCACTTCACATACTTATATACCTTTTTGTTTTGGTTGGCACAGTGTCTGGCACTCCTCGAGACCTTGATATCTCCTGTAGGAAGTAATGATCAACTCTTGCCAAAGTGAGAATTCATAGTATATTAAGTACAGGAAATACCATTTGAAAGTGAACATAACTCAAAGCTCAGGTTCAGTTAATGGAGACAGTTATTGCTTAAAATCCATGCAAAATCTCACTGCAGCTCTTGTATTATTTTATTACTGTTATTGTAACATTTATTGCAGCCAAGAATTTGTATTGGAGGCGATCAATAGTTAAATGGAAATAGTGATCACACTAAAAAATACCTGTTTTAGAGCAGACTGTGGTACATTTTATGACCGCGGATGAGGATACTTTTTGGGCCCAAACCTTTTATTAATCGTCCTTAATCCTTTTGCTTTATTGAGCGCTAAGTCCCTCACCCTTTTCAACCAAGCCTCTGGTCCACTAACCTTGGATATTTTCATTGCAGTTTTTTTTAAAGGCTGAAACATGACACGGAGACTTCCTGTACAGATTCAATCAAAATGGGGATCTAGCAGATTTGTAGCTGTTCTGCATTTTAACCAAGATAAAACAGTTTCTTTCATGGTGTTAAACATTGCAGCCTGATAAGGTTTTGATGGTGCTCATGGGAGGTGTGGTTTCTGAATCCCAACAAAATACTTGAAAGAAAATTACAGTATCACGTTAAAAGTTTTTTTTAGAATGAGCAACAAATGAATGGGACACCATTGAAAGCTTTAAGCTGGTGAAAGAGATACTAATCCAGAAGGAGGGCAGAGTTTAAGCTCAGTTATATTTCTTACATTAATATTTATTTCAAGTTTTGTTTCTGAGAGTGTTTAACCCTGTTTCACTCTGGTTTTGGTCTCTACCAACTCCTGAGGGAAATATCTGGCTCTTTAGCTGCTAAATGCTGCACTCTACTCATTGTCATTAGTTGTTAACTTTGTCTGTCAGCTGTTTGATGCAGGGCTGGTGGAGTACAGTGGGTTTATGTTGTAGTTTTTTTTTAGTAAAAATAGTGGGGCATAAAACCAAAACAATGAACTTTAAGATGCTAAAAAGTTCTGCAGAGCTGAAGTGAACTACAGAGTCGGGTGATAGTTCTCTGTGGCTTTCGTCACTACGAGCAATCCCTTTCACATTATTCATAGTGATTTGATCCAGTGTTAAAATAAAATATTGATTAGAGTGGCTGTAAAGCACCATATAGCGAAGCTTATGTATGGGCACTGTAAGCATATTTTTAAGAGGCTGTTAAACCTGCTTTCTACAAAAACAGGCTTTAAGTCACACCAACAGCAGGGACAGTGAGGGGTGTTTTAATTTCCTCTGTGTCCCCATATGGATAACAAGCCATTGACGTGGGCTTCTTTGGTAGTAATTCATGACCTGCGACCCACATTGGTGACCCATAAAACCTTGGCAAAGTATCAGGAGGTCAACCCTGACTCAATAAATTCCAAGACCAAGCATCAGCATCCTCAGATCGAGCCGCAATAAAACAGACACAGCTCATAAAACCGGGCCCTGTGGACCGAAAATATTCTTCCCCACTGCTGTTTAAACTGTCATTTTAAGATCTGACTCTTGTTGTCTTGTGCCATTAAAATATGCAGGGAGAGTCGACTTCCTTTCTCTTTTTACCCATACCGAGAGCCTGCGGAGAGGTGTATGTGCTGCACCAGCATTTTGTTATTGTCAATATACTTGTGCACGGTGTATCTCCTTATTGGCTTCCATGATAGCGCTCTTATTATGTCCCAAACAAGTGTGAAATGAACCATTAGCTGTAGTTTTTTTTTTTTTTTAATGGTCCTTTAAATGATTGAGTATTATCATTTTTTTACACAACATTAAGCCGTCTAGTGGCCTTTTGCAGCGCGGCGTTCACATCGATAGCTACATTCTATTTTTATCTGTTTAAAGAGACATTAAACAGATTCCCACAATGTCCGTGAGCGCAGGGCTCCTTGTGACACGAACGCTGTGACCCACATCTCTCTGGAAGTGTTGCTCGATCCCACTGGGGAGTTTTGACATTTCCCGATGTGTTCCTTTTACTTCATTTTTTTCTCTAAGCCGTGCTCCTGACAGTTCTGCCTCCTTGTTAATTTAGAGCTTTGCGGGGCCCTGCGAGCCCCACCCCCCCATCCCCATTTTCAAAGTCCTCGTGAATTGCTCATCCACTAGTGAGCGGTGACAATGAGTACTCCATATGGAATAGATTCATGAGGGCCAAACCTTAATAAAGGGTGACCCTGAGAGCCACATCTGCCATTAAGCAGCATGTCTTGATAATTTACAACTCAGGCTATCTGGGCATGCTCTCAATACTCTCTAATTCAGTGCTTTGCATTTTCATTTAAACACACTGTCTGTTTGGTTTGATCAATTGCCTATTAAAAATGTAAGGGTCAGGAATGGCTTTAAGTCATTATTGTGACAAAGGTTGTGATGTGCAGCCTTGACTGTTGATTGATTTGCAAGTTAAATCAATATGCTAATATTTAAGCACAGACAATAATGAACATGAACTATACGTATCAGAGAGTATAGGTAGTTTTAATCTCTGATAATAATTCAAATGTATTGTCTTATATCAGTAAACATTCTAATGTTTTGTGAGTGGCTTGTTGTTTTTACTCTGTTCCCATTGAGTGCTCCTCTATCCCCCTTTGACTTTCCCACTAATGACATGCAGTATATTAGGAGAGAGAGAAAAAAACAATGTTTCAGCGCTCTAAGTTGAATAAGCATGTATATACTGTAATTCAGAGAGCGTTTTGATTGGCTGCACTGTTTGTTTCCTGCGATCCCTGTTGGTCCCCTCCCCCTCCCCGGTGACTCGCCTGCCGTAACAAAGGCACCAGTGTGGATCCTATCCTAAGTTGGTCCCCTGAGCAGCTTCATCTAATGAGCTACGTACAGTATCCACTGTGAAGTTGGTGCTTTTACCTTGAGATGGGATTTTTTTTTTCTTTCTACATACAGAATGGGCCTGAGGGCTACATTGAATATAGGAATCAGTGTTGCTGCTACATAATGGCATAATTATGACTTTGGTTTAACATAGTCAAGCATCCTCCTGGAGATATGCATATGGAGCACCAACTGATAATTATGTGTCTGCTTGATTTAAGCAATTTCTTATTACGCATTTGTGTGGAGGTGTTTCAGTGATGAGTGTCAGTTACACAGATGTGGGAAGGATCTGAGTGATGTAGATTAGTTTTGACGGCGTGTTAAAGTATCTCTAACTTTTAAAGCAATCAACCTTATTGCCAGACAAGAATGGCAATATACAACAATTTGAAACAGCCTGAACATATGTTTGATAGTGTCCAATGCAATTGCTTTTTTTTCCTTTCTTTCTACTATATCTGCACACAGCAACAACAATATGATTAAACCTGCACTAACTGTCTTTTTTGTCCACTTGGAGGTGGGGGAGCTGATATGGCATACTTGTTAGCAAACAGTTGCACATTATCATTCACTTGGAGTCCTGTCTCTGACCACCTGATGAATGTAAGTCTAATGTTCACTCCCTTTTTGCTCCGTTTTTGGTCTCTACCAAGCCCTGAGGGAAATATGTGTTTTTAGATATCTGGTGTTGCGGTGAGAACTCTTATCTGCGCTGCACCATAACCTTCCCCAAGGTGGTCTCCAACTAATATCCCCGTCTGGGTTTAGTCTAGGATAAAGACCTCTGCTCTCAGACTCTCTTGGTGTCCACAGGTACACAAAAACAGAGCACTATCTCACTGCCAGCCCAGCCAGTAAATAGGGAAGACCATTGTAGTGAAGCTTTTAGCCGGCATCCTGGGGAGTCCCGGAGCCGATGACATTTCTAAATGGGCAAACAGAGCAGTCAGCAAGACAGAGGCACTTACTCCACAGAGACACTTCAATTCCCTTTGTTACCTTTTGGTTTGTTCGCTAAATGCTTTTATTCTGCACAAAATATAGTCATTGTGCTTTTCTATTGTTGCACATGTGTTACCTTTTATACATTTCTAAGTGGGAGCTGGTGAAAGCTCCTTTCCTTTCTATTTAGCACCACCTCAATGTTTCAAAAATTGATTAAAAAAACAACCTTTTATGTAAGACATAATGGCAAAAATAAGAACATAGGAAAAATAGGAAAAAGGGAACTTGCAGCAATTTTCTGTGAATGTCTTGTTTACTTTTACAACTATTGTATCAATAAGATAATGGGTGGAACTAGGAGTATAATACAGTTTAACTCACATACTGTTTTCATCTTAGATCCATTTGTGGAAACACTTTGGCACATACATAAATGTAATGAAGCATAAGTGGAAAAGTTCCACCTAAACCTGATTTTACACAACTCTTGATTTGAGAAAATGAACACATTTCCACCAAAGCTGCAGACAAGAGGCCAAATTAATCTTATTTAGTTGACAGGCGAAATAGGAACAGCACGCACATAAAAGGATACATTAGTGGTCACTTACATTGTGAGTTGACATAATCCACATTGTCTCGTCATCTATGAAGAACTGTTGATGATATCATAAACCGAAATACCTCACCAGCTAAGCGTCGTCTCTCAAACTCAGTACGTCAAAGAATCGCTCCAGCCTGGTCTGATATAAACTGACCGATCAGCCAACCTTTAAATGTTAAATGTGACTCTACAAGCTCCCGAACGTTGTTAACAACTATTGAAAGAGCAGCAAGCTGATTTAGCACCGCACTCCTTTAGGCCTGTGCTGCTAGACTCTAAGAAAAGGACCCAGATTGATGCAGTAAAACCAGAGATATCATCTTTTTCTTTCCAAATATTCTTCTTCCTTGTCAAAAACTGGCACTTATATCACCCACAATGCAACACTTCGATTGGAGATTTAGGTATGTGTTGCTAGTTGTGGCCAGTGTATCCTTGAGCCTCAAGCAGAGATGGGGAGTGGGCAGCAGAGGTCAAGGCTCTCTTCTTTCTGACTCATCACCCCCAGATTTTTTAGATAGGTAGGTTTTTTAGATAGATAGGTTTTAGGTAGATTTCAGCCCCAACCAAAGCTGACTCAAGTCAAATGATCATTTTGCGACCCATCTGGGGCCACACAGTGCTTTATACACCTTGTTTCACACATGCAGTAGTACTCTTTAAGACCTGTTGAACTGAGGATTTAAACAGCAACATGATACCACAGCTGCACTGCTTATTATTTTTTTATAACTCTATTTATTAACCAGTTTTGGTGGTTAGTTTATGAGAAATGTCATGTTTTTTGGGGCAGCCGGCCTGTTTTTCCCACTGCAGATTTCAGACAAAGACAGCTCAGTAAGTGGAGTGTTTTTCCAATCAGGTGTGGAAAGAGGCCATGTTGACGGCTCGGTTAGGAGAGAACTGTCAGTCATCTATTGTCCAGGCTCCTTGAGAACTTTTGTCTCAGTTTAATTCATGCATGATGTTGTCAGAGCAGAATCAGTAAGGCGTGAATTGTCGGATCACTTTTGCCAGGCAGGAAGTGAGGACATGGTTCCTTGAATTGGAGCAATGTCGTCACTGATTGAGAAAAACTTTTAAAAATTCACAAGGTTAATTTCATGTAAGTATGCTTCCATTAATCTGGATATATGTTTCCACTGATACATCACATCTATATGAATATTGGTCTACCTGAACTGCTTAGACATTTCCAGACATGAAAGGTCATGACTCATTAGTGTTATTAACTTTGAAATGTAGTGTCTCTGATCAGCCTCTGAATTCATTTCCTATATTCTTTCATGCTCAAAAGACAAGTAGTTTGTGTGTGTGTGTGTGTATGATTATTGTATACATTATGTATTTCTCATTGTGTGGCCAATGTCTTTTGTCTGTCATGGGACATCTTTGTATTTGGAGCCATGTCTGCGTTGATGACATCCTTTTGATTATTTATGATGTTTATCCTCCCTCTCATGTACTTCCTGTGCCCATGGATCACGGGGAAAAATATCAGGACAATTATGGGAAGTGAACCAGCAAAGTAATAATCTCCTTATGAATAATGAATCTACTTAATGGTCTGAAGTATCACTTTATGTATACGGGATGACTGGAAATGTAAAGTGATAGAAACAGACAAGATAGAATTTACCTGAAACATAGCAGGCAGTGGAAGGAGACAGGAAGTCCATGCCTAACACATATTTCACTTGTGTTTTTTAAAAAGCTTTAATTTTGCATTTTGTTTGGGGATTCACTCCACATACTGCAGTGATGCATCAGATGCATCTGTGGCTAAACAACCCTTGAAAATCCCTGACTCATTCAACTGCTAGGCCCTTTTAGCACTGATTGAGATCGCTGACTTTTTAAATGAAGTGATCATTACCTTCTAATAGCTCACACTGTTTAATTAGGACTGCGCTGGAATGCAATTTTATTTATTAAAGAGGGAGGAATGATGCTGGAGAAGGTGAACCTGACATGGCTGACTCTCTGCTACGCGGATCGCTGAATAATGCACAGCCAAACCCTCAAAATAAACCCTCCTCGGCACCGCTCCCCGCATTCTCTCTCACCACTGTCTGGAGCATCACCAACACACTCCGCTCTGAATAAAATATACCAGCTCCCTTCTGTTCTGAGAGCGAGTGGCTGTGCAAAAGAAGGGCATTAATTGAAATCACTTTCGGGTTGTCGCCTGTGTTTGTGAGCAGCGGGAGACAGCACTGATTTCTGTCTGACTCGTCCTGCAATACTGCAGTCTGATTCTTCATCTTGGATTTGTGGTGACTGGCCCGAGTAGCCAAACATGCATGGCTGCCCCACAGACTTTGAGCCGCTGATTGATCTGAGATGTTGACAGACAGCGGCGTTTGATTCGGCTGCTGTTATCTGTAATGTAGCCGAAGCTCTCAATGGGCTGACAAGATTAGAATGCATTACTGTCAGGAAGCAGGGTGCCCTGGGGCTGCACCGCGCTTGTTGAGTGTTAATGACTCAGACTCAGCCTCACCAGTGCAGGGCATGTGCTGACAATCCAACTAGTCAATTGCATCCCAATAAGCCCGGCCTGATGCCAGAAGCGCGAGGAATGACAGCTGATTTAACTTGATTGATAGCTACGCAATGTTTAAATTATTGCTGATATTGGCTGTATTAGATATATTAAGTCACTTATGGGGCAGCTGATAGACAATTGTTGATTTGAGAACCAAAATTAGAGCTCACAAAGGAGGTTGAAAGCCTCTGTGTTCGGGAGCCAGTCATTAATCATTGCACGCCTTTCGAATATAGCTGTGAGAGGTTATTGAAGTTTTTGTCTAGTATAGTTACTGCTGAGGGGGAAAAAAAATGAAATAGTTAACTTGAGTTGAATCATTACATTTTTAACTTATATCTGGAATGTTCAAATGACATCAGAGCATTTTTTCCTTTTCCCAACAATAAATATAACCCAGAAAATAATAGTGAAACTGAGAAAGTGGGAATCTGCCTACCACTTAAACACTAAAATACTTTGTGATGCTGTTTTTTTTTAACAATAAGCCTTTTTACATTGCCAAAAGTTTTAGTTAGCTGGTTATGCTCATTTATCATCTGCTTTTTTAGTATCACTTTCTCTTCACTGGCAAAAGAGTTGCAACAACTGAAAGGGTCATAGTTAGATCTGAATTATTATTATTATTATTGGAGTATTACACTCCACCAAAAGTGCTATTATCTTGTTGGATGTTCAAAATCCCAGCTGCGTAATTGCTTTGTATTTTAGATAAAACTACATGGTAATATTGTGAGGCAAAAATCTCCTGTCAGGCTTTCCTTTCCATGCGCGCTGGTTTTATTATCATGACAAATCAATACAGCTTTTTATTGTTTTATGTATTTATGCGTGTGTGTGTGTGTGTGTGCATGTGTGTTCTGCCTCTACACACATGTATTGTATCTGAAGCAGGTGAGTGTCCTTCCACTTGCATTGTATCAATTGAGGATCCTGTCAGAAAGCAGCCGAGAGGTCCTTGAGGATCATGAGATGGGGAACTGGATCATTAATGCTCAGGTCTTTAATAAGCACCCCGGGGAAAATTAATATCCACTTAATACTCTGCGCCAGGGGTTGCTCAACTAATAGGGTAAGCAGTGCGTATTACTGCTCATACGCAGACAGGAAACGCAGTCCCACATAACGTATGTCTTCTCAAAAATGTCACCCCTTTGAGTGTGATTGACAGTTTATTTCTCGCTTTCCTTTACAACTGTCCCCTGTCGACATCAGACATTGTGTTTTAAAGCACCCTCCTGTGTATGAGAAATCCAATATGGTGGACTTTGCTTAGTGCTTTTTATTGACCTCCACTTTACACATGAAGCTTCTCTTTCTGCCGGCTTTGCTACAGCTTCAATAAGGAGTCGTCGGCACGGCTCCAGCAGCCCACATGGGTTTGAGTGGCTCGCAGCGCTGAGAACTAAAAATACCTTCATATGCATCGAGTGTCATGATGAGCACTGTAGACATTGCTCAGTTGACTTGCATGGTGAACGGTCACCTCAATAAGATATCTTTGGCCGAGAGTGTAAGCATAACAGATGTGTCTGCTGTTGCCATAGAGACAGGGCTTGCTTTATCGGTGACCCAAATTAATTTGCCAATTACAGTGTGTGGGACACACCAGCACCACATCTCCATAACTGACGATGGTTGGAGGCAAAATGTTGAGGCCATAGAGTGTAAAGTTATTTAGCTTGAAATCGCAGAGGAGAATTAGTCACATTAGACATAAATCAAAGCCTTAGAAAACAATTAAACTCTGTTTTTTTTGCAGGATGATGACACTGTGATGATTATTTTACTTACATACAGGAGGAAACAAAGCAAGTTGAGTTCCAACCTTGACCCGGGTCACTGAAAAGTATGCAGATGAAACTCACACTTCACACTCACTCGCTGTGCAAGGAAAACATTTCTTTCACCTCAGGATAAACAAACCACTGAATTTACAATACTAATCCAGCATCAGAATGTTCCATCTGACATTAGACCTGATATTGGTTTATGATTTACCAGAAGAAAGAGAACTAATTGGATAACGTGAAAAGTACACAACAGTTTTTCCGCGATTTTCATTCCCATGCACGTCAAATGTTATATCACCATGCGGTAAAAATGAATTTCCATAAATATAGGCCATATTTAAACACTTGACACTTTTGGTCTTTTGCGTGCAAGCGGCATCTCAGATTCATCAGTCTTGGTGCGGGATTATGGAACCTGATATCTTGATATGATTATGACAAATTCTATGAATAGATAATTTACATCCTTTAATGCAATCAGGCAAGAAAATAAAGAGCAAAAATACAACAGGGAAATAATTTTCTGTGAGTTTGTCTAAAGAGCTGCGCAATCACCAAATGTCACTGATTTTATTTGATACTACAAAGTGAAGGTTTTCATCTCTTTGTTGTATATGGGTATCATGTAACTCTACTGGAATTAAGAGGGAACGTGACTTACTTTCCAGTGTCTGTCAATTAAGTTTCTATTTCAGCATTAGAAACCTTTTTCTTGACTAATGTAATGCAATAATTGGTATTTTTCTTGGTTTTACTACACAGAAAAGCTCTTGTGAATGCTCCCAAGTTCAAAGACAAAAACTAAGCATTGCCCATTTCCTTACTATGTTATAAGTGACATTACATTTAAACTACTAAGTGCAATAGTACAGTATGTTTATGTTGTGCGTGTATTTATTCTTATTATGTTGTAGTGATGTGATGGTGCTGAATTAATGAATTTATTTTAATGACATTGTAGTGATGTCAGTTGTCTTTTTTTCTCACTTGATGTCATTAGTCTCATCCTAATGGTGTAGTACTGGCAATTTGTGATTTTCCTAGCTAGTCTTCACTGCGGCCTTGTTAGACCTTGGTGTACGTGTACCAATGCCGTGGTTGCTGTCGTTGTTCAGAATCTCTCAAACACAAAGGAAACTTTAAATGAAGCAATCTGTGCCCTCCACCAGTGCACTTCCATCACCTTACGCAGTTTTGCACAGCAAAACTCTCACCGCTCACTGTGTAATGCTCAACATTAAGATTGGCGTAGCCTCGGTGTGCAACATTTCATCACCTTCCACTGTGTGCGCTACCACAGGCAGATTTGTCCCATAAGTGCAGTGAGGCTGAGGTAGGAGCAGATAATAGTAAATACTGTATGGAGCCAGGAAAACCCCTGTTGCTTTTTAGGACCTACAAACCCACCTTGAAGCGGGAGGAAATGTACTCATCACTGAACTCTGGAAGAGAGCGCAGCAACGGGCTGCGGGTGATACAAGGCTGAGGGGGAGAAATAGAGAGATGGTCGTGGAGTGGCAGAATGAAGGGAAAAAAATAAAATGCTCAACAGGAAAACAACCTGCTATCTGACACATGATATGTGGAAGGCTAGAGAGGATAGATTTAGAGCCTTCAAAACAACTACATATGGATCATGCGCCCGATAGAGTGAACGGTATTAGCTCTCATGTTTATGGACAACGTCGTGTAAAGGCTGCAGGGGAAGGAGATCATTGAGGTAAAATTGTTTACTGCCAGTGATGTAACACTGGCAAGGTTCGGCCACTGTTTATGTGCATGAGAAGATGAGCTGTGAAGTATGTTTCCACATGTAAATCCCAGTGGAAATTTGCAAAACATGCGATGCCATGTTAGGTAGTTTCACCAGTCTGTTGTTGTGGGTTGTGTGTTTATTTTCAATATGTTGCTCTTTTGTATTTGTTTATGTCTGACTACGTTCTGGATTAATTAACATATAGGAGCTATCACTAGGAACTATCACTGATAACATCAAGCTTGAAAAAAAAAACAGGACTGCAATCATTGAGCTCTATTAACTTGCTTTATCATCTAATCACATGTGCTGCTAACCTGTCCCCCCTAATCTGAGGGTGATCCTCCTCTCCATTTCAGTCAGGAGAGGCAAAGTGAAAGGTGAATGACAAGATTTATTGCATGAGTGAAATTACTGAGAGAGCACAATTTGCTGGTGATTATCCTTCTTCATGAAACTGTCTTTATGGGGTCATCACTCCATGAAAAGGGTTGACACAGTTTGGCAGGTAGGCCTCTCAGATTCAGCCGCAGTATTTATTTGAAATTACATGTGGTCCCTGCTGGGGAGGAGTTTACTGACTTTTAAACTAACATGCAGCTTCATACTTCTTTGTGAAACTGAGTCACTTGGTGGGATTGAGTTTGGGGTTTGTCCAGACCAATGTACTACCCCTCTAATCGGTTTCTAGAGACAGCCGTGCTGATATGCAGGTTAGCTGATATATTGGTCCAGCTCGCGCTAATGAAAATAATATATCTAATACCACAGTATAGACCACCATCAATTAAATGTTAACTAGAAAATAGGATGTGGGCAGGTTCAATTATGATATCAGTATAGCTGAATATGAATATGCTCTCAGCTTTCACCTTGCTTTGGCCTTGAGTGTGTATTGCAGTGCTCTTAGGAGGCCCTCGGTGTTAAATATTCCATCCTGAAGACAAAATATTCTTAATATTTTATACCTCATATTTTAGAGGCAGCTGTTGCGGAGAGGCAGGGTTCTTAACAAAAAGATCTGCGGGCAGGCTGAATAATATGAAATGTTAAAACAGCAGTGTCATATGAGTTATGTAATAAAGAGGGCACAGTATGAAAAGTTAAAATGAATGAAGCCCAGACCGCTTCAGATTTAGCAGATTTTGCAGTTGGTCCGTAATGACATGCTGCAGGTACAGTCCACCGATGAGACCGGGACAGGACGGAGCCTGAGGGGTAATGAGCATAGAAAGGGGACGAAGAGAGAGAGTATGTATGCATGCATGTGTGTGTCACAAGATGCTTGTCAGTGTGACGGGACAGCTGCTGAAACACACACAATTATGTACCAGATGAAGGTGACATTAGCCCTGCAGGGCAGCAGGTGTCTATGGAAAGGAAATGAGACAATTTCTTAATTCTCTGGAGACAGATGTGAGGTAGAATAAGTCCCCCCTCCCTCTCTCTCTTTTTTTATTTTCCTATTTTTCATACTTTGACTGAGTATCATATTGTGAATGGTAAAAATCTAATAAAAAAACTCAACTGAGACCAGTTCTGAACTAGCACTGTATGTTTTCTTGCAGAATATTTGTCTGGAGCTCCTTTGTCTGAGTGTACATTTTATCTCTGCTGAACTCACCTTTTTATAGTGGTGCATTTGTATTGCCGCTCTCTCATCTTGATAGGCAGCAGAGAGCCCCAGCATGTGATGTGATTATGAACTGTTCATGGTGTCTGTTTGCTCCTCTCTGGAAACAGAGTGGAGCATCACACTGAGCAAACAACGACAGTGGCTTCTTTAGGAGCTGCAGTCTGCAGGTGAGACAGCTGAGGCCAAACGGTTTAATGAAGCAGTTTGACACGAGGAAAAGCCACACCAAATGATTTTAATATAAAACAACTTGCAATCAGGAGGACGTTGATTCCAAAACCTTTGATGACTTTCACTCAGCCTTAAGATAACTTCATCTTTATGTGTGGGTATATGTGTATTATTTATTGTAAAATTAACTTCAACCTAATATAAGGTTTCCTGAGATCCAATGATTAATGTCTAAGCCTGATGTTTTGAGGGAATCACAGCCAATCTCACGCTTCTCTCTAACAAAAGACTCACATACAGTAATGCCTCAGTGTTCTGTAGGAGCTTTAGATTGATTTATTGTGAAAGATCCTTCAAATAGCGACAAAACCATATTTGAAGTAAACTAAAACAAATTGCATCGCATTATATTGTTGTGTATTGCACTGAGACAGGGCAGAATTGAATCATATCAAACTGACTGCCTCAAATATATTATAGGGCCTCTGAATTATTGAGTCTGTACTGAGGTGCATATTGAATCTGTCACAGAAGGAGAGATACACAGCCCCAGAAGAGAATCCTGGCTTCTAGATGGTGCTGATGAAGATGAAAATGTTTCCAGTAGCACCTTCACTTTGGAGCATATTTTAAGAGAAAGCTGTCGCTCACAAACCGGCTTCTTGAATGCACAGCAGGAAAGAAACTGTGAATTCATTCACTGCATGTGCCACTTCACCTCCCTTCAAAATTATAATGAAAATCGTAATAAATTATTATAATTCTCCATCACATTATGACTTTTAGATGAACAGATGTTGCTGCGAGGCGAGGTAAATGGCTGTCTTTGATGTCTTGCCTGGCTAAAGTCCCAGCAGTCTCTAATGAGCAAAATTAGTAGCGTGTGTTTAATAGTTAGAGGTACAGCACTCAAATGTACACTTCCTCGTTTTTTTTACATAAACCTGTGCAAAGAACTAAATACCAGATACATATAAATGTGACTGGGAACTTTCGTTGTATTAGAATTACATTCTTCCTGCTGAAAAGAGGCTTTTAGCCTACATCACTGACTTTCGTGTAAGGATTCATAATAAAATTAGAGGAGCTAAAATGGTCACTTTGCCTCAGTTATCTCCCATTAAGACTTGGCCATTTATTAAACAATGTTACATAACAGAATCTTTCAAAAGATGCTCTAGAGGTGTGTTAAACCCAATTATGCTGTGTTAGGGAGATTGAGCTGATATAAAAGCTCCATTTCTAAACACATCATTACAACTGCCTGTTAGAGCACAGTAATTCATACATGTATGATTAAAATCATTGCGCTGTATTGGGGTTAGATTGATCAGTTTAATCTACTAGGATGCAAGAAATTATACGCCAGGCTGCTTTGTCGCGCGCTGCGGTCTTGCTGCTGTTACAACAATTGAGGGCAGAACGGCACTTGTCAAATTGTTTAGCTAAGGAGGGCACTCGCTGCATTGATCTTTAAAGTACAGGGGCCACCACAGAGAAATAGCTGCAAGATTCTTCTAATTTCCTGTACTTCTCTTTGCATTTTACGTCCATGCCCTCCTCCTCTTTTAACCTCCTCTTCAGGTGTCAGTCTTACCATGCAGCGAGGTTCTTTCTTTTGCCCACTGGCATAATGAATCACATGGCATGGCACTAGTTGGCGGGGTCTTGTCTCCTCTCAGCTGCCTGAGGAGCCATGTCAGATTGATGTACCAGTCACCTAGAGACTCCTTCGCATTGTGATTAGAGCAGTCAACCATCCACCCCGACTATGGAGGGCTTCACCACGGGACGGATACACACTCTCTCTCTCGCGCTCGCGCACACGTGAGCGGACACAGACTTTGAATAGCAAAGGTGATGCAGCAGTCACACCAGCTTTGTCACAGGGCTTCAGTATGTTTGTGCCCCCAGCTATGTTTCCTGATGTGAAGCCGCTCATTAAGCTCAAACCCATTCCCCTTGAACACAGCACGCTCCCAGCCATATTTTTTAATTAGTTTATTTAGCCTTCCTTGTGACTCAAGGATGAAACTGCCCTCCTCTAGCACTTGGCTATTCGTTAGTACTTTACTTAACTCTGCAGGGGCTATAACTCTGGCAGGATTTCAAATGACAAGTGTACTTACAAAGGTGACTCAGAGATTCAGACATATAGTAGTGTTGATAGTGAAAGTGAAGATTCAGAAAGGTTCCAGGAAAATGGACAAATATAACCAACCTAGAGTAACAGGCGGCAAAAATAGTTAAACATTTGATAATTTAATCACATTATGAAGCAGACAAGTGAGGCTTTAGACCAACCCTTAAGCGTAATCATGGCACAGTGATCTGTAATTTTCTCTGCCTCCTCATGATCTTGTTGTACATGTTGTATTTTTTAACTACATTCTTATTACTGATGGAGGTCTTTTTTCCTGCATTCTGTCCAACTATTAAAGATGTCTATGTTCATTTTCATCTGGATAGAGAGACCTAATATGAACAATATGAAACTCCAATTAAATTATTGAAAACAACAATGCAGTTTAAAATATTGCACAACAATGAGAAGTGCTTAACAGATAAATGAACAGATAATGAAAATGATTTCTGCAACTCTGTCTCCAAAGAAAATGCTTTTGTTGTTAGATATTATTACCACGTTACTATATTTTACTACATATAAACAGAAAGGTATCAAGGCATCCAGTTTTCAGTAGCTAACTGGGCTATCTGGACTCAGGGTGCAATTGCCAGTGTGGCTTTTTATGCCCGGGTGCATATAGCACAGGCAGATGCCAAAGCACCTGGGTGGCCATATGCAACAATTTTATTTGCACCGCGAGTGCAATAGCCAGTTTGACGATTTACACCCAGGTGCATACAACAATGCAAAGGTGTCCGTAGCCAACAATGTCATTTGTACCCTGAAGGCTTTCTTACATATGGTATGTTGTAAAAGGCTTTATTTTAATCCATACCATGATCTTTTCCTAAACCTAACCAAGTCATTTTGTTGCCTAAATTATGAAAATAATAAGTTAACTTAGAAGAACAAGATAACATATGCCTCCCCAGGGGTTCAAACCCTCAGTGTCCTGGATGAAGGTTGTGTGATTATTCCATTCAACCATCATCTAACATAGTAAGTATTCATGTTTCTTGTGGATCTGGGGGGCAGGGGGTGGTGTGGCCAGGTGCAAACAGCTGATTAGTTGCCCTATGACTATGTGTATCGGCTGTAAATAGACACTCCATTATATACACCCAGTGTAGTTTGCAGGTGCTTTACACCAAATAAGTATTGACCAGCGAAGCATGAAACCAGAATGTGGTGTAGCAGCTACAACCCATTTAGAGTACCACTGACCTATAGCCTTAATTCTTATCAAAAAATAATTATTAGACATCAGTTTCACATTTCCATGCTCATGTTTTATGATGCCTTAACCTACTAAAGAGTTTGCTGTATTTTCCAAATTCCCTCAAAGTTCTGGCATAGGACACAGAGTGCTTCCATTAAACGTGGCAGGTCAGAACTTTTTTGGTTTAAAATGCGTTGCTTGTAAGCAAAGCAACAGAAAATGGAAGAGAGAAATGTGACACGCACTTTCACAGGAAAATGAACCAGTAAAGTGTGAGAATGGACAATAACAATATAAATAGCTCAGTACTTCCCCAGTTTATGTTGATGTCAATGTTCAGCGTGTTTTTATTGTAAACACAATCTTCCCCTAAGCTGAACTGAGTATTTTAGTGGTCTAACCTTTGCCATCCTATTGTCACTTTACATAATCTAATACATCAGCAAGAGAGTTTTAAGGTGAAAATGTTCTTTAGACTGTATTATCAGATTGTTATTTGGAAATTATTTGGTTTAGAACATGATTACTAGATTATGAAGTTTCCCGTAGGGTAGTAGCTCTACCCCTGAGTCAACTGTTAAGAAAGAAAAAAAGTGTTATATGATGTTTTAACAAGAATCATGGAATTTAATGCCTTTCTACCTGCTGCACGTGCAAAATAGCAGCGAAATGAGTTTGGTCTCTAACACCGTGGCTATTGTGATTAATTACAAAATATATAGAAAAATAATCATGGTTATATTTTCCCAGTGTCTGACAACCCTACAGTAAGTAACAAAATTAAAGGACCAGCCAAATACAGCCATGTGAGATTACACAGACTGATAATTGAACATATTTGTGGGGTTTGCACGAGGCATTGGCCACAACAGTGCTGGACTGAATTTTCCCCGGTTAAGGCGCAGCAAACTATGATATCACCCCGATGCAAATAAAATATTTGACAGAAAGGTTTTAGACGCAATATGTTAGATACACATGATGTTTAGCAGGGCTGCTGGGTGTTGGAGCCCTCTGCATGGTGCCTGTGACAGACAGTAAGGGACAGGCCAGCCAGGAGGGTGCTCTGGGTGAGTAGGCGTGCGCACTCCCCCGCCTGCCTCCGCCTGCCAGTAACACGCTGAGACGGCACTTTCCCCCCACAGACAGAGGGATTGAAGGGATACAAAGTGCAAATCAGCTCCCTATCTCGGCTGGCAAGGGTTCATCTATCTGTCCATCATTCTAGTCTACAAGCGATCTGCCTCTATTTATTCATAAATCCCACTCGCTCTTTATTCATTGCAGCCATTTTGTTTCACAAGGTCTTTGCTGAGGCTCAGACGTGCCGACACACACGCGCGCACACACACACACGCACCTTTTAAGCTCCGGTGTAAGATTGCATCTCGGCCGTGGCATTTTCTGAAATGATTGTACGTGCCAAGGAAGTGATGCGATGCAGACTGATGATATGAGAGGAAATTGGGAAATAAATACCAAAAAGGAATCTCCCAGAGTCTTACCAGTGTTAAAGTGCTCCCTATCATTATTCAGCAGAGAGGAAAAATAGCGTGCCAATTTAAAAGCCCTGTTTATGGACTTCCATCAAATTTATGGCTTCATTTACTATCTGCAATTGAGGTCTGTGACAAGCTATAAGGGAGCATGACCAGACGCAGGGCGGCGGGGAAGCTGTCCTCTTTCTGCATCAGAATAGGAGCTGTAAAAATGAACAGACTGCACGCTATCATATGAGGAATTAAATTAGACTATGGTGCAAAGAGAAATTCTTGTTTTTTTCCCTCTGTGGGTTTTAATAGCCTTGCCCCAGTAAATTATGAGGATTTTACAGTTTCCAGGTGCATTTACTGTATAAACACGGTGGTTGTATTTCATTCTGATGAGGTGTCATGATGTGTGATGTACTGGTATTGGATAGCCACTGGTTGCGAGGCGTGGCACATTGTTTTACAGTTCAATTTCACCCCGTCAGCAGCCCTCTGATATCACAGCTGTTTGTTTTAGCTACAAGAAGGATCCTTGGCCTTGTGTGACACGGGGGGCATATTTTCTCGGCCTATCATATCGAAGATCCCTGGTCCTGCCTGGTGATGTCACCGCGCAATGTGGTATGGGACACACTATGATGCTCTCCAGTTTGGTGGCTGCTTTTTCCTTCATTTTGCGGTCTGCTGTTTGCTCGCGCCCCTTCCCCATCCCTCTGTCTGCCTCCATCCATCCTGTTTTTATAGCCGCTGCCCCCCTCCCCTCCATCGGCGCTGCTTGCTGCCCTGACAGTGAGCCGCGGTCTGCGGGGCTGCTGGGACGATCTGCATGCTAAGCTGGGAGGGGATGGAGGGAGCTGAGGCCAAGGCTAACACAGGTGACCTTGGGGCTGGAGTGCAGCAGACAGCATTCACATGGATGGAGGGAGACTGAAGGGAAGAGACATTCATCACATTTTTATTAGCCCCTCAGAGTATTGCCATTTACATTATACTGGTTGATAAGCACAGACTTTTAAGCACCTCTGTCACGAGGCAGAGCCGGGCCTAAATTTTGGTATTTTACATTATTCCCTTTTTTCCTCTTCTCTTGTTCTCTCTGTCTTCACACTAGTGGCCAAGCCTCTGCTGTGAGTAATGAAGTTCCTCCCCCTGGCACAACATCATAGAGTGAATCTCTTTTCTCAGGGCCCGGGGAAAAAGCTCGGGCACCCACTACCTTGTATGAATAAATTCTCTGTCAACAACATTAATCTACACTGTAATTGGGCACCACAGCCACAGCAGCCCGTGTTTTATGAGCAGATGCACAATGGAAAGATTGACTCGCTAAAGCTGCACATTCAGTGGTGTAATCTAATGACATGGCTGTGTAAATAAGCAGTGGGGGGAGACTCAGAGATAACTGCACACAGCAACGACCACATGACACTCAGAGGGGCAACATTCACAGTCTCCTGTAGAAAAATAATCATGTGTTATTCTAATGTACTGTAATATGTTACAGTTATAGAGTGCATATTTTGAAGCAACCCAATCCCCCTAGGAAAGAAGTTGATTTTGTACAGTCATTCTGCTAATGACTTATAAGTTTGTATATTTAATGTTAATGCCGGGGGAAGTAATATGTCATTTGTGTAATATGGTGAATAAGAGGTGGTGGATAAACATTGGACTTTGCCTCCAGAGACCATGGATCCCATACTGTTCAAACAAACAATTGTTGTTCAGTTGGTGAGTCCACAACTTTGGTCCAAACTGAAAATCCCAGCAACTGTTAACATTTGATTTGGTACGGACATTTATATTCCCTGCAGGAGGCACTGTAATAACTTTTATCTAATACATGCATTCCCATTGACCTCAACTGTACTTTGTCTTTAGTGCTAATGAGCAAATGAGCAAATGTTAGCTCACTAACATGCTACATCAGTACAACATTACACACGCTAAATGCAAATATCAGCATGTTAACACTGTGGGAGCACGTTGCCATGCTAGCATTCAGTCCAAAGTGCTGCTGTGCCTCAGAGCCACAGAGCCACTAGCATGCCTGTAGACTCTTAGTCTTGTTTAATTATACAGCACTCTCCACGAACAAGTGTATTAATTGCTTTTAGCAACCATGCCGTAACCATGCTGTAGATGCCATGCATGGATATTACATAAGATTGTCAGGTAGTATAATGGGATGGATGGCCTTATTGCCCAATCAGAGGCTGTTGAGTGTGACCTGCGGGTGTCCTCCTTTCAGTGGAAACTACTCTGATCCCATACTATTTAAATGTTCCTTGTTTAGTCCAATAGTATGAAAAAAATCAACATAAAAAGGAAAAAAAAGCCAAACTCATTTTACATTGAAATGAATGAAAAATACCAATAAAAAACAGTTATCCATTCGTTAATGTTATAAATATGTCAGGTGCGTTATTCACACTTATGCTGTATAAGTGTACCAGAGATGGTGTAGGATAAGGTTTGATGTTTCATCTTTATCTTTATTGTTGGAAAATGCTCTTGATCTCCACAGCTGCAGGCAGAAAACAGATGTAAGGGAGATGTAATGGCGAAAATGTGTTAGATAAGCTTCTGGGGGAGAAACAGTGAAATATTTATCAACCTAGTCTCTTGCTTTGAATGTTTGATGTTGCTGAAAGGCATTAGCATTCTTCCGGTTGACCAGCAGCTGACCTGACCGACTCTTGTCCATATTTCAATTAATGTCCTCCAGAAACGTGTCCACAAGGCCAGCTCAAAGAAAGCAGGACAATTAGATTTACAGTAAGGAATGAACTATGAATCTTTCATAAGTGCTGAAATGCACTTTAAATTATCTGGGTCTCTCATAAAAAACCTTTTTTACTTCAATATCCATCTGAGAGCCTCTCCTGGTGCTCTATCATAACAGGTTATTCGAGCAGACCTGTAAATGTTAATTAAAGTGGAAGAGGCTTCAGCCAGTTTGCAATTCAGTGGGGCATGTCTGCGGGTCCCTCCGAAATCTCCTCTTAAGTTGGCCACAATACGTTGCAGAGTCACTCCTTTTGTGGTGGAATGAATCAAGATAATGGGGAACTGTAGATCTAGACTGTCAACTCCGGGGCCATATTTATGGCTTAAGAGCCATTAGACATTGGTTTGGTGTCAGTCCTGCCTGACAGACTGCCACCCTGGGGTCACAAGAGAAGGACAATCTTGGCTTCCCAAAAAAAAAAAAAAAGAAAAGAAGGACCCGCAAAGAGACAACAACGAGAGCAGAGTTTCCACAAATGACTTATCGCCTCTAGCTTTATATCCCTTGGCTCTCTAAATTTGTTGGAGCTGCTTGGCTATTTTAATCTCCGTAAGCATTGTAGTAAATGAGGGCAGACGTCAGTGTGGATTGCCTCTCTAACAGTGCAGAGCTGATAGCTGCTGGTGTGGGTCATTTGGATGTGAAGTCATGCCCTTCATCATGCCTGAGTGCCAACCCATCATGGCCCCCCTGTGATTACTGCTGCTGTTGTTTGCCCGAGGTTCCTGGAGGGAGACAGTTGTCAACACTTTCACTGTTTGTCATTGTCTGTAAAATGCAGTACTCCAGTTTTGATTGTGTGTTCATCCACCATGTGGCTCAGGTTCTATTCCAGTGCAGAACATTTCCTTCAGCTATTGAAAAGGTGCTGGTGTTTGCTGAGCATTTGCAGTGAAATTGGGCAGACAATTTTTTGGCTGAAAGTGTAAAAGAGATTTTATGCTTTTGCAGGATTAACTACAGTCCTCCTCAGTGCAGGTCATTTTGCAAGCTAAGATAAAATCCTATAATTATTTAAAGCGGCTATAATGATCATTTTTATGATAACAATTGCTCCAATGAGGGATAACAATATCTTAAAATGTGATTGTAATGACTGACCAAAAAATACATTCACTGGGTTTTCATTTACATTTTATATGTTTACATTTGCCCTGTGACTGACTGGCGACCAGTCCAGGGTGTACCCCACCTCTCGCTCCAGTGACAGCTGGGATAGGCTCCAGCACCCCCTGTGACCCTATGAGTCAGGAGAAACCGTATAGAAAATGGATGGATGGATGGATGTTTACATTTGCTCTTTTATAAATCATGAGCAACCAACACCAGATGTGTCTTGATAATGTAAGCCTGCAGTGGTTTCCTGTTAATGACTAGATAGTGCCACATCCAAGCATCTACTAATCTATCAGTACCCTTGTTTCAGTACGGCTCAGATGATTCAGATGTTAAATGAAAAATATTTCACATATAAATCAGAGGTGAAGTTTTCGCTTTGTTTACCTTGTCATTTATTCTCACCATAGAAATGTAGTAAGAATGTGCTGCAGCCAATGCGCCTTAGATGCACAGGCTTATTGACAGTTAAAGCCAGTAAGTAACTAGCTGCATTGATTGGTCACCATCGTATCTCATCCATCTCTGACAAGGGTCTATTGAAGAGAGATCGATACACTTTTCAACATGCATCACCCACAAACTATAACTATTAAACCATTCAGTCAGATCGATCTGTCTCCACGCCAAGGGACACTCCTCGTTTCTTTTTGCCCCTCTTCTTGTCCGCTGTGGTTTTTTCGAAATTATCTTAGCACTATTTGACCCTGGCATCCCTTCCCTCGGCCAGCTTGAGGTCCGCACACCCTCAGGACTTGAAGCAGTCTGGAATTGCAGTCCAGCGAGACACTGCCAGGCAGCATCCAGGGGTTAATGCACTATGATGGCTCTGGGTGCATGGCACCGGTATGGCTGAGTGAACATCCCGTCAGAGCACAGTGAGGCTAAACTCTGCCTCTCCAATGCACAGACCACAGATTGGCCTTCTCGCATGAGAACACAAAAGAGGATACAATTGTGAGTAAACAATGAAAAAGACAGGCGGGGAGATAAGCTATTATTGTTTTGTTGCGCAGAATCACCTCAGAGCCCCGCGACTGTAATACCTGAACAAAGTGAACTCATCTCTTCTTCAAGGGTAGTAAAGAGATAGAGAGCGGTGCGACAGTGAAATGTCAGAGGGTGGTGGGTGTTAGCTGGCAGGAATCCTCCAGCAGCAGAACTCGCCGTTTGATCCCTGTGGCTCAGCTCCATCTGGCTATATGCTGACCATGTTAGTGGGCAACTGCTACTACCTCATGGCAATGGAGCACTGGCTCACGTATGGTAGTGGAGGATGTCTTATCTTTTAGTGAATCAGCTCTGTCTTATTAAATACACTGTGTGCCAGATAGACGGAATACTCTGCCAGGAGTGTATTAGCTGTTTTAGCTCCACGTCCACCACAACTGACTAGGACTGTTATTTAGAAGAACAAGCATGTATTTTTTAGTCACACACATTATACACATATAATTAATGCAGAATAAAAGAACATGAATGTCTTAATTTCCATTTCAATGAGAGTTATTTCAAATTAAGTACCATAGCATCGAGCAGTGTTGTTCCTTTGGCCATGTTACTTTGGTCACAAGTGACATTTATAGTATAATAGTAATGCTAAAATGTAGTGCACCACTAGCACAAGCCATAAGATCAGTTTCACAGCAGTAACCGTCTATTATCGGCCAACCTAAGCCACCATAAGCTACTAGTTATTCCAGAAAAAGTGAGGCTTTTTTAATTCAAAAATTCAAATATAGCTTGATTCTTAGAATGACCTTTGTGTGCATTTGAGAGAAGACCATATGTTATCATACCCTAATTCCTGAACAAAAGTTATACACTTGCTAAAGTTGTTAAGCAATCCTCTATGCTGGGGCTATTCAACCTCCTGCATCCCTCGTGTTACAAACGGTGACGTGCCACGCTGATAGCCTTAATGAGCAGCGCCGAGTGCTCCCAGCCATCCCATAATGAAATTTGCTCAAGGCGGAACAGACCGGAGAGGCTTGGCAGAACATTGAGGCATATGGCGGAAACAGCCGTGATTTCCATGGCAGGTGGCTGGATGCTGCAGATAGGTAAAAGGCTCAGTCACCCAGGGCTATGGCCCTGATGGAGAGTGCTAGAGCAGGACTCTCCAGAAAGTAGCACACAAAACATGATCCTTTCATTCTAATGCTGTTTCTGCCAGAAAGATACAACAGAGCAGGTAAAATTATATGTAATAATTTTCTATTTCATCACACATACTCTGTGATGAGAAAAGCAAAGTCAATAAACCAAACTCTGTACTTGCAGTGAAGCATGCGGGCTACAGTGACAGTGTTTTATGTAGAGCACGGGAGTAACACAGTTTAAAAAAGGGGACTAAAATGATCCCCCGAAGAGCCTGCACTGTCCCCTGTCCCTCTTTGTCTCATATGTGTTTCTTAAAGAAGCAGAAAGAAACACATGCTAGGACCCTTGTTAGGGCTGTTCACCAGCCTCTGGAGCACACTTCAGAGGAACAGAAAAAACAACCCTCTTCTTTTAATTAATTCGTAAATTTCCAGGCTTTTATTGTGCCGTGCTGTAGAAATGGAGTCCTTCCCTCATGAGAGGCATCAGCAAAGGCATGGGATCTCACACACACACACACACTGCGTTTTGTAGCATGTGAACTTTGCATACTGTATGCATGTCAGCTTTTGTATATTTATTTGTTACAGCAGAAGGAATAACATGGAATTAGGCTATGGATGTACTGAATCATTCCTTTGTCTATAAACTGCTGAAACAAGGAAATCCCATTAAGTCCCGAGTCTCTTGCTGGATAACACTGTATGAGTACAAAGCAGACAAGTAAACAGAGAACACAAATGCACAGACTGGGAACACAGTATTCCTGTGAATTAAAGCAAATAATGTTTTTGAGCTTGGGTCCACCAAAATTTGCTTTCAATGGTTAAATGATTAGCATAGGCCACAATACAGAATATAATGATATGCCCTGATTCTAGATCACACCCACAGATAGTAATCTGAGTTATGTAAACCATTCTCAGTGGAGTCAAATATCTAAACCAAAGTCTTTTCATGACTTAACATTTTCATTACATAAGAGGGACAGAGATTTTCTTTAGAAGCAATATGATATCTCAGTGCAGTCCTTGAATACATTCACTATGCCCCTCACTGCACTACACTTATATTCAACTTAGGGATTCTACAAATAGCTTTCATTGAGATTTAATCCATTTATTGGATTGCTTAGATAAAATCTTTTGAAACCAAGCTCTTTGCTACCTAGCAAATGGCTGCTTGGTTCTCTAAGTTGCTGTGTTATTGTGGAACTCTTCAAATTAAATTGCTGCATTATAGTTTTGTGTACTATAAAACAACATTTGAAATACTGAGACTCAGATTTATTTTCTTCTGTATCTTCTCACCACTTAATTGGACTATTTAGCTGTGTTGTATAGTACTACTATGAATAATAACAATAATAATTGTTATAATACTAATGTCATAATAACTATACTATTGTGGAAACATGACAAAAGCTAAATCAGCATAGACAAGAAGAGTGATGAAATTTAGATAGGAATTATTGATTATTTCTCATTTGTGTTGAAAAGAAAAAGAAAAAAATGATAATGAATTAGCAAACCTTAGTACCTACTGTATGTTAGGGTGTTCCTGACACCAATAGTGTCAATCAAGAATCTAGAAACAACCATTAACAGTTCACTTCAGGCTGATGTGGGTTTTAAGAGGTTAAAATCAGAAATGTAGTTCAGGCCCAGACACAGACAACCTTTGTGGAAATAAAATATGTTATTTGTATGGATAAAGATGTTAAAAGTAGAGATACAAGAGGGACTTTCTTGGAAAAAGGAAACAAACACAGATTAAACTCGAAACTTTCATCTACTTCAGCCCAGGGGATAGAACAAATTGAACTCTGAAACAGCATATCTGTGTTGGATGAGTCACACTGATGGATGTGAACCCCCACTGATCAATTCATAGGACTGACAGGATTGACAGCAACCTGAGAAAAGAGCTGTAACACAGTCAATACCTCTCATGGTATTGCTGCGCCGTGATGACTGCTCCCGCCGATCACATGCATTTATTCCTGTGGCACGGCTGCTGCCGCTCCCAGCAGAATGCAAAACAGAGCGGCTCGGAGACGCGAGCTACAAAGCAGATCTATTTGTCACCACTTTGAAGGCTTAGGGGGCAAAATGCAGGATCATCTTTTTTCTATCCCTCTTTCTTTGCTGTTTTCACCCCTGATCGAGGCTGATCTTTATCAAGCTCCCGTAGCCTTGACTCCTGTCACCATAACTGGCTACCCTCTCCTTCATCAGTCAGGCCTGTTGACAGCAGAGTGGCAGCTGGACAACCCATTATGAAATGACCTTGGTCCAGTGTCAGCAGGGCCATAGTGTTGCTGAAACACTAACACCCCAAAGTGAGTAATTTTCCCTCCATAGGTCAGCATCTTTGCCGGCGGACAATCTCCCCCTGTAGATAAAAGTAGGGAGGGGGTCCTGCCACTATCAATTGCTGAGGTGATGGAGGGAGAAGGAGGGGTGGCCATATAAGACAGCCCTGCCGCGAGCAAACCTTGGTGCGAACAGCGGCGTCGATGTAATTAGAACGATGGACTGATCCGATTAAGCAGACTGCAAAACTGAGGCATAGATTAACAATAGCACACTTGCATCTTGCCTTGCATTCCCTTGCAGGGCTGTTTAATTAGTCAATGTATTTATTTATCCTCTTACCAGACTGGATTTCATTAAAGCCTTGAGGGTGCTATTTGTACAGAAGCTGGGCGTATAAGTGGGACCACGAATCCCTACCACCTGTTAAGAGAAAAGGCTGTAATCTTTATTTTTAGCACAACTTCAGCGAGGTGTTTTAGCCCTTGAAGTGGTGGGGTGATAGCACTGTATGAATGCTCATCTTCTGGCATCAGGCTTTCTGCTTTTCCCTTGGTTTCATCTGCACTGCCATGGAGTGTTTGGCTCTGTACAAACACTTGTGCCTCTGGTTCTCCTCTGCTAAGGATACCTCAGTGTGATCTCGCTCATAGCTGCGAGGCTTTCTGTGAGACACAAAGAGGAACGCATTGTCTTTCCTTGCTCAAATACCCCCTCAGTGCGGCGCTGGCATTGCAGCTTGCAACATGGGAGAGAGAAGGCACCGGGTGTGCTGATGTTAAATGCACACAGAAGGTCCTGGGGAAATTCCTCGGTGTACGTATTAGTGCGACATCACATAGCCAGCAAAGCCCGTGACGTAGCTCCAAGAGATGTCAGTTGTTACCCAGTCTGACATGAAAGAAAATTATTTGCACAGCTGCTGTTTTTATCAGCTAGGTTGTGCGACCACATTAGATATCAGGACCAGAGCAAACTGAAAACGTTATAAATAAATATAATAATAGAAGTTTAAAACTGCTATCCTTTAGCCAACAAGAACAAAAAACCCACTCTGGTTTTGGTGACCTTGCCCAGCAGCTCAGCGAGGTGATGCTGGGATTCTGTCAAGCTTCACCGTCCTGCAGCGATTTGTTCATTGGAGCACATTTTTAAACATGCAATGATGCTGCTCAGCGTGCTGTGCCGTGTTCTTTCACCACAGGGGAGTTAACATGCTTTATTGGCAAACCTCTGTTGAGTGACCACTAAAAATCTGAGAGCAAAACACAATTTGAAAAACAAACAGCAACAAAAGAAAGAAGCTGTGCAGAGCTCTTTGTTCCCTCCTCTTGTCTAAGTAAGAAAGAGTGGAGGTGATGTGCCGGGAAGATTTGCTTTAGATTCAGGATACATTTATTTCAAGTTCACCTCACTGCACCTGAAAGAACTGGTCCTGACAGATAGGCCACTTCGCCAGTGTCAGAGTATGAAAGGCATGAATGAACAATCTGATCTCATTGTGTTGACTTTAGAACTGGAAAAACAAAAGTATATGTGTGCCAATGAAAGACATGATATTGGGAAGTTGCAACCACATAGGCATCAAAGAGAAATGCTGCTTCTTTACACGCTGCCTCTTATTTTTGTAGCTTTTCAGTAAAAAGCATTGTTTTATTTCAAAGTAATACTACTAGGTAAGGTGTTAATTGAAAATGAATTCAATTGGATGATTACAAAAGGCATTACCTTCATTTTCTATATCAGTAATTTTCATAACTGCTAGATAATTGAATGGAGCCTTTATTGATACAAGGTCTGGTTGTTTCTGAAAGGCAAACATGAGTTAGTCTGAGGCACTAAATGCTTTGCTTACATTCTTAATTTTGGGGGGATTTGGGATCACTGGTTTTGTACTTGAACCTCTCCAGTCGCGGTCTCATCTTGTGGGAAACAAAGGTTATGGCAGTGACCCAGATGATGATGACTTTCCAAATTACACGGTTTAATTATTTTTGACAGCTCATAAAATACACCGGTTAGTGTTTCTGCCACAGCTGATGAAGTGGCTTTATTTTATTGGGGTTTGAGTGCCACTGACATGATGGTGCAGCAGTAAATCTTTGCTAGAAAACTTTGCTTCTTTTTCATTCCCTCTGTTTTTTCAGAATTAATCCATGTTGACTTTGTCTTTCATTTCATATTAAAGAAAATAATAAAGTCATACTCTGTGCGAAGTTTAATCATTCCACCACAGGAATATATGCAATGTACCATAACGCTTTATGTTGAATTTATGTTTATATTTTCATTTATGAGCTTTCAAGAGGTTGAAATACTAGATGAATCTAAATGAGCAAAAGAAATTAGTCAAAATATCCAAATGGCAGATAATAGTGGTGTAATTCCTCGCTTGTCTGATAAACAGTCCAACCAAGGGCATACTGAGCCTTTGTATCTTAATACTTAAGTTGATGTATGCATTGTCCAGGCAATGAGGGATGAGCAGCGAGGATAAGGACAAGAAAGTGTTTCTGCTGATGTGTCTGGGTGTCTGCCCACTATCAAGGATTCATGCTGTGTCAGACAGAGAGTGGATCTCAGAACTGAGAGCTGGGAAGACAAGAGCAGTTCGGTGCAGAAATCATCCAGAGACACACTGGCAACGTAATTAGCAGATGAATTATTTCTGTGCAATGACATGCCTCAGCGCCTCTTGACTTTGCTCTTGTCTGAGGAGCGTCTCTGTGTATAAGGCCCAAATTAGACATCTGCCAAATGCCAGTCCGTTACAGTCAGGCACTGCTTCCCCAGCTCCAGTAATCAAAAGTGGACAGTAACCTCTGCCGCTCCCTCTCGCAGTGTGCACTTTAGGTCTGCGCTGGCAACCTTGACAAGGGTACATCCAAAGTGAGCAGCTTGTTAAGATGCTTATGGCAACAATTTACTGGCCCAAGCACACTTTAAATATGGCTCGTTTCGACAGAACGCTGCCATCAAATGTTACTACACACCTGCTCAGGCAGTTAATTGGTTTTGATAGTAAATGATCACTGAAATATGATCATCAAATATGATAAATCAGTGCTGATATATAGGAGAATAATAATGTTTACCGTCTCCTGCTCTTTAGATGTATATACATTTAAGTTGAGTGGTAACTATACATTAACATCAAAATGCTTCTCTTTTGATGAGGATATTGATCCCCCCCCATCTCCCCAAGGCTTACATTATTATCCCTTGGATTTACTCTGTAGAAATGGATTGGGCTTTGCAGATTAGTATTCAGCACATTACACTCCCTCTTCACTGTAATGCTGTTGTGATTCTGTAATGGGCTGAGAGCAAATGAGAGCCTTGCAGCTGGAAGTGTGCTGCTTTCATCCGCGCGTTCCGACAATGTTTGTTTGTTGCCCGACCGCGTGGGTATTCGCATGCATATTTGTCTGTCGGGGAGTGTTTGTTTTTGTAGTTTTTCTCCCATTTTGAAGTCCTGTTAGGTTTACTTGCTTCCTGTCGGGTCTCGCTATTTCTAAACTCGGAAGAAATGGAGAGGCTTGGCCACTTTTACCCCCTTCTTCCCCGCCGAGTGCGTCAGATAAAAAGAGCCTCCTGTATATATCGTCAGGAGATTGACTGTCGTGCCAGGGCCATTAAGTCCTCAAGATGCTGCTTTTGGGGGAGTTGTTTGTTAAGCCCACTCCACAGAAATGTTCTCGTCGGTGGGGAAGTGCACCAGAAGATCTTGTTTAATGGCCCAGCTGCCAACTATAAATGTCTGCCTGTTTTTATCTCAGACATATATTTGATCTTAAGAATCTTCTGTGGTTTTAAACAAGAAGTGTTCTCCACTTTCCTCACAAACCCTCCGGTGATGCTCATAGAGCCATTTCAGCAGAGTACCTAAAGCCCCACTCACAAGCATACAGCATATCGCCACTTATCCTATTCTGCTACAAAAGTCTGTGATTGTGATATTCATGTGGACATATCTTGCTCTGTGTAATTGTGTTTTCTAATGCTATCAAATATCTTAAAAGCATCAACGGGCGGAATGAGATGTTGTTGCAGGGTGGTCAGTTTAAATACAATAAAATATTTTCTCAGGCATGCTGATTAATGTGGTTAGTGAATCTGCACATAATACCTTGTTTTGATGTTCTTCATCTTTTTTTTTTCTTTTCCCGGGAAATTGCGGTTTGTGATGTAGTCAGTATTGTTATTAGAATTTCATCAGGTTTATGTGTCGATGGTATCTGGGAGAAAGTGCTCTGTAATTTTGTGTTTCTCTGGAGCGTGTGAGTCCACATCAGTTAATTGCATGTTTGTTTTCATGCATGCGTGAATGTCTGCGCAGGTGTGTGTGCATCATCAAAGTGGCATTGCCATTTACAGTGGTGTCCTCCTGGGAGCCGCTCCCAGACGATGGTTGCCTCCACACCTGACTGAGGCTCTGCCAAAATGGAGTAAGCAGACATGGACTGTGTGTGATCTAGCTGACACACACTGCAGTGACTGCTCCGTTTTTTTTTGTCAGTGCTAAATTTTATTCGATTTTATTGGCTGGTCTCCACCACTGACCCCCGGGTGGTTATTTCATGTTTTACAAACTTATAGTGTGCACCAGCATGCTGTCATATGACCTTTGAAATGTGATGCATCACATTATCATACTTCATTAGAAAGAAATATTGATAAAGATAGTGGCTATAAATAACAGGATAGCTCTGACCTTCACCTTCACACGGCTTTGTGCCAGCAGTTGCTGTAAATGTGGCTCTTTGTAAATATAAATTCATATAATTGACAGAGAGAGACAGACAGATGTGAGGTGGAAGAGAAAAATTAGTCCCATTTTCTAAGATTGTGTTGTATGTATTGTGCAATAAGATAAAGCTTGTTATCATCATACCTATTGGACACAGTATATTTTTATGTTTTCCTGCTCCAACATGCTGATAGTGGGCACAAAACAAAAAAAAACAGAACAATAAGAAAACGGTCTAATGAGGGATCTTTCACCCTTTTTTTGTGTCTGGATGAGTTTCTGGAGAAAGTAAAAAGGACGCCTTTTACCTGCAGTCCCTGTTGCCAGCTGTTAGACATGGTGCTATCTGTGACGCTGCTGGCAGTGACTGTGACTCCACTGTGTGGAGATCATTTGGTATTCTGATTGCTCTGCATGACTGTGTAAAAACCATGGAATATGTAACTAATTTACAGGACCAAATTCCCCCCGTGGCGCAAACAGTTTTCTCCTATGGTGCTCCCATATTCCAGTACGACAATGTCACCCTGCACTCACGCACACAAACTCAGTAGTTTCAGGGATGAATGCAGCGTGAATCAGCTGGACTGGGGAGGCTCTGAAATTGGAAGTAAATGTCTGCCTCAAAAAACTGGAGGCTTTCCTTCTTGAGGGAAGCTTCATTTTCCTCCTTGACTTGTTTCAGAATGAGGCATGTGAGAAACCAAACAAGGATTTAAAGAAAATAGAAGGACAGAAAATAGCCCTTCTCATCATTACAGTCTTGATGTTGTTTGATTTGTAGGCCTTTCCATTATTTAATCCCAACCTTCATCTCTAAAGGTGATGATACACGTTTCAGAACTTTGCTTTAAAAAAAGCATAAAGAAACAAACAACACAAATAACAAAAACTTCAGGAATAAATATTATCTATACATTAAAGTTTTGCTTCGTCACTACCACTCCTGGCCACAAGGGGGAGAAACTCCTCAGTTAACCCCTGTGCTTCCTGTTGTTGTAGGGTTAAGCAAGAATTCAATTTTTGTTGTAAGAAAACTTAGGTTTCCACTGCAGATTGCTGTGAAATGTCATCTACAGGTATGTTGAAATATGTTTCTGTTTCCTGGTCATTGAGGAGTTTAGTCATCTATAAACAGACACAACACAGGGATGCCATCAAGGCAGTGTGTTGTTCTGATGATCTACTCATGCAGCACGACTTATATTGACACACTGTTGGTCGTATTGTTTAAGATATTTTGCCATTTCTTTGTGTCACAGTTATTTGGCTACATCTCTACTTAATTGCTGACCACTTCTCTTAAGACAAAAATAAACTGTGCTCCGACAGATCCTTAATGCTGTTAAGAATAGAGATTACTCGACTGACAGGATGGTGATGTGCAGCAATTTTGATAAATGAAGTGTTGAAGAATTTTCAAGCATTTTCTTTGTTCCAGTTTCTTAGAATTTGAATATATTGAGTTTTTGGGCTGTTGGTTTGACAAAATGTGCACTTTTGCAAAAAGTGAAGTGGACTATTTGATAGATTTGATATCAAATTGATAGATTAATCAGAATGATACATATTAACCTACAGATTAATCAATAAATAAAATAATCAATAATTCTACGCTTAGAATAAAATGTAATATATATTTGTCCACCAACTGTCTGCTAAATGACAGGTAGAAAAAAGACAAACAAAACTGATACATATGCTTAACCATGATGAAACTACACTTAATTATAATTCATTTGAATAAGGTTTATTATGGAAGGTCTCAGTTTAGACAGATTAAGCTATACAATCAAGAAAATACTCAAAATTACACTCTCTAGATAGAATATAGATATTCATGAATAACTTAATCAGTTTGCAGAATCTAAGCCACATCTTCTAATGAGTGCTTAATTGACGCCTGCTCCCATACTTAATGACATGCTGAATGGCAAAGCCAATTATGAGTACATTTACTGTGGACGAAGTGTTTCTGCAGACTGACATCTAGGGAGGGAACTCTATCGGAGCGCAGCACGACATACTTCATACTGTGAATCTAAATGACACTGTACGTTAAGCTAGCGCAGTATGGGGCCTGACAGAACTCGGCGTGTGTGAGCTCACACACGTCCGCGCGCTGACTCCCCGAGTTAAATGCCTGGATACATTTAACTGAGCTAATTGAGGCTCTCTCGCCCGTTCCTGCTGCTCTGTCAACATGATCAGCCACAGAAAACAGTCAACTTTGCAGAAAAAAAAAAATCATCTTTCATCGCAGACATTAAAATAACAAGCAACAATCGGTGCGCTCTGCGACGATCAGAGCACGGGCAGTGACTACCTTTGCGAGCAGAGAGCCGTCTGAGACATTTTATTAAGTCTTTTGAATGGTGTGATAATCATGTAATAAAATATGTTCTCAAAGAATGCAACACTTCAGAAACTCCTTCTCTCTGTCACAACGTAAGAGGCTTAGGCCGGCTTCATGACGCTAACTTCCTATCATTTTAATAGGCTGCCAGACACTTAACTTCTGTATCGTTTTAATAGGCTGCCAGTCAAACCAGGATATGGAGAGTGAATGGGGAACAGAGCGAAATCCAGTGTCAGTCACAGAGCCTCGCCACAGACGATTAAGCAACTTTGGTCTCCTCATTGCATGGCTATAGCATCCAATTACATTTATGGCACATCTTGTTCTTAAAAAAATCCACAGGTGCTACTTTGGGTGCGCCTCTCTCTTGTTTTTTTTTTTTTTTTAATCCAGAACTCTGAACTTCCTCTGAACCTTGGAAAACCGAGCGTGGCACAACAAGCTCCTTTTTACTTCAGCTTGTTACTGAGGAAGCTGAGGAAGGGTATCGCTGCTGTAGTGGTGCGAGGAGGGTGGGTGTTAGTGAGACAGAGAAACAGTGATGTACAGTTTCATGTTGCAGTCACAGTTACCGCTGAGGACTGTCATGACCAAGATGGCACCACTGGAGATGGGCAGCATAATTACTGTGTCTTTTTTAGCAGTGTCTGTAATACCGCCACCCCACTCCAGACTCCAGTCCCTTAAAAACAGCCATGACTTTTGCTTGTGGAGTGTCATCTTGTGTTCTGTCTCTGTTGACACTGGAGGACAATCATAACTGTGTTTTTAAGGGGGAAGATATGAAATGGTTTTAGCAGCAGCTTTACAATTTGTGTATTTGCACCGATAGAAATTGATGCATTTATGTCCTTTTCCATAATTTCTCCTGTCATGCGTGCCATAAGTCTGACACACCGACATCATCCGGTCCAAGAAACCCGTCACAGATTGGCATAATGGCAATTGCAATCAAAGCTGCCCCCGGCGTTCGTTTTATAGGTAATTTTCCTCATATCCTGCCAAGTCTGGTTCAAACTGTTGTGTCATGATTTGGTGTTGACAGGCAGCGAGCTCCCCTGGGTGCAAGCTAATTTAAAGAGAAGCCATAGAGTAGCAGATGCCAGATTAGTGTCAGAGCAAAGTGACTGATGAGGAGCCTCGGTCGCCTGGTCACATGCTGGCACTGTCGTACATATGCTCCTGCTTGTGGCCCCTCAGCGCTTGGTAATAAATGAGTGATTGGGCTCTACGTGCTCAGCTTCTATTATATGATGGCTAAATGATACTTTCGAGACATTTGTGAGGCCCCTTCTATTTTGGCGGCGAGGTATACATGGCAGTAATGGCGTCATGCGCGCCGTACATCTTTGGCTTTTTGTCACGCTAATTCAATTTGAGTGACGAATAATTGTATTACTTCCATCGATATGCGTAGTTAGTTCTGCACCACAACCACAAATGTGATGTGACTGTAGAGAATGAGGTTCCTGAATGGCACTAACAATTAAATGCAATTGATAAACTATTATTAATGTGGAAGAGGGCACTCTTAAATGCAGAATACAATGATGAATTAGAGTGTCAAAACATATTGATTCTTGCCACATCCTTTATGAATCTAAGAAAAGAAAAGGCACAAACCATTTAAAATACTATAAATTAGAAATTGTAAACATCTTGGTGTGAATTGGATTTTTTTGCTCATTTGAATGACTCAGAACAACAGACTGTGACAAGTTTTTACCTATGTGTCTATTTATGCCTTTCCCTAAGAGCTACACTTTCACTCTGTTTGAGTCTTTTTCTGTCCTCTGTTCTCTGAAAACAGACTAAAGGAGCCGGCTCTTATCCGTGTTCCCATTCAGTTTCATGACTCAAGGGCATTAAGGTGCCGGCAGCTTGCTGTAGTTTGATTGACTGTAGACCGTAGTACAGCCGAGGGAGACAAGTTGGACACACCCAAACACCCAGGGGAACACAGTGACAAAACAGTCGTCTTCTTCAAGAGCGAGTCGCTTTTTCTTTTTTCTTTTTTGTTTTTTAATGACATGTCTGAGTGACACACTGTCTGCAAGATTTTAACACTGCAGGTTGCTATGTCTGCTGTGATCCCGCATCTGAAAGAGATGCAGGCACAGGTGTGCATTCTGCTCACCAGTTGCGTTGCCATGGCCCTCCTCTCAAGGCTCTGAAATTACACACTGAAAGCACAACATAGTCAGGACGCTCTTTGGGTATTGCAGACGAATGAGGGGGGTTCAGGTGGAAGTTATTATCCCCTTCGAGCGTATGTAAAGGGGATAATTGTCAGAAATGTAAAATTTTACTTTCAGAATGAGCTCAAGGGGGGGGGGTATGTTTAGTTTAGCAATCAGTGTTTCACATGATCCTGCTTTGAAGTATGGCTTGTGTGCATTGAACTAGACACCGTCGTGCACACCAGCAAAGCACTTTATGCTTTTGTCTGTTTTTGGTAGGTGCACCGCCAGTCGCATGTATGTTGCATTTTAGCTTGTGTTTTACAGTATAAATGACATTAAATACAAAACAATAAAGTCTCATTCGCTTACATGTTTGAATGCCGGTCCAACAGGCACGGAACAACATGAGCATTTCAGATTAATCTGTCATGAAGTCTGTTTCCCCTAGTGGCCAGGAGCACTTAATGCAAATACAACACCAGTTAGAGATAAATGCCGGATATATGCCCCCGTCCCTAGCCCATTTTCTTAAGGAACATGGTTTGCATAGAAGAGTGGCTTATTATCGAAATATGGAAAGGCAGCTAAAAGGAGCCAGCTGTATGCTTGTGAGTTGACTTCCATTAGTGGCCAGATGGAATTCTGAGTGCTAGCTTGGCCTGACACTTGACTTGGCTGAGAGCTTGATGGGGAAATGCCTTGACAATTCGCACTTTGCCAGCATCAGTATCAATGGTAAATAAAAGTGTCTCTTGTGTCTTTAATGTGTTATCCAGTTATTAGACTGATCCTCTCCCATTCATCCTCTTCAGGTCTATTTGGTGGTCAATGATACATAATGTTAAATTAACCAATTCTAATTATTATTTCTTTATTAAACACACTTCCTCCATTCACATATTCTGCAGCTGAGTATACATTGGCGCTCAAATTGTTCTGCTTCATTTAGACCTACATATGTTTCAATCAGCGTGCACCAGTGTGCCAGTGTTTGAATGCAAATGCAATTCTCTAAGGAGACGTACGCCTCTCGTCCTGAAACTGCCTCCGGGCTCAGCCCCAAGTGTTGTAAATTCCTAACAATGCCCCTGTACACACACACAATTCATTCTCCATTGGTTCGGGGAATTAACTTTGAAGTGCAGGCATGGGGATGTGTGTAGAGAGAGATGAGAATGACCCCAAACGATTGGCTCTATTTGTTATGTGGTCACTGAGCTTGTGGAGCGGGGATGGGTGGGTTTAGTGAAGAGGGTAGAGGTCTCTCATTTTCACTGATAGGGGGCTCAGACATTGAGGGAATGACCAAAGAGTGGGGAGATCCAGTCAACTTCAATTACGGCCCCTTGCAGTTTTCCCAGAGGTGCACTATAGTGCCTTTAAGGGGGAATCAATGAGGTGACAAATTGTTGTGGACAGCAACCCCTTTTATTTGTTGTGTTGTTGTATGCATGCCTGGATGCTACTCTAACCATGTGTGTGTGTGTGTGTGTGTGTGTGTGTGTGTGTGTGAATGCGTTTGAGTGTGTGGCTGTGTTTGTTTGGCAAGCATATATAAATGTGCAGTGCTCCCCATTTATGATAATTGAATGCTTTGGTCCATTTGTGTTTTGGTGGTTTATTTTCTGCTAGTGGCTTTAATGGCTTGTTATCTGTCCAAACCAGTTTTTAAACGCTTTCTAATGGGTGTTCACATGCATCACCCTCTGACACTCAGCCCCGCTTTGTTTTTATCTCGCACCAACAGTGTTAAGGTTTCTCTCAAGGTTATTTTTGCTTTGTCAAGCCCCTTTCATATCTGAGGATGTCTGATGGCTGACGAACGCCGACTTGCCCTGTTGTATTGAGAGACATATGTAGCTGAATTAATTGAGTGTTTTTTAATGGCGGTCCATATGAAGCTGTCACAGGAATGCTTTCTGCTTCAACAGTTGTGTTTTAGGAGATTGCTGTTCAGGAAACTGGATAAATACTGGTGTTGGAAGTTTGTGGGGAGCCGGCAATACAACTGTGGGTTTAAGAGAGTTGCAAACAAGTGAGAATGTATTAATAAACCTTTGTAGGACAGATTTTTATATTTATAAAGGTATTGACACTGGCTGATGTTAGAAAATGGAGATAAATTTAAAACGTCTGTACTGGGTCACATGAGTCACTCTTCAAACCTGAGAACCGACTGCTGTGGTCCATTTTATCCATGTAAAGGTAAAAAGATATCTCAGTTGGTGTTTGTTTAGCCTGCGGCCTGTGTGTGTTGAGAGGATTTACATTGTTTTCTGTTGCTGAGGGGTCGTATTGTTAAGCTTTAATTGTTTGAATTTCACTGTGTGTGCACATCTCTGTGCAGCTGACTGAGGGATGCGAGTGTGTAGACTTTAGATTTTCTGGTTGCAATAAAGCGCATTTGATTCAAAGGTGCAGCAGAATGTCGTTTCTACTGTAACTTGGCTTAAAAGTGCTTTAGTATCATGTTATTTTACGTATGTGTGTCTGATTACTGCGTACGAGTGTGGCGTTGGATCAGAAGGAATGATGTGATGTTTCCTGTTCTAAAATCTTCTCAAGGGCTCGGTACATAACTGTTCGTACAGTTTGTGAATACTGTTTGTTCACGATCGTCATCCAGGGCGCCGGTAGTCTAAAACTGTATGTTGATGCAGCAGTTAGTACTTAGTCCAACCTTGATCACAAGAAAATAGAAAAGATTTACGTCACAAAGTGAACAAAGGGAAAGTGCTGCTGTGATTTGTTCTTATGAGTGCAGCCCCATTGTGTACCAGACCTCTACTTAGTGTGACATCTGAAGTCCAAAAATAGCAGGTGTCTAGTACTGTTCATATAATTATGGGGCAAATGCACTGAAACGTTTAAAAGGTAAGATCCAGTGCATGCTGAGCTCTACACATCTGAGTTCTCTTGCCAAGGTAGGTTCATTGAAAACTAGTAAGCAGATCTCTAAATATCCGTTCCATCACATTTCAGCTCGCCGCCTCTCTCCAATTTCGGTGCGTTTGTTATTAATCCAACATTTTTCAGACATCCTTTTTCATTTTTTCTGACAGCTTCCCAACAGGCACCCAAGAGGGCACCATATTAATGCAACCCATTTCTCTTTCTTTGTCTCCGCAGGAAAAGAAGAGTATGTCGCAACCTTCAAAGGATCTGAGTTCTTCTGCTACGACTTGTCCTTGAACCCGATTCAAAGCAGCAGTGATGAAATCACATTGTCATTCAAAACCCTACAGAGGAATGGACTGATGCTGCACACGGGCAAATCAGCTGATTACGTCAACCTGGCACTGAAAAATGGGGCTGTCTCACTCGTCATTAATTTGGGGTCTGGAGCCTTTGAAGCTCTTGTGGAGCCAGTCAATGGGAAATTTAATGACAATGATTGGCATGATGTCAAAGTAACAAGGAATCTACGTCAGGTAACAGTACAGAGGGTGATGCAGAGACTCAGTAAATGAATCAAAACAAATGCACTTAAATCATTACCATCATACAATATATTATTTTTTCCAGACATTGTAATTGGAGAGCTAAATTGAATCATGGCGGTGTATGGTGGAGATAAAACAGAACCACAAGTGAGCAGGGACATCTAGATGTGAATCAAGACCTCTATTGAGTTACAGTTTAAGAGACAAAAGAAAGACATCACTTTCAGACAGCATTCAAAGCATTCAGGCTCATTCAGATGCTACATAATAAATGATAAGTATGACATTTATTTAGGTTTAATGTTTTCTACCTTGTTGAAGACAACATATAGATTAGCGTGACTTAATTATCTGTAAAAAAAAAAAAAAACAGTTATTAGCATAACATTACATAAGTTTTCAGCTCAGTTTGACAGACCTTGTTTAGATGTTAGTTCAGTGAATGAGCACTCATTTCTGTTAAGGATGACGTCACTGTGGATTACTTCATAAAATAATAATATTTAAAAGCATAAAGTCAATGAGAATATTTGAACACATTAGACTTTACAAAAAGTACTCTTTTCAGACAAAGTCTAAGCATACAATATATGTAATATACTATAACTACTATGAGCAAAGGCGCAATCATCTAACGGGACCTATAGGCTTTAATGAACTCTCCTACATGGCATTGAAGACTCAAATATGCATTAATAGTTCTTAGGAAACGATGTAGTGACAGTATGATCTGGTTAGACAGCACATAGTTTCTTAGTTAGACTTCTTTAGAAATCCCACCCAGCAGCTTGTGCCTCTTATATTTGTTAACATCAGGATGGTTCATTCAAGACCTCTCTCCGATAGTGCCATTTGCTTGTGGCAGTGCTTCTCATTACCGGGGGACTGGCCAGAGTGTCAACAGAATTGGTTACTGCCCGATTCCCACCAAGAGCAGAGGAATCAAATGGGATGAAGGAAAGGTGTAAAGCGGGGCTTTTGGCTGCTGTGCATGTCCAAACGCATCTGTCTGCAAGAGCAGAATGTCTTGGCAAGAGTGAAGCTCCAGAGGTCAGTGAGTGTTTGTTGTGTTTCAAACTGATTAACTGCTCCTGATTTGTACCAGGCCAACATATACTAAATGGTGTCATGATGCAGCCTCCTCTCCTCTCTGCCAGTGGCAGACCGCCCTCGGACACGAGAACAGTGCCAGTCAGTTGGACCCGTGACCGATCTGAAGAGACGAATGCCTTGCTGAGGCACACACCAACATGTTCTCAGTGGCTTCCAACAATAACAACTGGCTCTTCCATGTCAGTTGATGTGAGCCACCACTGAGTCACTTGTTGGTTGGAATTTCACATACCTGCTGGCTAAAAGCTGCTACAACTATAGCACAATCCTGATCACTGCTTCAATTTATAGTAATCTGTCATTAGTCATTACTCGCTCTGCCCATTGGTCTATTATTATAAGGACATTGGGTTTCCTCCAGTGTTTTAGGGCCACAGGTGGAAGCTGTGGTGATGTGGCATTTTGTATCTAAGTCCAGGTGTTCAAAGCAGCAGAACACAGGTTGACTTGTGTGGGTTAGTAGTTGCATAACAACTAACTGAAGATTGTAATTGTGCTGATTTATGGATATAACTCCTACTCTTTGGAGTAAACTCCAACATTATTTGGTGAAAAAAAAATCAAAAAGGTGGGAGGAACCATATTTTAACCTATATTTATTGGATACTCCTGGCTTCAATGGATGTATGGTTTTAGCAGGGATATATCATATCCCTGGTCTTCTTGGGAACCGGGAAGTAACCAAAAAAAGACTGCTTTGATTGTCTTCCACTGAGACTGCTACTTTCAGCAGGAACTCCTGCACTACCTACACAGCCATCCTGAAATGGGATTTGTCAGTGTGAGCGACAGTAACAGAATGAGGCAGACTGGCCTGATTTCCATCATTGGTCCCGACATCTTGGTCCTTCGCATCCTCTGAGAGAAATCCGCTGCTGCCACTGCTAAAAGACAACCCATCCGTTATCTATGCCGCTTAACCTCTGAGGGTTGCAGGAAGGGGGCTGGTGCTGATCCCAGCTTGGGGTTGAGAGGGGGGGGTACACTCTGGACAGGTCCACCACAGGGCCAACATATAGAGACAGACAACCATTCACACTCACATTTACGCCTACAGGCGATTTAGAGTAGCAAATTAACCTAACCTTACCTAACCTGAGTCTGTGGTCTGTGGAAGGGAGGTGTATTACCCAGAGAAAACCTACGCAGGCATGGAGCACATGCAAACCCCTCACACAAAGGCCCCAGCTCAGAAACCTTCTTGCTGTGAGCCGATAGTGCTAAACAGTTTTAAAGTTCTGCTTCTACAACATCTTAAAGAAAGTAAAAATACACTTGATCAGAGTTTTCAAGCAACTGGATCAGATCAGTCTGACTTAGCTATTTCTTTTCTTTTTTTCTTTATTCTTTATTGCAAGACTAAACACTAACAGAACAACATGAGGAAAACAAATGTATAAAGATACAGGACATTTTGTTAGGGAAACAAGAAAATGATAATTATTTGATAATGATAATGATAATTGATAATAATTAGAGTGATAAAAAGTTCAATAGAAAGACATAAAAAGAGTGGTGAAAATGAAACTACATACATACGTGTGTGTGATTACGTGTGTGCAGTTGTGTGTATGCCTTGGAACATGTGAGTGTTTACTATAAATGGTCATCAGACAATAAAGACAAGAAGCGCAGTAACATAAATGAAGAACATATTAGAGATGCAGGGAGTTAATAAATAGTTGCAAGATGGAGATATGCTGAGGTCTTTTTAGTGGAGGAAGAGAGATTACATGTACACATAATGGTGCATATGTCTTTCTATTTACCCTGCAGTATGAAACTGATCTTTCTGACATACATAATACACATATATATATTTATAGAGACAGTTAAAAAGCTTCACAAACATCATTCAGACAACATCTCAAGATTTGTTGCTGCTCATTTGGTGGGAAATGTTTGTCTTCACCTCAGTACCAAAGCTGCTTCTTTTGCATAATCAGCAAATTGATTATTGGCAAACCTAAGGATTTGGCCAGCTTGAACATTCCCTGCATTCAAATAAATAAAAAAAAAAAACAAAAAAAAAAAAAACAAGCATATTGAGTGCATGCTCTGTGGGGGAATCAAAATTGCCATCCTCCTCATTCTGTGTCAGGGTCTTCTTTGCTTTGTCTCATTGCAGTAAAGTGATCCTAAAGTTCATCAATAAGACCAAACGGAGGTACAGTATTGTATGAGTGGCGGTAGGTCTGATACACTGGATTGGTCTCAAGCCTAAAACCAAGTACAAGAGAACGCAAACACTAATACTAAGAAAAGAAATTAAAAATGGTCTTGAACTTGGGACTTTTTCAAAGAGGGTCAACTGATGTGCTTTAGGCATTCCTTCTTATGATCCATTTGATGTCTGTCAATCATAACCTTTTGTCAGGACTTGGGTAAGGGAGCTTTTTTTCTGCTACTCAGCAGTCTGGTCACGTACAAAACATGGTGCAAAAACACCATGAGGAACTTAGGGAGTCACCGATCGAGCTCTGGCACCTCTTGTGGAGCATTCTTGTTATTTCCTTGGTCTGCTTTTTTCTTGTTAAACTTATTTTGCCCCTTTTTTTCCTCTATGTTACTAACATGCTTTGGAAACAAACTAACATCATTCATGGAATGTGTCATTCTACTAACCAGTCTGTTTTTTGCCGTTTTAACAATGTACTAACAGTATTGACCATCATATATTATTTGAGTAACAATCGTTATTCTGTTCACAGTTTTTAATTTCCTTTCTCCCCCCTTTTCCACAAAGCACTCAGGCATTGGACACGCTATGGTAAACAAACTACATTGTTCGGTAGATATCATTCTAATTGTTTCTTAGTTTGGGTTTGCCGTGTGTTTCTTTTCTTTCTTTTTTTACTGTAGACGTCATTTACAAAAAAAGGGAAATTGCGGTTGGTACTCTTCTGCTTACTTTTTGAATCCTTTTCAGTTTCTTGGTTCATTCATTGGTTTCACCCTCTTTATTTCACTTGTTTCCTGTCCAATTCTGTTTGATCCACCTTTTTAGGAGCATCATTTCGAGCCTTTTGCATCAGGCTGTGGTTAATAATGAGGACCCTCTCCTGTCTGGCTGGCCTGATGCTCTTTGGCTCAGCCAGTTGTATCCCCATTCACTTTGCATGGCATGCACTTTGACTACGTGTTGCAAATGTCACACTGCCCATTTGTCAACATGAACGTGACAGTCGAGCTGTGTTTGTCATTGGTGCTTCTCTGGTGCTTTCTTATTTCTCTTTGTGGTTTTGCAGTGTCCATGAGCGTTTGTTTGCATGCATCCAGGCACTGTGGCAAGTGTCCAAATACCGTAGTCCGTAATCCCAGTAAAGAGTTTTCTTTTTGTATGCTCGTAATCAAAAAGAAAAGACAAATGCATGCATGCTGTTTCTTTCTCTTAATACCCTCAGTCATTGTCCTGTACTAAAAGGTGACTGTGATTTTCATAGCATGTGCTCCCTCTCTAACCTAGTGGCACTTTCTGGTTTATTTTGTAGAACTGCTGGACGTACTAATACGGGATTAATAGTTAAACTAACCTTAATAACATTCTACTAACACCATTTTTGTGTCTGCTAAAGTACTTTTAAGTTGCTGTAGGGGCAATACTAACACTGTAGTATGGGCAGTTCACTAACTCTCTAACCAGTATAGCACTCCTTTGAAGGCTTGTAGTCTTCCAACTAATCAAAACTGGACAAAATAATGATAAAAAACAAGAAAAAAGACAATGAACAGACATGAAAATGGGTTTAAAAAAACATGTAGGGAAGTCTATCAGAGAGCAAGAAGGAAAAGGGAATGGCATTGCCAGATAGAGGCTGTCTGAGTATAGCGTGTCCTTTCCCTGTGCTTTGTTGTCTAGGTTACAATATCCGTGGATGGGATTCTGACCACCACGGGATATACACAAGAAGACTACACCATGCTAGGCTCTGACGACTTTTTCTATGTTGGAGGGAGTCCTAGCACAGCTGACCTGCCTGGATCTCCAGTGAGCAACAACTTCATGGGCTGCCTCAAGGAGGTAAACACCACTACTGTGTGCACTCTGATGCTGGTGGGTGTACAGGATATGACTGGCTTCACCTTAGGACTCCAACACAGGGCCTTTCCGCCCACACGCTGACCCTGTCTCATCCTCTACACTTTGCTTTAGTTTGTTTCTCCTCTTCTCCTCACATACTCACACAAACCTGCCTCCGCCGCCCCCTCAGTGCACTCCATACGCACGTGCACACACACACACACACACACGCTTATCGAGGTGTCACACAGCCACATACGAGGAACTCTGTCTTGAAGTGGAATTTAGCGCGGGCTTCATACAGCTCTGTCAGGTGCACTTCAAAGAGGAACAGTGATCCTGAGATCAGGCGTTTGAATTTTCACGAGCAGCCAGCTAACTGACACACTTAATACCGCACTGTTCTTCCACTGGGGAATACGTAGTACCTGACTGATATTATCTTAGACCACTTATCTGATGACCCACCTTATTAGTATCATGTGTGATACTAATAGCAGTAGCAGTAGTGGGGGTTTACACCAGTGTAAAAGTGCTAAAAAATGTGCACCTGGGCTATAACCCTCACATTGGAGAGAAAATAAAAAAACACAGAGCACACAACAAAGGCAGAAATGGAATCACTGTTTGACATCTATGCTGTCAGATGATGCACTTTCGGCACGTTTTCTGTCTCGGATGCTCCACGGCGTAACGGGCTTGTTACTTACACAGTACGTCATTTGTCACTCACCCCTTTACTTATGTGTATGTATATATATGATCTACACTTTATCCCCAGAGATGAAGAGAGAGAGAGAGAGAGAGAAGAAGCAATTTTATCAGTTTTTTTTTTTTGTTTTGTTTTCGCCGGTTAATAGGGATTCTGACCTAAAGCATTTACTTCAGGAGCTACCAGGCAAATCTCCAAAGTACTGCAAAATAATGCATTCTTTTATCTTTTAATTTGAAAAGCTTGTTTCCCCCTTTTTTGCTCAACCCTCTCTCCTTTTTCCTTGTCGCACCTTCCCTCGCTCCCTCGGGGTCCTACATTTTTGTCTCTAACCACAAGCACGGGCTGTCGTCCTCCGCGAAGCTCTCGGAGAGGTCTGAGTTGGCTCTGTTTAATGAGCATGTCGGGCATGGACCACATGTCCGCAAGCTGTGTACACCTCATTAGATGTCGGATTATTGAGTATCAGTGGGGGGGGGCGTCTTAGTTAGCTGCATGTCTCTGAGGTGCTGCAGATGTGGTGACAAGGGGAATGGGACCGGTGCGCCCAGTCGTCCGCTCTGGTCAGCCTAACCACAGTGGCTGCTCTCACTGTCCTGAGATCAATGTGCTAAAGTGCTCACAAACTTAAAAATATGGTGCGCCGCATTGATTTTTTTCCCCCCAGGAGATGTGAGACAGACTGAATCTTCCACTATTTTATTTGTTCCCAGCATCATCTCGAATGTATTATTTCGATAATGCAGATGTCAATACCAAATTTTAAAAAGACAAAGCCCCTGCACTGTGAAATCCATAGTTAGTTTCATTTGCTCGGCTTTTAATTTGTCGCTGATGCTCTTAGCATCTCTGAATCATCTCATCCCGCCTGTTGAATTAAACAGAAGCCCCGTCTCAGGTTGTCTTCTGTGTATGTCGTGATAACATATGAGAGGTGGTTTAACAGCATATGCTGCGGGCCCTGATTGATGGCACGTTCCCAAGTGGCTTGTTGCTTGATTCCAGTCTGAGTTGCCACGCCTGCCTGTTGGTTCTGATGGCAAAACAAACGGTGGCGCAGTAATAGCTCAGTTGTCACAGCTCGAGCTTGATGACAAATTAGTGCAGCACTACGAGTGCAGCAGCGGCTGTAGCTCAGACCAAAGCTCCTTTGACTCTGAAAGGTGCCCTTTGTCTAGATGATAAAGAATTGATTTGGGTTTATTGGCTGTGTCTGTTGAACCTTTAGTCTAAATGACTAAAGTCCAGCAGGCAGAGATATCATCTATCTTTCATTCCTGTACTCCTTTTTACATTCTTTCTCCTCTATCAGGAGATTCTCAGCAAATTGCCTTTTTTTATACCAATTCTATTCCTGTGAAATCTTTAAAGCTTCCCATCAGGATCTGTGTCGGACCTGAGAATGCTCTGTACTGTAATTTTTTTTAGATGGAAGATCTTTCCCCTGTTTTCCTTGCAGTTAAATGCAGTCTGATACAGCACAGTCGGTCACAAAAGATTTACAAGAAACTAAGCCCGAGCTTACTTAATTCTGATGCACCGCTATGAGCTCCATCTACCTGAGCAGTTAGACACAGTAGATCTGACTCGGTGACAAACATAATGCTCCGTGCAAATGCAATCCCATCGGAAGTGTCCCTATTTTCAGGTGAACGCTTAGCCTAACAACAAATAAAGCATATGGGCAGTGATTTTTCACAGCTGCAACTCATTTGATTTATCCCATTGAAAGAAATCTATCATTAGAGCTCATTTGTTATGTAAATACACAAGAGGGGTATCCGTCACCTGATAACCTTATCTACCAATTAGTAGAGTGAGAGCAGTGCGAAGGAGAGCACTGACTCTGCTTGTGCCCTCTCGGGGATGTTGTTAAATATTAGTTGCCTTTTTTATCCCCAGTTATTTATTTGCACTATTGACAACTTTGCGGTTTACGTCTCAGCTGTCTTCATAATATTTGCTTTTCAAACTGACTGACACATTATATTAAAACCCTTCAGATGTGTGTGTGTTTGTGGTGAGGTAATTTTGAAATACCATGGCCACACTGATGATTTTAATGAAAAAGTTTTGACATTCACCAAAATGTTAATTAGTTTCTCATATGTAAATTGGATGTAACTAGACAGAGGGACTTTCGCTATTACAGCTGCATTTATGCAAGATACTCTTTCATTACTGAGATTGGATAATGACAAGGTTATGGCTGTCTCTAATTTTGCGCAAGACTTTTGCCAATTACAGTGGCGCTCTTGTTTGATTTCCACACAGTGTGGTATGCAGTGGCCCCCTACACACACTGTAGCTACTTCTCAGTCCACACAGATGTGTTTTGATCGATAATTTGAAGATTTACTTCAAGAGCAGCCTTTTACAGTGTTTGGAACAGAATTTGATATCCCTCTTACACTGCCTTTATGTAACTGTGAAACAGGAGATTAAAGATGACTTTTATACAGAAATTGAGCTGACAAATGGGACAAACAACAGTAAATGACCATTATGAACTTGGCAAATTGGTCAGTTGATTCCTGTGCTGTACCATATGATAGTGACTCTCATCCCTTGTTATCTGGGATTTTTAATGACATTATGGGTCATTTTTTTGTAATGGGCTGCTGTGTCACTTTTGGGCCTCGGCTCTACAGCACTTGGCATCTCAAAGGTCACAGCAGTAATGCACTTAATTTAGTTAAGCACTCCGATGCCAAACCCTGTCTGGTTTACAGCGTCTGAGTACATGAACTGGTGTTGATTTAAGCATTTCTGCACAAAAAAGCGTCGTTTTTTCACATTTGATCAATTTTCTAAATTATGTACAGTCTACTGATTGTTGAAATGTGTGCGTGTATGCTCATGCACTCATTTTTAATCTGCTTTAGAGAGGCATATCCATCATCTGCCCACTTTTATTCTAATCACAGGCTGCAACAGGGGCCTTAATCAGCATTTTACTCCACACCTGCAATCAAGGCAGCAGTTTAGATTTATCACTCACCATCTCACTTTTCACATACAATCCCAGGAGATGCTACCTGATAGAATAATTTTCTCCATTATCGCCATTGCCTTTTAATTCAGGCTACCTGTTCCTTTAGCAGACACAGATTCTGAAAGTCAAAATGGGTGTCTCAACTATTTAGATTTCACAAAGCCAGGGTACACTATGCATGTGTTGTGAAGGCTTCAGATGGAAGAAAGCTGGCTGATGCGAGTGACATTTGGTGCCACGTAAACACAGCTCCTCACACAAAGGTGCAGTTTGACAAAGATGATCGAGGGTTGAGTCGAGTGAAACCTGACCCTGCCTGTCCGGTGGTGGTGAAACGTCACATGGCCCGAAGCATAACACAGCAATAGTCAATAGTCAATAGCAAAGTCAATCTTCCACTTCACAGGTGACGTGTAGAATTGACTTGCTCTCTCCTCTCCCAATACAGGTTGTGTACAAAAACAACGACGTGAGACTTGAGCTGTCACGGCTGGCCAAGCTGGGCGATCCCAAGATGAAGGTCCATGGCACTGTGGCCTTCAAGTGCGAGAACGTGGCCACCCTGGACCCCATCACGTTCGAGACGCCCGAGTCTTTTATCATCCTCAACAAGTGGAACGCTAAGAAAACGGGCTCCATCTCCTTCGACTTCCGCACCACAGAGCCCAATGGCCTTCTCCTCTTCAGCCATGGCAAGCCAAAGCAGCAGCCCAAGGACTCCAAGAGCCCCCAGACTCTCAAGGTGGACTTCTTTGCCATTGAGATGCTGGATGGCCATCTGTACCTGCTGCTGGACATGGGCTCGGGAACCACAAAGACCAAGGCAGTCAATAAGAAAGTTAATGACGGCGAGTGGTATCATGTGGACTTCCAGCGCGATGGCAGATCAGGTAACTCTCCAGTCTATTAACAGGGAAATGTGGGCTGTTGTTTACTGCAGCTGTGGTGGCCCCCGAGAGCTTAGCATGCTGCAGCTTAAGAAAAACACAAAATACACAGAAATAAAGAAGATCTTCATCACTTCAACAGCATTTAGAAAAAGAAATTGCAAATAAATAAAACTAAGTCAGAAACTTACAAATTTGACAACACATTATGCAACATAACAAAATGTGGTGCAGATACAGACAATGTAACCAAACCTACTACTACTCTAGTATCAGTATGTTAGGCTCCTAAGGCCACTGTATACATAAACACATAAATACTAACGATGGACTACTCTGCAGACTGAATGAACATCATAGACTCATAGGCACAATACAACATTCAGCAGAAACCATGAGTGCGAGCTTTGGTGCGCGCCATGTAAGTGAATTATTTAACTGCAATGCAAATACCACTAGGCTCAACTTTTCTGTGAAAGAAAATAACCATTACCATATGGGGGCTGAAACTACATCACAGCGAAGAAATGCACTGAATGCTTGTCATAAACAGTCGAAGGCATTTAATGGAGAAAAAAAATGCAATGTTCAATGGCAGTAACCTAACCTCATATGGTGGTACCATATGTGTCATATGTCATATTTCCAAACACATATTTGCTATAAAATAACTTTGCCCCCCCAACTCCTTCCGTTGTGTCCTCTAAGCCCCCAGGTTGCTCTGCTCTGGTCCCTGTTGATTTGCTTATCTAAGCAGCAATTTGTTAGTGTGTGCTTAGAGCCAGGGCCTTGCAATGTCATGCTGCAAATTAGATATACCCCTTGACCATGTTTTCCACTCCATCTCAAGAGGTGGAAATTAGATTAACTGTTTCATTACCCCCCAAAGCCATAGTGGGCTGTGATTTAAATGGAGCTATATACAGTGATACGATAGAGCTATGCAGTAATAGAGCCCATTCACGTGCCTTTTTGTGACTCCACATTCCACCAGCATTAATCATTGAGGTTGTACTTCCAATAAGTCATGTGCAGTAATATACAGCGCTGAGAGGCTCGGATTCTACACGAGTGTGGAAGAAAAAAAAAAAAAAAGAAACTGTGGGAGACTTCTGAAATAACATAAATCTACAACATTTAGTTATGGTAGAACAAACTATAAGAAGCACTGTTTTGCTAAATTAGATTGTGTTTATTATCCGTCTGCTAACCTCCTATCGTCCACCCCCACATACTTACATACAGTACACACATGGACACACACCAACACACACAAAAGCTATCGAACATCTTTTTTTGTTAGCCGAGCTCTCTCCACTCGCTGTTCTCTCTGTCTACCCTGCCTAAGTTTCCATGGAAACAGGAGGTGGTCTCTCCCAGGACTGAGACAGTTACTGCACAGTGCTGTGCTGAGCTGTGCACTAATGACATTTCAGAATAACTTTTCCTCCTTTCCTCAAGTCTGAGGCATCAACACTTACAAGCGGACATAAAAAGGTCTCTGCAATGTGATGACTTCCCGTGTGAGAGGAGTAACAAAATGGCTCGAGTGCCGAAGCACAGCGCACTCATGCGTGGGGTTTCAAGTTAAAAAGCTATTTTCAAATTTGCCAGTGCTATTTTATCTTTGCTCACCCTTTAAGATTAAGCCAATTAAGTTCTGCAAGTAAGCAGTCCTCCTAAATCTAAGATCTCGCATCTCGAGATTTCCATGAACTGCACAAAGCTCCATTGTTTGCAGTGTGTAATGATGTGTGCACTGCACCTCCAATGGAAGCATTAGAATTTTTGCAGTTCCTTTGTACTGAAGAGGCCTCATGCGATTTCCCTTCCCACAGGAAACATGTAATTTTAATGGTGCATTAAATAGCAGATTTGTGCAAATTGAGTGAGATAAAAACCTTCACAATGGCTTTTCTAAATGTAGATTTTTATGTTTTGTTTTTTTTCATAAACTATTGCTGCCTATTGATATTTAGGGGAAAGCTGAGCTGATTCAGAGCTTTGTTAAATAAAGAGATAGCTCATTTGTGAACATAGAGGTTAACAAGCTTAAAGGTGTTTTGTTTGGAGTGTGTGCTATGATGTGCTGTTACTAGTTACCTTTATGAGAGCCTGAATGACCACCTCTCAGTTTTAATAGTCCACATGTGAAGCTCAGTAAAACTGTCCGTCTGACGACATATTGCTAGCTTGAGTCATGTAGGCTATTACACACCCCAGCACCCTTTTGTTATATGTTTTAATATTTGATAGAATTAAGGTGATTTTAAAACTTATAAAAATAATTCACTCGTCCCCTGAGAGAGGGAGTCACAAAACATATGGTACGCTCGGCTTTTCATCTGTGCGTCAGATGTTTTATTAATACACACCACCAAGCACATCACTCAAAACAAAAAAGCAACACAACAGCCAGACGTAATTATCTGCATCCGGGTCTCCAGGTCCGGGAGTTTAGCCGGCTCTTCCTGCAGGAAGCAACTCTGTAAATGGACTCTCGCTCTCAGACAGCATCTTCTAACCTCAATGCATTAGAGACGCTAAGAGACACTCTGCTTTTAAGTGAGGGCTTCTGGGCCGCGAGTGCCGTGGGTCACTGATCAGAGACATTACACGGACATTTCTTCATTGTAGCCCCCACTTCCTGCCAGGTCACGCACACCACCACTTCACACACAAACACGGGCACGCGTACAGTACACGAAAAGACACACGCACACAAACACACACGTATAGACAACACAGCCCCCGTCCCCACAGCCCACTCACAGGCTTCTCTCTCTACAGAGAATCCAATCACATAGAGAGATTTGGCCGTATCGCCCTAACTGGATTGTAGTAATCCCCTGTCTAACATGTTTTGGGGATGTGTGAGTGGGGTTAGGGGACATCATGCCAAGCTGAGCCTGGCTGCTGATGCAGAAAGTGTGAGACAGATCTGAGCTGTCGTTTGGACCCCTGCCTTCAGGTCTGATGATGGAGTACCACTTACGGGTCAGGCCGTAGAGGAAGAGAGGGAGAGATATAAACGTGGTCAAAGTGTTTTAAAGTTTGCTGGAATGCTGATCTTCGTCATTATTATCCATCCTCGTTTATTGCCCGCGTCATCATTTTGATCAACCCTCCTAGACTGTACATCCTGTTCTTGCTTCACCAAGATATTATATGCCGCTGTGTTGCCTCATCTGCTTTCTTATCTGTCATCATATACCCCTCCCTCATCTTCTTACCAGACATCTTTATCTCCATGTTCCCATCTTGTTCTGTATCCATCTCCTCCTCTTTTATGCTCGCTAGCGTTCACAGAGACACGTCCCCTTCCCCTCTCGGCTATGAATGCTGTTCCAAGCACAGGCGGCCCTGCGATGTGTGCACGTGTGTGATGTTACCCATGCTGCTAGCCTGGCGATGGCACATGTCCCCATGGGATTGCATAGTGCCTTCTGACTTAACATAGCTTGACTGTGTTTACACACTTCCTTACAGGACTGTGACAAGTGAGCAGAGCACTCAGAGCAGATGCCTGAAAGACGCTGACATCCTTCTCTTGTCTCCCACTTACATCAATTTAGACAGACATGCTTACCGTAGACTTGCAGCATCCTTGTTTGCTATTTACGGCTATAATCAGACTTCAGTAGAGATACCATAAGATTAAGAAGAAGCCTTTGGATGATGACTCCTTAGTAATTTACTTTGTGAATCCACAACTTAAAGATATTTGGTACTCCAGCTACTACCTGTGATATGGCGAGATCTGACATAACTGGCATGTGGATACGTCCTACTGACCAAACTGATGCTCATTCTTCAGCCGGGCACCTGCTCGACTCCAGGAAAAGTTTCCCCGGCTAATGAGTTTGATGTAGTGAGCTCGTTAGCTATAACCTGAAGGGAGCTGTTCTGGCTGCGTGACGGGTGGCCCTTGCCAAGTGTGCAAAGCTTGGAAGTCACAACAGCTGTGGCTGGAGAGAGCAGGGGCAGTGGGTGGCGGCAGGAAAGTGCAGGAAAGTGGAACAGATGCCCGGGGCCAAGACCCTGAGAAAAGAGCTGGAACATGTTAGTGGGACCAGGTTAATCATTGTGCACTAGGCCCTTAGCTGTCTTTCTCTCAAGCACTTTTGCAAGAAGGCTGGCTCACCTTGACTAAAAAGAGAAGATTATTATTAGCTTACAGAGTGGTTTTTTTTGTGGCAGCTTTTCTTCATATTGAACACATTTTTTTTTTTATTGTTCTTTCATTGGAAAAAGATGCACAGATATTAATCATACGTATAATTAATTGTGATATGTATATTCATGCATGCTAATGGTAGCCGTAATGAAATATGAAAGGCCCCATTTAATGTCTAATGTGTCTCTAAAATATGTCAGGCAGCCCTGCTGAAAATTCATGTGCAGCTTAGGGCTTGTTTCCCAACATAAACACTTTGACTAGAAAAGTAACTTAAAAGCGGCGCTCTTCTTCCACATACAAGCAGTTAGGACTCTGCCATTTAGCCCGAGGCAATCAGCTAATAGCTCCTTCATATCTGCCACGGCATGCATCTGCCACTCAAAATGCAAATTATGACTTTATGGCAATTTTGTTTTTGAGCATCCTCACCCAACTATTTCTCCGCCACTCTCCCTAGGCACTGGCCTGTGCCGATCCTCAGCAGTATATAGATTACTTGACGAGGATGCAGGCAGTAGAGGCAGCCACCATTAATTAAAGATCCACAATGGCTCCTGCACTGAGAGTAACAGATCCATATACAAATTAATCACCCGGCCTGAGTGCCACAGTAAGGCCTTCCTTTCCACAGCTTTACAGTCCAGTCATGTCCGCTGTTGTTTACCGTGCTCCAGATCGAGAATTAAACCTGAATGAGAGCGATAAATCATGGTGGGGAAACACATACACTTTCATTGCAGGTTTATGTGTTGGAGAAGCAAACAGAGGGAGAGACAGGGTGAAAAAAATCCGCCTGCAGTCCGTTAATCAAGTTCAAAAAGATGGCTATGATGTGTTTTTTTTTTTGTTTGTTTGTTTGGTTGGCTGAAATGATAGAAGGGGCAACTATTTTTCTTCTCCTCTCTTTTCTTTTTTTATGACCACTGCTCCATAGATAAAGGAGATTTATTATGGGAAATCCAAAGAAAATGGAGAGGATACTCTTAGGGATCCCAGATTAGGCTGCTAATAGACTAGCTGCCCAGTGATTAATGTGTCTTATCAACACTCATCAGTCATTCTAAATGAATAAAATCCTGACCCTGTCCAGGTGGATAACACTAATTAAGCTAATTTCTTCATCAGAGCATTTTTAAATGGGTCTTCTCTGCATGTTTGTGTTGCTGCAGGGCAGATAGCATCTTTTGGCATCTACTGTCACCGATACGTGTTATAATCTGTCCACCTGGTGAACAGACAGTTGTTCAAAAAAAAAAAAACGTACCCTGCTGTATCTTATTTTTTAGGTACCATCTCTATCAACACCCTTCGCACTGCCTACACAGCCCCTGGAGAAAGTGAGATCTTGGACTTGGATGACAATCTCTACCTCGGGGGTCTGCCAGAGAACAAAATGGGGCTCGTGTTCCCCACCGAGGTGTGGACAGCACTACTCAACTACGGCTATGTGGGCTGCATCCGGGATCTATTCATTGACGGACAGAGTAAGGATGTCCGGCGTCTGGCCGAGATCCAGAAGGCTGCCGGGGTCAAGCCCTCCTGCTCTAAGGAGCCTCCCAAACAGTGTCTGAGCAACCCCTGCCAAAACAACGGGATCTGTAGAGAGGGCTGGAACCGCTACGTGTGCGACTGCTCTGGGACTGGATACCTGGGACGCTCCTGTGAAAGAGGTAGGTCTTTGTCTTTGTCGTTGTCTCCTTTTGTCTACCCAGCAGTTAGGAGGCACGTGGTTTCTGTCTGTAAGGCATAATCTGGATTTGTCAGAGATGTTGACAAAGCTACATTGTGACACACTTCCACTCAGTGTGCATTGTCTTTAAGTAGGCATGGGATTGTAAAAAAATGTGACTATATTTGACATGAAAGAGAGCCAGAAAAAAAAGGCTGATTTTAATTACACACGCTATAGATTTAGTGTTCTTTGTCTGAAAAGGACCTCCTTTTAAGTTCAGGTTGAACAGCATTACCAGACAAAAAGCCTGCAGACGGTCTTTTTATCTCAGCTGATGGTTGAACATCAGCAGCTCTCGAACAGCAAACCGAAAGTAATATAAGACAGGAAAGAGGAAGTGTGCGGGTGGAGATAGACACCCACAGCGAAGCAGACAGAACGAGCCGGGCTACGCAGGGTGTTGACTGGCTGATGTTAGACCATGTTGAGTGGCAGGTGATGCACCGCTGAGACGTTGCCGGTCACGTCCACCATGCACACCAGCCTGTAAATTGGCTGTCTTCTGCTAACCATTTGGCTCATCAAACCACTCGCTCATGACCGGACCTGGTGCGGAATACTTATCCCTCTCTCCTCCAGAGGAGAGAAATAGGAGAAGTGAGTGTCACAAGTGGAACTCTCACAGATCCGTGTCGTAGCTGGAGCAGACGCACACCTCACTCTGCGGCAGTTTATTACAGGGAAAGCACCGTTTTTATAGGCGTCCGCATTAAAATAAAAATATGAGCAGCCAATCCCTTGGTAGTGTTTCATGTGGATGTAGTTACAGCTTGTGCTTTAGAACTAATATTTGGTTATGTGTTTATCTATAATAAGAGACTGTGTTGATTTGTTTTTACCGTATCTGTAGTGTAGCTGAGAAATAAGTACATTTCTGTGTTCTCTAAAGTGGAACTCAGCATGAATTTCTGCCTGTTCGGCATTAGCTTGTTGGCCTTTTTGACTGGCGGATTGCCCTTTGACCTCTTTGATTGAAATCTAGCTGGATTAAAACAACAACTGGCTGTGTGAGGAAGCCAAATCCTTGACTCGCTAATATGGTCTGCTCTGAGGCAATTATTTTCTGACTAAAATTGGAATTCCAGGCGTATTTGCATAATCAGACTAAGTGAATAAATATGTCAGATGTATAGTTCATTCACCAACAAGATTTTCAATATTAACTTATATTAATATCCCAGGATTTGGCTGTGATGATAATCAGATGAGAATCTAAAAATACTGTTTGATAGTTTTTCTTTTAACTCTGTCTCACTGACGTGTTTATTTTCTATTCATGAATTAATAATAACCAGAAGCATTAGCTGAAGTGGACATTCACTGTATGTAAAGCTAGTGAATCTATAATGAATATCATATCAAAACAAATATTACAGACTACCAATACAGTGTTTACTACATGTCGTTGTAAAGTCCTAAAGCCAGACTGCACTGAAGTGGTAAAGCTTTCATGTTGCAGCAGTATGTATAGAGTTTTCATCATGAAATCTCAGCAAAGAGTTGGCAGCAAATGAGCAAAAACAGTTAACATATGCATAATCAAGGCAAATGTCAAAAAGAGCCCAAGCATGTCACATCGTTATCACAGCATGATGCATCTGCACAGGAACGACAGCGGGAACAGGTTCTCTCATAAGGAAAAAAAAAAAAAATTATTCCAGTTGGAATGTAACACATCCCACGCAGTTACATTTGTCATCTCTATGTGTGCTTGTGCTTCTCCTCTGTGTTCAAGCCATTCACCTTATAAGATGGTGTCTAAAAGTGCTGTAATTGGGATGTAGAATATGTCTGGCTGAGATACTAATGATGCGGCTGGATGCTGATAGAAATCTGCTGAGTCAAATTGAGGAAAAATATCACAAAAGTGCACAAAACCAGAAAGATGCTGTACTTCCTATCTGCTGTCATGAATGCAGTTTATTCAGACATGAAAGTGCCAGTAATGTAGTTAAAGCTAAGACAGGAAATTAACATTTAATTTTGGAGGAAAAAAAAAACTGAAGGACCATACGAGAGAGAGAGAGAGAGAGAGAGAGAGTAACCATATCTCCTCCATCTCTGATAAATGTGCCAGTTAGGCTCTGCACTGCTCTGAGCCTCCACATGTGCACTGCCATTCTAGCTAATGAGTTGACAGGAATTAGGGCATAGTACATGAGGGAGGTGGAGTGGGCATGGGATACAGATCGCTTCACTCCAGTAAGATAATTACTTATCCGGAGAGTGTTGGTGGATTCAAAAAGATATAATCCACTCTGACCTCATCTGGAAATGAAAACACTTCTCTGTGCTGCTTTTTTCAAAAGTCTCTGCCATTGTGACCCCCCCTCTCCTCCCTGCTAACACTCGAGCGTCTTCTGGCGTCTCGGCTCCTCCATCCAGCTCTCTTGCTTTCTGGCCGCCTCGGCTGTGTGTGTAAGCGAGACTGGCGTCGGTGAAAGTGTGAGTGGGAGCAGTGGTACGGAGGATGGGCCCTGGCATGCTGCCAGCTGTTTTGATGGCTCCAGATTGCCTCTGCGCTGGTAGGATGAAGCAGGCACCAGCAGGCCGAGGAGCTGTCAAAAGAATTACCCCAGCTCTCACTTATCCATGCATGGTGTACCACCCGGTGGCAAAATACAGCTACTGCATATGGTGGAGGAGGAGGACAACAACGAGTGGAAGGAGCAGGAGGTGTGGCTTCGGAAGAGAACCATGGAGCTATTCGCCCTATTTTAAGAGATTTTAATTAAGCAGACAAAGCAATTTTCCCCCTTGCATCCCAAATGTCTTCCCCTTCATTGTTCCTCCAGTTGCTAATTAGCCCAAATATTAGTCTTGCAGTGTGAGGCTAAGGCAGCCTCCCAGATGGTGTAATAGGTGTGCTGCAGCACATGCACATATTCCCTAATGAGGTATGACATGCTGGATTCCAGCGCTGATAGCACCTGCTTTATTTCACATGGACAGCGGCTGCAGATAGATGTTTGCTCACACATACCTGTGATGAATAAAGATAAATGCCGAGGATCAATATGCAGATCGATACACGAGTATGCCCACTGTGCACCACACATGCTGATGTATGCATGTGTTAGCAGAGACTTTTCACCAGGGATCTTGCGAGCTTAAAAGTCCAGTGTAGTCTTAGGTGTCAAATATTCTTCTCCAAAACATGGCCCACAATGGTAATATCTACAACATTTGAACATAATACATAATCCCATTATTTCAAATTAGTTTAACTATAGAAAAACTGGGTTTTTTTAGCACATTTATTGCTTTTCAGAGCATAAAGCCATTTGCCACTGGCCTGAAGCTAAAGCCAAGAGGTGCAGAATGTTATTGCGTAATTGTGAAATGCCCTCAAAGGGGAATATGGCTGAGTTTTAGCATTAAAACACATTTTAGCCATGCCCTTTGACAGCACACTGTGCATTAGTCACCATTCACCACACTTGAATGTAGCCACAAATTAGAGAGAACTGGTCTTCTCACGCCCTCAGGCAATGTACACAGATGCGCAGAAAATCGGTCGAAAAACATGAAAAAATGTGACTGTAAGAAGACTGGGGATGATTTTTGGGGGATATATGTGGAGTAGAGCTTTGGTTAGGAGTGAAATGGACAATCAAACTTATTTTAGTACACAAACCTAAAGAAAGGAATCAGTGGGTCCCACCGTCTTTGTCAAATGACTGTGTTTAAGCTGTACATCATGGTACCACAGCTTCATGTAATAGGTCTTGTTGTGAGACCTTCATAGCACAGCAAAGACCACAGACTGAAGATTAACACGTGATCATTCAGCTAAGTTCTAATTCTTCTTTAAGAGTCTCAATGGGCTGAAAAACCCAATTCAGACATGCTAAATCTTTACCAATCTGGCTGTTGCTTGTATTCCCAACAGCTCCTGCTGAAGCTGCAGATTTCACCACTCTGAACGGACACACTGATCCATTTTCTATCGTTGCACTCATTTCGTAGCCCTGATGAAGTTGCCGTATGGTCACAGAGCAGCAGATGTGACGTTGGCTGTTTCTTTCTGTACAGGGAAAGAATAGTTTCCCTGTCTCTGGAAACCCACTTGGCTGGCAGGTTGTTTTCACACATTTAATAGCCAGTGAGTCTATTTCTTGGATTGTGTATACTAAGATACTCAAAGAGGGCTGCGGTGAAGAAGACATGAGCAGCTCTGAATTATTTATGATAACTCTGAGCCATAAAAACATTTTCCAAAAGCCGCTGGCAGGTGTTCTTTCCGGCAAATTTTGAATTAGATTGGGCCGGGTGCCCTGATACTATGGGACATCACAATCCTGTGACATGCAGCTGACAGCTCTCCCATCCCGCAGAGCCTGTTCTCCTTGGGGGAGAGTGGAGGAAGAACTGTGTCTCTGTCTGCTAGTACCCCCCCCTTGTTAGTAGCACAGCCTTATTTGTTACTTCTCTGAAAGTGCATCCCCCCTCCCCCTGCCATCACTCCTTGTTTTCTTGTGAAAATCAGAAAACAATGTTGTATTGTGCTTTACAAGACAGAAAATGAATGCTTGGTTTAGTTTGGTATGCTCCATCTCCCCTCTGACAGCCTCCTGTTGGGTTGGCACAGACAGGAGCTCCAGCTTCAGTCCTCTGAATTTATTTTGATATTAAACACTGGAGTGCCATTAAAAATGACTTGGCTTCCAGGATTGGATATTTGACAGGTGCTCACTTTGCATTAGGTAATGATTCCCTCACATGTCACTGTCCATTTTCTCATATCTATCTGGACTTTTCTTATTTATGGCATTTTAGACAGCCTCTTATATGAGTCTCAGCAGTGGTGACATCTTGGAATGAAATGCAATATTTACTCCAGTTGTGATTAATTTGATCCTTCTATTCAGTCTGAGGAAAATCAAGATTATTTATATGAACAAAATGTTTAGTATTCATACTAGGTGTTGCAAAGGGCACACCACATAATTATTTTTCCTCTCACCCTGATTCTTACTAGTTTGTTTTAATAATAATGGTACTCAGCTGACCAGAGTCCAGTATAAGTCAGTGCTGACACAATGCTTTACCCCTTCAAGAAAAGATGAGCACATCTTCCTCATGCAGGTGTTTGATTTGTCTTTTGTTTAGTCTTTTCCCTTTTACCTTGAGCACATTCTCAGAAGTTTAATGGATCCCATTTCAGACTGAGGCATTTTAAAAGGAGCAGCGTAAACATGCACCTGAACAAATGTGTATTTGTGTGCAGTCTTAAGCGTACTTACATACAGAGAGTAAGGAAAATACTTGCAGCTACTGGAAAATGCTCTCTTTGGCTCTAAGTGCTCGCTAATATTACAGTGACAAACATTTTTCAAGTATTAGGAGAGTTTGAACAGTTGCTCCATTTTTCCTGGCATCTGCTAACAGTTTCTAAATGCAGCTCTTTGCTTTAACTGCCTGGCAGGAAGCAGACAGTTTAGCAGTGAGAACTCGTTTGTCACACGCCCCTGTCATCTGCAGCATACCCCAGGAGGGCGTGGAGAAATTGGATTTGGGTGAGGAATGTGACGGAGCCATCCCAGGGGATGGATGTGACATTGGCTCTGTGTGACGAGGAAGTGGTGATGAGGTGGTGTGTGTACATTGGTACCCTATCGCCTCCACCGCTCTCCATCTCCCGTCCCTCCAACTCGGCTTGTATCTGTCTCAGCACTGCAGCTGCAGTAATGGCTTTGTTATTGGGTTATGGTTTAGTTACACTACCGGAAATGCTGTTACAACCTCCTGCCAGCGTTAAACAATCTCCCCAGCATTTCTCCAGACGGCTGCCTAATGCTCTAAGTAAATGCAGTCACCCTGAGCAGAAGCTCAATATTCAAGGTCCAGAGACTATTACGATTCTGTCGCCATTTGAGTTTTTTTGTTTTCTTCACTCTGTCAATATCAATTTGTCCTTTTGTAGTTTGTCACTATTATATTGCAGATACAGAAACCGTGGATGCAGGGCTGCCACTTGTTCTCTAGTAAAACATTAACTCTGTTAGTTAGTGATGGAGTTACCTTTATTTCCAGTCCAGTACGATTTTTATCTGTTTGTCATGTACCTGCCTCTGTTTTTACTCATGGAGGCCACCACTTAAATTGGCACAGAGAAGACAGGGCTCAGACTTTGGAGGGAGTTTGGGTAGCTGTCAGCTCTAGTGCAGAGTTGTAATGCGATGTCAGGTATTTGACAAGCCTTTACACACTGCTCCTGGATGACATATCTGTGTGCATGTTGCCTGGGAGTCACGTAGTCTCCGATTTTAGAATTGACCCAACGATTTTGTATCATATTTGCAATTCTAGTCACATAATAATCAGTGGTCAGAATGACTCAAGGCGTCTGCTTTCAGTGAGATGCAGTAGTCTCCCTTGACAAACCTGCATAGCACACGTCTTAGAAACACATCCAGAGACTCTGCTGGAAGATTGTAGTTGTCCCTGTGTTTGTCAACTCCACGTTTAAACATTATCAATGGGCCAATAGGTCCTGGATGACAAGCCAGTGCAGGCTGCTGGGCTTGCAAACCTCGTATTGTAATATCTGAGTGCATTTGTCTAACAGACACATAATAGGCTTTATCACTGTGTGTTTGGTGACTTCCAAATACATATTTACCATGTAATATCTCCCTCCCTCTGTGTATTTCTTTCATCAAGATTGAAAGTCACAACACTAAATTATGCCCACAAATGGGACATCATTTAAAGTTGAACTGACAGCCCCGGTCATTGGTTTACCGTAAAACTGCTACACTCCATTTTCCCGATCACTCATGTTGTTTTCCCCCCTTACTCTATCCGCAGAGGCGACCATCCTCAGCTACGACGGCAGCAAGTTTATGAAGGTCCATCTGCCAGTGGTGATGCACACAGAAGCCGAGGACGTGTCCCTGCGCTTCCGCTCCCAGCGAGCCTACGGCATCCTGATAGCCACCACATCACGGGACTCCGCTGACACCCTGCGTCTAGAGCTGGAGAGCGGCCGTGTCCGCCTGACGGTCAATTTAGGTAACACCTTGGATGTGCCCCGACCGCAGCGGCACAGTCACATGTCACATTACGCACACTCTCTCTCACACAGTCACACGCCATGCACATATTTTGAATAGAAGGAGAAGGTGTAAAGACTTTCAATAACAAGAGTCTGCGGCTCTCCTCGCTCACTGCCAGTTGAGCACACAGCTGCTGTTGCCCAGCAGGGAATGCTCGCTGCCCACTCCATCAACTCGCCTCAAATCAACATTCATATATGTCTATTGCTCTAAAGGGAAATACCCTTACAGCGCACAGCTTCACACTGCTGCACTCTAACTTAATTTCAAATACATTCAGTTATATGGCGAAGCTAATGAGAAGTCCTCTAAGCTTGTGGTTACCAAATATGATGCAGTCATGAATAATTAGTTTTGGCCAGTCATTGACTGGCACACATATCTTTTAATCTCTTGTTCATCATAGTATGTGGATCACATGATTGCACACAAGTCACTGACTGTATTTTCAATGAGCACAGGAAAAAAGACACCCCCTCTCCCTCCCCAGGCACAGAAAGAAAATTGAGGACAGAATGAAAGACTTGGTAGGAGTGTGTATGTGTGCTTATTTGCTCAGGAAAGAATCCAATGATGCCTGTGAAAAGTTTGATATCTCTCAAACAGTGCAATGCTGCACAAATGATAGTCATCTATTTCTCCTTTCCACTGGCTAAACAGAAATGGGCTCCCTAAGCGGAGCCGTTTAGCGGTGCATACAAAGTAGACAGTCTGCTGTCAACCACAAGGAAGCATGTGTCCCGCCGCAGAAGACAACAGCGCCACGCACTGACAGGGCTGACAATTCAGATCAGTGCGAATGCAAAAAGATGCCCTCTGACAGAGAAAAAAAAAACCCAACTTTTGAATTATCTTTGAGACATTTTTTTTTTTTTTTAGTTTGTCCCCCAGCCATCAGCCCTTGAACCCTGTCTTCCCCGTCCCTCCTCAGAAAGCAGAGCATTCCCTGTAAGGGTAGGCTTGTGTTGGTCTCTGGCTGTTTGCGACCACTTTTCTGCTGTGGTTGACGACACGCGACAGGCAGGGCCAAATAGGAAGGAGGGGGGAGGGAGTTCGATCTGGGTCACCTTTCTCGGAGCATGACATGAGCTTAGCCGGGGGAAACAGAGAGGTAAAAAAAAAAAAAAAGATACAGAAATAGTGGCAGTTTATATAGCTTCGCTGTGTACTAGGAGATTAGTTTGTTATTGCATTCATGGTAATGACAAGTAGAGCTGCTGTGGTAGGACAAGACAATTAAAATGGTAGTTCAAGTATTGAAAATCTGTCATTTAAAGTCTCACCTAGAATTACAAGAAATAGTGTAAATGTAAAATGTGCTTATTATGCAGAATGGCCTTTTCAGTGTGTTTGCCATCTAAAAAAAAAAGTATTGCATTGACCTGTAGTAGCAGGTTGAGATGGAGCTAATTCTTCCTACATCATAAACTGTTCTACAGTATTTGCCTCTTAAATGTAGTAAAGTATATATAAATACTCATGTAATATTCAAGAATTTAAAATTTTTCTTAAGTACTGTACTTAATTATGTTCAAATATTAGATATTTCCCTAACTTATAGCGCCACTGCAGACAGCAGAAGATTTGAATCAGTTTTTATATAATCTATTTAATGTGACGTGAAGTTGTATCATGATTTATCTGATGTGACAATGTACAGAGGTGCAAAATAAGCATGGCAAAATGTTGATGGCCTCATGCATTTGTAGATAGATGAGCAGACAGTTCAGGCTAGGATAGGACAAAACAGAGATGGGGAGAATCGAAATAGCTTCCAACTGGCCCTGTCTGACCCTGACCGAAATCTGATGCTCTCATGCTGTATAGAAGATCATATCCTAAAAATGAACATAAATCCTCCTTCTTGCAAAATGTAAAAAAAAAATATAATAATAATAATAATAAGGCTACAGCGAAAATCAAAGCAATACAAACAATGTCATCCAACCAAACCTCAGCCCTCGTGATTTTCTGTTCTACTTTGCCTGAACATGTTATTCCTGTAAACCATGCTGTGCTCCTCTGGCACGACCTCACTGCAGTGCTTTTACCAGCTCGCTGCAGCTCGGGGCCAATGGGGTGAGAGCATCAGAGGACGGACAGTGTCCGTGTGTGTGTCCCCAGAGGGGTGGACTGTATGCTTTAATGATGTCTGCAGCTGTAACGTTGAAAGATGAATTTATCTCTCATCTATTCTTCCCCATCTAGATTGTATCAGGATTAACTGTACCTCCAGTAAGTCACTGTTCACCTTTCTTCTTTTTCTTCTTCTTCTCTAACTCTTACTGTTTCTGGACATTAATGTTCTCTACGAGTGTTACATGGCCACATTTACAATGTCTTCCCTGCAGCCAATATGTGATCCTGACATTGAAACACCCCAAAGCCATGACAATGGGAATTCAATCAGCACACCGAAAAGTATCTGACTTGCACCTTGCATTGGCGTAGACGTTATATTTTATCAAACCGAGTCTTGCAGCTGCGGGTACATACAAGCTGCTCAGTGGTGTTGGGAGCATCCGCTGTCCAGGAGAATAATGAGCAGTAGGAGGAGATGGAGGGAGGCTTAAATTAATGACGGACCCAATTATGGCAGTCGGCTGTAATTCTGCACACCGAGTTGTTTCTAATTAACGAACCTTTTCACTCATGAATTCAGGCTGATATAAAACGCTCTTTGGAAGTGCAGGTATTTTGGACATGCATGATTTACCCCCCTCATTTTTTGTTTTTTTTGTTTCCTTTCTACTTCAGTATTTCGCGCCAGTTGTAAATTGATGAGGCCATTCAAGGCACAGAGGAAATACAGAGTGTGATTTTATTATTCTCATTAACCTGCCTCACAGAGCAGAAAGAAAAGGATAAAGAGGGAGGGAGAGAGAATAGATCTTGTTGTAGGATTCACTGTGGGTACTTGTGTGTGTGTGTGTGTGTGTGTGTGTGTGTGTAAAAGTGCGTATACGCTGCAGTGTGTGTTTCGGCAAAGAGGTTACATTGCAATATTTTGGGAGGTAAATATCCCTGACATTTATTATTCAGGAACAGTGATGAATTAATAATTACTTCTCTGGAGTCATAATACGTGAGCCTTCTTTCTGTTTAATGATTCTGAAGTGACAGACACACTCGGTACAACAGAAAATGAGACAGTTTAAGCTCTGTAATAGAGTGCCCGTGTCACACACTGTATATGGTGACCAACCACTCTCCCTGCAAACACGAGCATCGAATCTGCTTGTGTGTGAAGTGTATACAGTATTTGAAGGTCATTGCCTGATGAGAAGCGGAGGCTTTCACAACAAGCGCCTCCATGCAGAATCACACGATATGACCTCCAGACATGCCTCTGTGAGCCAGCCCTTCTTAACACCTTTCTAAATGCTAAATAGCATTGTTCATGCGTCTTGGATTGCTTCCCTTGTTTGTGTATGCAAATAAAAAAAATGCTCTGAGCTCTAATTCCCCGTTTCCAATGCTTTAAAAGGTCATTCTCGGTTTATAAGCATAGTGTGAAGGCATAATCTGTGCACACACTAATATTTGCCACACATTTATCTAAACACTTCTTGACGTTATTTCAATATTTAGTTGTTCATTTTTCTCTACCACTATTTCCCTGATTACATTTAGCTGCGTTCATTGTTTTGCTTAAAAAAAAAAAAAAAAGTATCTGTAGTCAAACTTGAATGCGTAGTCTGTGTTAATAGACTGTGGGAAGAATGCAAAATGAAAAATTACCATACAGCACTGGTCTTTTTTTTTTGAGTAATTTCATGCTGACATGCAGTCCCTTTTTTCTCTGCACAGTAATGGTCTTAAATGACATTGTTCCATATTGTCTCATTGACATTTTACAGATTGAGAAAATATGAAATATACTGTAGATGTTTTCCACACATAACTAAGCTATAATTCAAAGAGAAAATATATTCACTCCATCAACATTTAATGTGTTTCTAAAGGGAAAGCTAATGTTTAAGTAAAGTAGAGGGGGAAAAAGCAGGAAACAGCAGTCTTTCTTTCATAAATCTAGACCTAATTGTGTCATAAAAAATGTTTAATTGAAGTTCTTGGAAAGAACTGTGTTAAGCCAGTGCATTTCTACCTATGAAGAGTTAGCGTTTAATTTCTTTTTTTTTTCTAGGTTGTTTTTTTTCTCTGTGTTATTTTTGTCCCCCCCTTTTTTTTCTGTGTTAATTAATGTGTCTTGTCAGGCGCTGCAGCTCCGGTCAGCTTGGTGGATGAAGAATTTCAGCACCGACTCAAAGAACACATCACTGTCAATTAGGGACCCCGGCTCCCTGGGGCTGCCCAGAGCTGTCTGAAGAAAACACTGCCACTTCGACTTAAACACTGTTAACAGGCACTGAGTGACAACAAACTAAAAATATGAACTAAATATATCTTGTGACAGATTGGCTATTTTTTTTTTTTCATCTTTTGTCTGCCATTGTGGTTGTGGTTGTCTTCTATTATTCATTAACCTGAAATGAAAGATAATCGCAATTCAGGATGCGGTGATGAGGGCAACTTCGTGTGATTATTCTCCCCATGACCTTCTCGGGCAACATCTTGTGGCAATTTTTCTCTCATAATTGATCTTTTCCACGCATCAATCTTTCGTTTTTGACTTATTTAGTGTGAAAGAGCTGCGGGAGGTCCTTTTACATTGATATTTCACCTGTGTGCATGTTATAAATGATAGATGATCTGGTGATTTAGAAGGAAGATGCACAGGAGGTATGATATGTGATATGTGTATACATGTTGCCTGCTTATCAGATGAAAACTTGCATACAATTTGCAGGGATTGCTTAGAACGTATTATGTATGTATTGCAAAAACTTTTGATAGAAATTCACATAGCTTTTTGTGACATTTTTCTCCTTGCATAACTCACCAGTTTTGTTGTTGGATTCAAACCTATGATCAAGGGGAAAGAGTCTTGTCTGATTGAAGATACCAAACAACAATATAGCCAATTCGAATAAATTGATATAGAGATTTTAGTCTCTCTATAGAGACATAAAGGAACTCATCCAGTGTTTAGTACTCCCCCAAACGTAATACAGGTTAATGGTGCTCACCTTTATGCTAGGAAAGGTAACAGAAGCTATCTTAATCTTTGGCAACAAGCTGGCAGCGTGATTTAGTAAGCAACTGTGCGAAAATTGTTGGGTTTTGGAGGAGGGCTGGCTGACCTTTTTTACTTTTTGGAAAAGCAAAACATTCTCCAGAAGTATTATTATTTTCTATGGACCCTGGAACTCGCCAAAATCTCAAAATAATAATTATCTTTTTGAGATTTTATGTAATAAATCTTACAGGGAAAGGCTGAAATAAGATATGAGTATGGGATAAAAAAAAAAAAGTTCTACTACTTCAGTAAAAATAAAAATTACAGTACCCGAAAACCTCCCAATGTCTCTGCGTGTGCACCAGTGTGAACTGAGCACCCAGTGAAGGGAGAAAACAGTGAAGTGCTTAAAAAATTAGGGAAAAATTACGAGGATGTTCTTTATGGTTGCACTGAATTAGTTTCATAAAGAGGCAAACACGTTGGCTCGTTGATGTCCCCCCAAAGTTACAGCTTGCTGACTTTCCCGTCAAGCCAGCAGGTCATTAACCTGACACGATTATGCAATTATTTCTAAAAAAACAAAAAACAAAAAACAACTCTAATCTCAGTAATGTGATGGCAGTTAGATCGAGCCTTTCAGCATGTTCGCTGTTGAGCAGTGCCAGTTTATAGATAAATAAAGTTAAATGCAAATTGTAGCGGCCAATTAGTATTGATTGTCATCATTTAATGTTTTAACACTGGTTAACCTCTGCTTGCTTAAACATCACTCAGCAAGGCATTGATTGGACAAGCGCGCTGCCTGGCGCAGTGGCTCGCTGAGCTTTCCTCGCCACACGCTCTCGCTCTGTGTCTGTGTTGACGGTAATCCAGCGGTCGTGGCCCACTGCGTGGTCAGTGCGTCCCTCTCCCCTCCACCTGAGTGAGTCACAGCGTCGGGGCAGGCGGTGCCGGGATCCGGCCTGTCGTCCGGCCAGCCAGAGCTGATTGACTGGATAATCACATCTTCTCATGCTGCCCTGTGCCACACTTCTCCCCTGTTCCCCTGGGCCTGAAGTCAATGAGGCTGGGAGAGCTCACTGTAGATCCATCACTGCAGATAGATCACCATCAGTGAGGGCACCACAGAGGGCTGGACATGGCAGACAGCGGACTAAAGGCCCTTAATGTCTGGCCAGCACCTGGCAGTTTGGGTCTGTGCTATAGGCGTTAAAAAAGAAAAAAAAAGTAGTGAATTTTGTGCAGGAATGTGCTCCTTAATACGATTGACCTCCTTTCCCCCCTTCCCTTTCTTTCCTCCTTGGAGAGCAACAAGGACAGAATGATGGAAGGCAAAGATCAAGCATGCTTTCAAGTCCAACTCCATCCCATTATTTCATATCTCTCCTCCTTAATCCCTCGCCAGTCGTCTGGTTTCAATCCTGCCCCGGTGTTTAGTGCTTACAAAGCAGAACTGTGCCTCTGAGATTGAGTGTGTCCTAGTACTTTGGCACCCTCAGATTTGCATACACATTGCATTGAGGCTTTGAAGATTGCAGGAAAAAAGAGGAAATAAATAGCCATAAATGGGTGCAGGGGAATGAACCTGGCACCCATCTGAAGCGTTCCCCACAGTGGGCAAGGTATCCGGAGCCTGGGGATTTTAATACTGTCTCAGTGGCACGTCCTCGCTGGCCCATTTGGTTATGTGTGCCCAGCAGGGGAAACATCAGAGCTATATAGAAATTCAAAAGATGCTCTGAGATGGAGGCTGCATGAAAAAATAATGCGTTGCCCCAATTGGACCAATGTCAGAATTTCTAAATGCTGAGGTGTTTATTTCTATATGTCTTCTTTTTTTTTTTTTCTTTTCACTCATGAGATCACAGCGATTTGGTGCAGTGGCTCTGATATATCTGCGATTCTAAATTTGATTATCTCTCCTTGAGGTTTTTTGGCACCATGATTCCGTGTGACATCTCCATTACTGCCTGCAAGCAGTGACACGCTCTATGCGGTATTAAAATGCTGGTTTCAGGATTCAGTGGGGGAAGGAATGACTCAGGGATTTGAAGTGTTGTTATTAGTTAAATGTTATTCAGCTGCGTTGTCATTTGATATCATTTATGGATTAATGTTATTCAATCATGCGTTGTCATTTGATATCATTTATGGATTCAATCAAAGTGCATCAGACTGTGCAGTTTCTACTATAGTGTTGCTGACAAAATGAGTTACCTGCATTTTAATCCCATGTATTGTCAAGGGTGCTGATAAAAATCACATTCTGTATTTCCTGGATATCCAGGGACAATGGCCTGTTTGTTTAGCTTTAAATGGGTTCTTTTCACCACCAAGCACACTGTTTCTATTATGCAAGTATTTATATCTCCATCGCGATTTCATTTCACGTGGTGGACATGAGAGAAAATCAAATACTGGGTGGAACTGTCGTAGGTAAACAAGATGGAGAGTGATGCTCGGTTGTTAAGGGCCTTGCTCCGGCGCAGCCTTTTGGTAGTTATTTGCTGCCACCAAGTGGCACGACAAGAAAGACAAAATCTCTGAAGTAATGAGAGACTAGCTATAATCAAAAAGTCTAATTAGCTCATGTTTATTTAGACACACTATACATTCAGTTAGTGTGAATATTGTTGGTAATAATAATGTGACATCCTGATTACTGCCTCCCTCCTCTTGTGTTTGAGGAAAATGGTGTTCGGTGAGAATTCGGAAATTCGATGCCCTATCTAATGGTGCGATCAGTACAGCAAATGCAAGTCAGAATGATGTGTTTCTATGGACCATTAACTATGTTTACCTTAATGTTTGCTGCCTCTGTCAAACTACTTTACTCATCCACTCTCTCCTCCTTTCGACCTCCCCCTCCCTGTCTCTCAGCCTGTCTGTAATGTTTGTGGCGTGTATGCATGCGTGTGTGTTAACCGCTGTTTGGACTGTCCTGCAGGCAAAGGTCCCGAGACTATTTTTGCGGGTCAGAATCTGAACGATAATGAATGGCACACGGTTCGTGTGTTCAGGAGGGGCAAGAGTTTGAAACTGACCGTAGATGATCTGCCGCCCGTGGAAGGTACTTCTCATCCCCTGCTCCTCTGACAGAATCGCATTTTCCTTCCTCTAAACTTAAATTATCTGTAACATTTGTTGGCCCCTCAGACTCTAGGTAAGACACGAGCTCTATTGCAGAATGAAAGACAACTCCAAGTGTATTATTTCACACTAGACTGTGATGTGGCAGGTTAGATTTTTTACTCATCTGGAAAGCATTCATTCAGTTGTCTGAAGGAGGGTATTGTTAAAGCTCTCATATCCACTTTGGACAAAATGTTGCTCAGTGAAAATCATCAAACAATGTTAAAAATCTGTCTTTTATACTCATTATATTAAACAAATGTTGAAAAATGGCCACAGATTTCAATAATAAGCCCTAGTGTGCTCTGTTTTGCCATTATGAGAGGATGGTGCCTATTTAAGTTGATGGTACTGTTCATTTTAAAACAAAACGATGAACTGTCTGTGGGGTCTGTTTTGCCTTAAGCATGTGAAAATGTGAAAATCATTTTAATAATAAGTTATTTGAGGACATACAGTGTGTACTGTACTATTTTGTGGTTGTCTGCACGGAAAGATAATACTCAGCCTCAAGAAAACAAAGTTTTCATGACTCATTTACAGTTTCCACAGAAAACCAAAACTTAAAAAAGACTAAACTTTTTAAAACAGATTTGCATCTTATAATTTGTTATATTAATTCTTGCATTGTGATCTAGTGCTTAAAGGCAATAATTATGGAGTGCTACTTTAGTTTATTTTCTTTTCTCCTGGAATTAATATTGGATTTCTTTATTGTCATCGTTTAGAGGATGTGCAGATAAGTTACAAAGCTTCGGCCCTTTAATTGTCATATACCCCTCAATAACATCCTCTCTCCCTTCCCTCCTCTGCTGATCAAAGGTCAAATGGCAGGTGACCACACCCAGCTGGAGTTCCATAACATTGAGACGGGCATTGTGACAGAGAAGCGCTTCATGTCCATGGTGCCGTCCAACTTCATCGGCCACCTTCAGAGCCTGGCCTTCAACGGCATGGCCTACATAGACCTGTGTAAAAACGGTGACATCGATTACTGTGAGCTCAATGCCATGATTGGCTTCAAGAACATCATCGCCGACCCCGTCACCTTCAAGTCGCGCTCCAGCTACGTGACCCTCACTACCCTTCAGGCCTACTACTCCATGCACCTTTTCTTTCAGTTTAAGACCACCTCCTCCGACGGCCTCATCCTGTATAACAGCGGGGATGGAAATGACTTCATCGTGGTGGAGCTGGTCAAAGGGTAAGTAAGCTGTAAAGCTTAGGTTTTTTAACTTTTTTTTGGTAGACTTTACTGCATTTTTGGTAATTGCTGAGGTGTATTGCACCACTCCGCCCTGAGATAACTTGTCAAACAGCAGTGTTGGCAGTACAGATATGCTTTTATTTGTGAATACATTTTGGTTTGGTGTGGGTGGCTCTCCTGCCACAGCGACTGCACAGTTCCTCTCTTTGCACACACACAGTAGTGCATTCGTAGGGCAGTCCTACCTGCCACCAGGTGTAAGGACCAGCGAAGCTTTAAACTGTGCTGAATTAGTTTTATATGACTATAGCTGGATGTTTATTTATGTAAGAATCTCCATATAAATGGATTATGCTTTTAATAATGCAGCTCTTCACACTGTATGACAGTTTCCAAACAGAATACAATTCTTGACAGCTTTTTATGCCATTACCACGGGAATTCAAATTCTTTTCTTATCACCTCTATGCCAGAATATTTACTGAAAGAGCTGTCGGCTATTACTGTTCTTTTTAATCTTCACGAAGACACAACAAATACCCAACATAAAAGGGAATCAACTATTGCTGAAATGCAGCTATAGAATGACCTTCTTTTAAGTAATGCCTGGAGTGAAGGTATTATTCAATGTGCTAAACATTAAAGTCATACATTTTAATTAAAATGAGTGTGAAAATCGCAAATTGCCTGTAAACCAAAGAATTTAAGACCAATTTGTTCAGCACAGCCCAGAACCGTTTGTTAACTCTGCAACCTGCCAATTATTTAGCTCCCTTTCAGACAGCTGCACTTTCTGATACTCGCATATCTGCACATTTGAAGGCGCCGACACACACGGCAACGCCACCGAACACACTCAGATGCACACTCTCGCTCCAGTTACTTTTCAATTTTTTCTACTTTACTTATTTATTCTTACTATCTCATTATTTTTTGTTAAAATGCGATGCATGTTGTCTGTTAAGCACTTGATAATGAATATTTGGGTAAAACATGCTGTGTAAATAAACTAGACACTATAAATGTATATTTTTGGATGTTCTGGATACACCTACACAGCTATGTTTTCTTTATTTTTCATGCCACTGTGTACTGCATTTCATCTCTGTGGTTGGATCCACTCATGTTTTTAAAAATCTGGTTCCAGTTACCTGCATTATGTGTCTGACCTGGGGAATGGAGCCCACTTGATCAAAGGCAACTCAAACAAGCCCCTGAACGACAACCACTGGCACAACGTCATCATCTCCAGGGACACCAACAATCTCCACACCGTCAAGATTGATACCAAGGTCACCACACAGACGACCACGGGAGCCAAAAACCTGGACCTGAAGGGTGCGTGGACGTGGTGAATTCATATATTTTTGGGGAGATTTAATTAAATTGGGGCAGCGGTGGCCTAGAGGTGAGGGAAACAGGTTTGTGAGTGAAAGGTTGCGCCAGCAGAATAAGCCCCACGGGGGCGGAGGGGAAAAACAGCAATGCTCGGCCTTCACTCATTACCACCACTGACGTACCCTCGAGCAAAGAATTCAACCCCCATCTGTTCAGCGGCCAACACTAACAGTGTGCGTGTGGAGCAGGGAGTTCATAGGAAAGACCATTTGTGCTGAGCAGACCGGAGTGGGATAAAAGCTATTTGAAAGAATTATCGCTTAACAAGATAAAAAAAAAAAAAAAAAAAAAAAACTTTCTGACTGGAAGGATATCGGCATAATTAGTGGTCTATCTGACAAATGTTGTAATTAATGTTATTGCAAATCCTTAATGAAACAGCCTAAAGCAGATAACAAATTTCTGGTTTGGACATTTAAAAAAAGCTGTTAATATTGTGTGATATTATAACATGCCAATCATAAAAGAGAAGGTCTGTTAAGCAAGATTGCCAATAATTAACCTCCTGCATACCTTCATTTGGATGAAACACTTTATCAAACAACTACTAGTATTAATTAACAATAACACAAGCTCTGTGGTCCTTAGTCAGGAAAATTCACCCAATTATAATGCAGTGCTTGTAATTTTACTTTAAGAGACTTTTTCCTTTTTACTTTTAACAATCATGGTATGGTAAGCTTGGTATGCTGTTTTATTTCCACTAGGGGTCAGTATTGTCATATTTGTCATGCCTGTGCAGGTAACCTTTATATTGGTGGGGTGGCCAAGGAGATGTTCAAGGAGCTGCCCAAACTGGTGCATGCCAAGGAGGGTTTTCAAGGTTGTCTGGCATCAATGGATCTGAACGGGCGGCTCCCCGATTTGATGTCAGATGCTCTGGACTGTGTGGGACAGATAGAGAGAGGATGTGAAGGTGAGTAGTCTTCCAGTCCACAAAGGAAACTTCCTTTTTTTTTTCTTTTGAGTTAACAACATATGCTAAATAAAGGTTTTTCTTATAATTCTCATAATTACCCTGGTGTCCCCTCACTAAACTATCCGAAAAGGTCATTGCGACACCTTGCAGCGCCGTGTCGCCGCTCAGCCTTCCCTCTTTCATACTTGTCGGACAAGGACACACTTGTGAAGCACACCCACCGAGGCACCCACACTGCCAACCTGTGGCACATAATTTAACATCCATAAAGTGTGTTAGTATTCTGTTAGAATGCATCAGACTCTGACACTCCACCACAGGCAATCATTTCTGTTTCACTTAGCCATAATCTGATTATTCTCTCTGCCATATTTGTCCTGCCAGTGTTATTTCCCATTTTATCCCCATTCTATTTTGCTCTATGCATGCTTGCTGGATCTGAGAGTTTGCCAGAAGCAATCCTTTTGAATTATGTATGAAGCCTTTGTTGCATGCATGAATATCATTTGCCCAGTCTAATGTGTGCACCACATCCAGAGACAATATTTGATTTATTTTGCAACTTCACTCACTTAGTTTAATTTCACAATTCATCCACCCTTTTTCTATTGAGTACGCAACTTCTGATCTTTTCATGTTCCAACATTACAAATGTAATCAAATTGAGCGCCCTGTGCGGGTCTGTCAAACTTGCTGTGTTCGCTTTGTGCCGCACAGTATGAATGGTCGCTCTCAATGAAAAATGGCTTCTACGATAACACATTTATTGAATTGTGCTAAAGGAGTCAGAAGGTAGCGTGTAGTCGTTGATAGTATTTGACTACAGCAGGGATATTTCAGAATATGCATGAGAGAAAATATGCAGTTTTTTATTACTTCAAACATGCGGAACATAACGGACAAAGCATATCCACTTCCCATAGTAATGACTTAACAATTGCATGCATTTTTGAGAGGAGTTGCTATTACAGTTTGGCTTAACCCGGCCTCCATTATACAATACAATCTTTCCCCCCTCTGGCTCTTTCTGAGGACAGACGTCTGCCTCAATCCTCGCTCTGTCGCTCCTCCTTCAGCAGTCTGTGTTTCTGTTGCTCCATCTCTGACGTCTTGCTGCTTTACTAACAGCTGGTATACTTTGCCTTTTCCTTTCCTATTATTTTGCTGACAAAAGTTGCATTGATGAAAGCTGACTTGCAAGGTAGATAGCTTTGTCTGTTTGATACAGAGTCTGATACCCCCCCCACCCCACCACCCCTCGACTCCCCTTCCCCACCCCACCCACCTCTCCACAGTCTCTACCTCCACACTTTCCTCCCTGAGCAATATAACTGCCTAGTTTGAATTCACCCACCCACCATATAAAATTGCAAAATGCAAATTCAGTCCCATAGGAATACAAGTATCAATACCATCTTGTATCAAAGTATATGGGCCTCACATTTGCACTCACATACTGCGTGTTGTTTTTATTGGACATAACTTTGTTTAGGCTGTGCTGTTTCTTGTTCACATGCTGTACATTTAATGGATACCTATGCATGCCTTATAATGGTCTTAATAATGGTGTTTTCCCTGCATGAATTCCTAATTGAAATTTGGAAGAAAGTGAGCAATTAACTCAGTTTTTTATTTTATGTTTTACATTAAATTTATCATTGTCGTTTTAAGTCCCATGTTTGCTGATGTCATATTCCTGTGACAGCCATCCAATCCATTATCACTTTATAAGTAGGAACTAAATTGAGCAGCAGGCTTCAGCCTTTTAGGATCCTGAATTTGAGTTATTGAATTTGTGATTAACATAAATCTGAAATTAAGTAATTCAGTAATTCCCTACCTCATGCCTTAAATCAGAAAATATGAGAAAATAAGATTCTGTATGTTAATCATTTCAAATTCTGATATTCTATAAATATATTCTTGATATATATTTAACATGCCAGAAGACATCTGTTGCCTCGTTGTTAACTTGACTCTTAACCCCAGTCAAGTCAAATTACACACATTATAATATGAAAGCTTTCGTAAGCCATGAAATCATTGGAATATTATGAAGTTAGGCACAATTCAAATTGATGTTTATTTAATTGTAATTCAGAAACATTTGTTATCATAAATTGAACAATTGTTTTTCTTCCTGTGGCAAAATGTACACTGTGTACTGCATTTTGCTGTTTGCATGTTTCAGCCTTGAGTGGGCTACATCAAAAGCTATTAGGCAGTTACCATAGCTACTCTGAGTCTGAGCAGCAGCTCCTGTTACTACATTTTATTCAGCAAAAAAAACATACAGAAGGAGGAAATTGTGATGTATGTCTGTATTCGACTGCTGAGGAATGCCTTTTAAAACATCACAAGAGGACATACACAACAGAATAAATATGCACTTCATCATTTTGATAATAATGTCAAAATGATCACAAAGGTTGATGTCTTCCATGTGGGAGTGCTGAATGCTTATTATTCAGTTTAGTTCAGATCAGACCCTAACCTCTTAAGAGGAAATTATTTTTGCACCAGTGCAGCAAAAAGAAAAAAACAACAACACATAAATGTAAATGTGAAACATAAACACAGTAAAAGCATACTAAGTAATGATATTCATGTCACCCTACACATTGTTTAGTCATCCAGATGTTGATTGTTAATGATTGAGTAAACCAAAACCAAATCAATTCCATAATTAAAATACCACAGAAAATATGAAAAAAACAACATCCACCCATACTAACCTTTACCATTCCACTAACATTTCCCCATTAACTGAACTAACTCAGCATCACTGTCAGACAGACAGATGGACTGTACGTCTGTACAGCTAATACTTTCTGCATATATAGACTGACAAAGCAACCGACTAAATGACAATTGACCTATTAGACATATTAACTGTGTATGTGAAGGCTCTGTATGTTGTTATTTAAAAGCACATAGTAACAAACAGGGTGTCAATGTCCCCTGAAAACAGCCGGTAATAACGTGTTTTGGGTGATCAGATTGCAATCAGACAGTGTGTAATACAGGTGTGCAAGATGTACTTATGACACATTGTTATCTGATCCCACAAACCATCCTCACACGTGGTCCGGGACCCTTGACAGTTTGGAGAAAGAAAGGAGAACTGGATTACAGAGTGCAATGTGTAGCATTGACACATTTTGATCTGTGACTGTAGTGAAGCTACATCAGATTTAGACACAGTTTAAATAGATCTGTAAGTCAGATGTAAATGGGGTCTGTAACCTAACTCATCAATGTAATATTCTGTATTCTGCTGTTCTTAAATATTAAAAATAAAATGAAATCACCTTTGACAGATTAATCCAAACATTAAAATTATTTGAACATATTTAAATACCTTTGTGTTTTAATGCTGTTTTTGTACGTGCAAATTTCTTTTTGTGTGCCTGTTTACTAGATACGATTAAGTGCACTAAGGGTCAGTATTTGTAGAAAGAATCACAAAACATGGCAAAATACACAATTGTTCGGGTGTTTGCATAGCATATGTATGTTTGTTCTGTGTACGCCTCTGTTCGCAGAAGTCTATTATCTGTATTGTCTGTATGTTCTGCGTGACATTTAATTTCACAGCAGAGTCAATCTGCAGATGGTACAGCCAGCTATTACAAAAGTCTGCTCAGTGAGTTGCTATTTGTCTCCATGTTCAGGCCCCAGCACTACGTGCCAAGAGGACTCGTGTGCCAACCAGGGTGTGTGTCTCCAGCAGTGGGAGGGCTTCAGCTGTGACTGCAGCATGACGACATTTGGAGGACCACTCTGTAATGACGGTAGGATTCCACTTCCTGGTCCTTAGCGCCCGATGTCTGAATGTCTTTTGTTCATTCTTCAGCACAGACTAGTACATCTTTAGTATGCTTTGTGTGGCCCCTCTGCAATATTAGATTATGGCTCTTTTGATTGCATACACCATCCATTCATCCATTTTCTATTCCCACTTTATCCTGACACACAGGGTCACAGGGGGTGCTGGAGCCTATCTCAGCTATCTTGGGCAGGAGGCGGGGTACACCCTGGACTGTACACCAGTCAGATAGATAGACAGACAACCACTCACACTCACACCTAGGGGCAATCGCCAATTAATCTAACCTGCATGTCTTTTGGATTGTGGGAGGAAGCTGGAGTACCCAGAGAGAACCCACGCAGGCACAGAGAGAACATGCAAACTCCACACAGAAAGGCCTGTGTCAACTGAGGATTGACCCAGGAACCCTCTTGCTGTGAGGCGACAGTGCTAACCATTACACCACTGTGCCACCCTGATTGCGTACACGTCCCGACAAACGACACAAAACGAAATGCATCACGCACACCTCACAGCATTGGATGCATAATTCATTCCATCTGTTAGGCTAATTAAATGCATCCAGGAAAGCCTTGGCATCAGACATTTTGAGGTGGGTGTTATCTTCAACAGCAGGGCCATTTTTATCCTATTCTACCACACAGCTCTCATATTCCAGCTCATTATTGTCTCCTGTCTGCGTGCTGTATTTATTTTTGTCCTCACAAAGCGTGATGTTGTCAGAAATCCAACACACTCGCTTTGTAAACTTTTCCGGTCGGACTAAATAAAGGCCCAAACCGTGCTGCATACTGTAACTGGTGACTGATATGTTGGAAGTTGGTCAATTAGAATGATTCTTGACAGAGCTTTTTTATTTCAGCAGCTCTGCTTTGAATATATTGTTTTCACCGAGGGAGTCGTGAGCTGAGTCTGTTACATTTGTGACATCTGGCTGACAGTTCAGTGGGAGCTCATTAAAGTTTGAGAGATGTACCACTAGAGGGAGCAACAAACATTGTGTTCCGCTAAATAAAACATCAACAACAACTCAATCAAGCAAAAAAATAAATAAATGGCATGAACCAGTAATGCTCTAATTATTTATTACAATTTTACCAGAATGCACGCTGTTGAGTACAGCACTGACCGACACAGATTACACTCTTATACACCATAAATTAAAACTTTATTTGAGCCACAATTTAAAAGTTCTGTGATATTAATCTCTCTTAAAGACAGTGAAATTGGCATTCACTTTAAGGGACTGTGGGCTCATTATTGTGTTGCTTTTGAGGTAAGTAGGGTAACGTCCACCCTACCTTTAGAAAATGGACTACTTTCTTATGCAAAACATGCACAGGGGATTTTGTTTGGTCATTATTTTCTTCTGCAGCGGTTCACACAGTGAGGGGTGAATGGGCAAAGTGCTGAACTGCATTAAGGAAAAAGGAACAGAGTGGGCACTCCGGAGATGACACAAAAGCAGAGGAGAGAGCAACATAAATGTTAATGCATTCTGTGTCACTTCCACCAGCTTGATAAGACCCCCATCTTTTGTTATCAACAGAAAGTGTTAATAGATTCCTGTGCAGCCTCACACCCCGAACATATCTGCCGCCCATGATAACGCTAAAAGGATTCTTATGTCCATGAGATGTGAGCTTGAGAGCGGCTCTTTCCTGATCCCAGCACTCCTGCGCTCGTTTTACTTCCCCTTTCATTCCTCAGACCATGTTTGGATCAACAGAGGAGTGCTGGAGGTATTGAAGGATATTTTTGATGGTGAACTCCTCGTGAACCTTCCTTGTACATTAAAGGCGGAAGAAATGCAGTTTAGATCTTTTTTTTTTTTCCTTCTCCCCCTTTTCTTCCTGTCATACATATTCATCCTGAGCAGGCCCACAGAGCTCATTTACAACACTGGGAGCAGAGCGGCTCATAGGACATGTGTGCATGTATTATATCTGAGCAAAAGTTCTCTACCTGCTGAGTCTAGTTACTGTAGCTAGTCTCATTATTCCCGCTGACCCGACAAAACAATAGGACAGATCAATGTGCAGGCTCGTGGGATGCACTATGAAAATACAAAAAACACACTTTCCAAGAAATCTCTTTCACTACGGATGAGCTGAACTAGTCCTCAGAATCGTGATGCAAGACATTCTCCCTCACTCTGCCAAGGGAAATCTATGAGTAGGAGAAATGAAGCTGGAGATGGTTGGGCTTTATCTGTGTTGATGGATTGTCATGGGGATAGAGGAGAGGGAGGAGGAGAAGCGGCAAAAGAACGAGAGAGAGAGAGAGACGTCTCTGTGGAAAATCTCACTTTTTACCAGATATATTTGCATAAGCTGAAATGCAGGCAATTTACAACAGAGCAATGGGTCTCCGCGAAAGCGACGTGCAACGGGGAGCTCACAGCGTTTCTTGCGTATTTCTCTAGTGGGTTGCGTTGGTACTCTGCCTGGTACTCTCCTCGCAAGGGAGAAAAACTCCATTTCACAGCCCCTGGCCGCTAAACATTTACAGCCAGGACACATTGTACAGCTGTCAGTCACAAATCATAAGGGAACTAAGTACAATACCATCCCCCCTTGTACAGCTCATGCGAATTCATCTTGAGCAGAGTACAGTGAATTTATACTGTGTTCATCTGCCTGTGAATTCACTCAAAATCACTCAATTCAAAGCTTTTCTTTATCTGTTTATAATCAGTTTATAATCACAGGACTCAACTGTAGTGTACTCAGTCTCAAAAAAAAATAAAAAAGCATGGCAGTGACTTGCATTGGAATTAATTAGATCAGTTTGTTAACACAGTTCCAATTAAACACTTATCTACCTAAGAATTCAAACAATCAAATCGCAGACAAATCTCTCAGGCTGTTGCTTGGAAACACAATAAGTCTGGTATGATTCTGAGCCAAGATGATGATAAGTTTTTACTAAAGATTATTTACCCAATAAGTAATTCAATTTAACAGCAAACAAGAGAGTGTTATCTGAAATTATGTGTGTTCATCTTTAGAGACTTTGCCCCAAATGCTGGTTTGTCATGTCACTACCGGTAGTGTACAGTCAACTCAAATTGCTGTATACTCCTTATGAACAAGTGCCAGAAGTTTACTTTTTCCTCCGAGGTTAGTAGCTGCATAGTGAGGAATGAGGTAGCAGTGACTTGGCATCATTTTTCAAGGCAAGTAATGTGTAATGTGACTTACCCTTTGTTAGTGCGTGAACATCGCTCATGTTTTTGGTTTTTTTTGCAGTTTACTACTTTATTTTTGTGAGTACTCATATTTTTCCTCGACAATCTGCAATATGAGGGGCGTCTTTTCTTACATGTATCCCCACACACTTCACTTTTGGGCTATGCTGTGAGTGTGTTATGATAAAAGTGTTTCAACTTTTCAGAACAGCGTTGTACCTTTTACTTCAGAATGATTGGCGAGATGATGACATAGATATAAAAGCAATCTTCAGATCTTCTCTTCATCATTTCTAAAACACTTCACCGCAGTTCTTTTTTTTTTTTTTTTTTAAATGAACCGTGGACACAGTATCTTAGAGTTGTATTTATAGAACCAATTATCCCCACTGGATACCCACAGTCAGTGAAACTGACTGAGAAAAAGAATAATACAAGCCATACTGGCCAAGATGAATCAAATTTCTCTCAGATCATCATGCATGTGAAATGAATTATGATGGTTGTGAATGGTGTTAAACATGCATTTGGTCTCATCACTACAAGCTGTTTTCGATGCCAGTAGGAATAAAACGGCATGTGGTACACATTTTAGTTAGCGACCCAGACAGGAGGCACAGATCTGTGTGTGGTGAAGTCATCAGTGCTGTACTGCAAGCACAAACCGATGCTGGTAATCAGCCAAAAGAGGACATTACCAGTGCCGTCTTCTAAGCTAAGAGTATGAGCTAATATTGGCATATTGCATGTTGTCTTCTCCATAATATCCAGTGGGGTTTGAAAAGTCTTGTTTTCATTCAGAAGCTGGCTTGCTGTGTATGTGAGTGTGTGTGTGTGTGTGTGTGTGTGTGTGTGTTTGTGGGACTTAAACTCCTAGTTTAGACCTCCCAAGGGAGTTTGCCTGCAGTGGTCAAGCATCTGAGGTTAATGTACAGAGACAAACAGAATGGTGTTTGCTGTTGAGCTAAAGTGGGTCGTGAAGAGGCTACGACGAGGGGCATGCCTGGCCTTCACGCAATTTTTGCCTCGCCTGGTTGCTCCTCCGCTCAGTCTTATAGCCAGAGCTATTAGTGCCATGTCAATATCGTATCAACAATGAAGGTTGTGTGTAGGTCCCGTCTCCATTGCCTAAGGGGCAAAGACGAGTCCCCCTCACTTGATTTCTAATGTGTCTGAGTTAATGCCCATTCGTGTGTCTTTGTACCTTGAGAGTAGTCTGTCTGGGCCCCAGGCTCAGTATATACTATATGATTTGCAGTAGACATGGGTCTGATTTTTTTTAAGCATGTACAGAAGAAAGTAAAATAATCCATCTTCTTGTCATGCCTCCTATTCATGAAGTCCAAAGACAGCTACTGTATAAGAAAAAGGAACCCGCACACTGACACGTCTGTTGCATCAGTCTACCAAAACAAGAAGTCAGCTAAATATTTAAAAAAAAGACCTGAAACTCAGAATCTAAGAAATGTAAGAAAGTCCAGAAAATGAAGACAACCAATCCCCAGAGTCGTGGATTTCACTGACGTATTGTATTTTAAGTAGCAATGCATCAGGTCCAGTTTTGTTAGGATTCTCGAACGTCTACATTTTCATCAACACATCAGTACAGAACAGTAACACAACATAATAAATTTTGTATATTGTTGAACAGTTATTTGCCCCAGTTAAGCCAAATGTAAATATTCAGGCATGTTCCTAGAATGTCCTCGTCATATGAATAGGACACTTGTGTGTCAGTAGAGTTGTGATGGTCCTCCAGATTAGACATACAGATAAACACACACACACACACACACACACATGCACACAAGCGGCCAGGGAAGCGTAGCACACAGTTCTGTTCTCTTCCTCTTTGGTGGCATGCAAGGATTAGACCACTTAGTTTGTTTTCGATCAATACAAGGGGACACCCAATCCGGCAGTGAGGCCAATGGGGATACGAGGCACTGGAGTAAACAGCCTGCTGTCACATGGAAGTAATGTTCTCTTTGCCCTGGATGTGGCCTCCTTTTAATACAGCTCAGCAAAACAAATCTATGGGTCTGAGAAATATTTGGGCTTCAATGTGTATTGAAAGCTTGGCCTAGCTTTGAGCAGCCATTGTGCCCCGAGATATGAGAGAAGCAGTCTTAAGTGCTTCTGTGCACTCACTTCAATAGCCATTCCCCCAAATGTGCACAGATGCTTAAAGAATTATAACGCCTTCAATGTAAAGTTTACCTGATCTGAAAGGCAGCTGGGGGCTTTTCAAATGATCATTCCATTATATCAGTGGGAATTTTATTTTTTTTCTTTATCGCTATGTCATCCTTAAAATAATACATTTATTTACTTACAAAATTAGAAATGATTTAGTCATCAATATTTATGCGTACACATGCAACATATAACCAAAGCACTATACGAGTAAATGTGGATGTCATATGCTCACTTATCCCTTAAGACTATTAAGGTCTTAAAGGATAAGTCTGGTGATATTTTATATTTTTCTTACTTTCAACAATCGACCACAATAAGTGTACCCTACAAGTACTGTCTGTGTATCCAAAGCCTTATATATCCCATTGCTCTGTGCTATACAGCTCCATTGTTTTCCCAAAACTATTAAAAACACATCAGTGAGCCATATTGTGGCATTGGGTGCTCCTTCATCACCATGAAGATGGAAACTGTATTTTATTTTGAGTCAGTTCCACACACACAATGCTCACTAAGCACCAAATATGTATTAATCCACCTCTATACAGAGTCCACAACAAATGCACTATTCATTCCCTGAGTAACATTTGCTAAAAATTACTGTGCCCAGCTGTATTAGAAAAATGATTAAACCTTTTTAAAAATATATATACACATAACTCTATACAGTATTTGTGAGCAGTTTTTTTTAAGATTCTCATCTTCAGAAGAAACAAATGGACTTGGGGCTGAGAGAAAATAGGAACATCAAAGGAGGATTTGTATGCAATGAGAAAAACATAGTATATTACCAACCTCATGTTTCAACATAAAATAATATTTTAACTCAGTGTTTATAGGAAGCTCCTCTACTACGAAAGGCAGAACCCTGTTTGAAATCAGCCGTTTATTTGAAGTTGTACGCTCTGGCTAAATCCACTTTCACGCTTATACGGTATGTGTCAGTGCCTGAAGCTGTACAGTAGGATGTGGATCACTTATTTTCACACATATTACATAGTTGCTTTTTGCTGTTCTAAATTGATAATGTGCTGGACACTTCCTTAAGATCTGTGTTATCCTTGAGCTGCATAATGTACATCCTGAGAGGCTTTGTTGTTGTATCCTCTCTTTATTCGTCCTGCTTTCACGTATTCTTCCACCGTCTCCAACTAAAAATCACTATCTTGCCTTATTATTTTCAATAATTTCCTCATGCCGATTGAGTATCCGAATTTAAATGGGTTTCTGTGCCAGGAAACAGCAGCCATATTTGGATGAGGGCTGTTGGCATGGAAACCAGGTTTCCTTTTCCTCCCACCGTGGATGCTGTAACATGTCTGTAACCTTGCCCAAGCAGCGGGATCTCTGCAGGAAGTGGTGTAGAATGACTAACATCTTTTAGCCGGCTTGGTAGAGTACTGAATTATCGTGGATTTGACTCACGTGCACATACACAGGGCTTAATGGTTCACTTGACTGATGGTAAAACACGGGATACAGCTGTGAGGACGCATGGCACTTGCTTGTAATGTGATGTAGCTCCATACGGGCACATGTCGGTTTGCTTCGCGAGATCATGCTGCTGTTCATATGGTGTGACCGAGCTCTGGTGTACCCTCAACAATATTAACTTGGTGCACTTCTTGGGCTTTTGTCTGAACATTATCTTTGCTCAGTATGTGGTCAGATCAGACTTGAGCACAGGCATTATGCACATTTAGCTGTCTTCGTTGTAATCTCTACTGTAATCAGAATCTCATCTGGAACTCATTGCAGTGCAGCGGTGAGAACCTAATCTTTGAGGTGTTTTTTATTAATTGGTAGCCCAGAGGGGCATGTTGACAGGAAATAAGAAGCTGTTGTTTCTCCACAGCACAATACTAATTAAAGTGTTGACTGGAAGACAGAGTATCTGCTAAACTACCCTGCTGGGTGATACACTGACACTGTGAATATTCCCCTCTCTCGTAAACTCAGACTATTGAACATGACACCTGGGAGAACTGTGGCAAGAATCTAAAGCATCCCTAAAAAAATAGCATAGCTTGCTTGTGCTTAACTATTTGAAAACTTTTCATTGCGTCTGTTGGCATTCTCTGAATGATTTCACAGTCAGAAGTCATTTAATTGAAGATTCAAAAATTCAAATTCAAATTTATTTATTTAGAGCCCAAAATCACAAACATTGTTTGCCTCGGAGGGCTTTACAATCTGTACAGTTGTGACACCCTCTGTCCTTAGACCCTCGAAACCGAGTCAGGAAAAACTTCAAAAAACCCTTTATGGGAAAAAGAAGAAACCTGAGGAAGAGCCACAGATGAGGGATCCCTCTCCCTGGGACGGACAGACGTGCAATAGATGCCACATGTACAGAGAACATCATCAATCATATTATGGAATTATACATGAGTCGTAATAAGCTGTAGCTATACTGAGTTCATTGGTTTAGTCCATGTGTGAAGGTATCACAGGTAATGGAAATGAGTCTGTGAGTCCAGGTGCATCTCTAGATGTCCTCATATGGAGCTCTGGGCCACTCGACCTTCTCTCCACAGCACAGACACAGATCATGTCCCCACCAGGCCAGTGAACCTCAGACAGATGGACCACAACCAGAATCAGTGAGGAACCTGCAAGACTGGAGAGAACAAAGAGGACCGGGGCTCCGGCAGTAACATGCACTTTACAGGACATAAGAGTATTCACATTAACCGCTTTTGACACTTTAGCCAATTTAACTACTTTAACCAGTTTAGCCACTTTAACCAGTTTCTAAAAGTGACTCCAGTTTGCACTACTACCATAATATGAGTAAAGGAAGCAGAGGAAGAGGGAGAGGTGCCCGATGCATCATGGGAGCCCCCCGGCAGTCTAAACCTATAGCAGCATAACTAAGGGCGAGCCTGTGCCCACCCTAACTATAAGCTTTATCAAAAAGGAAGGTTTTAAGTCTATTCTTAAACACTGACACTGTGTCTGCCTCTCGGACCCAGACTGGGAGCTGGTTCCAGAGAACAGGGGCCTGATAGCTGAAGGCTCTGCCCCCTAGACTACTTCTGGAAACCCTGGGAACTACAAGTAAGCTCTGCGTTTTGGGAGCGCAGCGCTCTAGTCGGTTGATAGGGGATAAGGAGTTATCAATTCATTAAGATATGATGGTGCCAGACCATGCAGAGCCTTATATGTGAGGAGAAGGATTTTAAAATCCACTCTAAATTTTACAGGGAGCCAATGCAGAGAAGCCAATACTGGAGTAATATGGTCTCTTTTCCTGGTTTTAGTCAGCACCCGAGCAGCGGCATTCTGGACCAGCTGTAGAGTCTTTAACGACTTGTTTGGGCAGCCTGATAAAAGTGAATTACAATAATCCAGCCTGGAAGAGACAAATGCATGGACTAATTTTTCAGCATCGCTTTGGGACAAAAAGTGCCGAATTTTTGCGATGTTGCGCAGGTGGTAAAAAGCAGACCTTGAAATATGCTTAATATGGGTGTCAAAGGACATATCCTGATCAAATACCCCGAGGTTCCTTACAGTGGTGCCGGAGGCCCAGTTAATGCCATCCAACAAGGCTATCATTTGGAGGAGAAAGCGTGTTCCTCAGGTGTTTCGGACCTAATAGGATCACTTCAGTTTTATCTGAGTTCAACAACAGGAAATTTCTGGTCATCCAAGCCTTTATATCTTTAAGGCAGGCATGGAGTTTCAGGAGCTGATCAGTTTTGTCTGTGGCTCCACTGATAAATATAATTGGGTGTCATCAGCATAACAATGGAAATCTATGGAGTGCCTCCTGATGATATTGCCAAGGGGCAGCATATACAAAATAAACAGAATTGGACCAAGCACTGAACCTTGTGGAACTCCATGACAGACTTTAGTATGCACAGAGGATTCATTATTAATATGGACAAACTGAGACCGATCTGATAAGTATGATCTGAACCAGTTTAATGCAGACCCTTTAATACCAAGCAGTTTTTCCATTCTCAGCAACAGGATGTGATGGTCAACTGTATCAAAGGCAGCACTAAGGTCTAACAGGACAAGTACAGACAGAAGCCCTCTATCTGATGCTGTCAACAGGTCATTGGTGACTTTCACAAGTGCTGTTTCTGTGCTATGGTGAGCTCTAAATCCTGACTGAAAAACTTCAAAAAGACTATTACTGTGGAGATAATTACATAACTGGCTGGCAACGGCTTTCTCTAGGAATCTTAGACAAAAAGGGGAGGTTGGATATTGGTCTATAATTGGCTAACACATCTGCATCAAGTGTAGGTTTTTTGATCAATGGTTTAATTACAGCTACTTTAAAAGACTTGGGTACAAAGCCTGACACCAGAGACAGATTAATAATATGCAGCAGATAAATTTTGATTTTCAGTTCAGTCAATTGCAAAGTGAGATGCTGACAGACACTGTAATCAAAACATACAGAAAAATATTTTGTATTTATATTACTGGTTATATCTGTGAGTACAGAACTATGAATGTATGTGAAAAAGAACATTACAGCACCAGCATGTAGGAGTCCAAACAGATCACAGATACTAACTCTCTAATGAACACCATTCGTCCAAGAGACATTCCCTCATTTGTTGTTTTGATGGGTTAGGGTTAGGTAGGGAAAGCGTTGTCTAACACATTGCTCCAAAATCTTGCGCAGGTGTTCAGTTGATTTGAGAGCCGGTGACTGTGAAGGCCACAGCGTATGATTCACATGATTTTCATACTCATCAAACCGTTCAGTGACCCCGCATGCCCTGTGGATGCAGCCACAGTCCCATTGGAAGAGACCACTTCCACCAGGATAGAAATGTTTCATCATAGGATAAAGGGGGATCGCTCAGAATATCTCTCTTTTGTTTCACCTCTTTTTTATTCCGGTTTTTCCTTTCATTTGCCTCTGTCTGTATGTCTCTTACCTGCTGAGCAATAAAGTTTAACAGACGGATACATAGGTGGGTGGAGTCTGCAATTCTGTGTTGCTTTGTCATTATTTGGTATTTTCACATTTTAGCAATACTGCTACGACAGTGACACCTATAATTATGTGACCCACCTGCTGGGTGAGATTTTTTTTTTTTTTTAGCTCTAGGTGAGACAAAGTGCTCTACTGCCTCTCTATCATTATTGGCTTAATGACAAACCTATTTTTTTATCAGCGACCTGCAGAGCAAGAGGTTGGAGCATTAGAGAGCTCCAACTGTGACCACAGATCACAGTCAGTCAGACGGGGCACCGCTGAACCAGCTCTTGCTGCGACATTGACATGTTGACAACACGCCACATGATGAGTCTGAGCGAACGTAATTAATTGCGCAATCAAAGTTTGCTAAACTTGGTCTACCCCTTCTCTGCCTGCTAAACAGAGGTGAAAGGAGAAAAAATAGCACGTAAGATGTGACCCTTAATGTGTGAGAAGTTTACACGCTGCAGTGCTGCTGTTCATGTTAAAGTTTAGTATGACAAACGTTACTTACAATGGCACTGCGGCAGGCTTCTTTTCCATTTCAGCGAGACCAGTGTGTCCGCTCCACAGGGGATCCTGTTGCAGACGGATAATTTTCTTGCCTCTCAATACTGCCGGACAAAAGTTGAGCCTTCACTTTTTTCCAGCGAAGCATTGTAATTTCATCCGTAATATGCAAGTAGACACACCTGAGAGAATACATTAGACAGTTCCTTGAAATGAAACAACAAAATATGTTGTTTGACCTCTAAAAGTGTTTTCTGATCTGATGCTGCTATCAGCAGGAAAACATTTTTTTTTTGTTCCTAGTGCTAAAAACAACTTTGGTAGATTTAAGGAAAGATCATTGGTTGGGTTAGAATGACTACTTCCTTTAGGTTAGGGGAGCTTCATGGTTACAGTAATAACTACTTGGTTAAGGTTAAAGGTCATGCTTTAAAATACTGCCAGTTGTCTGTCCACAGGAAACAGGAAGCAAACAACAGCTTCCCTTGTTCCCTTGTTGTTCCCTTGTTCCCTAGTCCGATGTTTTGTTGACCCATCCAGCCACCTGACCTTCTCCATACTCAGAGTCACTCTATGGCAACATCACCTGACTTCCTCCTTTGCTCCTGGCAGAATTATTTTGGCCGATGGAAGGCTTTGTCACATGAGGCGTAAACATATATCATGTTAAGGCACTTGCTGAAATGTCTGTCGCTGTCGTTCCTCCCCAGAGGACAGCCTCACCATTGGGCTCATTTTCTACGTGCCTTGCCAGCACTGATTTGATGAGGAATATTGATTAAATTTCCACAGTTGTACAATTTGGCCTCAAAGAAGCCCAAGGCCACACACCCTGGCATGGTGTCTTGACTTTTCATCAGCCTCCAAAGTGGATTTGATGCCTTGTGTTTCATTTCTTCAACTTGCGCCCTGTGGCAACACATCCTGTTTTACCCAAATATATCCCTTTGCATTGTTTCCAGAAGTGGTGCTGTTGGCGTGAAAGCCCCCCAAGTTTCAAATTAAGCATAGTCCTAGAGAAAGATTCAGTCATGCTTGATAGATAAACCTTTTCAACCCCTAAACAATTTTGTACACTAAATGAGACTGTTGATGTGATGTACTATGCCTGCAGTATAGCCAAAGGAGTATCTAGACAAACTTGTAAGACGCTGTCGCTATGCAAATGAAATCGCCTCTGTTTCAAGAGGGGCTTTCCAGCCAGTCCCCATAGCAAACAAACAACTGTTTAATATGTTTGAGCATAGCTGTGTGCTCCGAGTAATATTAACAATATGCACAAAGGGCTTAGGCAGTACAAACTCTCCTTTCTCTCTGTCGGGTCAATAGAATTTGTCCGTCTGAATTGTCCTTGAACTCAACTAACTCTTAAAGTTTTTATGTCCCAAGGACAGATTTCATGTGTGGAACTACTCAAATCCTCCCTTATCAGTAGACAGCTAAGGTGGGGAACACGCACAGATCACTGACTGCCTTAATCAAAGTCAGTCCCAGCAATAGAGCTGTCCTGACTGAGTGACTTAGAGAGGAAACCTACTTAATAGGCTCGAAAGACATTTTAGACTGGATATTTGGTGCTGCCACCTCTCAACAAACTCAGGAATGCATCACTGGATGTTTGCCTTTCGCACAAACGGCTCTGCATACCCTGTGAGGTTCAGCACTGGTGTCTTCCTGCTGCACTTTCCACTGGACTCTGTTGCATGCATCTGACGTTATCACTATCAGAAAATACAAGCATGTCTTTTCTTAGTGTAAATGTGCTAGGACCAAAAGTCATTTTTATGACAAGCTTGTCAGGGCACAGTTGATTTAATTTTGAATGTTCATCGCAAAAGTTCACTCACCTCACTTTGGATTCAATACACATGGGAACCTACAGCTTGACCACTATAAGTGGCACACTTAATTTGGGCCAATTTGGCCAATTCCTCTCCCCTGTGACTTTTGAAAGCAGTGGTAACACTGTTTCCATGCCGTTGATGTCTTGGAGGACAGTGGCGACACATCAGGCAGCCATTGCCCATGACACCTCTTCCCCTGAGGGACCTTGTGAACCAGAGTCAAAAGGCACTCAAAAGATGGCTCTCGACTTGCAACACAGAAGGTGTTTTATTTTGCCCTTGTTTGGTATGGACAGCCAGCAAAAAAGAAAATATGGCAGGAAGTGGGGGAGTGAGGGAGACTGACCCAGAATGCGTTCCTCTTCCCAGCTCCTAAAGTGTGTGCTGGCAGCAGGTCCTCCACTGCTGTCAGTTGTTCAAACGTACTGTTCAAAATTGTGTTTGGAAAGAACTTTTTCCTCCTATAGTGTTCTCTAAAGCACATCCAAAGCACGCTCCCCCATGCTTCCCTACCGTGCAGCACACATTGTTCAGCTGCTCCTCTTTATGTTGCTCCTTTTCCACATGTCAGAATGTGGTCAGATGCATCAGCCACCACAGCTTTGTTTCCTCCGCGGGGGCAGCACAGACTGCCCTGCACAGCTTTACCTTCTCTCTCAACGTGCCGGCACAATACTTCCTCTCAATTTTTAGTACCATGCATTTCTAACAGAACAGCTTTAAGTGTGAACCTTGTGTGAAGTACAACTTCTGCATTGTGTGCCGTTAAAGGTGAGGCCACAAGAGACCGTAGAGCCACCTTATTCTTCAGCGAAAGTTCACCTCATCCACTTCGTTCACGTTCCTTCAATGATTTCATGTTTCATGATGGATTCAAAACAGAAATGGGACTGAAGACTCTGAACATAAGAACATAAGGAAAATAAGAGCAGCAGTAGAAGCGGTCATTGACTAAACTTATGAAGGAGATGGCTTCATTATACGACTGTATGCCAAAGATTGACCACAGATTGCAGAATGTGTATTTTTGAAAATCAGTATTTCTGAAAAGTGCTTTGAAAAACCAAGCAATAATGATTGTACTGCATTATGCCTCTCCAAAGAGAGTATTTTCTATTTTGTACTTTTATTGCAAAAAGGAATGAAGTTCATTCAAAAGGAGGCACAGGGCTTTTGAGAGGAGCTGAAGCAGTTTGTTTATAAATGTTTTGGTAGTCAGAAAAGGATTTTTTTTTTCCACTAAATCTCTTTGTTGTCCCAGTTAGCTGCAGCGCAGCAGAGTGGTTCGTTAACAAAAGTGGCTGTGGACTCCTGAAGGGAGACACAGTCCGCCCTTGACCTGTTAAGGATGAAGCGCTCTGAGAAGGGAACTGATCTACTTTGGATAGATTTCAGGAGAGACAGACAGACAGAGACAGACAAAGCGCCCCGGTGGCCCGCTGCATCTTGGGAACTGTCAGAGGAGATAGAGAGAAAGCCTCCAGAAAGCTGCCGACCTCTCACCCCTATCTCTCTCACTGACAGTTAGGATTGGGTTTATGCATTTGAAGACACATCATCGTCGCATGTACACACACGCCCACTCACTGATACACACGTAGGTACGTACGTGCGTCTGTACACACACACACTCACACACAACCTTTATTTGCACTAAGGTACAAGGATTTTTGAATGTTATTTCCTCTGCGCTTCATCTTAATGTGTATTTAAATGGATTTATGGAAATGAATAACACTGTTGTGACATCGTTTATGCATTAGGAGGAAAAAAAAAAAACACAGTTCGTCACATCAGCCAGATTCCAAAGCATCCCTCGCCAGCGGAATCCAATGAGTGAAAGGAGCCTATTGGCTGTACAAACAGCTCAGTGTGCAGTGAAAAAAAAATCCATCTGTTTATCTTCCATATATGTAGTTTGGGCCTGCTCCAGACATGGTGATGGAAAGGATGCTGTGCGCACATGTTGTGCATGTTGGCATCTGTGTGTTTACGCTAAACAGGAGAAGAGAAAACAGCATCATTATTTGGCTGTAACCATGTCACTGTGCTTTTATGATGATGAATTGTTGTGCAGAGCAAATTCTGCATTATGTTGAATGTTTTACAGCCACATCTTTACTCAATACCCGATTTCGGCACAACGCAGGAAAGTCCCACGCCACTCCCTGAAACCAACACAGCCGGATAAAAATGCTGCAGTATGTAAATTCAAATATCACACCAAAAAACCTTTGATATAAATGGTATCAAAAGAGTGTTTTTAAATGAGCATTTTTAACATTGTTTAGTAGCTCCATGAAATTAATTATAACGTCGCAGTCATTTGAGACAAAATTAGAGTAAGGATGAATGAGAGTTGCTGTGCAGTTTCTGTTCCTTTGTTTTGCCCTAAGTGAAAATGAAGTCATTCCATTACACCACCATGCAGCACCATTTGCTCATTTGATTTTTACAACACTAACTGTGCATTATTTCCTATTAGTGGGTGGTTTTATCAGCTTGAGTAGTGTTATTTATGTAGTCTTCACAGCTTGCATAATGAACAGTGTGTGCAGCAGCAATCTCTATGCAGTGCTGCATTTTACACAAACCAGAGCATTTGCTGCTGGTGTGGCTTATAGTTCATACGTGCATGCTCCAGTTCTTTAATGTAATGCTTCATCGACTGTGCAACAGCAGCACATGCATGAGAGATAGGTGCTTACAGAGGGAGCTAATCACTTAATGATGAGAGTAGTCATGGCTATGGTGATAATTTAAACCCTGAGCTACAGGGCTCTGCAGCATGAGAGCCAGCCAGAGATGCTGAGGCGCAGACGAATTGGAAGGCAGCAGCGAGTCGATGCCTTTTCGACCCACGGAGGTCAGAGTTTACTTCACACGCTCTAACTGATGCGTAGAGCAATCTGATGGACAGGCACCCTGATGTAACGTCCTGCACTAACACAAACAGTATTGACACCCTGGCCTCCCTCTGTGATGAAATACTGTACAGCTTGTGTGTTTGTATTGAGTGTTGACTCCCTGTATCTGTCTGTTCCTATCATGTCACATCTCCAGATGACTAAGGCAGCACTCTGTTTCTATTCCCGTACACTTGGACACATTAGTGTCAGTGCATTGTGCGCTCCTCTGTCTCTCTCTTTGTAGCGTTTGTGAATCATGTTTGGATGAGTAATGACACGTTGGATATTCACAGAATATCCCCAGTTGTATGGAGAGCTTAGATTTAATATGGTATGTCAGAGAATGACAGGCAATATTATAGTGTTGAATACCTATATCTTTTTGACAAAGGGATGATACTGTATTTAATGTAGCTGTAACAGTCACTTGTCCCATTGATTATGTCTCATGAGCATCAAACCAGACATTTGAATTGAGACCAATCACAGTCAGTCGCTCTTTGGGTCCCTCACTGCTGCTCTATTGCGGCAAAGGTTGATCAACATGTCATGAGGATCAGGTAATTTTTTTTGTGCCTTTGCTACCCCACGCTCACAACAGTGTATCCTCCCAAGCACTGCGTATGGTATACCCCAGAGGTAAAGGCCTTCAAACGCTCTCATTCGCAGGGACACATGTGCTGCTGCGCCCGACACAGATGTGTCACTCCTGCACACAACAGGTATACCCGGTTCATGCATGGCTTGGCCTGCATGCTTGATCTACTCTGAGCCAACAGTTGCTTCTGATACACTAAACTGGGTAGAAAAGACTGCGTAAACTGCTCTAATCCAGTTAATTGAATAACATTAGATATATTTTCTTCTAATGGGCGCAGTAAACACAGTGGCTCTTGAGGAGGAGAAACATTGCCGTCAGAGTGGTTCTAAGTGCCCGTCCCTCTTTAAAGGGCCTCTCCATGTGCGATAAAGTGTTGGCTGATGGTCCTTTAACTGATTTAAAGGCCTTGCTCCCGTCGGGTCAGGTACTCTTAGACCACCCATCTGCTGCTCTCCCACCACTATTCCTCCAGTCCTCCAAAAATCATCTCATCAGCTCAGTGCAGTGTGGTTGCAGTCTTAAGTGAGTAACAGAGACTGCTCTTGTCCTTTTATACTCCCTTGCTCTCCAAGGGACTATTACACCAAAGACCAATTCCTCTTACTGATCACACTGTTCAGGTTGAAAAGTCAGCCACACTTTCCGTTACATGATTCCCCCCCCAGCCACTTTTTGCTTTTTAGAAAACTCTCTGTGGCTTTACTTTATGGTTCATACCTTAAAAAGAAACAAAGAAAAAACTGAAATGTTGATCCAAAAGGGGGAAATATGCTCATACAACACATGTATCAGAGACTTGCACTGACAAGACTCCTTTGGGTCTTAAATGGAAACAAAGACGAGCTGTTTTTGGCTCTCTGTCAAGAAAACATCTCGCTATCAGGAACACAGGAGTCAGAACACAATGGGAAACCAAAAAAGAAAAAAAAACATAAAAAAACTCTTTAATGATGAAAGTTTAGTTGCGGGAGAGGATTTTCTCATTTTGTGGCCAGCGCGCAACAATCATCTGGTTAAAGCCGATCTGTGAGATCTGTGACTACGCTGAAATTAGTTTAGGTGCTGGTCCCAGGTGTTTGCTTTTGTGCAGGCAGAGGGAATTTAGTTGTGAATGTTTTCCCTAAAGCTGTGTGCATCCGTTTTTCTTGCCTCTCATACTTCACTTGGCCAATTTGTCATGGAAAATGATTGGAGCAAAGGGCAAACTGCTGAGGGCTAAGTGATGTTGCAGTTGAGTCGAACTTATAGGAACTAAGCAGAATCAGAGCGAAGCATCAGATCACTCCTCACTGTCCTCTTTTAGTGTTTGTATATCTGGAGTAAATATGATGCAGGGATGAGGATTTTAGGCTTTTATTTAAGCCAGCTGAATGATAACGATCTTTGTTGCACCGAATATGTCAAACATAAGCTGCTGGCTCTGTGCTAAACCCACAAACCTCATGTGCACTTTACAGTTTTACCACTTGGGGGCACAAATGAACAAGTAACTAATGATAAACTCGATAAAGGTATCACCTCACTGCTGATGTCATTAACTTTGGGTGCTGCATACCAACACAGCATTTCAACTAAACACCCAGTGCAAACTTTTTTAAAGAAAAGAGGTATGTAATGTGCAGACATTTCATTTTTATTTATCTGAATATCAAGTCTGCCATTTAATATATCTTTGTTTGTCTATAAAAGTTTGCTCTTGAGGACAGTCAGGTTGTTGTCCTTGGCAAGCAGTCCTGATAGATTGCCTTATTAGGTGTAATTATGCAGATTGCACTGCTGATAATTATAAAAGTGTAAACACATTCAGCAGGAACATTCCTTTTCACCATTGCAAATGAGAGGAGAGCAGTGGTTCCATGCTGCTGACTTTTTAGCACCAGGTGGCTGCACCAAATTATTGAGATTCTACAAGGTGAGGACAACACAGTTGCCTAATGTGTGCAGCATCTGCTTTGTACTTCAATTGCTTTTCACCACCAGTATATAGGAACACAATACCAGATACAACGCAGAAAAAAGAGATATCCTCATCTGTCCTCATGCCAGATGGCAGATTATATTCATTTTGCCGCTTATGTTCATCCTATAACAATAAAGTGTCTGTTCTGCTCTCTTTTTCACCCTATATTCAAATTCACATTCACAGCAACCACGCTAAAACATCAAGACCTCAATTTGTATGTATTTGGCCCCAGTAAATGAATCAAGTGAAATGTTCATCATTAATGTTCATTTAATTGGGTCTTGCTTTCCTCAAGGCTTATTTCATTGTCTTCATGTGAACAGTCATGTGAAAACGAAAATGGAGAAGGACACATTATCCTCTGTGTCATGCTTCCTAAATTGGCTTTCCTTGGGCATGAAATGCCTGTGTATTCCCTGTAAACCGTAAAGATCAGCTCAGCAGTGCTTACAGTGGTTGTCTGGGCTTTTTCTTTCCTCCAGCTTAGAACACTGCAATTCGAAGGGGAGGATGTTGAAAGGCCAGTGTGCAAACAGAAGCAGGCACATTGCAGCTGAGCCTTGTGCTCTCCAGTCCTGAACTCTGAACACTGAGCACACTTCCCAGCTGAACCGGATTGTGTTTATCAGCAGGGCTTTTATGTCCACATGTTCTCTACATTCCCGTAACCCGCGCTGCACACTGAGTCTGCCATCAGCTTTCCCCCTCTTGTGAGAAATGGTCTTTTATTAGCAGGCGAGGCAGACTTGCCCAGATTCAGCACCCTCTCTGTGGACAGCACTCAACTGCCAGCTCTGGCACTGTGCGTGCTTTGTTTATGTGTGTGTGTGTGTGTGTTCATATGTTTGTGAGAGGAGAGAGAGAGAGAGAGAGAGAGAGTTGCGTACAGTGTGTGTGCTGCAGCATCATCACTCTTCTAAAATCTTGCTAACGATTTGACGGACTGCAGAGTCCGGTTAAGAACCTATAGAAAACAGTTTTCCTTTGCGATGGAGAGGCAAGGATTGGGCTGGACTGCTTGGCTTCATTCTTTTATATCCTCGGGACTACCATCACACAACTTCCCCCAGATTCACAGGGAGGGAAAGAAAAGGAAAGAAGAAGGAAGACAAGAGACAGGGAGAGGAAGAAGAAAGAGGAATCTGGAGGGATGACATGATGATAAAAGTAGAAACAGAGTTGAAACCAGCCTGCCCTGCATTCTCATTTGCTTTATTTTCCCTCCTTTTATTGGTCATGAATGTCCACTGGAGAGTGGATTGAAGAGACTGAGCAGGGAGAGTAGGGAGAGACTGTGAAAGGAATCAGGACTGGGGGACATAGCTTCAATTCCTGCTATTCTGCCTAAATAGGCTCTTCCTCTGTAATGCACTCAGGCTCCAGTGATTCGCTATGTGAATGCTGCCCATTTGCATAGCCACTCTCCCTCCTGCTTCCTGGCTGGCTGTTGAGGTTCCCCCCCTCCTCCCTCTGTCCTCCTCCTCCTTCTCCTCCTCCTCCTCTCTCCCCTCTTCCTCTTCCTCATGCACATCTTCTGGAACGGCGCTGCCGATGCCACCGCTGCCTGTGTGCGAGTGTGTGTTCCTGCCCAGGGCTGCTCTCTCAGGTACTGTCGCTGCGATCGCTCGGTCTCACTGAGAGCAGAGATCTCTCGATGGGGAACGGGCGCGCTACTTGGCACAACTTACAGGTGCAATCACGCCGTCTCCCGCACGCCGCTGCAGCTGTCCGACACATGCAAATGAGAGGCGGATTTAACTATGGTCCCATTCCTCTGGACATCCTTTGAGACCACTGGAGGAGGGAAAGGAGGGAAACTCAGAATGTCCGTCTTGATTTTCTGAAGAAATTCACTTTGCACAGGTGCGATCAGTCCCTTCTGAAGTTGGCTGTTCTTCTTTTTTTTTTTTTTCTTACCTGGCAATTTCATTTTTTGGAATATTAACAGCTTTTGGTGGGAAGATGTTTCTAATTTTATGAGGGCTTATCAGAAGGAGAAAGAGAGAATAAGAGAGAATAAGGGAACTAGGGGAATTGGAGCAAGCCGGGATTTCTCCATCGCTGTTTGAGGTTGCCCCAATTTCTTGAGTGAATGTTTCTGATTGTTTTTGATGATGATTTATGATACTTCTTTACCTCCCTGGGCGCTGCTACGGATTTCCTAACTCGGAGGAGAACAGTGAGAGGCTTTTTTTTTTTCCTCCCCGCAACCGACATTTTGTGTGGTATCCCTTTTGCTTTTTTTTATTTTTCTTCTTCTTTCTCTGTGGATCTGTGCGAGTGTCTCTGGGCATAGTGAGATTTGGCAAGGTGAGAAGTATGGGGCTGTGAGGCTCGCTGAAGTTCCGCCTTGATCTGAAGCCTCATCTGGCCACTCAGGGAAGATGTTTGGAGGCTGGAGGACACAGTTTGCTCCCTTGAGGCCCGTAGCAGAGCCCCTAAACCGGAATTCGGCTTCACTCACCCACCTGGCCTTCTGGATCACTGCCCTGGCCCTGGGCTTTGTGGCAGGGTCTGAACCAGGTGCTGTGGAGAGCCTTCACCACATCCACCTCTCCCATGGAAACAAGCGTCACCATACTGTGCCTATTGCTATCCACAGATCACCTGCATCCCTAAGAGCGGGGCACAGTAAGTGTTTGTCTCTTGTCCCTCTACTCACCATCAATACGTTCTCTTTGCACAGCAACTTTTTTTTTTTTGGATTTCATAATTACTGTTAACTTTTGGCAGTCTCCATTCACTCTTCCTTATATGTTACTGCGGATTCAAGCCTGAAATATTACTTGTTATTGTCACTTTTATTTGTATTTAAGATTCCTCCCGAGATCCACGCGTAGTCAAGCTTAGATCCATCCCCTTTTTTTCCGTCTCAGCAAAGTACCCTCTGTCTCCATGTCTGAGATTAGCCATATCCCTATCTCCAGATGCACCACTGTGTCCAGATTAGACAGGATTAGAACGTTGTGGCGCTCCATGTTGCCCCCGGGTGTTTGGAAGCGACAAAGATGTGTTGCCTCCAGCTCCGCAGGGCGTCGAGCCGCCCCTGGCCCGCGCCCAGCGTGGAGTGAGGATGAGGCCTCTGCACCTGGTGTGGCAGGAAGGTTCATGACACAGGCATTATGAGTGAGGAGGGAAAAGAAAAATCTCAGCTGTGAGGAATTATATAACCTCACCCCAAGTATACATGGCAGACTGCAGTATGCTCGCCTCAATACAGTATGTGTGAGAATGATTTTAGAAATACTGCAGTTTTTTTTTTTCCACTTTTTTCATGGCACTTGTCTCCACTTGAATTTCTTTGCTGTGTGAATCCCACCTGAAGTTCTGAGTGACGCTGATGTGTAAGATTGAGGCGGTGTGACACTTACAAGACCAAAAATACTCATTTTCTTTAGTCATCACGCTGCCCAGGCATTTTTGAGTGACGTAATCACTACTGGTGTATCACTGACGTAATGCTGAGGTACCCTGGATCCCATTGAGTAGCCACTGCTTAATAATGTACAACAAATCTCTACTGTAATGCTCCGGATTTTCTTACATTAAAGCTTAGCAGTACAAGGCATTTAATTCAGAGTGATAACACCATTCCAGAGCAGCGGTGGCATTTTGAGGATGTTTCTATTGGACACGGGGGCCAGCTGAGAAACAAGACTGGACCCTGGATCACTGGGCAGAGTTAGTGCACGAACGAGGGAGTCAGTGCTCCTCAGTGATGATGAGGGAGATGGGAGGCTTGCCGGCCCAGTGAGACAACAAGAGAGGCAATTAGGCCACTCTGCCGTGACCTGTCTGGAGCGGACAACACTCAGCTCGCCTCCTGCTCTCCCTGAGGACCTCGGGGGCATGTGGTGCTTTCAGGCCGATCCCAGGACTTAATGTCGTAGTTACCGTCGCCGCTCCTCCACGCTGTTATTATGAGAGGGAGCTCACGGGGGCCAAAGAAAGGCTTTCTCAGTAACATGATTACATTTTCAGTTGATCAGCGCACGGAGGGTGCATAAATGCAAAATGGGAGACATGCTGTTCAACATGGCACCTGGCCCCAGGACAAAGCCTGCTGTTGTAAAGCCCCAGTGCTGTTGTTTTAGCTGTGCAACAATTGCTTTAATTTCCATGTGGCTTGTTCCTTACATGGGGTGTCTCTTTACTGCAGCAATTAAACATGTATAGCTCCTTTTTTTTTTGTTGTATTTGTGACAGCAGGAGCTATAGCTCCTCAGGTTTGATCCTGTAAATTCTAACAGTGTCTTTCTTGCTTTAAATTATTAATTTCTATATATTATACAACAGACACCATCCATTTGTTAACTTCAATTTCTCACTCTCTCTCTAGGCCCCCGCCTGTCTGTATTTCTTTTGGTGTCACCGTCAATGTTAGAATCTAATCCTATTTGCTATATTTATGCAACTGTACCGGCCTTGCACTATTGTTGTCACAGTGCATTTAACATTGTCTCAAGTGATTAGACCAAACAAAGCTAATAGAGTGCTGACAGTTAGCTCTATATGCAAATTGCCTCCAACTCCATGTCATGAAAATGCACTTTTTCACTTAGCGCGTGGCTAAATTTAGTAGCCCTGGCTGCCCCTAATGGTGGGCTCGCCATCCATTTTCCCAAACACTCTCCACGACGTGAGTACGTGTTCCTGATTTCATAGGAAAACACACATTACTCTATATATATCAGCACGCTGTAAGAGAAAACATCCTTTGTTTCTCTTGTATCGAACTCTGTCACTGATTTATGTGGAAAGAAGGAGAAAATTACCATGGTCAGGATGTATGAAATTGAGTTGGAGTGTGATACATTGTTTGTTTAGGGCTAGCAGTAATGAGGTTCAGACAGTATCAACTCTGAGTAGCAGACATACCATTCATCATGGATAGACTCCCAGAGGTGATAGTCTTCTTTCCCAAAGATGGATACCATACTTGATATGCTGGATAACTAGGTTATCATATTTTCCTCTCTACCTGCTCCTCTTATTCATTGAGGCAGGATAGATAAGATGATCTGATCAATAGGAAAAGTGTTTCATAGTTTAAGGAGTGAATTTTTTATGTGCTTTATGTGGATTGATTTCTTTAGAGTTTCTGCTTCTGACTTCTGTTGGCTAAAGCAGCAGATAGTGATCTTCAGTGATTTGGCAGTCCTCGCTGTCTGAGCAAACTCTACAGTATTTTCCAAGTTCTCGCTTGCTTTTCTCTGCCTATGCTATGTACATAAAGTCCATGTGAGTGTGTCATCTTCTCAGAAAGATAGTCCATATGTTTAGCAGGGGGGGGGGTTGACTTGCAGATCTATGATGATAACGCGATATACTTAGCACATCTGAGGAAACCCCCACCTAACACCTGCTCCATCAACTGCCGCTCAACTTGCTTTTGTTTTCCAAAACTCGGTGGTTTGATCAAAGACGGCAAAGCAATTTAAGTAATTATAATCAATTTTAGAGCTCTTCACCTTCAGAGCTAATGGTTGAATGGATTAGAGGCAGTGTTCGTCTGCGCTGGCACTACTGCAGAGAACAGATGAGTTAAGGGAGGGAGGGGTGGGGGTGACTAAAGGAAGAAATAAACGAAGATAGCAAACGAAGAAGAAGAGGAAATGGAGAAAGTGCAGACAGAAAGAAGGAGGGAGAAAGAAACAGAGAGAGGGAGAGAGGAAGGGGGAAAGTGGACGGTCTCTGATGTTGTCAGTGTGTTGTGGGCTTGTATAATATAATTACTCCCATGTCTCCGAGCTGATGTCATTCTGCGATAGTGTGGGGATGACAGTATCTCTGCTTCTGTGAGGCAGCGGAGATGATAGCTGCCCTGATAAGGATCTCAGTACATGTTCCTCTGCTCTGGAGGGAGCAGAGGCAGTTATTGACCCACGAATGAGAGAGCGAACGCTGCAGTCGTTTCATTCTCCTCTCCTTCTGATGTGTGGGAACACAGACACCCTGTTTTTTTTTTTGTTTTTTTTTACATTTGTGTGTATTTGTGTGCGCTGCTTTAGGTCTTTAACCTACTTGCATCTCATGATACTCGCTCGCCGTCCTCCTTCCCTTCTTCTTCTTCATTCTGCCTAACCCACCCCCCAGCAACCTCGTTGGTCTGCAGAGCCCATCCGAGCAGACAGAGTGGGCAGCCTCTTGCGCCTGCAGTGGTCTGTGTGGTTTCGGTGGTGACCAGGCTATGGTTGGCATGAAGGGAAATGAGACCTGACTGTGCATGTGGTGGGTAGGGAAGGGGGTCAGCTGAGTAATGTGTCTGGTTTCGGATTAGAGACTCGGGACGCAGAGGGGGAGAGAGAGAAAAGGAGCCCCCTCCTTTGACTCGAGGGGATTTCCGCGCCCCTCACATGCACAGGTCCCGGACTAGTTTGAGTCAGGGAGCTCTTTACCCATAAGGCACCGAGTGAATCATCATCAACAGCGCCTTCTTCGCTGCCATCTCCCTCTTTCTTGTTTATCTTGTCTGTTTACACCTCTGGCCTTCCTTTTTAAAGGTAGTTTAAAAAAAAAAAATTCAAATGATAAGTTGTCTTGTCAGTGTTGCATCCATGTGACATCTAACGACCGTGACAAAGAAAACTCCTCATTTTGCACAGGGATGGAAGAAAGCTATCATTCAGTAAACCGCACCTTTTTTTTCAGTGAGTGATGTTGATTTCACATGTACACAGCTGTTGACCTTGCAAGATAGAGTGGCATATTGTAATGGGATAATGCTACTGTGACTACACCAGATGCAATAAAAAAAAAAAAAACTTGAACATCATTAGATAATATGAAACACTAATTATTCTAATGGAGGGAAGTCATTTCAACAGCAGGACACATGGAAAAAAACAGCCAGCAGAACTTAAACATGACAAAGATTAGTAAAAAGAACAAAATATCAGGGCGCATATAAAACAGTTATGCACTGAGAGGAATGACAGATAGATTATATGTGAAGAATGTATTATAAAGGTAGGTAAAACGGGATTGTTTCCACATTAACTGTTAAAATGTTCGAGCTCGAGCTGCTGAATTTTAGCATGCCAAGGTGATCTGCACGGAAGAGAGGAAGTGTGGAGGAGTGACACAGTGTTGTCATGAAGGTCAAGGTGTTAAGGTGGGCTAATGAAAGAGCTTAAAGAGTTCTCCATGGTCCATAATGATTGACTCTATAAATGCCTCTCATTTCACAGGAGGGCGTCACAGGAAAAGGAAAAAAAAAAACTATAAACATATAAAAAATAATATGATAGATAATAGAAACTGTATTCGATAACGTGGAGATCAAGAATGCAAATGCGCACTTTGTGTGTGTGTGTGTGTGTGTGTGTGTGTGTGTTTTGTATTATTTTTTATTTAATCTAATCTGAATTGAGTTCAGTCACCCTGTAGAAGCCTCATTCTCTGTCATCATAATGAGGCAGCAGCTATCTCTGTGCCAGTCAAGCCTGTATATGCACACAGTCATGCACATTCGCCCACAAATGCACACAAGCTCACTGCACACACAAAGAGCAGCACGCTCCCAAATCACATTTCATCTCTTTGATGACTTTGAATCATTGTCACAACCGAAGAGTGTGAATCCAGCTAGTTCAAGTGATATGCAAATTTGCAAATGGGAAAATCTTCCATCTATATACTGTAACATACCATTGGTTGCTATTTGAAATAGGCCATAAAGGGAAATATGCACTTGAAAGGTATAAAAATATAATTGCCCAGATGTACCCTTGTTCCAACAGTACAGTGATAACTCCCCTAGTGAGGGACTAATTGGTTCTGGGAAAGGTCAAAGGAGAAAAAAAAAACAGAGGATGAAGGGTGAAATCTTTCAGCCTTTACAGCCTGATAACCCCAACCACAGGGGAGGCCAGAGAGGATTCTGTGGCAGCTAGCTGATGAAAATGTATGATTGCCATTGATCATCTGATCGATAATGAGCCTCTACTTAAATTTCACACGGCTGTTTTTGGGAAAAAAAAAAAAACCTTCGTCCTAGAAGTCTTCTATGTGGGTGGTTTGATTGACAGTGTTCTAATTATTCTTATGTATATTCCTGTGTGTTGGCTTAATGATCTCGAATAAGAAATGTTTTTTTTTTTTTAAACAAATGAATGGCTGCCCCGTGTTACAATAGGAGGCCTCAATAAGAACCAAGCATGTCATGACTATTCTTTTTTTTGCAATTTACAATTGCACACCTGCAGCAGAGTGGCAACAAAAAGAAAGCTGCCCCCTAATCCACTCTAATAGGATTGTGTGGGATTTCACCTTCCTCATTGCTCCTTCCATCTCTTAGTGCCTCAGGCCTGCTGGCAAGGGCTGATAAAAACACGCCTGCCTAACACCTAAGTGCAAGCTAATATTAGCATATATTTTGCAACATAGTGTAGAAATACAATGCATACCCACGCATTCATCTCTCTCTCTCTCTCTCTCTCTCTCTCTGTTATATATTTATTTGTTGGTAGATACATGGCATCGGTGCGAGATAGAGGACAGCACCGCTCTCTTGTGGTGCTCCTACACTGCCTGTTGATAAGGGGGAGGCAGATCTGTATATAAATCGCAAAAGCAGTGGTTGCGCTGCATGACAGAACTCCCTCTCATACACTTCGTCATATCAGCACATGCACGCGTGTTTATTTCTGGCAAACTTTCTCCCTTGATCTTCCCCAGATTGATTTTATTGTATCATTCTTATAAGATATGCAGCTAATTAAATAATATCTCACCACTTAGTAGAGGCTTACTTACAAAGTGAGGCTACTCAGCAATAGGCAAAGCAAATGTTTAATCCTGCAATTAAGGCCAAGGCACGCTTGCTGTCTCATGGGTACGGCTTACAAAAGGAGTAAACAGTAAAAATGAAGCGGTGTCATGCAAGGACGACATGAAAATTAGACGCATTAGCATGAAGAATAGGTTTGTTTGGTGTTACAGCATATTTATATGCACATATTAATTTGTTGTCTAATATATGTCATCTAAAGTTTCCCCATCACCTGTGTGCTTGCTCATCATAGTCAGGAAGCTTACATACATGTACCGCACAGTGCACTGTATGTACCAAACTGAGTGTGTTCAGCAGTGTCTGCTAGTTTTATAAAAATAGTTTATTTTCCATTTTTGAGCTACCTCCTGCACGTGTACATTGCCTTGAGCTAAAGAGGGATTTACTAAAGAGAGTCACAGTGGAGTGGGTTTCATCTGATTTTCCATTACACGTGGAGGAAGAATATGGATATATTAGATAATTTCAAAGGAAGCCCCCCGGCGACACAAGCTTTTTTATTTATTTATTTATTAATTTTACGCAGGTCTAGTATAGACTGCCATATAATTTTACTTTTATGAACAGTGCTAATGTTGGAGTATGCTCAGTAAAGCGCAGTAGCTCTGATCCTCAAGCAGCTTCTTTGTGACAGCGATATTTGTGCTGATGCAGGTTGGGCTGCATATGGTGATGGGCAGCCAGAGTTGTCTCTAGTCTCAGATCAGAGCTCTGGCCCTGGACTCTGTTTTCTGCCTCACTTCCACTGTGTAATTATCCCCCACACTTGTCTTTTTCAGTAATTAGAACTGCAGTCATACTCCACATCTGTTGGCTCCCTAATAGAGAAGACAACAGCTTCTAGAGACCATTTGGAGGCTGTGATGTTTCATACATGCTAGCTTTTACACACACTTTTACACACACACACACACAGAAACTAAATAATGCAATGATTACTGATGGCACATAATCAGTCAAATAGGCTTTTAACCAGGAATGAAAAAGCAGAGAAACGACTGATGCTTGATTTTTAATTTAAGTCAGACTTTGATATGTGTGCTCGGTGGCACGCAAGTTAAACACTGGATGCAGAAAAATCTAATCAACAAATTGCTGGCAAACAAAATGGCTGACCTGAACTGAGAGAAAGGGAGCATTGTGTCTGAGGAGCAAATGAGGCAAGTGATGATGAGAGAGTAAATTAGAAGCTGTCGATACTGTGAGACACCTCTATCAGAGCCAAGGCTGTTGGCTGGGGAGGCAGATATGCAGCTGGTCAGGGTAACAAAGGGCCCGTTTGGTGTATTGCTCCATTAAGACACTGGGTCTTGTCAGCTCTGCCTGGATGGGCCATTCTGCTCCACAAGGCAGGGGCTCATGTATCACTTAGGGCTTAGGGGAAGTGAGAATGGAGGAGGAGGGGGCAGAAGGGTGCGAGTGACACTGGTCGACTGAGCATTCATGGCATAATGTTACCAGCCCGGGGGGCAGAACTTTACCTCAACCATGAATTGATGGTCTTCTGCCATGAAGAGGGAGGGCGGTTGGTATGGCTACCCCGGGGCCCTGTCATGATGAGGTGAAGGCTTATCTCTTCAGAGCAGTGTGAGGATAAAATAAGGGGAAGTATTACAACAGTGTGATGCAGGGGTCAGATTTCTTGATGCACAATGTCTGTCCATCCGCAGATTGTATCAGTTTAAGGCTACTTAAAGGATAGGTTCGGAGTCTGTTGCAACACAATGCTGACATTTTATATACAATATACTGTATGTCGGAAGAGTTACTGATCACTGTAATCATTTGTCATGTCCATAATGTCCGAGAAGCTATTTCTACACAGACTTTGCTGCACAAAATGGTGGCAAATTATTGGGAACTATATTTGTTCTAAAGTAAGTTTATCTGAAGCTAATATGAGGCTTCAGGAAGTCACAGTTTGCTAAATCAAGTCGGTATCTGTACAGTTACAGACTTTGTGGTTCCCCAACAGTTTTTTTTCTTGCTGAGAAAGAGATAATTCCAGGTACAGGGAGTCCTCGGTTTACGATGTCCTCGACCTACGTACGGCATTTCGTGGCCACCCCCCATAAATTTATTAAGAAAGTCTTGTTCCATCATTCCAATGTATGGTGTCTGCGACGTTAAAACAAATACCATACAGTGTTTTTATGTCCTAGATTATGATTTTACCACTGTGTTAGTGTGTAGGTGAGTGCGACATAGAATGGGTAATGTATGAACGGTGTGTGTGTGTGTGTATGTGCATGCTACACAGCATTTTGAAAGAAAGAGTAAGTTGCTGCCCCCCACTGGTTAAAAGCTTCAAAGCTGTTTCACCTCCAGCGTCATTAGCTGTGGTTGGGTGTGGTCAGAGGTGTGCCTTGTTGCCCCTGTAACCACACCCACTGAGTGTGTAGACCTCAGCGTCACTGCAGCAAAGTGAGAAGATAAACCAGCGGAGGTGAGCAAAGACGAGATTTTCATGCGGTGTTACAAAATAAAAATCTCAACCTATCATATAAATATACAGTTAATATTGACAGAGTATAACATTTCTGTCTAATATTCCTCCCTGATGTCTTGAGCACTGAAAACTACTTCTAAATCAACCCTTTCTCTCTATGTTTCCCTCCCTCCCCGTCTCCCCCTCCTTCCTCTTTGATGTGGTCATTTCGTACTGTACTCGCCTCAAGGTCTGACTTAAGTGCTCCTATGTTTTCTCTCTCTCCCCCGCGTTTATTAGGTTTTGTTGCTCCTATGATTTTGGAGCCGGGCATCTTATACCCTCTAATAAGGATGGCCAATCACGGGGGCAAGCAGCAATGCCCCACTTTCAGTCTCTTCTTAATTTAATTACATCAAATTAGCAAAGCAGAGGAGAGAGAGAGAGAGGAAGAGAGAGGAAGCAGGGGGGGGGTTAATCCTCTGCAGCTTATGAAGGCAGGTTGGACACTGTCAGCTGTTCTATGCAGAAATGCTGCTTTGGGATTGTCTTCATTAGAAGGAGCTTAAGGCTCATAGGTCACTGGATATTGTTAAAACAATACTGTGTAAATGGGATAATTAGATTTGCCTAGTGTAGCCTAAAGACTATGGGTGACTGCCTAAATTCTCCCTTTTTTTGCGTGTGGTTTTGTTTTGTGTTCAAGTTTGCCACAGCACTGCTTGTCATTTATCAGTTTGAAATGCATTTGATGACATTTCTTATACGTGCCGCTGTTGACATACATATGCTCTCTCGTCATAGGTGTGTATAATGTCTCAATCCTGGCAGATGTAACGGTGGCGAAGATTAAGTCCCTGGGCAATGAACTGTAAAAGTTTATATCGACTGTGCTGTATATATGCCAATATGCCCAGACTTATTAAGCCAACTCAAAGTAAGCAGGCAGTCTGGCCTCTGGGTTGATTTAGTACCTCTGTCCACTCTGCTTTCTGCTGACTGCAAAGAGAATAGCTCAGCCCCAGCCTTCTGATAAAGACTGAAGGGAGGATTTATCACTTATAAAAGAAAAAAAAAAGAGAGAGAAACGTGGAAGGAGAATGTGGCAGAGTATGCAGTATACAGTATTTTACGTTATGGCTTACTGTTGTGACACAACTGCAGCAGTTGGAGGCCGGCTTGCAGAACTGCTCAGTTTCCACTTTCACAATAAATGTTTTGGCTCTGCACTAAAGTGAGATTGCGGCAACGTACAAGATGGATGAGATGCTCGCAGAGTACAGCGGTCCCGTCTTTTTATCTTGTCGAGGGAATCCCTACCCCCTCGCGTTTGATTTCGATGGTCACGTCCAAAGTTTATTCCGCCACCATTTGAGTCGCACGTCGCGAAGAATCTTCCCAACTCCGACCTGTGATGAAACCTTTTCTCATGCCTGCTGGTTCTGTTCTAACTGCCTTCGCCATTATAAGGGAGGCAGTTGTTTGTGCTGAGAGAGGATTAAGACGAGTCAACAATCCATAGCCTTTTTAGTCTCCCAAAGGGCTGCTCACACACCAGTGAAGATAGAGAATGGCTTTTTCCAGGAGCAAAGCTTGAAAGCGAGGTTTAAATTGTTGAAAGGACCTCGCTGTACTGCAATGGAACAATGAACAGATATAGAAAAAGTGATTGGGTGGGGGTTGGGGGTGGCCACAGGGATCTGTATCCAGTATACCTCGCATTCCAGTTCTCATTGTCCAGCTGAATTTTCTTCATTTGTGCCTGCGGGATGGACGACCAGGGGCTGCTCTTTGACTGCCGACTCCAAACAACTGGAAGAACAATTGCTCTCAACTCGTGTTTTCAGAGCTGCTGTTGTTCACTGCACTTAATTATTCCAACATGCAGAGGACGGCAGTCAAACATGACAGGCAATTAATCACCTCACGTGTCAAAGCATTTGGTTATGTCAGCAACAAGCTCCTGCAGGCAACTGTTTTTTTTCCTTGTTGTTGTTGTTGTTGCTTTTCATGAAACATGCTTTGATACAATAGCCTTAATCAAGGAAGAAAACAATTAAAAATAATGACTTTGTCTTTTTTTCCTTTTTTCAATTGTTATGACTCATTTTTAATGACTTTCCTCAAGACACAAGTCATACACTGAAAATACAGCAATTAACAATTACATGGGTAAATAGATTTTTGGAGCACTATTTTAACCACAGTCTCCATTAACAGTGCCTCCTAATTCGGCATATATCCACGAAACACACATGTTCAGATGTCTGTGTTTCGCCCTCGCACTGTGAAGCCCATTTTTTGAAAACGCAACAAACTCACCATGAAAACACTAAAATGAGTCAACTCCGATCAAAAGCTTGAATAAAAACAGCACTCCAGTGTTACAGACAAAGGTTAACATGCCTACATCACTAGAATGTGTGGAAGATTAGCATAAGTTACCAGCTTGAGACTGGACAACATTGATGCCTTTGAGCAAAACATATGTGCGTAATTCAGTTAGAAATGATCATTTGTGACATTTTCATTTAAATTATTTGAGTTGACCACTTTAACCCAAAAGTCTTACATTTGCTATTCCAGATACTCGGGGGCTCTGTTTTTGCAAATCCACAACACAAAACCCAAGGCACAGTGTGGAGAACGACGTTTGTCATGATCAGAGGGCCACAGTGCACACATGTGACATCGTTGGTAACAGGGTAGAATACATTATCAGGAGATGGTGGCAGTTTTCATCACCAGTCAAAGCAGCGCACTCTGACAACTCTGATATTCAGTAAAGAGCAGCACAGAAGGAGCTACCATAAAAAAAAGCTCTCTCAAGAGAACACTCATGTCCTTGTGCAAAAGGTGCAGAATCGCCACAAGCAAATATATGGTACTGTAAATTTAACTAGCTTGGGAGGAGATAACATATTAGGCCACTGTGTTGCTCTGGTGCAAAGAGCTTTGTTGCCAAATGAAAGAAATGGTTCAGTGACATTAGGTGAAGAGCCATACAGAACCAACAGCAAACTACAGGGACAGTCTAGCTACAGGACACCCACCAGTCTGTTCCTCATTCATTGTACAGCCACATGTGGATATACTTGAAATGAAAAAAAAAAAAAAAAGCTATTTTTTTCTGCTTGAGGGAATTACATCAAAGTCAAATTGGCCTACATATCCGCAAAAAGACTCTGTAAGCTTCTGAATAGGAATCCGTACATGCACACACGACTTGGTAAAGGCATGAAAGTAGCACAGAACTGCAGTGCGCCACACGCCGCTGACATGGACTCGGAAGGTGAACGGGACAAGCAAAAAAAAAAATCCCCAGGTGATCCTTAATGCCGTAACTCCTCTCCTCCTGCTTTGGAGCAGTAAAGTTCACAGCATGTCTCCAAACAGGCACAGAGAAGGAAAAAAAAACCCTGACAGAAATGTCACCTCGCCAACACAAAGCCCCACCATGAACCGACAGCAAAGTACGAACCTTGCAGTCTTTTCTAAGAAACATTGTCTGGTGTACTAAAGAGATGTTTTACATTTATAGCAGTGGCAAGAGTGAACAAATCAGAGACAAATTGTATGAAACAAGATGGTTACAGTGCAGTTTAGTGGGTCACTACTGTAGCTGAACATTGGAAGTCTGAGAGAAGTTCATATCACAACTAGATATTGCTACACATTTCACTACAGTATCATCAATATAGAGATGTATTCACAAGTAGTTGAGTAGTTGATACTCAACAGTACCCTTTATCCTTGGTTGCTATATACACACAGACATCTGAACATGTGTGTTTCATGGATCCACATTTATTACAGCCATAGATTCTCCTCCACAATCGGTCACCAGCACAAACAAGCCAGATGAAATAACTACAAGACTGGTTAACAGGGAAAATATCATTATAGTTCAGACACATACTTTATTGACATTTAAATAATCTAATCAGGGTTTTTTTTTTTTTGTTTTTTTACTTTGATTATTGCTGGTTCATGTCACAAAATGTTTGACTGCAATTTTATAAGGTTTGTCTGGTAAATTCCTATATCAGGTTAGACACATATCACGGCATTGGCATCATTATTTTGCATCATGGGGTCTGATGTACCATTTGATTATACACCGCAGCTTTGTGAACCCTATGCCCCTATTCAACCATCTCTATTTAGCTTTGGGATCGCCACCGAGTTAGGACCTGCTGAAAAGACATGAGTTTGAGCATATGTTTTTCTCATAACTCCACGTTCTATTCACCACCCCATCTCCCCAACTACTAGACCATTTAATTGTCCCAAAAGGTAAAACAAAGTGAGAAAGGTACATTGGGGGAAGAAAAAAAAAACTTGATCACGTTGACTCAGAATTTTCCCTCATGACACTAAATCTTCAGGAGCATTGATCGGAGGTAGCTCCTCTACCAGATACCGATAGTGTTTGATTGGGTAATAGTGTCCTCATAAATAGTGCTAATGATTTCTCAGGAAGCTGAAATTGTAATCCAATAGACATCATTAAGCTACTTTTAATTGTACTCCTCCCAGGGGGTGAGCACAGACCAAATATAAACCCAAATGATGTTATCCTTAATATAATTTCGTTCTTTCTAAATGGTTTGGGGATGAACAACGTGTGACAATTTATGTAAATGTTCACCTACTTCTTTCTGTCAAACGATAAAAGCACCTCAGAGATCTCGTGGATGTTGTCCTCATTTCCACTGTAAAGGGACACAGTGCAAGTTAAATGTAAGGAAAATGTTATATATATGCCTATATATGAGATGCATACAGACTTACCTGAGATATGATTGTAATAAGGGGTTATTCTTTCCTTTTAAATTCCATTCAAGAGATTCATGCAGATCAAAAATGAACTCAAAGTGCCTCACTATGTGCCACATCTAGGTGTAATCTATTTTTGCACACCAGTCATTACGGGAATCCTTGGCAGCAAATAGAAAGAAACACAAGTGCAAGTGCAGATCCATAATGTCATCTCTCCTTTTCGTATTTCCATCACAACTATGTAATTATGATTGGATTCCTCCCCCGGTTTCTCGGCAGAGGTGGTAATATGAGGCTCGTTATGACGACCGTGTTGGAGGTCAGAGGAAAGACAGTCTGCGGGCCTGACCTTAGCTGAGGCGTGTAGTTAAGCTTGCGGCCTGCTTTGTGTATCCTAACCACCCCACGACTGCTACGCCGGGGCGCAGAGCCAGCACGCAGAGCCAGCGCACTCTCCTTCGCTCACACCTATCCGCCCCCTCTTGTGACTTTATTTAACATACACCGCTCAGAGGCCAGCTGGGTATATGCTCCTGCTCCATCCCAGCAGGAATAGACGGAGACACTGAGAAGTCAGTGGCAAGAGGGCACGCTCGATATCCTACAGTCTGCTATCCCACACACCTCTTTGGCCAAACACAGGGAGAACTCCTGGGATGGTTGCTACATTTTTAATGAAAGCAGAGTGTTTGATCTGCCAATGTTTATCTTCTTTGATGTTAAGTGACACAGCAGAGTGCGGCCCCGGCTCTGAATGTAGTCCAACATGAGGACAGATTAATTCATTATCCTTTAACTGGGGGAGGCTTGCGGTTGAGGAGTTCATCCTAGAGGTCTGATCATCTGTAATAGCCTCGAGTGAGACCTACCAGTACCTGCTCGGAGCACGCCGGCTCTCTTGGCTTGTGGACTGCGGCCTCTCTGGAGAAATGCATATGGATGTAGGACTTAGGGATGCATTCAGGGGCGCGTGAAGCAAGAAAATCATAATTGCATTCTGTTTCACTGGCACACTGTATCGCACACTGCTACACACCTTAGCTCTTTGTATCTCCAACTCCCCTCATTACCCACCTAGATCTTGTCCTTTCATTAGCTTTTTTTTTTTTATTTAACTGTGGGTGAATAGGGAATAAGCTGAAACTCTTGTCAAACTAAAGAGACAACAAACAGCCAAGTATTTCCAGGACACCACTGTATCTAATGACTACAACAGATCCATATCGGGCCTTCGTGTCCCCGGAGAGTGTGCAAATGACAAATATGGAGCCAGTGCATAATTACTCCCACCACTGGAGTTACACAGGCACGTGTCTGCCAATTTCATGCCACTGCACAACTGTGTAGGTGTGCATTAGCCATGTTTCTCCATGTATCTTAATCCTCGACAGTCCCTCAAGGAGTTGTTGACTCGTCTTGCGCACTTGTATGGATTTTATACTGCTTTACTGCAAATCGGCAACCTTATTATCTGCACTCTCTGATTCTGTTTTGAGATCATTTATATAATCTGCATGTCGCAGAGTAGTTAGTTTAGCTGACCTTTGGCGCCCTGACACGAGGGCTTTGCTGTTTATCCATTTAGCCTGAGGGTGTCACGAGCGAAGATCTGCACACCAGTCCACTGAAATGAGCAATCTTTGTGTTATGGTGGGGGGAGTTTTTTTTTTTTTTTTTTTTTGGAGGTCATCAACAGTAAATAAGCTGTCAGTGGGATAAAGTGGGTGTCAAATCGTATGAATAGACAGAGGGGGAAATGGACGCTTAAGGGCCCAGCGAGTTCCAACACTGACATGGTTTAAAAGAGCTTAATTATAATAAGCTGGAGCATGGAGCAAGTGTTTGGTGGCTGGGGGGGAAACTCGGAGACAGTGACAACAGTCCAGCGCAAGCTACATGAATTGGAGATTGCTCTGTGAAGGGGCCAACATCAGATATGCATTTGTGGAACAAGAAGGGCTTTTCAGCGGTAGCCGCCAGACTTCATGAAAAAGAAATGACGCCTGCCTCGCAAATATATTACACATAATGTCTTTTCCTTCGTAGAAGTCATCAAGCTTCATAACGCTTTATCCATTAGGAGAACAAGAATGCTTACACTGTTATTTCATTATGCTTTACAAATGCGAGCCATGCTTTATGAAAACAATAAATCCCGCCATAGATCTGTATGTCCCAACGTCATTTGTTTATCACATTATTGTTAATTAATGATGCAATTCTTTTTAGCTAATGGTTGACAGTGTGTATTGACTCAAATGAGGGAGTGAAATTGGAAAAGGAACTTGAGAGTGGAGTGACGCACTTTAATCACCGTGCTGTGAAGAAAAGCCAGAGGGAGGAAAACAACAGAAATAAATAAATAAATGCAAAATATATCGATAGTTTTATATCCTCGTGAACTGGTTTACAAGAAAATATTGGAATTACAGTCAGAATGATTTATAATCTATTGTTCAGGCTAAGGCTGTTTAACTCCCTGCCCCTTTGAATATTAACATACTCTGTCTCTCGCTCACGCTCTCTCCGTTTCACCCTCTCGCTCACACACGCACACACATGTAAATGCATAGCACACTGGCAGAGCTCCTTGTCTAGTTTTTCACGAAGATAGCTGTTTTTTATGCTAATCTGACAGCTGCATTCATTTTCAGGCTTTCTCACAGGCATTTATTTCCCAATCACATACTAATTCGCTCACAATCGCGCACACATATACACACACTTTCCTCCACAGCCTCACTTTTTCTGCATCCTGGCAAGAATGGATTGAAACACTATCCTAATGAAGGTTTCTAGTTGGGAAGAAATAGGTGCTTATTTGATCGAGACAGCTCCGACGGCTCTGAAACGGTGAAGCGCTTTATCGTTGGCAAGCAACAAAACCTAAGACTGCGGCTTCATACATGGGCATACTTCCACTTTTAATAGACCACTTCCTTCATTAGTGGAGAAGGACTCGTTTCCAACCATCAATTTGACTAGGTCACCGGCATACTGCCGCAAGGCTCTTTCTCACTGAATAGCTAGGTAATTAGAACCACTCTCCCCTCCACCAGGTCATGCTCAAACCTTTCATACTGCTGCTAAAGACAACGAGGTAATGCAGCGAGACAGGAAATAGCTGGTTTAGAGGTCACAAGAAGGGCATAATTGGACCAGTCAGTCGATAATGCTGCCGGCTGCGTCTGCCTTTGAGGCCGCTAATGAAGCGCGAGAGACGGGGAGGAGCCTGCTTGGCGTGCCGGTTACCTGCGCACCTGGCTGCAAATTCACTAACACTCACTTGTACCTCTTCCCTGTAGAGGGGAGGCAGGCGGCGGCAGTAAAACTGAGTAATTGTGCAGCGTTACGAGGATAGCGGCACCGGTACCTGCCTCCCTCGTTTTCCCCAGAATTTTCCCCTACTCACGATTTGACACGAGTGTACTTAAACCCTCAGACGGGGCTGAGAGCTGTTCAAGAGTGATATGTTGCTCTGCGCTTTGCAAGTCATTACTCAGCACAATAAAACACTCCAGACTGACGGTGCTGTGTACACACGCCATTGACGCCAGCTTTGCCGTGTTAATAATGTTTTTGTGTTGACAGTCAGCGGTTGACGCCTCATACACAGTTGTAAGACGGAATGCACTATTAACGTCTTCTTTTTTTTCCCCCCCCCTTTTTTCTAGCTGGAACAACGTACATATTTGGGCGAGATGGTGGACTGATCACATACACGTGGCCGCCAAATGACCGTCCCAGCACGAGGGCGGACCGGCTAGCCATCGGCTTCAGCACACATCTGAAGGATGCTGTCCTGGTGAGGGTGGATAGCTCCTCTGGTCTCGGAGACTTCTTGAAGCTCCACATCGTAAGTCAACAACCTGTTTATTAACATGTTTTCAGGGACAGTGGATCAAATTATACACAGCGCACCTGCAGTACATTCGGATAGATACGTGCATGGTTTATTACAATGAGTGATCAATGAGTGATGTAATCCTACATATACTTATATACATATACTTATTTTCTTAACTTTTTTTTTTTTTTTTGCTATTCTATGATTTGAAGTGGACAGGACTCAGTGTGAAAAACATGATGTCCTTTATTTTCATTCATTCAGCAGCATTATGCAACATCTAAATCAGAATCTGATGAGTTGTACTGTCAATCAAATTTGATCAAAACACATCCACATCCATTTGTTCAAGAATAATACCTGTTGTTTATAACATGATGTTGTTTTTTGTAACTTGAAGTTTGAAGCCAAGCTTTAATGGTGATGGTAAATGTGTCTAATACGAAAACAACAAAAAAAGGAGGGTGTCTGGATTTAATGGCAAGAATAAAATGCATGACTAACAGTACGTTGATGTTGTAAGGTGGGAAGAAGGAGCCCGGACTTGCTCACCTCTTCTTGTCTACACGTTATGCAGTTTATGCACAGTTTGTGTGTTCAGCAGGAACTGAGAGAAATGGTGCGGTAATAAGGGTTGGTTCCATACAGTGCATCTCTGACCTGGACACAAAACTGCTGGTTACCACCTGACCTTCCTCTCGCTAGCACCCACTTACTGACACTCATTAGGGCTGCAAGCTGAGTAAAACACAGTTGAAATATAACTTTACCTTCTTGGATAATCACTGATAAAAAAAAAAAAAAAAAAAAAAAACAAAAAATAGTTTCTTCTAAAGTGTTTGTGGATGAATTATTTTGTCACATGTATGTGGTTTTATAACTCGGTTTGACGTGGCTGTGGGCCTTCACCTCAGCTAAAAGTTTGGAGGAGCTGCTAATTAGTGGCACAGAAAATAACATGAAACAGAATCTTTGTTCACTTCAAGTAGTCCACAACCAACTTAAAATTGGCTCTGTGGATAAAGCGTCCAGTAACAGTGACAGTGAGGCTGCATACATCCACAGCCATATTTATTAAGAATTTATACTGGGTGTTAGGCTGCCCGGAGGCTTTCTGCCTGTAAATCACGTTTTCACAGAGCAGCACCCGACCTATCAATGTGTGGAGGTAAGGAGATAAAAACACTCTGGGCAGAGAACATACATGAAACATGATATATCATCATCATATGATGTACATATAAGCCTGTAGGTTCTTTTTATAGATTTCATACAGCAGCTGAGCTCATTGCAGGTTAAAATGCCCTCAGTTATATGCATTATATTATTTATTGTGCTTTAATATTATTTCCAAGCAAATGTCATATTGAACTGTAGAAAGTATTATATATGTCAGTCACTAATTATTAATATGTGCAACAAAAATATCAAGGTCAGCCTTCCATACCGCAAATATGTTCCCACGCGCTTGACAACACTGATGTTGGCCAGGAGCATACGGGAACATTGCACGCACATGTACACACAGCAAAGCTGCAGACCAGCTCTCACACACAAACACAAACATGAAATTGGTCTTGAAGTGTGCCTCAACCTCAGCTGCCCACACACTGAGCTTCACACATACAGTAAGCATGCAGTGACATAAGCAGGCCTGTCCTGAGGACACAGAGCAGCCATGATGTTGTTCTTATGAGACACCTCCATACTCGCTCAGTGTGGAATTGCTTTTTTTTTTTGCCACATTTGTTTCTCCCCAAGCCTCAGGGTCAAGTGGTTTTTAGCCCCCAGTTTTAATCCAGCAGTAACCAGCTAATTTGAAAGGATGCAGCCTTTTTTCATGCGCACCATTCATCACCTAATACCACACAGGAGACACAAACAAGATGTTCAAAAGAACATAAATTGGAATATCGGTGTAAAAGGACAGATGTGCTCTCTCAGATGTGCAAATGCTCCACCGCAACACTTGTGTGTTCTGCAGCTTTCTGGGCTCCCGTCCACCTGCGTGAAACACCTGAACAGGGATAAAACAGACGAGATTTCCTTTCGACACTGTTTCCATGTGAGTGATGAAAAATGTCTTCTAAAATGATTTGCATAGACGAGGCCCCCTTTTTTAAATTAAATGGTACAACAGGGCTTTGCTAGGTAGCTCATCCCAGTGCGGCACTGAATTAATATACATACAAATTTGCCCACTTGCTTGTACATTGCACACGCTTGCTCGCTTATTCCGAACAATTGCACACACTTTTGCTATTCATTTAAATATCGTGTTGTTAATTCCCATTCATTCAGTTTTCATTCCCATCCAGCCCCTCTTGACAAGGTGAAGGTGAATTCCTGTCAGCCCTGTGGTTTGCGGCTGGTGCACAGAAAGCTGCAGCATTTGAACACATTGAAAGGCGGCGGGCCATACTTTGCAGCGTTTCTGTGTCTATGCTATAGACAGGTCATATCTTAGTGGAAACATCTCTTAAGCCTGAGCCTTTGTGCCTGGTTTCAGCTTCACTGTGGGGTTGGGATGAATGCGAGAGGTTGGAGACCTGAGCTGTGTGGACAGGGAGAGGTGAGAGAGGGGGGAGTCTCAGATGGTATAACAAGGCAGGGAGATCATGCATCTTACAGCAGATGTATGCGCAGCCTTGTTGATGAAATGTGTAGCACTCCATTGACATTTTACAGGGAGAAAATGTTGATAAGGCATGTTCTTACAGCAGGGGCAGTGGGTTGTGAGAATCCCCTCTCCTCTCGCATCAGCAGTCACTCTGAATGCTTCCTCTTATTTATTTATTTCTTGCACATTAATCTGGGGGCTTTGTGAAATGTTGCATCGTTCGTTAGAAAATGAGAGAAAGCGTGAGAGAAAAGGGGGTTTTAGAGAGACCGAGAAGAGGCATGAAACGGGGACACAAAGGTCGTGCTCTGGATTTTTGTTCATCTACTTATTTAAGTTGAGCAACAAGGCTTTTAAATACACACATAACTTAGGACGGGAGTGTACTGCAGGATTTTTATGTGTAATATGAAGTTGGAACAGTGTTTTGTAGTTAAAAGTGTAGAACCACAGTAGTTTATTCTATCAAATAACATTTTTAAAAATATAAAATGACAACTGCTTGTTGTTGTGGTAAAAGTGTATGTTTTTTAATAGACTCTGAGAGTACAAGTACAAAGGATTGAAACATTTACTTGTCATGAGGGATATTTTCTGTGCTTTGTGCTGCAGCCAAATGGAAGAACAGCAGAAAATTAAATCACAATATATTATGAAATTGTAATACTTATGATACAAACCCTCTAGATATGTGTTTCGCGCCTCTGTCTTCTCCTCATTAATTACAGTGGAAAGGACGTGTTTTACAGCACTCCATTAAACACAATGAGCTGAGCAAAATTGCCACTTTGATGCGTTTCTTATGCAAAAACGGCAGCACTCAGCCAGTCACCTGCAAAAACCCTATCTGGCTTAGCTGTAGCCTTACTGGCTCACACTGTAATATGAAATAATATCACAATATAATGAGCCTGCGGCCCATTTTGCTGTAACATTGCAACGAGAGAAAGTTACTTTCACTCACCTTGGCCAAATTTTTTATAAATCAAAATAATTCGAGTATTAGATGACAGTGACGGGCTGTTGATTGCCCTTATGGAATATGTACAACCCTATTTTGGTAGTTGCTAGCACATTTAGAGATGTATACTTTCCAAACAATGCATTATACGGCTGATTCCCAAGACAGTTGCTAGCACATTTAGAGATGTATACTTTCCAAACAATGCATTATACGGCTGATTCCCAACAGCATTCCCCTCATTCCTTTCAGTTACCTAAGCTCTGAGCACAAATGTCTTAGGAGGAGTGTATCTTCAGCTGTATGAGATGGGATTAGACCAGATTTCAGTATTTACCCCCCTCCTTCTCCATCCTCTACATCCCTCACCCCCCTAATCTCCTGCTCCCATTTCACGATGACAGGAAACCCAGCGGGGCTTGAAGGACGCCATCTCAGCTCACGCTCTCAAGAGGGAATTTTCTGAGTAATATGTGGAGACTATGATTTAAATGCACCTCAAAGGAATTGTGATCCTTCCCCCGCCTCTCCTTTCTATCGCAGATAAAGACAATGACTGTGAAGTTAGTGAACCATCAAATGTACGACAATCACTTTCCTCAGGCTCATTACTGTATAGCGCTCACGAAGGGGGGACCGGATTCATAATAATGCCTCTGCTGTCTCTCCAATTACGATGTTCCTCCACATTCCCTTTCACTTTTTCAAAGGTGAGACATATTCATGAGGCTACTTGAGCGAGTGTCCCATGCAGATGTAAGGCTTGTCTGTACATGATAGTGTGCCCTGGCAAAGTATCCCTAATCTATATATAATTAATTGCTCTGTATCTGAAAGTCAAATCCAGGGAAATTCTCACAATGACATTATGCAAAACAGGGAATTATTGATGTAGTGATCCTTGTTCTGTGCAGCAGGGTAATCCATATAGAAGAGGAATTGGAACAAACTTTATGATGTGGGCGTGCGGTACCTGCTCTGTTAAACATGCTAATACGTTTTACTGTGCAATGCTTGTATAATTTCACCACAGAATATGAAAGCAGAGGTAGATTTTACTTTGATGCTGTTAAGGTATTCTATGCCCCACAAAGGAAGTATCATTTATTTTTCCACGCAAACAAGGGTGAGTGTCTATTATTGGAAATCCATCTGTGCATTTTTAGGAAGCCATTTACTCAGTGATATGGAGGCTTTGCAGTTGTTTTCCTTCTTTTTTTTGTTGTCAATGAGCTGCGGTGACAGTGACTATCAGAGGCTCTTCTCACTCTCAGACAGGGCCCCGAGGGGCCCACCGAGTTTGTTTTGTGCTGGTACTCAATCTCTGTGTGGGGGTTGGGGGACTGTTCCAAGCACTTTCTTCTTTCCCTTCTTCTAATTGCATGCATCCCTTTAAAAAAACAAGCAATGAAGGCACTTTGGCTAAGACAGTGACACTGTGAAGTTAATGTATTCCATAGAGCAGAGGGGATGGTGAAGAAATAATGACTTCTCTGGTGGAGCATTGCTCCCCTCGGTCCTCCTTTAGCCGACTACCAGAAAGGGGGTTCTTCCTCTGATGGAAGACACCTTTAATTGCTGTTTCAACTCCTGCTCTCTACCCTATTAATCATGTAAGAGAAGAGAGACTACCAGGCACACTGTCTGAGTATCTCCATTCAAGTAAGAAAATGTCATCTTTTATGTGTTTTTGCAGTTCACCTCACTGTTGGAGTTATGCTTATGCACAATCGCGTGCTTCATTAAGTGAATACAGTGCGGTGTGATGTGATGCTACAGGTGAGATTGTTACCTGGGAGAGGTGCTGCGGGTCTCAGGAGAGGACCAGTCTCACGCTATCCCCCATGCTCCTATTAAAACACCTGCCAAGGGAAGGGATCTCATTCTTATCTGCTACTCCTGTTAAGGTCTCTGACCCAGTAATTACCTCTCATGCACGCTCTGCACACAGACATAGAACGGACCTGCATGCAATACCCCCAGGATTCATTGGTAAACAGCTTTCCGGTGTTTCTGCTTGGTCAATGGCATCAATCACTTGTTAGCAGACCGCTAGCAGACTGACAGATGCCATATTGTTAAAATGCAGTATGTTCATATGTACTATAAATGAAAAAGGAGAGCAGCTAAAAGCACACTGGGATTAACCTCGATGTGGGCACAGTGTTTGATTACATCTTCAGCTAAACATTTTTGAATGTATTTTATTTGCTAGGTGTTATTGTTGTTTTTCACTTTTTCTCCACATTACTTTGTCAGCTGTTGCTATGGTAACAATCCCAGTATAGGACTGGGGTGGTGTTTTTTAGTGCCGTGGCGATGATACGCATTTTAAGCAGATCCGAAACCAAGGAGGGCATGTTATTTCCTATTTGAAATTGTAATAATACATCTCATTTGAATTTTCTTAAAACCCCAGGCAGCGAACCTGGTTACTGCCTTTAGCACAATGGTAAAAAGATCAAAACTGAATAATTCTGACAAAGAAATTATGATTTTAAAAGTTACAGACAGACATTTGTGTCTTACACACTGCATCTTTGCAACTTTACATAAAATATTTAAGGCGCACAAAAAAAGCTGAGCCGGAGTATTTTGGTATTAAAGAAACACTGTCCAAACACAGATTTGTTCCCCATGACATTATTCATCATTCAACTGTCACGCTCTAATGAGCAGAGGGTAGGAGTAAACACATCCATCTCATAAGTGATTTGACTTTCCGTGGTTTGTGCTGACACAAGTCACTCTTACTTCTGGAGTTTCCCGGCTCACTGGGACGATAACTTAAGACAGCCGGAGCTGTCAACTCTCTCCACTTTTCGTCCAAAGGTCTGAAAGCAACAAAGCATGTAATCTGAGAATCATCGGTAGACTGCCATTGGCAGGAAGGTGCCCAAGTGTATTTTTTTATTTTTACGCAGTTTTAAGATGTTTTCTAGTTTATTCAGTCTCATTTTTGAAGAACGGGAATGAAAATGTATTTCCCCTTCTCCCTGTGCTCCTTTTGCGGGATCAATTAATCAGAGGAGGAATACTACTAATCATAGCTGCATTTGTGTCAGCGATGCATATTAACAAACCTCCTCGTCGAGCCAGCTCTGCCGCATTGAAATTCACTACCAGATGCCATTCCCCTCTTTCCCTGCTTTCCCCTCATTTTCACCGAGTGTCAGTGAAACCAGAACTGCCATTTGCTAGTCACTGTGTTTGGCAGTTTTTTTTCAGTGCAGTATGTGGCAAAGCTAAGCTAATGGCACTGTAATGGCGAGCTAATAGCTGGCCATCATGAGGAGATAGCTGCGAGAGAAAACGGATGGGGGAGCTTCGTTGACCTCATTTAGTCCCCCAGTGTTGATTCAGTCACACAAGCATGAACATGGAGGAGACGGCAACAATACGGGATAACACTCCCGGTAGAATATTCCTGTGCTATTTATACGGCTAACATACAGAATTAGAGCTGTAAATTGGCTATGAATGGCAATAATAGTATGGTAACGGCACTGGTAAATATAGCATTGATTTTATGTCAGCAGTGAGTGATTATGGCAAAAAAAAAAAAAGAGAGTGAACGGCCTCCTATCTCTTTTAGTCATAGACGGGGCAGCCACTCGGCTCGGATGATGTACCTGACCTCAAAGAATCAAATCTCATCATCTCCATATTGAGAAGGGACAGTGCTAGAATGACCATTACTCATCTTTCAATTCCAATCATTTCTCAATTTGTTCAAGCTCTTTGCCACTACAAAGCCAAGTGGTCCATGAAGAGGAATGAGTGTGTGTGTGTGTGTGTGAGGTGTGAGGTAGAGCGAGAGAGAGAGAGTGAGAGAGAGAGAGAGAGGTGGAAGATGTGTGTGTATGCGTATTTGAGAGGGCAGGACAATAATGTGTCTTCACTTTTATTAGTGTAACAAATCACAGTGAGTACAGCTTGTCATTCTCAAAGCTGTACATCAATACATTATGGGCTTTCCTCATACAGAGCAATATTGCCATGGCTAACATGGTGTAAATTTGATTTCATCGTCAATGTTACACTGTCAGGCATGTTTGTGCGTTTTTTTTTTTGTTTTTTTTTCTGGGTTACAAGGTTAAGAGCACTGACATTCTATTTGTTATTACAGTTCGAAGGATGGATTTCGCCCGCGTTAGCTCAGCCTTCCCCACCATGTTCTAGACAGTCAGGTCCCTGTAAATAAGTCAGCCCGTTTTACCGTTTCCGTCTATTTAATTCCCCTTTTTTTAAGACTCAAAATTCAGTATGTCCGTGTGGGTATGGACACAGAATCGGGAGTGGGTTTGTGTGCGCTTGGGACCGGAGCGGCGCAGCATGGAGTCATCATAGTTGTTGACTTTTGACACAGCTGCCCCAGCCTTCAGGGTGGGATAAAAATAGTCTCACTCTTTCTCGCTCCGTTGCAGTGTGCTGGAGTACAGTGTCCCCCAACTAAAGCACATGGAGCACATTTTATCCAGAGTCACTCTATTATCTTGTCATTTTTCCTTAATATTTCTTAGACTTTTAATCCTTTTTTTTTTTTTAACAAATCAAGTTTCAACAAATAAAGCAAGATTAAGGAAGATTTCTAGGTATCAGTATATGGTGCTACATCTTTATTTGTTTCGGCGTGTGTGCTCTAGTAAAAATAGTCTGCAGTATCCACTCCATTCCAACAACGACCCAGGAAGTCAACCAGCTTGGGGCCTGCCGCTGTGGTGCTGAAGTGTATTTCTTGAGAAACCACACGTGCATGTTTGTCTGCACTTTTCACACATACCACCGTGCATGCACTGTTTGCCAAGTCTGCCCGCTGGTGTTTGCCAGGGTCAAGCAAAGTCAATTTGGACCAGGCCGAGACTGAAATTACTTATACAATTGCTTACACATATGCCTGGCAAAGAAAAATCTTCCAGGGTGCTTCTCGGCTAATTATTCCATAATTGTTGTTGGTGCCCTGTTGTTGATGGCCTCCACAGCGCTTTGTGTGGGGCTGCATGAAATATTAAACAGACGGCTCGCCTTGTTCTGGTCAACTTAATTACCTTTTTCACTGCTGCACCGCTCTCATCTCCAGCCCCTCGCGCTTTCCGCCCAAGCCTGTTTAAAATATAATACACATACAAGCATGCTGTTTTTAATTATGTGCTGCCGTGGAAATTTGTTGGAATTTTGTAGCGTGCCACAGTGGGCGAATTGGTGCGTGCCGCCGGTGGTCCGGTTCAGTTAACTTTAGCCCCTGATTTATTTCCCTATCTTATTTTCTTCACTTTGCTTTATTTTATCGAGGAAAGGTCTCTTGGCCCGGGCGTCTGCCAGGAACAAGGAAATGATGCTCTATTGTTGCCGTTTGCTTTCACCGGAAAAAAACCACACGGACTCATAAAACATTAAGAGTAAATGAGCAGCAGGAAGCTACAAGATTGAGAGGCAAGACATATCGTATGGATGTATGGAAATCAGCTCAACTGAAACCAATCTGGACTGGGGTCGGTGAGGTGGGGAATTGCATCCGCTTTTAAAATGTCTCTTGGCTTCTGGGAGAGCAACCACATTGTCAGCAGAAACACTCACCCTCTCTTGTCCCCTGTTTATGAATAATGGATTTAGTGACCCTCCCTATATCCTTTGTAGCTACCAGTCAATATTACTCAGGTCCAGCTGAGGAGGACAGAGATATTAACTCCAATTATACACAGAGCAGCACTTCACATTCAAGTTAAATATTGCAGGACTCAAGTGTATTTTCTTCATTGTTATTGCTCTTAGGACAGACTGTCTGGCCAGTGTCTTGTCCATCAGCTATAAGAGAGTTACACCGCAGCCAGGCACTCTAACAGAGCCTCTGGTCATAGATAGGTTATTCCACAGCCTCATCAAAGGAATAGGCTTGTGTTTGCGTGTGCACATGTGCGTGAAAAACGTTTCTTTTTTTCCCTGCCTCCCTGCTATAATAAGAGCTGCGCAGCGAAGGCCAGCAGTGCTGCCAGCGCTAGAGCAAACAGTCCATGACGTGTCAGCAGCCTACATGTGCAGCGCACCTCGTACGGGGAGATCAAACAGACAGGCACATGTTGTTCCTTTGTCCTCTTCAATCCCTCAGGTGAGCGCGCGAGGTGAGAAGAGCACCCCTGGATCTGTGGCCTCATTCTGCTCAGTTTATCAACCATGCAGCACACTTTATCTCGGGAGAGAAGAGAGATGTTGCAGGTAGAAGGTTGAGTTTTGTTTATGTTGCAGTAAATGTTTCACAATAGAAGAGGTGTTAAACTTTATGGCTCATTCTGTGGGTCTTCTAAGTAGTTGGTATGAGTGATGGTTTGGTTTTCTTTTCCCAGAAGGGCGAAGCAAACACCTTGACAACAGTAATTAAAAGTGCATGTGAGGCCTACTTCATTTTCTTCTCTTCGTCTCCTCCCTTCACTTGGCCTAATAAATCAGTTATGCTTGAAGTATCTGCGTCTCCTTAACTCTTTAATTCACCAGTGCATTTTGAGAAATAGCCTTGTGTCTGGCAAGGAGCTGCTATAAAAGATATAGAAAATTGTTGTGGGAATTCTGTGTCTCTGCTGGATCCAGACTGAGCTTAACACTCGAAGTCAAAGTTTTAATCTGCCTTCACCACTGAAGCATTATAATGCCTGGGTATAAAGCCAAAACATCTACAGTGTGTACTGTATAGCTGGAGGTTACTACACGTTAATCAAGTGTTGCATACTGGAAGCTTTGGATGGCTTAAACTCTGGGGAAAATTAAGACACATGTAAGCAACAAAGGGCAGCAAAAAATTCCCAATGAGGTGAAAGCTGGTTTACTATGAGGATAGTCTGAGATAAGATAAACTCCAATATAAATAAAACATATAAAAAGATGAAATCCAGTGGGCTGGACATGTCGTTGCTGTCCAAAGCCTCAAAAAAAAAAAAAAAAACCTTTGTAATCAGTACCATGCCTCTCTGGGCCCACTCTTTCATCCATGTACTCATTTTTGAGGCAATTACAGGCCAGAAAGCCACTGTTATTTATATGAAAATGTAACTGTTATTGAGCGCCAGGGTCGCCCACCACCCTCCTTTCTTTAGTCAATAGCAACACAAATCGATGGCTGGCCAGTCAGCCAGTCTGTGTGTGTTTGTTCTTTAATCCATAAACATCCACTCCATAAACTCACAAACCTTGGTCGTCGTGGCCATTATTATGGTATTTCCAGGCTGGAAGTAATTGTATAATCATTACCACTTCATGAAATCTTAATAGGCGCTGTAGATTAGAGACAAAGTAATGACACAAGCCAGGAACTTGTGAGTCCATCAGTAGTAAAACAGATGGCTGGGAAAAGTTTTTGTGTCTCTCCACAAGTAACTTGTGGCCTTTTTATTGGTTGCAGTCCTCCATTGTGTCTGTGAATGTTTGTTTAGTTTTATAATTTTGGCATCAGCCTATTTGCAAAAGTCCCCCCCAGAAAAAAAGCTGGAAGACATGAAAACGTCAAATTATTCTTACGAAAAACTGAAGCTGCACAACAGCGTAAGTGAACACTAACATGTAATTGCATGTGTCAGAGGGGAAGGGTTAATATTTTATCAAAGGTGGATCCTGCCAGAAGGGTTTGATAAGTCTCAGCCTCACTTGGGACTTCCTCGCACTCACTGGGAGGAGGAAAATGCAGTGGCGAGGGGAGAGAAGCAGCTGTGAACTCCTCACCCACAAGGCCTTATCAGTCAGCCATATTATTTCACCACAAAGAACCACAGAGGGCTTATCACACACCCATCTCCCTGATAAGGTCTGCTGCCACAAACAAAAATAAAAGACAAAAAGGAGGGTGCGAGAGAACAAAATGACAAAGCGGAGCAAGACTCCCTCGTTTTGTTGGCCTTTTATTACCTTTCCCTGTGAGATGACTGATAAAAGCCCAAAGACAATGAGGGAGAGAAAGACAGAAGATAGGTTGGAGGAAAGAGAAAGGATAAAACTGAGAAGATAAAGAGTAAAGACTGTGTAAGGACCCAAACATTTCATTAAAGGAAAAGCCTGATGTTGGCACAGGGGGATGAGGTGGATAAGATGAAATGAGGGAGGCGGCAGGATTAAGTCTGGAAAAGGACATGAGCGCGCACACACACGCACGCAAGCTACGATCCTTTCTACTTGTATGGACTGTTTCTTTCTGTGTTTGCTGTGCGTTGGGAAAACTACTGACAGGTTGTCATGTAACAGCCTGGCCCTCAGAACCTCTGTGACTATTTGAGGCTGCTTCAAATAGACTTAGATTTCCACTATTATAGAATAGATTTCCACTAGTATGCATATATGAGTGTGTGTGTCCTCCTCTCTGTTTGATGTGATTCAATGTGTGTGACTTTTTTCTACTTTGTTTTTTTTTTTTTTTTCAGGCATTGTCAGGCATGCATGCGAGATCTAAGTATCTGCAGACCCCCCCTGTGGTGGGAGAGGCATCTTACTGGTCCATAGACGTTGCTTTTTCATTGGCCTTTATTCAGATAGACAATATTACATCAAGAATGACAAAAAAAAATCATTAAAAAAAAGTGATTAGGTACTGCATGTTATACCTGCGTCCTCCCTCAGCTCTGTGCTCCACTAGGCGGAGGTGCAGGCCAGCTTGGACACAGCGGTCCAGACAGTTCTAATGCACAGCATTTATCATCATGGCAGTAGTGCTTGCCACCCTGGCCCGATCACTCCCCCTGTTATAAACCACAACCCCGGAAGAACGCTGAGTCAGGAATGGCCCGAGATCAGATCAGTACTCTAGCATATGGCGAGAGTTGCGTTGGCCCACTTTTTATGACACTCCCTTGGTTTGATTCAAACTGTAATATAGAAGACGCAAACAATATGGAAGGACTTCACCGCCTGTTACTGCCCAGTGTCGTTTATGACACTGTGTTTTCCATTCTGATTATGGGTACTTGTTTAAGTTTTAGAGAGAAAATTACTACAATTACAGGACAGACCTTCAGCAAAGCCTGGCAGGCCTGTGAGGCTTTGCAGGAAGCCATTTCAGTCCCCATGAAATCTTGATTTATTTGTGGTGGTTCTAGTTGAGGATGGTGGGCAGCCGCTCTTATGCTGCCCGCCAGCGCTGAGCACCATGAATTTTCACTAGACACCTTAGAAATCAGAGTTATAGTTGGCTGTGAAGGACAGATCCCATGGCAGAGTGTGCACGCATGTGTGGTGCGAACACGTGTGTGTGTGTGTGTGTGTGTACCTTGTGTGTGGCAGTGGGTGGGAATTGTTCAATAAACTCATCACAGGCCTCATAAAGTAAGCTGACATTTACAGCAAAGCGCAAAGGTCAAGGAGTTGGGCCTGATGTGATCATGATGGAGGAAAGGCTGCTTTACCCCAGCCACCTCAAGAAATTAATAGAAGGGCCGGAGAGAAGGGAAAAAAATGGGAGGGGTGAAATGAAAACAGCAGAATATAAGATGCAGTATGAGACGGTAAACCAGTCCAATCAGTTTTACAAATGTGAGGGGTGTGGACAATGTGGATGTGGACAAAATGGTCCACGTGCGGTACGGACCGAACACAGATCTTGAGCGATCACTTAAACTGATGATTTATGATGCATCCAAACAGTCTCTGATAGGGCCAACGCGGACAGACAGTCTGATAATGTAGATCTAATTAAAACTCCCAGAGTGGGACCGGAGCGTATGTCTCTGCCGACCCACACACACCTGGCACAGCCATGTCCTCATTAGCACCAACTATGTCACCGGGCCTGGCTAACACACAGCTTTAAAATGTGGCGGAGAGCAAAACTTGCAACAGCTCTGTGTGTATCCTGGTGCTTTGAAACTATCCTGGTTTCTAAAAGCGAGGCCTGACTGCTAACGTGAGCTGCGTCTAGAGACAAACTTAATGAAGACAGTAACATAGAGGGGAGGGAGCCATCGGGCCTCGGTCTTTGAAAGAACCCCAGTTCTGTGTTTGGGGACTGAAAGTGTTGCCAGATTGGCAGCTGAACCTTATGGGCCCCTCATACCTTTGATGAAACACTGAAACTGGTGAGAAGAAGAGCTGACAGGCACACTCCCGTTGGCCAAGTTCTGTCTTTTTTCCGCCTCTCTGTTGTCTGACTTTGTCAGATCTGTGAATTTTTGGTGTTTGTGTATGTGTAAGAATGAGAGGGAAAGAGAGTAAAAAGTGGGCGAGAGAGATAGAGAGACACTGCTATGTGTCTGCTCCTGTGTGTGTGTTCTGGGTGAGCAGTCATCTGATGAACTGCCTCACCACAGCCGAGGCTTGTGCTCGCCCCAGCCTGTGAGATCCTGTTGATGTTGTGTTGGTTAACAATGCTCTCCCCCAGCACCACAACTCACAGAGCAGCAGTAAGAGGTTGGCAGACCCTAATGGAAACGTCATCTTCCAGATAAAAGATGGCCCGGCTTTGATGAGAGGGGGAGTTATGGGAGGTGTATAATAAAAGAACCATTTCCAATCGGTTCCGAAGCCAATTTAAGAGCGCTGAATGAAGACAGACGCTGTCATAGACAAACTGAAAAGCCGACAGTCACTCATAGCAGTTCTCCTGTTTGTCAGATAGAGGGACCTTTCAATACAGTGCTCCGTACTGCTGCCTTGGATGGGACAGGCAATAACTCAAACCCAAAGCTTGATGTGGGAATCAAAAGTCTAAGTGTGCGCTTTCATTAGTCTTCCTCTAAGTTTTCACTCAGATTCAGCTGTGATGATGCACTCACGCTGTGAATGTTTTGTGACTGATGTCGCGCTTATAGAAATGAATGTGCTCTATTCATTAGATTTTTCCAACCCAGGTGGTACCACTTACTGTGAGAGTATAGTGACAAGTGAGCAGTGCTCTGAATTAGAACATTTGCTGTAAATGGAGAAATGATTTTACCGCATCAACTCTATCAGGTCCTGGCGCTGGGTCCCAAACAGTTAGTGTGCTCATTGTGTGGTCATTACGGCCAGAGAGCAATCCTTTAGTGCTTTTTGGCAGAGCAGGCGCTAACACTGGGACCCGCACCAAATACCAAACGCTTATGAGCGTTTTTACCAGCAGAATCTGAGTCAGTGCTGGCAAAAACAGCTCCGCACTGGTAGCCTAAATACTGGCTCTAACCAAAGATGGAGTGAGAAGAGAGAAAGGAAAGCAAAGAAACTGTAATACAGGAAATGATGAAGAGGTGCTCCAGGACAAATAAGCAGACCATACTTGTGACTGCAGGGAACGAATAAAGCACATGTTGACCCGCTGAATTCAGCACTAGGACAGGTCACAGTTTTTTTAAGGCAACACGTGAGACACTTGCAACCAACTCTGAGACGTAACCGAAACATATAGCCTATCACAGGTGTCGTTATGTTATGTGTTTATCACTCGGGTAACTCCCACATATGGTTATGTAATGGCTCAACTCTCTAACTTGGGCTTGGGAAAAAAAACGTGGGTGGTATGTACAAAAACTTCTGCCGGATATTAGGCCCAGCACCGGCACCCGGTGCCGTCTCTAGTCTTTAATCTCAACCTGTCCCATCCCTCCTTTTGTCGTTATCTCAGACTACAGGAAGCCAGAGGAGGAGCCATGATATTGAGTCAAAGTATTCTCTGTCACTTCTCCTCAGTATTATAATGGGTGACATCCAACACAAGCTAGACAAATGATTATGGTAATACAAGCTGTATAAACAAGCATAATACCTACTTTCCATGTGCCCAATATAATCACATTTATTAATATAAGCGCTACCAAAGGGGGACTGATCTGTGTAATATGGAAGCATGTTTACGGAGCAGTTATTTTTCATATTCTGTTGTTCATATGCCTCGTCTTTGCCCACATTCACTCTATGATATTGTGAAGGTGCTTATGCCGTGTATACATTTGCATATTTATTGCCTGAGGCCTTTGCATAAGTGATATTCCCAGAAGTGTGTAAGACGGACAGGAAGCGCCTGCAAACACGCTCTCTTTGATGGTTGTGAATTGAGTTTGGAAGGTTTTTTTTGTTTTTTTTTTCCTCACTAAGAGAGATTCATTACACTGTCAGATCAGCTTGTTTTAATGTGGAAGGATTCGGCTCGTCGCTGTCGTTTGCGGGAAAGTAAAAACCCATATCGTGTTTTGCTTCACTCAGGTGAATGCAAGGGGTTTGACACTCATCATGTCCATTGTGTCAGAACAAACTGCATTCAGGTGGTGGCTCAGTGCATTGTGAAATTGTCAGTCTTAGCTTACACTCTCTTTCTTTCAATTTGTCTGCCTTCCGAATTTCCCCAACTTCTCAAAGATGACATGCTCCATCATAGACGTGTCCCTTTTTCCAACAAAAAGAATTGACAGTAACTTCCCTTTTGTCTTGTATTCTGATCTTTATTTCACATATTTATGGAATCCGTTTGATAATTATTATCATTCTGTCAGGCAGACTGTGGGGTTTGTCACAGAGAGACGAGCGAGGCGGGAGGGCAGGAGACGATGCTGCAGCGAGGCAGCCATCTTACAGATGGGCCTTCTCATTTCAAAGGCTAAAACGTGTAAGAGTCACAACAAAGACAGAACGTAGCCATTTTCATCAGCCTTCCCCGTCGCCTGTCTTCGTCTCACTCTGGTGAGAGTACGGTGCAGCGCAGAAACTGAGTCGCAACTTCCTCTGTCTCTCTCCGTCTCTCTCCGTCTACAGTATCTGTCTTTATCTCTCTCTGGAACTATTAGAAGATTAATCAGACTGTCTTGGCTCTTCTTAGAGGCACTCTGCTGATGGTGCTCTTCCACAGGAGAGGCTGGTGGGTGGGTGGCAGCCATTAGAACATGGTAGCACTTTGATCTGCTGGGCGGATTTACAAAATTGCACTTCCAGCTCCTTGTCGAAGGGCGAAGGAGTAGAATGTGAGAGAGAGAGCTACTAGGTGATGTTTTTCACAGCCAGTTTCAATGTAAAACATGGCTGCTTCGCTTCTTGTGTTGTTGGGTTTTTTGGGTTTTTTTGTGTTGTTGAAGAAATATTTTGGGGGAACCAAATAACTGTGGGTCTGGTAGAAGTCCAAGTACCAAGTAAGTTTTCCTGTACTTTTCAACAGAGGGCCAGGTCTGTCCTTTATCTTTTCATGAATCTTTAAGCAGCTTTCTCTGAGGCACAAATAAGATAACTGACTCCTACATGCCCTCCACATTGTCAATGTAATAACTACAGAGCGATGTATCTCCTCTAACTGCCACCCCACCACACACACCTTGCTCTGTCAACTCAGCTTAATTAGCAGCACATAACGACTTGTAGTGAATTATTGTTTTTAATTATACAATTTTACCGCCTCTACAAATAAGATCGGTGTTTATGGGCTGGATGAGGGGCAGTCAGCAAGGAATCAGTTACCGTCAATTTTCCCCTCCGAGCTGAAGTGAGGGTGAATCAACGTGCTGCTGCTGAAAAGAGAAAATTAAATCCAATTTCCATTACCATGATAAAGTGATTACATCACATCAGAGAATGCCCCATAGCAAAGTATGGAAATCTGAGCACATGCATGTGCAGCCTTCAGCTCCCACTGATAGCGGTGCATGTCTCTGTGCAAATTGAGTGCACCACACACATATCCCCCCGCGCCCCCCCTCGTCCTCTTGTGCACACACTCACAAATACATGCCCAGATACACACAGGGACATAAAGAGTCTATTGAGCCATCACATGGATTAATTTTTGGTAGAGTGGGTTTGGATTTGCTCTCGCCATAACGAGGCTCCAGTGCTTCCCTTCTACTCGGATATCCAGCCTTCATGGCCACGTTACACCTGGATGGCTCTGCTAATGGAAGCATTTTATTAGACTTGCATGCAGGAGGCCTGGCACAACCGTCCCTTTTTATTATTCATATAGCCCTCTTTCCTGATTCCCTGCTCATTTTAGCCCTGTGAACCCTCCATCGGGGCAGCACACCAACTCCCCCTGCACACACTCACACACACACAGACACTGATACGAACTCTTCTGCATGCTTGAAGACGTGCTCGGTAGGACATTTATATGTGCACAAATGGGCAGTGGGGATGCAGATGCATCCATTTTGGTTCTCTGCTACTCATGCTTTGTTGTCATTTCCACAGAAAAGCAATATAACCCGTCGATTGTTATATGATAATGATGATGATTTTGCATATCCCATTTAGGTTATATAGTTTGCAAATGTCAAATCAATGTAATCACCATCCGGGATTGTAAGTTATGATAAGAGGCCAACTGGCATTATAGTTGTGTCTTTGCTATTGTTCAGGCACAAAAGAGAAACTGTATCTGTGCTGGCTCTGCTCAGAACGCTGGAAGTGCCTCCGCTGAAATACTTCTAATTTGCTCGACAATTTCCAGCGCAGGAAATAAATGAAATGTAATTGTCCTGACTGAATAGAGGGTCCCGTTTGTCAGCACAATGCAGTGAATTGGAAATCTCTTGCTGATTCGAAACCAGCATCCTTGAAGCCCATGTTCTCACGGTGAAAACAGATCATTCCCTAATAGCTTCCAAGCAAAAAAGCCCATTGCTTCGATGTTAGCGTTTGGGGAAACAATTCCTGGCTGTACGGTAAATATTGCGCGGTCCATCCAACCAAATGCAATATCACAGAGGAGAGAAGATGAGTATTTATTAGAAGAATTGTTACAGTAGAAATTTTGAACGCACCACTTTAAGCTGTGTGTGTGTCTGTTGCTGTGGGCACATATACTTGCACCAGAACATCGGTGGGTGGGGTTGGTCACATCAGGACCACCACAGATCATAACACATTAAAATGTAGCAGTTAGCCCACTTAGCCCCTCAAAGCCTCTGTGGTGACTCCGCCAACCCCTAGCCCCCCTCCTCTCTGTGTTTGTGCGTGTGTCTTTTGAGTGTGTCTGTGTCTGGAACAGCTGGATGAAACGTCTGATGCTCCATTGCCAAATGTCACAAGTGGTCCATCCTTCTGGGGAAATAAATTGGCTCTCTCTTAAGCAGCAAGTATGTCGACAGGAGCCGCCGCATATGGTGAGAATCGGACAACTGAAGACGACAGTTTCTCCTCTGTTTTGGCTTTTCTCATTATGATCTGGACAGCACTTTGATGATGAATGTGCCTTTGTGTAGAATTCTTTTTGGGGATAAGATAGCTGTTGGCAACTCATGAATCTTTAATGGAAGACAGAGCATAATCCCTGGCATGTTTTCTTTCTCTTCAGGTGCTGCTTAATGCCTTTTAGCTGAGACCTGAAAACTGAGATATTTTATTTGGAACAAACATTAAAGTTTGTTACGGTGGCTCATTAGGTCAGGGAAAGCTGTGCTTTTAGCTCAATGAAATGCTAGCTCCAGTGCCCTAACACTGTAAAAATCAGGGGATGGCATTGCACCTGATTGCTTTTGAAATATTTCTGACTGGACCAAAGTAGTGGAGCCACTGACTGATATCTCTAAAGCTATGCAGCTTAACATTCACTGTTTAACACTAATTAGCTCTAAAACATTTGACACACTGCATAACACACACCACACTCCCTATTTCACTGAAATGACCTGTTTCCATGGAATGCAAAACATTTTTGAGTGCAAATCAAAATGTGACATTTAAGATCAGGAAACAAGTGAATAAAAAAGGCAGAGGCTGTAATATTTATGTGCTGCTCAGTATTTCAGGAATCCAGAAGTGCTCTTTTTTTCTTTTGCACAGCATATAATATATTTTTATTATACCAATAATATCTTTGTAGACCTTATCTGCCACTAATATTTATACTGTAGAATTCCTAGTACTGGCAAATGACACACGGTCAAACACACTCGCAGTTCCTCCTCCCCTGTATCACATTTTGCATCACACACAGTGGGTTTCCTGTTGTCTTGCTATAGGGTTGCAATGCTGAATAATTCAGTGTCATTCCTAAAAACAGTTAAGCACAAACATAAGAAGAGCGCTTGCTTTGCGAGACATCTCTTCATCTCATGTAGCACACGGTAAACATTATACCTTAGGCATGAACACTGCCCATTTTCTTCACTGTGAAAACTTCAGAGGAACACTTTCACTGTGTTCTCCTTTTGTCTCCCCGACGTTCTGTCTTTTCATGATACAATATGGGGAAAGCTCCCCCATCAAAGCTTTTCACGCCGAGATGGCCCTCGTTCCGTCACCTTTCTCATGAGACTGTGGTTGGATCCATTGCATTCACTTTTCCACTTTAGCTTTTTCTTAGTGCATGGTGCAGCCACGGTTAGTAAGCTCCACTGAAGTCATCGCAGCAGTTTTAGTGGTCTTGCCACGCTACCTCCCTGTTGGGTTCAAGGGCATATGCCTGTTTCTTATGGCGGAGAAGACTGTGACCAGTGAAATTAGCCTTTCTTGCAGTGTCTGGTATAGCGCTCACACAGCCTCGGGAAAGGGCAAAAAAAAAAAAAACTAAAAATAGACTGGACCTTAAATCTTGTAACTGTGTGAAGTCAGATGCCTTATGCTATGTAATGCCATGAAAAATCACATTAGCGCTCTAGTGTATGCCCAAGATTGGAAACTTCAGAATAATTTCTGCAAACATTAGCGACTTCATCCATGAAGACAACTTAGATGTTTTTCATAACATTGCATGCGATTTAATAGATGCTTTTTTGTATGGGTTCATGGCATTTTCTTCTTAACATGCATGACAGCTGGAACAGTTGAATGCCAGATCCTTGCACATCCTTTCTGTGCCTCCGATAATACAGTATACTGTATAAATGATATTAGGGATTCATAATACATTTCCCTGTATTCATTCACTGTTACATTCACCATTGTTTTGTTTTTTTTTAAATGTTGATATTTGGACTGTAGAGTGTAGTCTTGCTCCAAATTCAGTGTTTTGTAGTTTTGCTCATTATTCACAGTACCCTTCAGTTCTTTCCAGTTTGCATAAAATAAAGTTTAGACGCGTTCCTCTATCTGTTTTCCATGTTTAGCATATTTTATGCAGGAGGCCAGCTGGGCCTGAGACACTATCAAGGCAAGGCACAGCTGGGGAACAACACTTACCCAACAGGAAGATAAAGACCTGCCTGGTTTGAAAGAAATGTGTCCATTTACTCAGCCCTCCCCAGTGTTAAATCTGTATACATGGGAGCGAATAACTGTATGTGCTTGTGTACATGTGCTTATGAGCATCATGGGGAACTGGGTGGCGAAGGCTGGCTGTATGGATAGGAACCAGAGAGAGGAAGACTGATGGCCCAGGCAAAGATGTATGCTTGGCTGGAGAAGTTAATAAAATTGAAGCTGTGTTATGATGAATAAGGAAAGGGCCATAAAAGAGAATGTATGTAGTGAATCTCCCTGGCGAGCATTGCTGAACAGCCTGGTGAGCACACCCAGGGGAAGGCTTTTTAATCTGCAGCCCTCCCCAACACTTTGCTCTGCACAGGGAAATGGGCCCACATTCAGCCTGAGCTGAGACAGAGGACAGAGATATGGAAACCATGAGCTGGACATAGACAGAAAGAAAAATTAAAGCCCTGGTAAGATAACAGAGTCTGTGCAAAATAAAAACGTTTCATTGATGGTGTTAAATAACCATATTGGAACGCTAATTATTGTCTTACAAGAGAGGTCAGTGGATGCACCAGTGAGACATACACACACCCTGCTCTCCTGAGGCGATAGAAGAGGCCTCTCGTTACCAACACCTGATTGATTTAAAGGACAGACACATCGCTGATGCCTTCGCACTAAGGACTTGAGAGCAGTCGTAATGCAGGAGGCTCTGTGTGTAATACACTGCACAGCACTAGTCTGGCATGCGTGCTCTTGTGATGATTAAATCCGCATCCAGATGTTTAGAAGAGGGCACTGAAGAGAATGAACAGCTGAATGAAAACAACATGACAAGGAGAAAAGATGAGATGTAACACTTCCTTATCTCAAAAGAAGGACAAGGGGCTAAAGTACTATCCAGTACAAGTAGAAATGTGTAAAAAAAAAAAAATAAATAAAAAAATTCCTGAGTGCGTGACACACTATATTCCCTTTTTCCAAGCCTTTTAAGCACCTTACAACAAACTTCAGTATGCATCACTCCTCCTATTATACATAGTCACGACATTGCAGACACTCCACATCCACTTAAAAAAATGAAAGGGATTATTAGTCTCTCTTTAGCAGTATGTTTACACCTGCAAAAGTTTCATATCTCGGATTTTTGAGTAGAATGCTTGTGTGCAGAGGGAGACTGTAGTCTATTTCAAGAGAGCCAGTTCTGCCGCCATCCTAAGTGATGCAGTGTAAACTGAAGAGGTGTAAAGAACAGCGTTTCAATCTTTGGTTTAGGTGTTGAAAAGAGTTATTAGTGTCATGTTATTGATTGTGCATATCTGGAGTGTACAGGTGTCAGATCAGTGAAAAAAAAATGGATGAAGTTAGTTATGTTATATGACATCATTTCTGTCACAAACACAGCTGAACATTGTGAAAGATCCAAACAAAGAACATAGAAACCAGATGCCTGTATGTTCGAAATTATGGTTCTTGTTTCCTTCCTGCATACAGTATGCAGTTTAGCAGTCCCCCATTTCAATATGTCATTTCCAGCCAGACAAATATGGCTCTTTGTGAGTAGTTATGTATCTGAATGACAATATGTCTGACTTGTTTCCTGTTGCTGGAAACTGAGGCTGGTGAAAGGCAGAAAGAATGGCAAGGTCTTTGTGAGCGCAGCCATGGCAGCTGTTCATTTTTCGCCTGAGTTGCTCTCAGAGAAGCCAGTTACCTTGCTGATGATAAATGCCTCTGTACGCCGAGCTGTCTCAGAACTCCAGCAGCCTTTAAACCCTGACAGCCGGCGCAGCCTCAGCCCCACAACCTCAGGCCTCCAACCTCAGCCTGTCCTTCAGCGCAACAAATCAATGGCAGTCTTTCCACGCTCGAGCCAGCGGCTGCCTCAGCCACGGCTGCCTACGCAAAGGGCCTACTAAGTAATATGCGAGGTAATGCTCATGTGCAATGACAGGTGAGTCCTCCATGACAGTGTGATGTCCTAGGGATCATCGCCAAGGCAACGTGTATAGCCTGGGAAGCTGGCGTCTGTGGTTGAGAGATAGAGTGGGCTGTGATAGGGGAGGTATTGGGATGACGGTGATTGCTATCTGCATGTGGACGAGCAGACATCTGGACATGATGCAATCTCTGATGGAGCGATGAGGCTGACCCTCTACCTTCATTCCAGCCAGCTCCCTTTAGACGGGCCACTGCTGTTTTTTCCATAATACCTTGAATTCCATTTGTCTTTAGCCCACCATTTAAGTCCAACCGCTGTGTACTTTTCCACCTTCTCTCTTCTCTGTAATCAAGTTTTTCATCTTTCCATCCATCTTTCCTTCCTCTCTCGCTCTCTAATTCACTTCTCTCATTCACTCCGGTCTCTCCTTTCTGCTTCTATCTACCGCTTCTCCTCCTCTTCATCACTAGTCTCTCCCTGCGAGTCGGGCACTGGGACAGGAGATTAATGATGGTTGTGAAGCTTTGGCACTGTCTCATTTTCTATTATGAAAACGGAACTGTCTCAGTTGGGCTATATTTGGTTTGGTGGCGATGGCAGCAGGAATTGCTCTGTTAACGTTGAATTGAATTTGTGTATCATGTAAATAGAGAAAAACAGCCATTCAGCACGTAATAAAAAAAAAAATCTGTTTCAGTCTACAAAAGCACAAGCTGAATGTGAATGCAGCAAAACCCGAAATGGGCTCCGCATTTGTCAAATAAATAATAGCTTCTTCCCGCAACTTACGCACCTTTAGTGAGAGGGCATTCATTTTTAACCACTGGTTCTCAATTGCAGTCATTTGGAAAAGTGGCAGTATCTTTTCATTTCTATTTATTCCTGCCAGCTAACAGTACCATAGGTTTGAGCCCCAGTCTCAGCACTAATTAATTACAGATTTTATTCTAACTTATAATTAGATTTTTTTTATATATATATTATTTATTTCATTTATCTTTAATAAGAGTCGATCTGCAGAGGACAGCAGCTGAGTTAATGTGTCATCTCTTTGAACTTGTTTCACTTAAAGGGGCAGTTGTTATTATAACAGTTGTGTAATGTTGTGTAAGGGCTTCAGAAGAAATATTCAGAAAATGGAAAAAATAACTGCAAAAACTGGACTTGGTGACGATACATTTTTGTCAAAGGCCTGTGTGATAAACTGGGAATTAAGTTTTAACCCTTGTATGGTATTTGGGTCAAATTCACCCATGTTTCAAATTTTTTACAAGAAGAAAAATGGTAGAATTATAATTTTTTTCTACCTGAAACTCAATGGCCTTAGCTTATTTTCTGTGATAAACATGTACAAACAAAACCAAAAAAAATGAGCTACTATACCCTACACATTTACATCCTTCATATGGTCTTCGGGTCAGTTTGCCTATAATGCATATACAAGCTGGATGGCAATCAACCAAGACTGGAACCAAAGGAAGCTCCAAACAAGACGACTTTTATCCCTGAGTCTCTCTAAAGGAGACAACATGTGCCCAGGACCCCAGCTTCTCTAGCCACAGTGAGGGAAGACACAAAAACAAATCATACTTCCATTGTTAATTGTCTTCTAGTAGAGACTGATTTCAATCATTAAACATATATGTTATGTCTATTGTTTGAAATTGAGATAAAGACAATATATGTTAATGGGCTCTGCTGGGATACCAGAGGGTCCCAAAAGTGAAGACAACAAGTGGGCAATTACTAGGTCTGATGAATGATGCTAATTAGTTACATTATGGGAAATGTGGGATTCAGTGGTTTTCAACTGAAATCAAGATATCTCAGTTTTTGCTGCTTCAGTTTTAACCATTCAATTTTTTAATGTCCCCCAGTTCTATGAAAGTGTAAAATTAAATTGCCGCAATACCCCTTTAAATGTCCTCTGTGTATAGGTGGTGTTATTTGTAGCGCTAGACCAGATAAGACGCGAGAGAGTTTAGAAATTGTATTATTCTTTTGAGAAAAGATGAGTTACGGCAACACACAGGCTGACCCAAATAAATAGTATAAATAGTGTTTTTTTGTTGGGGGGGGGGTGTTACCTTGGTGCGAACAAACAAACTACTTCACCTGTCATGGCAATGCTTCACGCAATGCTTGAAAAAGAAAAAGTGTTTGTGAAAGGAGAAAAATGGAATTGGAAGAAAATGCTGGACCCAGCTTATTTGTGACCTTGTTTGTTTGCATGTTTATCAAAGTACACAACCTTTCCCATACTCCTGCTCCAGAGTTGCACAGGTCATCTATTTGAGCTGATGAATTATGGAAGAGGGCGCTAAACAGGTGATATCAAGACAATGCTATGGTAACCATTCATTTTAATAGGTGCAGCTGTCTCTCGCCGTGTGTGTGTGTGTGTGTGCACTTGTTAGCATGGCAGTCCCCTCAGTGTTCCAACTCTGGCATCATTACAGAGGCTCCTCTGTCCCATAAGAGACAACCAAGGCTTGCAAAGTTTGTGTAGGTGGCTGCTTCAACATGAGAAGTGTGCGTCACATGTCTCTCCCGCTCTGTTTTTGAAGTCCCAGATACCTTCAAGGTAGAGGAGACTGACAAGGAAAGGATAAGAAACATGGGAAATGAGATTGAAAAGGGGAGAGGGGAATTGAGTAGGAGGCAAAAATCGGGAGAAAGAGAAGCGAGGAGTGGAAGAAATAGGACAGCGAAAATCGAAGCAAAGTGATAGAGCAAAGCAGGGGGAAAAGAGTAAGAGCCTCAGGCTGAGAGGCACCAGCCCAAATATCATAGTCAATTAACATCCCAGCCCAGCACTAATTCTCAGTCTATTTCAGACCATTAATTATGTGCACCATCAGTTCCAGCTCACTTGGCCTGACACAAGTCTTCATCACATCGCCTTGGCCCCTACAGATCATGTTTTACCAGAGAAATAGCTGCAGTTTACATATTCATGATGAAATGGAGATGAAAATTGTATGGATCGGGGCCCCTTTTATGACTCTCAATTGAAAAAAAAGGGTGATGATTTTACCAGACACACAGACACTTGAAAGCAGCCACTATATTTGAGGAAATGTGTATACTTAGCTACTACTAGAGGTCTATATACTCACCAATTACCACAGAGCCTAGTCTAAAGGTGACAGAGGTCTGAGTCGTTAGCTTACACTAATTAGGCTGTAGTAGTTATTATCTACATGTCTGGGTGTTACTTTGAAGTTAAAGGTGTCAGCGCGCCCATGGGGGACTCAAACCAAGCCCGCTCTTTCAGCAGGATGAAATGCGTTCCCTGTAGCTGGACAGGTAGGAGAAATTGTCCTACATGCAGAAATTAGGTTAACTGTGGAGGTGGTAGGGGCCGTAACAGCAAATTACCTTTCCTTTACACCCTGACTCCAACTTCTTGAGAGGCCAAATCAAAAGTGCTGGGCTTTCTGTCCGACAGGTTTCAAGGTATACTGTAGAAACACCTGACTGCCCTGTTCTAATTTCACCAGCAGCAGGAGCAGCTCCTTTATGTGCCATAACCGGCAGCCCAGAAAACCATCAACCACAGTCCAGAAAACAGGCTACCAATTGTACCATATATAATATATGTACTATATATATATATATATATATATATATATATATATATATATATATATATATATATATATATATATATATAGTACACATATATCCTCTCACTGAAGTTTAGACAGGCCTGTTTGAAGGTGGAAAATTGGCTCAGAATCTGAGAAATCTGAGAAAATAAATTACATGAAAAAAAAAAAAAACATCCTTCTGGCAACAAAGCCAGTTTCAGCCAATAAACGACTGGATCACTGTCATAAACGGCTGTCCTCTCATTAGAGCAAATGTAATTGTCTTCCTCATAGTACAACAATTAAAATGTGTCAATACGTCATCTTGTCAACCATTCAATCCCTACCCGGTGCAGTGCCACAAAGTTCGGCCCCTCTAAAGGTAATCAATCGGTGAATATCAAATGAAACAGCGCGGACTGTGTGAAGACGAATGAGGCGGCGGCCTTGACCAGCCACATCTCTGGGGAGTGTATAGTTAGCCCTTCAGCGCCATTGTGTCGCCACCGGTAGCTGCCATTGTATACAGCATCAATCGATCGTAGTACAGATAATTTAAGGGAGCCACAAACACACAGATACTGCTCTTAAAAAAAAAAAAAAACGAAAAAAACGAAAAGAAAAGAAAAGAAAAAGTTGTTGATCATTTGGTGGCACTGTTCACTTCTTTCCCCCTCCGGCTAAATCTATATGTACTACAAACTGTAGTGTCTGAATTCGGGGGAGAGAAGGGAGGCAGAAAGGAGGCATTGCATCAAAACACAATAAACTGCGATGAAAGTGCCTGCTCAGCTCCACAGAGATGATAAACATACAGATATCTGTCACTACTTGTCATCACCTTCAAGAGGGGCTGTCAGCACCACTGTCAGTGTGTCCATCGTTAGATTTTCGCCCCACACTATTTATCCCTGAGCAGGTGTTCCTCACTGCACTCACAACAAATGACAAGTGAGAATAATTGGACAAAATCCTGAAATCGAGTGGGCTGGGTGAGGAATGTTTCGCCTCCTCGAGTCTTTAGAGGAAATTAACATGCAGCCGCGGCGTCTCATCGTTGATTTAGATGATTGAGATCAATTTAAATCAATGCTGATGATTGCGATGGGAGCGCATCAGTTTGGAAAACGGAAAGGGAAATGGAAAAAAGCACCTCCGCTGCCATTTCATGAAAATGTGTTCGGGTTCTGTTGGCTTCTAATGACGGCTCCTGGCTCGACTTGTCACCTTGCTCTGCGGCCCTAACAGGCATTTTCCTTCGACTCCATAATGTCAGCCTGCCACGGGACAGGGATGAATTTTGAAACAGTTGCCGTCTGTGCAGAGGCAGCTGGCAGGTGTTGATGACTGTTCACTCAGCTTGTAAAAACCAACAGGAAAGTATACCAGTTGAAATGTATTTAGTATTAATACTTAGAGATGTAAAAAAAAAAAAAAAAACTAGAATTGAATGTGAAAATGCATTGCTGTAAAATGCTGTATTTTCAACTTAGCATTTTTAGTTGAAACTTAACTGTCTGGCAGCATAAATCAGCAGGAAAAACAGCTTGTTAAAACGTACTGAAGTGAGGTCCAGTGGCTGTCTGCGATTGGACGACTGCAGCAGGTCATTAACTGAGGGGAGAGGAGCAGCCTTTGTGGGCTCTAACTGAGAAAACCATTTCTGTCTTTAGTGATCACTCAGCTGTGTACTCAGCGGCCTCAAACAGAAATTAGATGTCAGTACAGAAAGACAGCAAAAAAGCACATCGGTAAAAAGACGAAGACCCAATATATTTTCTAATACTCCTGGTTCTAGTAAGGTTATTGTTGCCCAGCATTCTGCAGTATATCAAGGCCTCCATCAGCACAGAGATGGCGGGTCAGTTTCACACAAAAATAGCTGCCGGGCCGGGGATAAAGACAATGATCCCATATCTCTTTAGGGTGCTCTGTGTAAGTATCAGACTCCCTTGTGTTTTGAAAAGATATGGCTCGGAGCAGACAGGCATTTGAGGACTGTCTGAGAAAAACAAGACAAAAACAACAGTTCAGTAAATATCCCATTTGCTGCAGAAATCACACATTTTCACGCTCATCCCTTGTGATAATTTGAATGCTCTTTCCTTTTGGTTTACAGGAAATCCCAATATTTTCTTTTTTGGTAAGTTTGAAGCGGGGCGGAACCGTCTTGTGTCAAACGCCACACATGGAAGACAGCAGTAGTCAAAAATATGGATTGGTTTGCTTTTGTTCTTTAACTCGGAATCAATTTTAAGGTCCTTTCTTCTATTTAAACGTTGTCCTCTCTGACTTTTGCCTTTTTTTTTTCTTCTTCCTCTCCTTCTTTCAGTGATTTTACTGTCAAAGATACACTTTCATCTCTCTTACTAGCAATTCATATCGCATCCATTCATGTGCTGGGCTTTGATTGATTGTGGTGAAATGATTAGATCTCACCTCACCCGTTTGCTGTAAGGGATACTCAGCGTGCAGGCGGGCAGAGTGCCTCGATTCTGTATCACAAATACAGCAACTGTATCTTCCCCCCTCTCTCTCGCTCTCTTGCTGCCACTAAACCCCTCTATCTGCCAGGCATTGTTCAAAATGAATAAGGGGCCCGAGAGCCGCTACAACAGAGTGTGGAATTACATTTTTTAAAATATTGTCAAAGCAACCATACTCCTCCATTACCTGAAAATCTAGGACGGGGTTCATTCCTCTGAGGTTTAAGTAAAGCATAGTCCTTGTCATAACTTAACACCTCCTGTTCCAGATCTTCTAATGTATTCCTCTTCTGAGATGAACTTGCTTTAGTGTGTGGGGATGGGAGAATCAGTTTGAGCTACGTTAACGTTAAAAGACAGAGAAGTCAGCGGACATGAATAAGTGAGAGGACACTGAGAGACTCTTTTTGTCTGTGGCGCAGGAATCAAAGAGAAACAGGGGTGGATGGAGAGCAGGGGGGGAAAATGGTACAATAATACACGAGGCTGATGGGGAATAATGTTGGAGAAGTTGAAAAAAGTCATCCATGAAATTGCTTGTTGCATCCTTTAAAACCTCTTGATTGATGGTGGCAATTTTAAAGGCTGGCACTATCCCAGTTTTGTGGAACAAGTGCTGTGAGGTTCTTATAAAGGAAAAACGCTCCCTAAAACACCTTAACCCAGTTAAATAACAGCTATTGGCAGTATACATTTCTGTGTCCATTTTGGTGTTGGGTAGTGTATTGCTCCTATTTCTGTTGATGACTGGACAGACATTACATTTGCCCTTTGCAGCTTTGGGTAACTACGTAAGAAAGTTATATTATAGTTATTTTATACCGCGTGTGCGATTTTTCAGTTTGAGGCAGTCAATACAATCAGTGCTGTTGCTCTCAATCTTAGTTTGTGGTTACATTAAATTGCACATTGGCTAAGCATCAGCTCTTGATTCAGACTTCAGTGTGAAAGATAACATTAAACATGTGTTTCTCTTGTGATTGACCGCCATGATTATAACAATTTTTACCTTTTGCTCATCACTATGGCAACTGTCTTAGTAACCTCTAACCTCTATATTAATCCCTTTCTTTGTTGCAGCTTCAGATTATGGTTTATAGACAGTTTGCTCAATGAATAGCTAATGATTCATGAATGTCGTTACAGTGCAAATAACAAGGATTGGAAAAGCTTCCAATGGAAAAATGAAAGTCTTATAAGCTTTTTCTAACTTCCTGTAAACTAACAAATTATTAGAAGTGTACTTTTTTCGGTGTAAAAGTACAGCAGGGTTTGTAATATATACTTGTCAGTAGTGTTTCTATCACATATGCATCAATCATTTTTCACATTTCATACACATAATACTCATGTATTGAAAGCAGTACATTCACAATCAAAGTTCCCATTTCACATATTTGTCATTAAGTGATAATGTTTTCAAGCCTCAGTCTAAGTTGTCACCACTTTAACGGGCTATTTCTGATTATCTTTCCTAAAAAACAGCAAGCACTAAGATTAATTTGCGCTGTAGATGTAATAAACAGGAGTTTCTAGTTCCCGGTGCCAAAAGCAAGATAGCTTTGATGTCAGTTAATGGTGGTTGGACCTCATCCACTGCTCTAAATCCAACAACACGATAGTCTTATTTTGAAGTGCCTACAGCGGAACATAGATGTGCGGTATGGGGGCTGTGGCGTCGTTTCACGGGTCGCAGTCTTTTCATCACTTCACGTTATTTTTAGTCTGAAGACCCACTATTCAAGAAAAACTTTTTTCCCTTCGCTACAAAAGCAGGAGTTGCTATTTTAGTAGGTTCTTGTAGAAATATGTGAGGAATGTATTGAATGTGTAACTTGGTGACAGTGGCATGTGAGATTCAGGTGGCACATTGTCCTAGTTGTTTTTGTTTTATTTTTATTTATTTATTTATTTATTTTCTGCTGGAAAATTGTGCTGCGATATGATGAACCATCCTCAAAACCCTCCCTACTTTTGACCCCACTTTTGGCTCCCCCTGTTCCCTCCTTACTGAACAACACCGAAGGAACGGAGGACAAATTGACATCCTTACAGACACCCTTTATATTAATTTGCATGCATTTAGTTTGTGCAATTTATCGGGAACTTTCAGAATAAACACTTTGACTTTTGAGGACTTTATTTCTTTGCCTATCACAAAAGAGAAAAATGTTTCCATGTTGAAAAAAGAGATATGGTGTTTTGTTTTTTTTCTTCTTTTTTGGTAAGCAAACAGTGACTTATTATCACATAATAAGCTTAATTTAAGATTCTTACAAAGGGCATAATTTCAAACTAATAAACTATACAGCTCTTGATAACTGAATTCAGTAATTAGCATATTAAAGACAAAGCATGAGAATAAATAATTGGACATTTTTGCATTTGGAATTGAAGTTGCTAAATGCTGCTGTAACAATTTACCCAATTTTGGGCCAAGCGTGCCTTCACATGTGCTTAAGAAATGTTTATAGCATTTGTTTATGTGGATGATGATAAATTTTGATCATTATAACCATTCCATTATGATGTTTGTCTGTATGTTACCCTTGCTGGGTGGTGTTATAGTTTATCTGTGATCTACAGAGCTTCATTTTACCCTGATCACCCTGCCACTTTCACTCCCTTGCCTACTGGGGGCTGCACAATTTATCATATTTTTATCGTTTCTCCAAATATGAATTCCCACAGTAAACACATCACAAAGAGCTTCAATACCCAGAACAGACGGTTCTCCTTCAGCCCGTAGCTCCTGCTCCTCATTTGACATGCACTGTTGAAGCTGTGATTAAGTCCATTACTCTCCTGTTATATATTTTTTTTTAATGGATGCAAAAATCATGAACAAATATGGATTAAAGCCAGCTTGTACGGAGCAGTAACTTAGCATGTCATGCTAACTGAAAGACATCCGAAAATGCAACGTTTAATGTCTTTGTAGAGCCCTCCAGCTGCCCTGAGTCTGATGAAAGCAAGGTGCAAAGAAAGGAGGCTTTTAATGTGAAGCGGCAGCAGGAGGAGGCACATACAGGTGTTTAAGCTACCCCAGAGTGCTAACATGTAGACTTAAGGATTTAAAACCATATTTTAGGCATTTCATTTTCATCAGGTCAGGACATATCACCATCATAGTATCTAGTCATACTCATTTAATATTTCATATTTTGCTCTCTTGCGCAGCTCTAAGCACTATGCTGAGAATTAGCTCCATATAAATTGCTATACACAGTTCAACATTATAAACATATTTGTGGGGAAGGCAAGCTTGATCCACCATCCGCTAAAAAATTGTCATCAGCTATAACGTAACTTGTCGCAGAAATGCTTATCTGAAATTTTATTCCAGCTCTCTACATCATGTGAAGCGTTTGAATTTCATTTATGAGCTGCAGTACAGAAACAAAGCAGTGCTTTCTAATAATAACCCCAATTTAATTTTCAAAAGCCTTTTTTTTTATTGTATAAAAACTCTCATCAGTTCACAGAGGTGAAATTGATTTCAGATTTACAGGTTCTTATTTGCAAGTAAAGAGAGGATTTAGAGAGAATATCTCATAAACATAATTCTCTTTCTCACTTCTCATTTTAATGTACTGTGTCAATTGACATGCTTCATATTATTCAGCTTAGTTAGTTGTCGCTCCCTACAACATAGGACTGGACAACTGTTTTCCACCTAAAACTCTGTGGGTTTGTTTTTTAACTCAATCATATTACAACCATGTTCTTTTCTGTTTTATAAATTGTGTGAAGCATGAAGACATGCAATGACATCATGCAACCTTGTCACTTCAAAGTGGGATTCCAGTTATTTTAGTCCAGCAGTATGACTGATGTGTTTATAAGAGAAGACTCAAGCTTCTTGCCGCTCGCATTAGTTCCAGCTGGGTTTTCAATCTCCAACTGAGACAAAACTAAAAAAAAACATTTTGAGAGTTTAAATGCTTTATGGCACTATATAGTCAGAATGAATGTCTACGCTCCAAGAAAGGAGTCATTGGCTGTACCCTGTTGCGCTCGATTATGCTCGTATTTACGAATTTATGACCTTAAAATCCTCTTTTGCCAGTCAAGACGACACATGTCCTGCCTTATAAATCCACTGTCATGTCAGTCAGCCACATAATTACACAATTATAAACATAATTATAAACACAATGCCATAATTATGGAAATGTGACTTAATTTAGCTGAACCACGTTGAAATTGCGATTCTGCGTTACTGAAGTGAAATGTGTGTGACACCTTTTACCAGATTAGTAAACCTGAGCTCATACAGTGAGAAAAAACATAGTGGAACAGATCTCAGAAGAACAAGAGGGGATTGCATATGTATGAGAAGTGATCTTATTATTACAGGAAACCTGGCTCAGTGAAAACCTTATAAAATAAAAGCAGCACCTTTTCTAAAGTGAAGCTTATTCAAGCCACTGTTTCCGATTTGGAGACCGCAGAACATTTGCGTGACACCATCCATAACATAAGCTACAGCTAGAGTATAAATTCTGTTTAATTTTGACATGCAGGACTTACTCATCTGTTTTTGCTCTCCTGAACTAGAGATAATTTGAGTAGACACACAATGTTTGTCTTGCTGAGTGTCTGGAAGTCTCATTCTGAGGATTAAGGGTCAGTCATAGCATATGTTCCCTGCCTTCAGGCATTTGTCCCCAGCTCTACCTGAGTTTCCAACCCCCCCACACACACACACACATTTCTTACTGAGGTGACTGCACTATACCCATTCTACCCAAACGCACACTTGATTATATTTGATCTTATTTAGCCAGAGAGGCGTGCCGCTTCAGTCGCACAGATGAAGTGAGCTGGACTCTGAGTATGCTCAGGGGGATGCGGAAAAGGCCTGGCGGAGAGAGAGAGAGAGAGAGAGAGAGAGGACGGGGAGGAAGGTCGACTCACCTCGACCATGCGCGCCAGCTGTCACAAGTGGACGGACGAGAGAATCACCTGAATCACCCTGAAACCTGAATTGATTTCTTTGAGTGAGAGAGAACGAAATTTCAGATATCTGTTGACCTCCCTTGATGGAATGTGTCACAGGCGGGCCAAAGATGGAGCGAGAGAAAGAGCACGGACAGACAGCAAATGTCATTTCGGGGAAAGACAAGCAGTGGCTTTTGAAAAGTGCCACTGGCCAGCTCCCATTAGAGACTCTCCTGTCACCTCCATCCGAATGTAAACTCCTGAACCCCAGTGTGCTTGTGTCACTAATGAGCAGAAAGCTGGATGTTTGTTGCACTAATTCCCCACGTGTTAAAACATTCGGTACATATGCATGTTTTCTCGCCGCATCTCACAAAGAAGGTGCTGCCGCATAATACGTAAGCATAAATGGACGTCCTCACATAATTCCCCGTGTAACATTACAATAGCGGTATGTCTCCCGTTATTCTCTTAGCACCTTCCTTCAAACAGCTGCTGTGGCTGGCTTGATGATTTATTAACTTGCGGTATTTCATGAAGCTCTCCAACAGAAAGCCACTTGATAGAGTCTCCTAGCAATGGAAACAATTTCAAGCCAACTTCACAGATAATTAGGCACTTTAGCCGGCGGACCTGATTTTGAAATACGCGGAGCTCCCAGCAAACACACTTATACCTCACCACGCTGGGAGCGCTCCAAGGCGATGGTGAAACGAAGGGGGAAGGTGGTAGAGGGTGTGGGGGACCTTGTCGAAGGACTTTATTTCATGTTTTGGAATATATTCTGATAAAGATAGAGGGCTGTATCCACATACGTATTTTTTTTTACCTACAAGCGTTCTACTAATTGTACCACCATTTGAGTATGTGCTATAAATATCTACTGCATTGTGGTATGGCTGTGAAACCATGCACATTAAATGGTGCTCGGACTCTTTTAATAGTTGTGGTGTTGTAATATACAGATTATATAAATATATATGTGCTGTTATAACTTGTCCAGGCAATTAAATCCTCATAAAACAGGGCTGTGTTTTTCTCCTAATGAGTAACATTGTTTGTGCTCTTATGTCTATGATATGATGTCAGAAGAAATGCCAGAAAAAAAAAAACAGAACTTTGATGCAATAATGAAGATAGAAAATGTGTATTCTCAATTTTGCTCAAGTGGTGTAGCTGTTAAAGTATACAGTGAGGTCAGGTATATTGGCCACCACTTTACAGATAATTTATTGGAGCTTTCTAATGAAAATGTGGAGACGCTAACACTGTGCGCCACACGCTCGTAAATCGATTTCACCCATGCTCGACTGATGTCAAGGTAACTCTGTTTAGTCTGTTTAGGGCTTATTACTCACCTCTTGCTGTGTACACAAAGAGCAATTTGCTTGGAGTTGCTTACAGCCATGGCATGTATGGATGTTAATGTGCGTGCCGAGATTTGACAGAGTTAATCATATTTTCATCGACATAATAGCAGCAGCGGGTCAGACAGTGGCAAGGAACCTTATGTACAAGTTTACTGTATGTTCAGATTTGAATAGATCCGAATATTTTTATGTGAGAAAAAAATCCTCTATGTTATACCTTTTAGACATTCTCAGAAGAGTCGAAAAGTTTTATGTTGTGACGCAGCTTGACGTACTTTCAGGTTCTACTTTTTGTGTATACAGTGTATGTGATTGCATTATATATGGTGAGTATTTTATACAGTCGTGTTTGAGCTTCTGTCTTATCCTGCCATTGAAAAAGAAATGAACACACAAGCCCCACTGGTTTCAAACCCACAGAGACCCACATTATACTGTAGGTTTGTCACAGTCCATAACATCATTAAATTGTTGGGGATATTAGGGAGTTAATGTATCATATGGCTTTTCTACGAGGCTGAAATTTCACTCTCTGCTTTTATACTGCCTCCAGGTTTCTAATGATTTTACCACACTCTAAAAATTATGTCTCAGTGATTGCACATGCTGTACACGGCTTTGCGTACCTATAATTGCAGGTGTATAGATAGCATAATGTACAGTATATGAACCTCGTGCTCAAAGAAAAAAAAAAAGGCAAAACACTTTCTTTCTTCTAATTATTCTATTACGTCTGTAATTTCATTAACTAAGCTTTGCTAAAAAAAAGGGAGAAGCAGAAGGCTGTCAGAGGTAATTAAAAGATAAGGTGAACAGTACAGTCTGCTTGCCCTAGCTGCATTAAGACATTTAGCTTCTGCAGTGAGAGCGTAATATCCCTTCAACACGCACACACACGCAGAGAGAGACACACACTGAAGGGATGACGGAGGTGTTCTCCCACCTGCCAACAGACCCCTCACAGACATCATGCGCACTGGAGGGAGATGTGTTGCGGTCCCATGGTGTCAGACTGGTGAGATATGAAATGTGACGGGTGCACAATGGTTGTCAACATGAATGACTCATAAACAAGCAAAACATTACGACAACCTACACCGTGGTGTTCATTTTTGCAGAGATTGGAGAGGAGGCCCAACACTATCTCAAATACCACTTCTCACTTCCTTTTTTTTTTTTTTTTAACGTTTTCTTTACACGGGCCGGGGAAATGAGCTCACTTCAGTAAATTGTTAGAAATGTGCAGATCATTTCGACTCGGCATGTCTCTGTTGTAGTCTGCTTGACCCTCAAGCAGATTAGGATTAGCACCCTTTTAACAAAAACACAAAATAAAAGTATTATTTATGAATTCATTGATTTATTGTTTATGTGAACAATGTTATGAAAAGGTTTCCACAAGTTTTATAAAAATTTTATATCCTAAGCTGTTGCTACAGGACTTTTGGATGTTTTGGAGCAATTAACACATATTTATTCAGACACGATTTTGTCTGCATGATGCGAAAGGAAAAGAAAAAGCGATGCGAGTCACTGCTACTAATAATTACAGAAAAAAACACTTGGTCTGCAGAGGCTGTTTTGCAGCTTTATAGCTAGTAAAGCAAGTATCTCTATGGCTGTATAATGAGTGCAGATGGAGAGTTTTAACGAGAAACTGACACCCTGAGTATTGCTGCAGCTACTCCACCCTCCAGCTGCAAGGATGAGAAGCATAAAAAAAAGAGCAGATTAGAGGAGAATGGTGGATCAACTTCATCAGTTAATTAAACTCTATTGCAGCTTGATGAGCAATTAATCAAGGCAGCGTGCAGAATGTCAGGCAGGGCTGAGTTCGTCGGGTGCGGTATGTGTGCACCGTACAGTATGTTCCCAGGGGGGCAGCCCTGTGGGGAGCAGCACTTAACAAGTGAGCAGCCCTAAAATTGTACAGGGTGTAATGGGCTGCGTTTATGTAAGCAGCTATCAATCACTCTCTGACATAAGCCTGCACCCTATTAGAGTTCCAGGATTAGGCTCCTCTCAGTGCCGAAACTAACTGGGAAACTACATGTCGTTCAGGAGATGCTGAAATGTATTGAGTTATTATTTAGGGAAAAAAAAATAATAATATTGGCGTTTAAAGTCAACGCCAGCCCTATCTCAGAAGGCAGAGGCAATAACAGTCAGAGTTAATCATGTTAATACGGGAGAGACATGGGCTCTAAGCATGTCAGAAATTTAACTTTTCTCAGCTTGAAGATTTAGCTCTTATCTTTCATCTGATATCTGACTCCCTAAATCTGATGGTTTGGTTTCTGTGCTTTGTCTGTAACCCCCTTTCATCTACCTCTTCATCTCTTTCAAGACTCTAAAGTAGGCTTTTTTTTATGCTAAGGAAATTCAAGTTGGCAGTTTGTGACTAAATGCAGTAAATTTATTAACGAGACCATGGGGAACATTAAAAGTCAATTGAAGGAGGCTATTAAAAGCAGGATTTTAATTGGGTTGGTCCCTCCACTAAACCTTTTTTTTCTGTCTATTTTTTTCATCCAAGAGCAATGGTACTAAAAAAGTTTAATGTGTTCAGTGTGTGGTAGTCCTTGAAAGAAAGTTCCCCTTTTTTTAATCGCAGATGCTAGTCTTATGATAATTTTTTTACTGTATGCTCCAGCACTTGAAACGTTAGAAAATAGTGTGAGAATCCGCCTCGGTATGAAGTCTGACGATGGCAGATGCTCATGGTATCTGCTGACTCTCGCCACAGTTACTCCTGCTGGGGAACTAATGTCTCTGTGACTCTTGCTGAAGGGTTTCAAGAGGGGCAAATCTCTTAAAATGACACAGATTACAACTAACTTGAGGTCTTACTATGACGGCAGCATCTTTAGATCATCCTCTTGCCCATTCAGTTCTGGAAACCTGACATGAGCTGGAGTCGCTGTTCTGTAGCTCTCCGCTTTTCAGCTTTTGCTGATTGGTGTTTATGCCTGCGAGGAGTCGGTAAATTGTGTTAGTACTGTAGCTTTAATGCATCAGATTATATAATCTGTTGAAATTACATTACAAAGCATACAGTTGTCCTAGTTTTGGTAACGTGGTGTGACACATTACAAATGGTTTTAATTGCACTTTAGCTTCTGGCTCTTGAGACATGCTCCGCTCATTCTGCACTTTAAGGCTCTGTGTGTGTGTGTGTGTGGTGGTGGGGGGCTTAAAAAAAGTCAGTTTGTGCATATGGGAGAGTTAGAGAGAGAGAGAGAGAGATGTAGTGTAGTACTGGCTGTGCTGACTGGATAATGACATGCAGAGTGCTGTGCTGCTACAGTAGGTTGAGCCTCCAACCAGATGCTCCTTTCACTGCAGCTCATAAGCAGAGAGAGAGAGAGAGAGAGAGAGAGAGAGAGGAGAGAGAAAGAGGCTGCAGCAACATACGCATTCATCTTAGCAGGATTAAGCTGTAGGATTCAGGGACTTCGATCATGTACTGTAAAAGGAGTTTATTAGAGTAGATACCCATCGCATGTGGATCTGAGGAGACTAAGGCTAAGCTGGGTTCAACCTTCCTTTGAGACGTTCTCTTTATGTTTCTGTGCTTACGGTTTCATGCCTTTCTATGTAATGACGGCAGTATTCACTGCAATTTAATGATTCAGGCTCACACGAACTGATCAGATTCAGCCATTTTTTTCATCTGCAAGCTTTGAAGCATTTTTGTGCGTGTGTGATGACAAGGGTGTGTCCACAGTATTTTGAATGGGAAGCCTCGGTGTATGTGCACGTTAAAGAACCAGGTGGCAGCATCACACAGAAGGCCAGAACAAGATCATGTAGCACTGGAGCTCAAAGGGATGCTCTCAGCAATTATTTTTCTATTTAATTATGTAAAGGCAAAATGTACAGTATGTCTGTTTGTGTTGTTAAAATGTTGGGGAGGGGGGCGGTCAAGATTTTAAGGAGAGCAAAGAGCATCCAGAAATAATAGTGCATTCACAAACAAAAACACATATGTTAAATGTGGGAGCCAAGGCATGGTAATAATTCATACATTAATCTGCCCACGTGGCAAAACAATTACCTATTTCAGATGTTCAGAACTGGGTGGGTGCCAAACCTGCCCCTCCTCTGGACCCTCCCCTTGTGATGGGACAAAGATTGCATTTTTAGAATGGGCCCTGGGGCAAAATCCAACAGCAGCACAGCTTCTGTCATTAATCTGGCAAGTCAATATAAAAAATGTTCATCTAATGCAGAATACATGCTGTATGCAGCTGTATAATTCAGTTATGGTTATTCTATCAGTCATTATATTGTATGATACCAGAGCCCCTTATCCTGTCCATTTTCCGCAAATTACTGTAAATTGAATTAAAAATGTAATCATCGACACAAGCAAAACCATGTGCATTTGTGTGTAGGTTTTTACTCTGTTTACATGCAACTTCTGTATTTCTGTAGTTTATTGAAAAAAATAATAAATGAATAAAAGATATTATTAGGGTGTGGATATATTTGGAAGGAACCTTTATTAAATGTTTCAGCCATTCTTTGTTTCATTCTTTATTTTTGAACCAAAAGCTGCTGTTTTCACATGACATATGTTTTAACACATTTTACTTCACTGTCGTCCTCACAGTACGACTAAAGACTAAAGTTAATAACCGCCATAAGACAGTGACGAATGACACGCTGGAGACATTATGCCACTGAACCCCCCCCCAAGTCAAATTATCTGTAGTAATCACTGATTACTAAAACATTTTCTTCTCTGTGTTCTTCTCTTTTCAGGAAAAAGGAAACATTGCCGTTGTATTTAATGTCGGAACAGATGACATTAATATTGAGGAGACGTCAAAGTTTGTAAATGACGGAAAGTACCATATAGTGAAGTTTACGAGGAGTGGGGGTAATGCCACTCTGCAGGTGGATGACCTGCCAGTCATTGAGCGCTACCCCACAGGTGAGTCGCCCACTCTTCAACCTCCAATTACATGTGCCGCTGCTTAAAGGCGATAAAGTGACCAAGTGATTATCAAGCCAACTATTAACCTTATCTGTTAGGATGTTTTTGTGTTGACTTGGCATGTGCTTTAATTGCTTTTTATGTTTCTGTTTCCAGCAGCTGTTAGGAATAATACCAGTGTTGGGGAGTTTTTTTCACGTCTCTGATGTTTATCACTTTACATTAATCAATGCTGGTAAACAACCCCAGTCTATGTAAATAGGTTGCACTTTAAAGCTCTCGTCTAAAAAATAGAATACATTAAAGGGCAGCCACCCACCCTGTCTACATATCTGCATTACGTGCTCTATAAATAATCCACCTCCAGAGTATGTTCACAGAAAGTCAAATCAATAGACTATTTACAGACAAATTACCACTTTTATTGTGCCAAGTAATTGTGTGCCAGTTCAATATTTATTTCTCTGCCAATACAGTAGATTGATTGAATTAAAGCAACGGGAAGACAAACCTGTAATAACACAGTCAAAGTGAATGAATACCTAAATTAATCTGTTGCTTACACAGAATTAAATACCAGATGATCAGCTACATTTCAGCATCTGTTTTAACCATGACAATGCACTTTAAATATTAATCATTTTCACAGCATACACCACGATTACTCACACACAACACTAAAGCTCTATTTGTTTTCTTTGTCATTATTGCTACTGCTAATAATGATTATTGTCGTTTGTGTAGCACTTTTCAAATACACAGTTTACATGACAGTAGATGATAAATTCACTAATTACGGCTCCGTGTAATGAGTATTTGGTTATTAAAGAAGTATAATATATGTAATGGGTTCCACACCATAGAGCTGGAGAACTTGTACTAGATGTGTCTGGAAACAACTCAGCAACACTGGTATGTCTCTGTAGAATGTCAAGATGTTGGTAGTATGATGGCTGTCAAAAAGAAAGTAAATGCCACTGCTTGTGTTGTTGAAACTGTTAACTCTTTTTTAACTGCTTAAAGGCTTTGACAAAAGCAATAGAGGATTAAAGGAGTGTGACGTTTACATGTCTGTAATATTCCTGTATGTTTCAAATAAACAGAAAAAATAAAAAACAAAATCACTGTGGGAACAAGTGCAGAATTTGCTCCACACGAGTAAAGACTGCAGCTGCAAAGCAGAAACATTTGTTGGATTGGGGGCTTGAATAAAATGACTGGGCAGCAGGACAAACAGAAGACAAATGCAACCTGTCTCTCCCCTTTTGCATAATGTTTGGTGACCTTTTTAGCTATGAACAGTGCATTCATCCAAATGAAAGAGGGTTTTATGACTGGGACTCAATCCTCGCCGCCTGCCTCAGGTGGAAAAGGGACACTAATGGCTTCTGACATGTTGTGGACATGGCAGAATGCACAGCAGGATTAAATGCCTGGACACTACTGTCTCAATCTTCCGACAACACCCTCGGTCCCCGAGACGCCCATGATACATACAGATGTGCTACACATGACCCGGGTAGAGTTGGTGAAAATTATTATTATTAATTTATTCAAGTGTCACTTACTTAAGGTTGTAACACTACAGCCTGAAATATGGCTTCACTGCAATATGAAATTAAACACCTGGTAAAACAGCATCACTCAAGATTGTTGACATACAATAGCACTTTAAAGTTAATGATTTATTAGGCAATTTATTGCCTGGCAATGGGAAACATAGCTCAGTATATTTAATATCAGTTGTTAATCTATTGTAAGGGAACAAAATCTCTATATCATGAATTATTGGTTGGTGTGCTGTAAAATCTCAAGAAGATGAATAATAATATTAGATTTTCTCCTCTTATGATAAGTGCTGACTTATAAATGCTGAAGGGAAAAAGTGACCAATCTCAACCCCACTAATCATGCGTCAGCGACAAAGCCAAGTCCATCTACCTTATTAAGCTCGTTGCAGACTAATTACATCCAATCACAATTACTGTGCAGTTCCTCCCCTCACCCCCAGCACACAGAGCCATTATTCTCCCAGCTCGCCTGTAGTTTGATTAGTATCCATGTATGCCTCTAACGCACTCATAATAGCAGCCCTCAGCCACTCTTAGGCCACTCACAGATCAACAGTGATTATAATAAGAGTAGACAGCAAAGATAAAAGTGATGGCTGGAGAGTGAGAAAGACAGAGAGGAGGAGATTATATGGGAGGGAGCGATCATTCTCAAAGCAAGAAAATAATTGCTTCACCAGGGCCTATATTGCTGCCCTCGTAATCTCATTAAAAAGTCTCGTACCGCATACTTATGGGCCATTAAAAGTCTTTAGCACAATTATTAGAATCTAAAATGCAAAGCACACACGCAGACACACGACCGGCCGTCTGTTTGTTGTAGTTTAGACCCCTTTCCTTTATTCCTTTATTATACACAAAAGGCCGGGCATAACGCAACAAAAAAAAAAAAAAAAAAAACAGAAAAAAAAAAACAGCCCCTTCTCCCGAGTCTTGGCCATGGAAGTAATACCATCACAATGGTGCTGCCAGGCCCACAGGGTACAGTGCAGTATCCTGTCGGAGCACCCAATGAACACTTGCTGCACACAAAGATAATGGAGAAGTCCCTGGCCTTATTCTTTTAATGTTATCAGAGCGTGGTGCACTTACAGAGCTCTCTGTCTCTCACTCCACTCCCCTCAGCTCCTGGTTCCCAGTTTTTCTGTCCTTTTTTACCTCTGTCTGTCCACTCCCACCCCTGTGTCCATCTCACCCTCCGTCCTGTGCCCGCCTTGCCGCGTGGTCTGATTTGTGGGGGTACGAGGGAAGGAGGGTTGGCTTTATTCATCAAAGCTCCATCCTATCTGCTCTGGTTTCCTCTGTTCTATCCATGAGCCTATTCAGCCTTTTGTTGCAGGCAGTCATCACTGAGTGTGCTTAAAAAATGGTGCAATGGCCGCCACAGCCAGAGTAGGGGGGAAAAAAGGGAGCAGAATAATGAAAATAATAGTGAGATTTGTGTAGGTTCCTCCTTTTTAATTCTCCCGGCTCCATGAACAGAGGAACCATTTGCATATTTGTTCATTTCATGTGGCGAGTGTCCTAGGGCTTGTAATGAGATAAAGCTCCCACCTTATCTGACCACTTTATTAACAAAAAAAGAAAACAAGTGAGTGAGGGCAAAGCGGGTCAGTTGGGACGGCTCAGCTGAATCGCTGCTGTCTGGCAGAGGAGATAAGCCCGGCTATCCCACACCAAACCAAATCACCACTCAGCAGCAGTCACAGGCTGCGCTAGCAGGCAGGATGAATGGGCTCCACTGCTGCATGGGAGCCCAGGGGATAGCATTGTTTAACACTCCAGTGTCCCACAGTGGGGATCAATACACGATCAGACCTTGATTATATCCACACTTAATTAACCTCAGTATAGGGATAGACTGAGCATGCCACAGGGTGCAAAGCCAAACAGATAAAGCGCTACTGTCTTTGAAAATGGAGCATGTTTTTGCACAAAAGTAGAGGATTTTGGCACAGCGGCATGCTGTGTGTGCAGATAAGCATGTGTTTACTGTACGTGTGTGCACCTGACACTCTTCCTTGTTTTTCCATCAGTTTCCTTGGCTCCCTCTCTAACAGTCTAATACATACTGGCTGTCAAGACACTAAGCAAGCACATATGTAACGAAATTAGATTTCATGATGAATTAATCAGGGAAAATGCCATTGTAATGAGCAGTGCTCGTTTCCAGTCTAAACTCCTCTGTCCTCGCCATCTTCCCAGCAGCTGTAGGCTAACTGTTCTCCGGAGCCCAGTTTGATGCTGACCTCCCCTCAGATGAGGTGTCACAGTAGCAGGAAACGGAAAGGTGACATAACTAACACCCCATGACTGACAAATGGAGGTGATAGGAATTGACAAAGCCTGTGAATGCTCCATGACAACAGCAATTAATGGATTATTCATTAATTTAACACGTTCAGAATATAAGGACGTACAGCTGTCCATGCGCTCGCTTGTTTGTTTATTGGTTTATTTGTGTGTTATATTGCCATCATGCACAGCGCTTAGGAGAGTTAGGTGGTGCAGAGCTACCACCAGGCAGTATGGTAGACATTACATAAGCCGAAAGCAACTGGAGGCTGTTGTGTTTTGCATCCACCTACCTGGAAGAAGCATAGTGATTTTCTAGCGACAGCATAAATTAAATACATTGTTCAGATATTTTTTGTTGTTTTTAAGTAATAAGTTTGGGGAAAGGACTTTTTTTCTATTGATAACAATGTGAAATGGCCATATACCCACTAGAGCACCAAATGTATATCAATCCACAGCTGAAAATAGTCCCCAACAAATGTACTATTTGCTCCTGGTTGCTAAAAACTGCAGTGCCCAGCTTCTTAAATTTTTTTTTATTATTTTAAAGATTTTAAATTATGTATTTATAGACTGTTATGAAAATTGTTGTGTTGGCCAGGTAGATGGAACATATTGTGAACATATTGTGGCTTTTGGTCTTTTCATAAGATTTGTTGACAAAGTAAAAGATAAAGAATGTCGCCAGCCTTGTTCTTGCACATCAATTCATCATCAGTCCGTATGAGTACAAGTGAAAAATTGATGGAGGAGGAATCGTATGGCAAGATGAAAAATAGGTACATTAAGTGTGTGTCCTGAATGTACAGTATCACTTAATATGACTGGACATTGTTTCAGAAATGTGGCTCACTAAGGAACATTTATGATGCACTGATACAGACACAGTGTCCCTGACTGGCTTTGTTGTAATGCAGAATGTATCTTTCTGCGTCAACGCTGAGTGTTTCCACTAAATCTCCTTCACAAGCCTTTGTGCTTCAACCTGGCACAATCAACTGCAGCCAAATTCCAAGAGCTGTATAGACAAGCTTTAAACCCTTTTCTGTGTAGCTGATCCTCTACAGTAATTCAAGCTGATGCGATTAAAAAAATGTCTTTTTATGCGTCTTCTTACCTCTAAGACCTTTCATCAGGCCAACTGTGCATCTGTTACAAGGTTACCTCCTTTCCCTCATGTCTCTGCGATCCTTTCTCCCTCCGAAGCTATTCTCCACCAAATCAGTCTTAGCCACCGGATCTTTTATCTGCCAGAACTGAATTAATATAGTTGATGGGACAAACATTGTCAATCTGCCGGAACAATGGCGCTGACTGAATTCAATCTCTGCAGACAATACCAGGGGAAAAGCACTCGGAGACAGTGCCACTTTGCTGAAAGTCTTCTGTTCTGGAGAGGTTATTGGCCTTGACAAAAGGGTGATGCAGAGTTTGCCCTCATTAATGCCAAAGTGCCCCTCCAATCTCAGAGTGGAGTTTTTCTGCAGCTGCTATTTCCCTCCTCTGACATTTGTTTGGCTTATTCCCTGAATAGTTTTGGAAAGCTACTTTTCCATAGACTCCAGCATCATCTATGTGCAATATTTAGACAGTCAAACTCAAGGCCTTTTCCTTTTTTATGACTCGTAGCTTTTGTCAAAGCCATTTTATGAAATATTTTACAGCGTATGTACCTTGTACCTTGATATTGTCTTCTGACTTTCCTATGACAAGATGTTCTGAATGTATACTGTGTTAATTGTTGTATTGCAATTAGCTTATTATCTCTTGTCAATTAGGCTATTTATAAATGGGGTGGGCATTTGTAATATGTTAAATTGTTTTATCCTTTAAACCATAAAAGGTTGATTCAATAATAAATTTAAATGATGGTCATTTTGAAAATGTATATAACTAGTTTAAAAGCCAGTTAAAAAGACAAAGATGGAAAAGATAAATGGGATGGAAATATTTGGGTAACGATTTTGTAATGGACATGTAAAGTTGTGATTTGGGTTGGTTTATAACGTAGCCCTATTAACTTAGATGAGACATTTGCGTGCTTGTTCACTTATTTTCAATTAATATAGGCCTAATTTGTTGGCTAAAATAAAATAAAATGAATGAAGTTTGTTCAAATAATGTTTCAGTAAATATTGTTTTTTTAAATTTACAAAACTTTTTAAATATAAAAACCTTGTGCAGTTGTATAGCTCCAGCATTAAGTATGAACATTTAACCTTTGACCTTACAGATTGTAACCAATGAAATGTCTCTTTAAACTTTAAAGGCAACAATGATAACGAACGCCTGGCGATTGCTAGACAGCGAATCCCATACCGACTTGGTCGAGTAGTTGACGAATGGCTACTCGACAAAGGTAAAATCACTGATTAAATAATTTAAAAAATAATTTGATCATAACCAAGTTGTAGAAATATTTTGTAAACAATAAACATAAAAAATAAATGTTCAGTAAAACATTAAAAACAAAATGATTTGAACAGTTAAATTTAGTTTGCAGTGTTTCATACTTTTCATAATAATGTATTTATTTTATAGATGTCAGCTGTTTTAATACGTGTTTATTGTCAACTTAAGGTTAAAGGGACTGTAAATATGAATTTAAATCCACTTACTGAAGTAATATAAGCATTGTTAAAATGTCTATAAATTACTGTAGCATCATCTAAATGATAAATTTAAAAGTTCTAGTTCATTCATTAGTTGCTAAGTGTTATTTGAAACACTTTTGAAACATATACAGCACATACAGTAAAGTGGTAAAGTGTCATTTGATCTATTCTGATTAAACTGCTAGCAATGATAAATAGAGTGCAATACGAATTGGCATCAGAATTTTGAGTCCCTTTAACAGACATTGTAAATATGTATAGGGCATTAGATCAAGGAACTGTAATATAAAACAAACTGAGTGCATGCTTTGTTTTTTATAGTTCAATAACTAATTCATATTTTTCACTTAAAATGTGAAATGAGCCCTATCATTTCTGTTTTGTTTGTTTTTTTGTTTTGTTTTTTTTCTCTGTTTTGTGTTATGAAAGTGATGTCATAAAATGTGATTTGTTTTTCCATGTGCCCAACCATATCTGTTTGATTTTGATTTTCCTCGGTTGCTTTTGCTAAAAGGATGTGGAAGTATGTCCCGCTTCCTGTGAGATTTTACATGAGAAACGTCCAATTCTTGAACAGCCTGTAGCCATTTTATGCATATATACATAAATCTATATATATATATCTATATATATATATATATATATATATATATATATATATATATATATATATATATATATATATATGTACACACACACATATATATACACACACATATATATAATGCCGCTTACGAAGTTTGTAAATCCTGAACTATTAAGTAAAATGTAACATAACATAAGCCAAACATAATAAAATATCTATGAGCTTTGTTAGACAGATGTTTTATATATTTGTCTTTTTTCCTAGGCAATTTCCTGCAAACAAATTGTCCATTTATATTACTTTCAAGATTATAGTATTTCCTTGAGTAGATAAATCTATTACATACCCATAACATCACTGACTAATCGCTTTTCCTGTTATTTTAGATTAGACTGGCCTTTTAGCAAAGCTGCATTGATTTTCTAAATTCTGTGTTTTTATTTTACATGTTTTTCTTCTTTTTTTTAGGCATCCTCATCATTATAACTGCAATAAATTACCAGGGTTTGCCTCTCCAACCTGTAATTTATTGGTCTCATTAGCCAATGGGCAAATAATCTGTCTTTCTGTCTTTTTTTTTTTCGTGTTCAGTAAAAGTGGCTGAGTCAACAGTTCAACGTTCTTGTATATATGTAACATTGTTTTCCCACAGGGCGGCAACTTACAATCTTCAACAGCCAAACCACTATACAGATTGGGGGCTGGGAGCGAGACCGGAGTCGATCCTTTCAGGGCCAGCTTTCGGGCCTCTACTATAATGGCTTGAAGGTGTTCAACATGGCCGCGGAGGGGGACCCCAACATTAAGATCCAGGGCAGCGTGCGGCTCGTGGGGGAGTCGCCCTCCTCTATCACGCCCCAGTGAGTCGAGCACCACGGCTAATCGCTCAGAGACGTCCACGTCCATCATGGAGATCACCACCACCACGGCATCCAGCAGGCGGGTCAAACAAACGACACCGCGAGAGCCCCAGCAGGTAAGATCTTTAAACGATTCTGCCGTAAGTGACTTCCACTCATGTCATCATTGTCTCAACTTGATCCATTTGGAAATACTCGGAGCGCACAGCACGAGGCTAAGCACACCGTGGATTGACATTACATATGACATCATTATGCTCTTATATAGTGGAGCGTATGCCTCACTTTATTGTGTCGCGTAGACAAAAACTGAGGGAGAATAAGTCCATTGTTCCACCATTGGGAGCAGCACCACAGGCAGACTGTCAAGCGTTTCTCCCAGCGCGAAATCAGATGTTGCACCGTGTGGTGTGCATTCGTGTGTGTGTGTGTGTGTGGTAGAGTGATAACCATCATAGAGGTCCTCCATCATCTTTATCTGTCCTGCATGAGCGGTGCAGCATCTGCAGGAGCATATTACTTCTCAAATGTCACAATGTGTGACTAAACAATGCAACACAAAGCTTGCGTGCTATCAAATGAAATGGCAGACTGTTCTCTCGCGGTCCTTTTGCCAAGAACAGAAGACATTTCCTCTTAAATCTGATGCAATACAGCAGCAGCAGTGGATTTTAAATCAGAAATAATACTTATGAAATTGTGTTTTTATGCCATTTAAAAATTTCTCAGCGTGTTATTTTGAATAACTACAATACTGGTTTCACACATTGGCCACATAAGAATCAAATTCCTGCTCCATGTGTAACAGCTGTAAATGTTTCCTCCCTTACATTTGTCTGAATTTCAAAAGCAGTGACTTTATTTACTGGCATCATTGCAGCGGGAATTAGCCTGCAACAAGCTGATAGAACTCCATTAATATCTAGGAATACCTGCAGACAGAACAGAAGAGGCTATTGACTCATTTAGGTCACTAAGAAAAATAGTTTCAGCGGATTGTTTTTCACCACAACAATGGGAAGAGTCAGAGGGTAGGAAATGCCTCAATGTGTTGTTGTTACAAAACAGAAATAGAGGCTCCGTGACCCATGGGAAACGTTCAGCCCGTATTAATAATCAAAAGGCATGCTCATTGATAACTGTGAAACTTAATTGTTCACAGAGCAAAAGCAACTCAGCTCATTTTTACATTATATGAAACGCTCGAGCTCTGATAGGAAGCACGTGAGAAGTATTTATGGCGTGAAAACACCATGAAGATGCTGAGGGTTGTACATGCAGGGAGAACAAAGTTAAAATGTGTGTCAGAATTTCAAATATTCCGTGAGTCTGTTGCAGGGAAAGCGTATACATAGTAGCTAAAATTAGGTGAGGACTTGTAGACTAAAATGACCCTATAATCAGGGGTTAATCAGCTTTTACAAATATAGTTTAAAATCATTTTGGATTTAACTCATTTTGGATTAATCGGCTTGGGTAAAGGAAGATTATAGCATCTTCAGGAGGGGGTGGGTTTAACTTCACATTGAAAAATACACACAATCAAAATTATTTGATTTTAATTCCTTTGGACAGATTCTATAACTTTTTTCTCTCTGTCTTCCAAAGACAACAATTAATATGCACTCAGTCCATGTCAGAGATTTCAAAAAAGATTTGTTTCAGTGCCTTCAAAGTCGTGCTGTGTTGATTAGAGTTATTGTGACTCGAATTATGTCATTTAACCCTGTTTGAATATTTATTTTGACATTAAGACCTATTGTCCGCCTTTATGGAAAATGAAAGAATAAAAACGCCTTGACCCTCGAACGTCGGAGCATCTATGAAGCCTGCTTTCAGAGTTTTTTAAAAAGATCATATTCGAAGCAAAACAAAATGTCTAGTTATCTTTCAGTTTAGCAGACTGTTCAGCCCACAGCTCATGAAATGATATGACAAGCTCCTGCAGATAATTCGCACTTCGTTTTCATCTTAGCAGCAGTAAAGAGCCCACATTACTGGTGGTCCCCTAACTCCCCTCCTAACTCTCTCTCTCTCTCTCTCTCTCTCTCTCTCTCTCTCTCTCTCTCTCTTTCTCCTGCTCTCTGACCTGACCTGAGACCATCAGAACAGTTTGTGTAAGGGTCTGCAGATGCTGACAAATAATACAATCATAAATATTGATCCAGTGGAATGGTTTTCTCTCAGACTCAGCATGGTTCCTGGACCGTTTCAGGGGCATGTAATGCAGGTGAAATATCATACAATATACTATAATTATGTCCCAGCTCCATGCGGTGTTGTGAATGGCCACCAAGGAACCCAGAAACTGATGGAAAGGAAGAGGCTTGATAAGATGGATACCCGTCTTTTTCAGGCCTTTTCACCTGAAGAGAAATAAAATGATATAAATGGCTGTGACAATTCAGAAATGCAGAGCATTACAGAGATATTTATTCATTTACATTTAGTTTCTGCTGCAGATGTGATCTGATGTTTGTATATCTGACATTATGGCATTATGCTAACCAGATTCTGCCTGAGTAGTTTAATCAATAACCGTTTACTTTGTAGCAATCGTGTGTGCTGTTATTGGTTTTGATGTAAGCAGCATGAGGTACAGTTCAATTCTATGACGAAGCTTGTATTGAGGATCTTGCCTATTGTTTTAAAAGTATGTGGTGTATCGGTGAGGCTGGCGGTGATGATGTGATGCTTTTTGGGTGAAACAGATTTGGGTACATGCGTTGCACTGTGAAGTTCTGGTGACAGCTCATCTGTAAGGTGGTATATAAAGGCTTGAAAAACGAGAATAGTCAAGGCTAACTGTATTGGTTTAGGTGTTACCCAATGCATTCATACAGGAGAGAAAGGGTCATTGGATTAAAGAGTTGCTCTGTGATGTAGGCGGCGAGATGAATGAGGCATGCGAAAACGCGTGCATTGGGAGATGTCACTGTGTTCGGTTTGATTCAACATGACGACCTTCCCATGGAGAGCTCCTGCGGTAGGACATTACCGTCTCAGGACACTACCCTTCGAAAGACATCGTGTCTGGCCTCCGTAAAAAGAGATGGCGCATTCACTGTTCTTTCCCTTGAATAGTCAGCATTTTAATCATTGTCCAGCTGTTTCTCCTTCCCCCTGATGGCGGATGCAATTCAGCTTTTATATCCTGAGAGCCTTACATTACCGGGACACATACATTTTTAGTGCATGTGGCCCCGCAGGAAATGGGAATGGCTAACATTGGCAGCATTAGGCTCTAACCATTGAAGCTCAGTGACAATGTTGCTCCAGAAAATGCAGATCAGGCTGTCAAAGAGTGCAATGGATCCAAAACAGGCCTGTCTAACAGTGACAGGTAATGGTCAAAGCACTTTAGTGTCAACAAACATAAATGTTAGTCCAGTTAAAGCCACCTCTTGTAAGTGCCAATTGCTTTCAATATCAATATTTAAAGTGGCTGTAATCCTTTTTTTGCGCACAGACTAACCCACAGAGAATTATCACCCAGCTCAGCAGTTTCCCTCACCTCTATGGAGCTTTATAGCATCCTCCAGCTTATTATTTTGGTTTTACAGCCCACAACGTTATTGTTCTGGTTCACTCCAGTGTAATTTTTGACTGCAGCAGGAAGCTGTTTTTAGAGAAAAAAGCTCTAAAAACAACCTCTACTCTATCCGCCAAATAACGGTTAGCGACAGTTAGCTGGTGGAAATAGTGGGGCACTTACCCTGATATTTCCCTCAAGAGTTGATGGAGACCAAAATAGGGCTAAATGGAGAGTGAACATGGGACTTATATTCATCAGGTAGCCAAGAAAAGATTTGAAGCAAATCGGGCACGATTATGAGAGGAATTAGATTAAATATACATATACATATACATATTCACCTGTGCAATAACACCTCATCACTGCACATCTAACTGGGTGAGGCTGTGTATGTAAATACTTCTTCTTATTATTATTATATATTGTACATATTGTATTTGTGTTTTTGTGTTTATATTATCTCTATTATTTAATCTCTATCTCTGTCTTTAATTTGTTGTTTTGAGCTGCTGTAACAGTGAAATTTACCCCACTGTGGGATCAATAAAAGATTATTTTATCTTATCTTAAATCTTTAGGATATGATTAGAACGCTCAGAAAGCATCATCAAAAGCAATGCAAAGATTTAGAAACACGCTGTACGAAACTGTAAAGGACTGTTGGAATTTATCACTTTTTTTTAGATCAGAGCTCTGTAGAGAAACTGACACCCAAACACACACCTCCGACCTATGGCATCACTCTGATAGTTAATATGACCCACAAGCTAATGATTAAGTACAGTTTTATATATAAAGAGCAGGGTTAACTTGTTGCCCCACCAAATATTGAATAAATGTATGTAAACACCCCTGTGCTCCGGATGATTCATCATGATGAATATTTTAAGACAGAGAAAAGAGGGGGGGGGATTGATATGTAAATACATACATTTAAAAATATTTTGTTTGGCAGAAATCAAATTATGACTTGAGATTAGGGAACACACTTCCTTCACTGTGTCTTATGTGCACTAAGTAAACTGAAGTCCACAGGGTTGCAATGGTGAGGGAATACTAAATGAACCAGAGTTTAATACAGCGATCTTAACAATCAGTTTGCTTATGACTACGCAGAAACCCTGGTTGCTAATAGCTGATTGCTCTTGATACATGCCTTTAATGAAAACAGAAGTATGCAACCAACTGTCTGCGGTGCACAGTAACATATTTTAGTGACACTGGCTCTGTAGATTGAGGGTATGTCTTCTTGCACTGGCTCACTTATCTCCTAGAGGGTAAAGTCTGTGCTAATCATCATTAGTATAATGATTTTGAAGGGTCTGGGGGGACCTTGCCTTCTCAGGTGCCCTATGAAAAAGTTCTCTAAATGCTCTACTGGGGTTATATTGTTATTGAATACTGTGGGCCTTGGCTTATGGGTAACATTACATTAATGTCATTCTTCTCAAACCACTGGGTGTCCACTCATGCTTTATTAACAAGAATATTATCATCTTAGAGCACACTGGCCTAATCAGGAGAGAAATGCACCATGGGAAAAAACTGATGAGTCAGAATTATTATTTTAAAAGTGATTAGAATTTTCCTTGTGCTTAAGGGATAATTGGATTGATTCAATTCCAGGGCTTACAACCCACTCAAAACAGCGACAGTATATGATAGAAGAACCTAGCCTGGGTTTTTACCTCCGTTTTGATCAAATCTCACGGTTTCCTGACTCTACACTTGGCTCTTGCGTGTCAGATGTTCTCTGTAGTCTTTTCCATTGTGTGCTTCCTGCTCTACACGGGGGAGTTCGCTTACTGTATGGGCCTGTCATGTTTTAATGAAGTGTCTGCTCTCAGTAGCGGTGCCTGGTCACATCCAATTAAACCACAACGTACTTGTGCATGCATTCATAAACAATGGACCCACTACTGTACATAGACCAAGAAGTGGTACTCACTTCTTTTGTCTACAGATATCACTTGGACTACTTCTACCTCACCTTAATTTATTTATTGTTGGGCAAAAAAAACAAGTTCTTCTCCCATTACACCTAAAAAAATGCTGAATGGTTGCAAATTTAAGATATACTACTGTATATATACTTTATCTGTTGCTGTAAATATTGAACTCAAACTGCTAACCCATATAGGTCTAATGGCAATGTCAGCTGCCCATCAGCATTATCGGTATCTAGCTCTTGTTAATCTGTTTAAGTGGCCCTCAACCAAAAATCTGAATCAGATTTTTTTTTAAGTTGAAGAAACTGTAGACATTAGACTTTTTTTGTATTCTGGGTAACATTTCACAATAATACCTGTACTTGTGCAAATGCAGGATATCAATGCAATGCTTGCATCAAACACATGTACACCAGAGCCAATATAGCAATGTGTTGTGTGTTGCAGCATTTTGAAGAGCCAGTGGAAAATAAAATTAAGGAAAAAGTCAAGCTGTAAAAAGATAGCCTTTAATACCAGATGATGCTTAATCAAAACCACTCAAGGAAAAGAGATAGCGCCCTATGTAGCTGTTACCTTCCCAGAAAAAAAAAAAAAAAAAGACGAAAGCCTGTTATCTAGAAGAGCCATTGAGAGCTCTTGACATTGATGGATCCTCACCTGCGTTGCTCTGTATTATCAACCCTGGCCAGCACACATACAGTGTATAAATCTCACGACCGTTAATAGTGTGAGGCTGCCATCCACCACCAATGCTGTCTGTGGGAACATCCTCTAAAGTTGGTATTGCCTACTGCACCAATGGAGGGATACGAGGACAGAATACTTCAGGAGGAAAATGTTGAATGATAAAGTCTGTAAGGGTTTAGTATGCAGTATATTCAGTAATGCTGCATACAGAAAACAGTAGTTAAATGCAATAATTTGGTTCAATGTTAATTAGCACTAAACACACAATATAACTCATATTGATGGGTATGACATTAGTTTTATTGGTATTTGGTCTCATCAACTTACTGCAGTGGTATTGAGTGAAATAGCATTTTCAAAACAGTCCGTCTAATAGTTGTCAGGATATTTGATTCAAAGCCAAAAATGTCAACCTTGTGGTGGTAGTAGAGGAAAAGTCAGAGGATCACCAAAGTTGTTAGTCTTGAAGTCTTGAAGTCTTGAATCTCGAATCCAAGACAACGCTCACATTGTAAGTACATCAGAAGGATGTTCTTGTATTCAGGCCAATGTGTTTTTTTCTCCAGCACAACAGTAATATTTGACCTTCATCTGATGTTTTATACTTGACATATTTCTTTCATAACCTTTTTTCGCTGGGCACAATTTCAGTTTTATGGCTTGTTGCTGGTGGAAATTCAAGAAATGCAGATTATGGCCTGTTCCAAAGGAGGATGACGAATGACCATGATGCCACATCAAGGCCACCAAATTGGCCAATCGGCCCTACTATTTCTGAATTAACCCTAGGTGAGGTGGGTGTAATGGCCATTCAGTGGAAGCGTTGAACATTCAAAACACATTGTGTGGGCCATTTCATTTGCACTCACGGCACATGGTTCGGTTCCAGCTGAACTGGCTTGTAGTGGCTTTTTTGTCTCAGTCCCTGTGACGAGGTTCCAGAAACCTGGCCTCTCTATAATTCACAGGGATAATCGAAGATTTGACATGCTGCACTGCTACACTTTCAGTGCAGTATTTGGGTACCTGCTATCCTCCCTCGCCGGCTCTTACAAACACTATAATACACTATAATAAACTTAGAGTCACAGTAATCTTGTGGTGAAAAATTGTTTGCAACTAACTACCCAATAACTGCTCCGTCTGCAGCTTCTCTCCTTTTATAATCACCCATGCACTATGTCTCTTTATTGTATCTGGTACTACCTTTAGGCATTGTTGTGATTGTCTTGATACTGGTAGGGATTATTGTTTTACAAGCTAAGGCTGCAATAAGTCTGCACAGCCCTAGATTTAATACTAATCCTGCATGCATCAATATTCAGACCTGAGACTTATCTTGGGTATTAAGCACTCCTCAGGCAACTGCACACATGCAGTGCAGGTTCATTAATTGTGCTACATGATATAATGCTGGGATTTGAGTTTAAGGATTATTCAGTCTTCATTTGGTTTGAGATGCATGATATCTGCTTTTACATTTTGATCTGTAGGATGGATTTGAATATGAGGTGTCTCCATCATTGTTTTCCTTTCTTTAAATGAAATAAAATATTGCAATATATTACATTACTTATTGGATAATTAGCCCAGCAATTTACAAACAATCTCCATTTTACAAATTAATGAGTGCAGGAAAACACACATCAGGTATTCTGTTTGAGAATATTATCTGCACATTGAAACAAACCTCCCTGCAGCACTCATTTAAACATACGCTACAGGCCAAAAGTTTGGAAGCAAGGCCAATACAGGCCAAAAGGCATACAGGCCAAACATTTGGAAGCAACTTCAAGTTTCTGTTCACAATGCCTTTCTTAAAAACCAGCATGAGTTATATGTATTTTGGGATGTATTTACTGCATGATCAGACTTTGCTTTCATTGATATGCACCATTTTCCTCAATTTACCTTCAGGTATACATTGATGTTCACCAGACAATTGCTGAATAAATGTCAACAAAAGAAAAGAAGGGCTTAGTTTTAGGGTCAAGAAGATTTGCAAGAGTCACAACTTCAGTGCAAAAGTAAAAAAACAAATCACAGTTTGCATTATTCACTTTAACTCTTTGACTTTTGAGAGTCTGCATACAAAAATCCCAATAAATCTCAACTGCGTTCAAATCTCTGACAAACTACTGCAGAAATGGCTAGAAAGAAGCAACTGAGTAAAGAAACAAGAGTACAGATTTGTACATTGAGGGAAAGGAAGGATACACTGGAAAGAGAAATTGCAAAACGCAGTAATGTCTTCTGATAAGTTACTCTTTATATAATAATCATGTTTATTTTGTTGCAAAGTATACCAATGAAACTATGATCTTTTTTTTGTACAAATTTGATCTTGCTTCCAAACTTTTGGCCTGTAGTGTACATGCTCCCTTATTTATAGTGTGTTTGCTGTGTTGCAATCGAGCTGTGGCAATTCTTTTGGTCGTTAACCCTTTAAAGCCTGGATCATGAAATAATTGCCAGAAGATTAAAAAAAAAAATTTGCTACATTCTGCATTTTTATTTATTTTTTGGCTATTTTGTATTTTCTGGCAGGTATTTGATTGTATACATGAGGTTTTTCAGGAAAAAGAAATATCACACTGATGATGTAGAGGTCTCCAAAACTTAAGTATCAAATATGGTACACTTGGCATTAAAGGGTTAAGTACCTGTAGTAGAAAAGGCACAACAGAGAGCCTCCATCACCCATCTTTCAGATGCCTAACACACTTTTGTTATTCTAATCAGCCATTTTGTATATATTAAGTGACTGTCTTGTCTAACAGTGAGATGGTCATCAGTTGAATATCAGGTTTTTCCAAGTTATGCAGCAAAATATTGCTCACAGTGGTACAAGAAGTTGTTTTTGATGTACAAGCGTACACTCAATTAGACAAGGCACTTTTCTCGTCAAGTGATGCAAACAATTCAAGCATCTCACAAAAACTGTACTCTGAATACTCTGTATTCTGAATAGCTGGCAGTTGCAATTTATGTTCCCACTCATTTTATTGCCACATAAAAAGCATAGGTTGACTTTGTTTGTTCATTTCATGGCATCAGGCGTTGTACCCATCTGTGTCTGTGCTAGTGACAGCCATGTGATATCCACTCATACACTCACCATGCACACTGCTGGGCTCTGTGATGGCTGTTTTTTTTTTAAACGGCTTTTATTGCTTTTTGTTTCTAGAGGAAAGTCACAGAGACAGGGGAAAGATACCAGGCTGTTGGAGATAAATGGCATGCCGGCCACCTGTGAACTCACATGGAAAATGTATGAATTGCAGACTCTGTCATAGTCTTTTCCTAACAGATGTGAGGGTGATACAGAAGTGGACCCTTGTTTTATTAGAATTAGAATTAGTCGTGAAAAAGGGAAATCATGGTTTTGAAAAGACCCAAAATTATTATGGACTTCCTACTAGCAAACTATTACTTGTCTCTTGTCTCTCCTTCTCTTCACCTTTCCTCCTTTTGTGATTGCTAAATATTTGATAGGAGAAATGTTTTCCATGTGTTAACTTCATTAGTCTACATAATAAAATACAGTGACTCACTAACTTTTTTTTTTTTTTTTAAAGTTAGGCAGATGTTTTAATTTGGTGCACTTTAGTTAAATATTCTGAATCAAGTAGATTCTCCTCTGAAGAATTACTGACAGTTCATTAAAGCTGACACTTCTTTCACAATTATCTAAAAGATCAAATACTTTTTTTCTTTTTTTTTCTATTTTTTTCTTGTCTCATTTCCTAACTTGATCAAATAGACACATACAAAATAGTGCCTTTTTTTTTGTCAGAAATACCCCTAAAAGTCGTCTAAAAGATCTTACTTAAAGTGAAACTGATACAAACACATGCAACACAAACTGCAACATCTTAAAGTACAGTAAGAAGTTTATTTTGCTCAGTCTTCGCAGAATATAATCAAAGCTAATTTTGTAATATTCATATTCTTGCGCTGAGTAGAGCACAATGGGAAATTACTGATTTGGAGAGATGATTATACAAGTTTTTTTTCCTCTCTCTCTCGCTCTGGTCTCCTTTTCGTATTTGCATTAATAGGAATTTCTCGTCTCATTGCTAACCAAGTGGAACTGTTTTCCTCAAGTCATGTAGAGGCAGATCTTATTGAAAGATGACAACCAGACACCCTTTTTTTCCCCTCTTGTTTCTACCTCTGTGTGCTCACCAATTAAAGAACAGTCACATGCACAGCAAACTGAGAGGTTGCTAAGGAAACACACATAATATTCCATGTTAACAGGTAGAAGGACTAAGGGTTCAATCATGCTGGATGAGTCTTATTTCACTCAGGATCTCATGGACCGACTGCAGTGTTTAGAGTGTCCTGTGAGGTTGTGGTGCCTTCAATTATTCACAGAAAGGAAAACATCCTTAGGATAAGATTTCCCCTGCAATGCAGATGTATGGGATTGACCATCATGCTACTGAGATACTGTAAGCTCGAGAAGAAAAAATCGAGCGAAGGCTATCAAACGCCTCACTTCACTGACAGGTGCATTATCGATTTTTCCGGTATTATTATATTTATTATCGCTTATAAAAACGCCTGGTGTCACCATCAGTCCAAGCTGAAGAGAAAAAAAGTCAGGTTGGATAATTCAGTGGCTGCACGTGTAACAGTGACAGTAAATGGGAGGATATGTAGATGTGCAACTCTCCTGCGTGGCACCTGTGTGTCTTGCAGACCTCCCCGCCTCTTGCCCCCAAAGTGTGTTGTTGTGGGTGGTCCTGGAGTGTGTTGCCCCAGGCCCGGTCATGGGTTTGTGCCCACCCAGTGCTGACAGATGGCAAAGGAGGTAACACTGTAGACCTGCGGTGGCCTCGGGCCCGTGGCGTTCACTCCCAGCGACAGACCATATCCATCATCTCAGCCTCACCGGGGGCCATTATGAAGCTGCCCTTCAACACTGTGCTGCGAGTCCATGTGACTCGCTGATCCAGTCCACCTTGGCAGGGGTGAACACATACATGCCAGCGTGTGTGTGTGTTGACATTTGTTCTCATGATTTAATAAATGCTTTTTTTTTTTTTCTTTTTTTTTTTTTTGATAGTTGACAGCTGACAGTCTTTTCTGCAGCAGGTACATGTTCTGAGCATCAGCCAGCTGGAGCGCCAGGGAGCCTCGGCTTCCTTTGGTGTTTGCTTGTTTTAAAACTTCGTTACAGCCAAGCCTGTCTTAATAACTGCCGTTATTAAGACTGCCGTTATTAAGACAGTCAATAAAGAAGCATCTTTGTTTTTGCAGGTTCCACACTTCTGGCAGCGTTACAGAGGACCACAGATTGTCCAACTAAGTCTGTTTGGATGACAAAAATGAAACCTACGCAGTGCGAATGTTGTTTCTGTTGTTTTATAAAGTGTTGGATTGTGCGTGGTGGAGATGCTGACACTGACAGTTTTACAGCATCTTTTATAGACCATATTGTTGTCTCTTAGGAGGACATTTGCTGTTATGATTTGTAGAAACAGAAAATAGTCCTTGGCCAACTGTTGAACGTAACATACAATTTGTCCTACAGCGCATTTCTCCCACCTGCAAGATTTCTGCCATCAGCTGGTTTATAAATGGCATTCATGAACACGTGCTCCATGCCAACTGCTCACTGAGTGGTGCTGCGCTCTCTCTCCGTTTAAAAAAAAAACAATTTCCTCAAAAACATCAGGCATAGAGTGGCTTACGCATCTTAAAGCTCCTTTAGTTATGATACACGCACTGCGAGTCCAATTAAACATATAAGCTCCCACCAAAACAGAAATTATGTCCTTGTTTTATCATCAGATCAAAACCATGATTTATCCCCTCATTTGTAGAAATAAATGCACAAGGTTTTTCATCACAAAAGCATTAGGAAAGCAGGCCTCATCTTGAAGAGTATACATCTGTGTTCACCTATTGAATTTTATGTATCTAGAGTTTCATACCAGCCTGGTAATTGAGTCTACAGCTACTGAGAGCCTTAGATAAAGATCACGCTGTACACATATCAAGATGACTGGTTCTGTTCGGGGAGCAGACATCTTTATCTGATGCTGAAAACCAGATCGAGTACTGTAAAGGCGAGCTCAGGGGTGGAGGGCTGGATGATGTAAAGTAACGTCATTACTACACAGATAAATTTAATTAAGGTAAAGCAAATTCCAGGAGGCACAGAAATGAAATAAAGGCATGCCATCAAATGAAGCTGATTATAGTTTATTAGACAAATAGACAAAAGAATGAGAGGGAGATTGAGAAATGGTCGTGGGAAAAGAATATAACTCAATAATCTAAAAAAAGTGCTTACAATGCGTACTGAATTTGCTTTAATGAATACGTCAACATTTTGGGAAATGTTTGCTTTGTTGCAGACGAGTTAGATGCATAGGAAATATGAAGCCAAACCAGCAGACAGTTAGCCTAGCTTAGCATAAAGACTAGTAAACAGAGGGGAAACAGCTAGCCTGGCTCAGTCTGAGGGTAAAGTTTACTCATTTGTATAATACATACAGAAATCATTTAAAGAAAAAAAAGGTTTTAAAAGGACATGCTGTGGTTGTTTAGGGGATTATAAGGTTGCTAGATGACTTGCAGACACACCAACAAGTGACTGCTTTTACTATTTGTTTTGTACTGACACAAATGAAATTACAAATGAAATTAATTTGTGAGGTCCTGGTAGGCTGATCTTGTTAACTTCAGACAAAGCCAGGTTAGCTGTTTCCTGCCTTTGTGCTAAGTTGCTAAGCTAACTAACGTTGCCTGTGGCGGTAGCTTCATATTTAGCGTACAGACATGAAGGTCAATGGTCTCCTCTAACTCAAATGAAAACAGATGGGAAAATTATCCCATAATGCCTTTTCATTCCTTTAAAGCAAAATGAAATGAAATTAAAATGAAAACATATTCATATAAGTCAACAGAGAAAAAAAAACTGAAATAAAAACACTGTCTATAAATAATTAAAAATAGGTCCAGCCAAAAAATTGCAGCCCTGAACAGTCTGTCATTACAACCATGCCACGAGGATGGATTAGTGATGAAAAATCAATTGTCCTTAAGAGGTTTGACTCACTTATGACCCCACAAATGGTTCCCTGTTTAGGCTTACCATTATTATTTTAAATTCTTTTGTTTCTTTTCCTTATTTCCACCTTGAATTTTACTAGTGTGTCTTTTGTTTTCCTCTCCACTGAATAAGAGCGTTGCCCATTAGTTTGTAGTGGTCGCACTTGGCCCTTTGTGAATGACACATCCAGACCTGGAGGACAGGAATCTGATTATGACGCCGCTCTGTGGGAGTTACAGGCGACCTGCTCTGCTGTTGTAGGGCAAAGCTGCTCTTCCTCTTTCCTCATGTCATGTTTTTGCAAACGTTACACATGGGAATTAGGCCCGAGTACATTCATCTCAGCAGTGATGGCATCTATATTAGGATGACAAATTTGTTGCTGTCACCTGATGAGGGACTGGGACTGCATGTCAAGACGCAGGTAAAGTCAGAAAGACAGTGATTTGTGGCCAAGCTGCGTATCTCTTCCCCCTTCCTGCTCTCTCTTTCGCAAAACACACACACAGCCCCATGCTTAGATTTGTCTCCTATTTTTAGATTCTGAGGCAAAGGAACATGAAAATGAAGAATTATGTAGTCACTTTGGATTGAACCGAGCTATTTCCCCAAAATGACAAGTGTTTGTATGTTAGCATTTAGATAGAAAGTGCCGTGATTACAAGCCATTCTCTGGTAATTGCCATTCCTCCCTCACTCCCCAGCTTATCCTTAGTGTATGATATTCCTCCTGGGCAGTTCTCTGCTCTCAGGCCAGATTACTACCAAGGCGAGGTACAGACGTGCATGGAGCTCCAGATTCGATTTCAGATAACGAAAAATATCAGGGCATCCAGATGGGAAAATGCTTCAATGCTGACAGATTTCATTTATCTGAAAAGTGTGAAAGCAAGGATAAGGGGGAGGGACAAAGTCGACCATGTAATATACTTCCATGGAGCAGTGTTTATGCATAGGCAAAGAGAGAAAAGAAATGAGAGAACAAGAGGAGGGGGTGGGGGGGCGTAGGAGGTAGATGGAGGCAGATAGTGTTATGAATTTCATATTAAGATTTTATCATTTAGAGCATGTAGCTAACAGAAGGCATCCAGCCTTCTCCCATGTAATCTGCTAGGAGCTGTAGACTGCATGGCAGCCGCTCAGTATTGCACTCTTTGTGCACTGTGACTGCACGCACTCGTCCATATTGTTTGCACATTATTAATGTGTCCCCAGCAATACATAATAAGCTCTGTGCTTAATTAGAAATCAAAATATCAACTGTTCATCATTCGGCGAACAGAACGTCTTTGAGTCTCAAGTTGTATGAGAGGACGAATTAGGCGGCATGGTTTCACTCTGAGTCAGTGACTGACATGGTGATAGTGTGACGCAGGCGCTGACTGGGAAGTGGACTTTGTGATTCGGCCCACGCAGCCAGACAACTTTCCTGGTTACCTCGGCGCCTGAGACATATCATGTTGAATTTGCATTAAGGCCATGCGGATGACTGTTCCTGGAAAATAAGTTGAACGGGGTCCTGAGGGGGACTTGAGGAACATCTACAAAGCAGCGCAGCAGTGCCTTGAAGCAGCCACATTAAAAGGAGTCCTCACATAGCAGTGTTCTCAGGTCCCCGAAAGGGAGCTTGTTTAACAAGGGCACAGGCTTGTGTACATTTTAAAGCAGCTCTGTGTTTACCTCACATCCACATCTTTTTTCAGTGCACCTTTGCGCTCCCCAAATTAGAACCTATCCTTGTTCCCCTTGTATCACTCACTCAAATGCAGCCTTTCATTTGGCACAGTAGAAGCTTCCCTCAGCCTGTGAACCAAGCTAGCAATTGACCTGTCACTGCTCACTCATTCCCAGTTCTTAGTGTTTTTTTTTTTATTCTTAGACAATAAACTGCTGCTTTTACTGTATTCATTCCCTCGGATTTACTTCGACAATGAAAAATTCATCAACTCACTATTACATTACCGACAGTCTCAGAGCTCAGTAATATGAAAGTGGATACACACACATTAACAAACATCCGTGATCCTACTAAATACATTTTTGTCTGCATTTTGGAATTTGATTTATTCATGTTCAGGGTGTAATACAGCTGTCAGTCAGCCTGGATATGTGTGTTCTTTTGTGTGAAACCATGCCTGTATGGCTGTGTGGTGCACCAACTGCACGTTGGCTGAAGGTGTGCGAAGCTGCCTCCCAGCACCTTGTTAGACTGTCTGGGGTGCAGTGACTTAGGCCTCGAGGAAGATGTATGGCAAGACAGGAACATGTGGGTACCAGGGGAGGAGATGGAGAGCCTCCGACCATTCTTTTTTTAATGACACTCTGATACTCTGCCTGAGGTCCAGTTGCAGCAACAGCTGCTTCGTTTTAAATAAAGCAAAGCCTTTCTCCCAAAAGGGACAGTGTCTCATAACTTAGCAAGCGAAAACAGCTGTCCACCATGACCAGTTCTGCGTTCACGGGCAAACGCAGGCAGTCAAAACAGAAAGCAGTACCAATTATTCAGAGTTAATTGCCTTTGAGATATGCCAGCATCTTTTTTTGCATTTATTCTGGTGCTGTGAAGAATCACACTACCTACAGGATGCACTCGGTCTGCTCATATTTAAAATAATATAATGTCTCATATAATTACTGACAGGTTTGAACAATAAAAATTGTTATGTGACCTTGTGTTTTGATGTTTCTCAGATTTGCACTGTTGGAGTCAGAAAAGTCAGTTGAGAGAATGGTCTTGTTTATCATAAAATTATGGAGATGCTTTATAGTTTCGATGCTTTAAAACACGCTATTACTAACAAGTGAATTTGAAACAGTTTTTGAAAGCTGTTTGTCTCATCTGAGCCTATTATTTTCCCAAATTATATCTTTCTCATTACATGTTTTTGTATCCATCAACAAACAGGTCAAACCTTGTGATGTGCAGATGACTCGTGTGTTTCTAGCACTGATAAATACATATTCAAGACTTTTCTATTATGACAGAACCATATTTTGTATAACAGTGGAGTATAGATAACAGTAACACACCTTGCTTGGCGAAACACTCATTTTGCAGCTGACAACATTTCAATAACATCTCAACAATACATTTTCTGTAAAAAATAATAAAGCACCTGCTCTAGTTTATTGCTCTTTTGCATATGTTTTTGGTTTGTTTATTGACTGATGTTCTTTGGCAGCTCCTGCTTTGAAGCTTTGTTTATCCATTTGCTGAGAATTGCAGAATCTGATGTAAATCCTCTTCTGCGAGGATACAGTAGAGAATGTTTCCATTTTTACCCGGCTGGTCGTCCCCTATTGTTCATCACTCTAGTCTGAGTCGCAGTGGTAATCTGTCGTGTCACCATGAAGCCTTGCATCACAGTTTTTCTTTAATTGTCAAAGAGCCAGAGAATCAAGATGTTTGGAACATGATAAGTTTTAAACATGATATGCATGTTTTTGTATATATACATACACACGCACACACGCACACGCGCACACAGACGCACAGTAGAAATCCATCGGTTTGTTGCACAGCTGAGCTGTGATAGCGATAATGCCATTCCATTGTCTTCCAGCCTCGCTGAAGTCTGTATCTGTGTGAGTCCGCGATGTTGACAGCTTGGCAGACCAGGCAGTAGGAAGAGTGTGGGCGAAGGGGCCAGGCAATACACTGAGCTGAACTCACAGTCTTAGAGGCCCACACGCCTTCATTATTCAGTTGGAATCTATTGAGCATCTGGGACTAAATTATTCATCAACATCGACCTAGTTCCAGGGTGCTAAGTTAGATACTTGGATGTCATCAGGCGTGCTGATAAGAGCTGCTGCTGCTGCAGTGTGATAGCTGCCATGGGTAAATTCATCCCGTGTCTAACCATGAGCCATTTCTATTCGCTGACCCACCGCCTCCCTCTCTCCCCTTCTCTCCCCTTCTCTCCCCCTCTCCCCTCTCCCCTCCCTTCTCTCACTGGCACATTAATGATGTGTTGCTGCAAGAGTGAAGCTTAGGACAACAAACTCCTCCCAATTAGTCTGTGCAGACCACAACTCTGGTCAGATCTGGACACTAGCAGGTCACTATCACTGTAAGTTCGTGCCAGCATGAGAAATAATGGCACATGGTGTGAGCAGGGACACATACAGAATACTGATTCCTCTGCGTTCAGAGCTTTGGCTTAAAGGGCTGGTGCCAAACCCAGACGGTGATATAAATAACAATCTCAGCTATAGTATTGGCTTTAAATGGAGTCTGGAGTACACCATCTGTGATTTATTCAGAATTATTATGAGATAATGGAAATAAAAGACACATGAGGACAATACCAAGTAGAGTTTGAACACCTTTTTAGTCTGTAATTTTTCAGACTTTGCATTGATATCATATCCTCCATCCTATGTTTGTCCTGGTTTTGTTGAAAGGCCAATTGTACTAAAAAAAAAAAAAAGACCAGCATATTCTCTGTAAATTTAGCTCTCCATGTCAAATAGACAAATAGAAATGCAACGGTACTACATCTATTTTTTGCTTCTTTCAAGTTCAAGCTGTCTAATAACAATTAGCATTATAATGAGCGGAGCAAAACCCTTGGTAGTACTGAATGTAATAATTAGGGGCTAATTATTTTACTTGATATTTCAGCAAACACATCTGTAAGTGTATTACACATTCCACTGAAGTTGTATCTTTTTAAATATCCTGAAATCTCATTTTCATATGCAGTGATTAAGATCCTAAAACCTGCTCTGTTGGCATAAAAGGTGGGATTTGAATAAGCTATTAAAGACAGTATGATAGATAACATTTAACAGGTCAGAAATGAAATGTTTCAGACAAGAGCTTTAGTACTTTGAATTCACAAAATATTCTCAATTAGAGAAACTGTCGCGCAGACTTCTGGTATCAGTGAGTTCTTCCTCGTATGGTCTTGTCTGAAAATAGGGACAGCCCGCGGGGAATATTATTCAGCATCTAATGGTTGCGTGCAGTGTGAGCATATGGGTCGTGGACATGAAGATCCAGTCATAGTCAGACAGAGATACAGACACGTTATGAGGCAAAAAGGTGCAGGTGTGCGTGCAGTTTAGCATACAGGAAGGGCTTCTGTGTGGGATGATGATGCGCAGCTAAGCCATTTTCTCTTTGATTTTTCAATCAACCCAGAATTTACTGGCTGATAATAGTGCAGCCTTTTTTTTTGGCATTCTGAAAAAGTATTGGGATTTACACCAGATCCTAATGAGCAACAGATTATGGACATTGAGTAAGAAAAATTATTATTGTCACCAATCAGCAATATAACAAGAGAAACAGCTTTGCGAAACAACAAGCTTATATTGGACAAAAACCAGGCAAAAAAAAAAAAAAAAAAAGCAGAAAAGCAGAGAGGCAAAAGAAAACAGCAAGCACCCTCAGTGGAATACATTACCAGGACAGCAGAGGCATGCTTCGGATAAACCCTTCAGATGCCTTCAGTGTCCTCCTGACTTTCAGCTCGTCTCCAAAGAGACATGTTGTGTGCCAGAGAGCATTCATCAAATTAGACCAGAGAGAAAACAATGTGAAAACCCCCAGCTCTCCATAGAGACATGCCGACAGGTTATCACAGAGAAGGTGTCTCTTGCTCTCGAGCACAGTGGCACACAGAATCCTCTGTGAAGAGCAGAACCCCCCTCCCCCTCCCTCAGCTCAGGATTAAGAGGGGAAAACATGCATTCAGGGGAGAAGTGTACAAATGTAGTGCATTATAGTAAAGCCACCTCCTCCATACGGCAGTTATTAGGGAGTGGCAGTGGACAGTGTGTAGTGGGGAACAGATGAGTGTTTTTAGGGTTGTAGATAACCTGATGTCCGGCAGATTGAGACTGCAGACTAAGCTTTAGCGCGGGGATGCAGACCACGGCTTGGCCTGGACATCTCATTAAGAAGGGCCATTATCAATCCTCAGAGATCAGAGATCGAAAACCAGCATGACAGTGCTAAAGAAAGCACCGGGGCGCCTTTGGCTGAGTCAGGTTGGAATTTCCTGGTCCACATCCCCTTTGATGGTTCAATCAGTGCACGAGCCAAGGTCAGTCAATAGCTTTAATTCACTATATGGTCCACTAAGATTTATTTTTCTTCGTGTCTTTGTGTATATTACTCCCCTCACACATAAAATACTGGAGATGACACTGTACTCAGTGGTGATGAACATTTTCATACACTTTAAATGAACACTAACACCAACACTACAGTATCTCTTTTTCTTCCACTTTTTGCGTGCTTCATTCTCCCAACTGTCTCCCCAGGTTTTCTCAGTGCATCTCATAGGAGTGTGCTCTCTGCTGCTCTGAGCAGAAGCAGATAAATGAGCTGTGCTGTAGGTTCACCATGGCTTCAGCACTTTACCGCTAGATTAATGATGCTTTGCAGGCCCTGAGTCTTTGCTTTTAGCGTTTCAGAAGTACCTTCATAAAATGAACTACAGGTACATCTTTATATGCTCATCTATTGGAGCATCTTTCCTGTGGGCATGATGCTCTTTGCATCAGTAAACCTGACTCGGCTAAGCTAATGAACCCTAACAAAAAAAAATATACAGTGTGTCTGGAGAACTTCAGTGGGGAAAAAATGCCACTTGTATCAGGAAACCTAATTTTCATTTTTAAGTCCAAAATTAAAATCACCACATGCATATAGGACAGCTCCTTAAGAGAGGATCTCCTTAGATTTCATTGTCCTTTTCAGACATCCTCACCAAGCTAACTGTCAGTTTTCATCACAGTGGCTAAATTGCATGGTAAGCCCCTCACATAGCCCACATTGAACTGTCACGGGTGAAAAAGAAGCCAAGCGTTGGAGGAGGACAGCATGAATTGGTAATGTTATTGGATTTCAACCAGGTCATGACCACATCAAAATGTTGACCTACACGCTAATCCCGGCTGGCAGACTGATGCTCGGTAACGTGAATTCATTTTGGTGTTGATTCAGAGGCTCACAGCCACTACACATGCAAGATTCATTTAAAAGTGCTACACGGGGTTGATATTTTGATCAGATCAAAGAAGGATTGGACTTACAAGTGGCTTACAGGCACATTTCAGCCACAGTAGCACAGATCGACGCACAGTCTTTGTCCTTGGAGAGTGGAATGAGTATGACATTGTTTTATGGTGTCATTACGAAAGTATATATCATGGTTCCCTGTCACTTATTTGAAAATATCAATCAAGGTGAAATGATACATTTATTCAGTTCCTTACAGTTATTACAGTATGTACATGTGAAGTAGATATTTAAAGGTCAGACCTAATGGCATCATAAACTTCATAAAATACACATCAATATGTTCCCCTGTCTTTACAAGCACAGCAAAATTAGATTAATCATAGCTTTAAATTGTACATTCATCTCACACAACAACAGGATTGGATGTCTTCCCCTTTAATTATAAGATCAAAGATTCTCTTGTAAAGAGATAAACAAATATCCATATTCATTATTGGATTTCACTGTGGTGATGGAGTTTAAGGCTTCATGCTGTAGCTTTCTGACCCGAACGTGGAGACAGAAGCATATGAATGTGAGCGGGCCTAGACCTCCACCCAGGTTATTCTATAGGGAGTTAACCTACATCCAGTACACCCACGTCACATTGCTTCCTCTTCTCCGCCTTGCAAATAAATCTGAAGGACAGAGTTGAAAGGAGGGGGGAACAGGGCTGTGAGAGGCAGAGAGAGAGGGAACAAGAGTGGTAAGGTGGGAAGAAGAGAGAGAGAGTATTGATTCCTTGATTCCCGTACCACTGCCAGTGAGTGCAGAGTGTCAAGATCTCCCGCCAGGAAAAACAAATCACAAGGCTGAAGTGATGGATGTGGCACTCCAGGATCCGGCGGTTTTGCCATCTGGATGGCCGACACTGTATATCAGCCTCATGCGCAGCAAATTAAATTTACATTTGGACGGCTTCCCCAGGCCTCACCCGGCACAGATGCACCAAAAACAGCCCTCCACCACAACTCCCTTAATGGGTTTGATCTATCATTTCCAGGTCTATTATGTAAAGATGATGTTGGTCCGTGTTCAGAATGTCAAAATGATGTTACCGTCACAATAAAATCGCATTACGTGCAGCCAAATGGATGTTAAGCAAAATGACATCACCTTTAATTTCCTTAAGATAAGTCAATACTAATCCAACTTGCAGATATGTTTTGATGCACAGTCAAACATCAGTGAAATAATAGCACAAATTGAATAAAATCCCAAGTCCATCTTCGTTTTTGAGAGCTAATGCATCTCTTACCCCATTTTCTTTTTTTTTTATGTTTTGGCTGTCATACAAATGTAAATGCTGTCATACAAATGTACATCCTACATCCTATATCCTACTATTAAACATTCAAGTACAATAAGTAATGATGATTAAGAATTGAAAAATATTAATACAAAAGGGTAAGTAGAGGTGCAAGGGTAAATACATAGCATCAGGTTATTCTGCTTAGCAGCGCTCCATAGCCCAAAATCTAACCCGGCCTTGAAGAGGCTGCCATGCTTAAATGAAATGACCTTTAACGCAGAGCTGATCAAATGGCCTGAAGCAAGACTATAAAAGAACATTGCAGTATAATGTTTTACAGTATACTTTTCTGGTCTTCTGTTTGCCCTTTCCCATTTTCCAAGAGGGTAAAATGTATCGTGCTTGGCAGGTGAGGAAGTGCACTGAAAACAGCCTAAAATGGATTTGGTATTAGAATAGACGTGGCAGCAGAATAATAAAGCACTGCTGTACATGCCATGGTTTTGCTTTATTTTGGATGCTTATTCTGTAAAGGAGATACTGAATCACATTGAAAGAAATAAAAGAAAATATTGATTTAAAACTCTGCTGCTCTGCCCTTTGTTTTCCGATCTCTTTTTTAAGCTTTCATGGCTGGTTGTCCTCTAAATGTCAGAGGTGTTTTGTGATGGCTCTTAACAATCCCTCGCAGGGCTATGCAAAGCCACATACAGCAGCACAAATTGAGCATGCAAGTGAACTTTAGCCTCCACTGTTCTTCAATAATCAGACCTCATTTCTGTAAGGATAGTGTTGCCTGGAAAACTATGTAGCAGCTGCTACAGCGCCAGGCAACATGTGACCGTGTTGACAGATAGATCCAGCAGCCAAACAGCGTAGCTGTCTGCGTTCACATCCCATCTGCCAAGCTCCCCTTCACCTAACCCTCTGGAAATACCGCTATTGGTACCTTTGAGAGGGAGCATCTTCCCCCATTAATGCGGCTAAGTATTTCATGCCCTTACCATCCTTCGTACCTCTCTCTTTTCAGACAACAGACGACTTGCTGGTGGCATCAGCCGAGTGTCCGAGCGACGATGAGGACATTGATCCCTGTGAGCCGAGCTCAGGTGGGTTAGGTTAGTCATCTTTTTTTATTCTACTTCTCTCTGGGTGTGTCAGTGTGTCTCTGTGTGTCATAGTCCACCCCCACCAAGACACTCTAGGCTAACACACAGTGTTTAAATAAGCAGATTGGAGTTTTAGTTATAGTTTGAACATTTCTTAGAGGCAGAGTTGCTCCTCTTTTGTCCACCACAAACTGCATAATGCAGCAAGCTGGAGGCGATGCATTAGCTCTGTCTGGGAAGTTTCCATTCTGCCACACAGTGTGGGTTTACTGGTTCTTGTATTTCAGTGTACAAAAAAAAGAAAGAAATAAAAGGCAATGACTTTTTATCACATTAATTTATGACCATACTATTCATGGTCTTTTGATGTGAGCAGCTTAGCCAACTAGCTTATCTGGATAGCCTCAGGCTACAATGGACAGTCAGAGTTGAGGTAATTTAATATCTTCAAGCAATAGTTCAACATTTTATGAAACATGCTTATTAAGATCAACACCAGTCTTATACCCCTCCTTGAACTGCCACCTTACAGTAGGTGGAGGGGTTTGTGTGCCCGAATTATCCTAGGAGCTATGTTGTCGGGGGCATTACGCCCCTGGTCGGGTCTCCCATGGCAAACAGGTCCTAGGTGACGGGCCAGACTAAGAGCGGTTCACAAGCACACCATGGATTCAGGAACATCAAGGAACATTACGTTGCCTGGATTGGCGTTACCGGGAGAAAGGTCCATGAGGGGCCGGTGCAATGTGGTTTGGGTAGCAGTCGTGGGACCGGGGTGCCTCGACAACCCAATCCTTGGACCAAAACTCTGGCAATAGGGACATGGAATGTCACCTCACTGGGGGGGGAGGAGCCTGAGCTTGTGCGGGAGGTTGAAAGGTACCAGCTAGAGATAGTCGGGCTCACCTCCACGCACAGCCTGGGCTCTGGAACCCAGCTCCTTGAGAGGGGCTGGACCCTCCACTGCTCTGGAGTTGCCCAGGGTGAGCAGCAGGCGAAGCTGGTGTGGGCTTGCTTATATAGCTCCCCAGCTCAGCTTGCAGCCAAGTGTTGGAGTTCACCCCGGTGAGCTGAACGAGGGTCGCTTCCCTGCGCCTTCGGGTCGGGTCAGGGATAGGTCTCTTGCTGTTGTTTGTGTCTATGGGCCAATGGGCCGAACAGCAGTACAGAGTACCCAGCCTTTTTGGAATCCCTGGGAGGGGTGCTTCATAGTGCTTCTACTGGGGGGACCCATCCATTGTTCTACTGGGGGGGACTTCAATGCTCACGTGGGCAATGACAGTGATACCTGGAGGGACGTGATTGGGAGGAACGGCCTCCCCGATCTGAACCCGAATGGTGTTCTGTCATTGGACTTCTGTGCTAGTAGTCACAGTTTGTCCATAATGAATACCTTGTTGGAGCATAAGGGTGTCCATCAGTGCACAAGTGGCACCAGGACAATTCCCTAGGCCGGAGGTCGATGATCGACTTTGTTGTCGTTTCATCTGATCTCCAGGCCGTATGTCCTTGGACACTCGGGTAAAGAGAGGGGCTGAGCTGTCAACCGATCACCACCTGGTGGTGAGTTGGATCCAGCTGGCAGGAGGAGGAAGTTGGACAGACCTGGCAGACCCAAACATATTGTGAGGGACTGTTGGGCAACAGTGGAGGGACTGTTAGACAACTCCCACCTCTGGCAGAACTTCTCACAGATTCCAAGGGAGGCTGGGGACATTGAGTCTGAGTGAACCATGTTCTCTGCCTCCATTGTCGGCGTGGCAGTTCGAAGCTGTGGTCGCAAGGTCTCTGGTGCCTGTCAGTGTGGCAGCAACCCCCGAACCCAGTGGTGGACACTGGAAGTAAGGGATGCCTCAAGTCAAGCTGAAGAAGGAGTCCTGTCGTCCTGTCGGCCATGTTGGCCAGTGGGACTCCCGACGCTGCAGTTGGCGGATACCAGCAGGCCAACCAAGCCGCAGCCCAGGCGGTCCTGGAGGCAAAAACTCGTGGTCTGGGAGGAGTTCGGTGAGGCCATGGAGGAGGACTATCATCAGGTCAAGGCCTCGAAGAAATTCTGGCAAACCGTCCGGCGCCCTGTAGCCTTAGAAGGGGGAAGCAGTACCAGTAAGTCAGTCCAGACCTGTTCCCAGTGGAGAAAAAAAACTTGGGTCTGGGATGTTGGACTCGGTCAGTTTTTTCTTTTTTGACTTCCGCGCCTTAGAGGGGAAGCAGCCTGTTCCCAGTGTCAGACCTGTTCCCAGTGCATGTTGGACTCCGGCAGGGCTGCCCTTTGTGTCACCGGTTCTGTTCATAATCTTTATGGACAGGATTTCTAGGCATAGCCAGGGGCCAGAGGGAGTCCAGTTTGGGAACCACAGGATTTCATCTCTGCTTTTTGCAGATGAAGCTTGTCCTGTTGGCTTCATCAAACCAGGACCTTCTGCACTGCTGTACTGCAGTGGTTTGGTTTGCAGCCGAGTGTGAATTGGCTGGGATGAGAATCAGCGCCTCCAAATCCGAGGCCATGGTTCTCGACCGGAAAAGGGTAGCGTGCCATCTTCGGGTGGGTGGAGAAGTCCTTCCTCAAGTGGAGGATCTCAGGGTCTTGTTCACGAGTGAGGGAAAGATGGAACGTAAATTGTTCAGAAGCGTTGACAGGCAGGATTGGTGCAGCCTCCATGGTGAAGAAGGAGCTAAATCGCCCCTCTCTCAAGGTGATGAGCTCTCTATTTACCATGTCAGTCTTAGGAGCTAAGATCGAAGGTGAAGCTCTCTATTTACCAGTTGCCAAGTGACGCCCCTTACTCTCACCTATGGGTATGAACTTTGACCGAATGACCGAAGGGACAAGATCGTGGATACAAGTGGCTGAAATGAGTGGGTGAGCTCCGCAGGGTGGCTGGACCTCCCTTAGAGATCGGGTGAGAAGCTCAGAGATCACTGTGGCTGAGGAGCTCAGGAGGAGCTCGGAGGTAGAGCTGCTGCTCCATCGCATCGAGAGGAGTCAGCTGAGGTGGCTCTCGGGCATCTGTTTCGGATGCCCCCCTAGTCTTATATTCTGAGCTAGATATGAAGCCAGCAGCCAGTTAGCTTATCTTGACAGAGAGTGTAGGGCTAGTTCTTCCCCATGTCCAGAGTCTTTATGCTAAGCTAAGATAACCTGGCTCCAGAATCATACTTACTACAGAGACATGAGGCTGTTGTCAATCCTCTCATGTAACTCTACAAAGAAAAATGCATGCAAAGCATGTTTTCCAAAGCACATCAGACTATTTCTGTAATATGATAACTTGCAATATTAGCTTCCTTCTCTGGATTGAAATGCTTTGGACCCCCCCACCTCTCAACACTAGTATTTTGAGAATTGCATGTGTAACTTAAACTCCACACTGCTAAGGATGTTTTTTTTACGTGTCAAAGCAGCTGTTGTTACTGTGTTTTAATTGTGCACCTATTCTGTCTTCATTAGCTTGTGGTATTTGTTATTGCACAAACAGGGGAGTTCTCAGAAAGACAGAGCAACGCACAGTTGTAATTATTGAACCTGCATGACTCCAACACGTGATATTAAGGAGGGTAAACCCAGACAGGAGTGTGTGAAGGCTGATTTTGACACAAGTGTGTAGAGGGCCCCCACTGTTGTTAATTAAGTTCTACAGGGAGCGGTGGAAATTCATCCTGTTGTTTCTTATGTACTATTGTTCATGATAGTTGCACGCAACATCCCGTGGAGTTTATGATTGCGTAAAATATCAGGTGTTTCTCTTCACAAAACAAACATATTTCTGGTTTATGGTTGTTACTGCATGTTCCTTGAGCCCTGATCAATTTAAAACAAAGAGAAGCACATCTCCTACCCCCAAAAGTGTAAATATCTCTGTTTTTATCAGCTTTGCTTTGACAAATTGGGATTGTAAATCTGTTTGTTCCCTGCAACGCCGGCAAACTTTTAATCCCTTACCTTGCCACAAATGGAAGGCAATTAAGTCTAACCCGAGCTCCCGCCTATGAATAGAAGGATTTTCAAATGCATTCTGAAGTGATGGGAAGCACAGAGAACAATTAAGTCCAGGACCCAAGGCCCCCCACTCCATCTAGATGTGCTATCGATCAGTATGTGGTCATAAAACCTCCACTAAATTAATGTCTGCCCCGCAGCAAAGACTATCAACTTTCTAGTCTGTCTCCCTTCCTGTTCCTCTGGCCTTCCACTAGCAAGATCAGCTTTTGCCACAGTTATTCCCTTCCTATAACTCTCATACTGCACATTAGAGTGATATTCCCATTGGGCGGCATCACAATAGGTATGCCCAATGTACATCTGCTACCTCTGTCAAATGCCGCATACACAGGAGATTGGGCTGTGTACTGATTCACACTAGCAGCTTGCATTATGATATTTTTTGACAAGGGCATCTGCCAAAACATCAGTCGCGAACTGTGTGATGCTCAGGGACGCACACTCAGAGCAGAGCAGAGTATCCCTCTCCTTCTGTGATCACTGAAGGGGATTTGACACCAGAGCTGCGGGCTCCCAGGGTGGCAGCTGTCTAACACCGTATCCTGATTAATATCTACATTCAGAACGATTCACACGCTCTGCCAAGCACTCACCACATCACAGGCGGCGTTGCAGCAGATAAAGAACTGGATCCACTGTCGCCGATAAAGGGCTACTTTCTCATATTACACCTCGGCCAACTCATTTTAATGACACCAATATTGCATATCATTTTTCAAGCAACACCTTGACAGTCTGTTCTGTCTGGCAACTCAAAAGCAGAGGGCAGAGGCGCACGCTTTCGATATCTCGCTTTCTCTCAACCTTGCTCTTGGGCTTTGCGGCACATGTGTACAGTAGGATAATGCTGGTGCTTAAGTGATCCCGAGAGACGCGCCTTGAAACAGGCTATTATGAGAGCTATCCGTGGCCCAAGGTCAGCTCTAGATCATCCTGTGTATCGCTGGAGTCTCGTCCCGCGGCAGCCCCTATCAGCCGTTGAGTGACATCAATCGGGTAAACTTACTTATTGCCATGCTTTATTTCTCTTACCTCCGGAAACCATGGAAAGCCAGCGGTACCAGCAGAGCTTATCACCCGGCAGGACCCAGATTAGATCATACTGCAGCAAATTGAATCCTCCCCCCCAGTACAGGAAACCACTGAGGAATACACAGCCCCATGATGCTGCAACACATCTGATCTGTAATAGGAGGCTGGTTCAGGGTGTGTGCATATACTCAGCAGCAGGGCTCTGACAACTGAATATCACTATGACCACGATTACAGGCACACATTAATGCACCTATCTTTATAATGCCTATGCCTATGTGAAAACTTGCTTGCTTTAGGCTCTATATGATCACATCTCACCTTCTCAGGCAGAAAAAGTAAAAAAAAAAATCTATGTATAGAATATGTATATTCTGTATAATGACCTAATGTGTCTTTAAAGGCAGCTCTTATGATATAGAAATACCATATAAATCCTGAAATTTAGCTAAAAAGAGTGCCTGAAAAATAAATCCTCTCAAAGGCCAGGGTGACGTATTGTCCAATCATATGGAGAAAATATAGATGTGCGCCCGGTTGTGTGAAAATAGCCCTGCGAACAGTCTGTCGAGATGGCTGCTGATGCTGATTTTCAAGTGCCAACCTCGGTTTTTATGGTGTAAGTTAATGGAACAGGTTGTTGCCAAGCCGCATGGGGTCAGATGAAACGGATGTCTCTTACCTACCTGCTTCATTTCATTGGCATCATGCAGGCTGTTGATGGAGGGCAGCTGCTGCACGGTGACCCATATCCAAGGTTACATCCTGCAACTGCCTTTGTTGCTTGTCATTTGTTTTTTTTCTCCTTGGAGCGTTCTTGCTTTTGCTGGAAGTCCTCCATACTTGCTCAGATTAGTCAAATTCTTTAGTCTTAGTCTTTGGTTGGAATAAAAAAGTTGAAATGAAATAAAAATAAGTGCTATGTTTATATATTTATTTTTCATATGTCTCTTTAAAAATGATCATTTCCACATTTCACTGAAATATTCTTTGAGCCTTGAGTACAAGTGTTTAACTTTATAATTTAGTGTACCCAGTATTCCAATAGAATATTAAAAATATTAAAATTGTTATATTCTGTTAAAGGAATAGTTCAACATTTTGGGTAAATATGCCTTTTAATTTTCTAGCAGTGAGTTATATAAGAAGATTGATTTATTTCTCATGTGTGTATGGTAAAAATGAAACCCACTTAGCTACCACAGCCCACTTAGCTTACCTTAGGGTGGGGAACAGGTATCTTTGCTCTGTTTATATACTGCAGGGATTTAACAAGTGAGGTGACCAGGACATGATAGCACATGTTCAAATGCTTCAAATATTCAAATGCTTTTTTCTAACTGATGTTTTACTTCATGGTCGATTGGTGTAATGCATTTTTTAAAAGGAATACTCAGTGCACCACATTAAAATGATATGCCTTTAATTGTTACTGGAGAACAAACCCTGCTATGCATCACGGTGAAAAAAACTGATGAGGGAGAGCATGAGGAAGTTTGATTTCAGAATACACAATGTGTCTCCTCTGAACTCTGATTTCTCCGATCCCAGCCTCTCCTGTTTTTTTTTTCCTAGTAAGTGCACAGTAATAAAGGGGTATGTCCTAATATGACATTGGATGCATTGGCTGGATGTTTATCCACCTTTTATCTTTTCCACCATTCTGCCGTCATTAATTATATGACACGCAGTCATGTGAAACGTGATTTGTATGAAAGAAACGGGTTCCTTGTCAAATGCAAGTACACAGCAGCAGCCTCGCTGAGAGTTCTGGTAAATGCACCTTTCTGCGTTTCATAAATAATCTCTCAGTGCTTTTATTCTCAGCTCCAGTGGCCCTTCACTGTGGATCGCCCATAGGCAGGTTAAGGTTAATCATATCCAGTTTCCTTGTCCCGCTATGCTCTCTCATCTTTTTCTGTCCTCAAGCATTCTGCAGTGACATTAGCAGCCACTAATGTCTTTGACATTTGTTTTAATAGATTTAATTTATGGGTGGGGAAACAATACATAGAGTAAACCAATAAATCAAACAGCAAATGAATATTCTCTTTATCCCGATGGCCATGACTGGAATGCACCCAGCCAGGAGGGGAAAAAAAAATTAGAGTAAATTATTGTTTTAAAAGTAGCTGTGAGATTAATGAAACATTAAGAGCACTGTGCTGGCTTAAGAGGTCACTGCCCACATTTAATAGGTTATTCAATCATACCCAGCTGGAACTCTGTGTGTGTTCAGTCCCTCCTTTGCAGAACACAGTGGCATGCTCCATGCATGCCAACAGACCGCCGCTAGCAGAGAGAGTTGACAAATGAAAAACCCCTCTGAAGACAGGATGCCCACTGAATGTGATCAGAGCTTGTGCCCATCAAGCAACACTGATGACCTTCAAGCATCGTGCATGCTCTTTTGCAAAACGTATTGCCCTTATTATTCCCTACTTTGCCAATTTATGCAGACAATCTTATGGAATTTTGCCATTTTTGTTTCTCCGCACTCTTTCAGCGAGGATTATGCCACACAAGTCTTCTTTCTACATTCTATTTTAAATGAAGTGTGTTCTGAGAGAAAACAGGATTTCACACTCACTGTCATTCTTTCTCTTTACTGATCCCGCCATATTTATATTTTCAATTATTTTTATTTTTCCACCACACATCTTTTGGGTGTGCTGACATTGATGCTAACACAATGTGTCTGCTCATAAGTCTAAGTAGGGCATGAAAGACTTTGCTTTCTCAAGGAAAGAAAAGAAGCCCAGCCAAAGGTCAGTTTTGGTAATGGTATAAGTAAGTAGGGCTTGGAAATATTACCCAGCAATTCACAGTAGATTAATCAGTGAAATGTTTTCAAAAGATGCACTAAAATGCTATATTTTCTCTATTGGCTTCTCATTTAAGCAACAGTCTGAAATACCTCTGATTGAGCACTTGCTGTCTTTTTTCAGCCGAGACATAGAATTTGTATCACATACATTGTTGGCCATTATGTTGCTTTTTGAATGTGATGTAGTCTCCAGGAAAAGAAAAACAACTTTTACTACTCTGTGTTTGCTATATGCACTGAGCCTCTTAATAGGTTATATTTCTTTCCAAGTACAATAGGCATAAAAAAAACATAAGCGATAGCTATTTTTTTGAGTCTTTAGTTTGATTGAAAGTATTTCTGTTTTTCTGGATTTCAAATGCAGAGATATTGGAATAACGAACAAAAAGGAGTGCCTTCGCACTTCATAGACACAGTTTACATAACAGTTTGTGTCAAAGTGTTTAAAGAAAATAATAATAGTGTGAGTCTGCAGTTTAGATCTGATTATCTGCTGGCAGCAGAAGACTTTCAGCTGTTAGGCAATGCTGCCAACCCAATGGAAAGCTCCTGTGTGGCTATGGGCCCCCCGTATATACCACAAATATAGACCCAACGAACATGTAACCTGACTCTCCCAGACTTGTGCCGTTCAGACCAAGTAAGCTTAACCATCTTCTTTCATCTTGCTTCTTTTAGTGGAACCCCTCCGGGCAAAGGCTTAAACTGCACCGCACCTTTTACTGGGCTAATTCAAACACCTTTTAATAATTCTCACTTGGACCTCATTTCATGCTCACTCAGCTCTCTGTTCATCATCCACCATCAGCATGAGCAGAGCCACTTCAGACTCACACATGCATCCTGTCAGCAGGCAGACTGCCAGCATGTCACAAGTACAGGGTGCTTGCATCACTTCTCGAGGACACTCAGATAATTAAAGAGGGAAGAGGGATTTAATAAGTGTTTTGGCTCTGCTGCGGTTGATACAGTGACCTGTCTGCACACTGATCCCCAACTATATGATGACTCTGACAGCTTGTGATTATGGCTGGATATGTGAAGTAAGAAGATGGTATAACACTAATCTGGCTGAATAACAGCAATGTGTCACTGAGCATGCCAACTAAGCCCGGGTCGCTCAGAAGGCATCCCGCAGCCTCACCTCCCTCCAGCTTACAAAGTTGCACAATGCGGCGCTCCTGTTTATCAACTGTTGCAGCCAAGTTCACGCAAAATCTCTTTAAAATGACCTCACTAAAAATAGCTCTGTTATTTTGCCTGATGCATAAACTCCAGCATTGCCATATTGCATCCATCTACAAAATGCATCGCCGGTGTGTACTCCCCAAAACTGTTTCGACCCATTACCATCACCAGTTAATGAAAGGTCAAGCCCAGTGTGTCCATTCAGTATGCCCTAAGTAGTCCTGGTTGCTCCATTACCTCTCAACAAGCCTCATGCGCACCTGAAGCAACCCCCCCTCCCTCGCCCACGGCTCCACTCTCCCTGTTTTCCATGGCCCCCGTCAACCTGCTCACCCTGCTACAAATTACCAAACAAATGAACCCTCTCGCTGGAGACAAATGAGGAAAAATAGTCTTTGAAGAGGACCATTTATTCAAATCCCGCCTGACAGTGTGGAATCTCTGATCCCATTCCTCTCCTCGAGGGCACATGGCAAAAAGAAGTCAGGCAAAAAGAAGGAAATCACATCAGGCATTTCACAGGCTTTCAAATGACAGGTTTCATTGCGTCAACGCTAATGTCTCCGAGAGGCAAGCTCATGTATCCGTGCTGAAGAACCCAGGTAGAATTAAGAGAAAAGATGCTGTCAAATAAAGCCTGCATTAACCAGAACATTGAAGCCAAACCAATCTCAGTGTTCATGTCATTGCACACTTCAGTGCCTCCCTGTATGACGAATGCAATTCCTGGCCAAGCTATTTCATTTTTTTCACAACATTTATGGTTCAGGGTTGTATGTAAGATCATCTGTGCTTCTGTGTTTATGGTTTCCTTTGTGTATATCTTCCAAAGGAATCTCAGCAAAGTCTTGGTAAAAGCAAATGATTTGTGACTAAATGACTGAAACATTAACTGTTGTCCTTGTGAATAAAACAGCAAGGACTTTATGATCGTCTGGGTGCGATACTGTAATTTAAGTCTCGCTCTGGGATGAGATAGAGAGGAGAAAGTTATTCTGGCAGCTTTTACACAACTGCAATCCCTCAAAAGTTAACCCCCCTGAGTTTACCTCTATCGCTTCACAAGTGCACCCCCGCTATGCCGCCACGAAGCTAGGCGCCACTTTAAGGTCATTTTCCCCATGTCTAATTTTACCCTTGGGTACGCTCGAGTAGAGCGCATAAGAGCAGCCATCATTTTAAACACTTGTTTCAGGCACTATTTCTTTCTCAGTTTATGTGCCTTCATTCTGAGGTGATGGAGTGCTAATGAACAGACAGGCAGATGCATTTTGACTGAGGTGTTATGAGGCTTTCTCGAAGGCCCCGCGTCTGCCTCGTTACTTCGCCTGAACCCACCTCGAGGTAAAGCAGGGCAGGGTGCACAGCCAGACTCATGGGTAACAAATGAGCCATATCATCAGGTGTATCGGTTAATCTAAGGGACTAGGAAAGATCCCTGCGTGCCATCAGGGTGATGCTTGATAGACACTAGATGAGACTGAATGCAAGCTAATGAGCTGTAATGAATGCTAATCTTTTTAGACAAAACATGGCTGTGTCAGCAAAGTGCTAAATGTGGTGTTAATCCCTTAAGCAGTGGTCACTACCCAGCTTTCTTTGCTAAGCTACTCGATTAGACTTCGCAGCCAAAGATTTTTGGCCAGAATCTTTCTTTGTAAACTCCAACTTTATTTTTCTACATTTCCAGTAATGAAAGAAAAAAATGTGGTCACTCGATTGAGGGTTTCCCAGCTCCAAAATCTGTGCGAGCACAGCCTGTGGGGAGCCAATCAACAGATCTAGGCATGAGGAAATAACAAAGCCCAGACCTGGAGGTGTTAGATCACAGAAGGAAGAACAACACACCATGGTAGTGCTATCACATGACTCACTCCTGATATAGCCGACTGAGGCCGACTGCCTCCTGCACCTCTCCGACTCTGTTACCTTGCTGTAGGAGCCGGGCCGAGGTATATCCAACCCCCGAGTGCCACATGGAGAGCTCTCTCCTCCATCAACCTGCCACGTTATCTACACTTTCAACTTGTTGACCCCGAACAAAGGATAGATTGCAAATATGAAAGTAACTCACCATCAATGCCCGCACAATGGCTTGCTGGGGAAGAGCCGTGTCAACCAGTGGCTCTTGCCCACAAGGCGAGAGCATTCTTCACACCTGTCTGCAAGGATAAGTGGGCTTGTCACAAGCAGAGCTAATCTGTTGCAACGCTCAGTCACACTCAATCCCCCAGTGGTACTCTCCGCTTGTCCTTGAATGTCTGTTGGCATTGGAAGCATACTTGGGCCGCTGATCAGTCTAACCATGGTGGAAAACATGTCAATGAACAGGCAGCAGCATCTCCTCTCCTGGCAGACAGCCTAGAGAACTTTTGCCCTTTACAGTTTACAATTTTTTGTGCCCTTTAGTCTAGTATGAATAAGATCTACCTAAAATTGACACCCGTGCCATCTGTGAGGGTCATGGGCTAATATTATGCCATTCAAAGCAACATGTGTCTGAACCCTGTTCTGTCACTTAAGAAGACAAATGAATGCAATCAAAAAAAGTGCTTTATCTCTAAAGCCATCAACACTGAGTGTGAGACACAAGAGAGAGAGACAGTGAAGAGAGCTATCAGAGACATAAGGAGCGCTGTATTACAGCTTGGACAGCATTCAGAAAATGAAGTGGCCTCGCTGATGTGCAATCACCTCCCTATTCTATGGTGGAAATAATCCCCAAATGTGTTGCATGCTCTCAGTGTTATGCAACATTTAAAGTTCATTATTGTGCAAAAACGGGATAAAAACAATAGTAACAGTAATTAGTGTGAAACAGATAGAAAGTGGGGAAGGATGTGTGATGTTTGCAAATAGTTTTATTTCAATTTCTTCACTATAAATCACTTATACTCATACATTTTTGTCGACTGTTATGAAATCCAGGGTGTTTTAGATCTTCAGGTGCTGAAAATGCATCCTACCGTTTCAGGCAGGTTTTGGTTTTCATTCATTTCCATGGACTGAAAATTAAATGGCAGACTCTTGTCTTATCCATCAGTGGGAACATCAAGTGTGCATTAATCTTTGTCAGAGAGGCTTTATCTTTGCAGAGCATAAAGCAGTGCAGGCTTCTGGCATTTCCAAGCAGCTATAATGTAACACTGGCAAAGTCCAAAGTAGTATTGATGTTCACAGCAACCCACTAAATTTAAGAGTGTTTCAAGACTCTGTGAATAATATCATATTGCAAGGAAATCAATGGATGTCTGGGAAAAAATCACCCAAAAATCTAAATCAAATTAGCTTGGTTTGCAGAGGGGTTAGCTGTGATGTAAAGTTAATGTGATTCATTTTAAATAGGGAAAAACATGAGGAACCATTGGCACGGTCGCTCTAATTGGATTTGCAAGAGCTGGTTATATTTACTGTAATCTGAAGGACAGGCACACCTTCACCGAAAAATCCCAAAGAACTGTCTCACATTTATTTTGTGCTGGTTCGACATTGAGAAACTGCCACAAAAAGTAGCATGTAGGCTGGGATGTGCTGTATCATCTTATTAATTCTGCCTGTCCTTCACGGATCAGGGAGAAACAACCTCTTTATACAACAAGAACAAGAACTGCCCTCTTTGCTCACGCTTGGAGAAGTTAGTCTGTCATAAAATAAGGATTTGATGAGATGAGACAAGGCGATTATGATGAACTTCAATAGCAGCAAAATTTTGTTGTCCACGTCTTTTCCTTCTGATGTAAGATAGAATAGAGAGTTTGTCTCCTCTGTGGATCCTGACTTCTAGCTTAGGAACAGAGTTACCCTTGTGGAAATATTACTCTGACTGGCAAAGATCAAAGGGGTGACATAATAAAGAGACAATGTCTTGGTTTTTGTTTTAGAGTGAAATTTCTTTTTAAAGTCGGTTCAGTATCAAACATGAAGAATGCAATTATTTTCCAAAACCAAAATGCTCTGGGAACAAAAAAAAAGTAGGGAGAAAAAGTGGGACAGCAAAATGGGACATGAGGGACAGCACATATCAAATGAATTTCAATAAATATCAAACTCACATTTAAGTGAAATATAAAAATGTGATACCGTGTCATTGTAAATCCATCCATCCATCTATACCGCTTATCTTCTCATTGTGTCACGGGGTTGCTGGAGCCAATCCTAGCTGACATTAGGTGAGAGGCGGGGCACATCCTGGACTGGTCACCAATCAATCACATGGCCAGCATAAAGAGACAGACAAACAAGTCACACTCACATCTAAGAGCAACTTAAACTCCCCAATTAATCTGACCTGAAAGTGTTTAGATTGTGGGAAGAAGCCCAAGCACCCAGAAATAAAACCCTCGCAGGCACACGGAAAACATGCAACACACAGAAGGGCCCCAGTCAATCACTGTGTTTTGAGGCGACAGTGCTAGCCACCACGCCACTGTGGCGCCCTGGTCTTTGTAAATGTAAAATGAAATTACTTTGATTGGGTTGAGATCTGGTGACTATGAAGGCCATGCAATATGAGTCACATCATTTTCCTACTCATTAAACCATTCAGTTGAGCCCAGTGGATGCAGGCCTGGTCCCTTTGGAAAAGACCTTTTTTGCACATTGGGATGTTTCATCATAGTCATCAAAGTGATCACTCAGAATACCTCTCTATTGATTTGCATCGACCCTTGTCCCCTTAAGTGGTCAGGTTCTGCTTCTCACCTATATTGAGGAATCTGCATTTATTATATTTCCCCACTCATTTATTCAGGTTTTCCCTTTAATTTGTCACTTGTCTGTTCTGTTTATGAGTCCATTACCCACCTCTTAACCATAAGTTTCAGTATATAATCTCTGATAAGAGTGCTGCAGGTAGACATATTTCCTTTAGCTGCAAACAACAGACCGTGGTGTGTAACAAAGCCCACTACAAAACACACATTAAATGTAGCTTTAACCTGCTTACATACTTGTACAGCATTTCTTTATACCATACAAACTTCACTGCTCATTAGTAACAGAACAATAACATAAAAAGACTTTATGTTGCCAATCTATATTAAATACATACAATGGGGGAAATAAGTATTGGACACGTCAACTTTTTTCTCATTATATTTATTTCCAAAGATGCCATTCATGTGACATTTCTTCCAGACACTGGTATTAACTCAAATAATCCACACATGAAAAGAAATCACAAAGATTCAAGTCCATAAATAATGATTATGTGGAATTAAGTGCAATAACACAGGAAAAAAGTATTGAACACACCATGGGAAAGCTGTATAGTTTGGCAAGGAAAGGCACCATACCATCTCAAACCTGAAAGTAATTAGTCTTTGTACTTCCTATAAGTGCAAACCAACATCAGCTGGGTTAGTGCTAATTGATGGCCCTATAAACAGGTTGTTTTTTCACCAAGTAGTCAAACAAGACACATCTCATGATGGGTAAAAGCAAGGAGCTCTCTCAAGACCTTCGCAGCCTGATTGTTGCTCAGCATCAGAATGGAACTGGTTATAGACTTATCTCAAAGAATCTGAGTATTCCAGTAAGCACCGTTGGGGCCATTATCCGCAAGTGGAAGAAGCATCACCTTATCATCAACAGGCCGCGCACAGGAGCTCCTTCGCAAGATTTCTGACCAGGGAGTCAGAAAGATGGTCAGAAGAGTTCTCAAAGAGCCAAGGACCACCCGGAAAGCGCTCCAGAAAGACATGGAGGCAGCAGGTACAAGTGTTACAGAGAAAACGATAGGCAATGCACTCCACCGCCATGGCCTCTATGGACGCTGAGCCCGCAAGAACTCCATTCCTCAAAAAAAGGCATGTTGAAGCTCGTTTAAAGTTTGCTAAACAGCATCTGGATAAGCCTGTGGAATACTGGGAGAATGTTGTCTGGTCAGATGAGACCAAAATTGAACTTTTTGGCTGTCATACTACACACCACGTTTGGAGGAGAAATGGCACTGCACATCACCCAAATAACACTATACCAACAGTGAAGTTTGGTGGTGGAAACATCATGGCATGGGGTTGTTTCTGTTTCTCATCTCGGGGTACTGGCAGACTTCATATAATTGAAGGAGCAATGAATGGAAACATCTATCGGCAAATTCTTGAGATGAACCTGCTGCCATCCACCAGGATGATGAAGATGAGACGTGGCTGGACCTTTCAACAGGACAACGATCCGAAGCACACGGCAAAGTTGACTCTCGAATGGTTTAAAAAAAAGAAAATCAATGTGTTAGAATGGCCCAGTCAATCACCTGACTTAAATCTGATTGAACATTTGTGGAAAGAACTAAAGATAAGGGTTCACCAGAGGGCACCAAAGAATATTCAAGATTTGAAGACAATCTGTGCGGAGGAATGGGCAAAAATCACACCTGAGCAGTGTGGGCGATTAGTTCATACATACAAGAAGCGTCTGGAAGCAGTCATTGCAAACAAAGGCTTCTCCACAAAGTATTAAACGAGTCTCAGATAGTGTGTTCAATATTTTTTTCCTGTGTTATTGCACTTAATTCCACATAATCATTATTTATGGACTTGAATCTTGTGATTTCTTTTCATGTGTGGATTATTTGAGTTAATACCAGTGTCTGGAAGAAATGTCACATGAATGGCATCTTTGGAAATAAATATAATGAGAAAAAAGTTGACGTGTCCAATACTTATTTCCCCCATTGTATGTTACCCTGTACGACCACAAAGTACTTTTATTAGGAGGACACACTTTTAACATGCTTACTCTCTCACCGTTTTACCATGCGCCTGGGTCTTGTGCCAATATATCTGTAGCACTCCTAATATAACGAAAGAGACTAATAATAACATAGCCCATAGCAATAAACACCTATAAAATGAAGAAACAATAAAAAATGAATTCTCAAAGACCATCCTAAAGGTCATTTACAGGAAGCAACAAAATGGTCCATATACCGCTCCCACACACTGTAATCGTGTTTCAGCACTGTGTGGCAATGGGACAAGGAGCAGTAGCAAAGCTTTACATAACTGTCCAGTCAACACAGAGGAAATACTTTAGACCCACATGTCAACACAGCTATTTGCGTTTCTGTTATCGCTTGTGATTTGTCCGGTGTAAATGCAAATCGAAGCGTTACATCTTCACGTCAACATAACTGTGATCTGAACGCAGCTGAAAAATCCCTTCAATTTTGTCTCTTTTTTTTTTCTTTTTTTTTTTCCCCAATCCAGTGGAACCAGAGTGCTTTCATTTCCAAATGTTAGTGTTGAGTGTTTGGATTTTCACAAATGCAACAAAGAGGGCTTAAGCAGAAATGATGACTGCTACAAAAACACACAGAGAGATGTGCCAGGAGGACTGAATAATATCAGGGGGCTGACGTGTTTTCAGAATATGCTCCATTGAATGGCACCATTTCAGAACAGAAGTGGGGACAGCCTTTGGCAGAATCTGCTGAGTCAATTGAAGAATTGTTTCTCTCTGAAAGATTTATTTCCACAGACTATGCGATGCAGTCGTGCCGCTTGGATATACAGTGAATGCTGGAGATGTGGCCCGTTCATTCATGACTGTGCTGTAAAACATGTAATGAGCTGTGAGCTTTCAACGGTGCCTCTTAATGAATCATTGACACGTTAGTCTTCTTGTCAGCTTCGCTTCTGAATTTAGTAAATCTCTCTATCCGGCAGCATCTCACCTTATATCTCCTACATACAAACAATTACCCTCCATTGAATGTGAGCAGGATAATGTTCCACAGGAATTAAAATGCAGACACGCAGTAGACTAGACAGGTAAAGTGGCATGTACTGTATAAAAATGTCCAGCTCCTACATTTATTGAAAGGTCTCATAGGTGCTTTTATTTTACCAGGGTGCTGCGTGAATGACTGTGTCATTTCAGTATAATTTCTAAAGTAATTTTGGATTCTGTGGTGAACAAAGAATGAAAAATGTAGCCTTTAAGAGCATTATAAGAAAAATCCACGTGGAGATAGTGGAGCCTCATTTTACCTTGAGGGTCATTTTTTACAGTTTCGGCCTGCATATCAGTGGGATTTTTAAAGGCTTTGCTTCTACTTTGGTATCAACCTATTTAAGTTAGAGGAAGAATTTCAAACAGGACCCATCCAATCCAATCCTGACCGTTGTAACGTCATTGTGTTTAGTATCATAAATGATGTCTATCATTGTTTGTTGTCTCCGGACTGTGTAAGTGCATGCTCTTCTTTTAGGACAGAAAGTCAATGCTGTCAACCAACATCTGCTTCTAGCCTCAGCAAGCTTGAGGCATGTCTTCACGGCCATTCAACCGTGATATCGATTCACACATGCAGAGAAGAAGTGCATTCATTCGCCACCATAAATCTAGTTAAAGTGAAAATTGTATAAGTGTAAAGGATGGCGAGCTCAGTTCATCTGTGGTAATCACACCTCTGTTTCTCTTGCAGCCAGTCCCACTGGAGCGGGACCGAAGGGTTACCCGGGCACGTCGGAGGTCTTTCGGGAGTCCAGCAGCACGACAGGCATGGTAGTCGGCATCGTAGCAGCGGCGGCGCTGTGCATTCTCATCCTGCTGTACGCCATGTACAAATACCGGAACAGAGACGAGGGCTCGTACCACGTGGACGAGAGCCGCAACTACATCAGCAACTCGGCGCAGTCCAACGGCACCGTTGTCAAGGAGAAACCAGTCAACACCGCAAAAACCTCAAGCAAGAACAAGAAGAACAAGGACAAGGAGTATTACGTGTGATTGTCAAAGCTTTGGTCTTTGCCGGGCCAGCTTAAACATTGATCGAAAAGACAAAACAGGACATCAACACGTGTACAGTATAATAACAAAGATGAACGTTATTTAGTCATTTTTTCCTATTAGACAATGCTCTGAAAAGTCAATATGAAAAATGAAAAAATAACTGTTTAGACTCAAGACAGTGGAAAAGATTTACTGTCCAGAAAGAGACTGACGGAAAAATGGCTCTGGCAACCAGTTGCAAATAAACTGAATACATATCTAACATGTCAACCAAACAACATTAACCCATCTGTGACTTGCGTCCTCGGCCTTGATAATGTGGTCTGACTCCCTTGTTTCTGGTAAACAGAGGAGCACAGATGCACTTTGCGAAGGGGGAGCTTCAGCATTACAAACTTTAGTGTTTTCATTTACATTGCCTGTGTTTGTGTTGTTGAGACTTTTTTCTACAGAAAATGACACAATGCATAAATAAATACATACATAAAATACGCCAAACATTTACCGTGGATGACGATAAAAAAAAAAAAAAACAGATCAGGTGACGGTGGACTGAGAGAGGGAAAAAAAAGCCTGATGGATGTCCGAAGGAATCAGCCAAAGTACTGACTGAAAAGGCAGTGATGGCCTGCAATGACTAATACCTGGCTGACTGAGCTGAGCTGCTGCCGTGCAAAGATGAGAATGGATGGCAGTTTCTCATGAAAGACTGTTTTAAAAGAAGAATATGTCCATTGTGCCAGTAAGAAATCTGGAGGCCTTCGTTTTCACATCATGTGAACTCAAAGGAGGGAGTTTCCTCAGAATCGTGAGGATGTCTCAAAAAGTGATCAATCGGGAGCCATGCACGCAAAATTATCTTATTACAGTACATATGTTTATATACAGTACAACCACATCTATATGTGCTTTCTGGACTGTGACAAAGTGGTGTTTTATAGCCTGTTGTATAGATGATGCAAACTATAACTGCTCCTCAGCCATTTTGGAATAAAACTTAAAAAAAGGACAAAAAGAAGACATAAGTGTTATTAAGTGTTGCTAGACATAGAAGATTTTATGAAGACATCTGCATTTTTTTCTTTTTCAGTTTGATGATAATTTGATTCTCCCCTGTTTTTACATGTGTTCCTATATAGTTTTTATACAAATGCCAACCTGAGATAGATGATCCCGGACCAGTAGTAGCCTAACCGTCCCCAAAAACTGCACAAGGCGTGGATAGCATGGCATGACAACTTGTGTGGCTCTCTTTCAAGGATACTGGTAGAATCACTGCCTTCCCTGACTTACATGAGTGAGAATGAAGACCAAGAATATGAGTGATGATGATGATGATGATGATGATGATGATGATGATGGCGATGATTAAGATAAATTAACTTGCTGTGTGTGTTTCCAAGTGGTATTATAAGATTGTCCAATGTGTGCTTGGGCTGATGCAAAACCAGAGGAGAATAGCTCAAATAAGTCTCCGTTTCAACTGTTCTGTGTTTGTTCTGTCATTCTGTCAGTCAATTCTGCTTTCCAGAGACCTGTACTTGGAATGAGTATGAGGAAAATTACCATGAACTATAAATGATGATTAGAAATTCTCTTTGTTTGCTCCTCTTTTATTTCTTCTTGGGTGTTTTTTATGTTCAATTGTAACCCTTCTTGTACTCCACGTAAACGAAAAAAAAATTATAAAAAAACTAGTTTTGAAAAATCAAATGAATAAAATATTACCTAAGTGAACTTAAAGCAGTCTATTGACAAAATGTATCAGAGAAACATGCAGGTATTATGATTTTCATTTTGTCATTAAAAGAGTACCCCACCGATTTACCATTGCACTTCTATAACATTGTCTGAGTCGTGATGGACAGTTTTTCTATAAAAAAAAAAAAAAAACTTTTTATTTTTATTTCACACATTATTCTCCTTTATCTGGTGCCTACATTGCCCACAATGCAATTCTCGCTTTTTCACAGCATCCATTTTTGTTCCTTTTCAAACTTGTACTCCTCAGTCCCAACTGATTCCCTCTGGAGCCGGAAAAAAAAACTCATCATTTTTTTCACAGTATGCAGCAGTACTGTGCAAAATCAGTTCTGCTTTAAGAATTTGAGCTAAGCTGGTTCATCTCTGTTTTTGTATAATGTGGGCTGCTGCTCTTATGTTCAACCATCACATCCAGTTATGCATTGTATGAATCATAGCACATACTGAAAAATCAACCAATCCAGATGATCTGTCACATTCCTACAAAGAAGCTTGGTAAATTTTCCAGACAGGCTATCAAGAGGTTTGCTGTCTGAAAGCTTTAAATATTGTATTTATTTACCCTCGCAGTACTTTGGTGAAATGAAATAAAAATAACTGTATGAAATCAACTAAAATGTAGATTTGAAGACATTTTTAGGGCATTTTAAACGACTTTTAAATACATTTTTAACTCTGTTGTATAAAAGTGAAGGCAACTTTCCAGGCACCATGTTAGTTTTTATCCTTCGATAAACTGTGTGCTCCTCATCAGATAAGGCCTCAACCTAAATTATTGCTGAGCACTGAGCTATTACTTGACTTCAAATAGAAGTCTGGGACTTTCACCCTCACAGTTGGAATTTTACCCACGAAGTCAAGTGATAGTCTGACCAAAGGTTCAGTACTTGACAATGAAGCATCACTCGACACGTACAGTAAATCACTACAAGAGTAAAAGCAGAAACAAAGGTTGCAGAAATTGTTACTTGAAGCATTACGTCTCACTTTACAAATTCTTGGTTTGATTTTCAGATCCTACATGTGAACAGGGATGAAAGCACAAAGGTGTGACGAAGTATGAGCTGCATTTAATCCCACACAGCAAACAGATGGTTCCTCAAGAGAGGCCACCTGACTGAAACAGTTCTCCATAAGCTGCTCAAGCAGATTTCTAATGTATAATGTGGTATGTTGCTGATCTCCATATGGAAATCCTCATTTCAGTAGGCTGACTCTTGCCCAAGGACGCTTAAGCAGGGTAGGTGCTCGCTAACACAATATCACACGTTAGACTGTGTTAACACTAAAAATAGCAGTGTTTAAAAAAGATCCAAGTTTTCACGTTGGTTTGGTGCGACAAGCGCAGATGAGAATATGAATATGAGAACAATGCAGGAAGTCCGGAGTAAAGAGCCTGAAAATCTGTTGGGTTTTTTTAACAGATATCTCTCATGTGAATTTAACAAGACTAATTCTATCTTTGACAGAAAATAGTAATAAGCTGATTGAAAAAATACATTTACAGGGCCTTTAAGTAATACAGCCATGAGGTAAATGGCTTGTCCAAAAGCACTTTTTGAGACTGGATTTCCCCACTTTGTATAGTTTTGGAGGCAAAAAATTATTCTTCTATGTTGACATTTGCTGTGTAAACAGGATGAAATCACAGCTTTAACATAAATACATTTTGACGGTGTGATTTCAGATGACTTTGCATTGGACTGCAGCAAAAGCAGAGCCAGGCCGAACTTGTTAGCACTTTCCCTGTTTGTTCTGCACTGAGATAAGTTGCCCTAAGCAAGCCTTATACATGACTCAAAACTGATTTTCTATGTAGAAATGTGTTACTGATCATTTAGCATGTAAACTTATATATAAACAAGTTTAAGATATGATAGCACAGGAAATATCCAAATAAACAAAAGAGTACCAAACATACATGGCATGCTATGATGTAATCAGACAAACCAGAATAAAATTGGACAGACTGTGGATTAGAAGATGCTCTGTCTGAAGTAGGGTAGAATAAACACAGTACATAATGGAGAATACCAGTATTTTGAGGCAGTTATACCAACCCCACCAAGTTGTCAAGCTTGTAGACCCGGGTCACAAAAACAATTTTAAGACTGAAATTCATACAATAATAACAACTTTATCTGTGGTGGTCAGCCTTATGATTCAGCTATTACACAACAGGAGTGCTTGTTAGGCACAGTGAGCACAAAGGGGAGATTCCTTTGACGATTCTGTGCACATGAATGAGTGTTTCTCCTGACCATAAATAGATAACATGGGGTATCAAACTATTTTAGACTAATAATCATCATTTGGTATAAACCCAATTACACATAGTCCATCAAGAAAAGTGAAATCAGATGAGGGAAATATGCCTGAAACGTATATGAATACACCACGTTTAAAAGATATAATCATTTCTGTATAACCCCAATGAATTAAAATGAAAATAATGAAAAGTAAACGACACACGGTCAGATCATAAAGATTTGGGATCTGATCACAGGCCAGGTAAAGAGCCAGGCTGTTATGGTAAACGGGCACACAAAATCACTCAAATGAAGTAAAAGTAAATGGACGCTGTTTGTACTTTAACCTCATTCACACCTTGTTGTCCCATGAGGGCCACTGAGGTCACATGGCAGTCATGCGAGAGTCATCAGATTGCCAACGATGAACTGTGTGAACTGCCGTGAAATCACGTGAGAAAAGATGTGAGGATGGCGATTTCAGTAGCTGGTAAGTGGTCACAGATCCACCGACATCCCACCCCCACCTCCTCCCGCACAGTCCAAGGACAGTCGGTCCACTTCCACATATATAACATTCCTCGCTCCTGTTTCTTATTCAGTCTGTATTTTCTGTTGTCGTGTATCCTTCTTATCGGGGGGGGGGGGGTTTGAAAACCTTAGGAATGCTGTGTTTGCCCGGCCACATATAGAATAAATACGTTATTTATGTTGCGGCACACACACTCAGTTCATCATTTCCACAAAGATTTGCACTTCCTTGACTTCTGTCTTGACGTCCACATACGGCATCTGAACCAAAGGCTGCTGTTCCCAAGAGGTAGTTCAAAGCTCTCGTCTCTCCGTCCTCCATGTGGCAGCGTTGCGGAGAGCACACTTGGAGACTCCAGTGAACCCACACTCTTGTACTTTAAGTAGGTTGTGTTCAGGGAAGGTCGAGCAGGGCAAATACCTGATCTGGGCTGAGATCCATTCTGCTCCTGGCTCTGTTATGCTGTTTTTTTCATGGTCAACCTCCTCAACGGTTTACATGTAATACGTTTCATGTGATAGCGCCCAGTACATGTCACATGATGTGATAGGACCACATGTTTTTACCTGTGTCTAGTTCACTTTATTGAAAAGGTGGTGCAGTAAGTTGCTATCAGTGTCTCACTCCAGCTGTTATAAATGTTCTATGATCTCTTTCCAATAGATGACACTGTAGTGGAATTTTTTTTTCTTTTTTACAGTTTTTATGTGTATCTCTCAGGAGTCACTTAAGAGTTATAGCATTGGCTGCTTTGTCAACAGTCCGCCGTCCTCTATCCAGCTGTAGGATGTGATATTCTGGTCCTGGCCAGTCGATGTCAGAGCCCTCTTCTGTTGAATGGCTAGGTTGCAAAGGGGTGATTTTGCACTGGAAAAGGCAGCTGAGACCTGAGCGGCGCCTCCTCTGCCTCTGCTATGCTGACGCCACAGAGAGCTGACTGTGTGGCTGTGTTCAGATTTGCCACTGGCGCATTTAACCTCTTGGCTACCAATTCTCTCTCAATTCTCTCTCTGTCTGAGCAAGTTACCGATCTGAGCACTTCGTTAGCCACTTTGCTTGATGTCAGCCGGCGTCGCACCGTTGTCCTTCCACTTCCAGGTTTACTCTCCGCTCTGTTGGTGCTACTGAACCATGACAGTAAAGCGCTGGGCTTTGTTGTTTGTCCGTCCTTAAACATGCTGCGTTGGGCTACAAGTCAGTGTCCGTGCAGTGCTGTGAATTCAGAAACTCTCTGATCATCTTGACGCTCCTCTGCTTTGAGGGTATCAGTGACTAAATGATTCGTTTAGTCATTTAGTTGTGTTACTCAGCTTCCTGCTTGTTTTTATAGTGAGGCCCGAGCTAGATGCACCAGTCTTGTCCAGACTGAATTAGCTCAACAACTATTGGATGGATTGGCATGAAATATGGTGCAGACATTCATGTCCCTCTCAGGATGAATTACACCCACTTTGGTAACCCACTAACTAATCACCTCGCATCATCATCAGCTCAAATGATTTCTTTGTCCAGTAATTTAATTTATAATTTTAATATTTCTATCAGCTTCTCCTGTACTTTGTGCCTCTGTCTCTGCCTCTACATTCTTATCCTTTCATCATCTGCCCTTTTTTGAGGGTCTTTTTGCATGTGTGCACCATTTTTAAGATTTTAGGAACATTATATTATCCACGAGTGCCAACTTGTGCTCTAAATATTGCCAGCAGATTCAGTTTATTCATCTGAATCACAACAAATTGGTAAAGCTATCCACTGACGATGAATACAGTCATTTCATTCCTGTGTAACTTACAGTATATCCTCACGACACGACAGTCAGAGCGTGCGCTAGTGTTTTCGAGGCTGAGCAGATCATTCTTCATACATGTTGAGCTGGGATGAGGGGAGGGAGCATCGCGCGCCTTCAGCAGGAATCTGTCAGTATGCATTCATGGAGAACTTTACGAGAGGGGAATTTTTTCACTCATCTTTTTTTTTAATGTTTAGAACCTCTGCATCGACTTGAGGTCTGCTTCTTCCTTTTCTTCTTCCTCTCTGTAATGGGACATTACAGGCGCACTCTGTTGATGTGCCAGCACCCTCTGCAATGAAAAACACGAGAATGGATGTTTGCCCGTGCAAACAATGCAAGGACCTGCGTATCACAACCTTGCTCTACAGTACAGCACCGCCGTTGGTCACATATCCACTGCAAAGTTTAGAATTTCAGATAATGGACCCAGACAGTTTTTTTCATTGTTTTGATTGCATTAGACAATCTTAATGATGTAATTTTAATGTTCCATTCCTTAATTTGCTCTCAGTGGGTCGATTGTGCACTTTTGTTCTTTTTTAGAAGCCGGCAACTCACTCAAGCCTTTTCCCCTCGTGGGGTACGCTGAATCTGCTGTACACAAATATCAGAGAATAATGAAATAACAATAACAAGCCCACAGCTTTATTTCACCACGCATCGCCTATGCCAATAGACGAAAACTCATAGGGTGGGGAGATATTTTTAGCAACGTGCTTATCCTATCCTCTCATCCCTCCTCCCCTGCATCTCTCACTCTCACACACAATGTCTTTGTCCCTGTCTTTTGCATTCATCTTATGCCATTTCCCCTCTCTCACTCAGGCTCTTTGCTTCTATCTCAGCTGGATATACCAGACGTCTCTTTAATTCGACACACTAATGTAATTCGCCTTCTCTATAATCATCCATTTTCCTGTTTTCATGCCCTCTCCCCGAACTTGAGACACGTCTTGTGGATTCTATTTCACAGCAGTACACCAGACTACATCAGTTTCCATTTCATTTATTCAGTATTTGTTTAGAAACCCCATGCTGGTCTGCTATGAATCAACATTGCTTAATAGAAGCTACTCTGGCTGACCAGGTTAAAGTAGATATAATTACATATGGCTCTGAAGGTACAATTTAGTGTTCTGAATCAAATGAAAATGAATTAGAGTTCATTCAGCAAAAGTGCTAAGTCGAAAGCGTTAGGACAAAATTAATAAGGCGCATTCATCTCACGGGCACACAATCTAAAAACACTGTGCTCACCCAGAACGTTCTTTGCATCGGCAAGCATCCATTTGCTGAGGCTGCCAAGCCACAAAACAACTTCTAGCTTTCATTTTGGTTTGAAGATGTGTGTTTTTTTCTTTTAACAGTGTAAAAAAGTTACTGGGCAGGCACACATTCTGTTTTAAATGTTGAAATTCCAGCTGTTCTTATTATACCTAATTACTGAATCATTTCATGGTGATTGGGGTTGTTTCTCATTTCCAGCATTGCTAATCACTTTCCAGATTTCATTACATTAAGAGATGTTCTATGGTGTTTTTTCGCCCTTTTTTTCCCCCACACAAATTTCTTTAAATAATTCAGCTTGAATAGTGTTATTTTCCGTGTAAAGAGCTACTTGAAACGTTTTGGTTGAGTTGGAAGGTCTGGGAATGTGACTCATAAAAGTGACCTCAGAGAAACCTGATTGGGTATTGGATATTTCTGCCGTGGAAAGAGAAGAGATAAGGGCAGCAAAACACTTGCCATAAAACATTTGCTCCCAAAGGCACACATGAATATAAAATTTAACACAAAAAAAAAAGTATGAAAATCGAATGCATTTTTAACTAAACAAGATGAGATTGTCACCAAAGTAATCTCAACGTATCTTGAATGTACAGCCCATTAAAAATACAGTATAGAAAAAGTTTAGAAAAAGTCTTTTGTTTCTTCAAAGCTGAAATGGTATTATGTTAGTTTCAAATGAATTATTCTTTATTGACTCACATTATCATAATTGTTATAGTTATATTGTTAAGCTTGTTTGTTTTACATTGTACACCATTTTTTCCTGGCGACGGTGCAGCATAAAGCTTCTTATTTGCGCTTCATGTTGCATATCTTAATCAAGTGTCTGATATTATCAGGTATAAAACACCTCAGATCACCATTAGACAGAATCTGAACTTTCATTTAAATCTGATATAATGAACGATATGTAGATTATGTCTGGCTGTGCTAATTGCGTTTTCTTATCATAGGTTAACAGGAGCAGGTAAAAATAAAGCCCACAGAAGAGTGTTAACTACAAAGTAACTCTTTCCTTTCATGTAACGTGACAATTTTAAAAGGAGTGGTGATGCCACATATTTCCTTCACTGAGGAGGGATTATTTTTCTTGAGCGTAAAACACCTTTAACACATTTTAACCGCAGCACGAGTGAGAATATGTGAACCACTCTGAGTCAGAACTCCTGGCATTCGCACCGCCGCCTCCGTCCTGTCAGCATTGAGCCCCGAGTGGAGGGGTTAAGGTTGGAGCTCCAGGCCAAACCCAGCAGTTGAGAGCCCGCCCTCAGGAGAGGGAGTCAACATGGCAAGGGCACCAAACACATTCAGGATGCATAGGTGCCATTTATCATGGTTGACAACTGCACCTCTCAGTGCCATTTGGGTTTATTACCGGTACATTTCTCCCCACATAATGATGTTTTCCTTAGCACTTGTCCTCTGAGACCAGCTTCAATGAAAAACTGCAGTGGAAACATCAAGGTGACAGTTTTCCCTCTTTTTTCTCTTTCATATGAAGTTTGCTTCGCATGACTTCTAAGGACATGCAAATAAAACAAAAAGAGGAAGTGGAGTTTCTTAGTTTAGCTACAAGTTTGAGGACATACGGTACCTGAGGATTTTCAGCTGCATATCAGCATTCATGCAGCAGGGCCTTTAATACCTGCACACATTGGTATTCAGACCTCACTCGTATTTGGTGAATCAAATCCTTTCAAAAAGCTGCACAACAAGGTTTGGGCTTCCCCAAATAGATATGTGCTCGAAAATGCTCAGGAATTTTGCCACACAATAACTACTTTGGAAAAACGATTTGAACGAAAAATGGAATACTCCAAAATCCCAGTACGTATATCAGCAAGCATCATGGAATTAGGAGGAATTACAGCTGCAGCCACATTACCTATATCTGCTCCCTCAACTTCTATTACTAGCTAGTTGTGTTCTTCCCAGAAATCCCTTTTCCATGTGGCTCTTGACCGAGTGTGACTGGAGTAAAGTAATATCACTATTTGCTGTTGACTACTGGGTTTTATGCTACAGTAGATAGAAGATAAACATAGCATAACATAGTGCAAGTACGTCTATTTATAACAATATTTAATTGAGTTCTTCACTTGCTTTATGAGTCTTTATGACCTAACGATATGTCTTGTTGCTACATTGCATTGTTTACAGGAGATTACTGTCAGGGGAGGAGATCATCTTCTCTTGTCCTGTAATAAAATCAGTGTTTCAGCTTCTGTATATTTGCACACAATATTGAGTCTATAAGAATTTATTTTAATTTGGATTACGTAGGCGATTGATATTTATCATGTTGAAACTGAAACTTAAGTTTTGCAGATTCTTTCAATTGTTTGAATGGATTTTTATGCATTATTGTTTTATTATTAGGTATGAAATATGTGCACATGTGGCTCCCTGGGAAACAGTATTGACACAGTATGGATTATCCATTAATTTATAAGCGTAACATAAATAATTTTGAGAACTTTAATGAGTCAGCAATTGACACATTCATTCAGATTTAACATAAAATCTAGAAACAAAACTATTGATTAAACACCACAAACTATCAAGGACACAACAACATTTACACTACCCACATTATAAATTAAGCACAACAAACATCACTATAAATCATTAATAGCAGCCTCAAGCTATTCTGATGGTCGACTGCCAAAATCAGAGCAAAGCTGATGTTGCAGAAATGTGTAATACAGACATATTGTACAATTTCTACTGATGTATGAATGTAGTCAGACTTCATTTATCAACCTGTAAAGTGATATGAGTATAAACATAATGAGAATATACAATGACTCTGAGGAAGCATTTCTGCAAATAAAACAAATAAATCTGCGCGCCTTGATCTAATATTATCATGCTGGATAAGCAACTTGTGAATTGAAAAATGCTTTATTTAAAGCATGTGTATTTCAACAATAGGCTGAGGATTCATCGGCTGCACTTGTCCAAGTTAAGCAAGAGTTTTCATGAAGGGGTTATGAAGTTTCCAGAGCCACCAGTGAGTCTTTCCCTCACATGGAACTGACAGGACAAGGTTTTGGAACAACATTTCTGATGTCCCATGAAATTTTAGCGAGCTGCAGCAGGAAGAAGAACAGCACGGGCCATAATGCAAAATAGACTCATCCTGCATATGTATTGTCTTATCTGAAGAGCATATGCACTTTATCTTTGTCAGCCAACTTCTAATCATAGCCTTAGAGGAAGGATCTCATTAGCACAAGTCACATTCCCTTTGCCTGCGAGATGGAGACGATCATTATCTTTGTTGTGGTGATGGTGATGGTGGTGGTGGTGAAGATGATGAACAACTGATTGATTTGCGCCAGCGGGTGCGATCTTTGTACGGAGAATTAAATATGCTCTTTCAAATGAAATTTATTTTCTGCTACTGGGATCCATCATAATGCTGAGATCAATATTTAATATCCTCAGATCAATGTTACGTGACGTTTTAGTTTGCATCGGTCCTGTCAGTATTCCAGAGTAAGATTGTGCAATAGTGAAAGATTCAGATCGGTATTGTGAATTGTATTGTGCCGGTATTGTGAATGTACTGTACTTATGTCATGGCGAGGGTTTCTCCCCTTTAATTTTCTTTAAGTGACATGTGCGAGCTTTTCTCTTCCTGTAATCAGTATTGCCTTTGATTATGGCCTGTTGAAAAAAATGATGTCCAAAAAATACTGCACATGGAATAAAAGAACAAAAAAATCCTTTCCATTTTCACTTGATGAGTTGATTATTGCTTTAATTGACCATTCAATAAACCCCATAGCTTAGCAACTGTTACTATGAGTGCAGCAGGCCTTCCAAGCTTCCTCCACCTGCTGAAATAGATCTCAGTGAGAACAACACTTTTAATGTTAATACACGTCACCTGGTATCACAAGACTATGGAGGATGTGTCTTAAATCTTTTTTATTTTTAGCCTTTACAAAACCAAAAAAGTGTGGAAAATGGATTGGATTGTGTGTCTTCCTCAGCGTATTCTGCAAAGTTAGCATGCCCATCTAGTTAGCCTGCTACCTAAAGTGGTCACCCAGCAATTCTTCCAAAGGGGCATGTCATTAGCTGACTAAGTTAATAAGATAATAAAATAAGACTCCGGTTATGGCACAAGGATCCAGTATCAGCTGCAAATAGTACAGAATCAGAGACAGTTGAGAAATAAAGGCCCAGCTTTTCATATTACTGCAAATATGGAGTGATAAACCTGCCACAGCTATTTTACACTGAACTATGCTGGCATTGCAGCGGTAACAAAAGTTACAATGTATTACTTAAATCTTCACATAAAACAGGTCCTAAATTATCTCCTGTATATATTAAGAGGTTACTGTGTTTGTGATACTGCTTATCATGGGGATATTGGTGAGGAAAGGGTGGGCGATTGATCAGTAATGTGCCTACAAGTTCAAATGAAATCCAAGCCCTGGCTTCCTGTGGTTTTTTTATTGTCCAGGACAAGGTCACAATTTATTATTTATCTTGGGAAGGAAGTGCATTCTTGCGGTTGATGCCTTCATAATTGAGTCTTCGCTGCCTGAAACATAAAGGCAAGGCCATTTTCTATCGCTGCTTTAATAGGATGCTCAGCTACGCTCTCCTCTGTCTTTAAAATAAGCAGCGCAGAGCACAGATATGCTGTCAACATTGCACTGACTCACCATAATTATAGCAAGGTCCCCCCCGTTCACAAGTGCATCCTCATGTGACTGCAGTCATCTTCGCCTCAGTCAGCTGCACAATATGTACAGCACGGCATACAAATCAGCGAACGGCACACTGACTCTTTCACTTGTGTGATCTGCGTTGTGGTGTTGCTGCATGAAAACAAAGTTCTCAGGTTGTTGAAATTCAGCCCAGATACAGCACATTTTACACAGTTATTTAATTTTCAGCAGCATGGAATACATGCCTAAATACAGAATTTCATTTGTTTCGAGAGTTCCCGTCAAAATGATGATAACATCAACAAAACATTTCAGATTGGGAGTGTAATTATTTTCATTAAAATAATAGCAAATCAAACCTATTTGAGGCACACAGGAGCGAACCTTGGGATCAAATTATTTTGAGTGCAAATTACTTGATAAGTGTGAACTCTTGCCAGTTTCCTCAGCATTGTTTCATTTGAATTAAATTATTGTCCGCCAGCATTACCAAGAAACTACTACACTTCACATTATTATGTATGACTTTTCTATTATATTTATAGAATTTTATTCTATTATACACTTATTTTTTTATTGGATAATTGAAGAAGCCAACTGTCATACGTTCCGCTATCATTAGACGCTGCAGGACTATATGTGACAAATAAACATGAACTTGAGGTATATCTACAATCTTCTGGCAATTATCTAGTAAAACCTCTAATTTGCTCTTTGTTTTCCAGGAGGTAGTGACCTGCCACAGGAATCTGTGGGTGGATGTCTCCCATGGATGTGCTTATAAGCATCTTTTACAAGTGTTCTTGGCCCTGGGGACTATAGTGACCAAAGACTCCATATGGCACTGCATAATTAAATCTGCTGACTCAGGCATGTGCACATCTGCAAGAACAAGGAGACAGCCTGATCTGTGGAGCTTCATCAGTTCCTGCAACAGATATGAATCTCTGCGCAGCTCCAGACGAGCCGTGACACCTCAGACTGCTCTAAGCCGCAGTGCTGGAGCGAGACGAGTGACAGGAATGTGTCACAGTAAATGGTTATCACACTGCAAACACATATTGTACCATTTTGATTATAGAACATAAAATAACAGCTTCATCGTTTATCACATTTGTGTTTCTGTTTTTGTTTACTCCATCTCAGATACAAACAGGAGGAGACTCTGCTGACTATTTTTTGTGGTATCACATGAACACATACAGAGACATTTCAGACAGAGTGCAACAAGATGCTGATGAAGAATGTTTATACGGTCTGGGAATAATAAGGATTACAAGAACATTCAAACAATATATTATCAAAAAGGAGAGAGCTGCTGTAGGCTATAATCAGACTCAGGTTGGTTGGGTAATGCCCATTTTATTAGCTGGGCTCATTATTTTTATTGTCTATAAATATTTGCTTTGATTTTTTAAACAATAATGCAAACATCCATCTTCTTATCTATCTTTTTCGTTTTTTGAGATCTGGAGAAGCACACACAAGCACACACTGGCAAGGAAAGGACAGAGGCACAATTCAGTACATAATGTCACTGGTGCTGCTGTGATCTGACCACACAAGCTTTACTGCAGCACCTGGTTACAGTCTGTCGGCTGTCTAGGTCCATGGCATAACATCACCCTGCTCGGCCTGGTCTTTTCAGCTTTTGGCCATCTAATTTTATTCAAACAGACATCTATGGAGAAGTGCGTTACGGGCTTAACTCCTTTTCAATAAACATTAACATGGCGATCATGTCTTTCCCTACTTTCCAGTCACTAACTTAGTCATCCATGATCCATAATGTGGCTTCTTGTGTCAGGTAGTTGTTGTATATGCTAGAGATTAGACATACATACATGTTAATATTATCTGTGTTTAGTGTCTAAGTCAAAAAAAGCTTTTCACCAGGACCTCAGTCACTGAGATTGAGATGGAGGTCCGGCTGATTGAACAGAAGTCTGCACGTCAGTTAAGCTGTAACAAAAATATTCACGAACCAAAACGTTTTTCAGACAGATTAGTTGATGTAGTTGTGAAGCAGTACAGTACTGGAGAGTGTGACTGACTGACCTGGTAAAATCTTCAAATGTAGTTTCTTCATAGGCAACAAGAGCAGTTTCTAAGCGTAGGAGTAGGATCCTGAAAAACGAATACTGTTTACATTATCTTTTAATTTATTAGAATTGCATTTAATGTAACATATTGTATTAAGTTACAATACTTAATCAGAATCTGTGTTATTGGCCAAATATGTGCACATATAAGGAATTTGACTCCAGTTTTACATTGCTCTCCATGTGCTACACTCCAGATAACTTACAGGAACATTGAAACAGACACACAGCTAAAAAAAAAAAAAAAGGCACAACAAAGCTGACCAAAGAAAGGCCAGCATGGACATAGAACTGTTATGAAGGAGATACGAATAGAAATGCATATGGTCTAGAAACTAGAAAAAAAAAAAAAACGAGAGTTAATGACTGAATGTTTCCAAAAATTATTTTGTCAGTTAGCATCTTTACCTGAGGTGTGAGCTCAGCAAGAGTTGAATTGAAATGTCAGGGGGGGGGAAGACAGAAAAAGCAGCAAAGCAACACATACAGGAGGCAGACAGTAAAAAAAAAAGTGTAGAACCAGGAATGTTGTATTTTTTGTTGCAGATTTTCTTGCACCCGGTGTCTGCCTCTTCTACACCTGCGGTGGCTTTATGGATGCTGGTTACATTAGCCTCGGGCTAGAGGCTGTTTCATTGTAGACAGCTCATCAAGATGAGTGACAAGTGTGGGGGCGGGAACTTGACCGACTGAGGAGGAGGAGGGCAGGACTAACAATACATTTTCTACCTCAAAGTGAAAACTTGCATGTTGTAGCTATAACCTTGGAAACCACTGTCACAGAAAAAAAAGAAAATCTCTTCCTGCCTGGTGGAGCTCCAAAGTAGGTGACAGACCACAGCCAGCAGTTCTTTCACTTTCTCAACTGTATCTATGTTCGGTTCTTTTCATTCAGAAACACCTCTGATTGAAATTTTGTTTCGTAAAAAATGCACCTCCTCTATAGATCCTACCCACGTTTAAATCAGTCAGCAGCTTTCATGAATGGCTCGGGTTTAATGTACATGGCAGATCCCTTGAATTGGCTGGCTGACTGAACAGATGGAACAGAAAGCTACAAATCAGAGGAAGTCTGTGGCTGACTCCACAGTCGCTGCTCTCACCTACTTTTTGAAGCATCGTGTCGCAAGAGACGAGTCATTTAAAGAAAAGGCCAGGCGCTTGTTTTCTATCCTTTATTTTTTCCGAGGATCAATATCTTTGCACCAAATTCTGTAAGACTCGCCATTGATCAAATACCGCCTCCTCCTTTCATACTCCTGAGCCTGCCGCTCTTGCTGCGAGTCAGGAGAGTGACACTGTACCTTTGTTTCCAGCTCAAGGACGTTTTTCTGTATCTCCCTGCTCTGCTGTATGAAAGTCACTTCACTACAAATGCAGTAAGGGCCTTGCATCCCTGCGAAGGGCCTATCCCTGTACATACAGTTTTCAGCTGTCAGGGTTATTTGTGTTACTTCAGTACGACCGGGTGCGGGTAACATCTGCTCTGAATGGCTGCCAGGGAATGTAGGCTGTCGTCAGGTGAGGGCTGTTTCAACAATGTTGTTATGTTCCTCAGTAAAACAGCAGCGTTCATGGTGGAGGGGCGTCCGCAACTCATCCTCTCTTTCTGCCTTCCTGCGACATCGGTTGATCTGAATGGACCCTTATCGGCCTCACAGCCCCACCTTTGGACTTGCTTAGATCAACGAGGTCCCTCTGATCTTGACCTATAGAGGTGGATAACTGCAGAGGAGCAACAATAAATTGCCTCCTGTGTGCAGCACTAACTTGTTTATATCTGTTGGGCCCTCAGTGCTGTTTGGGGACAAGACGGCAATGCGTGTGTGCATTCATGTGCCTGTGTGTGTGTTTGTGTGTTGCCGAGGTGGTGTATTGGGGTCACTGTGCAATTTAGCGAGACGCCAACTGCAGCCAACAAAAAAAAAAAAAGAGAGAGAGAGAGAGAGAGAAAGAGGAGAAAACAAAATGAAGGTGGCAAGTGCCGTCTCAGCATTTTCACATTGCTATGTTTTACATTTTTGCCAAAACAGGGAGAGCGGAGGATGTCAACAACGCTGACAACTGTTTGCTTGACAGATTCACTAGAGGAAACTGTAAAAGAAGGGGAGGCGGCTCCTCATCTCATCACGCAGCATAGCGGCCCTGTCACATTTACACTACAGCAGAGTCCAGAATGTAATGGAGTGCTGTGTTTGCAAAGAGGACATGGTGGCACTCGCTTATTGCTTCTCATCATAGTGCTGCATTGCCGAGCAATTAAAAAGCCATCAGCGGACTCCCAGCTGATTACCTACAGTGTCATCTAACCTTGTTGTTGATATTAAATAAAGTACTTGTCTGTAAAATGAGGTGAACGGAGCAAAAGCATATTCTCTACGCGCTTTATGCCGGGGACTGGACCGGGACCATATGCTGCTCTTTATTACAGCACAGCCATTACTGTGATGTAAAGTGACGTTGGTGCAAAGGGAGAGGAAAGTGACATGTTTACCCACAATTCATATTAAAGTGTATTTTTCAGGGTGCACAAACACAGCAGTAATTGTGGGTTAGTGCTGGCGGGGAAACAGTAAGTGAAGCATGAATGAGATGTGATGGAGCCGGTTCACAGTTCATACCTATTACACATATCAATACGGCATTATTACTCCGTCATGTAGCCATTAATATGGCCAATTATTATTTCATCAGAAGCAATACAATCGTGCAATTGGATAAGTAAATTGTTTTTGTAATCGCCTTTTGTAATATCAAATTGAAGTTATTATCCAAACCTTTCCACCTCCCTCAGCACCAGAGTCATTGTAGTCATAATTAGTCTTTTTCTCCAAGTTGATTGAAAATGCTTAAAAAGTCAGGAAAATACAGCAAGGTTAAAATGTTTTTAATAATTGGATTTGATCAAGGATGACATAAAACAACCTAAACTACTGTATGTGATCATTCACACAAGAGGCAGTTAAGCTTTTAATTGTGATTTCTTTTTTTTTGTTTTAAGGCAATAAATGGTTGAGGTGAGACAGAAATGTTACATGAATAATGTCAGAATCTGCTGCTTTCAAAAGTAGGAACAATGGGTGAGTAATGCATTTATTCACATGAGCAATCCATTTCATATTCATGCGATGAGCAGATCTGATAAGAAATCTGACTGTGCTTTGACTTTCCAGCAAATGTCAGACCTGGTTTGACTGTTTTTAGAGAAGGATGGAGCCACTGGCAGCTTACAGCGTCCTCAAAATTAATTTACGATGAGAGGGACTTCAAAGATCACTGGCTGCACACTGCACTGTTACATCACAGGTTCCTCTATCATCGGGAAACCCAATTTCTATGTGAAATTACACCCCCGTTACCAGCTGTGAGACAACTTTGTGCTTTTTTTTTGCTTTTTTTTTTTTTTTTTTGGAGTGGGGATTTAATAAAACTCTGGTGTTGTGTAAAGATGTATGAATACTCTCTGCATACTGGAGGTGATTAATCAGTGCTCAGCCTGAACTACAAAATCACATTTTAAACAGAAGGAAAAGAAAAAGAAAGTTGGACCTCTCCTCTGCTAGCCACTGAGGTGACTTAAGTTTATGTTCAAGGGATGTGCAATACACACACTGATTTCACACACACACACACACACACACACACACATGATATTGGTTTTGAAGTGCTCAAAGTTTGCTATCATTCAGGACAATGAGAGGAAAGACCACAGAAATGCTTGGATGTACTGAAACTGCAGTATTGTTGTTCTTTATCCAGTTTTACGGCCATTCTTTCAGGAAATGTTCCTCCCTCAGATGAGACTGTATTATTCCTCTTTATGTCACCACCTTTCAAAGCCCCAGTGCTCTTATCAGAGGCAGAGTGCTGATGGAGCAGCCGGGCTCCTTGCTGCTGTTGGGCAGCAGAATTAGTTTGGTTCCACTGAATAATGAAGCAGAATATGTGTACCCAGTGTTCTAATTAAAACCCATGGTCATTCATCTATCTAATTGATACAATGCCTTGCAGTATAATTTTGTCCCAAATGTACCATTCCAGTCTGTGTTCCCGGCTCGGCGAGCCTCTGCCGAGCAGAGCGGCTCCGTGCCAAACATACATGGGACGAGCCAACAGCGACTTCTCATCACACTTTCTCTTATACCCACTCACAGACATATGTGCACTTACACACATGAAAACAAAACACAGAGAGACACACAAATAAGTCAAAAATGAAATCTGCCGCCACCATCTTTGTTGTTAAGACACAAAAAGATATCAAGTTGTAAAACTGGCTGTTCAATAAAAACCTTCCCCAAAACGTGACTGTCCAATCAGTGCTTAGAAACTGTAATTAGGCACAGCACCTGCCATGTTTTGGATTTCAGCACATGGTGAGGAGGCATGTACAAGCACTAGAAACTACAAATAACTGGTATCTCAGCAGTTTGGAGGGTTTTTTAAAGCTTTTTTAGAAACCAAAAACAAAACAGGAAACACCTAAGGAATGGATTAAACAATGAGTTTATCTGTTCTGGACCGGGCATCAGAAAATTATATTGAGAAATGTAAACGCTCATAAATCTGTTATTTCTTTCAAAACCAAAAACAGAAAAATGAAACAGTCTAATTTTGGTTTCTGCAAATTCATTGTTTCATTTTTCATTTGGGACAGACAGAATAACTGTGGACAGACAGGAAGTGGAAGTGAAGTGTAAAAAAATTCAATGTAAAAGCCAAGAGGAATGAATGTGTAACTTTTAAGTAGAGCTGGAGATGAGAAGCCTGTTTATGTTCATTTCTGTATGACACTGAAGTCCCATTGTTTCACAAATGACTACAAAGTTCTTGTAGTAAATCTGCCACTGTTTTCAATTTAAACTCCACAAGGACATAGGACAGATTCATTTTTTTCTTTATTATATACAACAAATAAGCCCTTTATATACAAAATGTTGCCTGTGACAAAATACTGAAGCGAACATCACCCACTGCTGTTCAGTGCTGCTCTCTCAGCTCCAGAAACATGAGAATAGTGACACATTTTCAGCACCGTGGTGACAAGCCTGTTGCCTCCCTGGAGGAAGAAAGTCTAAAAATACCCCAAAATATCTAAAAAATATCAGGGGAGTATTGTCTAGAGAGATACTGTGAATACAAACATGTATGTTGTAGAATATACTGTATATATATACAAAGATATAGCACGTGTTCATCTACTTATTATGTGCTCTGATCCTGGACATTTTGTGATCTCTGATGAGATGAAAACTCTTTGGAGCCAGGCTGGGTCCATTTTCATGAATTATGTATAAAACATGTCGATTATGCATTTTTTATAACATATCATTTAGAGATAAGGAGATGGTGCATAAAGCGGTAGAGTGGTAGGAAGGAGCTGACACCTTAAGTGACGTTTTGTGTCGGCGCTGTAATCAGGGATTCAGGATTATTCCGGTGCCTTTCAGAGTTTTGCTCTTTTTTGGCCTTTTTTTAAATACAAGAATGCGTTTCTGTCCTCACAGCAAATGGAGGGGAAATGTATCAGCATCATAAATGTATCCTCTCTTGCACCAGTAAGCACAGCAGCAGAGAGTGCTCAAATAATAAAGCCTGTGCAGTACATTTCTTCGGTCTAATAAGGGCGCACATTGAGGTTGAGCACGAGGCTTAAATTAGATCCAATATATTTCTCCTGGGAAAACTGCCACATGTGATAATGTGGTAATGATGGATAATGCGCAATAACATGTATTTTCTTAAATACAAATTTCTCTGAGAAAATTGCAATGTCACTTCTGCCGCGCAGTCTGTTATAGGTTAAGGCAAATGTACAAAGTGAAGCCAGAAATAAGGGAAAGACTTCAAGCATCACTGGCACTGACTGTCATTGTGGGGCCAGCATTGTGGATAATTGTGTTTATTTACAGTACATAAAACTCTGGATTTGTGCTCCTTCTCCTACACTAAAACAAAACTCTTTTGGATTAATGCCCCCTCCTTGTTCATTTGAGGCAACAATGATTAATGAATGTTACGTATGCCACACTTTATGCAAAATAATAAAGCAAAACAGAAGTACATGAGGTGGCAGCTGTTGGCCATTAAGAACCTATTTATGGCACACCTTAGAGCTCCAGAAGGACTTACTTGCATCTATTTTTTCACCAGACTGGAATCTGTCTTACAGTTATAATGAAGGATGTGCTGTACATGAGCCTTAATAGATAAATTAGCACACAACTTGTTTAACCCGGTTGCATTATGGCTCCGCACACAGTATTCCCAGCACTTGTTCCACATTTAAAATAATATAATGAGATGCAAGAAGTATAATAATGCCATTACCTGTCAGAGACAGTGCTGCTTTTTATGGCTTCAAAATTGCACAGGAAACCATTGCAGCAGGCTGAAATGCCATAACAGGGACTTAACTATTGTCCCTGAGGAGCTCAATGTGTCTGTTTCCTAAGCAATGGAGCAATAAGAGCTGCAGTTCCTCCACTGTTACATTAGCAGGAGTAAACTTTTAGAAATGCTCACTTTAGCTACTATATCTGCAGAGTTAAGGCAGCAGAAAAGCTTGACCTTGCACTATAAATACTTGTGTATATATCCAATTTCAATCCCTACTTTTAATTACCTTTAAGGAGAAAACAAGGCAAAACTCCAATTACAGAAGTTCTTAGTATCTTGGTAAATACTACAAGTATGCATTTTGTGATGCCATCCCTAATATAGGTTATAATTCAGAATTTAATTTAAGATTTACCACACACTTTTGACCAGTGGTGGAAAGTAACTAAGTATATTTACCCTGCAGAGCCGGCTGGCCCATTAGGCAATATAGGCAAATGCTCTTTTGTAAGCATATGTAAATTGCAGATGGAGGGGGGCGCCATATGTAAAATCTCACCTAGGGCGCCACATTTGGTAGGGCCGGCTCTGTACCTTGCCATTCTTGACGTAAGTACAATTTTGAGGTAAATTTCTGCTACTGTCTACCTCTACTCCACTAAATTTCAGAGACAAATTATTCTACTATTTACTTTACTGCATTTATCTAATAGCTTTAGTCTCTAGTTACTTTTGAGATGAAAATTTTAGAGTTCAAACATTAATGCAAAAATAATCATAATAAAATGCTGTGTTAAGAATGTCTTGAGACCCCATGTCAAGTTCAGATTTCTTGAAATGATTAGCAGTTCTACAAGTTCTACGTGACATTGCCACAAACTTCTCCGCATTCAGCTCTTTCATTAAAGAGGTGAGAAACTTGAGAAGAGTCCAGGAAAATGAATATAAAAATCGTGTTTTGTTTTCTTTCTTTCCTCGCCTATTAATCATCTCATGATCCTTCAGATTTATGAGATGAGCCTTTAGAGGAGCCGGGCCCTCGGCTTGGTAAATACTGGACAAACTATATAGAGTGGTCCAAACTAGCTCCATCTGCAGCAGCTACAGTGGTACAGCTTTAGTACTTTTAGCCAATATTTTCTCTTTCTTACATACATAGAATTTTGTGTTTTTCCATTTATGTATTGGTACTTTTACTTAAATGAAGGATCCAAATAATTCTTACACCAAAGCTTGTGAAACCACACACACACACACAGTACTGAAACCACACTCTCACACTGGTATAAAGTAGTTTAAATTACATGTAACTCTTCATCAGCCATGGCAGTAATACTTTAAGTTCTTTGCCACAGTTCATTTGTTCACAGCCTATATAACCATTTTACAATCCAATTTAAATGCATACTACACATCATGTTGTAAATCTAAAAAGTGCTGACTGTCTGTGCCGTATCCCTTGTCATGATCAGTTTACCCAGGAGGCTTTTTCAGTCGATACACTGTTTCTGTGGGAACAGTGATAAAATGATAATGATGATGATGATACATGGAATGAATACTACTAATAATAATTAAGAAGAAAGTGGGGCATGAATGCCTAATGGAAGCCGGTTTGATTCAGTGGTTGTTCATTCACCATGTAGTTAGTTAGTTATAATATATAGATTGTCTGAATGTTCTCAAACTTTTCTGAACTGGATAAAAGTGCAACTGCTCTTGCTTGCTCGATTCATCATCAGCAGCGGCTTGTCTTTTACTGGTCAATAAGGCATATTTTACGAGCATCAGCAAGAGAAATTTATTTCATATTATTGGCTCAGTCATGCAACTATCAAACAGGGCAGCTGCCATTTGGATAGATTTAACACATGAGTTGATAATCCAGGGATCTTCTTGCAAATATTGACACTGAGGCACGTGTGAATAAGAATATTCAGCATATTAAAAGTAACATCTGTCAGTCATTGCAGGGTCCCAGGCAGTGCTGGCGTTTAGCCTACAGATATCTCCTGGTAGGCAGTCTATGCTCAATTCCACTGTACAAATACACAAATGTGTTCAATTACCCATGATGCACATCTCATCTCTTTCATCTTTTAAATGTCACTGTATTATAAGCAATGCTCATGTTGATGTGCACTCATAAATCACTTGTAGCCAGAGGTGGCCTAAAAGCTAACATGCTGCTTTGGGGTTAGGTAGCGACTCATCCATAATTTCCCAGGATGCAGGGTGAGGGGTGTGGGCAAGGGAGGTTGCTCCTGCTAAAATGCCCCACGCTGCAGGAGGCACATGTTTACTGACAGCCCCACAGAGGCTGCGAACAATCACCTGCTACCACGCGTTCCTTTAGGGGCCATGCTGTTACATTAATGCATGGGGCTTCATCTCATTATTCATAGGTGTTTGACTCCAGGGGAAACTGTTGGGATGGGGCCACTACAGTTACAAATGGATACTGGGTCATCTTTAGCATTCCAGGTGGTATCAAGCCAAAGGGAATAGAGAGAGCGCGCCGTAGCTTTGTGTCATGCAAAATGGAAAGCATGTTTAAATTTAGCCTAAAATGTACTGATTACAATGAATATGCCCAAGTTTAATGTGCTTACCTTGTCTGTTTGCCTTTCTCTTGACTGAGAGAGACTGTCTGGAAGTGAAAATAGTCATCCATGAGAGCAATTAAAATGTCAAAATGTATTATGAATAAAAACCCATAAATCAATACAAAAAGATTGCAATTCAGGACCTCAGAGGCACCTTCAAGGACACTCATTTGAAAAGCATAGCAGGTCAATAATTAGGCCCTCTCCAGTTGTCTTGAATTGCAAATAAAAAGTGTTGATACACGCGTGAGCATGTCAATACATACTAATAAAGAAGTAGCTTAAAGATGCACATGTTAGGTGGCTGATAAACAGTGTTTGGCAGCAATGCATTATTAAAAAAGAGTGATGGGGTACCTTTTTCAGTAAGGAGTAGTGAAAGAGATTACTATTTGAAATCCAGTGATCACATTGCAGTTAGTAATCACACGTAACAACGTTTTCATAACAACATTAAGTGGGATTTAGTTTATATAATTTCCATGTATGTGTTCAGTGGACGTGTTAGCTTGGCTGTCTGGAGGTGTGGAAAGGCAGTTAGCTCTACCAAAAACAGAAGAAATGTCACTCCCAGTAAGTCCACAGATTAATAATTGTGTGCAATAATAATTTCGGAGGTTTGCTGAACCCCTCAGATTCATGACCTGGCTCGGGGAAATGTGACAAGGAGCAAGTCCATGCAAAAGATCAGTCGACGTGTAATTTTTTATAACTAAGGTTAACTCAAAGTAACAATGGCATGCGTGGGCCCGCAGTGATTGTAGCGTGTTGGACGTGTGGGCTGATGTGCTGTTGAGATGTCAGAAAGTGCAAAAGAAAGTAATGCAGGCTGGATGTCGGCCGTTAAAAGAGAGAGAGAGACGTAGAGAACACATGCACTGGATTTCATAGCCCGAGGGCCCAGGTGAGTTTAATCAGTTGACAGCCCTCTGATGTCTGCCAATTGACAGCTGAAGGTGGCCAGAATAATGCCTGCCACGTAATTTGTTTTCATGTTTTATATTTCTGCAAGTGATAAGAAGAGAATATGCGATATGTGGGTGTGGAGATTTTTGAGCTGTTTAAAGACACCTTTGACTGAGGTGTGCTGAGTAACAAAAGTGTGGAAGTAATTATTTTTTTCTGTTAAGCACATTGATGTTTATACCTCTTCGATGAGTTGCGAAGTAAGTTGCCTCGCAGTGCTAATAAATGCCAAGCCCCTTTGTGAAACCACACACATTTACACAGCACTGTGGTGGAATGATTGAAGGCTGCAGCCCCAGCTCGCCTGTCCTGAAAGGCTTCTTTCTTTGCAACATCAAAGTGGAAACTATGCAAAATGAGCTTATAGAACGAAAAAAAAAAAAAAAAAGGAAACACAGGCAGAGAGAATCAGGTTGAATATAATGTCCATACCCTCTAACTTCAGCTTCATTGATATTATATGAGTGGAGTGAGGACTTCAAAGGGAGGCTGGGTTGGATCGATGGTGCAGATTCCAGGGTATTATGTTGACTCTTGCAGCTGGCATCAACAACTCAAAGGAAGAAGGGAGTGATCCTTCCTTCCCTGTCCCTCTTACCTACATAACAGACTTTTCACTCCCCACTTCTTGTTTAAACTCTCTGGTAATTCTGTAAAAAGTTCTTTATCTTTTATCTGAGGCAGTCACAGGGCGTCAGTGGAGCCTAATGAATAGCCAGAAACATACATAGGTTATTATGGTGCATCCGCAGTTGTTGTTCTCAGCCTGGTCGAAAAAAGAGCCTTAAGCGCAACAGGACGGGCAAACGCAGGGGTGGATTTTGCTCTTCGCTCGTAACGCAGGATGGCTTCTTTACTGTCAAAGAGAGATGCTGTTGCTTTTTGTTATTTTTTTTGTCGTGTTTTATTTTCTTGTTGAATTTGGAGTGGAGGCTTTGGCTCATGTGTAGGTGCTGTGATCTATTTTGATTTTGTGACATGTGAAGGAGGAGGTATGACATCCTAACAATACAGCAGGAAAAGAGAAGGCAACACAAAACAATTAAAAAAAAAAAAAAAACTGCATCAAAAGTTACTGTATATGAAGAAGGGGATGGTTTCTGACATTTAAAGTGAGCATTTGTTTTCACTTGTGGAGTTATTACAAAGTTTGATTTGAATGTGCTCATATTTTTGTCTTTTATTGTTGTTACAGTGAGTAGGATGATTCCTCACCTTATAGATCTTTGCGACTTTTAAAGTGTTTTTTTCTTGTACCAGAATGTGATGCAGCCTCATCAAACTTGTTTTGACTGATTATGTAAAGAGTTTGAGGAGACCCTGTAAATGGTAGGCCTTTTAAAAAGGTGCTGAAAACAGTTTGAAACTAAAAACTGTATTTCTTTTAAAAAACAAACTGTATATAGTGTATTCGTAACTATAACACGGTACTGTCGGCTCTGCGAGGGGAAAGGCACGGAAACTGGAAACAGCGTAACGGCCCTCTAGCTTCCTGAAGAGACAGTGTGAAATAGAAAAGCGACTCCACATCCTGAAATGATATTTATAAATCACAGGAGCGTGTTGGCAGAAAATTCCGAGAATGGATTGAATCAATGCACATGCTCTGCAAACCAAACATCCTCTACGCAGAGTGCATGGCTTTTCTTTGAGGCAGTCATCAGCAGGATACAATGTGATCAAATGTGATTATTGTCTTCTGAAAAATGTTTTTTGTTTGTTTGTTTGTTTTTTTTGCTGTGTTTTCTGTTTACCTGCTTGCAGCTTCATCTTAAGTGAGTTTTTTCTGTTTTGGGGATTCAACACACATTAGTACTACAAAGTAATCCCCCTGGTTTTTATCGACAAAAAAAAAAAAACTCTTTCATGTCTTTTTTTTTATCAGCTACTCCCTTACATTTTTAACTCTAAAGACATTGTTTTGTGTTACCGCAAATGTAAGCTCGAGCAAACAAATGCGTCTGCTCTTACATGATGTTACAAATACTGTGCTTTCCTACTTCACAAAGAAACACTCAAGGACACGCAGCACTTACAAGCCGGTGAGGAAATCCCAGCACAGCTTCAAGGGAAAAGTTTCTGACAGGTTTATTGGGGGACCTGGATGTGAGCCCAAGGGTTCCTGGGAACTGCTTAATACAAGATTGTTAGAGAACGCGGATGAACCCTTTGACGCAGAGTCTGGAGCCAAGAAAAGCCAAGCCCTCGGAGATAAGAACGGAGTTGTGTTACAGTGGTGAATATTTTAACACATCATATCAAGATAATTCTTTTTATCTGTCTCATTCTTTTTACGTGTGGACAGAATCCATTTAGGAAGTGTGCCCCCTCAAAGTGCTCGTGATGGCATCAAAGTCAAAGTCTGGTCTAATGGTAAAGTGCGGCACAAAGTGCATCTCCCCGCTGAGGTATTCTGCACTTTTATCTGTCTTTTGTATGGTCGCTCTGTCTTTAATAGTCTAAGCACTCTGCCTTTCGTCCTCTGGATTTATGAGTGCCTTTAAGGGCCCTTTCAGTCCCAATATGAATATTGTAGGCCAGGTGTGCTGCTTAAGGTACTTAAGCAATTAAAGACATGAGAGCAGAGCACATATTTACCTTAGAAAAAAAGAATATGTTTAGCTTGTATAATTGGCCTCGTGCAAAGCTGGCTGCTTAAATATTCAATGGTTATACTAATGAGTGTCACCACAAGAGAATCACAGTGCGAGGTGTAACAAAAAAGCCTCGGGCAGTCTGTTCACCCACTTATTAATAACTGTGATCGGGGTATTGGACTAAATATGGTCCTACTCTGTTCTCCAAAAAAACAATACCTTAAAAATGATATTAAACATCTCTCTTCCTTCGTGGGAATTGTGGATAGTTTTAACATATCTATTATAAGATTGTTCCTGTTGTTGCTTAGACTAGCTTTAAAAAGATGTCTAATGTACATACATTAGACATCTTCTAGACCAGGTGTAGTGTAAAATAAATGAAGGGAGTTATATGTAAGTATAATAAAAACACAGACCAATGAGAAAGATGGGAAGAGTAATATAGATTGTGCTAATTTTGTAATGAGCAATATGAAATTTTTTGTTGTTGGATTGGTCCTCTCTTTATTCAACCGTTTTCTGATGTACAGTTGAAGCACCACTTTATCTATAATTAGTCCCCATTGTTGGATGCCCGGAGTCCTGATATGTGTGAGTGCTAACAGGTAATTGTGGATGTGAAGATGAGTTTGAGATAGAGGCAACACTTTGATTCCCTCAAAGCTGCAATGGGATTTTTTGGGGCGCTGTAAATATCTACTGAACATGCTGTAGAGTGTAATACATTTACTCAAGTGTAATTTTGGTAGGAGGCACTTATTCTTTGAGTTTTTCTATTGCATGCAACTTTAGACTTCTGTGTGAAATATTGTGCTGTTTACGATCCTGCATTTATTTATTTCTCCTAGTTACTTTTCAAAGCTTTTTGGCCTGTGAACTCTAGTGTCTAGCTGAAGCCACTTTTCATATATCAGATGTCTATGAGTTGTTAGCAGTTTTACCAAAGGGACATTTCCCCTCTGAACTTCTCAGAAGATTTCATTTCAACAACTGTCCCAGACCCAAAGAGGTAAAACTATCCATTTTTTCACAAAAAGCAAAGATTATGGAAAAGTCCAAAACATCTGTCCCACACCATTAATCATGTCATGACTCATTGGTTTTGTCTTGTGGCCCTTTGGAGGGCTGACCTCTCTGTTAGGAAACACTGGACTAAACCTAATTATATATAAAGTAGATAAACTAGCTCTGTCTTGAGAACAAAATAAATTAAATTTGCTCTGTTCGGTTTCCCCTTTTTCCTTTAGACTAGAAATTTGTATTTGGTTGTTTCAGGGCCCCTAAATGGCTATGGGGTGTCGAGCAGCTGCTTAGTTTTCTTATGCCTTCAGGCACTTCTGATAATAAAATGAGTCAGGCCTGTACCTGTTCTTGATTTAAGAAAATATGAAAAGACATACTCAGGAGAGGTTACGTGGATGTCTGCCATTCATTTAAATCAGATTGTTCTACAATACTCCACCACACAGCTGGATATATTAAGGGTTTCAACTTTTATGGATCCTGGCTTTAAGGGAGGTGCTGCATGGAAGGCCATCAGTCAGTAAGCCATCATTTCAGTCTAAGCTGCAGAAAGTGAGACAGCTCGGCAGATCAATACTACATTCCCTCTGTGCAGTGAATCAACAAATATACCCAACGGATCACAGAGGGGCAATTGTACATGGGCTTGATACAGTGCAGGTGCTCAGTCTGCCGGTGAGGGTGGACACATCTCAGACACATATATCCACAGTTCAGCCGCATCTGCAACAGTCACAATATATTCACAATATAATAGCGTTCGAGGAAAGACCAGAAGAGTCATGAATACTAATGGAGGAACTTTAATGCCTTTGGAACATGAATGCTGCTGCACAGACATGGCATGAGCAGGTAGTGCGTCGCGCCTTAATCCCCTTCCACAGGGTGGGTGTGGAAAGACTCACGAACAAGCAGGCAAAAGCTTTGGATTACCGCGCAGAACACAGTAAGCTATTTAAAAGTATAAACTATCCCTTTAAAGAGGAAACCACACATCAGCATTAACCAATGAGCTGAGTCCCAGTCTATTTTTATCGTCTTATCATAAAAGTGGGAGGGTGAAGATTAATGTCTATTCAAGGTGGAAGAAACGTGCTTTAAAAATGGATATATATCGGATACAAAGACGAGAGGCTATTAAATATTCAGGTGTGATAATCTTCCAGGAAGCTGTTGAAATTACATCTTCCAATTTATCTGTCTCTTTCTTCACATGTTTTGTGAGTTATAAGTATCACGCTTGTTAATCAGGTCACGTTTTTCCTTCTCCCTGCTCAGCCACTTACGAAAGAAATGTGATCCAATATGTGAAAATGCAATTTAATGAACCTTTTCTGTGCCCAGTCCAGAAGACTGGGATGTAGATGAGTGTAATGAATAAGAGACCTGAGCTTGCTTTTTGAGAAAACGTCACCAAAATGCAGATGATGGCTTGAAAGCTGATAAAGTGAGTTTAATTTATCACGTTCTATTACGGCGTGTACGAGCTTTAGTGATCAAGGCAATGACCCGTTTTTGCAAACAACTACACAGCATGTGGTTTGAGCACACTGTGGGAGTGAAAATGTTCTAGGCTTGATTTATCAAGCACTGTGGAGCTTTCTACAATGAGCAGTGCAGCAATAACATGTAATCTACAGCCTGATCTATCGCTGCAGGATTTGAGCCTTTGCACAGTTTTACATTTCCAGTCCTGTCAGTTTTAATTTTACATTCGCCGTGGTATGCATGCACTGATGTGATTGTTTTAAAACCTGAAAGACATTCATTGACCACAGATTATATGGGTAAGAGAATACACGGTTACAAGTTCCTGCTGAAGTTGTGACCCGATCTTTGCCACCTCCCCCACCCTCCCACTTCTTGTTGGAGGTTTCCCTGCTGTGAGAGGTATCAGAGTCATCCGGAGCTCCTGTTTCTGTCATCTGATGCTCAAAACTCTGCGGTTTCTGTTGAGAGTACGATTTCATCTTCTGGCCTTGGAAGTTAGAAACAGTGCCATTTTAGTAGTCTTTGGTGTCTCCGTCAAATGCCTTCAGCTTGTGCGTCTTTATGGAGTTCTTCGATAGTCAGAGTTATTTCATGCTTGGTAGTAGTCATTGTCATCGGCTCATTTTTCCTTCCATTTTCTTCTCCTATATTTCCTCTAAAATTTCTCTCTGTCAGCCTTAGTTTTTTATTTGGCAAACATTCTAATAATCAAGAAACTACTGCTTCTCACGTAAGTATAAAGTTCAAATCCTCTGTACCACTGCTGGGGGCTTGATGAACTTGTGTAATAATTGACTAAAAGAGCTGCATCTATTTTGATAATGACCCTTTTACAGGTCTCAGCTCTGTAAACTAGTGGAGCAAGCTGTGCCAAGCCCTATGTCTAAACCAAATATTAATGTATTTTTCTACAGATGGACACTATGCATATAAGGGTATATTTATGTATAGAAATATGTGCAGTCACTTTCCTCAATATAACCTATAAAAGAGCACAACACAAATGATCAACAATATGTAGAAAAAGCCAACAGAAACATGTGGCCTACATAAATCAAACAGCATCACCACTCCAGACAACTAATAGATGTGTAAGTAATGGAAACACCACAGGTGGTGCAGCCCTCAAACACACATTAAAGCCTGCTTATTTTCTTTACACTGCGGTGCACAAGTGCAACGCTATGTTGCTAGTAATTGTTGACGTTCTCTTACGGAGAGTTGTTTCTTACCAAGTGACTAATGACATGCACTGTTGTACTCACCTATATGAACATCATGCTGCGAGGTTTGTGCTCAGCAGTGATTGTCCCACATACAGCCACGATGCGTAATGTGACTATGATATGATATAATAGGATCTGCTCAGCCTGTCCTCTCCCATTGCACAAGCTCTCAGCAGTCACAAGCACACGAGGATTGTCAGAGACAGCAGAAGCACATAGTAACGTGTTAGCTGTGTCATCATAGTGTGATTTTGTTCAATTTAGCGTGCGCACTATACACAACTTTTTTAAAACAATGCAGAGTTATAGTAATAACCTAAAATATAACCTAACGCCCATATTTTAGTCATTCTTAATTCTATTGCACTATTGTCCTGTTATTTTTTGGATATTTTTTTATTGTTCACAAACCGCTAAAATGGGCCCACTTGGTGAAAAAAACTTTCTTGCTATAATTTTTGTATATTGCATGTTCTATTATACTTGATTAGAATTACCACTGAGTGAAACATATATTATTTATTTTGTGCATTTGGTTTAACAGGTTATACAGCAATGTCGACAAAACAGCAACAACAGAATAAAGTCAGAGCACTATACCCACCCCCCCGTTCTAAAGATATCCCTCCTTGCTGTTTATTGCTGAGCACGCTGTCTCTTGGGTTGGAGTGCACACATTAGTTTTTGTCACAGCTGCTGTCCAGGGTGCTGGATCTGGAGCTGTCTTGGGTGTTCCAAAACATTTTCCGCTAATCTGCAGGAATCCTAGTGGTGACGACTGATGGCCAACAGATTGGCCCACAACAGATTGACTCATAATAACCTAATAATTTGCCTCCTCTGCCAAGCACAGTATACTGATCCTGGAGCCCAGATAAATGCCGCTTTTTGTGGCCAGTTGAGTTATGTTTACCTGTTATTCAGGCAGTCGATTTTCTTGTTTTGCATTGACATGATTGGAGACCTGGAAGGAAATAGTATGTTTTTGAAGTCAGAAATTACATGAGTGGTAATTCTACACAGCCGAAAGAATAGCTTCATTTTCAGTGAATGTGAACAGAACTCACACATGCAACCCAGTCAAGACAGACAAATAATTCCTAAAATTGAAAATTAAAGTTTGATTTGATACAAAAAAATCAGTGTCCTGTTCTTCTAAGAATCTTGCTAAATTTATTTAGTTTTTCTTTTTTTTTCCCCCAGATTGTATGCTTCATGTACTGAAAAAAACAGGGGTCTCAATAGTAAACAGGACGGGAGTGCAAGGACTTTCTGTTAACTGTAACTGCACTGGAAGAGTCCTTCAAAGTCATTCATTGAAGTCTGCAAATGATGATGTGCTTGACATGTGGGTTAGATCTTCTTTCATGTCATCACTGCACTGATGGTTTTGATATTGATGGTATGACGCTAAACACTTTGGGCTGGTGTCAGAGATCATTTCCCACTGGCTACTCATTTTGTTTGTGTCGTTATCGTCTGCTCTCATCTGAGGGGGAACTGTTGCACTCCTTTAAAAACCCATAACAATAATCATGTTTCATGAAAGCCACCATGTGTGAGGCTGTGCTCTTCGGTGCTGGGACACAGTGGGAAAAGCAGAATTTCCTCTTTAGATGCGGTTTTAAAGCCCCCATGGAGCCACATTTTATGGGAAGCATAGCACCTCGGAGTTTATCAAGGAATTTTACTCAAACGTCCTCACTTGTGAGGTGCTTAAGATCTTTTTTTTAATATCTCTATACAGGAGGCCCACGGCAGAGATGACTCATCACAAAATGGTTGCCAAAACTTTCTGAGCTCGGCTTTGCTTGCCTGACAAAAATTTTTATATGTTTATAGCACAGTGCGCATCCAGGCACCTGTCCAGGTCTGGAGTAAAGGTTGATCCGAAGGAGACTCTGTGTGTCCCATCAGCTTCAGAGCCATTTTTGATGGCTCTGCAAAAAGGTTATTTCCGCTCACGCAGCCATAGCACTCTGTATTCGCCTTTTTCACCTGAAGTCTCTCTTAGAATCGCTGCCATATTAGCAAAATGCCTACACTAGCTGCAAGCAAAGGGCAGGCTATTATAGCTGACGATAGCCTCGCAACCCCTTTAAGTAAACAAAGTCAAAACACTCACAGTGTAAGCGTGAAAGAAATTTCGATGAGACAATCCAGCTCCATGCGTGTACATTTATGTATTCTGATTGGCTTAAGCTAATTTGCATAATGCAAGGCAGCAAAGCCTGCAGGTTTTCCTGTGTGCACGGAAGATGATATTATAGGAAGCTAAAATGTCTGGCAAGAGTCATGAGATTAAAAAACACTGTTGTTTGCAGAAGAGAAAAATTAACATTACTGATTGAATAAATATCATACATATTATCTGTATTTGCATCTCCAGTGAAAATGCTTTATTGGGTTCATATCTGCTTCACAAAGAGCTGCATTATTTTTAGATACACTAGCACCAGGGTTTTCTGGGGATGCTGATGTTGTTTGGTCAAATGCGTTTTGCCTGAATTCCACACGGCACGGCTGCGTCACTTTTGTGGTTTTGTTCCGTCATCCACACGGATTCATACCCCACCGGGAGCGTTTCAGGAGCGGAGCGTTTGGCCCGCCTTATAGTGCTGGCTTGCTCAAAATTTGTTGATTTGATCAGCTCCGGCAGCCACATTGCAGCCAGAAGGCAGGCGTGCCCCGTGGAATCAAGCCATAACATCGTCAGAAAGTCTCTTGACCAGAACAGGAAGAACTGCCATGAAATTTTGTGGAGACATTTTTCTCCAGAGGATGAATCCCAATGACCTCGGTGATCCCAGGTCATGACTGGGAATTTCTAAATGACAAGTTGAGTCAAGCACTTTTTTCAAACATACCAAGTGTTGCACTGACACTTTACTAAACTGTTTTTTTAACATACTATTTTTTTAACATACCATATTAACATACCATATTAACAACATACAAGTAGCTATAGTTAACTTTACAACCTCTGCAACCTGAAGAGCTGGAATGAGCAAACTCTTTCCAGCATTCAACATGTTGTTTTCTAGTGAGCATTAACCTTATGGGGTGCCAGCTAGGCTATCAACTCTTAATTAGAAATTATTTATTTTTCACAACATAGTCAATTACTTATTTAACTGTTTTATAAATTATTTATGGATGGTAAATGGCTGCTACTTAGCTACACTCATGCATTATCAATGATCTGTGCAGATTTGTTTCATATCAGATATTTAGCTTAAGCTGTTCTCTGTTAGCAAAAGATTATAAAGATAACCAGTGAAGTCCTAATGTTCCAATCCAAAGGACTGCTTTTCACCTCCACAGCACACCTCCGTACAGCTTCTCTCTTTTGCATCTTATATACACAGATCTCCTTTCATAAAAATAACACTTAACTCTCCCTGCATTGTAAATACATTACCGCAGGAGACACATGGTTTCAAATCGGTGCCCTACTTGAATGGCCTTGTAAGATTAAGATAAGAATTCCACTCCTCACAAAGGAACCTCAACATTCCTCTGACAGTAACAAAGTCGCAGTTATAAGAAATTATTTGAGATATGATTTTGTTCCTCTGCAAAGGATGGTATGTGCGGGTCATTGGTGGGGGCTGCCCATTTATTCATGCATCAAACCAACATTTCCTATGAATCTGCAGTTTGCTTTACATTCTCCTATTAACCGCTGACCTGCTGGGCGACACATCAGACGCTCCACACTTGCGTTATACCAAGGCAGGCAATTCCAGCAAGGTCAGTCTTTTTCCAGCTATTGATCACTCTGTAGATCGGTGCCAGCGACCAATAAAATGTAGAGTCAAGGACTACTAAATCCAATCACTGGAAGCCAAAGGAACTATATCATTCCCTACGTCGAAGGACTTTATGATTTGGAACCAATTGACTTGGTTGTGATGCTGTAAAACAAAGTGGATTGTTCAGATATATTCAACATCGGGCCTTGATGATTAAGATGTGAGACACAGCGGCACTAGTTTATGATTACTGGATTAGGAACAGAGTCCATATTTCATAAATGAGAGCGAAGGTGCAGAGTCGAATTTTATATGAGCTGTTCATTATTTCCTCCTGAACAACTGTCTAGTTGAGAGAAACAATTGTAGGCCACAGCTTGAAATGTAAAACGAGCAAATGAAATTGAACCTTTAAATGGAATTTATTGCACATGGGTAATAAAAAAACAATGTAATGTGTGAAATAACTTTTTAATTTTCATTCTGTACATTTCTATGACCATTAGAAAAGCTGAAGAGAAAACACTTGGATGAATTCCTGAAAAGTTTTGAGGGTGCGGGGGGGTAAAGAGGAGAGACAGGGAGACAACAAAGATAACTTGTGTCAAAAAAAAAAAAAAAAAAGAAATTGTTGAGTTCAGGAACTTGTTCCCCAACCAACGGGGAGTTTGAGTTGCCTGGTTACCAGTTGCAGTGTGGAAAGTTGGGAGAGAGCAACAGTCTTTGTAAATTGCCTCACAGTCTTTGGTGACTTGACAGCTGATCTCTTCGGGTTTGACAGCCTCCCCAAAGTGCTGGCCATCACTTGATTTTTCACTTTAGCTCTGACACTGTTTTGACTGCATCTATATTTAGTTCATTTTGTTGTCTTTTTAGTATTCATGTGAATATTGCTGTTGTTTATTATTGCAAATTAGAATTAGAAGATTATAATGGCAGTTGTACATTTTTAGTCACGCATTGTATTTGAGATTGAAACATCTCAACAAATACTAAATAGATTACCATGAAATATGTAGTTCTGTGATTATAGTCATTTGCTCATTTTGTCCATACATATGTTTGTGAGGCTTAAAGGTGCATTATAGAGTTTTCTTCATGTATCCTCATCAAAGAAAACCAATTCTTTTTGGTTTTGAGAACTGCATTGTTTTCATCCATGTTTAGTTGCTAGCAGCCTCCTTCTTCCCTGCCTTTGCTGGTACATTGCTTCTTGCCACATTATTAATCATACTGTCACCTGTAGATCAGTGGAACCAATAGTGTATAACCACTGGCAGAAATATGTATTGTGTCCACAACATGAACGTGTACAAGAACAAACCAAACAGATGTACATAAACATAAAAAAGTTCCCCATAGTGCTACAAATGCTACAAACCTCCACATGATACCATGACTTTGACTCATGGGCAGAGATAAAAGTTTGTATTGAAGTTTTAAAGTGTGCATTTTTTCATCAAATTTCCATTTTGTGATTCACTGCAGGGATAAGTACAAATTCCAGTCAATGCAACCATCACTAAATACGTCTCTTCCTAACTGATTCCATTGTTTCTCACACTGCATTGTATCCCCCTCATTTGCTCTTTGATTGAATAAATAGTCAATACATTTCCAATAAATACATTTTAATGTTTAATTAGATTAACTATTATCAGAAATAGGTTGATCTCCACCATTTTTGGTATGAGACAAGTAAATAAAAAGTATGCAGAGATGTGCTAAAGGTCACTCAACCAAAGAAGTACACAGTCTCTGAGGTGACGATGCACTGCTGAAAACGGGCCGGCTGAAGTGGAGCCTCCTCTCACACAGGCATTGTTTGCATGGATGAGATCAATTGCAAACTTCTTTGCCCTTTGCCTTCTCGCTCCACTTTGACATCGCCTGAGTCCTCCAGGGAAGACAACTGGCAGATAGTATAAGACTCTCAGTGTTTCAGATGAAATATTGCCTCAGAGTGGGAGGAAGCAGATACCAACCAGACTGTGAGGAAATGATGCAGAGGTACAGGAAATAAAGCTGAGAAGTTATGTCCTTTTTGAAAGTTAAGGTTGCTAAGAATTATGCCATCCAGGAAACACAGTAAAAACAAACCGCAGCTTGCATGTATACAAACATCAGTAGAATGATAGTTTTACTATCTTTAAGACAAAGACAAAGACATTTTAAGAAAAATGACCTTAATTTCTTACTGTGAAATATAGGTCATTTTCTTCCATCTCTATGACTGACAAGCACTGTTCTCATATTTTACGTTCGTCTTTGGTTTCTCTCTGCCACCACAGCATCCATGATGAAAACGTCCAAAAGGGAAAGGAAAGTAGGGAAGTTATAGATGGGTATGTAGGACAATGGAACAGCAAATGTCCTTGACATATATATCCCACCAGGAGTGAGATTTTAATTTGCAACTAAAACTAAAACTTCGACTAAGATCGTTTTATATTCTTTCTGGAACTAATTACATTTGTTGGCGCCTGTGACTTTTCATAGATCACAATTCCAGGTCTTTTCTCAGTGACCTGTAATTTTCACAAAATGTCACCAAAAAAAACACAGAAAACACAATTTTTTTCTGAAAACCCAAACTCGATTGTTTTTTGCCACAAAAGTCACAGAGAAACTCTTGATAAGCAGAGGATTCAGTAACATGAACACCTGTATAATATTGTGCAATCTAACACAATAGCCCTGCAATAAATACAGCCTTTGTGAAGCTTCTAATGTTCAGTTTGTGTTGACAGTGGCACTCAAATGCTGACAAATGAAGCCTTGGATTTCAGAAAGGTGGTCTTTTTAGCGGGGTTGTTGTGTGGGGCTACAATATGTTATACAGGTGTTCATGTCATTGTCCACCCCCTGCATGTGAACATGGAAACATCCTTATTATACGTTTTATTTGTTGCTAGGATGAAGAGCTCTGGGACGCATCACAATGGGTGGTAAATTGATTCTATATTTAAACAAACTTCTACCATACTTAGGTTTTGATATTACTGGTGTCAAACAGAACAGCTACGGATGATTTTCATTAACATAATGATAAGAGTTTCATTTCCTGGCACAGAAACAATGGCTGCTCCATGGATGTGACTGCCTCATTGTCTCTTGGTGTTGTTTATACTGAGGTGGCATTCATGAGTCAAATTAATATTGCCACTTAGTGTTCATCACTTATAATGAGCAATATAATCAACCAATTACATCCATAATAGTCTGTGCTGATTTCCAATTTACCCTGATGTAAATTCTTTTCCGGGTTTCATAACTTTTGAGTGGGAAGCTATCAGTTGATCGGATAACATTAAAATTAAACCCCAAAATTCTTGTGTTTATCTAAAATAAGGAAAGAAAAACTGTAAATGTGCAAAGATACCCTCACAGCAAACACTAAATACTCAATGGAGTTCTCTCCCTCTGAAGAGTTTAGTGAAATATGTATAACCGAACCTTTACTTTGTAAACATGATGCTTTATCTCGCAGTCATCACATTAGGTGTGTCTCTACAGTGTCTTATCAAAAAGAGATTCAAGCATCCATCCTGCTGCAATGAAGAAAACAAGAGTCTCTCCATAAGTGATGCTTATCTCCACAGGAAAATGCAATGTTTTTGCCATAGGCAGCACTCCTCAGATAACATGATTACTTGACTCTCCATCTCCTTATTTTCCTGTAGAAAGAATATTCATGTATGGTGAACTATAGCAGACAACTGCCTAAAAATCAGGGGGCGATTTAGAAGAAAGGGATGATCGGAAAAAAATTATCACTTAAAATCACCTAAAATTACACGATGGTGTATTTGAACTAAAATATCATTGACTTTATAATGAATTCAGTGACTTGTAATTAATTCAACTTTTAAATTTGTGTACAAAAATGTAATCTTGATGACTATGTTTACATGTATTAAGGTACGGTTATGGTTAGAGGTAGTATTAGTATTTAGTATACTTTACAAGGCAAACATTAACTACAGATTTGTGATGGGATTCAAACATTTCTGCTTGAAAGTCAGATGTGTTACCTGCCCAACCTACACCTTCACTTTCCAGTTCAATACAGGCTGCAATACTTTAGTATTATTACTACTACTTATTACACTACGAATACGGTGCTGCACATGCTGTACATTGTAGAGAAAAATGTTTTATATTTACATTTTCTAAGGACAGATTATTTGACACGATGAACACTTTTGTCACACTTTGTACTTGAGTTATACAAAGTCAGAATGTCCAGCTGCTTGGAGCAAAAAGCAAAGACAAAGCAACACTTGCATTAATAGTAACTAGTCATTAACTTTGTAAGAAGAAGACTGAACCAAAACAGTCACATTATGCAGCAGAAAACCAGAACAAAGAGCTGAAAGACGCTAAAAGGCTCCATAAGAGGAGAAGTAGAGTCTGGTGATAATTCTCTGTTTATTTGTCACTACAAGCGATACCTTTCACTTTAAACAGAGCAACTTGCCCATGTAGAACTATTTGGCAGTAATTATTGAGGTGTCAGGTCAGAAAATGTTCAGAATGAGTTGTGTTTGGACAGATGAAACTACTGATTTAGTCATTTACAGTATGTACATTTCAGCTCCACATTGCATCACAATACAATGTAAGAGTACAATCGTGAATTAGTGCATGTCAGTCTTTTCAAGCACATTTGTGTGGAGTCCAATACTTCAGCCATTCTTGCATGAATACACCACGGAGGAGATTTTTAAAAAAAGAAGAGAATAAGCATCTGCTGCAAGTCAAGCAGCCTCCCTGGGAGAGGAGGTGTTGGGACTGACAGAACAGTGAGAGGTGGTGTCAAGCCCACAGAGATTTAAAAAAAAAAAAGTATATGTTGGAACAATTATGACTGTTTTCTTTTTTTTCTTGAATTCTTGGCTGACTCTGAAGAACATACATCACAGGATGTGTTTGTGTGTGAGGATGCTGCTTGATTCTCCTCTCAGACCTCTCTGCATCGCAGAACTCTTTGTTTGGACAGCTTCATGATTCAGAGAGGTCTAAGAGGAGAATCAAGAGGCAGAAATCTGTTCTGTTGTAGATGCTGAAAACTTTGCCGGGCTGATTTGCATTTCATTTCTGTCTGTCAGGCTGCCAACTGACTGATACATCATGACCAAGGAAGCTATAGCTTGAGCTAATATACATGCATCAATATCAATACGACTTATATAACCTTATGTCAGTGAACCTGACTTATCCTTTTAAGTAGTGAAGATGTTTTGCTGGTAAGAAAAAAGGAACATATCAACATTTCATTAAATGTGCCCTCAGTGTATAAAAATATCTGGTTTGTGCTTCTTATATACAAAATTGAAAAAATAAAATTAAAGTGCCTTGTTTAGCACTTTTTAGCCCTGAGAACCCAATTTAAATTGTTGAAAGAGAAACATCTAGAAAAACACATCTAGGCATACCCACGAACCCATGATTATCTTTTGAAAGAATCGTTTTACTGTATAGGTCCATTTGTAGAGAAACAGTGTTATGGGCCAGCCGAAAATGAATAGACTCAATAGATACACTCAAATTTCCCTTTAGTTGACAGAGACAATGCATTTGTTGGCTGTAAATGGTTGTCTGGACCATTAGGGGAGGTTTCATTTATACTGCCTGGGGGTTTGCACAAGACCCAGATACGCTTAATGATATACCCACACTGCACTCACGCTGTGAGTTTTAAAGCCCTCTCCAATGAGAAAATTGGGGTTTTAGTTATTACTCGTGTCCTCCTTCACTCACATCTTCCTGGCCAGAGCAGCAGACAGAAAACACTCCTGAATGCCATAGCCACGAAATGGAGTATGACTTTTGACAGGGCAAGAGGGGCTGAGAGGAGACCTCAAGGTGGTGGTGGGGTATGGGTGGACGAGAGGCAGTCTTTAATCCACTAGAATTGGGTTAATGTACGATGACATCTCAGTGCACGAGATGCCAAATTTGCGCATGATCTATTTAGAAATGCTGCTTTGGATGCGGGCAAAGAACTTGGACAGGAAGGAGAAAAGGACAAAGGGACCCCCCTCTGTGAACGTCTGTGTGTCATGTAAAGAGACATATTTTGGGTCAGGTAGAAGAAAAAAGATACAGCAATAGTACAACATGACTCTCACCTGAATGTAAATGGATTTTCTGAAAGACCTCCACTGAAAATGTTTTTCTCTCAGTTGCAGTTTACATTCAATCTGTACATTATTTTTTTGTGCTCCCAGAGTTGAAGTGAAAGAAAAGATATGATTGAATAGCGAGATTGATGCCTCACAAGTGGCCGTGCTCCCACATACTGACCTGATTTTTTTATTTTTTTAACCTGACATTTAGATGCAGTTTATTTCTGCCATGCATGCACATATGTGCCAGACTCCACAATGACATACATTTATACGTAGGTCTTTCTTTGATACACAAGGCTCCAATACAGCTTGCTCCTCAGTTACATGAAATTATAAGCTGTCGTCGCTAAGCTTTGTCTCTGCTGTTTTCAATTTTAGCACAGCACACATGCCATTTACAGTAGGGTGACCATATTTTCAAACCTCCAAAGCGGGACCCTTAAGTGTACTGTAAATCTATGCACGTGTACATTTATGTGTTTGTGCACACACACTTAAACACAACCATAGCTGTTTTCATCAGAATGGGGGTAATTAAGCAAATAGGAATAATAACACCTGTACCACTTTGTACAAGGTTTATATATGTGATTTACAGCTACAAACTGTATATGATGTCATGCTTAAAGACTGAAGCTAAAGCTACATGTGCAAAGTAGTAACGTTATGACTCGCCCAGCAGGGGTTCTCGAAAACAGCGGTGGTGCCATTCAGAGAGAAACAAAAAAAACACTTTTCTGAAAGTCCCATACGCATTCCATACCTACAAATGCACAATAGAAAGACAAATAATTGACCACGTTTATAGCTGGAAGTGTCCTGTCAATAGTCTTACAGACATCTCTTTCACAATGGTGGTAAAAATACTTTGTTTGTATCCAGGTTTTATAATACACCCATTATAAAGAGCAGTCAGAGCTGCTAACATTAGCCTGCATGATAGGACTGGAAAAGCACATAGTGGATGTGCTTGTTGTGAAAAAAAAAATTAAAAAAAAATTTCAAAATCTCTATCTGCCTTCCCCTCTGACAAATACATTCCTCGCCCTTTCCAGAGCTATGTTTGTTTACATTTTGACTCATATTGTCATTTTGCTGTTTGCACCATGCTTCCGCAAACAACAATAACACGCTGTTGTTTTTTCATATGGTATTGAATATCGAATTACCCTGAAAAACTGTGATATTATGTAAAGTTTATATTGTCCACACCTACTTCAAGTTCTTCATATAACAGAGTATTGGTCCTATAACAGCTCCAGCACCAGTTAAATACGGAGAAATCTAAAAAGACATCAAAGTCTAATGTCAAAAATGACAAAATATTTGTCAGTGTTGGAACATAATGTGTCACAAAGTTGGTGCACCACTCACTATTAGACTTTGAAGGTCAAGAAAAGGGTGGCCTTACATGTTCCTTTTGTTTCTGTACTGTTTCTTGTGGTTAAATGTTTCCCCTGCGAACAAAAGGTCAGGCGTGAAGCACTGAATTACCCTTTTGATGAATTATCATGCAGCCAACACTTCACTGAGCTAAATTTGTATTCTTGTGTTTCTCTACAAGCAACTAAGTGTTCTTCCGTATTATTTTTAAGTAAATTAGGGGAAATTAGGATGCACATAATTCCTCCCACAGAACACAGGGCTGTGGATAACTTAAGTGTATATCCTAACTCTTTTTTCTTTTTTTAGATTGGGCAGATTTAGGTCTGTGGCAACACAGACACATAAGCCATCTTGCCGGCTAATGAAGTTGTGAAGAATCTGCTTGTTTTCTTAGATTAGAAAAGTTTTGCTTGCGGTTTGCATTGAGTCGCAGAAAATTCAAACTTTTAGAACACTTCATTCTATGTTTCTACTATTACTATGTAATTTTCCTTGATTGATGGCTTAGAAATGTATCATTGACTGGTGATTGGAGGGTTGACAATTGCAGGGTGAGCTGACCACAGTGGGTCAGATGGCTGAGGGAAACAAAATCAAATATGCTCAAAGAGCCGAGTGGAAGTCTAAAGAAAATTGGCAGACAGATTTTGAATATATTGTGCAATGGGCGTTTTGTCTGCTTACATGTGAATGTATATACATGTATTGTGTGTTTTACAGATTCCCTGCCGCGCTGATAAGAGTAACATGCTGCCTCTGCATACTAGATATGCCATAATCTCCGTTATGTATGTGAGTGTTTGATTGTTGACAGAGAACACAAGGAAAATGACTCATCTTCCCGTGACTTCATTAAGTGTCAGCATAATCAGGCATTTCCAAGATAAAGTGTTTCCTCGAAAAGATCTATTTGCTAAATGTGAAATTCATTTATCAGGGAAATGGCTCAGTGTGAATTACTGTAGATAACACAAATATTGTAAATAAGATTAGCTTAATATAATTCAATGTACATTTAGTACATAACAGCGGCCTCTTTTTGAAGCGGTGCTTCCATACGTCCTTGAAAAAGAAAAACCACAAAACAAAGAAACAATCGTAACTAAAATGTTACTCCCAAGCCAGCCTGCGTTGAGTGAGGATAAAGAGGGTGCCCACAGAGAGCTATTCCTGTGATTACGATAACGACATAAATTTTCCTCTCATTTGAAAAGAAGTTGATACTATATCTGACTCCTAAACAGATGGTCTCTATTTTTTGCTAAATATGAATTTGATTTGTAGCTATTGTTTGTACGTGCTATGAAATAAAACATTTAGTTTGATCGCGCGGTTCTGAGAGACACAGCTCCAACACAGTATTGCATATGTAAAGCGGCCTTAAATGTTGCACTACAATAATTCTTTGGAAAGTCATTTGAACGGTGTACAAGTGCAGTTATATACTGTTATTAGCCTTATTTAGTAGGGATATTAATATCACAGCAGTGGCTTCTCCACATGTAAATACACCGTAAATGTGAAATGTTGTTTTGTTTCCTGAAATGTTATTGTTGTCGTTTTGACCCTGAGGGTGACCACGATATTGTCCAGTCACTGCATCACTGTGTAGTCTGTAACACTCTGATATGCAAATTCCCATTACCTGCTAGCTGCCATGGGAACAATTTAACCCACCAGGAGGGTTAGTAGAAAAAATGATAGGTGAGTGACTGTTTGCAGTATGTGTTTTTACGTGTAACTATGGCCAACTGGAGCTATCACAGTGTGGTTGGAGGGTTCAAATTAGCCATGTTTATTAAACATTTAACATTTAGAAAGAAAACAATACTATTTTATATTTGAATTTTAAGCATTTCTTGTCCATTTTGTGTAACAAATGACAAAATGACAAAAAAAAAGCAACAAAAACGTCGACTGGCAAAATGTGACACTGACACCATTTTTTTCTGCAAGAATTTCTTTTCAGCAAGAGAAAGAGTCAATAAGAGCAACCACTGCTGGCTCTCTACCATCCTTTGTCGGTAGTAAATGTTAGGTTTTGGTGTCAGCACCTCAGAATCAAAGAGGTAAAAAAAACATCCTTCAAAGTCCAGGAGGAGATCTCACCTTCATTACCTCAGTTGCTCATAATGCAAGCGTGTAAAAATACTTCAGCTTCTCAGCTGTATCCACCCAAATCACTTTCTCGCTTGGCCACTCATATATATAAAACACAAATCACATAAAAATAAAAACAAGTACAAAAACTACTGCCCTTGTGTAATTGTGGGACACAGCTGAGCTACAAAGACTCCATGATGACTGCATGACAGCCGAAACACTGCGAGTTCAGCTCGGGTTGCCACAGATCACCACAGATCTCAGTCCTAATCCTGAGTCAGTTTGGAGCCGAGGTGCATCACAAATAAATTCTTTGTTTGTACTTGGAGCGAATGGGCACAGAATACCACGGCATCGATCCCTCCCCGTATTACCTATTTTTCTCAACTGGAAAAACCTATTGCCTTTGTGATTACTCTCTGAACCTGTGCGGTACAGAGAAACCCTTCTCCGAGGCCATTGAAAGCCACTGTGGGAAACGCAGGAAATCACTGACTGAGGCAAAAGTAGACCAAACAGTTTGAGGAGAAAATGGGTTCACGAAAAAAAGAAACAGTTGTCATAATAAGTCCCTGAAACACAATGGACACCACCAACTGATTACTGAATCAAACAGTGTTAAGATTATGTAAGGGTGGGTAATTCTTCTGAAAGGGAGAGGCCATTATGTCATTGACCATAATAAAAAAAACAGAATAGGAAACAAAGGTTGCAGAACCTTTTTAAATCAGATTTTAACATGGTGATGTTTAATTTCAAAATTATTGTGAAAATCTTGGGAAAATAGGAAACAAAAAAAAAAAATTCTCTACCAGTGGCACTTTTCATATTACACATACATGTAGGCGGCTGTAAAGGGACTCGTGTGCACTCCCTACGTTTATAAGAGCAATTCATGTCTTCTGCATGTAACAAAGTGATTGGGATGTCTTTAAGGAGAAAAAAGCATCAAAAACCTTTAACAGAATTTTTGCCTTTCTCTCTCTCTCTCTCTCTCTCTCTGTGTCCAGCTTTGTCTGTCTCGCTCCCTCTCATTCTGCTCCCACAACAGCCCCCCCCCTGCGTTGATAACAACCTCCACAAAATACCCTGCAGAAAACACATCGTCCTTGATCCGAGATTGCAGCATCCTCTCTGTTCAAAGGCATTACTTCCTTTCTAGGAGACTTGGTTACCAAACAAGAGAGAGATTACGGGGTGCTTTATTGATTCATTGACATAGCTTAGTCAGTCCAACCTTGGATTTGTCTGAACTTAAAGGTGGAGCCTCTCACTCCTTGACGAAGCTCTGTGGAAAGACTGCGGCGGTTGCTGAAAACATCCAAACATGTTGACTGTTGGCTGATTTCAGAGAGGGAGAGAGGAAAAAATACAATCATGCCTCCGTCAGTCAAATAATGGCTTTGAAATGAAGCAGCTGAAGTGTTTGTACCGTGGCAATATTCAAAGTCAGGACAATCAGAGGGAGAAGATTAATTCAACAATTCAGCGTGGATTGCAACACCCATTTTGAGGAGTACTTGTTGAATTAGAGAAAGTAAAAAAATGTGTGTTCCGAAGTTTTCTCAGAGTTTTCAAAGTGATAGGAAGGAACTGTGATAATGGGGAGCTGCGATAGTGACGTATGTCGCTGAACGTTGAGATCATGAGATAAAACACACTGACTGACACAGATGTCGCACACTGTTTGCTAATAGTTCGATTGCAAATGTGCTGTAAATTAGTGTGCCGGGAAGCTGAGATCACATTCAAACAAGTCGATAATAACTTACATCGTTGTCGTTCTCGCCGTCACAAGTGCACAGCTGGGCTCGGCACAATCTTTGTGACTTGGCGGCGTTGCCTGGTTTAATCTCTTTCACAGTGTTCCCATCCTCTCCATTTCTTCTGCATGCTGTGTTTTTTGCTCCTCTGATGTCATTTGTGTTTGTTTTCCGTGAGGCGGGCCGGATTATAAGTACACAGCAACGGTGCAGTGTGCCGTACCTGCAGGCTGCACTTCTGAGTCAGGCCTGAGAGGCAGAGGCTCCCCGCCACACTCCCCACTCTGTCTACAATGCAGCCGGTCTCTGAACTACGACATCTCTTTTCTCTCAACTGTCTCCCCCCTGCATGCTCCTTTTAAGTATGCAGCGCGACACTTAGGTTTTTTGTTTTTTTTTTGCACCTGTATGTATAAATGGAAAGTTGACTGAGCATGTATTGTCTTTCTGCACCACCTGCCCTCATATTCGCTCAGTTACACCGCTGAGGGCTGCCCTGTAAAATCAGTCTTAAACCGTCGCAGCGGCTCTGCAAGAAGAAATGGGGATTATACATCTTTCAAGGGCATTTCAGGAGCAACATTACTCGCTGTATTTACTGGTCTTTATGGTTGAAGACGCTGTCCACTGATAAATGATGATCTAGCTACCGTCTAACTTCATCACTTGATGTAATCAGCAGATTATTTGCATTTCTGCATTTCAACAATTAAGAATTAAGAATTTCATTGTAAAAGCCTGGATACCATAAGGGATGTAGAGATCGTGTCCTCAACAGTAACCATTTTCTGTAAGTTTGGAATAATAAAATTAAATAAAAGTAAATGAAATTTAATAACAGAAACGAATCGCTGGCTTTTCTAAGACTGATTCTCATATTTTTCAACAGATCTGACTAGACATGAAACTGAACTGATTAATTGAAATTAAAGGAGTTGTGTTCTCCAGAAATTTGATTTATTTCTGTGTAGAAGTTCATTCTTGGCCTTGAAATCTCCAGAATCTCATCTTTTAAAACCAGGAAGACATGATTCACAGAAAATAATTTTTTTACAGGAAGGTTAAATTAATATATAAGATGTGAAATCTTGCAATTCTTTTTTAAATAATGAGTTGGGTTGGTGGGTAGTCAAATGTTCACAGCTGAGGTCATGCCCTAATGCATTCCTATAGTTTCTTTTGTTTCCCACTAATTTACAAGGTTCAGAGGTGTGCCAGGGTCCACAAAAATCCTTGTATTCCTAATTTTAAAATGATGGAGGGGGGGCTTCAGAGACAGCATAGTATTCTACAGCCATTGTTTCCAATGCTCCCCGATCACCTGTACACCTGCCTCAAATCAGCTCGTCCAGTGAGAGTAACCTCAGCTCCTCACCTGCTGTGCCAGATCGTCAAAACAGCTGCCGCCGCGGTGACACACTTCAGGCCTCTTCTGTGTGCCGCGTCCCAAGGACTACTCTCTATTGTCACATGTGCCTGCCTGCTCACCTGCCTGCTAACCCCGAACCCCTCCGGCCAGCCACATCCACACCCTCGCCTCCTTTCCTGCCCAGCCACACTCTGCTATCTCCTGTAGCCCATCTGTCCCCAGCCTGTGCCAGCCGTCATCTCCTCTCCACTCCACCCCCATTACCCAGTATCATAAACCCTCATAACTTCACCTTTCGTCTGTGTCTGGTTCCTGCACTCATGTCCTCCATTATGTAATCCATTATGTTTGCTGTAGAAAACCAATACAAAATTACTTTCAGCTTCAGATTAATAGCCTTTTTAGTTGTAGAGCTGTAGAGATGCATTTATTTCAAAAGAGCTAAAATCATCATTATCAAAATAAAATGTTAAAAAGCTATAATATACTTTAACATAAGAACAGATAATAACTAACCTATTAACAAACTGAATAAAGTCTTCAAGGAAAAACAAGGAGAAACAAGGGCGAAATGAATAAACATCGCCCTTTTTTCACAGTGTCACAGTAAATACACATACAATTTCAAGAATGTAAGACTCATCAACCTCAAAATGGTCATTTTAAACAAACAAGCCTAGTTCAGACAAAACACTTAAAGTATGTGGTGCTGTAGCTTCACAAAGCTCACCATTAAAATAGGAAGGACAGCACACTGGCACTAAGATCACATAGGAAAAATTGGAATAAATGAGCACAGAACAATCACATCAAATCCAGTTATTACCTCAGAGTGAAATATCCATCCGACCATTATCCACCGTTTACCTTCTCCCGGCTCAGGCTGTAATTTGGTCTAGACCGTGAGGCAGAGCGGCTGGCCACCTATCGAGGCAGAGAGAGAACAGCACAGAGCGGCTCTGCACAGACAGTGGCATGAATTTTAATAATAATTCGAAAGGCAGGTGAAAGTGGAGAACATAATAAATTCTAAAGCCTTCCTCACAGCCATTTGATTGGAACAAAACTGATCCAGGCACTGCCATGGAGCAGCGCCTACTTTCTAAATGAACAAAACGAGGTTACGCTCAAATCACTGTGCTCTCTTTTAGAATTAGGATTCACCTGTCTCAAGTGGCCTACCAGTAGGCGGTGTGCTCCATGTAAAGCCTATGTAGGGCACCATTCAGCACACATAAACACGCATTAAACATAATGCACAGAGGTGAGCAGATCGCAGCTGTCGTGGATCACAATTCAGCTCATCAGACCAACAGTTAAAGGCTGATTCATCTTTGTGGCCGAGGTTTCGCCCCCCCAAATGTTCTGATGTTTTTTTCCCTCAAAGATGTTTGTCGAATCTAAAGTATCTCACACAGGTAAAGGGCTCCCCGAGCTTTTTTATATCCCGACTTGACAAGTGTTAAAGACTCAGCACACGGGACAGACAGGCAAACGCTCTCATCCTTGACAGGTAAGAAATGTGTTGATTTGTTTTTCTCCCTTGAAAAGCACAAAGATGAGAGCTACGCTGGGGCACTGAGGTTGTATAAATGAATAAAAAATGGGATGGGAGTGATAAGGACACAAACAGCCATTTCGCCACGCCGGCTCATTAGGACTTTTAGCCCGCAGCCTCAAGATTGCGCTGCCCTCAGACACATAAAACACCATAACACCTCCTTTATTAATACTTGTATGGTGTAGTAGCCTAGGTGTTTCGCTGGAATTGTCTGGCATCTCTCCAAAGACACCGAGAGTTATTACATGCAACGAACAGGTGGCATGTGAGTCCAGGCTCCACACCCACCCCTCCTGTCTGTGAAGGTGTCTTACAGCTCTCTGGGGCAGCATGCATAAAACTCCGGCGATGGGCAAAGATTTAAATTTTTCGAGGAGACTAAAAAGTGATGATGCATAAACAGTGCATGTTCATAAAATGCTGCATGCGCCACCTGTGCTTTGTTATTTATTCACGGCGAGACGAGATATCGGCAGCGCAGGGTACAGTGGTAGCGCCACAATTACAACATGTCACTTCATTTTTAATGGCAAATAAGTGAATAGCTTATTATTGCTTATTCTTTTCCTCATTTTAGGTGTGCATCAACCCTTTACCTTCACTTCATAGAAGTGAAGATGTCTAAAATCAGTGCAATGGTCAGCCATGTTTCTGTGGCTGGGCCGTGACAAACCCAAGTAGCTAAAATTCTCTTGTTTACCCTGCTTCTAGGATATACCCTCTAACCCCACAAAGGAAACTGCTACAGACCAGCTAACCCACAGAATTATAGTCACACCTGGCAGTCAATAAGAGGCGGAGAAAAGGGGTCTCTGAGTAAGAGTACAAATTTATTAAAATGGGACTTATCCAAACAATACAATAGGTTATCAGTTAAAATGTACAATAATTTATTCTTGATATATTATACTAAAAACAACACATCTCAGAAGCAATAATGAAGAATAAATATTATGGCAAATGCTGAAAATTAAGAGTGTTAGTCGGTCACGGGAAGATTACTCACCACGCACACACGTGCCCAGGCCTTACACACACACACTGCAATAAAAGTGTGCCAAAAAAAAGGAGTGCAATTAGTGAAAACCAGATACCAAATTACCACACACACGCACACACAATTATGGGGCAGTGCAGGTGAGGGAAACCTATCCCCGTCATATGGCTGCTCACGCATGCCAGATCTGTAACATTTAAATACAGAGAGGAGGAAATATATCAACCGAAATATTCTGGAGGGAAGAAAAGAAGAATGATAAAACACAACCTGACCCGTAAGAATGGAATACTATTCTAAATACCAACCGAAAATAAATACAAAACAGAAGCAAAAATAACAAAACAAAATATTAAGAAAATACGACAAGTTATACCAAAACAAAAACAGCAGTGGCAAGCCAGCTATGAGAGAGAGAGACAGAGAGAGAGAGAGGCAATTGCGCAAAAGGTATATCATACTTATCACTCACTACAGCTCTACCTCGTCTGTCTCATGGGATACTGCTTCCAGGACTCGTGCAGTAAAATCAACAACATAGCACCCATTGCACAGAAGGACCTAGGGCAAAACATGACACGTGGCTCAAATCTTCGACTACTTAATATTGGTTAAATAAAAATACACAGAACCGCAGCACACGATCCTCCCTTCAAGAAAAGGCAAAGTGAGCAAGCAACACGCTATGCTCCAACCTTTGCCACTTATATAGCCTATAAATTGAAAGTGACAACAGCCCACCTGGCACTACGGTGGCTCAAAAGAGACAGACTCCACTACCCGGCTACATTTCCAAACAAAACAATTTTTTAAATGTAATGTAATATAAGATTGGATTGGATATTACAGTGGAAAAAAGCTGTATAATTTTGCATTATTCTTCAAATTGGGGAAAAAATACGTCTGCGCTGACGTGACTGTCAGGCACTGTCAAGCAGGAAATATCCTGAGCACATCCCTCAGAGGGCTGCTAAGCTTCGCTGAAACGTATCCTCACTTGATACGAAATAATGTCTGGCAAATTAACACACAAGTTTCAAGCTGAAACCTGATTAAGAGGCATTTTCCAGTTATGAAAGATTAAATGACTAAAATCATGTGAAAATATCAACAGATCAAAGGGAGAGCTTTAGTTTGATGAAAGCTAAAACTGTCAGTTGTGGATGAGCCAATGGAGAAGGAAGAAAGTGAAACTCTTGCCAAAAAAAAGAAGATATTTCTCGAAGGGTAAGTATCAGATATTTTTAGCAGCCAGAAGCTTCTCCAGAGCAGACTGATGATGAAATTAGTTTAAGAAAAATAATGTTACCAAAATGCTTGCACATTGGGCCTCATCAACAACCTTATTTTTCACAAAAAATCCAGTAATGAATAGCAGGTTTATTCTTAAGATATGCTGTGTATTCCAGCCAATATACTGTACTGACACAGTGACAAATTTGTTTACCTCTGCCTCGGCCCGATAGTTATCTCTTGGGTCTCCCTCCAAAGAACTTTGTTTATTTCCTCTGGTGAACCTGAAAAAGGATGGTTTCTTTCATCTCCTGTCAAGTCTTTGTTGTGGCACACATTAAGCCAGCTCGCTTTGTATTGTTGCATTGTTACCGTATATCAGACTCGCTGTCAAAACAACAGAATTCTCTATTGTTGGTGCGTTTATTGAAGATGATACAGTAGTATGTTTGCTGTGTTGACGGAGAGCAAATTCATTATACGGTAAGCGATCATTTGCTTCCATTTGAACACACGTTCTGTAATCTTAATGTTTTTAGCATCTCCTCACCAATAATATTTAGTCAAGAAATATTTCTAAATCTAATTTTTAAATTAAAAGACATCTTAAAACATTGCCCATGTATGCTTCTGATCCTGCTACTGAAATGTAACTCTATAATGATGCTTACAACGTATAGTTTGGTGCAGTAGGTCCCAGTGTTTTTGGCTTAAAATGAAGCAATATCACAGTTTTAGTCAACTTAACACAATCTCACTAGTTTAAAAGATGAATGATAAAAAGCAGGTTTTAACTGTGAGAGAAACTACGTTAGTGGGAAACGCAGGTTTAAAATCTGTTTGAGTGCGTGTGTCTGCCACCTCTTTTGTCCAACAAAACAAGTGTTCAGTTTAAGTAATGAATTCCTCTCTCATAGACAGCTGAATCTATCCATCACCGAGGCAACGTTGTTGCAGAAACCCAGAGGAGATATTAGCCTGTGAAAGCAGGACCATCTGTATCTCCTCTATATATCTTATGTGCTGACGCAACAATTTTGCTAATCTGCTTACATTGTAGAAAAACAACTCTGATTGTCGAGACTTGCTGGATATTTACTAGGGAGCATCTCTGATGTAGTAAAGTTTCTCAGAGACTTTTTGTTGCTCTGAACCGTCTCAGCATTATGAGGCAGTGAACTCAGCAGTCTCCCTTAAGAGGACAGCAGTAATTTAGACACCATTCCTCACGAGATGTTAGTCGTGAAATCCCTTTTTGCTTGTGTTTGCTAATCACAACCCTTTGGCTTTCGGGTGAGACCAGGCCCGCATTCGCCGCACAGTGAACAAATATGGGAATTAGAGGATTAATAGAGGACATCGGAACAGCAGTGTGTTGCGGGTTTCGATCTGAAAGGCAGCTTCGCTATCTCCTCAGCAAACTGAAATCCCGTGCCACGCGTACATATGCGATGACTCAGCTGCTGTCTGTCTGAAACCTCAGCTTGTACCTGCAACTACATTTGAGATCTCATAACAAGTCCTCTGGGCATTTTTCCTGAATGAGCTGATATCCTTGAACGCGCATGCTACATTCGCTATCCCGCAGCCGCCTCTTTCTGCTCAGTACAGTGTGAATTTGGTGTCCTAGTCCAGTATGACATCTCTTTTTTTTTTTTTTACGCTCTCTCTGTCTCTCTCTCTCTCTCTCTTCTCCTCACCTCCACAGCCTCCTATTGTCCTGTCCACTGTGTTTTGCTGTCTATCTGTCAAGGAGACAACTTCCTCCCTGAGACACTGTCATTGGTAATTATGGCCTGAGATAAACTCTGCTGGAACAGCTGGAGCCAGCCTCCGACAGCACCAAGGTCAACCTCTGAAGGACACGCCGCAGAAATGGGCCACTTGAGGAAAACAGCCATAACAGTAAAGTCGAGTGTCACCGGGATTTTTTTTTTTTCCCATTAGGTTTTTAATTCTGCTTCTTTAAAATACGTCTTTGTCTTTATAACGTAACCTTTGACAAACATTACTTTTTATCGTCAAATTCCCTGCTCAGTCGTGCCTCGGCATCTCTGTTAGCCGCGTTGTAACAGTTATATTAAGTTTCAGGTGAAAAAGTGTAATCAGTTTTATGCCAGCGTCTGTGATGGAAGATATTTGGCTCGGGACTGAATCAAAGACTGTGCTTTACAATGCCGGGGCTGGGCAGTGCTTGGAGTTGGGAGCTGTAACTCTGCCTCCAGCTGACAGATAAAGTGGGCAGGTAGTAAATAATAAGAAGCAGTAGAAGACCTTGGAGGTGGCCCCTGAACTAATTTAATGTCCCTTCTTCTGAATTTAAATTAGACTGTAATCCACAGCTGCTTTTTCAAATCACAAAAATATGCTCTCGGTGCAGCTGCACTCCGCGGCAGACACACAATGAGTAGGCCGCTGGTCACCGCCGTGCTGCCCACTTTGCACAATAGGAAACAAAGCGAGAAATAAGATACTCCATCACAGATTTTGATTCATCGGAAGGAATCTCGGCAGTATTAAATATTTATGGGATGAGGCTTTCTTTCAATAACTACAAAAATGTCTCCGTCATCAATCTTTGTCATTTATCAGACGAGTGCTCACTTTCACGTTGGAGAAATGAGGAACTTGGGCATATAGATTTCTATCTGAAATCAGTAGGAGAGAAGTAGAAATCAATAGCCGGGTTTGTTTCCAGCAACATTTAGAATAAAGAGTGAGTGGCACCAGTCAGACGTCCAGCTGAAAGAGAGACAGAGACGAAGCACAGAAATAATGCGTCGCCTTCCGTTTATGCGTTTCAGTCCCCTTTTCACTTTAAAGTGCTCACCAAACAAAACGTTTCATTCTGTCTCCCCTGGGACACATATTGGAAGACAGTGGAGGAGCCATTCATTTAATTTTCTGGGAATATGACACCACCTGCATACCATGAGAAACTTCTCTTTTACATGCAGGCATGTTTCTTAAACACTTGGACTATTAATCAGATCCAAATGTAATATTTTATAAGGTATGAGGATGAATCATGAATCTAAATGTACTGCACTAATTATTAGAAAGATGAACATTAAAGTTTATTCTGGACCCTCAAAACAATAAAACAGCCCAGAAAAATGGAAAATGCAATTGAGTGTACACTTTGAACAGGTCCACTGAGAAAGACCATGTGCTGCAGTTGAAAGCAGAGAAATGTTTGATAAAAGTGGCCCTCATGTTTTTTCATGCCAACTCAGAAGAGAAGTTCTAATCCTGAACTTTTCTTGTTAAGAATCCATCTTTACAAAGTAAAAAAAAAAAAAATCTTGGCGAAGTTGCAATGGTGATGTCATCGTGGTTACGTCAGCTTGGGTCTGGAAATGCCTCATTTTTAACACAAAGCCTGCGCTGCAAACTGGAAGCTCTGAGGATTACAGATGTGGGACTTTGGTTCAACAAAAGCTACTGAGGTACATTATTGGGGAATGTAGGATCCATTGTTTTTCCTGATGTACAATATAGTGAGGTTTAAAGGTCACCTCTTTTTTAATCGGTCCCCACCGTGTTCCCCAACACTACAGTTTTTTAGTTTCTCCTCTTCCGTGTGTCTTCACAGTCTGCCATTGTCTCTGCTCCCCCCTCCCCTTCCTTTGTGCCTGGCATCGATTAAATAAGTAAAAATATGAAAGCTTTAATGACTTTCACCTGGATTCACCTTGTATTTGTGCAGCATGAACAGATGGTGTCTTTAATATTTTGTATTCAGTTTATGTCTAAATTGAAATTAAACAAATGGCCAAAGATGAAATTTTAGGGCATGGTAAGTCTGAACACAACCAACATAAAACCTGCAGGCACAAAACATTTACAGCGTTCCTACTTCATTGAGTTCTGTTTTTAAAGCCATGAGAAAACTAGGAAAAGGGCTGGTGTTTTTCTGCCGCCGTAAAATGCAGGAAACAAGGATTGCTGTCACGAGCAGTGCTGGCCTTTGATGCCGTATGATACAAACGTCAGTGGCTTGTAATAGGGTTACAGCGGTGTTATTATGCAAAGCAGGTGGGTCAAAGGAGGGTGAGAGTGGCAGGGGAAGCATTTCTGAGCATCCAGATAGCCCGTGGGGGGACGACGAGAGGACAGTTGATGTTAGCATCCCAAGCCACCTGCTGCCCGCTGTGCAGCAAGGAGTCCGGCGAATCCCTCCACTAATGAAACTTGACATACTGGAGATGACAGGTGCCATGACAGCACTCTGCCAGGATACAGTGGAAGGGGAGGGGAGCGCGGATTCTTATAAGTTACCACACCTGTGCACCCCTGCTCCGCTGCTCCAAGGTGAGCTTGTGATGGAAGTGGCAGTGATTTTTAAGTCGACAGGTGATACATCATTCAGCAGTGGGCCCGTGGAGGTATACTCTCAGCAGAATAATGACAGGTGTGATGACAGTCGCACATCTGAATAATCGTGTGGCATTAATGAATGAATGTTGAATGGACCTTGACCTGATGTAGTTTATACCTTGTAGATTGAGGTTAAAATTGTCCTCCAGACGACAGAGCGACGGAGAATTGACTGCGCCGGGTTTGTGCACCTGTGTGTGAGCGCGCGCATGCGTGTGTGCTCACAGTGAAGTGAAGTGTGCGCCCACATGTCTGCGTGTCTAATTTGAATGATGTTGCTGTTTTTACATGTTTTCAATTGTGTTGTCAAGTCTACCCTAATTAATTCGCAGTTGGAGTCTGTCTTAGTGAATCATTTATCTCCGCTCTCATTTCACTCACAGATGCGTACCTCGGTTGCTGTCTTTATTTTGTCACTGTGCGCAACTCGTGGGCATGACAGATTTGACATTTCATTTGATTTTGTTGTCTTGTCTTTCTAATGTTCTTGCAGTTGGCGTGTTAATTATCATCAGCTCAGGATAAATACATTCTGAAGCAAAAGTTCTTAGAGGAATGACTTTGGGCTTACCGTTTGTGCTTTAAAAATGTCTGTGTTTAAATGCACAAGCTGCTTCCTTGGGATATCTTGAAAATTTGTAGCCTTATTAATAATCCACTAGACACCACGGGCTTGTACTGTGGCTACAGCTACATCTACTTTATTCATTCAGTTAGGGATTTATGACCTTGAGCTCATAACTGACCTTGAGGGATGGGCACCCAAACAGGTTACCAGCTGCTGAAGACATATATTGTGACTGCATGATGTTTTTAACATAATGGGCCGAGTTGGGACTGCAGATCGCACGACTCGCTCTGTGATAAAGAACGTTTTCTTGATCATTTCAAAACATTTTTCACACATTTAAATACTCTGAATTATCATAATTAGAGCCCCTGAGTCCAACATTTTTAATCCACCATAACATACTGATATTATTTATACTATACCAGGTAAAGCCAGAGTGTCTGGACTCTGGTGTACATGTCCTCTGGGCTGAGAATACAGAGGTGTGAAAAACTCTTTCATCATTTGCGGCGAATGAGCAGCCTTAATTGGAATGAATGGGAAACTGTCTTGGTACACTGTATCCACTTCTCATAATATATCCATGAGCCGCACAGCTGCTCAGCATACACTGTAGCTCCAGCACAGGAGCTCTGGGATCTCAACAATGGAAATGGAAAGTTTCCACATGCTGTTAATAAAACTGTACTCAAAATATAATTTAGGCGTTCATGGTATGGGCCGAGAGGAAGTGACAGCCTTTGGTGGTGTGCACACGCAAGTGAGACAAGTGAGACCGTGAATCTGGGCCAGTTCTGGCATGTGATTGTTGCTATTATACTGTCAGATGGCATAACAGTAAGTTACCTCGAATAACAAAGTGAATTTAATGACTTCGGTGGGACATTATTTGAGGCTATAAATTAAAAAATAAGCAGCTTTTGTTTTAGGTAACATTCTACGAGCAACATGACAGCATTTCTCAAAACAGTCTAAACAGCGTTGCTGACAGAAAGCTTATTTTGTTCATTTTTGTAAAAAAAAAAAAAGAACAATCTAAAATTGAGCATACTAAATAGTTTTTGGAGGTTTTTTATGAATGAAAAAGATCAAGATTGTGTTCATTTCATTTTCTTCTTCTTCACCCGTGTATGCTCAAGAATCATGCTATTGTTTTTTGCTTACTGGATTCTTTTTGAAATGTCTGCTGCAGGCTGCTGTGCGCTTGTGCGGCTGATGACTGCCGTGGCGTGTTGGGAGAGTCACATGATGGAGAGCAGCAATCACTGAGAGAGGTTATTAGATTTAACGTTAATGTTCCAAAGACTTTGACAGCCGCTAAGACTCGAGTGTCCGGGGGTTGGAGCATCATAAAAGCAAAAAAAAAAAAAAATACAACAGCACAAAGAGACACAGCAGACATTTATACTGAAGTACTAGACTTTGGCATCTTACATGCTCAGGTACGTAGGTTTCCTTGGTTCAAGTTTTTTAAAGTGTTCATTTGAAGAGGGGTAAGTTTGTGCATAACACAGAACCATCTTTCCCATGTCTTCATCATACATTTACATTTAGTGGTGGAAAGCAACACTCTTGCTGTACAACAGATCGACGTTTTTATTGATGCCAGCCTGTAGCTGGTTTGTCTCTGGCATCATATAGGAAATAGGAATTATTAAAAAAAACAAAACAACAAAAGCCAAACTCGCACTGAATGAGACAGGTTATCTGACTACAGCCTACTACTTCAACATTTATATATCTCTCCTCTGCCCACAGCTTAAGTAAGAGACCTTTGCAGCTATGATACACTGAAGATGTGAACTCATACGCACACATGCACGCATATATATATATATATATGGATTGGATTAAATTTATATATAGAAGAGGTAAGAAAGAAAATAGTCCAGGCTCCTATTGGCATCTTTTCTTTTTAGATGAGGTGTAGGTCAGCATATATGTTAACCATATATACATGACATTAGAGACACACTCAATCTTCATGGTGTGCACATGACGAGAATATAGACAGTATTGTTTTTAATGGAAAGGCAAGTTCAGTCTGCCACCAGTGTCTGATTATATATGCAAGGGAACATAATAAAGCGATAAAGCAACACAACACTTACCTCTGTATGAATAATATCTGATTATTATGTCTAATAATACATAAAATAGCTCAATAATCATCCATTTACACTAATGTTCTAATGAATTTATCACAATTAGCAACACGCTCATAGCAAGTTCTCCGGTTATTCTTCCATGATGTGATCAGTGACATACAGTATTGGAAAAATCATTTGCGAGTGTGGCAGCCGCAGAAGATCAATGGCACCTCCTTTAACGTCTGTCCCTTGTTTTGTATTCCACCAGAAATGTTGAAAAGTAAAACCATTCTTTCCCATTTTAAAAACTGTTTTCACTCCAGCTGCAGAAATTGCTTCATACATAATACATCAACTTTTAGTTATTTATTCATTACAACTGTTAGCGTCGTTATAGATACACACTTTTTATGCAGTCCTCAGTCTCCAGTTCCTTTTTTCCATGCCACTGCTCTGTGGCAGCGGCTTACTTGAACTCCACATTTTTTTCTCCTGTTAGATGTTGATTTATCTGTTTCAATTTAGACATCAGGCTTTCCATCTGATGAATGATGCATAGCATTTTTCTTGCCGTGTTAATAACATTTAAAATACAGGCACCAAATGGGGAGACGGTGGGAGGCCACAGAAAACACAGCATTTTAGCTGCGCGCCCTTAAAGATGGCAACGTCTATCTCAACTCAGCCATCTACACATTTTTGTGCAGATTGTTGATGATTCAGAGACAATGCGTTTAGCGACCCCATAATTTATCCTGTAGTTCCAACAGGAGGTTGACATTTGTGGTTTTGGGTGAATTTATCATGATATTGCTGCAAAGGTTCCTGAGCTTGGGATGCGTTTTAATCACTCTGACAAACTGAATTTTGATCTATCACCATTATTGGGTCAGAATTAATCACTTAATTAAAATTCATTTATCCAGTAGTTTGGTTTATGACCAGATACCTTCAAAACTGTAGCCATCATCCTCAGCTATAATTTGTGTTCAGCACTAATTAGCAAATGTCCTCATGCTAGCATATTAAATTATATATAATGAACATGATAAACATTATACCTGCTAAACATCAGCATGTTAGCATGGTCATTGTGAGCATATTAGCTTGCTGATGTGCTCAAAGCACCACGGAGCCAAAGGAAGACTCAGAGGCCTGCTAGCATGGCTGTGAACTCTCAGTCTTGTTGTTTTTTTAGAGGGGCACTGATACATGTATTACAGATTTAGGTCTTGCAAATTTCAGAAGCCTCGTTAATTCAGATATTTGTGGCACACAGTGTGGAAATGTATCATGGGCTGTCTTAATTTGCATTTGTGGTTTAAAGACTAGAAACCTAAAAGCTGACCTAGAATGATAACAAATGAAGCATTCCTGTAAATGTAGGTTGTCTGCTATTCTAAATTATGACCATTACACAAAAAGAACATAGTACAAGTTAAAAATAAGAAGGATAACAGAAGGCCATTATATTTCCTTCGCGGTTGCTGATGTAACTGAGAAGAGGCACCATGTGGAGTCAGTAATTGTATCCCTTACAATGAATAAATAGCAGTAAAAATAACTGGTAATTGTTATCTGCTTGATGTTGGTGCTAAGGATAGATTTTTGACAGTAACACTGAATGACCTTTTCTCTCCCCTCCTCATATATACGCATTTCACTTGATTTTGGCGTTGAACTTGTTGAGAGCGCCGTGCGTCACTTTTTAACACGCTCTTTGAAAAGTCTACAAACATGGATGAAGTCACCTATCGAGTTGTGGCCCAAAAAGTCACACTTCTAATGAGTAAACAGATTACGGCGAGGAAGCCAAAATAACCCAAACATCCTGAAGTTTTACACCTCGTAAAATGTGTCGGATCAGACTGTTCCTCTGCAGCGACTCTGCCCACCATCTCACGCTTTAATCATCTCCTGTCTGGACTTCTGCTGCCGGCTCCTAAGCTGCCTTCACCTGCAGCCCTTACGTCTTCGACTTCCCCAAATTGTTGAGTGCCTCGACCCCCCCCCTGCTGCTCCCCCCCCCCTGCTGCTCGCAAATTTCGCAAATTCAAAACCGTGGTGTCACACAAAGCTGCTAAGGGTCTCCTCTCTCTGTGCTCCTTTTCACCATCATGTACAGTGCCTCTGTTCAGACTGAACTCCTCTCCCTGGTGGCTCCCCGGTGGAGGAGGGACAGTCTCACTCCAGCTAGTGCTGCAGAGTCACTCAGTCACAGACTAAATCTGATCTTCTCTCATAAATCTCCTCTCTCTCCTCTGCTGCTCTAGTATGCATTTATCAAAACAACAACAAAAAATATATACATTTACCCTCCCCTTTTGGTTTTTCTTTTCCTAGATCTTTCCTAGGATTTTGTCAATGCACATGGTCCTTTACAGTTTTCCAGCAAGTCATAAGTTGATATTTCACTCATGATCATTATTGGCGCAGATGATATTTGAAGGTGACTCCTCACAAGCTCAAACTGTGGCATGCCTCTTTCTTTACTGCCGGAGCTCTTCCAAAGAGGAAACACTGCTCTAAGTCCAAAACTATGTGTTCCTATTTACCCCTTTGACTGCCAGGCAGAGTAAATATTTTATTTTGACAATTCTCCTCTCCACAATAGCAAGCTGTTATTGCAGCAAAATTTTGCTGCTACAAGCAATTATGGCTAAAGGGCTCCACAAGCTGGGCTTAGTGAACTATTGTTAGCATCAATCCCTTCAAGAATATGAGATTTAATGCATGAGAGGTGAGACTTTTCATTCCACTCTACAGCAATGAGGCTTTGTCCCATGCATTTGTTTGGGGCCAAGGTATTGTGTTTGCTGCCATGACAATTTATTCCTGGCCAACCTAATTTAAAATGTCCCAAAGATAACATGCTTACCCACACAATGCAGTACCTTATTTTGCCATACATTTTGAGCTGGAAGTAGGGTGGTTGTTGTATTTTTTTTTTTTCAAAAATGTGTGCATTTTAGAGAAACAGTGCCCGGGTTGTAAGTTGTTTATTCTATATTTAGATGTCATGTTGGTAAAAGTTCAGAATTTCTGGAAACAAGAGAAGTGCAAAAAAAAAAAATCCATGTTAAAGTCTTCACTGGTACTCTGTGTACTCCCCGCAGGATAAAAAACTGCTATGTGTTTTCAAGAGCACAGCGTCCTACTCTGTTTATGTCGGCATCCTTACCAGTTTGGAGGCTATTACTTTGACAACATAGTATAGCAACTCAATCCATTAAGAAGTTCTTCAGACACTCTATGAAATCATATTTGAAATGATAGTGCTGTGGGCAGGGGGAATTCCTATCATCTCCTGGGATCACGTCAGCTCTCGGTCTTGGTGGGATGGCCCCTGTCCTCTTTGTTTAACTTGAAAAATGCCCTCTTCAGATGGGTTTTTTTTTCTTTTTTTTTCCACATGTTGCCCGAATCTATCATCCGGCCAAGGTGGCACTGAATGATAGCAATTTACCTCAGAGGAGGCAGAAGACACTTGTAACTAATACGTTGTTTGTGACCCCCCAGGCCCTGCTCTGACCATAAGTATACAGTAAAACAGTATCATACTTCTTGCTGTGTCCACCATTGTGTGTGTCGTGAACTGGCTCCAAGTTCAGACAAAGAGGGTAGAGCACACGCAAGAATGAGGAAGAAAAATGAAAGTATTTATTTAAAAAGCTGAATTTCCAAAACAAATTCATCAGATGTGAACAGTAAATAGCATCAGTAATGTGTGTGAGTGTTGGTGTGGGTGAAAAATAGTGTATGGAGATGCTTAAAGAAAGGACCAAACACCCCAGGAGACCATGTGGGAGCTGAGTGAGACATCAGCAAACTACAGTACCTTGCTCTGACCTTTGAAGGTCCAGGCCCAGGTGAGCAGGCTCAGCAACGACAGGCCTCTACCTGCGATGGAAGGAGTAAGCATGGGCAGGCCGGGCAAAACTGACACCCAATGGGCCGTCACAGTCCGTCTCTTTATGTCCCAGAAGAGTAAGAGTTAAGGTTACAGTCTTTGTTTTCAACCTTGCTGCTGACACTGCCTAAAGGTACAAATGTGTCTTTTTATCCAGGTTCTCAGGTTTTCAATATTTGCATGTCAAGTTATAAAGTGCTGCTTTTCCAGCACTTATTTTGAGATGACAAGTGTTGATCGGGAGGTTGGTGGTATGTTCACAGAGCTGATATGGCTCTGGGGCGACTGTTCATAACTGGAGTGTTACATTCATTTTGTATAAACATCGGCACAGTGTTGATTTTAACACTCAGAGTTAATTAACGCTGATGTTGTGTACAGTGGGAGCCCTGCAAGGAGAGGTGAAAGTTTTTTGTTTGTTTTTTAATTTATTTCTTTTCTGTCAGCTTTACCTCATTTTAAAGATTTAATTACCTCGTGAGACATTAAAAATGTAATTAAAAATATCACATTGACTTTTTTTATGATTTTAATATAACACTAGTGCCAGTGTGTGATGGTTGAATCAACTGCAGTTTAGTTTGCCAGTGATTTTACATGTACATGGGTGGGTTTTCCATTAATTTCTTTATTCATTACCTATTATTTCATTCAGTATTACACCTGCTTATTTCCTTTCAGGGTCAGTTTGGGAGCTGACAAGATTCTACCATGCTTTGAGAGGAAAGCTACAAAGCAACCTCACAGCTCCTTATCCAGCTTTTTTATCATATTATAATTCATTTTTATACAGGGAGTTATAGTCAGAGGTATGGGTAGTGTGTTAAAATGTTAGATATCAGTAAAAAAAAAAAAAGAACTGCATTTGACTCATACTGCATTCAAATAACATATATCATACACATGCAATTATACTTCATCTAAGACTTTATAAAGGTCAATTCAGTGCTTTCCATACTAACAAGGTGGCATTTTGATTAAAACAGTTAGTGTTTTCTGCCACGCAGGGCCCAGAACAGTGTCACAACTTCTTCCTTGATATGAGACTTGATGAGTTTTTCTATTTATACATTTTACCATTGAGTATTTCTCACTAGGAATAGCTGTCCTCACAAGATGCGGAAGTACAATCTGTCAAGGACGCTGACATTTCAAAGTAATGAAAACAAACAACAGTCACTTAATGATTTGTGCTTGCAGATTATTTGTATTTGTGTGAATGTGTTTGTTCCAGTATGAGCAGATGAATGAGCTCGTGAGCATATTCATGCCTGTGCCCTGTTCATTATGCGTGTTTGCGTGTACATGAGTATGCATATTTCAGCAGCATGCCGCATCAGCATAAAGGCATGTGAAATTCTACACTGTAATGACTCTTTCTTACTGTTTTGACACTAAACGATAAAGTCTCATCACAATTAATGAGTTCTTTGCAGTAATCTGGTCATTCAGGATCTCTATGCATACAAACAAACGTCTCACCGAAATAAAATGTTACATTCTCACATATATTCCAAGCAGCGCTCTGACTTACAAATAGATGTAACTTTACATAGACTCAAATTAAACTCACCAAAGCTACAAGAGGCCATAAAAGGATGATTTCCTCCATTCCTTAATCTGCAGTGTTTGTGACTGTTTAAGGTCATGCATATTTATAAAATTGAAAGCCCCAAAGTAATGAGAATGCCTTGCATTTATCTTGTTACTGTCATTTTGCAATGAATGCCAATCTGCTCACAAAGAGGGAGTTGCACAACGCGTCCATGTTCCATTTACTTACTTGCATTTCAATTTAATTTCCGCATAACAGAGAGCCGATATACAAGGAAATTCTGATAAAGTATACAACATTTTAGTCCAGAATGTCAGTCCCCAAATGTTTAGTGCTACAGTAGACATTATCTCTACAGATTAGTTGGCTAAAAAATATCTGCATCCCGACTTTTTTTATTAGGAAAACATGGAGGCAGGGAGCAACCGATAAATGGTTGTAATTGGAAAGTAAAGGCAAGCAGAGGTATCATAAAGAGTGGGTTTAAATTCAAGTTTGTTCAAGTTTTGATATATGATTTCAATTATCACAGCACTTTAAAGCATATTGAGTGATGGAGCACATAGATTTTAAAGGAGGTGCAGTTCTCATATCATTGTTTACCTTCTAGATTGTCAAGGGGGGCAGTTTTCTCCTCCTCTTCAAGTGATTGATCAAGAAACGTCTCTGACAGTTTGATGGGAGCTTGAGTGATGGGCATCCCTGACTGTATCCCACCTGTCAGGGTGGAATGAATTGTCCATCCCATCAAAGATCACCTTTAATCTTGCTGGTGGAGATAGTGGAGAGGCACAGGCAGGGGACTCGGGTGAAAAAAGCATCAAGTAATGTTACAATAGAGAGGGGGGAAAAAATGAACTGCGACTCCTACACCCTGTTCCCAGTCAATCTCATTCTGTGGAATTGCTCACTCTTCCAAGTCATTTCACATGTGGCGTTTATGTGATATGGTATGAAGGTCCTTTATGAGATTCTCACATGATATGTTCATAAGGTGTTCAACACCTTGACAAGATGCCCATGTGACTGACTCAAGCTATAATCAAACCACCTCACCATCACAAGTAAACAGAGTTTTGTGCAGACGTTTCGAGTGTTAAATCAAATCTGTGACCTCTTCAACCTTCAAGTGCCGATGTGTAAATATGGAGGCAAACAGATTTAGTGTAATCTGTCATGGGAATTTGTAGTGTTTAAGTTGCCAGGCAGACTTAAACGTGATTATCCCAAAGACAAATGTTTCTCCTCATTGCAGAAACCCATCTCACCCTCCCCGCTTGCTCACAACAAACACAGTGAGTAGGATGTGCCTGGGTGGCTGCATTACCACGTACACAGACTAGTGTTTGGAAGCCCTGATAGATAAGACTCCATGGCGCTGCTTGAAAGAGAGGCAGCGATGCATCCGGGTGGTACAAAGGCAAATCACTCCACCGCCACTGCAGGGACCGGGTTTCAATTCCTGGCAAGCTGGGCCTCTGGTCTCAAACAATAGACGTGGTGGGATGCCAGCTAGGGATCAAATCCCAGTTGCCGCTAGCGTCTCATGTTGGGTGGACTCTCACTCCTACTACTCCCAATGAGAGATCCTGTTGTGGCAGTGCAAGCCAAGGAACATTGGCATTGAGGAAATATTGGGCCAAAGAGGTGTCTTGGAGGAAAAGGAGAGGACTATTACAACCTCACAGATTTCAAGCTCCTTGTTGTTCATGTTGCTGTTAACATCACAAAGGTTGACTGAATCAGAGATGCCTCTTTCTTTTAAGCTTTGTTAGCTAAATCAACCAAATGGCCCAATTTGTTGTCCATTCTTAACCCTGCTAGGATGCAGTTTGCAATGCTGTATGGTATAGCCTTGAACGTTATTGTTGACTACTGTTGGCTTGAGAGAGAGCCTACACCTGTCTCTTACTGAAAACAGTTTACCTGACCGCTCCATATGTTTACCCTTTTTGACCAACAACAAACCGGCAAAATTGGAACAAGAACATCTTCGACAAATGCTGTTTCAGCCGACAGCTTGTGGGGCCTCTGCTTGCTACTAACTCAAGAACCAAAACAACCCAGCCAGCCTTCGATTTCTCTCCTTTAGTCATAACTATTTTTCTTTACACACACACACTTTACTGTGTGTTGTGACCATAGCCACTAACAAAGAGCAAATTGTCATTCTTGTAATGGTATGTCTGTGGGCATGTTAATATACTAGCAACTATAATATCAGCAGTTGTGCACTGCAAAGCAGATTTTAATTAAGCTAACTCTGACAAACCCATTTCAGTAAGTAAGAGCATGGTCTTTTTTCTGGTGCCACCGTCAGTCCAAATTTCCCTTTTTTTCCGCTGGTAATAACAGTCTTGGAATGACTAAATTGTGCCTACAGTTTTTATCTTTCAGCACTTTTGTTTTGAGGTTTATGGTATTTCCCTAATCTCCCTGGGTAGTATAGGAAATAATGAAATTGCGCATGTAAGTGGCCAAAATGAGCTCCCTTCACAGAATATCTGCATTAACGGGGTGAAGAAGAAGAAGCACAGAGCAGAACTGCTGCCCCTTCCCATTTGAAAGGAATGAGGCTTGTTGGTTTGGGCATCTGAGCAGCTGTTACTGTTCAATTTCAGGACGGGGGGCTCTGGGTCAGACTCCGAACACGCTGGCGGTGTTGTCTCAGAATCCCACGGTAGCTCGGTAGAGAACATGGCTGGGGAAAAAAAAAGCACTTGTTGTTTGCTTTAACTTTCTTGGACCTCTGATGCTACGAATGAGACAGAAATAAGCAGCAGAAAATAGGTTGTCACATAGCTGCCAGCGTGGCTGTAAACCTTAACTGTTGTTCCAAGAAGTGCCACAAATTGGCTTCTACTTAGTTAGTATAAGATGTAGCTATCTTTAGTGTACATTAGCAGCATTAAGGTTTAGTTGTTGTAGGAGTTTTTCCCTGTCGTCACAGGGAGCTGGAGCTAGAAATGTGTGCTGTTTCAGGACTGCAAAGCCCTCTGAGACACTGAATGTGATTCATGGGCAATACAAATAAACCTGACTTGGCTTACTTTGCTATTATCAAAGGATAAAGGTGTGCATCCCTCTGCTCCTTCCAGCCTACACAGCCATCTAAATATCATATGGAAATACATTTATGCCTGTTACACAGTTATGCAGAGACCAAATGTGACATCAGGCTTGAAAACCATTCGTCACTGTCATTGCATATCACAATCAATATATGACCTAGCAAGACTTTTTCTTGCCAAATTCAACTAATTTGATCATTTGACTGTTTTTTCATTATAGGTAATCCATAGTCATTATGGTTAACCACAGCTATCATTTGTCATAATCTTCTCATCACTAGTCGTGGATCCATTTCATGGTCTGAAATCAGGCTATGAGCTGGAAATAACAGACGTCTACACATCATCAGACATGACCTGATCTCACGTGGTGTCTCTCCCTTGCCTACATTTAATCTGTTTGAGGGTTAAAATGCAGATAACCCATGAAAGACTTAACCCTGATATCCTGTTACATTCAGCCTGTGCTGTATAGCATATTTTATAGGAGGGGTTTGTATATTGTGAAATTTACCATCTTGTTGTACAAATCACATGTTTTTTGTGGTTCCCAGAATGCCTTTCAGTGACCTACAGTACACTCGATTCATTTCCTGGACCTGCTGCATGCAGCTGGGTTTTCTGTACGTACGTCGTAGGAGGAGAGAGCAATATTCATGATTGATGACTCTCCAAGCAAAAAAAAAAAAAAAAAAAAAAAAAAAAGCTGAAAAACCTTACGTGTCGTGTGGACACATTGCATTATAGATTACTGAGACTGCTGGAATAAAATAGACCAGTATTTTTTTTCTCTTCTGCAATGGATCGCTTTGTACATGAATGCTGAACATTGGCAAAAAACTTTGTTTATAGAAAAAAAACCCTTTGGTGATTGAGATTTGATGTCATTGAATTTGTTTAGGAAGGTAAACACACAGCTTCCTGTTTTATAGCTCCATGTGATGTAATACCATCTAAATTTGGGAGCTTGTGAGAGAAACATTATAAAAGAATATAGTGAGCTCAGACGTACATGGTATATCACAAAAAAAGCCGCATTTGAAACTAGTTTAGTTTTTTTCTCACCTGCTAGAGGTATGCATTGCAATTATCCATGTCATGTAAGTGCAGGCTGCTCGTAGACCTATGTCTAGCACATCTGTCACAGTCAGCTAATGTGTTTACCAAGCGCACAGCTCTGTCTCCACCAACTCCCCGGTGCAATGAGGCCACAGAGAGGGCTCGACCTCGCTCGTCCCTCCTCAGCTTCCGCCCTGTCCTGCCTTTTGTCTGGTGGTTCTGACCAGCAAGAAGGTGACTCCCGCTAATGAATTAACTGTCCAATTATAGATAGTTGTACAGACATCCCCTTTCACTTTCGTTAACACACACTGCGTTTCCTCTGTTTACCTCATTCGGCGTCTCCAGATAACAGGAGCACGCTGCAGCCAGTTTGGCCAATCTGGCTGTTATTGAGGAAAAACGATACAGAAATGAAAACACTCTCAGATGCAAGTGACTGAATCTCGGGTGTGAGACACAGGTTGGTGATTTCAAAGATCACCAGTTCTGTTATCAAAGATGTCAGGGAACACAATCTGAATAGATAGCGTTCGTCCCACGTACAGTCAGATTCTTTATTGCAATTAAAGGCAGCGTTGATGCTCCTTTTTTCATATTTACATACAGCTGTTGTGTCTGTATCTGTGGAGGCTGCTGAATTTTCTTTTATTCTCCGCTCTGACAGTTAAGGAGGCGTCTTGGCTTTATTTCACACCACAACAGTGCGTGCCTCACATTTGTCTCAATAACTCCTTTTAAGTACCTGCTGCTATGTGTTGTTTTCCCCTCATTATAGGCAAATTACGGCTCTCTCTTTGTTTAGTATGAAATAGTGAACTTAATGTAGATCAGTAAACAGCCCGGGGCCCCTTCCCACTTGAGTCTGAGTCTGTCGTCCTGTCAATCACATATAATTGGATCAACAACAGAAAGACATGGACAATTTATGAATCATTCCAGGGGGAAAAATACTAAATGAAATGGACACACACACACACACACACATATGCAGGCATGCACACAGAACCAATGATGTGCATGGAATAAAATGAAGAAGGTGTGCCTCTCATTAACTGTATTATACATACACTGAACATATATGAGACGGTGGGTGCTGCACTGCAAACCTGTAAAACACTTTAGGATGATATAATAAAACCTCAAATGTGGCACCATCGTCCACTACTGAAAGCACATAAAAGTCTTCAAATTGCTCCTCACAACCAGGAAAAAATATAGCCGCATTTTAGAAAACAATAATAGCACAGGCTTTTTTTTTTTTAATGCATACTTTTTGTCTCTCTAAATCTGGTCCACCCAGTTGTAATGCTTCATTGTTAAAGGCTGCGTAATTTTACTAAACATCTGGACTAAACGTTGAGTAAAGACTTATCTAGATCCTGATGTGTGTACACAAGCAGGGTGGCTTTCACGGGGCTGGGGTTGAATCAGCCCACTGAATAGAAAAAAAGGGCTATAAACTAAATGAATTTCTAGCAACTGCAAAACATATTTTTGGACTGCTTAAGACAAGACACAAAGAGTTACTGCAAAATGCACTCACAGGGGGAAGTAACAAACGTAGTGCAATGTGTCATGTAAAGCTACACTTTTCTTATTTTTTTCCATTTTTATAGTAAATTAAAGGTGGAAAGTTATATGACAGCGCAGCACAATCCCGATGTAAAATCATCCCTGAAGTGGCACTCAAACAAAGGAGAATTACACCGCACTGGTGCGTCGTCAGGCATCCTCACAGCCCCGGCGTATGTAAATCCTGGAAGTGAAGCAGTGTCTGTCAGAGGTGTCAAAACACTATTCTGCGGAGACTTCACTCAGCGGAGGAATGACAAACACAACTTGTTCCAGCACTTTGTTAGTGTCATCTACTGTAAATACACTGAAACGTGTCAAACGGAATAGGCACACATTCATCATTCAGCTCTAACAAGTCCATCAGCTACATCCTACAAAATGAATTCAGTTTTACAAGAGAGAGTGTTGCATCAGCGAACGCTTTCAAAACACAATTGTGGTGTCTCAAGGCACTATAACGCTTTAAGGGTGCTGTAAAACAGAGCCAGATGCTAACCTGTTTTTAGGTACACCCAGAACCATATATCTTCCTGAACCACATCAAGGAGGCATATTCCACCCGTAGCTTTCATTCCTCTAGGTCTATTTTTAAGTGGAGAGTTTCCATGGTAACCCGAGGTGCAGGTATTGCTTGTTGAAAGTGGTTTTTGAGGTCTAGCCACGGAGTTAGAATTGAATAAAGTAAGAAAAGAAAGAAGCAGAAACAACAACCTTACCTCCAATCTTTCTTTTTAGAAGCTTAGGCGTTGAGGACATGAAAGAGAAATGTTTGAACTAGTGATCTGTGGGAGACAGTTGGTAAGGGGAGGTGAGGATACCAAACTGTTGCTTGATAGATGCAAGCAGAGATTTGGCAGCCTTTGTGAGTTGCAAGGCTTTGTTTCAATTCCACTGTTTACCTTCAGGGTGTGTTTTTTTCCGGAGCTGGCCCAAATGTTCATTATGGTGAGCACAGACAAACCCCACGCTCCTAATTTGTAGGGCATCACAAATTGACATGTTGCAAAGATTCCTGAATATGTTTTGTTTAAGGCAAAGAAAAAAAACTGTAAAAGATTAGTATTCAAGCATTGGAGTGCAGAAGTGCAGAGTAGTCTGTCTTTCTTCTCCAAAGCCTTCAGGATGAGAGAAATGATGACTTGGCTGTCAAACAGCATTTCTCGACTGCTGTGATTGTGCCAAAAAGTGGTCAAGAGAAAAGACAACTGCATTGATTTTATTGACTGCCAGCAGCAACAATGACAGACTGAAATTAATAGTTGAGGAAGTGTTTCAATAATCAAACCAAAAGCACTTCATTTCGACTCCCTCACACATGCAGACTGCAAGTATCCTTCACTGATATCTGTTTAAGAGCAAGTATCCTTCACTGATAATACACCTTCACACCTTAATGGAAAAAACCCACCCACATATATTCACATTGTTTTATATCAAACATTATGCAAAAAAACATCTTTTTAACAATGGTTTTACATGCAGAACTCTACAGTATAAAACGCATGTTTAAATAAAAATCTCTTGCATTATGAGGCTATTTGATATCTTTAAAATATCATGAGACTCAAGACTTTTTTTTTTAATTACAAGGTATGTTGATGTAAAACAATGAAAACATTATAAGCATTATGCAGTGCTTTGCATCTCTTAACATGATCACTGTAAGCCCAAATTATAGTTTCTATACGCAGTTACAGGTTAGCATGAAATAGTCCTCACCTTCCCACATCCATGAAAGACAAATATATGTTCTTTGGGTAATCACCGGCTTCTAATTTAATTTGAAATGCTCAACTTCTTTAATCAAATGACAGAAAAATTAGGTGAATGGCTGACAATGCTCTACTTGAAATCCCTTGAAATAATCAGTGTGTGATGTTTCCAGGCAAGGCAGGCTGGTGGGGATACAGTGATAACTGAACAAGTAGAGAGATGTTATCATTTCTCTTCTGTGAAATACACCCTGACAGGTACCAACAACTCAATCAGTCCACTACAGAAATCCACACTGGTTATATTGTAAACATCAAATGCTGTATTTGAATTAACATGTTCTTTGGATCATTGTATAACATGTTTATGGATCATTGTATAACATGTTTATGTTATACAATGCCTGTATAACTTGTTTATGTAATACAATGCCACTGCATATCTAAAACATTTTAACATATTAATAACCCTTTATAATTCTTTGTAAGACTGTATTACCTGTTTAAATTAATGAAGCAGCTATTGGCCTTTTGACGCCAGAATGATGCTGTAACCTCCAAATAATAATATCAACTCCACTGTGGCTGTCTGAACCTGATGGTATTTATAAAAGCTATATTCAGCTAGGTACCTTTGGAAAATGGAAAAATGAACGGAAAAAACAAAATGGGCAACGGTAGCCTTTTCTGAAACTGTGTTTTAGGGTGTATTTGTCCTCTCAACCTCAATCGTGGGGTAAATCCTAACCTTTAATTTCAGCCTTCAAATACTAAACATGGCTTTCACTCAAGCTGCTGCTGTCAAGCCTCGCTGTGACACAAAGTTGGGGGATTGGAAGTGACCTGTTAACATTGTTTGTAGAGCATCAACACAACCGCGAAGGGAAAAAAAAAAGCTTTCCATGGCAAGGCAGCAACAAGCAGAAAGGATTCGACACAGACAGTGGCATTTACAAATCATGAATAACTTGGAGCCTACGTAGACGTCAAGGAAATGTAGTTATGCGAAAAATGTTCAACAAAGCCAGTCTGACTTTATAGGATGGACATAATTCTCTATATTTCTGCATTTTTAGTTGCTATTCAAGAGACAAGGTCAGGCCCTCATAATGTCTATGATAAAACCTGGCTTATAATAAAAATATTTGCATACTGATTTGAATGGCCTTGTGTACTTTTCTTGAGAATGGCTCATAATGCTGGTTAAAGGCAGAGAAAGCTGCGGGTTTGGATCTAAATATAAGACAATAAAGAGGAAAATTGGGGAGAAAAAAAAAAGGGTAACTTCCAAAAGCTCCATCGGTCTGTGTGGTCACTTGACTGTAATGCAGGCGGACACAGATGAGACATAAGCGGCTCATCTCTCCAACAGCGCATTCACGTTGGAGGCTGTAACGGCCCAGAAATAGAAAAAAGCAGCGTAGCTGTTGCTATTACAAATATAAAAGCCTGTTAGAATCTTTTTTTTTGTGGAAAAGTGACCCTCACATAGCTGTTCCACACATTTACGTTACTCTGCTGTAACAGAGCATTATTCAATGTGAGAATTTTATTTTAACTTAACACGTTGCAGCTTTATATGGCGTTTTCCTATTTACATCATCTTTACGCAGGTTGCCAGTGCTCTCTGAAAGGATACTGTATATACTGTAGATCGGTGCTTCTCCAGAAATCTAGTGTACCTTAGGCTTTTTTTTGCTCTGTTATATTTAGTCAAAGAGCATTATGAGTCATTGCCATTGTTTAGCTGTGCTGTGCCTCTTTTGTTGCTAATCTGGCCACTTGCTAAATCTCTGTGATTGTCCTGCTGCAGTGAGTCAGTCAGTTTCCAGGTACAGATTTATAATGTTTTGTTCTCCTCATGGTAATCTTATCTCCTCTCTTCTTCTTTCTTCTTTTTTTTTTGTCTTTTCCCTGCTTGTCTCCTCCTCTCCCCAGCAACCCCATAAAGGAGGGGAGTATTAATCAGAAGCACTGTGTCTCCCCCTTCCCTCCTAATAAGTAGAGAGTGAATGCATGGCTGCCTCCATCACAAATAGCAATGAGACCTTAGACTCCATTACCACGGGTTTGTTAATTCATGAAGTGGGTTTTCTTCTTGCCCCCCTCCCCTCCGAGGTCTCTGCTCTCACATGCCCTCTTTCCTTATTCTCCTTGATTCTCGATCTATTTTGCACCCCGGCACTTTCGCTCCTCTCTTTGCCTTGTCATATTTAAGGCAGGAGAACATTGTTTCATTTGGGAGTGCTTCCAGTCCAAACCATGTCCCGCTTCATTATTCAACAAGCTACAAGGTACAAGTTATTTCTGGACAGGAATAACAGAAAAGTAATCATGGCACTTTGAGAGCCTTCTGCCAGCTAATGGACTTACTGAAATGGCACGAGGAGGAGGGCTAATATCATTCAGCGACATTTAGTCCTTGTGCCTCTGTAAATCCTTTTTTTTAAGATTAAGGATTAAGATTTTTTTTCAATACTTTTATCTAAGGAAACTAGGCTTACCTAAAAAGTGCAAAAGAGTGCTCTGTTTTGTAGTTATCTCAACTTATTTTAACTGGTTAGTTCCCAAGTTAGTGTGAACTGCTAGTGACCACGTATTTGTCTGTCTACAGGTATTGTTTTCTGGGTAATTAAATGGCGGCGTTTTTAAAGGGCAGAGAGTTCCGACGCATACTAAATAGCAAACACAAGCAAATGTTCTCTTGTTTTATGCATGCTTATTTCATTTATAATGCAGCAGCATTTCTGGATTCTGCATCATCTCCTTCCCTAATCCTAAACAATTAAAGGGATAGTTTGGTTTGGGAAATGTGCTCTTTCTGTTCGAGAGTTAGCCAGGAAAGATTCTCTCATGTCCGTACATGAAACACGAAGCTAGAGGAAGCATGAGGATTGGAACCTGCTAGCCCAGATCTGTGCAAAGGCAACAAAATCCTCCTACAAGCACCTCTAAAGATCATCAATTAACATGTAATAGAGGTAGCTTTAGGGCACTGGGAGGTGGCTTTTGGTACCTTTGGACAGGGTAGCTGTTTCCTTCTGCTTAAGTCTTCAAGTGAGGCAAAGTTAACCAGCTGCTGGCTGGTGCATCATATTCAATGTAAAGACAAGAGAGCACTATCAATCTTTTCATCGCACTCTTGGCAAGAAAGCAACGTGTGTGTACTTCCTAAAATCTAAAACAGTTCCTTTGAAGACAGAGTCAAAGGTTTTACATTGTCTTTGGTCCCTGAAGTACCTCACAAGTGTTGAAGACCATTACTTAAACACCAAATTTTGCTATCGCTGGTCCACATAGAAAGTGCAGCTAAAGGCTGTTAAATGTTTTTCTTGGATTGTTGAACCGGCTGCTCCTAATACAATATCTGCTATCTGTAGCCTGTGGCCACCGAGCCTGAGCCTTCCTGCTGTCACTGACATAGATTGAGGGCCTCAGTAATATTTGCAGAGCTCATTTGCACTCTGTGTGGCACATGAAATTGCCATTGACTGCAATCTTGCAAGCTCTCAATGGCCTCACATCGACAGTGCTTGTTAAAACCACACCATGAATAAGTCCCGGGATAAGGACACACGCCCCAGGGGAGTGCAAGATGGCTAACAAGCACATTAGGTATGGCAACTATGTTGTGCGCATTGTTTACACCCACACTCGAGGCACATGGACACACACAAACAGGAGGGGAAAAAGAGAGGGAGGGTGGACAGGAGCAAGTAAAATTAGCTTATTAAGCAAAACACTTAACGTGGGCTGCAGCCTCCAAGTTAAGGATCATACACAGGACAAGTGCCAACAAAAGATCAGGTAGTCAGGATAATGATTGTAAAGTGCTTTTGAGGTAGCAATTAGCTGTCAGCCGTCGCATTAAGGGCTGTTTGTCTTGTCTGATAGTCTGTAACAAAAGAAACTCTTGCTCATACAGTTTCCTCTCCACCTCTATTCCTCTGTGCTCCTCCTCTGCACTCTGGTGCACTGCCAGAAAATCAGATTTCTCACATGGGCAACTTTTCTCCAACTGAGGGATTATTTCAATAAAAAATAAACAGTCTTCCCCCGCAAGGCATGATCCACGCAGAGAACGTGGCTTTAAGAATGAATAATGCATATGTTCACTGTTAAATTGTATCTAGCTTACAAGAAGGGGGAAAGAAATATCTGTCTTGCTGCCAATCTGAAATGTGTTAAATTATCAGTAAATTGTATAATACATGTTATTTCTATTGCGCTCGAAAAAAAAGTAAATATACATTTAAAGCTGTGGATATAAAAGCAACATGACATAACAGTAAAAAAAAAAAAAGAGGGGGGGAAAAAAAGTATTTTCTAAGCCGAGTTCTGCGGGTTTTGTATTTGAGACCTACTGTGCTTGCCTTTGTAGGGGCCCTTTGGTTGGAAAATCATTGAATGCAATCAGTTAAACAGCAAAAGTCTGTTTTGGTATGCAGTATAACCAACATAACATCAGTCCTGTGTCAATAAAGGATAATAGGTGCATTAATTATGAGACACAATCTGAAATGTATATCAAAGTGTGCCCTCTGAGAAGATTTTAATGGACACACATGAGCTACAAAGCCGACAAAAATACATCTGAAGATTATCTCCATCCCTGCCTCCTGGATCCTGATGTTTTTGATTAGTGCCTTTGCTCTAAGATATTGCACTTGCAACTGGAGTCTTCCCAGTAGGAATTTTATTCATCAACATCTGCCCTGACTGCAGCATTGATCAAATAAAACTTAAATTATCAACAAGCCAATTACAGTATCTTACAATCAAACCCCAGGTGATGTTGTAGACTTAAAATCTTTACGGTGTTAAAGGATTCTTTCAAGATGCGGCTTTTCCACTCACTTTTGAGTCAGTGCAGGTTAAACCACATTAACTATTAACAATTTTTTTTTCTTTTTTTATTTTATTCTTTTTTTTTATCAGCCACGTTCTTATGCTCTCATAGCGTTTGCAGGTTGCCTTCGAAAATATTGCCTCTGGTAATGGATCTCAAACATTTTGGGTACCAGCCCAGTGAGTCTATTTGGCTGGCACCCCGCACTATTTCCATTAATCCCCATTGAAATTTTGGCAGGTGAGGATAATTTGGCACAGTCGCAATCTGAATGGTAACAAGAAGGAGAAAGCATGAGAGAAAATTATTGTCACAAGCCATCACAAGGACTTTGGACTGAGATCAAAACCCATGAGTGGCATGTATTTGCCAGAAAAAAAACTGATGAGTTGAAAATTTTATCTGTGAATTTTGTCCAGTTTTAATTAATCTTATCATTTGATCTGGGTCTAGTCCCTTCATCCCTCCAGAAATGTTCTGCCCATAGACTCCCAGTGTAAATGGGCTGACCCTGTTAGCGCTAACAGTGACACATTACAGATAACTAAAGGGTTACAGTGTGAAATTCAGTAATATGTTGTCATTTAGAGCTGAAGCAAGTTGTCAATTAATCATTAACAGGTTGACAGAAATTAATCAACTTTCTCTTATTTATTCTAAATGTTGTTGGCTGCTCCAATGTGAGGATTTGCTGATGTTGTCGGACCATTTGTTTGACAAAAAAATGCCATTTAAAGCTGTTAGTTTGGCTCTTGGCAATTTAAGACATTTTAAAAACCAAACAACTAACTGGCTAATGAAGAAAACAATTAATCTACAATAAAAGAAGTCTTTGGGTAAAACACTAATACAGTTACTAAACCAAGTAACTCTCATTTATTTCAATATTTTGGGGTCTGTCTGTTTGCTGCTTCTTGTATTAGTTTGCATGCAGGGGTTAACACACATTAAGATATCCACTACTACTAAAAACATACACATACTTTTTGCAAGAGATAAAACTTTTATTTGTGACAGCACTATTCTACTGACAGTATCATTTAAAATAAGGCCTAACACAGAATCATGTTAATTAGTATCGTTTTTTCGATGTATTTCAGAGTAAAATTATTTCTAGATAACTGCCGCCAGTATAAGAAGCCAGTGGGGACCAGCCAAACCGCCTGCCAAAACAGACCATTAGCAGCTCATACACTGATCAAACCCACGTCCCCATTATCTCAACCAGCCTCTTCATTTCTCATGTAGAGCCATGTGAATTGTCACTTATATCTCCCATCTTTAAGCCACTCATCTTTATTCAGCTGATCTGATTACAGTTTGCATTTTTCAATTAATGCTGCAGCCCAGACAAAAGCGGGAGGAAAAAAAAAATTTGTGGTAGAGAAGCTGATTTTGAGATTGAGGTTGAAATTTGGACTGATTGTAAATGAACCAAACAAGAGTTGGATGCATGGAAGAGTGCCAGAGATGCTGCGGTCCATGGCTTTGGAGTAGCACATCTGGAGCCGCTCCAAGTGCCCCGGGGGCGTCGCTAAGAGGAGCTCCACTCCCCGGCTCCGTCAGAAGAGAGAGCATTTAAGAAAACAAGAAGAAAAGAGAGAGAGAGAGAGAGTTGGCCGGCAGGGTCTGGTTTGTAGTGTTGAGCAGCTGTTCATTGCAGAGCTTCCTGTCTCATCAGCCTTCAAAGACACTCTGTCATACATTTACAACGGCTCGCAGACATTCTGCAGCCTTAGAAAGTGTCTATTTGTCACCGTGCTCTGAAAAACACCAAATCAATAATGTGAAATTGATCATTCCCCTTCGATATACAGAGGCGGAAACAGGTGAAATCAAATGCAGTAGCTCAAAAATGTGTTGTTTAGATCTTTTATCTTTGAAAAATGTTCAGAGCAAGGGATGGAGTGCCCTGTGAGGACAGCGAGCGTGAGGTTAGAGGCAGGATGCAGGCAGAAATAGCACCAGGCTCAGGGCGCGCAGAGCATCCTGTGTGTGCAAGAGGTGATGTGGAAAAGGGGTCTTTTTAGAGGCACAGACGATGATGCCTTATTTGGATGCAGTTAATTAGAAAGGTTGATTGATTTGATGGCACTAGCGGGGCGGGGCAGCGAAGTGCACTGATCTGTGAAGGAGTCCACGCTCAGGTCGATATTTACGCCTTCCAGGGAAGCTTTAATAACAACATTAAAGACTCTATGAAGAAGCCCCGTCTCCTTTTTGTGTGTTTGTCTTCCAGGACACAGTCTACACACAATTGCACAAATCCTCTCCAAATACATTTCTCTTTGCTCTCACTATGACTCTGCCCCAGATATGTGGTGAAACACTGGCGACATAAGTTTACAGTCTGCACTTGTATCAAAGAGCATTGATTTTTATTTGAGAGACAGATTTAAGCCATTTTAATGAAATGCTGTTTACTACTCGTGGTTGTTGAAGAGGATATAAAGCTCCTCTGATGATGATACACTTCACGCCACAGCCATCACTTAATCACTTTGGGACTAGCTTGTGTATTGAAGCCAGACTCCTGTTGAGCTGCTCTTCTCTGAGTCTATACATTATTTTCTTTACTCTGCATCAGTTTAACTGCTATAACCCCGCTTGTGTTTCCAAACTAGTTCAACAGCTACATGTGAATCTAAACCTGGCCAATCATGAACACTTTCTCATCTCTGATATCTGGTTGTTACATAAATAGTCTGACAAATACACTGAATATTCCCCATATACATTATTGCTGCTTTTAAAAAATCAGAGCTCTGACTTGAGATTTGTTTATCTTCAGTTTAGCTAAAATTAAATATTTAGTGCTCATAAACTATTTGAGAACATTTCTGCAGCCTCTGGATTATTCGTCTTTTCCAAACCAAACAGGGATGCAATCAACATTATAAGAGAGTAAATCTTTATGCATATACTTTGGAAGGAGGTTAGTACAGAGGCACAGGCTCACTGCGCCTGTCTTATTTTACAGAGACAGGGTTAGCTTTTAAAGCAGTACGGAATAAATGCTACAGAAAACTATGCTGCACATTACCTCTGTTAAAGACCCCAGCTATAAAATATGTTTACATGTTTTCTTTTTTTTTTTTTTTTTTTTACAATAGACTTTTATGAGTTGTGTATCTGTCACTGGTGATGACAGCACTTTTTATACAGCACAACCCCTCACAAGTGTCATTTAAGCCTCCCTCGAGTCAAAGTAACCCAAAACATGAGGGCTGATTATGACTATGTAGAATACATTTACTTGTCTTTGAATAGCAAATAAGAGAAAAATATATTCATTCCATACACATAACGAATAAACAATACCCTCATTTCACCTCTGTCCAACGGCAAGCCCGGTTTGTGGCAAAGGGAAGAGTTAACATTTAAATACTTTTCTTAATAACAATAAAAAATAATAATATCATAGGTTATAAGAGTTTAAAGGGAAAATGGTTATTTTTACAATTATTATCATAAATTACGGGACCCCAAAAATAAGGAAGTAAAATCATTCTCAACAAAACTCCTCCTCACTCCCGATGCTCTGTGTTTCATGCACTCGCACCACATTTTAAAAAACAGGAGAAGAAGACAAAGAAAGGGTTCAGGTGTATGCTATGTGCTTGAACACAACATGAATTGTGACCAATCTCAAAGGAAGACTGTTTCTTCATTTCGGAGGGGCTGACATTTTGGAGGTGAATGTTATCACAAAAGGCAAATTCAATATTCAGCTGAATATATAGACAGATAAACAGACAGAGACGGGCATAGATATATGCAAACCTAAACACACACACACACACGCACGTACTCAAACAAACAATAAAAGTCAATCATTTTCTTCTGACATCCAAATTAAAACTAAGCGTCCCCCTGAGGATTGTATTACCGGAGAGGTGCGTACTTATGACAGCTTCATCACAGTAGTATGAAATGCAGACCAGGCCAGAGGGACACTACTGTTTACCCCCAAACCATTACAGGCTATTCTCTCTTATAAATCATTCCTTGCATTCGCTCAGACTGTTTTCTTCACTGTGTTTCTGGTGGTTTATTAATACTCGCACCCTTCACGCTCGGCTGAACGAGATGAGCCCCAGACTTCTGGCATCATCCATGCACCTTGTCATGCGGAATTGATCTTGCTTTGTTGCTTTTGGGTATCTATGTCTGACAATGTCCAAAACTATAATTGGCAGACACCTCATATGTATGTACACTAGTGTGCTACTTATGTAAAAGACCGACTTTGGACACGCTGCATATAAATTAAACACATTTGTGTGTTTTTCTATCTCTGTTTTCATTCTTTTTTTTATTTGCATATTAAATGTTTTCTGTGTTCACTTTGTGCTTTTATTCTATTCTTCATATTTAGAAAAGATGACAGAATCAAAACAACCACTGACTACACCTTTAAGTTCTACTGTCCTTTAACAGGTGTGCAATGACGTCATTTTTTTATTTCTTTATTTTCAGTCATTTTCACAACAGCATGCAGCCTTTGTGGACTTTTTGAGGATCATTTTTGGCGGCACAGGCAACAAAGAAACCTGCATATCCTGCTGAATTAAAGATATTGTCAAAGTTCCAGACAGCCTCAGTTATATGCCATATCGGGATTATAAAAGGATTCTGAATCTCTGTGGGTCCGCAATAAGATACTCTGCAATAATGAGCTTCTGTTTGATTACTGTCAGAGATGCAACTTGCACACAAATCTTTTCTAACGCCGAATGTTTGCATTAAGAATCAACAATATCGATAAAAGCAATTGATGCTGACCTCAGTGTGAAATTCAGACTCAAAAAAACTGCTCACATTTTATGTCTATGGTGTGAGATCATTCAATGAAAACAGAAGGTCTCAGGTCTGAAGCAGATACTGCAGCTGAAAGCACACACCTCATGCCTCTCATAATTTATTAATTCCTATATAATGCGTCAGAAAGCACATTCTCAAACTCACCGTTTTGACGTCTTCACAGTCGTGCAGTGAACGTGTCCCATGAGACAAACATAGTGGGCTGGCACGGTGGTGACTTTTAAAACATATAGTTTATTTATGTGGTTATTTTTAGGTGAATGTTTAATATATATATATATATATGACTCTAAAACCTTCCTATTTTAGGTGACTGGATTTCAACCAGTCTTTTGTCAGTTTTCTTTCTTAAAAAGATTTGTTTTTCTCATGTTACTCAAGCAAGTGAGAGCTAATTTTAGCATGATGACTGTTTAGAAGAGCTGATGAGATATTGGCACTTTGCAAAGGCATCCATGTTGATTGATCTTCGTCTTGATGCCGCCTGTGACCTTTCCAGTCCGTCCGAGAAGAATATGGGGAGGCCCTACATGATGCTCTGGGATGTATTGACTGTTTTCAGCAGATGGTAAGAGCCATTTCAAATCCCGGTGGAGGCGGTGAGGCCCTGCACCACCCTTTGTTCCACCACACACTTGCACAAGCACACTTCAGGGCTGACGCGATAAAATCAATCTTGCCGTGACAGTGCTTCCCCCAGCAGCTAGGGGCCTAAATTTATTGTTCTAAATTAGGATCTGACCCAACACCTTCCTCTCAGAGGAGACGGGAAGTAGTACAATTTGGGAAAGCAAACATCAAACACTAATGTCGGCAAAATGAAAGTTTCCCAACGGATCCCAACAATATATATTGCCGACTGGTGTGGGAAACCATCTCATAATCCTCAAATACAACATTAGCTTCTGCCCTATGAGCTACATATGAGCTACATGGGGTCAGAACTGACGGATATAAGGTAGCCACTTGTATAATCTTGTATTTAATATACATAGAGAACATATGTGAAAAATACTGTATATTATTTGTGATCATAATTAGTAACACTACACATACTTACCACTTACCACTCACCAATAATGCAGTGATTTTCACACATGTGTACTTCAGGGGGTACTTATGCAGTTGCCAGTGGGTATGGAGCTTAAACTCAATTAAAAATAGAAATTAGGGTTCAATGCAGAATATATACATAGATATTTGCATAAAAGAGGAAAATGCATCCAACTAGGATTACAAATTGGTGTGATGCTGATCCTTATTATTACATGTACAGTAACCAGTAAGCTAAAATTTAGTTAGCTATGGTAAGAAATAAACAAACGGTTACAATATCTGGTCAAGTTGAAGTAGTTTAAGGTCATGAAGAAACTGAAATATTTTGCTAAAAGTAATCAATAAACAGCTGACGAACTGTCAAAGACTGTATGAAGGAAGTGGATGTAGCATCTGTGTCCAATAGTGGCCAGCAGGGGGCGACTCAAGTGGTTATCTGAAGCAGTCTGATTATGTAGAAGTCGATGAGTAAATGATTCTACTTCTCACTTGATTTATTTCCTCAGTAAACATTTTCCTGATGAGTTTTTGGTCTCAACCACAGTTTAAAGTCTTCTTCAGGAAACCATGATGTTCTTTTGGTAAATTATGGTACAATTTAAAATGAAATAGCTGATAAAGCCGGAGATGCTCCAGGCCGTAGCTACCTTGTGACTGACAGGTTGACATGGTAGCAACTTGTGACGGGATTGTTCAGCATTCGGCTGAACCAAAAGACATGGTGAGGACTGAAAGTGCCAAACTCGTGGCTCTGAAACAGTGAGGTTCTTGAGTTTTTTCTACACAGTCTATGGTTACTTAAGTGAGCTAAATATCAATGTTCAACAGTAGTAAAAAGTGGCACATAAACAATTGAGTGTTAAATAAAAGTAATGAATAAATGGTTAAAACGTCCAGCTTCTGGCATTACAGCTGTAGTACAAATGTAGCGATAATTATAACTATATAAAAGAAATACTGCAACAAAAAGGTTAGTGTAGGCTGTTCAGTGCAGTGTATCTGTCTTCAGGATGCTCATCCTTATACAGTATTAGTTTTCTTGATGCAGACAAGCCAGAAAACTTTTACTGAAAGCGCTTGGCGGGGTGCTCCTTGAAATCTATCATTTGTTTACTATTATCAATATGCTTAATGAGCTGGAAAATAACCTGCATTCAAATGGCAGCAGTTGGTGTCCAGCTAATCTATTGTGGTGATGAAAAGTGATTCACAATTGCTCAGTTCAAAGGGAGAGCTGCAATCAGACCAAAACTAACCTCCTTATGACGGACTCCCAGCTGTCGTCTCCATCAGACACTATTTGTCGTCTTACCGAAAGCACAACCCGGATCAAAGGTTTACAGAGGTGTCCAAATAAAACATTTAGTTGTTTTTCAAGGGCACCATAAGGTCAGCAACAGTATCTCTGCATTATTCATGCTATTGTTGTGGAGCTTTGTGCTGCTCATGTAGCAGAAAACTAACAACAGAAAAATACATTACCTTACTCTTAATATCGTGTGAAATTCCTCTTTGGAGCACTGCCCTTTCCTACCAAATGTTCAGTTTACCATCTGCAGTGTTTTAGTGCTTTAAATATTCAAATTTTTTGTTTCCCTTGATTTAACTTTATCTGTATGTGTTCAGTGTGTAAGTATTACTTAAACTTCAAATTAAAGATCCATAGGAGGTAAAAAGAAAAAGCAAACTCAGGGTAAAATACAATATATTTGGCATTTACATGAATAATATTAAAACAAGTTATTGAATACTTACTCCAGTGCTCTCACTACATATCATTAGTCAGTATAATACTGACTCACATTGTTCGTTTGATTATTGCTGCTCCACCCATTTCATTTGCCGCACACCATGCTGACTTCCTTTACACAAGAGTTAATTTGTCCACTACAGGCTGGCGTACCTGCAGTGAGGACCGGCAACATTTCATTTCATTAATAATGTGATACTTAATTGATCTCTGTGGGTAAAATTGTCTGTTTGCCTCCCTCCTCGCCGTAAGGTCAAAAATCAGGGTCGACTTTAGAGCGGCAGCCCTGAAGCTGGGAGAGCTTTAATGTCCTGCACAGAGAAACAGAGGCACAACAAAAAAGCACCTTAAATTTAGATATTTTCCTTTCTAGTTAAAAGGGAGTCTCTAAATTCACCTTGCTGCTGAAGATGCGCTCATCTGCAATGCTATCACCTCAGCTTTTATCATTTCAGTGTCAAATACTTTTTGATCTAAATAGGATCTGAAGTCCAATTTTTTAGTCATATCAAATAAAGTCAGTTATAGCAGGGTGGGTATTGCAGTTGTTTGGCTTTTAGCAACACTCTCGTACAAGTGGTAACCCCTAGCTTTCTAAACTGCATAAAAATGCTCTATTTTCTAAACAGTATAGCCACAAAACACAATAAAACTTACTTTGATTGCAAATGGTGTCCTGCTTATTTTCAGATATATGGAAATGTTTGTCCTTTTGCATTTTTTCCTCCATAATCTTTATTGAAAATGTCAATTAATAGGATTGTGACATAAGCAGAGACTTTGGAAAAAATTTTTAGTAACTCACACCCATCAAGGGCCCCCCAGGTTCACCTTACCTTCCTCCCAAATTTTCCCATGTCTCCTCATAAGACAACCTAAATAAATACTTTTAATGAAGATGACAGTAATGATAAAAAACTTTGAATAAATAATTTTTAATAAATACATGTATTTCAATCCAAAAACTAAAAAAGCTACATTGAAATCCTCAAGTTATTATCCATTTTTTTTTCTAAATAAAGAAAAGACAAAAAGAAAAGAAAAGAAAATAAGTTTTTAGTAGGTTTCTTGTGGATAATACTGTTAACTTCGGGCCCAAGTCCAACAACATGGGTCAGCATTTAAATGCTCCATTTATTTTCCCATTGAGTAACTGATGCTCCATTAATTTTACAAAAAGAAAAACAATATTCTCTTGTCTCCTCCTTCCATGGAAGGCAGGAGCTCTGTGAACCCGAGCAGCAGACGTCCATATAAGACTTTGGTTTTCAGGCGCATATATGCTTCGCCGGCCTCCTCACACCTGTGCATTAGTATCATCACTCTGGCAAATCATTCAATCTGGACTCCCTGTAGGTCTAATTAAGCCGATGATTCCAAACCCTCGCCGTGTGTTCTCCTTCATTCAGCTGCAGTCTGCTGCTTTTCTAGCTCCTCAGCAGCTACGGTTTGTAAAATGGAGTAAAGGGCGGAAAGCCAAGAAGTGCTTCAGAGAGATGACAAAGCAAGGTGAAGCCCCGAGGACCACGTAATGGATGGCTTCAGACACTTGTTATGATGCATGTCAGTGACACCCAGCCCCACCCCTGCAGACTGGTGTTTCCACAGCGGCGGCACTGCAGTGCGCTGGAGGAGGTGAGCCCTGCCTGTCTGTTGGATACTCCTCTTCTGTTCCACAGATGACCAGTGCAGCGTGAGGAAAAGCCCCCCAGGAGCTCAGACGGGAAGAGTGGCGTGAAGACACTCCACTCCACCTTACAGCATGACTGCCACTGCCCTTGCCGTCTGAAACATGTATTAGTTCAAAATATGTATCAGCACTTATTGGTAAGACAATCACTCTGCCTCTCCCTGTTTCGATTTCTTAGCTTTCCTTTTCAGGAAACATCGACGAAATCTCAGATCACTTCACATTGACATTTCAAGGGGAGGAGACGTATCAAGGCATCATGATAGCATGAATGGTATCCACGGCAAGGAGCATCTCAGGCTGGATCCCAGTCCGTCAGGCCATGAAATATTCATCCATAATTCCAAAATGTCTGTCATGAATACTGTAGAACACGGCCCCTCCTGAATCCTGGAACACAGTCGCAAGCATCTTCGCAGGATGTAAGAAATGTTTTCTAGCTCAAACTGCATTTGTGTTTGTGTTTTACACATCTTAGGATGCAGTGTAGTCACAGCAGTGTATGGGAATAGAGCCTAAGAAAGTCTCTTTGCCTCAGTATCTTGTTTCCTGATAAGGCAGCTCACAGTTGCATACTGCATGCAGCAACATGTTTCTGTTGCACACAGCTCTGAATTCAAGCCAAATCCCTCGACTACCTGCCATCGGACATGCTACAGTTACCACAGGCCGTAGATATCCGCTTCCTTAGCACCCATTAGCAAGCAGCCGAGGATTTATCACTAATGTCAGGGAGGCATTAGCAGACCTAATGAAATTTCACGTTGTTCTTCAAGCAATATTATCCCTGTGACCCCACTCTTTTCACTACAGCAAGGTTTAACTGCTGAATGTCAAACAGCTGGCTAAGCCTTTGGCATCAAGCTTAGTTACATTTTTTTTCTTTTTTTTATCTGTGCTCATTTGGATTTGTGTTCCTCTCAGAATAATAGAAAATAATGACAACCCCCCAGCCCCTTTCATTCTGAGGTGGGCTGCAAGTTAATGACATCGGGCCATGTTGCGCTTGGCTGCGTCCCCGCACATAATTATGGTCTGATTGTCACAAAAATCGCCTGCACTTGCCATCGTAGCTGCTATAAACCTGCCCCCCCACCCACTCACCCCCACCCCAAGATTAACGAAAAGGCTAATTATCTTTAGTGTGCTGGGGCTCAAACCATAACTGCCCTGAAATGAGTAATTAAAATTTAGCTTCATAACGATAGGTGCAGCCTGGAAATTAATTGCCATGCCTAAAAATACAAATTCTCATTTTGCATGAGATCTGGTCCCAGTGAGATGACTTGCAGAAGTTGCATATACTGATAGTGCACTTACTGTATGTATTTGTATCACAGTGTTTTTAAGTGTGAGGTTGAGTGAATATGTGAGGGGAGAGGTGGGAACCCCGTTAACATGGCCATTAACTTTATAAACTATAAACATAATACCATATAAAAGACATAAATCTAAAATACTGGCTACAATTTGTAATGTTTTTTTTGTTATTTGCTGTGTTATATCTTCTAATAAAAGACAGATAATAAAGGACTATTCACTAGTTAATGTTGTTTTGAAAGACACATTTTCCAAGACTGACACAGTTTTGCCTGTGCACAGAAACGATAAAGTTTGCTTTGTCTGAGAATAGACTTCCTCTGTGGCCATCAGCACAAACAGCAAACAAAACCAAATGAAAAGTCTTTTCTGGCTCTGTGTACCTTCTGATAGAGGCTGTTCTCTCGGTGCAACGCACAACGACTGTGTGAGCTTCCCTTTAAAAAAAAAAAAAAAAAAACAGGAGTTGTTGTAAGCCAATTCCCTGGAAGTGAGAAATTCTGGCGGATTTGCCACCATCCACAACATTAGACAGCCTTCAGGAGCAGCCAGTCTGGGGTTCAGAGTGGATACCTGATCACGTTCTGGGTTGGGGCAACTCGAGTTCAACCATATCAAAGGGAATCCATTACATGCACGAGGCACATGGAGAGGTGGGGCGGCGAGTAGACGGGGGCGAGAGAGCACAAGGAGGTAGAGGTTTTTAATAAATAAGCTTTTTCTTTTTAGTTGGGGAGGTGTGGGTGAGACAACCAATTAAAACTCTGAGCAGATCTGGTATTGAATTTTTCAGTTAGCAGCTCCCAACATCTCAGTTGCTTCTCTTAAACTGAGCTTCCCAGTGGAGCTTTCATCGCACAACAGTGGGACGACTTGTGCGTAGTGAGGAGACACATTGAGGACTTGGCAAACTGTGAAACCAGGACACACACACACACACACACACACTCCCGTCCCGCCTCCCCCTCCTGCAGACCTCTCCTGGGACTTACCTCCAAGTTCAGGTGGTTGGTCGTCATGGTAACTGCTGAGAGTGAGGGCTATTTGCATTGTTTCTGCTTTCATCTCTAAAACCATGTCATTATCCATACAGTACAGGTACTCGTGTTTATTTGTATTCTCCAGCCTGCCTGATTGTCAGTCTATTTGTCTGTCTGCCCGCTTGTCTGTCTGTCAGAGTCTGAACCCCCCCCCCACCCCTTTTTGACTGCTCTCTTCTTCTTCTGTCCGGTCGATCTGCGCGCTCTTCCTCCATCACTGATTCATTTACCGCATCTGCCTCTTTATCTGGTGCACAGCTGGAGCTCTACATGTTTCTGCACCCACTCTGTTCTGCCCCTATTCTCCATTAATTACTAAATTACCATCATACACACACACACAAACATGCACACGTACAATCTCCTCATTTAAATCATATATTTACACACCTGACAACCTGACAGTCACAAAAAAGACGCCAAGCCTCGTGTTTTGCCTGTATTATGTGACTGAACATTCATATTACTCGTAAAATGTGCAGGGAAACAAGCATGATGACAACAATGTGATCTCAGTGCTGAGAGGAACACCCAGGTTTTGAGGAACACTTCTGACATCTGCTGGTCATGATGTGAACATCACAAAATATATATTTAAAGAAAGGGTAAAACAAATGGACCAAAGATTGATGTTGGCAGGTAGAAGCAGAAACGGCAAATGTGGTTGACTGACTCTCTAATTAATGCACCGCAGGAAAGAGATCAGCTACAATTCATCATCATAAAACAAATAAATATTGAAATACAGGTAATATTTTCATATATTTCCTTATTTACAATGGCAATTTGAAATCCAACAGTGCAATTATGCATTCAGTCAACTTACATCTGCGTTAAATTGTACTCCAGTACTACGCATGCAAAATTGCAAGAGCAAATACACAAATGCAAGAATAAAAGCCTAAACTACATGTGTACAATGTGCCATCCATTGACAATTTGTGCCTGAGCACAGCACTGGGTGATTATGCTGGAAATCTGAAGACAGTTTGTGAGAAATGTGTTCCTCCCTAGACTCGCTGCAGCACTAATTGGTGGGATTTATAAGCTATCAAAAAGAACAAACATGTCACATCAACAGTTTCAGCATTAAAACGCAGTTATTGGATGCGCAAACATCTGTCAGAAAAACTACTTGAAGCAAGCATCTCTCTCTGGAATCAATGTTTTATCATACACATATAAGAGACAAAGGCCTGAGAGACTTGTGTGTTAATCTGTCCATATACTGCATATATTTGAGAAAGATGAAAGTGAGAATACACAGAGGGCTGTGAAAAGGCCCTGGAGTCTCCACTGTTTCACTGTGAGTCTGGATATATGCCAGTATTTCATGAGAGGGAGAGCAGCTGTTTGCTGAATTCACATATCCATATCCAACTGCTATGTGTTTTGTCTACACCAATTCCCAGCTCTCCACAGCATGGTTCATTTTAGAGTAGTGTTGCTCTATCAAGTCACCGCCGGTGGAGGGGCCAATTTAACCTGTAAATGTTTTGTTTCAAACGGCAGCAAACTCTCCAAGCATCAGGCCCAAACAACAGTCAGCAAGATTGGCTCTAAAATAGAAATAATAATCCATTTGGTTTAAGTAGTGCATTGTGTGGGGATGAATTTTAAAAAGTCACACATAGCAACAACAGCAGATCTTTATAAAATAGCACTGTTTGGTAGTGCAGTGCATGTTTTAAGGTCCAGACTCAGCACCTTTTCACCAAGTAGCATAACTTCACTGAATGTATCAACTTTACAAAATAATATTCATCTTTGGTCATTATTCACCTTTAAAGCAGCAATATCAATTTTTTTCTTCTTTTTTTTGGGCCAGTTGGGGGCAGCAGACCAAGTTGTAAACACTTACATTATGTTATGGTTGCTGTGGGTAACGTGTTAGCAAACAGTCGCCTGTTTGCACATCCAGCTGATACGCAGTGACATTAGGAGTCATTCAAGCATTGGAGTCATAATCTCTCTGTCCACCTGGGCAACTCGAGTCCAATATTCACTCTTCTTTTAGCTTCAAAACCTGAGGGAAGTATCTAACTCTTTAGCAGGCAGCATGTTTGTTTATCAGAGCTAATAGCTGCCTGCTGCGGCTAGAAAAAAAACAAAAAACTACAAAAACAGTAGGTATTTGTGGGCTGTAAAACCAGAACAATAAGCTACAAAACCTTAAGATGTTCTGCAGAGCTGTACTGATACTGAGTCAGGTGATGATTGTATGTAGGTTCATCACTATGAACAACCCATGATATTACATTGCACATAATGATTTGATCCATTATTAGTATGAAAATATTGATTAGTGCAGCTTTAAGAGTTATTTTATGATAAATTATATCACAATAAGGGGATACAAATATGAATTATGCTTAGAGTTAAATCTGTATTATAATGAAGTTTCACAGTAATTTCACACAAGTAGGAACTAACTTTTATAAAAATATATATGTGTTAGTCCTTTCCATCCGTCCACTAAAACTGTCTTCGTTTCCGCACACAGACCTACTTCAGTGAGCAGTTCATGCAACAGGAGCGGTGGACCGGCGAAGAAAACTCCTGGGACTCTGAGTCATGGAGTGGACGCTGCAGACAGGATGTGTGGATATGATGGGCAGCGGAGAAACATGTGCTGGCACTGAGAGCTTAATCCGTCTTATCGATGACAGGTCAGTGTCTCCGTGGAAGCCTACGATCGATGGCACTTGACCCCCTTAAATAGCAGAAGTGTCGACATCCCTCTCATCTCCACGTCTCGCCCAATCAGGATTGATTGCAGCACTGCCTCGCTCCTCCACAGACAAGTGACTGCTGTTAGTTCCTCATCCTCAGTAATGATGATGCTGCACATTAAACCGATAACAGCTGTCTGTCACCGTGAGGGGTGGCTTGAAAATCATTGTTTATCGTACCTGATGATACAGAGATCTCGCATTCCACACCAAATTTCCAACTGAATAGGAATTAAGGCCACATCATGTATCGAATTTTGCAGCAGTAACACTGCGGGAAGTGCAGGGTAAGGCTCCCACAGTCGATGTCACAAAGTAGTCATTTCTGTACAAAGTGTAAAAACATGTACAATCTCTCTGTGATACAGATACAGAGAGATGTTTCTCATCTGTAACTAACCGTTCTGTTTTACATGCAAATTTATGAAAATTGTTCTTCATTATGTTGCCAAGTTCCACAGAAAAAAATCTCCCTCTGTCAAAAGTGAAAACAAACAAACAAAAATAAAAATTCAATCTCTCTCCTATATATCAAATTTGCTCACAAAAGGATTAGGTTATCTGTTCAGCGTGGTTTTGATGGTTGCCCATAGGACACTGAGCGACCCAGTGCATGTTTTTATCCCACAAATTTGTGTTGTTGTCGAGCAAAAACACAGATTAAAACAATCTGCATCACACTGAATATGCCAGCGCTGATCCTTAAAGATGTGTAAATGTTGCACAAGACATTAATACCACAGTCTAGTATCATGTTATTCAGGTTCTCCATAGTTTGCAGGACCAAAGTGTGATGCTGGAGTCGTTATCACTGGTTGTCTAGGTGACTGCTGTGGTTCTCTGAGCAGAGGTGGACGATGTAGTAACCTGCATAATGCATGCAAAATCTTGAGAACCTGTCTTGTTTTGTTACATAACACTAGTTAGCTACGAGAGCACAGAGCTGGTAATCATCACCACAAGCTTTTCAACATGTCACGAAAATAAAATGTATTATTCATGCCCCTGAGAGTACTTTGTGCACATGAATGACTCCCCCATTATTAATAAAAACATGTTTACTTAATGTAAATATATTGAATAGCTACTACAAAATACTCCAAATATGCTAAATATATTTTCTAGGATGAAACGGTACATCTGGTATTTTGTTTTTATGTCAACAACAATGTGTGTTTTAATGCATGTAATTCTAAATAAGAATTCAGTGAATATGCCGCATTGTGTCTTTATTACAGAGCAGGCCACATTTCCCTACTCAGTATCTGACTAACAACTGATGAGAAAAAAAATAAATGAAACTGGAACATGTAATCATTGTAACTGAAAATGCTGAGTTGGGCAAAAAGTTGATTTTACAGCAGACTTTGAGAACAAATAATTTGGCTTTTATTGTATTGAACTTGCTACTATTATTATTATTGTTATTATTACTTCGTTCTTTTTAAATCTTAAGGGTTGGAGCTAAACTACACGATTATAACTGATAGTAATTTCATCATCTGTGACCTGGTTTGTGTGAATGTTCTGACCTGAAGGACTCGCTGATCGTTTTCCTGAGTGTAGAGGGGCAAGGTGTCTTATAGTTTATATTTGTCAAATAAAGAGCACCTGCTCAGTCTCCTTGCAGGGCTTCCTAACAGTGTCATTGACCTTTTCTCTGACACCAACTGTATTTCAGCTCGCAGAATGCTCAAACAGCCGAAGCTGGAGCCCTGGAGATGCAGGTCGTACGTCGTGATTAACGCTCCTCTTTTCCCAATCTCTGACAAGCACAAGGGCCACTCCACCCGTGTGATACACTTCTTCCCAAATTGAATCCTCTCCTCTCTCCATTTTTTTTCCTTGTTTGTGATGTAATCGCACTTGGTAGCGCCTCTCCTCACAGAACACCCATCCCCTTTTCATTTCCAGCAATAAAGTATTATGTGTGAGCTGACTTCAGCGGCGGCTCCCAAAATGCCGCTTGCCGCTTTTTGAGGTCAACACGGTTATTCATCAAACGTGAGGACGTAATGATCAAAGTTTGTGTGCCACAGGCATAGCACAATTTACAGCACCCCCAAGTGCCCTTGCCCATCACTCTGTGTGGTGCTAAGCTTATCGTTGTTCAGACCAATTATATGACCTGGTGAGAAGAATACGATTGCCGTTCTGTACCAGTGGCTTGCCAAATAAATAAGTGCTTAATGACCCTCTCACTCCCCCTTTTCAACTTAATTAGGGGGGGAACAGATTTGCTGGATGGATGACTCTACAGCAACCAACTGTGAATCTGAAGCAGGGGACTGCCAGCCCTTCACTCGCTGTGTGTATTGGTTTGTTCTGCAGCTGCTTGATTGCTGCCCGAGCCACTTAACTGTAGCTGACCACCAGCAGGCCCAGCTGTGTGGCCGCAGCCATTAGAGCATCCACGCTGCAGCACATCTGAGAAACACAGACGAGATGCCCGTGTAACCTGCTAATATATATATATATTATGTTTGTGTGTGTGTGTGTGTGTGTGTTTTAAGTGTGCATGTTTCATTGATGGATTACAATCAAATATATTTGCAGACAACCTTTTATGACAGTGATAACAAGGGAGAGAAGATGTGAAGCCTCTGCAAGCCGAAAATTCTGCATCTCAGTGAGACAATAAAAACAATATGAGGAAGAAAAAATATTCCATAATGTGTCACATCTGCTGGCCTTTGTGGCTGTTCACATTGTTAAAGTGCAATGTGCTCTAGGCAACTGAATATTGAATAAATTAGAGACCTCCCCCCCCCAAAAAAAAATGACAATCCTGAAACGTAAAGAAAAAAGAAAAGTGTACATAAATGCGGGTAAATGCAGGACAGTGAATTGATTGTATTGACCAATCGGATGATTCTCCTCCTTCAATAACCCTTGCAGCAAATAGTGTGCACAACAATCATTAAAGCCATTTACCTTCCCTTTGATCACTTGAGGTCCTTAAAAAATCAGAAAAAAATAACCTCTGGTCCTCATACATCTGTACGGCACAGGCAAATTTCATGCGCAACAAAGCAGAAGACAAAATTCAACAGCATCTGAGAATAAATAGAACAAGATTAGGGTGCTCAACGTGAAGGTGGCGTCCTCTCGATCTTTGTGCCAGGCAATTACAGTTTCATTCAGTGACAGCTGGTTGGATGGACTTCTTTGTGTTAAAAGCTTCTGTGCGACTGAGAGCCTCATGTGGCTTGCACTGAAGCGCGTGCTGTTTATGTCTTTAGCATTACCTGTTTTTCATTTCTGTCCTTTGATGCAAAGTCGGGTTTGCAGTGGATGCAAATATTTTAGCTGCATTATCCGTTCTGTTGCTTTATAATAAGGTCCTGAGAAGTAACCATGGAGTCAATTCTCAATAACTCCATAATGTCTTATATATGTAAGTGATGATTTCCTGTGTCTCAGGAGGGAAGCACTGATTGTGTGGCTTCCAGCAGCTCTAAAACTGACCTGTTTTTGTCATCTTTCGTTACAGAGCCACCGGTACTTCAACAGTATTTCATGGTTTAAGTGGCCTCTTCTTGCAGCGGTATTCACTTTTCCACTGACAAAATGTTTTGGCAAAGATACCAAACTTTACTCTGACAACAGACTTTTAATAGGACATGTTACTTTTCTGCATTTGAGCACAAAAATAGAAACTTTTAAGAACACAACCAGAGGGATATATGACTGGCTATAGCAATGTGTACCATGCTACATGCAATACTACAATGCTACATATTTGTACCTAGCAGTTTGTTATAGCCAAATACTATGTAAATTCAAATGATTTTCTTTGTAATCCATATATTCAGGAGATACATGTTTGCTATTTATTAAGTTGCAGGTAGTTTGTTCTTTACTCAGTCCCCAAGAGACTCAAGATTTACTTTATCTTATTCTGTTATTATAAGGTGTTTACCTTATTTCCAGACAAACTAGTTTTTGTTAACTTTTTCTCAAGTCTCTGCACGCCCACTCTGTCTACCCGCACAGGTGTTTTTCACTTACGGTGCCTGATTAGACTCTTCTCAGAACAGAACTGCGTGGTTATGGATAGACCCTGATTTATGCTCTGCTGTAGCTGTTAGAGACATGTTTACTATGCATTTTCATGAGTCTTTTGATGTTTTTTTTTTTTTTTGCCATTTTAATGCCTTTATTACCAAGGTCACAGCAGAGAGATGACGGGAAATGAGGGGAGAGAGATGCTAAATGACACACAGCAAAGGCTGGACTCAAACTGAGGACGTCACGGTTCATGGTCGACACAGAATGCCCCCGTGTTCATTATCACATATCACACGGAGCCCGGTGACACTGGTGTACCAAGGGTGGCTCCATCCAACCTGCAAGCCTAATCAGCCAGATCCATTTTGCAAACCAAACACAAGTTGCACGGGATTTCGCTTTTATATCCTGCAAAACGAATTTTATCGCAATGACCGCAAAGTGTAAATGTCTGTGCCGAGATTGGTCAGTTTACAGAATTGGAGGGCACGGCCTCTTTAGCAAAGCTTTTCATCATAGCACCACAGTGTGGCTGATTAGGGTCATAAATCTTGAATAATTAGACCACTGTTGTCTTACCGTTGTGCCAAATGTCAGGTCCATCACGGACCATCTCACAGGGATGTGGACGAGAAATAAACAGCCTCCAATGAGTTACATAGTAATTACAAATGCACTTGTTTAACCACATTATAAGCGCCTATAAATAGTAACATATGACAAAGTGCATCACACCAGAAATATAAATGTGTTTTAATGTAGCCTCACAAAGAAATCCTCATGAAGATGCTTGGGCCAAACAAACAGTAATTAACCTTTAGGCGCAACAACAAGTAACTCATCACAACTGTGTGCTGCGGCTGAAATTGTGATTTGGCGCCTTAATGTTTTCCCTGGGATTATTAAACGTCGCATAATGATTCACATCTCATTAAAATTGTAGCCTTTCAAATTCTCAATTTTTAATTAGCATATTTGGTCGCCACCAGGAGTCCCAGCTGCTTCGGCATCCTGATGGGCGACACCAGCTGTCCTCTCAAAAACTGCACATGACAGTGTCTCATACAGAGACAGAAGATATTGTTGAATCTTGGTTCACAGGCTACTCGGGTTTAAGTGGCACCCAAATTATGTATCTAGTGGACAAAGCTAGATCTGCATCTAAGACCGTTTGGAAGGCGATGATGGAACAGATTAAACTGTTTATACTCATTTAGCCTTAGGTCTCTCTCATCACCTTTTGTCTGATTTAAAGTTCTCTGTCAGAAATACTTGCTTCTTGTATGTTTGACAAATTAAAATACAGACTGCAGCGCAAGACTGATTAGATGAAAGCAGAGCATTCCTCTCAGCTAAAAGAGCGAAGTTGCTAAACGTCCAGGACCCACAGAGCTCAGATCGTTCTCAGCAGGTACAGAGAGTGCCATCCTCAGGCGTCCTGTAGAAGATGAGTGTTTCAAAGATTCGAGGGGATGGACACGTAGAGCCGCCCGGCAGCAGAGGAGTCTATCCTTCTGCGAGGGCTGTCCTCAGTGCACCACAGCATCTTCTTCTTCTGGATAAATGTCGCAGCATCAAGAGGAAAAGGTGTGTGAAGATGTGTTTATCAACACAAATATGCCAATGGCTGGGCCTTAGTCCAAGTCTCCCACTCTCAAACACACACACACTCACACACACACACACACATTCACTCAGCCAGCTCAGCCAGCCACACCACTGCTGTTGCAGTCCAGCTGGCACTGAAAGGGACGCTTTGATGTTGGAAGAGGCCAAAAAATCTGCTGGAATGGCATGAAGGGTATAAGTTGTGAGCGGTTGTGCATGCTGTAAACATATTTCAGCTACTGAGCTGGAGATAATGTTCAGACATTTAGAACAAAAACATTTAAATGGTTGCAAAGTCTCCAAAGATCTTTCATTCATTGCAGTGCGCTTGTTGCCTGGACCGCCATTCGTGCCAGGGAAAATGGACACTTTGTTTATTCTTAACTGATTAGCGCTCAGAAATGAAACACTGAGGACATTTGTGTTCAAGTCTTTGTGTATGAACATGTAGACAAACATTCATACTTTACATCTTTAAATGAATCTCATGACATCCTGCTCGTATTCAACAATATTAAACTAGCGCTATAGTCATAGTCAGTGCCTCTCTCCACTCCCTGCAAGACATTTACACCTCTCGCCTCACCAGTAAAGCCCTCTGCATCGCAGGGGACCCCTCCCACCTGTCACACAGCTTCTTCAGCCTGCTGCCATCAGGAAGGAGACTGCGGAGCCTGCGGGCCAGGACCAGCAGACTGAGGGACCAGGCTGTCAGGATGCTGAACTCTCTCCCTGCTCTGCCTGCTCTCCCTGCTCCCCCCCCCTTACACACACACACACACACTGGACTCTAACTCCCCTCAAACTCAATTTCTTTTGCACTATAACCATGTATATTTGCACTGACTGTAATTTGCCATGTCTATTTATTACCATGTCTTATTTATTATTCTAGTTTGATTGTACTCATTTTGTGGTTTGCTTATTTTGGATTTCATGCACCAAGGTTTGAGAGAACCGTAATTTCAATTCTCTGTATGTCCTGTACATGCTGCAGAATTGACAATAAAGCAGACTTTGGAAAAAAAAAGATTTCTGATTGCTAATCAGCGGTATCTATCTCATTAAAAAGACTTTTAAAAAACTTGAAAGGTAGCTGTTCCCATTCCAGAAATGTGTGTTCATCAAGAGGGCATCTAATTAACATAAATACATACATACTGGCTTTTTCCTTCCATTCATATGAAAAGATGTTCAATCAATCTTCATGCGGGCCACGCATAAACAAATCATTACCACTAAAATGTGTTGAGGGAAAAGATTTCCCTTTAAACCAGACTTTGCTGCAAAATAAACCAAACCCTTTCATAAACAAACCCTTTCATCAGATATTTTGCTCTCACTAGCTGTAAAACGGTCTCTCTCTTTTTCTCTCTCTCTCTCTCTCTCACACACACACCAGACCGGTCTGACCAAAACAAGGAGATTTCTGCACATCCGCAGCTCTCTGGACACGATCATTGGAGCTCGCTGGCCTCCACGGGGGCCGCATCCAGGCCCGTGTCCCATTTTCACAACACTGATTATTCTTTAGCTCTGGATCAGAATGAATCCATGATCAAAGACCAGCTGGCTTTTCACAGTTGGAACCCTGAGCTCAATCCTCGAAATGAAAGAGAAGTGCTCTCTGACACCTGTTGATCACACTGAAGAACTACAGCCACTCCTCACAAGAGCTGTTGATTCAGTGTGAGTGCATCAAACGCCAGAGAGCCAAACATGGTAGAAAAGATGATAGCATGTCTCTAGGGGAGACTCGGTCATGCAGCCATGAAGATCCCTGTTATTGCTCAAAAACTCTTTGTTGTGACCTGCAGGCAACAAGATTTACTGTCCTGTGCGGTTGTGAGAGGGTTAAATCTCTTAATGCGATAGCTCTGCGATGCGTCTCAGATGTCCAAGGACCAGTGAATTCCTGCCCTGATAAGCCGTCAGGAGCATTGCCCTGTCTGCAAATCATGTGTGTGTATTTGAACGCATACGTGTGTGTAATTGGGAATCGAGGGCGAGCGGACAGACAGACTCAAGGTCATATGCCATTAAAAAACATGACTGCATAAATTCCGCCTAATAATTCATAATAATGACTCCCCTGCTTGTTGGTTGCTTGTTTATCCCACGTTCATCAACATGCCATCCTCATGGTGCTCATTCCGCAAAATGTCTTATGAGTGGGAGTGAGGGAGAATGATTAGAGGGCATATGGAAATGATTATAACCTGCTGAGGTGGAAGTATCCCAGATCCACCACGCTCACATGCAAACACCCTCATGAACAGTGAGGATTAACGAAGTAGATTAGTAGGCAGAAGTCCTGTGTTTAAGTGTACAGCGTGTGTGTGTGTGTGTGTGTGTGTCGCTATCTCTGCTCTCGTCATGTTGAACTCTCTTGGCTTTCTTTTAGTCTCCTTGGCCGCCACTTCCTTGTTCGTGATACAAGACTCCTGTGGTGCCCTTGAGTGGAGAGCCTTGATTTTTTAAGTTTTAAAGCCAGCTCTGCTCCCCCAGCTCTTCCTCCACATCGTTTCGTCCATATGTGCTATTAAAAATGCAGGAATTAAAGCACAAGTGTGTTTCTGACTAAACTGAGGTACAGAGGGAGGTGTCAGAAACTTTGTCAAAAGTTGATGTACAATCAGGAAAAGAGTGTTATATTTAGAGTAGGAGACAGATTACCAAAGTAAAGTACAAAAATAATTTGCCTACTTAAATCTATCAGGATGATGTTTTAATTCTACTTTTTCAGCACAGGGGAGTAAAATACCCATTTCAGGGGAATTGTGACCACAAAGTCACGCGGCCTTAAATGCTCGACGAGTTTCTCCAGCATAAAATGTCACAGGCTGTGTTTAATCTCGGGGACGCATAAATCGAGTACACGCACACATTCACAGAAGCAAGAACAAATTATGCAACCTCGTGCTCCTATCTAACTCCTTGACTTCGCAATCTTCAAGCTGAATGACCAACAGAAAAGAAGCTGGTGTCAATGTTGTGCTTTAAACCAGGCATCACTTCAAAACATCGCCATATCATACTTCAGATTACAAATCCATTATGAGTGCAGTAATGTCAGATGTCACAATGAACAGCAGTACATTATTCAAGTTCAGTCCCAATTTAAATGCATCTATGAGTAGATTCTTTTGACTGTGAGCAGTTGTTTACTAAAAGTCAGTGAACTCTGTGCTTTTATCAACAAATTGACCATTAATCATAAAATGTTACATAACAGGAAGGAATCTGAAGACAGAGGACTAATTCTCCGCTAATAAACAGGCATGAACATACTTTTAGAGATGCTGCAATTGCAAATTAACAACAACGAGTCCAGCACACAAGGAGGAGGGTTGGGGGGGGCGCAGCAGCAGCAAACAGCGCTGGCATGAGCATTAGGTTATAATGGTCAGGCTGTGCACCTGCATGAATATGATTGGACATCACCAGCCACACAGCTGTGAATGGGCCAGCGTGACCTCTGTTTCCCCGCCTGAGGTAACAATATTCATCATTATGGTTTCATTTAAATTGGCTGAATTTACATGAGTCCTTAAAAAGGTTTAATGTTTTGTAACATCTGTTTAAGTTGACCGAGAGCGGACCGGGCGTCGTTCGGAAATCACCTTGTTCAGTTTTAAAGTGGTGACCCCTCAGTCTGACAGTTGCTTTAGTCACCACCAAGCCACAGTGAGCAATAAAACAAAGAGACTCTCAGAACACACTCAGTGCCCCTGTTTCCAATTACCTCAAATGCCACACTGATGTGTGTCTGCTCTTGAACTCCCTGAAAATGTCACTTTATGTGGGAATAGCAAGTAAACTGCTTTTGACACAGATTGCTGCTTCGACCACTTTCGGTAACGACCTCATGCCTGATGTCTTTTACTGATGTTCGTGCTCATTTCGTCCACTCCAACGCTGTGATGTGTTTGTGTTGCTCCACTTTGGCTGTTTTTGATGGTTTGCTGTTTTCTATTGTTTCATGCAAGATTGTGCTGAACTGTGTTACGCCGCCTGGTGTCAAACTGTGTCACGTCATTTTGTGTTGTGTCGTGCTCCCCACACTCTCCCTGCGCGCTCTGATAACCAGCAGGACGCCGACAGGTCAACAGCCTCCCACCTGGAGGTAAGAAGAACCCTGCGCCTAAAAAGAGGAGCCTCTAACAACATACAGTGACAAAGCAGGTGAAGGTGACAGCGTGGGGTGCGATCACACCTACAGCCACGTTCGCACAGGCCTGAATGACACTGTTCCCATCAGCCCCTTTGGGACTCTAAAAAAAGAAGAATCAGTCCGTCTCCCACTAATGGGGATTCACAAATTATTATTGTTTACATGTTACAAAGGGTTAATATCCTCAGCAGCATTTTCAGATGTTCTGTCCGTATGCTGTCCACAGAAAAGCACAAAAACAATAGCAAGGCCAAAACCTAGAAAAGCAGTGTTTTAACTTTTATCTGCAGGAGCGTGGACATGTCCTTAGCGTAAAACTTTCTGATTCAGCTTGATGCAAATGTGTCAGTCTGCCTCAGGTGGGCTGTGGTGTGTCTTGTTAGGACTGAGAATGTAATCGGAGCCAAATGAAGGAAACTCCACCGAATTTCTATAGGTACAGGTAGGCACGTGTTGATATCCTGAAGGCACGACGTGCACTTTGGACTTGTTTGTTTTGAGCTGTTATTCTTTGTTTGTTAGTCAGGAAAAAGGATGCGCTAATAACAGGTTTTCTGCACCATTTGTTTATCATGAAGTGGTTACCTCGCTTTGAAGGGCATTATCTGCAAAGAGATGAAAAAAGACCACCAAAAGGAACAAAAGTGGAGCATAAAGTGACTGGCAAAAGGAGCAAAAAGACCAAAGAGATACTCAAACCACCAAGAGAAGAAAAACAACACATAAAGTATCCCCGGGTCTGGCCCCCCATCCCCTCCCCACTGCATAATTAGAATAAACTGCAGTTTAACAGTGTGTTATCCAAAGAGAAGTTTCTGCATTAGCTGCTCCAGCCATGCCGATAAATCCATTAAAGCAGGCAAAGGGCCGGCTACTAAAGCACAGCTAATGCTTGAAGAGCAGCATTAATCTAACAATCAACTCAGAGCGGCTATTAGAATAGGTGTAACCACTTATTCCTCACATTCTGTTGAGCAATTATGAAATTTTAATGCGATGTTACTCCAATTTTGAAATTGTGTCTGTATGCGTTTTTCTTGAAAGTCTCTCCCCGCTGTGCGTGACCTTCGAGGTGTGATTTGATGCACAGCGTGGTGGTTAGCTTGAATACGTGGGCCGATTCAGAGAGGTCCACTCGCATAAATTAGTCTCTCTCACTCCCTGTCAGCGAGGGTTTTTTTTCCCCTTCTACAGGGTTGAACATGACACTGCGCTGGCAGGGAACGTTAAAGTCTTGGTAAACAGTGCTGGGCAGTAACCTCTCTGGGGAACTGTGTGTGTGTGTGTGTGTGTGTGTGTGTGTGTGTGTGTGGATGTTACACAGCAGCAGTGAGAGGAAGGTGTTGCTGCTCTGTTGACATGGGTCACGCTGGCAGGGTGGAGGAGCGGGATGAGTAAGCTGTAAACGGGGTCAGGGTCACTGACAGCAGAGGAGATTCAGCTAAGGATGGTGGTGACAAGAAGCTTTTCGTTTGACAAACTGGGCAAAATGGGACCTTGTCTCGCTGCTGTGTTGTCTCTTGTGATGTAAGGTGTTGTAAAAGTGAAGAGACTTTTGTAGAATTTGTGTTAAACCGTTCTCTCTCTCTCTCTCTCTCTCTCTCTCACTATTTGCCCCAGGTTAACAGGTTGTCCTATGAAAAAGGTTTTTAGTGGAACAGCAAACAGCAGCATCCTGCCTGAGCTTCATCTTCATCCCCGGATTCAGTTAAAAAAGGGCTCTTACTCACTACACCTCTTACTCACTGCAGGAAGACTCCTTTTGTACCATTAGTTTCCACAGATGAGCTGAAAGCTTTGTTCTTGATGTGTCATCCAGCTTTCTGGTTGTCTGTCTGTCTGTTTTCATGTCTGGCTGTCCCCATTAAGAGTGCACACACAATGTAAGATAAGAGAAGATAAAACTTCATATATCCCAAATTGGGGAAATTCATGTGTTACAGCAGCTCAACAGAAAGGCAAATATGAAAAAAATTACATAAACACATATAAAAATAATGGCATAAATACAGTATAAACATGAGTACACTACACACATCATCCATATATACAGACTGATATTGCACTGGATAATACATTGGACATGATGTGAGTAAAGTGATTAGTGATTTAAGTGTAAAATGTAATGAATATCATCCATTTACATTGCCACCTTCCCAGTTTGGAATCCACAACACTAACAAACTGCGTCATACCAACAAAGTTCATTTTATTTTTGAAAGTCCCAGTTTCTCCCTTTGTGAATTAATATTTATATCTGTATGAGTCAACATAAAAACACATTATGCAGCAGAGGCCATGAGTAAAAGCTGCAGCTTCAGCAGAAGCCTAAATTAATATCAGGGTTGATTTCTGTCATTTTAAATGGTACGCCCTTAAGGCTTTAACAATAATTGGAAAAAGGCAATGATGTTTCCTTTTAGATCTATTTACTGGCAGTAAAATTTGCTGCCTTCAAGTGCACATGTCCATATGTGATTATACTCTGTGCATTTGAGTGATTTTGGTTGGACTAATAAGAAAGTGAACATAATTAATGTTAGTCCTTTTTTTCCCTTTTGGCCATCCAGCAGAGCACTCACAGAATGGAGAGGAGATAATGTATGTAGCAATATGATCCATTACAAGTTCAGTCCCACATTCAGAATTGTACCCAATTAAAAGTTAGAATGAATATACACTATATATAACAAACTTTTGTTATGAAGTTATTTTATTGTTCCAGACATCTATTTGTTTCCAATCATTTCCATATGATGATGAAATCTGTGTGCACATTGTACCTTGCTGACGTTGTTTGAATCTCTCAAAGTGAAGTTTACATGAATTACTCTCAAATGTACTTTATTGTTAAGAGGCAACACAGAGCAGACTTTTCAAATCAATCTCGAGTTAAACATTTCTAAGTCTTATGGAGTTATTAAAAACCAGTGGATGCCTTGAATGACAGTCACATCCTTAAATCTAAAAATGTTAAAGACTGTGGAATAATGTGGATTTGCAAAAAACTTGCAAACCCACTGTAATGGTCATTTCACAATTTAAAATAGTTATCTGGGAATTGTTATTGGTGTGTGAAATAGATCTGGAGGAATAAGAACTAAATATTTAAAATCCATAAAAATAAAAAAAAACACTCATCAGTATTTTATCTGTAAATGCAAACATGTCATTCTCCACCCTTGAGAGAAGAAATGGGTTAATAACACACAGAAATGAGTGACAGCGTGACTTCACCACATCACTTTTTAACACCAGTATATGAGGGGGCTTTCACCGTCTCCACCCACTGAACGTCACATCTCTGCAGCTCAGCTGTCAAAGAAAATTGCGCCTGTGTTTCACATTGGTGGGTCTGCCTGGAAAGCGGCAACTCGCGTTTACGGCAGCACCTGAAGGCAGCAGCAAAAAAACGTCATTAAATTCTGGCTTGTTAGATTTTATATATTTGCTTTGTTTTTTTTTTTGTTTGTTTGTTTGTTTTTTATTGTATCTTCAGCTGTGAGGAGATCCAGCAGAGTTTCTGTCTTTTCCCCCCCCTTCCTTTATAAACCCCTTGCTGAGTGTCCCGGTGTCACACATGGCTCTCCCGGGCGCTCCTGGTGGCGCTGCTCGGTGTCCTGTATGTGCGCTCCTGCTGCGCCTTTACCTGCCCGACCATCTGCCGCTGCAGCTCCGACTCTCTGCGCTGCAGCAGAGACACCCAGCTGGCCTCCCGGGCAGCAGCGGCCGTGCCTCGACTGTAAGTAACTTTCTTTCTTCGCTGTTGACAGCAGTGTGGTTTTACATCTGTGAGATCCTCCTGCAGAGGGTCTGTGGCACTTTACACTGATCTCCTCCTACTTTGAGGACTCTTTCTTCTCCTTCTTGGACTTCACTGTGTTGTCTTTTCAATCTGCCTAACTGTCTCTGTAATATCCAAGGATATATAGGGAGTTTTGGTTAGACTTCTTACATGGTTGATGTTTAGTGTAACTCTGAAGGATGACCTGAGGAGACAGTTTTATATCCTCTTTTGTTTGTGGAGCATAAATGTGGAGTCAACAGCTTTATTTATGAATGTTGCAGAAGGCTCACCCATCTGCCCTTGAAAGAAGTCCCCACTCACGCCTTCAAGGAGCTCATCAACATTACAATAATGTAAGTTTCTTTTTTTTTTTTCCTCATGTTGTAGATGAAGAAATATTTCTGTGGCTGACTGTTACATAACTGCTGATGGACACTTGAGCCTTAATGAAACATACAGGCAAGAGGGAAAAAAGCAAACTATTTAAACTTGAGAAAAGAGTTTTTAAATGCTCAGATCATCTTGATATAAAACTTTCAACCTGAAATCCATTTGACCGTCTCCACAGTAATGTCATCAGTAATATGTTGTGTTCTTCAGGTGATGCAGAGAAAATGTGATGAAAATGTGATGTATACGACAAAAAAACTCTTATCTCGTAAGGCCTCTGGGAGTCCTTGATGAATTACCTTCCAAATAGAGTCAAAATATACTTCCCCTGTAGTGCCACCTCTTGGTCTGTGTGTGCAGGGCATTCACAGTAAATCCACTTGGGATTAGAAAACAAAGCAACTCTAACAAAGTGTTGAATTAGACGATTACATCCAAATATATGTGGGGAAAAGTAGTAAGTGTTTTTACTGGACAGCAACCTGCCGCTGGAGTGTTTGTGCCACTGTGTGATTTTATGTCCTTTAAAAAGAGTCATACTTTGTAGTGTTTCATGTTGAATTGCAAGACACATCCAGCTGTGACGATGAAAACCTCACTTTATTTCTTGAAAATAAAAATTTAGCGCGAACAAAAGGTTTCATAGTCATTTTGATCTGTGACATACAGTCTTGAAAAAAAAAATGTCACGACTGAATTAACTCTTTAAAAAAAAAGGTTCAGCTGCGTCAGATATGTGGTGCTACTAGATGTTCATATCTTCACCAGTGGACGAGTTTGTCATTTTGATGTCTTGCTCTGAAGTTCACCTTAGTTGTTCCACTGTGGCTCAACAAAAAAGGTAACCATGAATCAGGTGGAAACGACTGATCTTCTCTCTTAAACAAAATATCACCACCCAGGTATAATCAACCTGGCCCAGATGGTTCATCAGAAATCTGTTACAGCACAGATATCACACAATCCCTATTTCATCTTAACTGCTGGCTAATTAGGCCTCGTCCTTCATTGTGTTTACAGCCACTAAACACTCAGTCCTGAAGCCACGACATTAGCTTGAATTGTTTTCCTGAATGGGCCCCACTGTTTAATTAATACATCTCTAACAGTCTGATGAGCGGATAGCGTTTGTTAGCCTGTGGTGAGAGTCCTTCCAAATTGAGCTGCTTTGAGTTAAGTGTGTTTGCTCTCTCTCTCTCTCTTTCTTCTCCTCCTCCTCAGGGACGAGCCTTATCAGAGTCAGATACTTACAGTACTTACGTGCGATAGGTTCATTATGTGCAAATTGTGTCTCCATTGCAAAATAGCCGGGAGTGATGAAATATATTCAAGTGCACACGAGGTTAAAGCCCGGAAGCCACGATCCTTCCGTTCTCTTTCGGTAAAAAGTGAAACTGGTGTCAAGGTAGAGGGACACGAGGAGCTCCGTGTGTCACCAATGACGCAAGCCTTAAATCATCATCGAGACAATCATGTGACGAAGGCTTTTTACAAGCTGGAAGTGGCAATTATGACACTACACATAATGCAATCAGAGGAGGGGATTAAAGGGAAAAAAAAATGTAAGCGGTACAGATGGATTCACTTAATTGTTTCTTTGTTTGAGACAGAAGCAGAGTGACGTTAACCTAAGAAAAGTGTGGGCTGATTACAGCAGAGTAGGAGTCTTAAAACCATGATTACCAAAGGAAAGAAAAAAAAAAAAGATGGAGAGTGGCTCAAGGAAGAGGAAGTCAGCCGTGCCTCCATCAGAAAACAAAGAGCTCAAGGACAAATCATGAAGTCTTGTTGACTTTTGTTTGTCTCTGAACGTCTTTGTCTAGTCCTCCTTTTTAAACATCTTCACTTAGTCTTCCTGGCCCAGATGCATCCATGATGTATGTTGGGAGCCTTTCCAAACATGAGGTGAAAGCGTGTGTGTGTGTGTGTGTGTGTGTAGTACCCTGGAAGACGTGTGAATTGTTGTTTGGTGGTATTTTAATATTTTCCCTCATGGTTTGCGTCCCAGTATCAATCAGCTCTGTCCTATTTCCAAAAGAAGTGCGTTCAAAAGCAAAGGAAGGAAGGGGGATCCATAACTTGCTCTTAATATTTGTTTCACTAAGTCTCCATATTTGCCGGCCGATCTGAGACATTTCAGGAGTAATTTGTTTACAGGCTCTTGTTAATCTGTTGACTGATGTGGAGCCATTTCTTTGTGCCACAGCGAGATTTCCCAGAGCGACTGCATCGCGCAGATACGCCGACATGCCTTCCTCTCCCTCCGCAGCCTGGCTCAAATGTAAGTGACACGAAATACCTTCCGCCGCACGTCAAAATTTCCAAATGGCACGACGAAAGCAATTATTTCATTTGAACAGCTGGTATGCGTTTTGCATTTCATTTACAGTTTCACAGGATTAGTCTCTCAATTACAAAGCGGCGTGTTTAATCCTCGACTCTCAGAGCGGCTGATGTGTCAACGGGCTTTGCTGTTTGTTTGTTGACAGCCACTGACAGCAATATTGTACCACTGATTTTTTTTTTTTTTTTTGCCACATTTTCTTTCCCGCAGTTCAGTGCAGAATATCAACAGTCTGAGGGTGATTGAGAAAGGGGCCTTCACTGACCTGCCCAAGCTGGAGTATTTGTAAGTCGCTCTGCCTCATGTTATCATCACTCACCTGTTTCAGCCTCACTGATCAGCAGGGGTGTCAGTCATTATGGGGTGATCCCTGCGGCTGTGCATTGTTCAGAATCTTTTAACCCTTACATACTGTTCGGATCAAATTTGACCCATTTTGACATTTGACAGCAGAAAAAATACCCTAAACGTCATTCTTTTAGCCTGAAATTTGATGACTTTTCCTAAAGTGACCCAAAATACACAAAAATGAAAATATTTAAAATTTTATACTTTTGTACAGGTGCTACAAATTTTTGTACACTGAAGCTGTTTCAGGTCAAATTTGACCCGTACCTATTGAGATCGATTTTAGTTGTACCAGTGTGGGTCAAATCAAGGAAAATGGTGGTTTTAGCTAATCTTAAAACTGTGAAACAGTACAGGCCATGTTTGTTGTGTGTTTTTAATGGGGACAGACATGAGAGAGTTCAAGGGGGACCTCGACACAGTCACGAGACCTGGAGTTATCAAATCATGAACATGGACGAACGAATGTGTACCCATCCAACCCAGTCTCATATCAAAATATGAAGTAGCTACGTTTGTCCACAGTACAAAACGTATCAGTCTCACAATTAGGGCCTGAAAATTGTAAAATGTTCACGTTTTTATCCTGTTCTTTTCTATTGGTCCTGCCGACAGGTCACGTGACTGCTTGCAGCGGACTTCTCAAAATAAAAACATGGCGGCCATTCCTTTCATTCTCAGTGGAAAATGCATTATTTCAAGATAGTTTGGACATAAAAAAGCATTTTCATGATATTTCTAGTGAGAAATATACATTAAAATTTCACAATATTTATTCAGTCCTTGTAAATGATCTTTGGTTTGTTTGTTATTACGATGAATATTTCACATCTCAGCATAAAATTGTTACGGTAGTGTTACGTTTTCTGTACTGTGAAGGTACAAAATATGAACAGTATGTAAGGGTTACGTTTCTAACAGTGCAAAATACGTCACGTTGAATTTTTTAATCCAATCTTGGTAAATATTCATGGTCCCCTCAAGATTAATTGCGATAACTTTGGTGCTTATTTAACTTTTCATTCAGTTCCATCATCAGATTTAACAATAAATAATCGTTAATAATTTCGTTTATCACCAAATGTCTGCAAAATGAGTGACATTCCCATCAGCCTCAGCTGCACTTTGTGTTTGGTGCTAATAGCTAAGATGGTGAATGTGCTGAACATAATACCTACTAAACATTCGTATGTTAGAAAAAGTAGCCATTCCAAATTATTAGAAAATACTCCATTACACATGGACGGTATTTGTACTTGTCCTCATGAAGATAAACATCAAATAAATAAAAATGAGTTTATAATGTTCTGTATATATGAATACAGAATATGACACTGTGAGACAGGGTTGAATTAGATAATGGATAAAGAGGTGAAATCTGGATGTTAAGGGGTTAAAGGGGCCAATGATGTCATCAGGGTTATCTTGAGTGATTATATTATATTATATTATATTATATTATATTATATTATATTATATTATATTATATTATATTATATTATATTATATTATATTATATTATATTATATTTGACAAAAAACAGCCATATAAACTGGGGGCAGTGTTTAATAGGCAGCAAGGGGCTGGTGAAAAACAACAACAACAACTGCATTATGGGAATGGTAGGGTTTTTTTAAGCTTGACCAATATTAGAAAGTAAAAGTCCAGCAAAGATACCAGCAAAATACTGATACACTTGTCTGCATGAACTATTATTAGTACGTCTTTACTTTGTAATAATATTATCATGGCAACTTCCTGCTGTTAAGTTTTTTTTGTCTTCAGTAGTTTGTTAAGTATAATTCGAGGCTGCAGATCGACTCTTAAAAGCTCTTTGTTCTATTCAAGAAAAAATGCCACTTGCAGCAAGTTGAATGTGAAGAAACACGTCAAAGGTCACAGGCAGACAGTGAGATGATGTGATAAACCATATTTAACCTGCAACATTTTCCCAGAACTCGCTCCCGAAATTTCTTTTACTGACCGAGACAACCCGCAACTCTGTGACATTTTGCGAGCACTTTGAAGATTTGCTCTCATCTGCTCACGATAGTCTGTCTCTGCCGCTCATCTTCACAGGAAGCATCTCTAACACAGGGGTGATGCACTTCCCAGACTTCACAACGATCTCTTCCTTGGTGCCAAACATTATCCTGTAAGTAATCGCATTTAAAAATAGTGTGTTTCCAAACTGGATTAATGTCTTACGTCATGTTGCAATACTGTATATTCTTCACGGCGTAACTCGAAGTGGAGCCCAGGTAGTTTATTCTGAGCCCAGTTTCATTTTTATCTGTCAATGTCACGACGCCACCGACCCCGCTGTGAATCCTCCAACTGGGTCACAGTTCGTGTAACTGCTCTTTTCTTTCATATGAATATACATCATTTTGTCTAACTGATAATTGAGCCAAACAGCCCAAATGAATGTTATCTCCTCTGTGTACAGTGAAATGGCAGACAACATGAGGATCGACATCATTCCTGCCAATTCCTTCCAGGGTATCACAGAGGAGTATGTTGACATGTGAGCACAGAAGCCAAATTCTTCTTGTTACCTCATTATCGGAGCTAGGAGCAACAATTTGCCACCATTTGTTAAGAATATGCTTATGTAATTGGATGTTCAGTTCTCTGACCTTGGTGCGTTTGACAGCAAACTAAAACTTTGTGTCCTTGACAGGAACCTGGTTAGAAACGGCTTCAGAGAAATACAATCTCATGCATTCAATGGAACCAAGCTCAACACACTGTAAGCATTTTGATAATAAAGATTGATTTCCACCCTGAAACTAAGCTAACAACAACATAACAGGCCGATACAGTACAACGCTTTTAACTGTGTTGTTCAGATTTAAGGCTTTTCTTTTCCCTAATCATAAAAAAACTGAGTGTACCAGTAAACAAACGTTATGTAAGACTAAACAAAGATTGGATGCCCCGTTGTGTTCTTGCTCTGCCCCGTACTGCTGAATCTTGATGGGGACGAGATATGTGCAGACACCCTGCAGTCTAAAAATAATGCTCATCCTCCTCAGTGTCAAGTTAACAAAAGGAAAAGTAGATGAAAAATGGTTCGGGGCACTGTTGGCCATTAATGTGTCATCTTAAATTTTCTTTCATGTTGCATGTTAACTGCAAAACTACAGTTTGGACTGGAGGTCACTCATTTCCTTTCTGTCTGTTGTAGAATTTTGCGAGACAACAGGGAGCTCAGTCGCATCCAAGAGGACGCTTTTGAAGGAGCCACCGGTCCGAGTTTTCTGTAAGTGTCAGTGATTCAAGTTAGTGAAACCAACAAAAATACTGTGACAGTTTTCCAAAAGTCAGCTTAAAGATTACTGCTTATCCTTTATTTAAAGCTGCAGTGATAAATATTTTCATATGAATGGGGATCACATGGCTACTGGTATGTGAAAAAGTCTGTTCATGGTGATGATTAGTCTGCAGGCCCACAGTATAACCCAATCTGCAGTTCCCCTCAGCTTTACCAAGGTTTAACCCTGTAAAGCCAGAAAATAACTGCCAGAAAATTCAATTTTTTTTTAAACTGGAGTGTTTATTAAACCTTCTGACAAAAAAAAATAAATTAATCGTGAAGCATTTAGCAGTTAATGAGACATTTATTTTATCACAGGGGTTGTGGTAGAAAGCGCTTGCATTGACCAGGTAGCCAGAACACGACTACAAATTAATGCAGACGTTGCTCCATAACTGCTGGATGTGTAAAAAGAACAGTGTCTGTCAACACGTCTGTCAACTTCAAAGATAATGAAATTACAAAAATACCCGTCGTGGTTCTGCCTCATGCCTCTGGTGTGCCCTGGTGTTTCCCCGTCCTTGTGTTCTTCATTATCCCATTTGTCTCTCAGTGTGTTCTGTGTTTGTCATTTCTCATTCTCTGTCCTTGTCTTTGTCTGTTTTCAGTTTGGTCATTCACACTTCCTGTTTTATTTTGTATTTTGTATATTTTGTATTCTTACCTCTCCTCACTTGTCTGACACTTCCTGCCCTTCTGTGTTTCCTGCCAATCTAATTGTTCTGTTCTGCCTTGATTTTTAACACATATTCTATCTATCTATCTATCTATCTATCTATCTATCTATCTATCTATCTATCTATCTATCTATCTATCTATCTATCATACATATATATATATATATAAACTGAATATATGATTGAATGTGAAACCTGCAAACAAGTTAACAAATAAATGCAGTGGAGTAAAATAATAAAAATTTCCCCATGACATGTAGTCAAGTAAAGAAATCTAGAAAATAAAATACTCAGGTACTTGTACCTGAGAAGTGTATTGAGTAAATGTACTCAGTTTTCCTCAGATAAGAGGTTGAAATCCAAACGCAGCAAATATGACTGCGGCTAAATTAAATATGAGAGAGGACAATCATACATCCTGTATCTATTGTTGTTTAAATCAACAGCATTAAGGCGGCCATATTTGAACTGGGTCAGTGAAGCAAGATTAATATTCATAACAATGTTTATCATTTTATTGTATAAGCATTAGGGCGGTGACAGCCTGTCTGTGTAAACAACCAACAAAGCAGGCAGGGCTGCTGAATACTGATTAGTGAGCAAATGGCCCGGGCTGTGGAGCATGCAGCTCACAAGGTCTCTGATTGCAAGCAACCCTGTGTTGTAGATATGAAATGTCCTTAGACTTAGACTTAGACTTAGACTTCAGACTTTATTGATCCCTTTGGGATGACTCCCTCAGGGAAATTTAGGTTTCCAGCAGCAGCACAGATACAGGTAGAGAAGCACACAGATGAAAAATAAAACAGTAAATACTTAAAATACAAAATATAAATATAAAGAATGGGAATAAAATACTATAAGTAAATAGAAAGAGCTGAGTGTGATATGGCATCGTGTGAAATAAGTTATGGCTTTGTATAGTATAAGTTAAGAGTTATAAATTAAAATTATTGCACACATTATTGCATATGATGGGGTTATTGCACCAGAGGAAAAGTGTCCAATGTGTATGTATGTATGTGTTGTACAAGTAAATGTACAATGGCTACCACCCCTACTCTATGTCCTCCTCCCCCCTTGTGAGGAGTTGTAGAGTGTGATGGCATGATGGACAAAGGAGTTCTTGAGCCTGTTGGTCCTGCACTTGGGAAGGAGCAGTCTTTCACTGAACAGGCTCCTCTGGTTGCTGATGACGGTGTGCAGAGGGTGGCTGGCATTGTCCATAATATCCAGCAGTTTGTCCAGAGTCCTCGACTCTGCCACCGTCACCAGAGAGGTCCAGCTTCGTGCCGACCACAGAGCCGCCCCGTCCTCTTATCTAGGATGTGAATAAGTTTTCTGTGATATTCACTGACACACAGGAAATGCCAAAGGTCTCCCATTTGCCTGCCCGGGGTCCACTGTGGTACTTCTGGGCATTTTTAGATTTGATGAATGCCAGGTTATAAATAATCCAATCAAACGAGGAAGCAAAGAAGACTCTGGGTGTTATTTGGCTTCGGTTAAAATGTATTCAGTGCTCGGCAAATGTCAGTAATTACAACCTGTGCTCTGTGATGAAGCATTTTTGTTGTGAATGAGCATCTCTGTAGAAAAACAGCGTGATTTCCTCATTGGCTTGATGAATATGAAAACGCTGTAAATTAGGGGTTGGCTGCTGCAGTCACTAGAGCCGAATGAACACCTGTGTGAGATTCTGCAGATTTGCCTGAAACAGCATTTCTCGCCACCGTCAACAAAACACCAAATGATGGCTCTTCTTGTGAGAAAGACTAACTTTGCAGTCCTCCGGCTACATTGAAATTACATTACATCCCAGAAAAAAATGGGCCAAAGGTGTTCTAGTGGCTTGTGGCAGACCGGTGCCTCATTAAAACTCTGTGTTTGATTGCTTATTATTTCACTAATCTCCACAATCTGTGTCTGCGTTCTCTGCGTGTGTGATTCAGGGATGTTTCCTCCACAGCTCTGAGTTCCCTCCCCCCTAAAGGGTTGAGGCAGGTGAGGTTTTTGAAGGCCGGCTTTGTCTACGCTCTGAAGACCCTCCCTCCTCTGGAGAGCCTGGCAGAGCTGCTGGAGGCCGAGCTCACGTACCCGAGCCACTGCTGCGCCTTCCACACGTGGCGTCAGAAACAAAGGTAGCCGACAACCCGCTCCAGCAGATGTGACAAATCCATTCACATCTGCATAAACAACCAAGGCATTGTCCAGTGAATACAGATCGCCAGTAGCTTTGGTAATTTGGTAATTAGCAGTTGAGTTTATTGACATTTTGTGTTGTCTAACCTTTTACTTTCTTTTTTTTTTAAAGGGAAAGTGCCTTAAAGAACTTCACAAAGTTTTGTGACCTCAGCAAAACTGAAATGTAAGTTGATGCCTTCAATGCCCACTTAGTGTACAAAAATATTGGTGTGTAGAGGGTTGTTGAATGTTATAGTTCACTTTGTTAAAAAATAAGACCCTCCCCCAAAATGAGTACTAAAATTAATTCATATTTGTACCCTTCCCTTAACTGCACCCGCATGACACTTCTGAATTGACACAACTTATTTTTTCATTAATAACTAAGATAATTTAAGATGGTCTACTCTAATTTACACTTTAATGAAACAGTTTTCACATAGCACCCACATCAAACCAAAGGTGAAATTGTAAATTGGCAAAATCATGGAAAGAACGAACAAAATCATGCTTTATTTTTTTAACCCAGAACTGTCACTGTCACGTAATAAGAATAACAAATTTATTAATCCCAAGTACAATGTTTAGTAAAAGTACAGTAAGGTAAGTAGTTTAGTAACTAACAATAATGATAATAATAATAATGATAGTGTCTAAAAAGTTATGACACATTTAACATTTTTCAACACGTTTAACTTTATTGTAGTTGAAACACACTCACTGGAGAAAGAACCTTCAGTCACGAAGAACAAACATCCACCTTTTTTTCTATTTCTCAAACCTGACATAATTATCCTCTTAGCTTCCAGATCGGGTGAGGCAAAGTAAACAGGCCTCCCCTGCTATCCCAAAAAAAAATATCTCCTTTCAGCAAACATAAAAGTACATAACTCTCCACCTTTTCTGGCCCCCCTCCGCATAGTTTTCATACTGTCCCCTTGGCTGATCTTGATCTTGATCAGTGGCTCTGGGATTTGTATGGTAATCTTTACATCTGTGTATTCCTCAGAGAGCCCTCTGCAGATGGCATGAATCTTATCGACGACATCAACTTTCAGTATCCAGACCTGGAACTTGGCTGCCTTAACAACCCCTTTGTCAAGTGCACGCCTAAGCCAGATGCTTTCAACCCTTGTGAGGACCTGCTGGGGTTTCCCTTTCTGAACCTCCTCACCTGGATAATCACGGTTTTCGCCATGACCGGTAACCTGGCTGTCCTGGTCATCCTGCTAATTAGCCACCACAAGCTAACCATCTCCAGGTTCCTCATGTGTAACCTGGCCTTCGCTGACCTGTGCATGGGGCTCTACCTGATGCTCATCGCCTTCATGGACCACCACTCCCGCCACGAGTACTACAACCACGCCACCGACTGGCAGACAGGGCCTGGGTGTGGCATAGCGGGGTTTTTGACCGTGTTTGCCAGCGAGCTGTCAGTGTACACGCTGACTGTGATCAGCCTCGAACGCTGGCACACCATCACAAACGCCATGCGCATCAACAAGCGGCTGCGGATGCACCATGTGGCAGCCATGATGGGGGCAGGCTGGGGCTTCTCTCTGGTGGTTGCCCTGCTCCCTCTTGTGGGGGTCAGCAGCTACAGCAAGGTGAGCATCTGTCTGCCCATGGACATCGACACGCCGGGCTCTCAGGTGTACGTGGTGTCCGTGCTCATCCTCAATGTCGTCGCTTTCCTGGTGGTCTGTTACTGTTACATCTGCATATATCTGAGCATCCGCAACCCGGAGCACTCCACCCGTCACGGCGACACCAAGATCGCCAAACGCATGGCCGTGCTCATTTTCACCGACTTCCTTTGCATGGCGCCAATCTCCTTCTTCGCCATCTCCGCAGCCCTGCGCATGCCCCTCATAACCGTCTCCCACTCGAAGATCCTGCTCATCCTTTTTTATCCCATCAACTCCCTCTGCAACCCTTTCTTGTACACCCTCTTCACGCGGGCTTTCAGGAAGGACGTGTGTCTGCTGCTGAGCCGCGCCGGCTGCTGTCTCGCCAGAGCCGACTTCTACAGGTCACAGACTTTGGCGTTGCACCTAAAGCCTACCCAAAAGGTGCCCACCAGACAGCCTCACTCACTTAGCTTCTACGCCTATCACATTAAGATGAGGGGCTGCTTTCTAAACAAGAGAACCACATGACCACCAACAGTATTTTATTATGAACTTCAAGGGAGAATCTGCTGTCTCACTAAAAATGTAGCATTTCTTCAAAATTTAGGTCAGGGTGATTGGAGATTGTCAGTCTTGGAAATGGCAGAAGTCAGTCCAGATTTGATGTAGGATAGCTCACAAGACGAGAATTTCATCAGTCAGGACCAAGAGACCTCAAAGTGAGGTGATGGGTGATGCAGCACACAGCAGCAGGTGAAGGGAGCAGGAATGGAGAACAAATGAAACTGTTTATTTGTGAAGCTGTCTGAAAGCACTGATGGTCATCTGTGTTACATAAAGAGACTTAAACAGCACTTATGTAAGATGTTGTTACAAGAAGAGACATTTGGTTATACTAAAAATCAATTGGTAGAAGTTATTGATTATTCTGTCTTTGTACTGTAATGTAAAACGATCAAGATTTAGAGCTTGAATACAGTGATGTAAATGTGATCAAATGGTCTTTGTTTTATCTCACCAGAGATGAGTTTTAGTGCCACCTATTGGATTGTTGTGCTCAGGAGACATTTGGATTGGAGCCACAGAGACGTGGGTCTGGACTACAAGAAGTGTTAGTGCTGTTCAAAATGTCCAGGATTTGCTCTGTGAGACACTTTAATAAAAGAAAAACAGTGTGGACAATTAGTTATGCTAACCTTTTTTTTTGGTTTGTTTCCCCATTTAGCAGCAGCTGTTGAGACTAACATGCCAAACCTCCATTTCGACACTTACTTTCAGAGAAAATATTTGAGTGGGATTTTTCACCAAGTCTATGAGTGAAACCTGCCCAAAACCTACTCGGGACCATCTTAGAAAGTAATGCAACTTTTATGTTTGTTCTTTCCATCATTTCTGATGGTCTTACCCTGGATAAATGCATTTTGCAGAATTAAACTCATTTACTGTGGTTGACTTTATGACTCTTTCTGAAATTGTACAGGATAAATATGATGGGCAGACACGGATTTGCATCATTTTTAATTTTCTATAATAAATGTGGCCACAATACAAAACTGTGGAAAATCAGATGATTTACATAACCTGGGGATCAGGAGACCACAAATCCTCCCTCTGTGGCAGAGAGCGCTGCCTTTTGACTCAGAGGAATACTGTTACTAATACTTTACAAATACTAATACTCTAAAGCAGTGGTTCCTTAACTCATTGGCTTACGACCCCTGACCCCTGTAAGGATTTTTTGCCCTCTTCTTGACTGTATCGTGTTTAAAATGATTAAGTAATCTAGACAGCATTTACATTCTATACAAAGGAAAAGACTAAATGCCACCAAGATTGTGACAGCACTGCCAGTATGAAAGGATTTGTCTCAGATTGTCTTTGTTTTGGGAGATAATTCAGGAACTCCACCCTTTATGATTTTTTTTAAGGTGTTAATATATTTCTTTCAGCTACTTTAAAGTCTATCCAGACTTATAAATTAAGTAAGTCATGATCCAGTGAATTTGTGTACAGTAGGCCACTGCTACCTCTTTGTTCATTATAAAAACAATATGACAAGGCAACGCCAGCTTTGTACAGGGCTGCACAGAAAGAAAAGGGTTTATTGAATACAACACGATGGTGCAGTTCAGCATATTTGAAGCGTGATTAAAGGCAAGGCATAACAATGTTTGGGAATCAAACGGCACATTAGGTTCCTTCAAAGCAACATGATCATGACAGGAGAAAACACACTCCGGGTCAAATAATGTTTTGCTCCACTAGTAAAGTAAACTATTTCCAGCTAAATATTATACGACATAAAATTATGCTGTTTGTTGCAGTAGATTGAATTCACAGGCAATGCTGTAAGTAATTGGCTGCAACACCGTAAATGACTCGCAGCATCGCTCTGATAATTACATAATGAAAAAAAAAAAAAAACTCTAAACAAAAGTATCAGCGATTTTGCACAGTGGTGCCAAATTACACCACCAAGAGGTCTAAATTCACTGATTGTTTTTTTTCCCTTTTAAATCAGTTTTGCTTCTTTCAACATGATTATCTGATGCAAAGCTCATTACCACTCTGCCTCCCCAACAGCCTTCGAGAACACGTAGTCCCTGCCTCCGTAACACATCACTCCATCTTTCAAATGAAACTTCCAGCGGTTCTTGCTGCGGTGGATCTGCAACAAAAGAAAAAACTTCACAATAGTTGTAACAGTCGCCACTGGGCTTTGTCAAGAGACAAATAATGGCCAGCGGAGAGACAAAATGTTCTTACTTTGTCGTACTGGCAAACGATGACGTTGTCCGTGTCGAAGAGATCCGGGATGTCCTGCTCAATCACGTCGTCACCTGAGTTCAGAGGATCCTGATCGACAGAGAACAAACTGTACAATCAGAGACCTGCTGGTGAAAGTCACGCTGCCGCCAACACACGACTGACCAGTGTCATCTGTAGGAGCACGGGCCCAAATCAGCAGGTTGACGCACAGACACGCTTCTTTGGCAAACAAATCAACCACAACAGAACATATCACACTCACTCCCCCTCACCTCTTCCTCTACGTTCGCCAGTTCGTCCACTACCTCGCTGTCGCTGCTGGAGGAGATGCTGTTGACGTCGCTGCTTCCGTCCCCTTCCTGCAGGGCCTTTATGGCCTCGGCGTTGATGAGGCCCAGAAAGTCGTTCTCTTCCAGGGGAACCCGCTCTTCCTCCTCGATATCAGAGTTGTCCGCAGGGCCGTCCAGCTGAACGATGTCCGACAGTTCGCTGTAGCTGTAGTCAAGGTCCAGCTGAGCAGGGATTGCAAGGAATCAGGACATGATAATATTCAGATAATATGGGAGAGTCTGAGTGGGACTAAGAGCTCTGGTTAAAAAAAAGAAAAAAAAAAAAGTCTGTTCTTTGAATAATTCAAAATTGCACACCTGAGTTGGCTTAAGATAGCACAGCAGTCTGCTTTCCTCTCAACATGCACACAGGATTTTGAGATTTGAATGCATTTCATGTTGAGGGCTTGATGATCCAAAAAACTTTAATTTGAGAAAGTTTGACAACATGAAATGATTTTTTTTTTTTTTTTTCCCAGATGACTTAAAGGGGCACTCCAGCAATTTTACATTGGACTTCCACTTTGTGTAAACAGAACGGTCGAAATCAATGCAACAGAGACAGAGATATCTTGACTTTGACACCCTCATTTGGGTCAAGCTCCAAAAAGGCTGGAGCCTACACTTCCCACAATGCATCTCAATGTCTTTCATAAGACCTTTTATCTGGTAAACATCAAAGTCTTTGAAACTCCACACCTAGCTTTTCTAATACTGGTTAAGGGTCCTTTAAAGGAATATTCTGACATTTTGGGAAATACTCATCCAAGAGTTAGGTAAGTTTATGTGGGTCTAGTAAAAATAAAGCTACATTGAGCAGTTTTTTAGTTTGGCTTAGCATAAAGCATCAGAGCTATTATGATTTCCTCACCCAATGCTAAACAAGACAGCAAATGCATTTCCCCAGATGTGAAACTGTTCATTTAACAACACGCCTCAACAACTGGCCATTTTCTATTAATGTCAGTGGTATTTTATTAAAGAGGGAAATATTCTTTTGAAATTACCCCAAGAACATTTTCAGACTGATTGTCAGTCTTGGCAGGCGCTAGACTCCTCGCCCTCTCTGCCTTCTCTCTCTCCTCCTCAATCACTTCTTTCAGGATGTCGTCTATGTCTCTGGTCTTTAACTGCGCCGCCCGTGTCAAAGCCTCCTCAGTGCTGATCTGGAAGTCCAGTAGCCGGGTGCTGGGTGAGGCGGTCATGCTGAGGTTCACAGGTTCAGTTTGTGGGCTCGGCTCATTTTCTCCCAGGGTGACCTCCGACTCTGGAGAGCGGGCCCCCTGGAGCTGCGAGGCCTCGGCAGCAGGAGCGTGCGGCTGCTGGAGGAGGCTGCTCTCCTGGCCGGGGGGTAAACTGGTCTTTGGATGTGGCGGCTGTGTGACAGCAGAAGAAGCCGGAGCAGAGGGTGGTTCCACCTCCTGAGGATGAGTGGTACACGGTGGGAGTGCGGCAGCTGACCGGGGGGCAGGAGCTTCCCTGCAGTCGGTGACTTTGTGCGTGGGCTGAGGTGCAGGCTGCTGACCTGCTGCAGCTTGAGTAACCACGACAGGAACATTGACCTTGTAAAGTTGACCTTAGTGAGACCAAACGGAAGAGGGAATTTTTATTTCAACTTATTAGTACATGCTAAAAACTAAAGCAGATTTAGGCCCGTAACAGGTGAAGTCATCGTGTACCAGAAGCTGTTTGCAGAGTGACTCCAGCTGGTATCTGAACAGGGTAAGCAAACCCAGCAGGGAGGGAAAAAGTAGCAAGCGTCTCCGAGTTGTTCTGCAATAAAAACGATATGTGAAAAGGGAAATATAATTCAGCACATCAAACAGTTAGGACTTATGGTAAGGTAAAGTTGGGCTTATCTCATTGTAAACTGCACACCTCACTTTACATTTAACCAATGGTGAGTAATAGTTGGTGAAATTTAAATGCTTCTTAACATAAACTAATTAGAATATACAACACAATGCCAGCCATCTAGCTGAACTGATGTGGTCTGAATTCTCCTTTTTGAAATTTCCCATAAGTCATTTCATGTGGTGCGATATCAAGAGGCCAAATATTAATATAATAAACATAAACAATAAGTAAAACAATATTTATGTTGATTAAATTATATTACTGAAATACTTATCTTAACATTCAAAAAGATGTCAATCACACATTGTGATTGGTTAAATTCACACGCTAAAAAGATTAAATATTCAACCTTAAACACTCAGACTAACAAAAATAAAATCAAGTCTGAATGTAATCAGACAGGTTTGTCACACCTCATTGTCTAATCAAGTAAACAAAAAACATGCAGGAGGAACGTGTCTTTGATAAACTGTGTTTTTAATTTAGGTGTCTGAAATCTACAAATCCAATTTAAGCAACTTTTTTGACTTGTCTTTGTTATTTCCAAATGTAATCACATTTGTAAAATTTGAATCCCTAAAAGAAAAAACTTTAGGTTTTTGAAATTACCTTAAGGAGTGAAGATCGATGATTTTCAAATTAAAATATTTCAGTGCCATAAATTTAGTGGTGTTCAACATCATGTCCTGTGTTCAAATGCAGCAATAAGCGATGTGACTGCTTTTAAAATGAAAATGATTGTGACCATTTTTTGCCTCCATACGTGCTCCTCATGTCCAGAGCCAAATGAGGTCCGGGAGGTGACGTGCTGTAAATCATGAGAACACTTGCCTTGATTGGGAAACGGTGAATATTCTGACTCGCAGGGATCACAACTGAGGCTGAGAGCAAAAAAATCAGAGCAGAGCAGGTGATACAAAAAAATCTTCTCTCTGAATCACCTCAGTTACATTAGTTAGTGCCCTGCGTGTGCATTCACGGCACTAACTGCAGGAGCTTTATGCACTGTTTTTTGGGAGCAGCAGGCCACGTTACCTGTGACGTCTTGATCGGGCTGATGCTGTAGTTGGCGGGGAGCTGCAGCACAAAGTTGGACGAGTTGATATTGTTTTTCCTGAAGTCCTCCATTGCTTTTGACTGCATCATCTTTGACTCCCACAGCTGCACATCAGAAGACACACAGCAGTCTGTCTTCCTGGTATGGTGCACACTTCCTGACTAGATGATCTAACTTTGCTGTAACTGACAACTTGAGTCAAGATGTGCATTATATGTACTTTAAAAAAAAAAAAAGAAATGGAGCAGGGTTATGTAGAATATAACTCACGTGTCTTAAGTCATCCAGGACCCGATCTTCAAGCCCTTCGTCCAAGAAAAGCTCCCTCATACTCTCAATCACATCATCAATTATTGATAAATAGAGTTTGGCCTGTAGTTGTTGACAAAACCGTTTTAAGTCACAAGCTGTTGAGCTGCTTGTGAGGAACAAGTGATTCATCTTAGCAATGCATCAAATTCCATTCAAACATCTGCCTCTTCTAGGTTGCTGACTGCCAGGGCTCACATCTCTACGTGACTGAGGACGTTTTCTGAGCGTGTCAAAGTCACGCTTCATTTCGGGTTACATGTGGAACAAGAAGCCTGTATTTCTCTGGCTAAAATGTTCATTTCAGAAAAGATGCGAGGTGTTCCCCATTACTCCTCACTGTGCATTTAAGTCCATTTAAAATAAAAAAAATAATAAAAAAATCCAATTTCTGACCTCTGAAAGGGGCAAAAACATCGATTATCTTAAGAGTTGGCAACACAGAAATCTATGAAATCCATATGTGACCTAATTGATAGATTTTGGGTGAAATTTGGGTTGACAAGATGATGAATTAAACCACACTGCAGCTGTTTCAAATAAATATCTCGAGACTCAGAATAAATGGCCTACATTTGAATAGAAATGGTGCTTTCAGAAGTGCGGCTATTAAGTAACTTCACAACACAGCACAAGATTTGTGATTAGTTGGTCGACAGCAAAACTAGCTACAAAGCAGCTTCGCTTACCACGGGGCCTGTGTTGGTCAGCATGATTCAAGGCTGAAATAACTGCAGGCTGGTGACACTGGACTTTGGGAACATAATACACACAGTTAACAGTGAGAAATTCAGGATAGTTTTGCCTGCACCAGGTTAATGGGGAGTGCATACACAGGTGAGAGTAATCAAGCTCCACAGAGAGAGGTGTGATTGGAGCTGCTGAGGCCTTCAGGTTTATTTGGACCAAGAGGCTCAGAGAGCAGCTGCTGACTCTGAGGGGAGGTTTATATATATATATATATATATATATATATATATATATATATATATATATATATATTGTACTAGAGTATGGGTTGAAAATATTTAGTTTTCCTTATAATACAACCCGAGAATGTGTATGGATTATTCACGTAATTTCATTTAAAGTCATTTCAATTTGCTGTAACAGTATGATAGTTTAGGTTCTCTCACTGTGCAACTCATTCGTTTTGCATCCAAATCTCAGATTCATCTGATGGCATCGGTCATCAAACACACATCTAAACAAACTGCTGCAGCTTTGAAGGCATCATGTCCCAGCTGGATGTCACCTGTACAGGGGACAGTAATGGGACAGTAATAGTGTCTTAGAAATCAGGAGTTTATCTCAAGCATGTCGTTTTAGAGCGATCGCCCCTCAAGTATTTCTGTCCGCCTCTAGTTTTCTGGTTACTTCCAATAAAAGGGTTACACTGTTGCACTTTTTCCACAGTGCTCAGAGCTCTAAGATCCCAAGAGTGCCCAGTGGCACGAGTTAAAAATATTTCACCCTTCACAAAACATTTCATTTTGAATTTGGTGTTCTAAAGATTCATAGCAGTGGTGGCAGCGGCAGCAGGAGCCATGACCCCTGCTTCCTCCAAGCGTCAGTTTGGCAGTGCTGGCAGTGTTTCAACACTGTAGGTTGACTCCTCTGATGAGGATGAGAGCGCTGCAGATGCAGAGAAGCAACATGAGCTGAAACTGACATGCACTCCTCTGGCTCTTCACTACGAAGTTACTTTGGACTCAGGTAGAAGCTCTCCTTGAATCATGAGATAATACTCTTTATCTCTAAATATGACCAATTTCATATGATCTATGTCATGTGAATTTATGAGCCCACACTTAATTCAGAAACCAATGACTGGTCTATTTACTTTCACAAATACTGCCCTCTATTGTGGTCATCCAGAACTACCCTCAAGGGAGAAACACATTTTTATCTTGTCCTGGTTATTAATATCATTTTGAGGTGAGAAAAACAACTAAACATTTGATTGTGATAACAATAAATCCTACATGGTTCTGACTAATGGAATGAATAAATTTGAACTCACCTTTACAGTGAATATACCACCATTTGTGTGTTTAAAGGCCTCTTCCCATCTGGCAAACACATCAATTCTCAATCATACCATATGAGTAAAAAAACTCTATGTTTAAATATTCATAGATCATAACAGACATAATTAAGAACAAAAAACAAGCTAGTGAAGAGGATCTAAAGCTTTTGGACATTATTTCTTAAGGAGAGATTTACAAGGTCCCAGGTTAAGTCTTTGCTGAGTAATGATTAAAAAAACAGCAGCACACTGTGAAATAATTCTTTCTTCATGTGCAGCTTTGAAGGCACGTTAACCACAACTGTCTGCAGTGTGCTTCCAAAGAGGCAAACTCAATTCAGTCTAAGACACCTCACTGTTCCATACCTGTGCACTATCAGGGTTAATCAAATATAAACTATCACACAGCGTGCAGCACTTTGGAAAATCATTTCCTACGAATTATATGGCATTTATTGAGCAGCAGTCTGTCATTACTCACTGCTGGACATCTCAGTCTCTAAAAAAAACGCAATGTTTGGCAAAATGGAGTTAAGTTGTGCTGTTTTGACACTTTAGGTGAGGTATTTGTTTCAAACTATTTAGCTCCTTTGCTCAGTATTATTGTGGTTTTTCATGCACATGAAGCTCTCCAGGTTATGAGGAGGCTTTGTGTGTGTGTGTGTGTGTGTGTGTGGGAGGGACAGACCATACATACAGTTCTATACACTCTACTTCTTTGATTTGTTTGTTGTTTGTTGTTTTTACTGCAAACAGCCAACAAAGCAGAGACAAAGATACTTAAAGTCATACAAACATCTGTGAAGAAGTACCATGAGTCATTCAGCTTTAATTCAATCTTTACTCTTGATGTATATCCAGCTTAAGCCAGGTACCTCATACATAACAGTCATAATTGAAGGCCTTGTTGGTCACTACTTTCTCTCTCTATGAAGCTTCGCCGCTCTCTCTCTCTCTCTCTCTTTTTTATTAAATTTCATCCAACCCGTTCACAATCCAGAGGCAGAAAGATCACATAATAAAGATTTGATTTGTTTAAATAAAATTACAGTCCTCCAGAATACAACCTTGGTATAAAGTCAAAGGTTAGCTTGAGGTAAGCAGCAAAAGTAATGAGTTGTACTCCACATGAAAAAGAAAATAAACTTCTCATGGTATATAATACTATCAGCAACCTTAGTTACACAGTCAGTCTGAGTAAAGGGGGGGAGGGAGAGGTCATATTAGGTTGCAGTCAGTCACTCATTTTGTTGTTGAGTTAGTTTCTAACGGCAACTGCTGTTTCACTTCCACTTCATCTGGATTTGGCAGAAGCGAGGCAGTTACCCTTCATATGAAATGAAAATGTTTTGTAGCTTTTTGGGCCAATGCACTTGTAATTTAGGGGGAAAAAAACTATTTAATTGTCTGTCCGAGTGTGTCTTTACTGAGAATGGCAACTAATTGGCGTTGAACCTGAATCAGCTCAAGCAAATTGTCCTAATAATTGTGATTAAGCCACTTCAGACAAATGCTGCTCTGTGAGACTCAGCGTGACGTGACCCACCTTTGAACCAATGTTCTTGTGCAACTATAATTATGTGGCTATGGTCTGTTTCCACAGGGTGTTTGCATTGTTTTGTTCTGACACTTACAGTTACTTGGGGTTACCTACATATGAACTGCAAGGTATGAGAGCACAACAATCAAAAATCATCTGGCCGCTGTCACACGGAATTAAGTACATATATGGAGGATTCATACACTAATAATTTGGCAGTATGTGAACTTTAAAACACTGCTGTGCAACAAAAAGGTCCTGACCCTAAATATCTGCTGATAATTAGCTCTTCTCAAACACAGACGGCTGCTCGTTACTTAAGCTGTTTATCTCATACAGCCCGTTCGGCGTACATTTATTAAGGCATTTACTAAGGATGCCAATCATTCTGGAGGGCAGTGCAGATGATGCAAATGCAAGCTTATATACAGTACTCATATAAACTGTAATCGTACAGTTAATAAATCTATTAAATGTAAAGTGCTAGGCAAAAGGACCATGTTAAATTGTTTACTATGTCTAGACTAATTCAGTCTCAGTTAAAGGATATAAAATCAGTTAACCTCTGTGAGAAATGTTCCTATGTGTAATTAGATGAGTTTGACACCGGATATAAGCAGAAAGTCCCTCATTGCCCTCATTTCTGTTCATTTTTTTCTTGTCCCTTTTCACCTTCAGGAAGGTTTTGGCACATGTCTGAGACCAAAAGGGATATTGTCCTCCTCAGAGCGTCTTTACTGATCACTGCGTCATACAGCCAGATTGTTTCTGTGACTCCATTTCAATCCATTTCTTCTCCACTTCCACCTAAAAACACAAAATGTGGGTTAACAAATAAAATGTTTTTTTCATCTATGTTTAGATTTGAGTGTAAAACGGAAATCATTCAGCTGATGAAACATACCTGACAGTGATAGCGTGTCCAACTGGTCACATGTTTCTGCGGCTGGATGTCGTTGGCAGTGCCCACAGACTTCACCCTGGTCTGTGACACAACTGCGCCCATAATTTCACATTCCATCGTAACAAAAGGGTACCAGTCATTTGGGATCTCCTGATCGGATCCCAACTCCAGCTTGCAGGAAAATGAATGGGGATGATCCACTGCTGCAAAAGAGAAAACAAAGGTCGATTGTAGTTAAAGTGTCACACCACTAAGAGGCAGAGAGTGATATGTTAGGCTGCAGTACAGGGCTACATTTTTTCATCTCTGAGAAATGTCTTACCCGTATTCTTTGCGGGCAGCCTGTCGATCCTCCACACGACGGCTGAATATACATTCTCATACTTGACAGTGCCGACCGTCACCTGCATGACAGGCTGCGAGTCTGTCGCGCTGACAGAGCCCAGGCAGGCGTTTCTGTTCATACGGGCCTTCAGTGATCTCTGTCGCAGCAGCGCCACTGTCTGCGTCACTTTGACCCAGTTGCCCGGCACCGGCACGCGGATCACCACATTCTCACACAGCGGGTACGTGTCAGACACCCGCATGGAGGAGAGGAAGGTGGCTGACATGTTAAGAAAGGCCTGGAGCTCCACATAGGCACCTTGGACTGTGACCACTGCTTTGATGGAGAAGGGAATTTCTGTGCAACCCAAACTCATCGTCTTATACCGCATCAGCTCCACCCTGCAGGCCTCGGGAGGCGAGAACTTGATCAGCTGGGACCTCTGAAACTCTGCTTCATTCACGCATTTGTGAAAGTGGCAGTCAGTGATCTCCATCCAGAGTTCACCCTCCTCAGACCCGTAACTGGAGTCAAAGCGCAGCAGGCTGAGATCGTTCAGGGCAAGAAAACAATCCCCAAATCCGTTCAGAAAAGCCAGGCAGTGAATCTGTGTGATGGCTGACCGCTCCATGACTCCTCCACACTTATCTAGCTGCACCCAGATATGATCAGTGATCTGCAACGACAGCTCCTGGTCCTCGTAGTGCCGCCTCTGCTGGTGGGGAATGCACAGTTTGAACAGCTCTTCTTCTATGGAGACTACCAGGTCTTCCATGTCGTCATGAACTGTGGAGCCAAACTTGAGCAGTTGCTCCACCTCCGGCTCATGACTCACCTCCAACTTGGGGTGGTAGCGCTTCTTTTCTACATACGAGAAATGTTCCACTTTGAGCGTGAGGACTTTGCGGGGCTCGCCGTAAGTCTCCAGTTTAAGTTCAGAGAGCCTGCACTGGGGGAGAAGCTGGAACTCCTTGAATGGCTTCTCCAGCCCCTTCTCATAGTACATCTGTAGGATCCCTCCCGCCAACAAGCGGAGATAGATTGGCCCCCACTGTCGAGAGGACATGCGGTTCTTTTTCTCAGGAATCCTGAGCATGACAGACCAGCCGTCTCTCTTCTGGCTACGAAACAGACCCCGAGGAACATACCCGGATGAATCCTCACTTAAAAACACCTCATTTTTACAACTTAGTCGCCTCTCCCCATCTTTTCCTGACTCCCGGTCTGGGTCTGTTTCTGTTTGCAGGCCTTCCAGTTTGTGGCAAACATAGGAGAAGGAGTTCTGGAGTTGTTCACGCGGAGGCTCGCTGCCATCTTTGGTCCGAATGAAGAAACGTGGTAGGGTGTTGTCAGGTTCTGAGTCTGAGGAGGAGCTGTCCACATCTGCGGTGTACCTAGATCCATCCCAGAAGGGGTTAAAGTGTCCTGAGTTCCCCTGGAAAGAAGGGAAAGGGCTTGGTCCGTCTGAGGTTTGATTTGGGGCCTCTGGCACAGGAGAGGAAACAGAGGCGGTAGACAGGCTGGAGAAAGTCCGGAAGAAGTCGCTCTTGTCCCGCGCGTTGGAGTGAAATGGGGACGCGCTGCTAGGAACCCCACTCACAGGAGTGCAAAACGGCGTGTTACATGGTACACAGGAACTTCCACTAAGACTTGAGTGGCTTTGAGGGGATTCCAGGGAACTACTGAAGCTCCAGGAAGTATCTCTGATTGGAGGAAGCACTAATTTAAGACCATTGGGACGTGGTACCGATGCTTTGAGTCCTGGTGACTGTAGGGGCTTCTGAGGTGATGACAGGGGCGTGTTGTCATCTTCAAATGTGACCCAGTTTGAGTGGTTTGTGGAGCACATGGTTGAACAGGATCGACGACTGGTTCAAAAACAAGAATTCCTTCTTTGTCGGGTTAACTGTTCCCACACTTCAGAGGCCCTCTCCTCTGCAAGAAAACAAATGAGAAGAATTAGAAAAGAATTAAAATGCAATGTATTAAAAATCACTTCTATAGGAGGTAAAATTTCCAAATATTCCAGAAGTAACACACATGCTCTTAGACTGATCAGTTCTCATTTGAAAGCTTGAACAAGTTCATTTATCATGTAAGTAGAGATAAAAAGAGGGAGCAGCTGAGGATATAAATAAAACATATTTCCTTCAGGTAATCCATTAAAACTTAATGAGAGACCGACCTTGAAAACTTAGTGTGTATGTGTTAACACCAAAATGAACTAAGGCTCATTTCATGTTAAAGCTGAAGTCAACATTTTGCAATTCAATGTCAGGAGAAGTAGCAGGAGATCAGAGCTTGTGTTGACTTGTGAGCTTTTGGAGAATCCTTTCATACACATATTTATTAACTGAGCTGTCTCGCAAGTTCACACGATCAGAATAGTGGAAACATTTTTTTTCCCCATATTGAGGAGCATCAACTAACTTTATGCATGTCGTGTAGATGGCAGAGTTCAAAAGAAGTTCAACAAAATGTCGGCTGATATATTTTTCACTTGCAGAAATACAGAAAAGAAAACCACAAAGTCTTTATTCTCCTGATGATAACTTGTACTTATTTGTAACTTATTTCATTTGTAATGTAGAGTAGAAGCATTGAGGAATTTTTCACTTACTGTAAGTCTAAATGACACTTTCAGATTTTGTCCTATGAAACGTGTTGTTGAAAATATTTTGTTTCTATTAATTGTGACAAATTGATGCTGGTTTCTCAAAAGACTGTGATATATAAAGGCGGTGCATTTTTAGAAGCTCTTACTGGAGCCGAGGAGTTTTTTTTTTTTTTTAAAGCCTGTTTCCTGTTTTCAAGTTAAAAAGTTTCCGAAGTTCAAAGGTTTCAGATTGCAAATTGATGAGGTAAAATGTTGTATTTTAGACATACTGTGCTTTGAAATGAGCATAGTCTTGAATATTTCATAGCAAGCTGCTCTAAAATGCGCGTGAGAAAAGTTAACCATGGCGGCAAAGATCCTGCCTCATTAACCAACATGCAGTCAGGTGTAATGTGGCACAGCAGCTGGTGCTGCGTGAAGCTGTGGAAAGGAACGAAGCTGGTTAAATGTGTGCGGCATGTCTAAAAGATGAATGTTTCATCCTCCCAGATATTAGATCTGCAGAGCACATTTAAATATAGGTGTTAAATGTTTAAAAAGTGTGGGAACATTGCTAAACGCCATGGTATTCAGGCTAATTAGCCGATGGGCAGAGAGCAAACATGTTTTAATCTTTATACAATCTCGGGTTTAATTCCCCGGCTAATCAATCACAATCTGTCTTTTGATGTGCTGGCATCTCTCCTCTCACCAGCATCCGGCTCTGAGGCCTCTCGAGAAGCCACTTTCAAAATGTTGAAGCCTCATCTCCCCATAAAAATCTTTAAAACAATAAGTGAAAGCAGAACGCCTCAATTACAGCCTTCCCCCTCGCTTCAAGATCACAGCCACAACTTGCATGAAGGAGACATCCAGTGGCAAGTTCCTCCAGCTATAAATAAACAGGGAAGTGGGGGCTCTGATTCTGGGTGGAGGATTGACATGTCTTCAGTCAAACACTGGAGAACATCCGTCTAATGAGAGGATGTTTGCGACATTTTTTGACTTATAGAATCCTTCAGCTTTGGTTCAAAGAGACGGGCACAGAGGAGGATGAGTTCTTCACAGGGGTCTTTCAGGCCCGTTACCAGTCTGCCGTCTCTTCCTGGGCTCTCCGGCAGGCAGCGCAGAAATGAGACTCTGCTAAATCTACAGAGGACAAAAGAATACATTCCACACATTCCTCGGGGACAAGCAGCTTTGCACACAGGAAATACCAGCCCGCTCTATTCGTGTGAACTGACAACAAATATTATCTTAATGTCACTTTATTAATTTTCTTTAAACCGCAGCACAGTTACAGGTTATGCAGTCTGGTGAACTTAATAAAACAGCGACAAAGGAGGAGGCCGGGGATTAAGATTCTCACAGCAATCAGGGACTTTATAAACATATAAAAAGTCTGATTACTTTTACATGTTCAACCTTGTTTTTCATTGTTATTATCCCAAGACTTGGGATGTGAATCTCACACACACGCCTATAAAATGATACACAGACAAGAACCAAACTCACAAATACTGTACAGGCCTGCTCCCATGCAGCTAAACTGCAGCACTGCCATGAAGTCAAAGAGAAAGCTAATCCCATGCAGCCTCTCAGGTTTATCATTACCCATCATTACTGTGCTTATATAAATGACTGCACTTGCCAAACCTTGGGCAGGCAAAATAACATACACACCTCAGGACAAGAGTCTGTAATCATTTAAGTAATTTAATCGTAATTATTGGGTCAAACCGAGTCATAATGCGCTGCATTTATCAGCGTTAAAAAAAGAGGCCAGTCAGTGCTTTGATATGAGAGCCCTCCAAGCTGCAAGAAGAAAAAACTCTAAACAGATCAAATCAAAAAGGAGGGAAAAACTGCAGAATTATCTAACATGTGAATGTCATGTGCCCAAGATATCATGCAAGCTTATCACAAACAGAGAAATTTCATTCCACAAAGAGGAACAGCTATCACAAGCCAATACTCACGGAAAGCTATATGAAAGAAACTATGAGAAATTTCACTTCAATCTAAAAAAACATTCAATCTTAAAGTGACCTCTCTTTATCGCCATTAGTTTAATGATGGTTCATTGGCGACTAAAGCCCATTTTCCTGTTATTCCTCTCTATCTGCTGAAACCACTGTATTGATTCTTGTCATGGGAAGCACAAATAACCCCATGACAGCAATCCGTTTTTAATGGTCGCCTGACACATGATGACTGAGAGGAAACTATTGTGGTTTAAGAATAAAACTGCTGAATCTTCAAAAAAGTGCCCTTGAACTTTAACTTCTGCAAACAGATGCTTCCTGATTCAGTGAGACGGGTTCCTGTTGGATAACTCCCGTATCCTCGCTGTGCAGTGGATGCTTTCCTCAGAGGAGCATACATATCTATCTATCTATCTATCTATGAACAGAATAAAACACTGTCCCTTCCCATCTGACAGCAGAGTACTACTGTTGTGACCACAGTGGCAGCATGATCCAGCAGCAAGGCTGAAAATGTGATGACCCATTTCCAGCACCAGCACCATCTGCAAAAGCCAGCTCTGAAACAAGCCTGACCAGAGCCTCAAACACGCCCGATAAATCAATGCTGTGTTAGACATCATACTTCATGTCCAGTGGTTAACTTGCATGTATTGTTCCAGATCAGAAAAGCATCACTCCAAACAAGAAAAAGAGAAGAGAGAAGAAGCAGGAATGAATGGGAGAGGCTTGTGTCAGCTGCAGCTCCTCACACTTTTCCACTGCACTGCATTTTGTTCAAAGCAGTACAGTGATCCGTGTTAATCTCAGATATTCTAACCAACGATGAACTCATGGAAAACATACATGATTTGGAGCATCCTCAGAGCAGGACTGTCTGACTTTTGAAAGAAAAAATGTGCAATAATAAGCAATAAAACTGCTGCCCAATTCAGTGCACTCGTAGGTTTTTCTACTACAGGCTTAGTTGGTGTGGTGGCTTTATTGTTTGTTTGTTTTACTGTAAGCCTGCTTTAGCTCGACACAGCTCCCTGTTAGCTGCCTTTATGGCTCCGAGTGTCGTTTCACTCTGTTTTAGCATTTACATACCATTAAACAACAAAAGTCACGCACACATTTGCGGTTTTTCATAAGAAATAACATAAAAAGTGTCCAAAAATATACATACATGTCCACTGAATGTCACTATGTGTATATAATCATTACCCTCGTAGCTAAACAAAGTCTGGATACACTGTTGCTCCTCTGTGGCGCCGCAGCGTGGGGTCACTAAATGCCACACAGACACACGAGTCACCGGTAAACAACTTCATTTACTTCACCCATGGCAACTCGGACCGCAGGAGGAAAACCGCTCCGGCACGCTGTCACCCTCCACAACACAGCCAGGCCCCGGTCCCGGCACGGAGAGGCCCCGCTCCGGGATCACTACAGCCTTTTGTTTTGATGCGGAGCCCGGAGTAAAAGTTGTGTCACTGCTGCGCTACTTTTGTCGCACTTTTGACGCACAACAACGAGCGCCATTCACGCACATTACATTACAACACTACGAGAGGAGGCACCGAAACTGTTCAGAAAGTCGTTTTATAACGTGGGAAAATAAAAACAACGGACCCGAGGCAGCTGGAAGAGAGAAATACTCACATATTCACTTAATTCGGGTCATGACTTGTGTTTTCATGAACGCGTCCAGACGCTGGTGTCGGCAGGTTTTTCCTCAAAATGGCAGAGTGTAAATCCTGGGAGTTTTTTGCAACAGCGCGGCGCTTCCCCTCCCGAGTCCAGACTGACTGTCCTACAGCGGGACACCGCGGGAGTGAACGCAGCACTGCCGCCTTCAAGGCCGTAGGAAATGTCAGAGTCGGGACATGGGCAGGAACATCACCACAAGTACAGAGTGGATACACATTAAGACACACACCTTCAGGGGAAATAATTAAAATAATAGGCCTGTTGATAATATCGAAATAGTTGGAAATGAAGAGTGTGTATATATTTCAAATAAACACGTCCATGTTTTGACATATTAACGCTGATTATGCTGACTTCAATACATTTCAGAGTTTTTAAGTGGGTGTATCAAAAACTGGACAGCTATTACTAGAATCATAACATGTTCAAAAATATATGCACTAGGTTAATGAAAAAAGTATCTTTGTACAACTTTGGCCTAATGGCAGTGGTGCATTTCTACAGATTTACCAACAGATGGACTTAAATAAAATTGTAAATTGCACCTTTTACAATAAAACATTAAGTATGAAGACTAAAAAGGGTTGCATATCAATCAACTATTTATCCCTTCATTATGTTGCTCTGGGTTATTTGTAAGAAACTCCTGTCTGTTATCATTTTGTCTTACATGAGAAGTATAAAACAATACGTCATTTCAAGCAGGATGTATCATGTTTTTAATTCTGCAGCCACTGTTCTGCTGTGCTTCTTGAATTAAACGAAGGAAAACCCACAAGATGTAATTTTCTGTATTAGAGGTCGAAAACTCTTGAATGCACCAAAAAAAGGGGTTGTTATTGCCACTCTCGGTGCCTCTGACGCGGTGTACCAACAGCACATGAAAGCATCACGACTTCAACTAAAATGACAACATGTTTTTACTTCCAAAATAAAGTGACGGCATCAAACAGTAATCCTGTTCTCATATGTCCAGTTAAATGGTGCTGCCCTATTTCTTAGTGGTTAGGGTGTGTTACATACTGTTTTTTTTTTTTTTTTTTTAAATTACAGGAAATTTTAAAATCCCAGTCACCTCCAACTCCCTAAAATGCAGCACAAAAAGTTGGTTCAGACAAGCTCATTAATAGTCATGTGAATGTAAATACATGAGACGTTTAAATGTTGAACAAGCTTTTTATTTTGCTTCACATAATTATATGTGCTTTTGAACAGGTTACTATGTGTGAATACAAGTTTTTTTCTTTTCTTTTTTTTTTTTTGGGAAGGGGGGGTGATATTGGCAAACCTTCGTCATCATCAAAGGTTTGCTGGCAGGTGTAGACTGGCAAAAATAAAAGAGGTTTGAATGAACCACTGCAGGGCTTCTCTGTTTTTTAATCTCCCTCATGTCACTACAAGACAAATAGGTTCTACTGTACTGTAAACTTTAACTGCACTCTGCCATGACTCATGAATCAGGTTGTCTAAGCACCAGTTACAGTTTGGGCCAACCCCTCTAGGACAAGTGCCAATAATCTAGCCTTTTAGATGACACACACACACACACTCAAAAAAACAAAAAAATAACTAGCTGCAGACTCAGTTTTCCAAATTTTGTGGAAAATAAACATTTGTAACTTCTGAATAAATGCCTTTTTGTGTATATATTTATATATATGTTTTTTTTTTTAAAGAAATTATACAGTACAATTATATCATGATCTCAAATGAGAATGTATTCACATTAACCCTTTTTGTCCATACATATTACAACATGAATTAAGAGACCGGCTTCTGAGTGCACATCCACACTTACTTTGGTGATAAGAAACAACTATTGTTACAAAGTAACTTCACAGAGACAGACTGACACCGTTTCACAAGCTCCGACTTGTCCATCCAACTCTTTATGTCTGTGCGGTTGTTCAGTGCTTAGAGGCAGACGTTTTCCTTTCTTTACTCAACTCCCAGAGGACTGAAAATTTTCCCAAAATGAGGAATGAATTCAAGTGAGTCTTTTGTTGGTTGCTCATTCAGGTTTTAAAGCCCTTCTTTACAGAAGCCCATGGTGTATGTGCGTGTTGTAAGGGGTGTTATGCTTCATGTAGGCATACAGGCCCTCAAAACCTAAAGCACAAATAATCTCAAATTTGATCTTAAAAAAAAAAAACTTTAAGTGTAAAACAAAACTCACATGTTGTAAAAGCCTGGTGCTACAGTCACACAATGAGACAACACTGCGCACACATACATACAGCCACGCCAACATTTACTCTGTCCGCCCACTCCCACAGAGATAAGCGGTAAGAATGCACAGTTTGATTTCTCACACAGACATTAAGAAGTCAAAGTACACACACTGATCAACAGGGTTTGGTCTTCAAGTCTTGACTTCAGTGAGCGTTAACCAACTTTAACTGTTTCAGCTGTTTATCTTCCTCCGTCCCTTCTGGGAGGGGAAAAAGCTGTTTTTCTCCTGCCCCGCTTTGGCCCAAAGGTCAAGCAGCGGCTTCCGGCGCTGTTTCAGAAAGCCTTTCTAGCAAATCACACTGTGTTATAACTGGTGATGTGACAAAGGAAAAGGAGGGGGGGAAAAAAAAAGAAGAGTCTTCAGTCAAACATGTTCAAGCCAGCGTACAGTTCATTTGTGTCGCCACCGCTTGACAGTGGAAGGACCTGAGGCTCATGTGGCCGTCCTGTGGTTTTGGTGACAGTGGCGGTGTTGGTACCAGGACGCTGCTGGGAGGCTCCACAGACCAGATCTTCTCTCAAGGTGCCCTTTGCGATGCCAAATGGAGCCAGTTTTGAGGGCAGCTCTAGCGTCCTTTGTTCTTTTTGGCATTTCCCTAAAGGACACAAAAAAATGTACAAGCTCAGCTCTGCAAAAGAAATTCAATCATGTCAGAATCAGGATAGGCACAACCTCAAGAGCAGCGTGTTGCGTTTACGTGCAGCAAGTCAAGGCGACCCCTGATTTGTTTTGCCTTTCGTTTCGAAATCTCAAAACATGCTGACACTGGTCTCCCAGCCCTCCAGTGAAAATCACCACCTTTAGCGGACAAACATGTTCTTGTCCTGCAGCTTCCCAGCATCTAGTCATCCGTGTGCAAACACGCAGGAACATGCACGCTTAAAAAAAAAAAAAAAAAAAAGGGAGCCTCTCAATTACAGCGGCTTCAGCTTAACGACTTTGTCAGATGTCTCCAGCAGGTGCTTTTTCCATCAGACCCGACAGCAGCCTGAACACCACTGATGACCTCTCAGTTCACCTCATAACTGACAGAAACTTTACAACATCACATTTCACTGCCAAACCTGAAAAGATCCCTCACACTCCCTGAAGCCACTGGATTTCTTTTTTTTTTTTTTTTTTTTTTTAAACCACTCCTCTTTGGTGATGGAGCTTTTAGATTTTTTTTTTTTTAAATGGCAACTGACAGGATGTGACAGCTGAAAACAAACCTGAGAGCAAACCAAAATTTCAAAAGACAGCTTAAATAATAATAATAATAAAAAAAAGAAGGATAAAAGGAAGACACGAGAAATCTGTCTTATGAGCCGTACCTTGCTGCCCAGTTTGAGCGTGTCGATTTCCTCCCTCTGTTTGCTCAGAGTCTCGTTTATGCTACACAGGTGGTCGCTCATCATGCTGAGCTGGTCTTCGTAGCTCCTCTTTGTCGTGGCCAGCTCATCCTGCGAGAGACGCCACAGTTACAGCGCGAATGTCTCCCGAGTTAAGGAGGCTAACGTCTATACTTAGACAGGAAGCTCTTTGGTAATGAGACTGCATTTTACCTGCAAGCGTGTGATGTTCTGATTAGCCACTTTGACCTCCTCACTCAGAGTCTCCCGTGATTTTTCCGCGATGGCTAATCTCTTGGCCAAAGCTCGACACTGGAAAGGCAGAAGGGATGGTAAACAACTGCTGCCCCCGACGGGTTTAATGCACGTCTTGCTTACTTTACAGAGCTTTTTCAAAAGACACAATAAAAGGGAGATATTTCTTTGAGTAATGGGTATATTTGAGGACAGCACCAAAGGTAAATGCACAGTTTGAAAAAGTGACAGCTTAATACCTGAGACACTGACTCGGGATCAGATGCATCCCAGTTGCTGCGTTACAAAACGAGGATGACTGACACCCCAGTTAGTCACAGTGCGACAGGATGTCACTTAGACAAGTATCTCCATTCAGATCAAGCCTCACCGTAACACTAAAAATATAAGGTGTCACTTTCTCGGTGGGGAAAAAAAAAAAAAAAAAGGCAACGCCTGGTAATAATTGGACTTAAGAACCATTTCCAAAAGGACAAAGAGGAAAGAACAGAGAAACAAGGTTATGTTCTGGTTCAGCTTCTGTGCTCTCTGTTCCTGAGCAAATTAAAGAAAGGGACAAAAATAGTTGTGGGATGATTATAGAAAAGAACACATGAGGGAACAAGTGACTGTTCTGCACTAAAATGGCATTTAGCGGAGCTTATAAGAGCTTCCATATCTCTTCCCGTGATAAAAAGGCTGCGTGTTTTCAAAAGGTCAGTTCTTTGCAACCTATAAGAGGGAGTTATTGAGATAAATATTCAAGCGAGAGCTTCACCTCAGAGTGAAAGTGCACAGCTTTGCTGTCTGAAATCTGGAGCTGGGTGGTGAGCTCCCCCACTCTGGTCCATGTAGTGAGTTTTTATCAGCTGCTCTCTCGACTCCTCGTCACCCATCTGCAAACGCAGACACAACATCCATCTAGATACCTTTTTTTTTTCCGTATTGTGATTTCAAATATTTAAATATTGTTCATTTAAATATGTTAATTGGTTAAGTGGATGACAACTCACATGTTCAACTGTAGGTGTTGTGCACAACATGCCAACCTGGTGACAAGATGATACAAAACAAACATGTTAGGAACTTAATCACAGATCAGATGTTATAAAATTCACCTCAAGCACAGACAGGCCTCGAACAAGAGATAATAACAATAACAGTTAATGCACAAACAGCACAGAGATGAACTGCTCTGGATTGAGACTCTACTGTGAAACTCTGCACTGACTTGCATAAACAACAGCATTATTCTATTCTGCCACATAAGCACATTGGAAGTCTGAGTTTTATTAAGCAAAAACTTGCTTAGCGTGGGAGCTACAAGAAAAGAACGATAATACTCCCTTTGTTGAAGCAAATCAGACACCAGTGCCATGGGCAGAAAATTCCCACTGCAAGCGAAAACTAACGAGTGCAGCGGCCAACAGTTAGTGTACCAGGCTGGTGCACAGCGTAGTCTCTTTCCCCGCCGCTCTCAGCTCTTTCTCCACTTCCTCGTGGCCCTGTGCGAGCGTGCTGGCGGCAGCTGCTTGCAAGTTTGGACTTCCCCCCAGAGCCGCTGCGAGCTGTGCTTCCAGGTCCGCAATGCGCTGGTTCTCCTTTTCCAACCGCACCTTCCCCAGCTGGGCCTCGAGGAGCCAGTGCTCCTTCTCCTGCTCCAGCCGAGCGATCTTCTCCTGGCTCTGCTGCACCTGCAGGAGGCCAACAGGGGAGAGAGGGGAGAGGAGTGGACAGTGAGCTTGTGAGAGGAGAGCTAACAAAAGGTCAAGAGAAGTGACAGGGCACCAGTATTTGGGAAGACATGGGCAAAGTATAAAACAAAGCAGTTTGTAAATATTTAATGGTGTTTAATCTGCTAAAAGGAATAAAAGTAAAAAACTATATGTTATAGGCCACTTTAAAAGATGGAACTGATTCCATCCCTCCTTTGTTTCTTCCAAAGCCTGGAGGCTGAAATGGCAAAAGCCCAACAAGCTTTATGTTTAGACATTCATTTTATGACTTTATACTTGTAATAGTAAATTCGGGACTGAAGTGACACATAAAAGCAGGCTGATATGGTGCAGTGGACACAATTAAAACAGAAAAAAAAGTAGACATTTTGAACTAGCTCAGGACAGAATTTGAACAAACTCACAGGCCAAACTTCTCAATTCCTTACGCCCTATCCCTAAAGAGCGGCCGTCTGCAGCGAGACCACATGACTGGGTTGCATCATTTTAAGACTGAGATTTCTGCGTTTTTATGACAATCTTTTACATAACCTGGAATTTTTTCTTGATTTTCAGTTTGTTCTTTAATCTCTGAGCGATCCAAACAACACAAAGCCACAATAAACATATGGAAGCGTTTAGGCCTTTATCTTTGTGTTATTATACCCCTGTGTTTAGGGCAACCAAACAGGGCTGGCCCGCTGACTCACACATGGTTACATCGTCCACATAACACTTAACGTCTGGCTGTAGCTCTTGCCCAGACCTAACCTCTTTAAAACTCCATTAGAAGTATCTTTAGTCAAATTTAAATCAAGAGAAATAATTTATTGAAAGAGTTTCCGAGCGTCATACCTGCTGAGTGAGACCTTCTCTGCTCTCGGTGGAGCTTGTTAGTATACGACGGTTTGACAGGGCTTCTCTGTATGGAACCGACTGTGGCCTGGGCTGAATGAAGACACAAAACAAAAAGTATAGTGGGGAATCTTGATGAAATGCTGTATAATAAACTTGATTTGTATGGCACTATTCTTAAGGGAGTACTCTACATGGAAAAAAAAAAAAACAACAACAAATAAAAGCAAAGTAAAAGCGAGGAATTGAATCGTAAATCACGTGAGAAGTAAATAGAAAGCAGTAAAGGTGGAGAGATAAAGCCAGATTAAAACATATGAAATATTCACAGGCTTAGGTGTAAAAGAATGTTTTAAGAAGAGGTTTAACTGCAAAGGCTCACCCACCCTTTAACACAAGATAAACCTGGGAATGAGCAGCAGATTTACGTGCAAACCAACCTTTTTCATAGCATGGATATAGGCAGCTGCTTTCTTCTTGTTGGCCAGCATACTCTCTGCTTGCAGGGGGTTGAGGGCTACCGTGCCGCCTCTTGGACTGTAGCCAGCTGATGTGAAGAAGTCCAAGTTGTTGCTGAAGAAGGTGGCAATCTGCAGCAAAACAGTGACGTTACGTCTCGTATCTTTCGGACAGATCTTTGCAGCCTCCCCAGCGGAAGAAACGCGAATGAGTACCTCCGTTTGTCTCAATGCAGACACTCAGCATTCTGTTTAGCCTCAGAATTAACCAGTGTGTTTACAGTGGAGAGATGATTACACCACCAAGTGTCCAGCATGATAAATGTCTGAGCAATTAAGCTTTTGCCTGCAGAGATGATCGCTCTTAAAAAAAAAAAAAAACACGGCCCGGTCCACTCATCGTGTGCCAGCGCATTATTCAGCGCCCCGCAACCCACCGGACTGTGCCTCCCGTCAGCGGTAGACACAGTCTCGGCCAAAGGTTCACTTGATTCACAAAGACAGATCATTTATCCCCTTTCCTCTGACTGGGGAGCAGCTGTGCAAGCTGTGATTTGGACAGTATCTTTGAACATTTAAGCGCTGCCCACCTGAGTCCTGCCGTTCACCGTTATCACATTAGTGGCAAATCACCAACGTGATCCAGTTGCAGTGAACTCACTGCTAGTCCCAGTCATGCATTACAGCTAACACAAGACACACTCGCTGTTTGAGCATAACAGTGTAGTACGTGTAAACCTGGCTGCTGGCTGCCCCCTGTTGGCTGTACCTTGCCGGTGCTGCTGGTTAGAGAACCCAAAGATCCCAGCAGGCACTCTGAGGTGGTGGAGAGCTTCTGGGTGACGGTGGGGAGCTCCTGCTCTAAGCTGGCCTTCTGGTTGTAGTGCTTTGACATCTCTGGACACACAGGGAGGAAACAGAACAGCAGGAGAGGCATTTATAACATCAGCTGGCACTGAGTCCGCTTTTCAGCTTCGCCAGCGAGATATGACATTTAACAAAAATTTCTTGAGATCAAAAGGGCGCCCATTTGGTGACGCTCCCTTACTGAATGGTGTGTAAATGTAAATGACGTGTAACAGATGTTCCCAACATTTTCATATTACAAAACCGCAGGTCTTTTTGTGCACATTTGACCACAATCTTTGTCTCCATAAGAACCAAGACAGACAGACAAAAGTGCTCATCACATAAACATGTTTCCACTCAGCTGAATGAGCCAGCTGTAGAAAAGCGACTCCAACCAGGGAGCACTAAATTATACTTCCATTTGGCGTCGCGGTGTGAGAAGAGCTACGCTGAAGCCTCTGGGTGTTTACTCTTTAAAAAGATAGACTGGTGGGTATTGTTGCGAAAACAGAAATGAGTCTGACTTCTATGAAAGGCAACAGCCGCTAGGTGGTTACGTGAGGGAACGGTCCTGCTGCGTCACGCTGACTGTGAATGGCTGCAGGTCAAAAGCAGCTCAAGGCACTGCTCACCTTTAATGGCATCGTGGAGACTGTGTAGGCAGGCGGCCAGGTGGGTGAAGACAGCCGAGGTGCTGCTCTGTGGCATGGCATCCTGCTGAACACCTGAGACACACATTTTTTTAAAACAAGCATACTGTTTCTTTACGATTCAATTCTTCACATTACTTTTAAAATAATTATTCTAATCCAAGATTAACTGGGTTAATAGACATTCAGCCAGAATGTGACACATGTGTGTATTTCTGCTTATGTTAACCTACTTGGTAAGGCCAAAAGATTAATGTAATTCTGCAGTTTCTCAAACACAGAAGTCACTCTCTTCATGTCACTCTGCAACTCCTGGTTTTTCGCAGTCAGGGCGGCAGTACAAAGAGGTGTCTCGCACTCTTCTTCCAGGCTGAAAGAAGAAGATAGCCATCAATACAGCGTCCCCCACTCCACTTCTATATCTCACTCACACACACACACAGCGCTGACCTTTTCAGCTGGTAGGGAAGAATCTTTTGCAGAAAGTGGGTGTACGAGGAGAAATTATCAGCAAAGCTTTTCAGCTTGACCACAGTCTCCTTCAATTCAAAAAAAGAAAAAAAAAAAACACAATAAGTGGCTGATCATAAGAAAGCCTCGTGAACATGCCCACACAATGTCTCAGTCCAAAAACCACTCACCAGCACTGTGACCGTGTCCTCTGTGATGCTTTGGTGTAACTGCAGAAAGCTGTCCTCCAGGGGGCGCACATAGGCTGCGTTCTCATGTAGATACTGAGAAAACTAAGTAGAGAGAGGAAAAACAGATTTAAGTTTGCACACTGAATACTGTACATTTTATGCGCAAAGCTGCTGTCAGCCTTTTATAGTTCATGTTACTGTACATGTGTGATATGATAGGCAGTCTGTATGTGTGTGTGTGTGTGTGTGTGTGTGTGTGTATGTGCTGTGTGTGGCTGTGTTGGCTCACCTTCTGGTTAAGAGGAGAGATTGGCTCAATGGAGGAGTCCAGGGGATAGATGTGCACTCTCTGCTCTGTGTAGGAGTGGAAGTTCAGCAGAGCAGCCACAAGGTCTTGAATAAAGCTCAGGGCCTGACCTGCCACGTCCCGCGCTTTAAGCTAGAGCCACACAAAGAACACACAAGCCATACTCAGTCTTTTAGTGCTATCTTTATAATATTCAGCTGTATGAACTAATAGAGTATATTTCTGCCAAACAATTAAGTGATTCATTGATTACCCAATCTGAGGGAAATTAAACACACCGATTCACAATATAAGTGTCATTTTCAGAAACAGAAAAAAAAAAAACATCCCAAGTTTCACCTTCTGTGTCTTCATGTTAAGTGATAGTAATTTAATGGTTTTGGATTGAAGATTGTTGGTCTGTTAGAACAAGGTATTTACAAACATGATTTTGAGCTCAAGAAAAGGCACTTTTCACTATTTCCTGACAATTTACTGACCACAGGATAGAAAGGAAAATATGTAGATTTTGACAGATTAGTCAATAATTAAACTAATCAGTAGTTGCAGCCCACTGTTACTGAAGTACCTAAATAATTTCAATGCATGTTTTTCAAAGTCTTTAGTTATTGGTTCATTTAAAAAAAAATGGTTAGTGTTTTATAAAATGTTTAAAATGACAATCTGCAAAGTCGGTATTATAAAAACAAAAGAAAAGAATAATTAATTGCTGGGGAATCATTTTAGACAAGAGTAAATAAACTGTAACGCTTAATGACACGTGAATTCTCCTCAGACCAGTGAAATGCAGGTGCAGCATAAATCCATTCACACATCAGGCTTGTTTTCTCACTCACCTGGTGCTTTCGATTGTGTGGCGGCACATTTAGGCTGTTGTAGTCACTAAATTCTGCAGGGTAGGAGAGAGGAGCCGTTAAACAAGAGCAGATCCTCAGTCCCAGCACTAAACTTTATTGGGTCGACAAACATAGCATAAACGGTTTAGCCTCCTGCCTCCCTGCATGGTATATTACCGTTTGGTGTAGCATTACACTATTTACTCTTGGGCGGGACCTTTTTATGGAGTTAGTGACAAAGACAGGAATGTTCTCAGATAGATGTCTGCTCTGTAGCAGATCATTTTCATGCATGTGGCTCACTGCCAGATACTCACTGGTGTCATTGAAGGGCACTTTCTCCTGGATAACACTGCTGCTTTGTTTCACCTGTCTGCTCAGCTCTGACTGGCACCGCCTCAACTGCTGCTGACTGCACAGAGACAGCAAAGACGTGAATACATCACAATGTTTTACCAGGCAAATTACTTTTAATACAGTTAACAATTGACCAGAACTAAGCTGTAACTATAGTATGGATATGTTCTTCGAAATAAAGTAGTTAGCTGTATATGCAAATCAGCCCTTTTCTGACACCACATTAGTGGATTTAATTATTCTCAAACTGTGAATACGGAGGAGGTCATACCACTCCTCTGTCCGCACTCTGCACTCTTTTGCTTCCCTCTCCAGGGTTTGTGCTTTCACCTATCAGAGGAGAGGAAAAATACGCACATTTTAATCAACTTTATTAAATCTAAGTGTTACATAATGTCCTTCATCCTCCTGCTGCTGCTGCTGCTGACAGTATCCTTACCTCTAAACGTGCCTTTTCAGTCTGCAGCCGCTCAATTGTTTCCAAGTGCTTTGTGGTGAGTCCATCCACAACAGCCTGGTGCTGCTGGGAGTCTTTCTCCAGCTCCTGTAGTCGTGACCTCAGCTCGGCTTCCTGCCTCCTGTGTCGCTCATCTGCTTCATAAAACTAATGAACGCACAGAAGACAAACAGGGCCGTCACACACACAGAACAGAACATTACCTGTATATATACAGAGGAAAAATAGACAGGTGTAAGCGCGACTCAGCTGCTCACTTGAATATGAAGACGCTCATTTTCTTCTATCTTTTTCTGCAGGTCCTCATCAAAAACATTCTGGGTCTCCAGGCCATGCTGTGAGGGAGAGTCTCCTTTACTCTGGAAGAGGAGGAGATATAATAGGAGATGTTAATCAGGATATATTGGTTCTGCAAAATTTAATGTTTATAATTAATACCAGAATTAATTTCAATTATTGTTGAGTTTACAAATTTCATAATCACTCTTTAAAACTAATGTTTTTGATATCAAATTAATGGACAGAGGTTGTCGTTTGCTGTACAAACTGTAAAACCTCTTAAGGTAAAATTGGGATTTTTTGCAATGTAAATAAAACTAACTTCACGTTACAATAACAGGAAAAAAATACACAATACTTCCTGTTCCCTCTAACCAGCTGTGTAGCCGCCCCCTCTTTATTTTCCCTCATGATCACCTTCCCCTTTTTGCCCTTGGCTTCACTGGCAGCTAGCTCCTCTTGCAGCAGCTCCACCCTCTTGGCCAACTGTTGGTTCCTGAAGCTGAGACTGTCCATCTCCTGCTCCTGCTTCCTCAGGCTCTGGTCCCTCTGCTTCAGCTGCTCCTGATGACAGACAAACACATGTCAGGCATTAACAACGCTGTGCATGCCTTCTTATAAACAAAGAGATTAAGCTCATCGCTCCCTCTGAATCATGATGACATCCGTCTATGCGCTGCTGCAGAATTTGGAGGGCTTGCAGTGACTGAAAGAAAAAGAGGCTCCGAGGAAAATATGGCAGAGCTGTCACTGTGCAACGTCTCCATTAGGGTTTAAGATTAGCCTGAGAACTTCATGATGTGCTTATTCATACACAGAGAAAATTACTGTTTATGAAATTGGCTGTAATCCCCAAACCATTAAGGCTGTGGTTTGATTATGTGGCTGGTACCAGGAGTAAAACTGTGTATCACAGCTGTGGCTCTGATCACAGTTATCTTTTACATGTCACCTCACCTTTAGTGAGGCAGAGTTGGCCTGCTCATCCACAACTGCCTTTTTCAGCACCTGGTTCTGGGCACGGAGCTGTGAAAAACACAAAGAGGAAAATGATTAGACACAGAACAAAAAACTTTATCAGTTATATATGCATAAACCTTAGGCTGAACTCTGTCATAAGCTTGTGTGTGGTTGCTGCTTTTTCATCCACTTCTGCACAACACGAAGAGTCTCCAAAATACATAAAGCTCAGTGTTCTTAACTGTGGCCTTTAAAACACTTAGTTAATTAAGCACAACGACTGTGTGAGTGTGTGTGTGACAGTTGCACAGTCAGCACTTCCTGAGCAGGACATGGTGCTTGACTAACGGGGAGATCAGAGTCGAACAGGAAACAGCGCACACACACTCCCCCGTGCTGTCAGCTGACACAGGAACAAAGGGCGCACACAGATCACAAGAGAAAACACACAGGCCTCACTGTCACTTGTTAACACATTAACCTTTAAAGACAGTGCCGCTCGAACGCGCTGTGATTTTTGGTTTGTTATTCTCAGTCTATTAAGATCCCATTATGATATCGCGAAGAGCATAACATAGCAGGATGCCAATATTCAACCTAAAACACTCCATACTGACTTCAGTCCTGTAAAATAACTCATCTTGTATCCAGTCACCGGACACTGCAGGTGCATCCGGCTTAATCTACCTTAATCTGCACTGAATTAATCTCTACCTTTGTGATTAGCTATAATGTTCATCTTATTGTTAAAACTAGTTCAGACAGCTGTTTTTGGAGGGTGTTTTTGCTGCTTCTACTAATATCTGCATCCAATTACGTAAAAAATAAGCGAGGATTATAAAATACAATTAAGATAACCATAAAGTTCAATAAACACCTCTCTAAGACAATAAAACCTTCATAATGTTGGAATTTATTGCAAAAATAGTATTTTACCTGGACTGAGGAGTAATAAACTCCCAGTCGATTGTATTTCTTTGCACTAACAAGAGGTCTGTGAGGTTAGCCTCACCTGTGCAGTCCATCCAGTAAACACCAGCATCACACGTGTATTAATGTAGTTTAGCAGCATTTATCCCTGACCACAGCTGCAGTAAATGAATGTGTTTAGCACTAATAACACAGTGGGAGCTCTTTCTGTCTCAGCCTCGTCAGCAGCTGTGGGTTTTCCACACCGACAGCTGACTTTATGAACATTAAACGCGTGAACACAGGTCAGTCTTTTGTTTTTGTTTTTGTTTTGTTTTTTTACCTTGGAGTACTCCTGCGCCAGTTTGCTGTACTTAGCCTGCAGGTCGGTAACATTAGCCATCGTTGCTAGGAAACGTTAGCGGTGATGATACAGCAGCTAGCCCGGTTAGCCTCCGGTTGCCGATAAACTGTCGGTTATCCGGTTAACAGCCGGTTGTCAGGGTAGCCGCGGGTTATCCGGTTAGCCGCCGGTTGTCTCGCTCCTCACGGCCGCTTCAAGTGTTGACAGACACGGGGAGCTGTCACCAGGCTAACTCGGGCTAACTCACTGTTACTGTCCGGTTACTTAGCCTCGGCTGCATCGTGACAGACGGTCGGTAACGAGTGTGGTGGTCATCTGATTCACGAACATATATGAAGCCGGATGTTATCCCGACTTGAAACCTTTTTTTTTGTTAAAAAATTAGCACTATTAACGGTGACTAGCCAGCAGCTAACTAGCCGTGTAGCAAAACAAATCCCGGCAGCGGGTCATGTTTTGTGACAGCGGCCGTGTGAGCCGCCGCAGGCCGGCTTGAAGAGCGAGGAGGGCCGCTGCTCAGCTAGCGAAGCAGCGCGGACTGTCCCTTCACACGGAGAGACACTTTCATTTTCTAACACGCAAAATCCTCCGAGCAGAGACTCACAATCACCGAGGTCAGAGTTCAGGAGAGGAAAAAGGTGAGCCGTGGAAAGAGGACGCCGCCTAGCGTTTGAAACAAAGAGACTGGGTTAGAGGTAAATAGACAGGGGTGTTTTTATTTTATTAAATCAGTGTTTCTGTACTGTAACATGAAACCTGGATTATTTTTTACAACATAAATATGGCACTGATGTAGTGTTGCCCTTGTGAAAAGCCCAGATGGGACTGTTTCATTTAGGACAGGTTCAGGTCTCAGGGGTACACCAGGAAGCTGGATTGTCTCTCCCCTGTGAAATAAAAGTCAGAGGTATTGATTACTGATTGCTAATTATTAACAAATGTTCAGAGAAGTTGTTGCATGCTGGCTGACAGTAATCTGGAAGGTAAAGTGTCTGACTGATGAACGCTGTTTACAAACCAAAGCTGACCTTGACTAGTGAGGTGTTTTGTTTTTTGGTTTATGTGTGATCTGTGAACAGGTGGGGTTCTTTTGCAATAAACTAATGTGGTATTTATTTCAGGGCATGTCACTTTTTTGTATCATATTTTCTTCACGATTCAAAATCACATGTACATTGTTAATATGATATCTTAGTTTGAATTACTTTTTTAAGTAGCTTTATTTAACAAAACTAGATTTCTCTCTAGTATAGCTTTGCTGTAGTTCAACTTCGTCCAGTGTGAAGTCAGTTTTAGCTTGCAAAGATTTGCCTTCAAAATAGCTTCCCAATACTGATTGCTGTCCATTACATTTTCAAAATGTTGCAAATACAGAATGCTCCATTTTTATAGACTAAACTACACAATAGAAATTCATTAAAGTAGTTAAAGAATCAATAATAATATTCTAATAAGACAAGTATATAAAACAGTATGACAATTGTGCATATGAGTACTTTTAATTTTTTTATATTTGGTGTATTTTGGAGATGACTTATATACTGTACAGTACTTTTACTTTTAATTGAGTGTTTTTCCACCCTGACAGTACTAATTTTAATTAAGATTCTGAGTACTTCTCCCATTATAGATGTAGTTATAGAGATGATAGGATCAAAACAGTTACAAATAGAATAGATTAGAATAGAAAAGAGGTACCCTTTGTAAGATTACACTGGTGATGTATTGTTCCCTGCAAATATTCTGTAATATATTGTACCTCTTTGTAATATATTACAATATATTTGTAATATATTGTACCTATTCGATTTGTTTGTACAGCTGATCATAGGAAAGTCTAAATATGCTATTAGGAAGACAGAAAATGAAGACATTATTATCATCCTTTAGCTGGACCTGATGCCATTTAAAGTTAAGTGCTGTGATGTCACTGCTAAATTATTTACTTCTGAGTTTGAGCCTGTATGTGCTGCATTAACAAAAACAAGGTCAGAAATCACAAACGGGTTGCAGCACTGCAAAGGATAGTCTCAGTGATTTCCCTTTAAAACGCACATGACCTCATTTAGACTGGAAGTGAAATGACATGTTGCTAATGCAGCCATCACTGCTCAAATCCTACACGATTAATTTCACCTAATCCATAATAATCTCTTGATATTTTCCCCACATAGTATTACTATTTCTTTAAAGAAATCCTAACTATGGAGTCAGCTGTTCAATCCAGAACATGCCAAATATTCACAAAAAGCGTCTGCTTGAATGTTTTTGTACCAAAGGAAGACATTTCCTCTGCTGCTGTTTCACCACTCCTGATCTTAAATGCATACAGGCAAAACACAAACTCTCTAACACGCACACACAGCCAGTGGCTCCAGCATTGTCTGGTTGCCTGGCAACTGTCGGCGTGGCGTGGTTGCTAGGGCCATGTGGGAGGGGGGGAGGTGATGCTGCTCTGATTTCCAGCTGAATTGAGGCAGTCAGTAGGGAGAAGCCCCCCTCTTCCAGTCGACACACAGGACTCTATTGAACAATAGAGCTGTGCCAATGGGCCTGAGGCTAGTCAGACAAGCCCTTGTTCAGGGTCACACTGTGTTCATCCCACAGTCCTCCATGACTAATTAACTTACAGCGAAGAGTGTCGTTAGGACATCTGATGATGCATCCATCACTGGCACAGCCCTGGAATTTACATTAATGCGAGGTGCATTTCTGGCAGCCTGCCACGCTGGTGCATTCAAAAGACGTGTGGAAGAAAAAGGGAAAGTGCGCTGAAGCCGCCACACGTAGCGTCGAGCACAGCTTGCGCAGTCAAAACAGCTCTGAACTGCTGGACTTGGTGGGAAATATTTGCCAGCTGTAACGCGGCTGTGTGAAAACTGAGAAAGCAGCCACATGGATAGGTAGCTGTTCTAAAGAATGGACTATTATTAGCTGGAGTTTTGATCTCATGGCCTTCACAGCAGGTGGCAATGTTGATCAAAAATGTAGCTGGTGTGGGCTGCTAATGTAAAGTGATGGTGTTGTGTTGTGGATGAGTTTGGAGGGAAGAGAATGTGTCAAGTCTTATTTGCAGTGATAAAACACTAAAGCCTCAGACCTGAATAAAAAGATGCTCACCGGGATAACAAGAACAGGTTTTTATTAATATTTTGTAATACCATATATAATGCAATTGCATATCTTTGGCGAAAATAAATCTTATAAACATTTTATCAACAGAGGTTAGCATACAAAAACCAAAAGGTGTGTCGGTCCAATAGACATGGCAGACAATTGACACAAACTGATACTGGGTTGGCAGCTTTGTCAAATGCAACAAAATGTTCATCATACCCTTAGAAACTGCAACAGAATTTTGTGGATCACATAATCAATATTCAACAACAGCCGCTGAGCGATGAAGCAACTGGGTTTTGAGTTTGGTAAGTCGGACCCCGAAACGTTTGGGTAGCTCGTCCACAGATCAGTTCTCTGACTCAGCGTCACTTTGAGACCAACGTGACGTTTCTTTTGCAAGTGCTACAGAAAGAATGAGCTAGATTTCTCCTCTACGACTCCATAATTTCTCTGCATTTGTCCACTGCCTTAAATGTAGGTCTGAAAGTACACAGCAGCAGCCTGGGGGACTGAGTCAGCCTGATCCAGCTTTCAGAGATATTCAAAACATTTCAACATTCCATAACAATACCTGGAAGCATGAGTTATGAGTGGCAGTCATTGTTTTCTCTTTAAGTATTCTAATCTGTGATGAGATCGAGAGCTAGTCTTCAATTTGTGACTACTTAAGTCATAATAGCTAAACATAAACATGAGACACGTAAAAATGATTCAATCAACTTCTGCAGCACACAGGGAGTGTTGTCCACCTTAAATGTTAACACCCCAGCTGTACATCAATTTTGGCAACAAAAAGGTTTCAGGATCAGTGTTAATTAATTGTCTTCTATCCAGTCTAACAAAAAGCAAAACAAAACATCAAGAAAACCTGGCAGTCATGGTTAAGTTGGAAAAAAACAAACACCCGTTCTAAAGACAATAGACATTGGCAAAATACTTAATCACTATAACATAGTGAAAGAAAAAAAAGGTGTATTGCTGTAAAATAAACCAAGGAGAAAAACAAAATACTTATTAAGAGGAATTCACAGAGGGAGAAAAATAAATGTGCCTAGTCATTTGTTTCAAACGACCAGTGTTTGATAGAGTATGCATTCAACAATCCCATAAATTAATGTCATAAATAAGGTGATGATTAATGAACAATAATTTGTTCTCTTTTTTTCACAGCTAAACAAGACCAGTGTATGCAAGTATTACTTCTGAGAACTGCAGCTTACTCTGCTGAGGACAGTTCCCACTCTGAAGCGACAAAAATAAACCAAAAGGATTGGTTAAGTCACTGCACTGACCAGAGTCCTCTCCCATTTCCTGTTTGAGATGATTCAGAAAAGTAGGGCATTTGTTAATCTAAATCACAACTACATTGTGGCAGCAGGGGGGATATAGTGACTATGGCCCTTTGCAGTTTTACATCAGTGGCACAAGAAAAAGTTTGGCACTGACCATGCATGCTATACTAACAGTCACTGCGACACAATGTGATCAAGTGCTGTGGGGGAACCCCAAAAACACAGATTTTTCAGTTTGTTACCTCTGTACGCGTCCATGCTACCTTGTGTTGTACACGGTACGAGCATATACAGCCGCCTCTTTTTAAAAGCTCAAATGAGAATTGTAGTCTTTTGCACAAGTGGCAAAAAATGCAACTTCCCCCTCGGTGAACTGCATGCAATCAACTGACAATAAACACTCCATTTCACAGCTTGAGAAGAGAGCGCGCCACTTCCTTATTTTGTTCTCGGAGGAAGAGCGAGGACGAAACACGAGCGGCCAGCCAGAGCTGAGGGCACAACATGAGAGCAGCACAGGTCCTCCAACGTCTCGCCTGCGAGCGCCCGCACACACAGAGTGCAGTTCTCTGGACGTGACTGCACCATCCCCTTCTCACTCTTTGCGTCCGAATACGCTCTATGCTCTGCACCTTTCATTTATCTGAACCAAAACAGAACACACTTTCCCTAAAACTGTTAATTAACTTGGCCGCAGGATCAGCCGACAGAAAATCAGCTGCGCAATTTGTCATTTTTCTAAAAGCACATGGTTCAAAACACAAGGAGAACACAAGGAGGTATCATCAAACTGCAAACTCAAATAATGGAGCCAGAAGCTGTGGTGATTTACTGCTCCAGTTTCTGAGTGCCAACCAGCTCTGCTTTCAGAAAGGAGCAGAAGCAAGCAGAGTACCAAGCAGCACCACGACGCAGCTGTAGCAAGGAGATCCGCCATTACACCAATTACATTCATTGGAGTATGACTACTCTGTCAGCTGTAGAAAAGTGTTTGACTATTTCAAACTCTTTTCTGTCATCTCAGGTTTAGGCTGATGTCAATGTGCACTATGAAACACACACACACACGCGCACACACAAAAATACAATCTATGAAGGATAACCTATGATCACACAGCGGACATCTGGCAGATGTCAACTTAGCATAGGCCTGTCACCAAACGTGAATATATGTTCTGTGATAAAAAAAAAAAACAAAACAAAACAACACACTGATGAATGAAAAGGGATCAACGATGGATTTGCAAAAACAGCTGTCGCTTGTATCGCAATGTGATGGCCGCGCAAAACCGAGCGAAGTAGTATAGCTAACTTTGCAACTAAATTTGGCAGTGGCAGAGTAATACCGTTTCCACATCTTGATAATCCTGAAAATAGAGCCAGGGCTCGTGTGTAAGAAGTTTAACACAAAACAAGATCACAGTACTACTCCATTCATTCTCTTAATTGTAAAGTTTAACTAGCATACTCGACTCTGACAAACGCCACCATGACATAATGTCAAAAGGTTAAGGTTGTGGATTAATTATTGCATCTCTCTTGCAAGAGGATTCATAGAGCAAGAATTCCTTTCAAAACAGTGGCATTTCTTTTCTTTTTTTTCTTTAGCACAAAAAGGAGAAACTAATAACACCAGGAGGTTAGATTTTGTCTGTTACAAACATGCACTCATTCGCTTCATAAATAGATTCACTTGGAAGAGGATACAGGTTTGAGGAGGAAGCATGCAACGCTTTGAGTTATAAAACCTTCAGCTTTTTCCCCGCTTTTGTCTTTCAGAGGAAAATTCTCGAGTCACAATCTTCTAATCCAACAGAAGCAGGCAGGTCATTTTGGATAGGTTTCTTGATGGTTCTCCATAGCCCAAATACCCGCCCCCAGCAGTTACCCCCGAGTTACAAAAGTCTCTATATGGCTTTGTTCTCCTGTGTGAACGATACTATTGCCATTTGTTTTGTTGGACAGGGGTATTCCCAAACAAAAAAGAAGGCTCAAAATGGCCAGTGAACGATCAGATAAGGAGAAGGAGGCACAATGGGACACACGATCAGGGGTCAGAGGTTAGGGTTCACAGGGTCCGGAGTCTGATGGGGCAAAGAAAAAAAAAAAGAAAGAATCTTCATTTCCTGTTAAGTTTTGTGCTCTTGACAGTGCGTTTGGAGCCCTCCATGCAGCTGCGTATACCGGCGAGGTGCAGCAAGGAGCCGGCGGCTTCCTTCAGCTCCTCATCCAGCTCTGGCTTGACCTCGCGGCGTGGCCTCTTGCCGGTGGGCCACTTGATGGCGGGAGGACGCCGCGCAGTCTGCTGGACACCCCTCTCGTCCCAGAGGTCGGAGTCCTCGTCGCTGTGGAAGCCCTCGCTACCGGCGCGATGGGACTGCCTTCCGTCGCAGCCTCCTTCATCCAGGGAGGAAAGAGACGAGGAGGAAGAGCGGGAGGAGCAGCGCTGCAGGGCCACGCTGCTGTAGTTGTGGTCCTGCTTCGGATCACTGCTCACCAGGACAGAGTCTGGTCGGGAGAGGTCCAGCGGGCTGTCTGAATTGCCTGACGAAAGCAGAAGACGGACAGAGTAATAAGTACACATGCACAAGGGTATTTTACAGGCTTGTTACAGCGTGACAAAAGCTCTCAATATCACGTTATAGACATGTAAAGCTCGTTTTTAGTCTCAATCTAGGAAAGGGTTAGTTTGGGATTGACACTAGGTAAGTCCTAATGTAACTTCACAGTAACCTGACCATTGTTTTAGTTTTTGGAGGCTTTTATTCTAAAAGAAGAAAAAGCAGAAACCCGACACAGTGGACCACACACCATAGGTTTAGCTTGCTTTGTTTACAAGTATAAAGCAGAACTGAGATTCGTCTCGGCCTGAGAGGGGAAACCTGATTTAAAAATATCTTGTTGAATGCATGTTAAAGCAGAATTAGCACCAGTGGGGAAATAACAAATATTAGCAATGAGCCAATGACAGTAAAATGACCCTAGTCACTGAATCAAATTAATTAAGTGCAAGCAAAATAAATTGAGATCTAATCGCAATATAAAGCAGTAAGAAAATCATGAAAACTTAACACATTTAAAAATACATAATATTCATGATTTACCATGAAGAAATATCCTGTGCTAATAACACTGACTTAAACTGCTGTAATCTCCAAAAACATTTAAGAATCAGTTTTATGTTAAAGGTATAGTTCAACATTTTGGGAAATATGTCTATTCATGTTCTGGCAGAACGTCAGATGAGAATATTGGGCCCAGTAACTTCCTGGAGCCTCCCAAAATTTACCTGGCAACTCACACATAACCCTCACTGGACTTTAGAAACAGGGGAAATGGCTAGCTGGCTCAGTCCAAAGGCGGCAGTCTTTGTGCTAAGCTAAGCTAAGCAGTTGTTGACTCCAGTATTTCCCAAATGTGAAACTATTCCTTCATTATTCCTGTGCAAGAACCAACATTTAGTTTGTGAGAACATTTAACATTCACACCATGAATCCAAAGCACACAAAATAAAATAAGATTTAAGCAATGACAGGGTGGTTAATGTCAGGGGCAGGAGACAAAAGAGTTGAGAAGAAAATGTGAAAGTATGGCCGCTTGTGGATTCTCTTACATGGGTCAACGTGGTGCCCGGGGGCAGAGTTTAAGAGCATCATGGCAGTGGCAGCATCAATGTCAGACTCTGGAAGAGGAGAGAACATGCATGACGGTCAGTCCTACGGCGTGAAAGCATGGGAGCATGGCATCTCTTCTAGGACTGGGCAGGACCGGGTGCCTTCAGTAATCTTAAAACTCAGTTCTTACTGGGTGGATATGCTGAGGGTTAACTCAAACAAAGCAGAGAATAAATCCAAGCCACTGATATTGAGAATGCATCCGATCTTTTCAGACCTGACAAAGTGTCTAAAAGCCTCATAGCTCACTTCTGGGGGCTCTAAATTATTAATGATTACAGTGAGACTGAGTGCTCGACACTCTGCACCAGCAGAACCTCTGCCTGTCGTCAAGGTTACAAATCCAAGAGGCAGAGGGGTGGACGGGGAGGGGTGGACGGGGGGTAGGAAGAGGAGCCTGAGACATCGACTGGGAGCTCTCAACATTATGGTCTACATGAGGCATCAATGACTTGAAAGCAACAAATCAAAACAAGAGTTGAGGATAAAAGCACAGTGATGCTGAATGTTCTGGGGCTGAAATGTGCAAAGACAACATAATCAAAATACTGCACAAACACAAAGAAAAAAAAATTCACTGATTGATTTCTATACATCTGCAGATTCTCGTTAGGCATGCAGCTTTTATTGTACATATAACTTAAAAAACTAAAAGAGGTGCGTTTGCTTCGGCCTCACCTTTGAATGAGCAGCCTTGTAGAAAGAGATGGCGAGGGGGTGAGGAGGCACTGCAGACAACAAAAGACACGGAGGGTTAAGATTTTGAGTTTGCAAAGGAGATGTAAATGTAAATACAAATACAGACCTCATGAAATAAAAGAAAACCCTGTGATATGCTTCAGCGAGTCCAGTGGACGAACAAAATAGTACAACACTGATTTGACAAACTCCTGATTAACAACATCCAAAGTCGGGCCAATGACAGTTTACCTGGGTGGGGAGGCGGGTGGTGTGCAGAAGGCATGTGCGGCAGGGAAGTGCTGCTTCTTAAGGGCTTGGATCAGGTTGGGGCGGTACTCGGGGTCAACACACCAGAGAGAACCTTTCCCATTGGCCTGTGGAAAGGAGCAGAGAGTGTCAAACTTCTACTCCAAAGTCACGAAGGAAGAAACTGAAAGAAAGTTGTGGCAGCAAACTGTGAGGAATTTAGATTTCTGGAAATCTGTGTGATGTTCTTTTCAGCGGCAGCAATCAATTTTGGTGATCTGTACAGCTGGGTAACCTATTTTCAACCTATTTTTCAGGAAAAGGGTGAAGTGTAACTCTAAACTTTTAGAGATTCATTACTGTGGCAAAGAAATCACTTCTTTGACAATAAGCTTCACAGCAGATTTTATATAAGATATGCTCAAATCACTTTAAAATGTTAAAAAAGTGACATTATTAAAAAAATCTGAACTATTTGTGGCAATGTCCTATTTTTAAACCACCAAAATGACATGCAGAATGATTTGTCAGAGGGCTTACATTCAGAAAATTCAGACAGTGTAGAGAGCAGTGCAGTGTTGTGCCAGATTTCATTACAGCAAGTATCATTTTGCACAAGCGGCAAAAACTTTAAAGCAATAGGTTTTTAGAGGAGCACTACATCACAAAGAAAACTGTGGAAAAAAACAGCAAAAGAGACAAAGAAAGAATTCCTTAAGAGCCTCCACAAAAATAGGAGGAAATGACTGCTCCACAGCACAGTGTGAGGGATGAATTTGTCTGTTGGTGATGTGTGCGGGAGTGTGTTAACTGTCACTTTATCTGATGGCGGCCGTATCGCCCAGTCTGGGAGGAGAAGAGAGCGAGGGAGGGGAGGGAGCGAGCGAGGGAGGAGAATAACCTTGACTCAGATTACCAGCCGGCCCTGATGCAGGAAGAAGGAAATGTCTCCATGGCAACGGAAACCACCAGCCAGTGTCATGTGAAACTGGTGCTGGTCTCGCAGCAGACGAAGAGCTCACGCTGTGCACCTGCATGCTGAGCGGCCTGCGCCTCACTATGTTGCTACTCGCTGAGTGCTAACTGCCATCCCCTCCCGTGGTGGGAAAATATGACGTCTTAGCCAGGCACAGCCTTGGCACCACGGGCTGTACCGGTCACAAGTCTGAACTCATACTGAAGCTCAATATGGTTGCCACCATGTTACTCCCAGGACCAGCACAGTAACATGCAAATAAGGCTGCATGTACAAGTCTGACTGTACTCTTGGAAAACATACTGAAGGGAAGATTAAAAAAAAACCCTTTAAAGTATTATTATTGCTCAGCACGTAGCTTGATTAAAGGCCCTGAAAACCAATTTTCTTAAGTAGTTTCTTGCTGTGAGTGACGGGGTCCTACATGAAACGCAACATTTTCACTTTAGGTTAGTTCACATAAGAGATTTCTGGATGTGTTTGTTCTCTCTGTGGCGCGGGCGGGGCTCAGATGGAAACAGGTGATGTCACGTACTTGCGTGCGCCAATCGGGATTTAGCAACATTGGAATGAAACGCTGACGACAGGTTTGGGATTGTTTGTTTATGCCACCACGTCCCTGTCACTCAAATCTGATCAAACCACACCAGCACAGTCTGGGTGAAGCAGAATTAGGATTAGTTAACTTTATGAGTGTTAAACTTCTAATAAAAAAAACACCCAAAGATGTTTTTTTTTTTTTATAAGCTTCAATTTTAACTGTTTATTATAATTAATGTTAAAACATCCACCATTTGAAAGCATGTTTTCAGGCACTTTAACATCAGTAATGTTTCCAAACAAGAGCTTCTCTGGCTAATTTCTGTACCTTTTCTGTTCCTCACAGGATTGTTCAACACAAAGGGTTGGAACACTGAATGGAAATCGCAACCATTGGGGAGTAAATGAGCAACTGCACGGCAAGCATTTCACTCATTTCCCATTCTGTTCACAAGAATGTTCGTACAGGATATGCAGGATGTGTTTATCCTTTTCACAAGCATGCTTATATGAGAAGGTCAATACTTCTATTCTTTTTTTTCCCCATTTCTACTCAGGAAGACTAACTCAAATGACAAGCAAGATATTCTTCCTACAAAGTCCTGTTTATCTTCTTCTTGCAGCAAGAGATTGAGGTTTTCGACCGTGGGATGCTTCTCTCCCTGGTTAAAACAGTTGCACTACCTTGTAGTGCTTCAGAAGATAAAGTCCTATCTCAGTTAGCTGTGTTTGCATTTGCTCTGAAGGAGTATCTGTGACCTTGACTGGATTCCACCCTTATCGCTTATCGAGTCAGAGGTCCCTGCGGCTACGGTCACCGGCACATGAGCCACAACGCAGCTTCACACTGCAATGTGCTGCTCACCAACAGTGTTTTGCTAAACAAAGCAGACACATTTTGGCCGGCGGATATTTTAATATCACATTATCGAACAATGATAACAGTTCAGAAAATTCAAATAGCCCAGTTTTCTATGAGGTGTGTGAAACAGTTTGCTAACCTACCTTTCCCAGACTTCTTTCGACCTTACGGAAGCATTTGTTCAGGGACAAGTTGTGACGAACTGAGTTCTTCCAGCCAGTGGGAGCATTGGAGAAATAAGGGAAGTGCTCGAGAATCCAGCCGTAGATTTCTTTCACGGGTAAAGATTTGCTGGGAGACTGCTCAATGGCCATGTAGATGAGGAGGGAAAACGAGAAAGGGGGCTTAGACTTCAACGAGTCCCGCTCCCTGCCTCTGCCGTGCGACGAGGACGAGGAGGAGGACGAGGGGCCCTGGTTGGACCCGTAGTCTCCCTCTATGTCAAAGAGGGGGCTGCCGCTGGGCTGGGCCTCCGGACCTCCCAGAGTGAAGTTCTGAAGCAGGTTCTCGTGCAGCCAGTTGAGGTTGGTGAGTTCCTCATCCTCTGTGCCTCCGGTGCGATCCACGCTGGTCGCCAGCGGACTGGACGCACACTCCGCCTCAGGCAGCGTCCCCACGCCACAAACTCCTCTGAGCCCCGTCCGCTCCTCTTGCATACCCGGAATTTCCGTTTTCTTATCTGGTGACATCCCAATGATTGGACCCATTAAATCAAAGAGGTCTGCAGAGATTGGAGAGAAGAAGTCATTGTCAGTGTTAAACAGCTTACTCATATAGATAAAATCACAGTTTCTGATGGTGAATGGTTTCAAAACTTGGCGGGATGAAATAACTGGATGTGACATAATGGAATGATGTGCTCTTCCAAGCGTTGGCCTTGTTTTCTTAAGTTTTCCCTCGGGGCACACCCCCTGTAGCTGTGCCTGTCTGCCTCCGTTGCACTTTCTGGCCCTCTCTCTGCCCCTCTCCTCCACGCCTGGCGAGGACGGAGAGGCTCTCAGCTCTCCTCCCTCTTGACTCCAGCTGAGGACTTTCGAGGAGGTCCTCTCAAGAAACTGAACCGACTTGAGGCTCCACTCCTCGACGCCCACCTTGTTTCAGGCAAGGCCCAGCTGCTCGTTATGTGTAAATGAGCATGAAACCAACCAGCAACTGCAGGAATGAGTGGAAGGCCTCCATCTTACAGAGTGGATGGCTCTTACAGGCTGATCTGCATTCAGCCGGGATCAAGTCTCAATTTGTCACATGCCAGATTAAGTAGTGTAAAGAGGCTACAGACCCAGGAGTTGTCAGTCATTTAACAGCATTAGGAAATTCAATATTGCTCGGAGCCCTGTATCATTAACCAATTCCATCCAAGTGCCCTTATTAATAAGACAATGATACTTTTTTATATATACAGGTTCAGTGGAAAAATTGTTGGCATGTCATCTTATGCAACAGCAATGATCCTGCAAAGGTTTTAGTTGAACCTGATGTACTGAGTTATAATTTTAGTTACAGTCACAGAAAAAGGTACACCCAAGTCTCATCACACTAAAATTCATAAGTAAGAGAAAAATTGTGCCCCAATAAATCTGAAAAAGTCTGAAAAACCCTAAAATACAAGCACGCTGGTTGGTGAGGCCGAGAGCACAAAGAGATCACTCTTTGGCTCAGCTCACAACAAGCTTTATGTCCTGGGTGTCACCATGACAACCATGCCGTCCCTTTAATTAAGAGCAGAAATCCCACAAACAAGATATATAGATACAATAAGGAAATAAGTAATCCATGCAGACTGGTTCTGCCACGGACAACCAGCCGCTCTGTAACAAAATGCTCCGACCGCGGCCCCCTCGAGTCCACGGTGGTCCAGGACATTGTGGATCTGGACCAAGATTGGGAGTAGTGTTGAGTAGTAAAGGCGCACAGAGAGCGGAGGAGAGACGTGTCTTTCTACTTCTGCGATAAGATAAGAATTGGGTCAAACTGGAGGGTGTTTGCACAGTGGGTGAGACAGGAGAGGGAGTGTACACGCACGCACGCAAATCAGTTTGTCAGAAGGGGGGAAGAAGGAGGCATTAGTGCACTTACAAAATGACCACCCAACTCTCAATGAGGGGATAAACATATAGCAGACGAATCCTATTTTGGTTTAGAGCGACTTTTAAAATCGAAGGTTTGTTCAGCCTTAAAAGTGTACTTTTAGTGTTTGTTCGTTCTTGTCACAATAGGATATCCTCTCTGCTCTGTAGGTGACGTCATGTTAGACACATTTTATGCTGCATTCCGCCTGTAATTCCTCTATTGTCTGTTTTAATTAGTCAGCACCACTGAAATTTCCTTGTACACCGCGTATACCTCCACGATTTCGATCACTGACAAAAAGGAAGTGCGTTAAAGAGCTTTCCAGGCCAAAGGCGAGAGGGACAGACAGGCAGAGTGAACCTAGGAAGAGACAACAAAAGGGAAAATCCTTTTCTGGAAGGACAGAGACAGAGCAAGACAGAAAGAGAGAGAGAGAGAGACCAAGGGGCTGAGAGGAAGGCAGAGAGAGAGAGAGAGAGAGAGAGAGAGAGAGAGAGAGACAGCTGAGACAGCTGGTGGTAGTGGTAGTGAGGTAGACTATGTAAGTTATCCTCAGTCTAGGATGAATCACAGCTCTCAGCAAAGTAGAGCAATCAGATATGTCAGGCAGCGAGAGAACTGCCCATTTGTGTCTCTGCTCAAGAGACAAAAACACTAAAAGATATCCCTTGACATGACAGGCCCCTACTCTGAATGAATTTACAAATAGAAAAAAAGGGGACTGTGCAGACAGACAAGCCTGCAGTTTTGGAGGACAGTCTCATTTCTCCTTCCAAGAATTGTTTCTGAATTAAGCTTGCCGTGTGCACCAGCCAAATGTCCGTTTTTTGCTTTTTGGAAATGAAATATTTAGGCACAAGTTTTACAAAGTGTTTATATTCTCGTTCTGGTGCCAGAGAGAAAGGGAGGACGAGAGAGGATGCCATTTGACAAGGATCCCAGGAGTCCTATGGAGCCCATACTTTAAGTTGTTCTTTGTAAGTCTGAATCCATGGCTGTTTCACCAAAATGACAAACATTTAGGTCACAATGAACCAACACAGGTGTGGTGAAAAGTGCCTCGACTGCACCAGGTCTTCGTTTGAGTAAAAGGTGTGGTGTTTTCTGGTAAACACTCCACATGGCTGTCCTTTGTTCCCCAGCGGGCCACAAATGACTGCCTGCCAACAGGGTTCAGTTTTGCGGCCGGGAGATGAGAAGAAGTCATGGCTCAGGTGAAGAGTCGGACCACTGGTTAACCTTAAAACGCAAGAGGGCTTCACCTCGGCCCACCCTCGCAGCCCTGACCTCTCAGCTGGGCCCTTTGGTGCCAGACAAGCGCTTACCCTCCTCTGAGTGGCTCCTCAAGAAGACCGTCATTTGAATATCAACAGAGGCCGGCCGGACGACCGAGAAAGCTGCCTTGCATCCAGCCAAACACAGGAAGTGTTTTGCCATGACTGCAGCTGGTCAATTACCGCTGCTGTTGCAATGATCGCGGTTATCATTGCTCTTATGAAAAGGCATCAAAGAGAGGCGGCCGGGAATGCAATGAATAATGGGACACTAGTGTGTAAAGAGTGGAGAGGGAGCTAATAAGCTGCGCTGGCCTGTTGACTGCAGCTCATCCTTGAAAATACACCAAAGCTGCAACGGTGCTGACCTGATGGCTCATCTGCAAGTTAAAATAGCCCTGCGCACTGCCAGCCTCATCATATTCATGTGCAAACAGGCAGGCACTAACAGCAGGTGCCAAGGCACATTTCCCCCCCTTTCAAACTGCTCTTTTATCCTGTTAAGCACTTAGCCTATTCAAAAATACACAAAGACATATGGAGATAGCTTTAAGTGGCAAATCAAGCCGTTGACGTGTCAGATATGTGCGGCGTAATGTAAAGGAGACGATAGCAGCATCAAAATGAAGAGGCACCGGTTTGAGATGTTTTCCGGGAGCGAATCTCACCATCAGGACTCAGTTGCCACGGCAGCCAATGTTGTAAGGGAAGCAATTGTGCTCATGTCTGTGCATGAAGAGAGAGCTAATGTGGGGAGATCAATACAGGCGGAAAATGCTGAGGCCAGCAGTCTGCTGTTCTCCACAAACCTGTCTGACAAAGAGCAGTGGGAAAGGCCACAGCCAACCTGTATGTCACGGCACCACGGACTAAGTACCTTTACATATACTTTAAAATGCCCCTTGCATGCATAAAAAAGGGTATTTTGTTAGTTAAAACATTACATCAAACTTATTATGTCTATAAAAATTAACAGAACCAGATTTCAAAACAAAAACTCTGTGAGTTCACACACAGATGTACTCACACCACACCCTCTTTTCAAGATATAAACCAGTTGACACAAACCAGTTACTCCTCTGTAATAGATACACAAAGGTGTGTCGCAAAGCCCAGTGGCGAGAGCTGTTATTTGAAACCCTAACTGATATTTAGGTGACTACCCAGTCTGGCTGGAGCTCTAAAAATGTGAATGAGACAAAGGGGGCTGAGTTAGAGTGCGAGAGACAGGGAGGGAGGAGAGAGAGAGAGAGAGAGGGAGATAGAGAGAGGCTGTTCCAGTGCGAGGTAGCCAAGCCAAGTGACAGGCCTTTATTTTATGGGAGGGTCAAATTATGTCATCAAACAAATAAAGCATCCTCTAATGTGAGGCCTAATCAAACTACTGTTAAAGTGCGTCTAAACGATACATTTCCAAATAACACAGCTCAATGGCTTAAAAAAACAAAAAACAAAAACAAACTATCTACTCAGTGCCCGAGGTGAAAGCAAATGAAAAAGCTCGCACAAAGCATTACAATTGGCCCCACACTCAGCCCATACAAAGGAGCAGTTGTTTTTGCTCTAGTCATGTTTCAGAAGTGCTCAGTATTCACCTCACAGTTTCAAACAGAGGACCGGGAGGGAAGGAAACACCTCCTGCCTGTTGAGGAAGTTCATTTTCAGAAAACACAGAGACAGCGAGGGCTGCTCCACGCCGAGAAGCAGTGGACACGAGCAGCTAGAGGCCGAGAGGCAGCGTTTATTGAAGCAGCAGTATTTACTTTGGCGATCTATGGATTCCACTGGCATGTAGCTTATAGACTGCAGACAAACACCCGAGTCGAACCTAATGAATTGCCTGATTTGGTCACTTAACAGTTGGAGGGGGGCGAGCACATGAAACAATGGATAGTGATTGTGCTGTTAGCCAGAGACATTAACTTTAACTTTACACAGTGGCTTCAAACTCAAACGCACACACAGGACTGCACTTCGACTGTCAACAGAGGTGAGGTCTGTAAAAGTACATAGCAGCCCCAAGCCAACACTGAAACCATATCTCGTGTCATGTGGCTGGAAGTTCAGTGTACAAACACTCACCACCAATCAGCATATGCAAAAACCTCGTTCACACACACAAAACAGCACTAATTTCCAAATTGATTTATACCTGTGAACTGAGGTCCAAATCCTTATACTGAATGACTGAAAGGAGATATTTCTTATATTTTTGGGGGCACAATGAAAGTCTGTTGGGCTGAAGTTTCAACATAAGCCCTTCCAGGAATGTGCCTTGGACGAGATTACGCTCCATGTAAATACTATAAGTGTTTGCGAATGACATTCTGTGTACAACTAACATGGAAATGGTCAATAAGGTCCTGCTGGAAAGTCATGTGACAAAAACCTTTCCTGAATCATAACAAAACTTTGATGGGAATCTCTCGTAAGTGTCCAGGTCAAATACAGGCAATAGGTTTTGAGCTCTGTGCTTGTCTTCTGGCAGCAATGAATGGTGCCGTTTATTGTAAACATCCTTGCTCTGTTATTAGAGCTGCAAATAATTTTCTTGTTAATGAATTACCAGAGTTTCAGTAACATAATGCCACTTCTTTAATCTTATCTTAGTTTTTTTTTTTTAATAAACAAGTTCTTAACAAGTCAGTGTTTAATGTTTTGACACTAGAACATTTCCTGCAGGCCTATTTGTATAAACTCTATAAGCTTTCACTATGCAGTGCTACAAAACAAAATGAGATCTGATACCCAACCCTCATATCAAGCATGTTTTATTTTAACCATTATAAAGAATGTACACACATATATTTTTAGTGCAGCACAAGTGTAGAGCCTCTGTTACATCTTCTGCTCAATTGAAGTTTACTTTTAGTTTTTAAAAACTTTTTGCAATAAATCACCATGGTGATCTGATGACAATGCCAGACTTTTTAAAAATAGCAAAGCTCCAGACATGCTCTAGTAAACTGAGCTTCTTCATGGATTGATCTGTTTCAAGTTCAGAGCCCACTAGAAAAAGTCAAATATCAGTGTGAGATGCATGGCCCTTTACGAGTTCTGCTCTAATGACAACACTGTTTTACGACTAAACACTAAATTGTTTAAGTTCTGCAACACCTCGGTTGGCACGGGATCCAAAGTTCTGGTAAATTGGCGATACAAACCCTGCTCAGCCCCACACAGCCAAGAAGATCCCGATCATTTGCGCACAAGTCGGTCAGTCTGCATTGCTGTTGTCACACTGCCATCAATTAAATAAATCCTGTTAATTCATCCTGGGGTGACAAGACAACGACACATTGTGACACGGGACACGGCCGTGCTTCCCTCTTCCTTTCTCCCAGTCAAGGAAACGGTCACATCAGCGGCGCTCTCAGTGAGTGGGTTAGAGAGGGCAGGGTTAGAGGGGGAGGGAGGGGCAGGAGGGAGGGAGGGGGAGGGTTGGGCTGCTCAATATGGAGTCAGTGCATGCAACCACTATGACCAATGAAGAGATGTAAAACAATAACTGGAGTAGACGGAGGGGCGCCACAACAGGAATACACACATTGTCCATATGCAGCTTCTGTAAACACACACACACACACACAGGCAGGCGTATGGAGGAAAAACTGAAAACGTTCACATTCAAACTATGAATTTTCATATTTGCAGAACCAAATCTCGACCCGATCTTTTCTATTTTTGTCGATGTCACGACATTACTCATAATAGGTTGACCCTAGTTTGTAGAATAATGACAGATGTTAAGTGGAAAGCTTAGGCAATAAAAATAGATGGCATTTAGCTCTGCCCCAGTCTCTCAGGAGATACTAAATTATGTGAAACATCACAAAAAAAAAAAAAAAAAAACACACAGAACTGTGAACTGTCCTGTTGATCATCTAAACAGGACAAAATCATAAGAAGAGAAACTAAAGAAGGGAGGCAGTGCAGGGTGCCTCAACAGGCATTCAACGTTTGCATCTCAAATTCAGAGCTACCACCTATGTTTGATGAGCAGGATGTCACAGACCGGAGACAACAGAAGACTACGCACTCCTGGGGATATCCCTCCATCAAAAATCACACGAGGGGGGGTGAGCAGGTGATGAAAAGTGCAGTTTCAGTCACTTCAGCGAACCAACTGCAAAAACTGTATGCAAGCGGTCAGCTCTGCTGGTGGGCAAACGTCGGCAGTTAGAGCTGGAGCTCACTGATTCATGACTGATCTCAGATAGATGACTGATCCATCACCTCAGCCCTCATAATGGGAGGTAGAAGGAGATCAACCCATACTTTAAAAAAAAAAAAAATAGACTGAAGACTTTTATTGGCTGATAATAAAAAAATATAGTACTTTCACTACAGTAGCATAGATTGTTTATTTTCATCTCCTTTACAACACATGCAGTTAATTTATTTCAATCATATTTCCCACTGTGAATGTGTAAAAATACTATGTGCACAACAACATAATTATGGGAATGCAGTCACTTGAAATGAACAAAGACCATCAACTTCCTTATTCTGCCAATTGTCGAATGATTCAGCCTCCTCCATTACAACCATAATGGCTACCCTAATCCAACTACTTAAAACAGTCACTAAGTTAAAGTCCCAAATCACTTGGTAATTAGGGTTTTCAGAGAACAGTAGGTTATGAAGCCAATCCATGAGAAACCAGGTTTAGACCCATGTTGAGCAATCCCAAAAGTTTCTGCTAACTGGGGTCAGCTTTCGTAACGAGTTTAAAAACCACAGTCCCCCGTATGCCTACAAAGGAACATGGTGGATTATAGAGGACACAACCTTTCTCACTCACTCAGGGTCAGAGTACACAATTCTGTGATAAGACTGATTACACGGCAACACCACCATTTTGAAGCACTGATTCTGTGCCACTCTTGATTGGAAAAGGGGGGTTACAAACTACAATCCAGTGCCACGCCATTTCTGTATTAATGTGTTTTATATTCACTGTGTTGTGATGACTGAACAGGAAAACAGAGCTCCACTGGATTCAAAATGAACTTTGTACACAAAAAATTCACTTGTGCTGCAGTGGTCTCTTTTTGACACGTTGCTTCATTGTTATCATACATCCTCTGAGGAACATCTTCCTGTTCTGTCATCAGCGCAGCACAATGGAGCCACTTCTCAGAAAAGTGACACCAATGTGTTTACCAAGTTGTAAAAATGAACTGTGCCACTCTTCTGAGTTAAAGAGGAGCTTGAGATAGATTTGATATCTCTGTGTGTAGCACTGTGATGGTATGGGCACTGAAGAATGTGCCTGTCGGAGCCATTAGTCTTTTGAGAAATGTTTTTTTTTTAATCCAAACAAAAAGCCTTGACTTTGATCTCTTTCAAATTAAATGAATTTCACAAGGCCAACACACCAGGCTTTACCGTCAGCACTGTGTGATGAAATACCAAATCGATTCCATGACTCATCAACTGTAACAGACTTGCTGTCAATTTCAGTTTTAAGTCATCATCAGTAAATACATCTGACGCTCAGGACTGGGCGGCCTGCATCCTATTTTACCTGGATTTCACCTCTTACCAATATAGAAAAGAAGCTGAAACCACGGAGTAATGCTACTTACGCTGAGCACAATGTTAGAGGCCTTTTCCAGACATTTAAATAACCTCATGAAGGCCCGCTCCGAAAATTGTCCAAAAGACAATTCAACTCCACTGACAATATTTTAGATCCCTGAAGTTATTAAAGCCATTTGGCATCGGCACGGACCACATCACTGGGTTACGACAAGTCTTATTTATAGTAATGAATGTCAGTAAAGTTAGCAGACCCTCGTCTATTCTTGGAGGCAAAAGTACTTACCCTTCAGAGGCTTCTGTGCATACAAACATGTACAGGAGAGGATACATGGTCGCACTGCAACTGGCAAAGACAGATAGTTTGACCTACAATATGACCACGAGGATTCTGGCAAATAAAATAATGGCAGACCGGCAACATCTGTCTCTATCTATCTGTGTGTGTATTATGTGTGTGTGTGTGTGTTGTTTGTCTTTTCTCTGTCCCTCAAGCTCCTGTTGCCTTTGTCTCCTGTTTATTGCCAGGGCTCCGACAACTGTCAAGCAAGAAGAAAGGGACGCCAGTCTACATTAATGTCATGACCTGGCAGGCCGGGGAGAAAAAGAGGAAGATTTCTCCCCATCACTCCCCCCTCCCCAAAACACACACACACACACACACACACACACACAAAAAACATCAGAGTGCACTATGAATTTTACATGAAGTCTGTACAGTCAATACAACCCTGTCAGGTAGCAGGTAGAGGCAACATGGTAGTAAAGCTCTTCAGTGGAAACATATACAGTCTATCTAATCTATCCAGCTGGATCACACACAGATATATTTTTTCCCTCCACTCTGACATTGTTTGTAGAGCACTCTATATCTGGGACAATCTTGTGATAATCCATTACATCATGTGCTTTGCTAGCCACTGTAGCCTCCCAACCTCTGGCAGCGTCGACATAAACCATGAAATCTTCAACTATTTATACACAGGAATGGGGGGGTATGGGTTTTAAGTTGCATTAACACACACAAAAACTCATTTAATGTCTCTGTCTAGTGCGACCGCGAGAGACGAAAAGACATTTAACGGCACGCGGAGTCGGTGCCGGTGATAAAAAACACACGGTCAAAGTGCCGTGTGTAAAGAAAACTGATTTGTAGCTTCAATGCTTTAGACACAGTGGAGGCATTTAATCAGTCGAGACGACACTCGACCACAGGCAGCAAACACAACGAGGACTACAAAGTTACACGTAACGACGCGGACTGTTGCACAACACTTCCCGGGTGTCGTTACGGAGGAGTAACTTGCCCCCGGTTAAGTCCATTAGCTTTAGTTTAGCTTTAATTAACAGTTAAAGTTCAGCAGCTTTGCCAACATTTGCCCCACCACCACCACCACCACTACCACCCAGCGAAGAGCAGCTGTGGGGTAAAAGTAGCTTTAGCAGTAGCTCGGTGAAGGCACATCTACCGCTAGCGTTAGCATAACTGTTTGGACTATCTACAATATCGCGGTAATTTCATTTACATACATCAAACGGTAACCACACTTCAGTGCCGTGGGTACACCTCTCACCCCCTCTAAGCTCTGTGCCGAACACAGAGAAGTAAGATTAGCTAGCTGTGGCCACATGCTGTCGCTTGATCTGCCATGCTGGCTGCTCTAAGCGAAGTCACTTGACCACATTTACTTTTAGCTTGTTCGCAACACAAAGCCAGCCGAGCGCCCGTTCAATCACGCCGAATTTAAAACAAACAACTAAACAAAAAAATATAATAGAGAAAAATAAACCGGGTCAAATACTCACAATCATACACGGCGTGCCTCGGCGCTGTGCGTATTTAAAAGACACGTCTGCGCGCAGTTTATTCAGATGTCTGTCTCGCACAATGTCAGAGATCAGATCAGCAGCTGCTTCCTCCATACACACGCAGCGCGCAGATCGCACAGCGCACGGCAACGCTACCAAACCCCTCGCCGTCGTCATGGCAACAGGCCCGCTCCAGCCAATCAAAACCCCTCCCCTCCTATCTCCCCTGGCAACTGCCGCAGCGCAGAAGCTCCCGCGAGCGCGCACGCCATCCCATTTTGCATCGCGCGCGGCGCTTTCGCTTTTATCACCAGCTGCCTGCAACGTGACACAGACACGAGATTTTATAGTGTTTTAAACACGTTTATTGAGCTGTGGAGTGTTACCGACACCAGCTGTACTGATGGGCTGCACTATATATGAATAAGGTGTGTGAGTGATCAGGCCGGACGGGTCTCTCACACACACACACACACACCCCGCGTTATTTAGGCTGCTGCTGCACAAACACCTCGGGGCGGAGAGAAAGGATGTGTCACCACACCCAGCCTCGTGACGATAGTGGACCCTCAACAGGGCCCCTCCCAGAGTAAACCATGATACAAGGAGCCAACATGACCTGTATAAACACAACAGACACATGCTGGGTGATGCCTGAGCGTTTGACAAAACAAACAGGTGAAAAAAAAAAAATAAATAAAACTTGTTTTACCCCCCATTCTTAGTGTAACACTTGTTATTTATGTGACTGCCAGGATGTGCTTTTATAGCCAGAAGTGCGTTTCAGGGAAAGCAGCAGGTCTGTGGCCTGGCTATCTGTGGAGTGCAGCTTTACTGGCCAACAGCGACTTCACACCAAACTGTAACTTTCACATAACGGTAATACCTTACTCATCTCAGCCACTCCATTTCGTAAGTGTACACGAGTAGCTCCTCCGTGGACTGATCTAATGGCCTCTATTTGCTCTCTTTTTTTATTTCCTTTTTTTTTTTAAACTGTGTATAAACCCAAATACCTGCCATGCAGTGGTGCTGTAAATACTTACGCACCAGTGTTGATGCACACCCTTGTTTTTCCCCTTCTTTCAACTGGACAAACAGGCTTTTGCAGTGGCGCAGTGACAGTTTGGTGTCAGGGTGAGTGCCTGACTGATTCTCTGGAAATACTGGATGCTTATCATTAACATTAAGCTGCTTCAGTCACTTCCTTCTTTACGTTGAGCCTGTTTGCTCAGCTACATTGTGAGCAGAAATACTTGTGTATGTTTTATGAACATACAGAGGGTGAGGGATGGAATTAAATGTGGTGACAAAGACGCGTAAATTAATAATCAGTGGGCAGCATTATAGCCATTCGCTTGAGTTTTGAGGTTCTCTGCTCAGGGTGCTGTGGCACGATTTTCTCGCACACTAAGCTATTCTTAGGGCCAGCAGGCGGCATACACTCTGCCCCATTTTTTCCTCCCGGTATCACTCCAAGGGATGATGAAGTTGCAAAGCTGGCAATCAAGAGAGGGGAGCAAGATGCATTCATCACGAGGAAACAGTTGATTGAGGATGCCTTGAAAAGACAGGCCCATTAGTCTGTGTGCCTGCAATAGCACTAATCTGATTGTAAAACTGTTAGGCTAAAACAACCTGGCTAAAACAACCTGCCCCACTGGCCACCATGAGAGATGTTCATAACAGTACTAGAGCATTTCCCGGACCATATAACATGCTGCATGTGCAGGGTGCCGACCAGGGACTTCAGGAATGATCCATTTTGCGACACGAAAGAATGACAAATGAGTCTTTGTGTTAACAATGGATGAGAATTATTACAGTAAACAGCTCACTTTGTATCAAAGGGAGCGAGGTAAAGAATAACGGGATTACAGACTATGAGGGGAGTTCATGTAAGGCAGTAAAAGTGGTGCTGATGGAGGGATGAACAATGAAGAAAGCTCGCCCGTGATGGGGAGTAGTGACCGAGCATGAATGAGGGTGCAGTGTGTCTTAGCAGCCAGCCTATGGTGGCATAGCGGTCAGGAGGCCTGCTGCTTTAATGGTCCATAAATCTGTGTGGACTGGCTGGTCTGATGCCGCCCCAGTGAGACCCTCTCATGCGGAAAATGAATCAGACCATTTTTACGGAGCGCAAGTGTGGAAGCTCTCACCCTCCCCTGCTGCCAGCGAGCCGATAAGAGCTCCTGCACACGCACGGCACTCCATTTCAGCAGGTCTGGAGCTCATAAAACTCTCTATTAGTGACAACCCTTGTTTGTATGCTGCTCTTCATTTAATGCTCTTGCTTTTGTTGTTCTCTCTCTCTCTCTATCGCTCTGTTTTTCTTTTTTCCTTTTTTTCCTCTCATTACACCTAGCTTTGGTTTCTGGAGTGGGAACACAGATGCTGACGCTTTGGTAGAGAGGCAATAAAGAGGTAAAAACTGTACAGATAAACCAAATTCCAGAGGAAACCCGAGGTGTACTCTAGATTCAAAATAATCTCACTCTCTTTCCCCCCGTCTCACACACGCATGCGTGCACACATGCAGTGAATTATAAATTTTGCATATTCGTCAGAAACATGACAGGTACTGCATTTCTACCTCTCCTGCTTGCTGACGTGCACACACACATACACACATTTTAAGACCAATAGATGCTGTTGTGTAATGACAAGAAAAATGCATTCTGGATTTTATCATGACATTTGGGACTTCGATGTTATCTAAAATATTAAAAGTATGCCTTATTTGTCAGAGTTTATCCATTATTTTCTCTGGTTAGTTCCGTGTTCTATATCCTGAACAGGTGAGGACATTATAGAGTGAACTACATAAATTCTCTGTCCCACTGCTTTCGGAGGATTCAGATGTTGGAGCAATCACCTGCAGTTGTTATGGGACAGAGAACGACAGACAACCGGCACCCTGAGCTAATTAGTTTGAACCTCCTTTGAAATGCGAAGTGGAAGAGTCACCAAGAGAGTTGTGACGTAGATTGAAGAGTTCACACACATGCACAGATATGCACGTGGAAACAACGCGGGTGCACGTACAGGCGCGTGCACTGAGGCTCTATGTGGCATTTCATTTCCCTAGATAAGCACAGTCTGCTTAAACAGGTAGTATTTGCATTCTCTCCGGGACGAGAAAGCAACCTCAACTGTCTGTGGAGCTGCCAGAGGCCACCTGCTGTGTGCAGACATGCACTAAAAGTCCAGACTTAATTGTTCTAGGAGGAGCAACGTACTGTTGTTTCAAGAGAGTGCAAAAAAACAAGCGCTATAGATTTTTACTTTTAAGCATTCTTTAACAAATGTGCAGAAGATAAGTGCATGTCTTTGCAGTTAAAATGGTGTAAATGCTATTTGTACTCACCCTCTAACTGACAGTGGACCAACCAGGCGTGGTCAACTTGTTACAAAGGCAACACTTTCTTTGTTCTCCAGGTTTTGTTTTCCCTGGAGGTTCTCCCAGCTCTTGCCTGCAGTTATCCTCAACTGAAGAGTGTGTTTGCCTACAGAAGCCTTTGTTTGACAAGCCTTTCTGCTAACCGGGTCTTATGAATTGTGTCAGCAGTGTGCTGATTGTCTGTTATCTGTCAACTGATAAGTGCCTCCTTTAATGCACGGGCAATAAAATGCTCGACATGCTGGGCAGAGGAATGATCTCTTCAACAGTCAAACAAATATCCTGTAATTCTGTATTGATTCAGTCTATTTGTTCAGGTTAGATTGGGCTAACCCTTGTATAAACAGGCCCAAGTGTCATTTTCCTTCACTGGAGGATTAAGCATGCCAGCATGAAGGACAGTACGTTGAATTGTAGAAGGCCTTAATGAAAAAAACACAGTGTTTAATTAGACAAGTGTGTGACCAGCTGCTTAGCAAAATGATTTTATCAGATTTTTTACGAGTCCATTTTAATTATCAGTGATAAGTAAACAAAGAGGTAAACAATTCCCCTCTCGTGAAGACAAGACTGCCATTCACTTAGCAACAGACATAACCAAAAGGTCTGCTTTTAATCATTTCAAAGGGCCAAAGCAGGGGCGTAGCAGGTAATCTTGCAACCCCCCTGCAAGACATAACACTGCCCCCATTTATATGCGACCACACTTGTTCTGAGTCTCCACCACACCCACAAAACTTGTTAAATACATTACATTATAAATGGGAGTAAAAGATCACCCGGCTGTGTGGCTGCAGTAACCATAGCATAAAAGAATGATGGTCACATGGTTACAGTCTCTGAAAAGGTCCCACAGTGGTCAGATAAAGCCAATCACCCATTTGATCTAAAGAGTGATCACGGCGGGTGATTTGGTCGACTCATTTTTAAGATTGCGAAGAGTTGTGAGCAATTAAAGCACTTCACCAAACTTGACCGTAACAAATGAAGGAAAACATTCAATTGTTTGTATATAACTGTTTACTTGTCACCAAGCACACAGTACTGAACTTTGCTCTTTTTTATGCCACTGCTTTCAGTCAGCGCTGTTCTTCTGTCTCTTTATTAACCAATCCATGCTATCTCTTTGCACTTTTAAGCACACTAAAACAGCATGACTCCCATATAAAGGCCTTCAAATGGCTCTGCTATACGACACACCACATACAGAGGCAATTGAATTAACCCATTGATCCCTGGCTGTTCTATTGCCAAGCTAAATTTTGTTATTCAACCTTAATGACTGCTCCTTGCAGGCAAATGAACACTTGCAGTCAATTAACGGGTGAAGCAGGAGGAGGATAAAGGAAAGATGACCCACTCTGACATGTACCTAGAGTTTAAGATGCTCCATCGGCGACGCGCAGTTGTGGCATCTGCAGAAACATTTGACTGGTGACTTCACTGTAAACAACTACACAACACCAAAAGCTTTGTCCTTTGACACTCCCTTATCTTTTCACAGCATCTGGTCCTCCCCGCCTTTTCTTGGTCACAAGCGCACTTTATCTTGTGGGACAATAGTCGTCTTGTGCCCAGCAGTGTAGTCTGGCACTACCAGCTCCGGAGTGGGCTATGACACGTATGAGGGATTGCTAATGTTCCTCCAGCAGTGTGAATAAGCATGTGTTGTGTTTTTCCTCGTATATACAGTGTACGATAATCAGTCTGCCAGCTGCTTGGTAATTAATATAAATTATACACAGCTTATACAAATTTCACGTAGCCTTACTGTTTAAAATGATCATACCCAGATGAAAAATGCGCACTCGTAAATACACAATCTGACAGGTGCAGCTGGGATCTGATTCCCAGCCATGGGTACATGTACACAGGAGAAGTAGGGGGTACTTCTACAGTTGCCAGGGGGTAAATAGAAAGATTGTGAAATAGCTCAACTGATTCAAATAGAATTTACAAGTTGATTGTAAGCTGTGACATCTGAACCAACACCATCCACCATCCATAAAGTCATGGATAAATGGTAGACACATAGCCTCAGTCTTGCAAGTAGTACAAATGCAAACATAACCAAACTAACCTGAATATCAACAGTTAAAATGAATATTTGTAAAAATAAATAAATAAATAAATAAATAAATAAATAAATAAATAATATTATCATTTCATATATATATATATATACACATTATTAGTATATATATATTATATACACATTATATATATATATATATATATATATATATATATATATATATATATATATATATATATATATATATATATATATATATATATATATAATATATATATATATATATATATATATATATATACATATACACATATTAGTTATATAATATCTAATTTGGAGTAAATTCAGATGAACACATTTGCAACATGCCATGTCAATGAAGGGGGACTTGAGTTCATCTATCAGGACTGCGGGGGTACATCTGCCAGAAAAGGTTGGGAACCATTGCTTGGTATGACACCAGTGCAGACCTCCCAGTGTTGCATGTAAAGCGAGTGTGACCCGGTGCCCGAGGGCCAGCGTATACCCGGCCTGGGTTTCATGGGAGCCTGGTTGCGAGGCTGCGAGCGGGCACACGGCTGTAGTGTGGAGAAAGTGGCGCAGTGCCTCTCTGTGCCTGGCTGAGCAGTGGGTAATGAAGCGTGGCAGAGGAGAGAGGAAAGGAGTGTGTCTGCAGGGTAGGCATGGCCCTCTTGTTCCTATGCAACCAGGGCGGATGGCTAGGTGATGCAGGACCGCCTCCATTCTGCTTACTTGTCACGCTGCTGCCACCCTTTCTTTCCCCTCTCTCTGGTTAGTTGTCCTTTTCTCCCTGGTTCCCCCATCCCTCCCAACATTTACACGTGATGCTGTTAAACATCCTGCCCCAGTTCCCCAAGGACAATATGCAAAATGTCCAGGTCTAATAAACCAACATTAATTATTAAGGCAAATGACAAGAAATTGAGCACATTCTGGTGTGTAGTCTCAAAAATAAACCATTTAATAATTACCACACTGATGTATTCATATCTAGCATTTTTGAATTATTATCTATTTAGATGAGACCATTGTTTTCTCAATTGATTTCTCCTCCTTCCTGTCTGTGAGACAGTTGGCTGCTCTTGCCCTTTCAGCCAGAGGTCTAGTGAGAGCAGATGTGCTGTTGTTTCAGAGGTGGTGTCTTGACTGATACACTTTCCAAGGGCCTCACCTCACCCCACACTCGCCTATTTTTGGTGCACTTTTTGATTTACACATGGATGGATACATTTTACAAACATGGCAGTCATTAAAAAACAAGGTCAATGACTCGACAGAGATAAAAATAAATAAATAAATAAATAGAGGAGGTGTGGCTGGAAAAAACCCTGCTCTGTTTACATCAGACATGTTGGGTTTGTGTGTTTGTGTGGGTGGGTGTATCATTTCAGAACTTCCCCATACAAAGATTGACCAAACCATTGCCATTAATTGTTTAGAAGCTAAATAGCAGCATTAGAGAAACACGAGACAGCCTATGATTATCCTCAATGAATGATTTTCATCCCAGAGAGTGCATTACACTACTACAAAGACCAACTCTTAACATGTTATCATCTATTGTGCAGGTCCACACATTTCCTGTGGGCAACAAGTGTGGATCTATTCTTAGCTGATGGCCTGGGCTTCAGTACTTTCTGCTTCTGCTCCTCATAGGTTGGACAGGAGAAGGTGTGATTCAGTCCTGCCAGGTCCGACTGTGTCAGCGTAGCCCGCGTCCAGCTGTAGAGACGGTGGGGCCCATCGACCATCTGTCCCCGACCAGCAGATTCGAGGCTCGGTCCCCAGAGCAGGGAGCGAGGGGGCGGGAGCGAGATGAGGTCGGATGGGGGAATCAGCTTTGTGTTGCCATAAAGCTGTCTTTCCTCTCTCCTAGCAACGGCCTCCCATTTCCTTGGTTTTTGGGCGGTGTGGTCCTGTTGGTCGGTGTGCACGGCCCCCTCACTCACTCTCTCTCTGTCCTATTTATGGTAATGAGCCATCTGCCCTCTCTGTAACAGCCGCCCAAATAGAGGAGAGGCTGGGAGGGTTGGGGTGGAAGGGGGGGTCTCTCTGACAGACAGGAGTCTGAGACAAAGACGCTTATCCTGTTGTGTCTGCCTCTGCCCCAGTGGATGCCTTCAGATATGGATAGGGCTTCAGCAAGAACGGAGACAATCCTGACAACATGTTCAGTGTTTACATGAGAGCATATGAAATAAAGGAGAGAGGTTATTTGAAGTACTTAGACATAGCCTGTGTGTGTGTGTGTGTGTGTGCATCTGATAGAGAGACAGAGTGCTACCACCTGCAGGTCAGTACATTAAGTTGTTCAACACAAAGAACATTTGTAATAACAGTGCAAGGGTGACCCCTCCCCAGTCGCACACACGCGCGCAGGTTTGACTCCTGAGATGGATATTACACAACCCAACCATTATTCAGAGCTGCTTTATGGATGCGCCTCTGTGACTTTGTGACACAGGAGAGTGGTGGGCACACCAGCCAATACAGAGCCACCCAGCATTCAATAGACCTCTGTTGCCACTGGATACTAGATTGGTTACCAAGCCAACACATGTGCCTCACTGTCATATATCCAGCAGATTAGTGTCAAAAACAAAAGAGAGACAGTAAAGCTCTCCATGTTCCAGGCTGCGGTGAAGTGGTGCGTTTCTGTGCATTTCTCCGAGTGGTCCGGTGATTCAGTATGAAAAACGGAAGTAGAAAAGATAGAAAAGACGCACCTAACTGGAGATTATGTAAGACGGGGCGAAAAATGTTCCTTCTGGCCATGGCAACGCTGAGTCCAACTGTTTCATCTTCAGAGGACAACAGCTAGTGCATCATGAGCACAAGAGCAATTTGGTTTGTCCTTTACAACACAGCTGACGAAAGTAGTCCATTCAGAAAAAAAAAGTGATCAGCTTGAATCTGCTTAAATGTTTCATAAGCGCTTAACTTAACTGCATATTTAGGAATAAAAGACACCAGATAAAAACCACACATTGGTCTCCAGTGTTGACAAAGGGATTTTGTATGACACAATGTCCAACACGAGACTCCCAGTTGACTCCTTTCATGAGGTCAATCACCATTAACCCCATCAGACAGACAGACAAACAGACCAACTCGCAGATGGGTCAATGGCCACAGAGAAACAAATCACAGATGGTCCCGCTGATAGGCCTGGAGTCGACTGTAGGCATAAAACAAAACATTATGAAAGCAAACAGATGCATAAACAGAAAATACAAACGCCATAAATGTGAATGAAAAGGAAGAATTCACCAGTTGTGAGGAGGCCGCCATCTAAAGGCAGTGGCAGGGTAGTTTTTGCAGCTCAGTGTGACTCATTTTCTGTAGGTAGTTAATTAGTCAGTGGAACAGTGTTCATTTAGACCAGCCAAAAAATATGCTAATTAATTACCATGTTGTCACCACAGGCACATATTGATACCCTACAAGCAAATATTTACATAATCACAATGTAGAGCAGTGGGGAAGAAAAAGACTTCAGTCATTGAAAGCTTTCAGTCAATCATACAGGAGATCATTCTTCAAAGCACATTGCAATTTGACGCCATTAGTATGACAAACAACATTGTTGTCATGGCAGCAACCTGGGGCAATGGGTCTGGAAAGAAATGATGGTTTACAGCGACTGTCAGGAGAGAGAGCTCAGTATGTATGTGGGAAAACAAATCACATTTTAGCATCAGCGTGGGGGTGCAGTGGGGCGGGCAACCTCAGCAAGTTGAAGCATCATTTAGACAATAGAGACAAAAAGACACAGACCACAGAGGTGAAGTATCATGTGATGCTCATCTCACATGCAGCATGGGGTGAACATTCAGAGGTAGAGACGAGGAGACATCTAGTGGAGAACCAGGCTGCTGTGCAAGACAGTATCAGTCGTCTCTTCAATTAATAAACTAAGGAGACTGACTTTTAACCCAAACTAATGGACAAAAATAAAAAGATCATTTAAAAACTCATCATATTTTGGATGTATACGTTGTTGTTGTTTTGGGGTGGGGTTATGTTTTTCTTTTTTCCCAGTCCACCTAAAATATAGTCCACATTTTTTATTTATTTTGACATGTTGCAGTAGGACAAGCACAGGTGTAATAATACAATAATTTCTCATGTGCTGTGTATGGTGTTTGGACTGGACTAAAATATATGTTAGCCTCTATACAGTGTGCTTGACCATGCTGAATAGCACCACCATCAGACAAAATACCAGATTTTCTAATTACAATACGTCAGGCCCCATTTCACCTGCACCCTGTTTATGAATTTCATTCTACATGTATAACCATTTGCTGGTAATACTACTATTTTCTTAGTAACACTCTTTTTAAACATAATGACAAATAAAGATTCTTGATTCTTAATTCTTTATACTGCAGCATTTGTTCAGTCAGATTACCTTGCTCACTAAGAAATCATTCACTTTATGACATGCAAGATGAGGTTGTGCCACATCACAGACACTATGAATATCACTTGAGGGAGGTAGATTTTTACACGTGGTTCCGTGACTTGTGAGACTATTGAGGTTTATTCCTCCTAAACTGAACAAACACTCTGTAAGTATGTTTTGTGATAATGTTTGAACAACTACATGAAGAAAGCAAGTAACGATTATTTGAATTTACCCATCATCATCAGACACCGCGAGACATAGAGACTTCTCCTTTATTTAGTGTGGATCATTATTGTTGTATAATGCTGTTTTAAATTATTAACTTTATTTTCATTGAAGGGCCATTAAAATGGCCCACAAGCCAGAATTATTACCAACATGATAAGTAGAGTTATGTAAGCTGGTGTTCAGCCGTTTACAGCCTTTCCAGGGATAATAATGGATTCCACCCTGTGTTAATATTTGCAACAGAATGCAACATTATGATTTTGTGTCCTTGGCACTGTGGTGTTTGAATAGCTATATAACAGTTGTGAAGCAGAGCAGAAAATAGCATTATCTTTTTACTGATCTGACATAAAATGATCAATTGCACATTTTCTAGTCGCTTATTCAGGTCAGACTGATACTCCTAAAAGGTCTCCTCTCAGTCTCTCAGTCACTCAGTCACGGTTGTGCCAGAAGCAACTCCAAGCATGAGTGGTCATCCTATGAAAGAGCCCAAACGACTCAGTGTATGAATGAACAGTTGTGTCCTAAAAAATACTAAGTTCAAAACACAGACTCCACAACATGTAGAAGATCATCATCATTCATCTTGGCCACTCATTCTTAGTCACTATGTGAGTAAGAGCTTTGCTTCGGGGCCCTCTATTCATGCATTGTTTTATACAAAGTCTGTATGGTAATAATTATGAGACACTTTATTGATCCCTAATAAAGAAATTATCTCCTTACTGGGAATGCTTTTCTAACAACTGCCAAAAGCATCTTTTTAAACCACTAGGGGGGCAATCTGTCTTTACATACCAATCCCTATTCTGAGTTTACTTATTATTTCAGATTATGCTATATAAATTAGAAATCACACTCAGGTCTGAACGACAGAAATCAGTTCAAAATAATTTAAAAGACACTTATATTTGACATCACAGGTGGCCAAATGTTTCATAAGGGGACAAAGTGTGTGTGTGTGTGTGTGCGTGTGTGTGTGTGTGTGTGTCATAAACAACAATAATAATGACTTGATAGCAGCCTACATGCCCTCCATAATCACCATAACCATAATCAGCTTTATTGCCCAGGTATATGTGCACATACAAGGAATATCTCAAAAAATAAAAATAAAATAAAAAAAACAACAGTAACAAACAATCCAGCTATAAAACACGTACTCAGGCTCAGTGTGTAAATGTAAATGTACTGTACATAGATAAAATATTATCTATCTGTATATTCTATTTTCACATTCAATTTATTTGTTTCTGTCTTATTTATTTACTATATTATATTCTTGAACCTTTAGTTATTTTTACTTTTGTGGTTTGCTTTCAAGTATTTTTAAGCATTGTTAGAAGAAGCCTGTGAAGAAATTCACTGCCAGCAACTGCCAGCAAGTGTTGTGCACAAATAAAAGCACCGGACCTTGCACACAGTGTTGAATGCATCCTGTGCGCTCTCCACCTGTGAAAGTGTTGTCCTCAGCTGCAGAGTGTAAACCGGAGGTGGGCTGCAGCTGAGAGGAGCAGCAGATCATCCCGTGGTTCAATGGTTGAGCTCTGGAGAGTGAAAGCGAGTCCCTGTTGAGGAGCGGGGAGGGAGACGTGACGGTGCTCCCATGTGATGTGACCGAGGCCTGATGTCTGCTATGGCTCCTCCTGCTTCAGCTGGACGGGGCAAGACGTAAGAGCAGTTGCAGGGGGGGAAAACAGCAACAACACCCAGCGATCCGCTTTTCCAGGAGCCGCGGGCCGAAGATGGCAGATCGTGCAGCGCTGAAGGAGAAAAACACATAAGACGATGTGCTTGGAGCTGCTGCTGCTGCTGCTGCTGTGAAGGCTTCCGACAGGTTTTCCTCAAGATTAACAACAACCCCAAATGAACTCCGTCAGAGCAAGCAACGTTAGCAGAAGACCCAGGCGAGTGTCGAGGCCGCGCCCGGTGCAGCCGGAGAGGAACCCCCCGGAAAGAGGTACTGTTTAGCCGGGCTAGCGTTAGCATCACGGGGCGGCTGGCTCCCATGGTTGAGCTGTTTTATATGACTGGCCGGGCTTTATGTGCCGTTTGTGTTTCACATGGAGCTCGTACATTAGTGCGGCTTTGCCGGTTGTGGTAAAACAGTAAGGGGGAGCGGGGTAGCTACGGTCTCCACAGGTCGCAGTGCAGCCAGGAAACACCGAGGCTTTTGTGTTTGTAGCTAGCGTTCAGGCCGCGCTTTGTTTTGCTTGGTTTTCTGCCCCCGAATCGGCCTCTCTTGTGCCCCTCCAACCTGAAATGGCTGCCGAAATTCAGTTTAGTGTTTTTTGTCAGCTACCATTGCACGGCTGGTGAAAATGACAGGCGGCAGTGAGCGGGTTTTGTTGACTCACGGGTGACAAACGCAGAGTACACAAAGTGGTTTTGTCGTAGCTTGCTAACTGAAGCTATGCTGTGCTAGCTGTTATTAGCTTGTGTGGCTAGCTATCTGCGTCCTGGCGTTTCTTAATAAAAGTACCCGCTGCCATGTAAAAATATCAATGCGTCGGTGAAATATTTGTTATTAATGTCATACCAACACTGTTATAATTCAGTCACACAATATTCAGCCTCTATTCTGTTGTAACGCTGTGTTACGGTGTGCAGCGAATATTGGCTGCATTTTTCCAAAGTAAACATTAAGATAGTGATGCACTTTAATCATAGTTACCATGACTGAAAATCTACACATCCAGACAGTCTATCCACAATTAATTTATTCAGTTATGACCTGCCAGGATGCCTTATTTCTTCCTCCAGATGTCCACATCAATTGTCATTCAAAGATGACAAGAAATGAATAAATTATGGTGTGGTTGGCAACAGTGTCTTTGCCCAGTTTCACATCAGACAGTGTCTGTTTTCTGTGAAACTGATGTCCGCAGTCTGGCTTTCTGTGTATTTGTATTAGTCAGACAAGTAAGGGAGCTTTAACATGACAGAGAGGTGGCTCTCACTGGCTCAGTTTGTGACACAGATGGTGTTTGTAGTGGTTACTAGCCCCAGTAGCCGGGGAGAGTCATCCTTGCAACCAGAGCAACAAGCAGGGAGTTTGCATCTCCCATCTGGGGGTAGCTATCAACTCATCATGCCACGGTGGATACCCGTACAAATAGATGTCTGGTTCAGCTCAGACTTGATGCTATGGCTGTTTTTGTTGTTCTCTTGATTGAATCCCTTCTTGATAGGATCTGTAATCAATTCTTAGCATGCAGAGCAGGTAATGAACAGGCTTGTTGTTATGTTTTCCTGCCTTTGCCATGTAACTTGTGTGCTAAATACTGTTTAGGGAATTGACTCTGGTAAGCTGTTGCTACAATGCGTAGCTTATCACAGACAGATTTATGTATGGAAGCTCAAATCAAAGTCATCTAAACAATGAGTTGAAAGTTTAAATGTGTATCTGTTTTACGTCCAAAGATCTAAAACACTCACTCATGACATATCCAGCTGCTGATTCATTTCCTTAATAAGCATAATTAAAATGGTGCATCATGAATATGTTGCTGACAACACATCAAACATGCGTGTTTCTTTTATCATACAGTATTTTTCTTTGGTTAAATTTATAGCCTTGTAAGTAAAGCATCTTTTTCCTTTCTGCTATTTGCAGATGAGGACGTTCCTGCAGATATGGTCGCAGAAGAATCCGGTCCAGGAGCTCAGAATAGTCCCTACCAACTTAGAAGAAAGTCTCTACCCAAGAGAACAGTGTGTCCGACAAAGACAAACATGGAGGTACGTTTACCAGGAATCCTAAGATGACAGATTTCATTGTCATGACATGCAATAATAAAAGTTTGAATGTCTCCTCTGACTTTTATTTTTATCTACAGGGTGCTTCCACTTCAACCACAGAAAACTTTGGACACCGACCTAAGCGCCCCAGAGTTTCAGGAAAGTGTCAAGATCTACCAGGTAATTGAGAACACACCGAATGTGTATCCTCCTCAAAGGTGCATTCATCAGTGTGATGGGTAATTGGGGTTTTAATTTGATTAGTGTTTACGGATGAATTACTTTTCCTTAACTACAATGAGAGCAGTGTGGGGACTCATCAAATAGTGAATTTTGGCAAAAGGTACAGTGTTACTTTGTGTGGCAGGTGTGCATCATACAGAGTTCTGCATTGCTGTTTACAAAGTCTGTTATGAATACATGTATTTCTTTGTCTAAAAAATAATAGCAAATAGTAAAATTTTAAGTTTCACTTTCACAATTAGCTGTCTAGCCTTAACTTTCATTTAATGTGAAGTCTTGGGATGGCAACCTTGGAAAAGTAGTTGTACAATGGTATCAAACTCTAGTAAAGAGTTCAGATCATCTCTTTAAAAGCCTCCTTGGTACAGATGTGAAGTTGCACCATGAGTTTCACAAAGTGGAAATTTATAGAGTCTGTTATTTGTGGCATTTGGAGCCGTTCTCATACGGTGCTGCTTTAGCCAATGCATTTAAAATAGATGTTTGCCCCGTTAGATGGCATTTGGTTCATGGCTTTGTGGTGTCGAAGTAAACGGTCACACTGCTTCATGTTGTGCTCCCAGTAGCTCCACATGATCTGTTTAAAAACTGAAGAGTTGCTTTCAAATAGCAAATGTGACATTTGCCTTCAGGATTCATCTTCACTTATTTTAAGGTTTGACACAAAAATCCACACCAGCATCAGCTTTTTGTTTGTGTATGAGAGAGCGATCACACCATCCCATAAATGATTGTGATTAATAATTCACCAGACAGGCAGAGCCAATATCTGATTAAATCAGATAAATGGAAGTGGTTTCTCTGAAGGTTTTTGATAGTTTTCTGTCAGTCAGTGTGTATATATAGCTATTGTCATCCTAATTTTCCCAGATACTGCATCATTTGCAGTGTAACTATGTTCATTATGAAGAGTGGGGAAACTACAAATAATTCAGCTTTAACATCTTGCAATTTGAACATGATTGATCTGCTAGTCTAGCAGCAAAGCACTCATTCTGGGTCTCAACAGGTGTACAGTTAAAGTAATATGGAAATAAATAGTGCTTTCTAAGTGGATAGAGGTTAAATAAATTTAGTATTTTTTAAATGGTTCAAAGGTGTGCGAAGAAATCAGGTGCTGTTGTGACTTGAGACATATTTGATATTTGTTCCTCACATGCTCTTGCTATAAATATGCACGTACGGCTGCCATTGTCTAACCCCACCCTGTCTTTTTCAAAGTATCTTATTCTAACTCTAATTCATCCTCCTCCCAGCAGCTCCAGCAGAGCAGTATTTGCAGGAGAAGCTTCCAGACGAGGTGGTGCTAAAGATCTTCTCGTACCTGTTGGAGCAGGACTTGTGCCGCGCAGCATGTGTGTGCAAGCGCTTCAGTGAGCTGGCCAATGACCCCATCCTCTGGTGAGCCTCGCTGGTGTTGGGAACATTTCCTCTTGACCAGTGCCCTGCATTACTTGTTGTGCACCTTTATGTGGGTTTAATAAATGCTTTAAGGGCTGATTTAATTAGCATCTTATTAATCAACATTTTAATCAATTGTTCTCATGGTAGTTACAGTATCTGTTGTATAGCTTTAATTTCCCTTTGATTGGTTTGTGCATCTGATTTGAAATGGTTACACAAATTTGAAAGCTGAATTAAATGTGAAGAACGAAGTATGCTTTTGGTCCACTGTGATCAGAAACAGAATGTTCAATGAAAAACATATTTTAAATTGTCCGTAGTTTTGCTGAATTCATTTTTGACTGAATTGTTGTCTTCTGTCTTGCGCAATTGTTTCTTTTATTTTATTGGAGTTTGCCATACAAGAGATTCATTATTGTAAATTAAAATTAAATTCTTACACGAACAAGAGGAGAATGGTGTTGACCCATTTTTTTTGTGCTTTTGTGTTTCAGGAAGAGGCTGTACATGGAAGTTTTTGAATATACACGACCCATGATGCACCCCGAGGCAGGGAAATTCTACCAGATAAATCCAGAAGAGTATGAGCAGCCAAACCCGTGGAAAGAAAGTTTCCAGCAGCTGGTATGGAACCTCCCATGAGCTTTTTGACTCAATCCTGATCTTATGAAACTGTTGCATGAAGTCTGGCCTATTATACTTTTGCCCTTTTCCCCATGAACAAAATATTTTGCAATCTGATTTCATATTTTATTATGAAGCAAATGAGACATGCAGCTGTTCGAACACTGCACTATTCTCTATGGTTATGATTTGCTAGTTGTTTTCACATAAGGTATTCAAAAGGGAAACAGGGGCCATGAAAACAATGCCATAATTTGAAAACCCATCAAACGAAAACTTTTCTAAAGTGCTCTAAAGCATACTGGGGTGAAAACGTATTAGAAAGTTGAGGTATGTGGGTGATATTATTAAGCATAAGCTGCTTCTACATAGAGAGAATTAAGCTACAGTATTTGATCAACTTTAAAGTGTTGTGTTGAGAAATAAATGAGATCCTCTCTGCCATCTTTTAATATTAACATCGATATTCTGTTGCCAAAAGTTGCTTCTCCGCGACTTTAAATCCCCCTGTGTGCAGACAGTTAATGTCATGTGAAAGGGCAACACCACAGGCCATAATGGTGACATTCAGTATGCGGGGCGGAGGACAAACTATGTGTTTAAATTGTATTCCTTTGCGATAATATTGACCTTTTTAGGATTGTTTTCCCTGGACAGCAGTGTCTCAGGAAGTTTTGTAGTGACAGGGTTTTTTCTTCCATCTTGTTCAAAATGCAGTGTCTCTGTTGTCTCAATTGGTCCATTGTGAATTATCCTGTCCTTTTGTGTATGTCCGGTAAATAATCTTATGAATATTTCCTTTTTTTAACAGTATAAAGGAGCACACGTTAAGCCGGGCTTTGCAGAACACTTCTACAGTAATCCTGCCAGATACAAAGGGAGAGATAACATGTTTGTAAGTGAACCGTTTCCAAGCATTTTTTTTTCTCCCATTGCAATGCTCCAGTCACTCACCTGAGCTGTGATGTTTTTCTCAGTACTATGACACCATTGAGGATGCTCTTGGAGGGGGTCAGGAGCCTCACTTTGACGGCTTGATATTCGTCCACTCTGGTATTTACACAGATGAATGGATCTACATCGAGTCGCCCATCACAATGATCGGAGCTGGTATGCACGCCTGCAGTCACAGTTACAGTTTCATTGAGCATTTTTTTAGCCGTGTCTCTAATTGAAACTTTTCTGATAATGTTGTAGCTCCTGGAAAAGTAGCAGAGAAAGTCATCATTGAGAATACCAGAGACTCCACATTTGTATTTATGGAAGGTTCAGAAGACGCTTATGTGGGATACATGACCATTCGGGTGAGATGACCTTTTTCTTTCTGTGAGCTTACGTAGGCCACATGTACGCTACATCCTTCTGTCAGGCATTGTTAGCCTTAGTTACTCTTACCACAGCTGCTGATAATTGTTTTTGTCTCTGCTGCAGTTCAACCCCGATGATAAATCCGCCCAGCACCACAATGCACACCACTGCTTGGAGATTACAGTCAACTGCAGCCCCATCATCGACCACTGCATCATACGCAGCACATGCACGGGTAAATCTGCTGCTCTCTTCACTGCTCCACAAGATAAACCTGAGGGGCTGGGAGATGATTAATGGGATAGAATACCTGTAACAAATGGCTGCATGTACACTGTCCTCCATTATAACTGGTCATGAGACAAAAAGTTCAGGGATCTCTGCTCTACTTTATGTTGGCACGTTTGAGCTGAAATGAAGTTTTTCCTGCTACTGCATGGATATTGGTGCACTAATAAATCTCCATCTTGCTTGTTTCAGTGGGATCAGCTGTCTGTGTCAGTGGCCAGGGTGCTTGTCCTACAATCAAGCACTGCAACATTAGTGACTGTGAAAATGTTGGTCTTTACATCACTGACCACGCACAGGTAACACACACCTTCCACACACATTCAAGTATTACATTAATGCTTGAAGGCAAACACCAACATCATTGTACATTGTACCTCTCAGCTCCACTGTAGCTAATTGAACAACAGCAGCAGCAGCAGCAGAGCCCATCTTTGTTAATACACTCTCCAGGCTGGTTTCATGAACAGTAAACAAATGTAAGGTTTAAATAATTGTATGATAAACCAACTGTTTAAAAAAGTGTTTAAAACTTTTAATTTATTCAGCATTGTTTATTGTTCAGGGAATATACGAAGACAATGAGATCTCGAACAATGCTCTGGCTGGGATCTGGGTGAAAAACCATGGCAACCCCATCATCAGACGTAATCACATCCACCACGGCAGAGACGTGGGTGTTTTTACATTTGATCACGGCATGGTAAGTTACAACTTCCTGGTGTTTGGTTTGTTGTTCCTCTTCCAGTCTGTCGTTGACTGTTTGACTGACAGGTGCAGTAAATTTCGTAAATGTTATAGCAAGAAGTGACTGTGCCTCAGTGCAGTTAGGAGTGCTGTGGAGTAAAGAGTTACTAACACAGGGCTGTTATTTCCTCTCATGGTTGCTGCTCACGGACTGAAGGGTAATTTGATAAGACACACAGTAACTATGTGTTTCTGTGTTCATCTCCAGGGCTACTTTGAGAGCTGTAACATCCATAGGAACCGTATAGCCGGCTTTGAGGTGAAGGCGTATGCCAATCCAACAGTGGTCCGTTGTGAGATCCACCACGGTCAGACGGGAGGCATCTACGTGCACGAAAAGGGCCGTGGCCAGTTCATTGAAAACAAGATCTATGCAAATAACTTTGCCGGGGTGTGGATCACCTCTAACAGTGACCCCACAATAAGGTCAGTGAAGCCTGGCTGTCAAAGGTCAAATACTAATTTGAAATAATTGTTTAAATGGTTTGAAAATAAAATGTGCCCCTAAAATGTGGTGTTTTGTCCAAATATAGGGGCAATGCCATTTTTAATGGCAACCAAGGTGGTGTTTATATTTTTGGCGATGGCCGAGGCCTCATCGAAGGAAACGACATCTATGGTAATGCCCTGGCAGGAATCCAGATCAGGACGAACAGCTGCCCTATTGTCAGACACAACAAGATCCACGACGGCCAGCATGGCGGCATATATGTGGTAAATATTTATTTTATCATTAATAATAGTTTTCTGTCTCTGAATGTTTTTACTTCCTCCCTCTCCTGCTGTAATTTGGAAACACAGCAGTGACGTTTGTTGGTTTTGTTTCACACAGCATGAAAAAGGACAAGGCGTCATCGAAGAGAACGAGGTGTACAGCAACACGCTGGCAGGAGTGTGGGTGACAACGGGCAGTACGCCAGTGCTGAGGAGGAACAGGATACACAGCGGGAAGCAGGTAAGATCACAAGTTTAATGATGACAAGTAAATGTAAAGGAATAAACTCACAACTCCCATACACCCTGATGAAATACTGTTGTCATGTCAATACATACTGTTCTGTAATTTAAAAGAATCCGTTATTATCTCCTATAGGTTGCTCTGTCACAACAAATTCATTAAGTGCCTTTTGATACCATGAAAAAATGAGACCTGATGTATTTTTACATTCAAACAGGTTGGGGTCTACTTCTATGACAATGGCCATGGCGTGCTGGAGGACAATGACATCTACAATCACATGTACTCTGGAGTTCAAATTAGGTTTGTGGAAAATGATAATATTGGAAATATTCATCTTAATGCTTTAATGAAAATGACTCAAAATCTCATTGTGTTTTGTGAAAGTCTGGATTAATCAGTTGTAGGTAAAGTCAGACCTCAGTTGTCCTGATGGTAAAGGGTTTAGGTTGGGAAGGAGGAAAAAGAGGCATTCAACATCAGTGATGCGGTGGCTCAAATGTTCCTTGTTTGTCCTCCGTTTGACAGGACTGGTAGCAATCCCAAGATAAGACGGAACAAAATCTGGGGAGGCCAGAATGGAGGCATTTTGGTCTACAACTCAGGTGAGAAACAGAGGTTGTTTCCGGTTGAATCACTTTGTTTGACACCTGACAGACAGTCTGTATCTTCCGTGGGCTCTGCTAACAAAACGTTTTGACAGTACATCACTTCCTAACAGTGAAACGCAACTGTGTGTTTTTCAGGCTTAGGCTTTATCGAGGACAATGAGATCTTTGACAATGCTATGGCAGGAGTGTGGATCAAGACAGACAGCAACCCCACTCTGCGGAGGAATAAGATCCACGACGGGAGAGACGGCGGCATCTGTATATTCAACGGAGGGAGAGGTAACTGATGATATGGGGGAAGACCTCTTTGTGAACAGTTGTTTATTGACCGGTGTAATTCTCACAGATCGTTTAGGCACAGTTTTATATTTGTGTCAGTGGTTTGTGGGATTGACTGTGTGCTTTCTGTCTTCAGGTTTGTTAGAGGAAAACGACATCTTCAGAAATGCTCAGGCAGGAGTCCTCATTAGCACCAACAGCCACCCCGTGCTGCGGAAAAATAGGATATTTGACGGCTTCGCTGCAGGTGGGTAACACCTGCACACAGGCTGCAATCTGTCATTTTGTCATCCCTACAAATACATCTGTAAACAAACAGCTCTTAATGAGGCCCTGCTAACAGAAACTAGGAGCTCTGTCATATTAACTCGGGTTTTTTTTCCCCAATAGGTATTGAGATCACCAATCATGCTACAGCGACTCTAGAGGGCAATCAGATCTTCAACAATCGCTTTGGGGGATTGTTTCTTGCATCTGGTGTCAATGTTACGATGAAAGGTAAACTCTCATGCTTAAAGATTTCACACGTTTTCCTCACAAACGATGAAGATCTAAAACAAAATGACTCGTACTTTTTCTGCTTTCTTTCCTCCAGACAATAAAATCATGAACAATCAAGATGCCATTGAAAAGGCTGTGAGCAGAGGTCAGTGCCTGTACAAGATTTCAAGTTACACCAGCTACCCAATGCACGATTTTTACAGGTAATTTATGTCTATACGCACCATCAAGGTGACTAGAATTATTCTTAACTGTCCCCGTGTGTTTTGTGGTCGCTGACAAAAATGCAACTTGGGTCCCCGCAGGTGTCACACCTGTAACACAACAGACCGCAACGCCATCTGTGTGAACTGCATCAAGAAGTGTCACCAAGGGCATGACGTGGAGTTGGAGTTCATCAGACACGATAGGTCGGTATCATTGACCCTTACTACCACTCATGACTGTGATTTTGGTGTAGAGAGAGGGGTCACAGTGCACCCTGGCACCAGTGTGTGTGATTGCTTAAATCTTAAGATAGGAAATATCTTTTGTTTCTTCTTTGTACTGTAACAGATGAACTAAAAATTATCCCTCCTCTCACTTCTCCGTCTGCAGATTCTTCTGTGACTGTGGTGCAGGGACGCTGTCAAATCCTTGCACGTTAGCTGGAGAGCCGACTCACGACACAGACACACTGTATGACTCGGCCCCTCCTATAGAGTCCAACACACTGCAGCACAACTGAGCTCTGTGCTTTGTGCTTTTGCGCTTCAGCAGTAGCGGACTTAAGACACTTTAAGATGTGCGGAAGAGGAGGAAATCCAAACTAAAATACAGATTCACTTTGACAGAGCATATACAGTGACTTTTTAAGAAAAAAAAAAAACAGAAAAAAAAGACCTGGACAAGAATATGCTATGGAGACATTTAGAAAAAAAAAAGTCTGACTATGGATGCCTCGCTTTTTCTTTTACTTCAATTATTTGACAAAAAAGAGAGAGACGACATCAGTGGGAGCAGAAGAGCAGCTGACTCAGGGTTTGTGGGCGCGTTGGTTTGGTCAAGTAAGTGAAACCAGTGAGACGGACAAAATGCCTCTAAGGCTCACCCGCTTTTTAAGAAGAGGAAGGAGACACCGCAGTCATGTACAGGCCCATCGTGGACAGACGCTCAGTCAACTTTTCTCACACAGAGGCCCCAAATCCAACAATGCTTCCATCACTGGGCAACCGACGTGCTCGTATGATATATGTACGGGAAAAATGACCTAGCACTTCAGCTTTTTTTTTTTTGTCCCAAGAGAACTGTTGAGATTTGATTTTAATGCTTTTTGTGTAGTTTTGTATTTTCATGCAAAAATCTTACTGTACTTGAATGTCTTTATTTTATTAAATGTGTTTAATTTTTTTTTTTGGTTATTATACCCTAGAATTGCTGTAATTATACGTGTCGCAGTATCTAACTTCTTTCTGTGAAAGAGATCAGAGAAAAGAGAGGAAAACACTAAACATTTTCTCCAGCAACGTTGACTCATTTTCATTTGCAATATAGAAAACTGATGATGAAAAATGTGCTTTCATGGGACTTGTAGCTATTTTTTTCCCCCTCGTTTGGAATAGCATCGTAAATGTTTCTTTGTAAGGGACCGGTTGTGATATATCAGCCTGTTTTACGTAATCTATGCATACTTTCTGTTTATTTTCTCTTCTTGTTGGTCCGTCACGCAAGACCAAACATACAGGATGGATGTGGGGCAGAACTGAACGTTTTTACTCAAGGCTGCAGTTGTATAACAATTTCACACAAATAAAAAACCCACATTGCTGGTTGGGGTCAAATCATTATAATGCATCAGTTAGGGACTGATCAAAGAGATTTGGATGGTTGTACCATCTGTGGTACATTGATTAAACAGTCATTAATCTAACAGTCAAGTACACGCCACACCCATTAACATAATCTATATGCATCCTGCCCTGTATTAGTCAGTCTTGTCCTAAGTTACAGACAAATGCTGCTTCTTGGCCTGTTAAGAGACAGTTTTTAGATGAATCTTCACTTTTCACTTTGATTAGGTCCAAGAGGAAGGAGAAAGAGGGAAAAAAATCCTTGTGAAAGCGCAGCTAATTTAGATGTTTTTTCCTTGTTTGCCAATGTTGCTGGAGAACTTTAAAGGCTTTTACTCTACTGAAGCTGAGACAAGTATCTATCTACAGCGCTATATGGTTTCATTGCCCCCCTCCCCTCCCCATTCATGTGTACTGGTGATTGTGGGTTCTCATACAGACTGAAATGTATGCATGTATCATAACATCTAGACTTAATATATTGTGAAGTATTCAATAACCGTTATGTAGGCGCTAGCGTGAATTAAAAGGGTTTAATTTCCTAGATGAAACATTGTCATTTTTTAAAAATAAACTTTATTAGATCATAACAGTAGTGTTTTTTCTAAGTGCTGATGATAAACCTCAGCGACAACAAAGGACTGTTTACAAACTACAGGGTGTTGAGCATCTGAACAAGTGAAGCAAAGTGTGTGTTGCCCAGTGTAGAATCTTCAGTGAACTGGCAGAGCTTCCTGCAAGAGGAGAGAAGAGGGAGAAAAAAAAAAAAATCAGAACCACTCTTTCATTTCTTTATGGATGTCAAAGAGGAGCAGTAGATAGAGAATATTTAAACTCCAGTACTCATACATACTTGAAGAGTCTGAGGCTGATGGTGCTCCTCTCAAACTCTCTCGCCTTCCTGTGTCCTGACTGGATGACCTCCTCGGGCAGGCTGGCGAGTCGAGCGGCGTTGAAGCCGTAACTCTTTGGACAAGCCCCGGAGATGAACTTGTAGAGGAACGTGATGGTCTCTTGACTTGGATCCTCACATTCATTCTCCACCATACACGCCTGAGAACGTGAAAAAAAGACAGACACACAATCAAACAAACCGTGCTTCACATTTGCACCCACAATGATGAAAGTAGGGATGCAGCTGTTTGCAGATGTGCTCACAGACTGCTGAATTTATTCTCTTAAATATCTTTTTAGTTAGAGCCTACTTTCATACACTCCTCCTTGTCCTGTACACACACAGTTCTGATGCTACACTGGGATGTTGTTTCAGCACTTTGCTCAACAGCTGTGGCTTCAACTGCAAGTGCGTACTTGCTACTTTGCAATGCAGTACCATCGCATTGTGTTGATTTGAGGAAATGATTTCAGCTTGTACGCGCAATTTATTACTTTCAGGGAGCAAATAACCAATTTGTTTGAAATAATTAAAAAGAATACCTCTGTATGAAACCAAGAAATAAGACTTCAAAGGCTTAATTTCCTGTAGTAAATATTTCACTATCAGAAAACAGGCTGTATGTAAATAATAACAGCTAAAAACTAAATACTGAACAGCAATGAGGCATTTAACATAAGAAACCAAGTTGTCTGCACAGGAATGTAACTGGCTTTGCTACTGTTTTACACAAGAGGTATAACAGACAAGATGCAATAGTCAAACACGCTCGGGAGGACATTCCCCCAGTTTCATACTCAGCGTCTTCTGCATTGCTGTACTCACCATGTGGCCCAGCCGCACAGCAGGGTTGTTGGCATAGTCCTCCACCAGGGAGTGGTAATGTGTAGAGAAGAGCGTGCGACAGCAGATCTTCTCAGCAAGCTCCTTCACAACTGCGCTGGCAATCGCTGTGCCGTCATATGTGGCCGTGCCCCTTCCTGCAAAACAGTTACACCCGAAAACACACCATCACAAGAGCAGAACAAGAGCGGAGGAGGCTGCCTGTGGTTCTGTCTGTTTGTATGAATAAAGCCTTGATAAGCAACAGAGATTTACCCAATTCATCCAGGAGCACGAGGGAGTGTTTGGTGGCGTGGTGCAGGATGCTTGCAGTCTCACTCAGCTCCACGAAGAAGGTACTCTCTCCTAAAGAAGACATGTCGGATAATACAAGCTCAGGCTGTAAAATGGAAGATTAAGACATCATCCCATGTGCATTACACTACAGGAGCTCATGAGGTTACCAGCCATGATTCGATCTGAGGCGCCGAGGCGAGTGAAGACCCTGTCGACCGGTGTGAAGCGCAGGCTCTCGGCAGGCACGTAGCAACCCATCTGAGCGAGGATGATCACAAGTCCACACTGCACCAAAAGAGCAGCACAGTATCTCAGTAAAGGCCAACAGGATGGAAAGATGGGCGTGTTTTGTGCTAATTCAGTTTGAGAAGTTTTATATGCATGGAGAGAAAAAGAAAATCTGTTAGATGAATATACATACATCTATAAATGACCCACCTGTCTCATCAAAGTAGACTTTCCGCCCATGTTCGGCCCTGTGACCAGGACACAAGAGGCTTGCTGCTCTTTCCCCTCGTCTTCCTCGCCGCTGCCAGGGCAGCCGATGTGTATGTCATTGGGGATGAAGTCGTCGCCGAAAAAGGTCTTCGTGACGCAAGGGTGGCGGGATCCAGCGAGGTCGAGGAAGGGTGCTACCTGGTCATCGCCCTCTGGGAGCACCACCTCCGGCCTGGCCATCGGTCCGTCGCCGCCCTGACTGTAAGCGTGACAAGGCCAGCAGCACATCTGAAAACAAATGACAATTCATTAGCTATAAAAGTAAAGAGGAATGAAGCACCCAACCACTCCATCCTTTAAAAAAGAAAAAAAAAAAAAAGATAATTGTCTAGCTGCTTTCTCAGTACTTTGAGAGAATTCTGCAGCTCAGCTCTGCTTAAAGATAAATAAATAAACCTGTGGTTGAGGGATGGCACAGTGGAAGAAAAACACATTATAAGCACATTATGTTACTCCACCAGAGATCAGTAATAAACTATGCAATTATCTCCCCCTCTGTCAGGAGCAAACTCCAGTACACCATTTCCATAACATTGAAAACAAACTAATTAGTGCCAAGTTTTAAATAGAGCAGTTACTCAATGACAGCAAGATTTTTAACAAGCACTCAGACTACTGCTGCAGTATCGTCATCTAATGCACATTATGGGGGCATATCGGTAACATCTGCAGGAAATGTAAACAGAGCAGACACCTGCAATGCGTACCCGTTGCTTCCCTCAGAAACATAAAAGGAAAGCACAGCGCTTTGTGTTGTCTACTGGTGGAATTTAAATATACTGTGTGACAAATTTGATTGATGTGTGTTGATTAACAGGAATAAAAAAGAAACAAAAAACGTGATTACCAAGTACTGCCATGCACTCCACAGCAGTCTTCCAGTCTCTGTAATTTTTGTCAAAGTTGTAGAAGAGCCTCCTCATGCAGTCTTTCAGGGCGGCGTCTCTTTTCTCCTCAAATCCCTGCAGCTCTGAGAACAGCCGCTCCGTCTCCTTTGTCACGTAGCGCTTCCAGCCTTTCTTTGTGGACTTCACCTCGTACTCCTCGGGAACATTCCTCTCCGAGACGCTGTCGGGCACCTCCATCTGGTAGCGGTTACGCCCGGTTCCCCAGTAGGACATGCTTTTACAGCCGAGCCTCTTCTTCTGCCGGTCCAGGTAATCCTGCAGCTCCCGTTCGCAGTTCTTGATTCCGGTCAGAGCCTGGTCGTACTCTGGGTCAAAGCCTGTTTTAGGGGTTATGACACCGGTAGTGCGGGCTTTCTGGTGGTCAAAGGCGGTCTCCCAGCGCCTGAGCTCAGCTGAGAGGTCGGGGAAGAGGCCATCCTTTTCGCTTTTAAGACTCACAACTTGACGGAGCAGCGCGGACCGAGATTCGGCCGAGACTGGATTGAGGATGGAAATGATCTCTTGCATAGTTTTGAAACCGTCCAGCGCAGACAGGAAGTCTGCTATCTTGCGCTTGCTGTAGGTGACCTCCTCGTAGAGAACCGCTCTGCCATCAGGGTGATCCTGGCCCTTCAGAGTGCCGATGCTGTGGATTTTACTCAGAAGACGCTCCAGATCTGGGAGCTTCTTCAGCAGGTCTGTAACCTCAGTGGCCTGTGCCTGAGCTCCCATCAGGTCCTCCACTGCATCCAGCCGGTCCCTGATGGACGTGGGGTTACACAGAGGAGCGCAGAGCCACTGCTTCAACAGCCTCTTCCCAAACGGAGTCGAGCAGGTGTCCAAACACTCCAGCAGTGTCCCCTCCGTTCCTCCAGACCCATTCTGAAAGATTTCCAAGTTTGCCAGAGTGACTCCATCGAGCACCATGCGCTGTCGAGTCTGAGCAAAGAAACTGGTAGTTCCAACGGCCTTCTCCATCTCAACATCTACAGGGACATATTCTTCAAAGTTGGCCATGGAGAGCAGCTCCTGGTCCACGAGACATTTCTTCAAGTAGAAAACACATCCGCCCAGCGCCGACAGTGCCAGCTCATAGCCCTCTTTAGGAGTAAGGCCCAGAGAATCACTCTCAGATGTCATCTTTTTTAGAAGAGGGGGAAGAAAATTGTTCCCCTTCCCTTGATCCTCCCCAGCCGTCTCTTTAAAGTAGTCTTCTTCTGAAAAGGTTTTAAGACTCTTTTGGGCATCCCAGAACTGTGTGCCTGCGTTAAGTCCCTCCTGCAGAGCAGAGGACAGAGAGGCCTTGAGGATTTTGCGGGTTTCTACTGATGGGTTCCCCTTTTCGAAGAGCACTTCAGCAGGGGAAAAGTGTGCTATCAGAGTGCGCAGACGTGAGCAGTGACGGTCGTCTGGGAACTGGCCTACATGGAAATAACCCACAGAGGTATCGACGAAGCAGACTCCGTAGGTACGGCAACGGCCAGAGCTTTCCTCTTCTGCCTTTTCCTTTAAACTCAGCAGGAACTTGCTCTGGCTCTCAGAGGGAGCCCCGTCCAGCACGCTGTAGGTCTGAGTGCCGCGTGTGATAATCCGGCACACCTCTCTTCTAACCACGCGGTCAAACTTAGTGGGCTTGACCATGGTCTTGCAGCGTGCCTCCATCATCTCTGGGGTCTCTGTCTGCTCCACGCGCGCCACCTTGTAGCCTTTCTGGACCAATACATCCGAGAAGCGTCCAAAGCCGATCTCTGGAAAGCCCGAGTGCGCCCAGGTCCCCTTCATGAAAGTCAGTCCCAACTCGTTGACTCCGATCACGGCATCCATGTGGTAGAGCTCGTAAAACTTCCCCACCTTGTAAAAGATTACCGTATCAAACATCTTAGATTTGAGCTGCCACCATCGGCGCATACCGGGAGTGTTTCTGTTCAGAAAGTCTTCGGGCACGTACAGAGTGGTACGATCGTAGTCGTCCTCCGACTGTCGCCTCCTTCCAGCATCTTTCCTCCTGCCTTCCTGCAACCACTCCAGCTTCTCATGGTCCCAAACTGTGGCGCCTCCACTGGTGCCTGATCCGTTAGCCTGGCTCTCAAAGCTGTCAGGAGCAGAGAAAGCTGACAGACGAGACTTTGTGTCGGCTGCGATGGCCGCTGGAGCTCGTTTTGGCGCAGCAGATGGTGCAGAGGGTGTCTTGGCTTTTGTGGCAACGGGCTTTTCTGCAGGACGTTTGCGCTTCACTGGCTTGATGGGGCTATCTGCCTCTGATTCTTCTATGTTCTCCTCCTCCTCCTCTTCGCTGCTCACCGTCCCTTCTTCCTCCTCATCCTCACTGCTCGACGCAGCGTGTTCTGGTTTGAATTCCTCGTCTGAGCCGTCGCTGTCTGAGGCTACAATTATGCGACGGCGCTTCGCCTTGTTACCCTTTTCTGTTGAAACGTGGGATGAACGTCGACTGACCTTCGGTGACTTCACTTCGTCATCACTAAGCTCTTCATCGTTCTCTGTCGACTTGTCAAGCTGAAAAACAACAAACAAACAAACACAAAGACAGGTAAAAATATATAATCAGCACTAACACAAAGAAGAATGACACATTAAACATAATGACAATATCACCTCCATTTCTTCATCCTCATCATCCTCTTCCTCATCAGATGGTTCCACACTGAGGGGCATCTTTAATCTTTTTTCAGGGCTGTCGAACATAACAGCGTCAGCAAGCTCCATTGCACGACGGATGACAGGTTTGCCACTGAAGAACACCCCTCCTGTTTTAGCATCACTGTTGTCAGAGCCTGCAAGACAGCAGACGAGTCAGATGAACTATAGCATTTACATAATTATATTTGATAAGATTATATCAATAATAATTACTATATCATAAGATTAAGAGACTAATTGCAGCCAACCTTGATACTCTCGGATATACTTGGTGCTGACCCATCCTCTAGTAGGGGGCTCATCAAAGAAGTGGACGTGTATGCGTTGGGCCCGACCACGGCCCCTCATCTGCAGTCCAGTCAGAGGCTGAGGCACCACCATGCATGGCCACCAGGGGTGCCCCTCCAGTTTTGCCCATACAAGGGCACCAGCACTGAATGTGCATGTGGAGCTGCTGAGGGAAGCAAAACAAAAACATATTAAAGTCACACAGTGCATTGACCCAGATCAATCGTATGCTAATTATCAACTATAACTATTTCAATTAGTCCTTTTAAGTAACCTTTTTCAAAGAAGAAGTGTCAAAATTCTGATTTCTGCTTATTAGAGGTGAAAATTTTCAAGTTTCTTTATTGATCAATATGTTTCACCATTTTCTGACATTTTGGGAGAAGACAATGAATCGATTCATTGAGAAAATGACTGACAAATGAACTTATAATGACTGTTACCTGCAGCACTAGTCTATACTATATGTAGAATTGTCTACACAGATCTTATTGCTGAAAGGAAACTTCTGCAGAAACTGGAACACTAAAAGATGTATACTGGCATGACTCCCATTTTTATCTGCAATTTCATGAAAATCATTTTCTCAAATTTGAGACAACATTCATCTTAAGCTGCTAATTTACACAGCTCAATTTAACTTAAAAAAACCCCACTACAAATAAAAATAAAGTTAAATTGATGGCTTATGAGTAGTGTACGCTCACTGCTAAAGTACTAGCTTAATTGTAGTTTGTAGTTGTAGTTTGAATGACAACAACAATGATGATGTGATTTCATCCACTCTTATACTGATTGTGTTTCATGTTGCTTGTGTGTTGGAGACATGGAATCGCCTGCCTGGTAATATATCTTTTATGACTTCATTGTGTCATAGTTGACATGTATCAAAAACCACACACGTTACTATGAGTAGGGGAGCCACGATGAATTTATCAAGCCCATACAACACCCAGCACAGTCCATCTTGTCTAAAACTGAGCCAGATGACAGACATGAAAGCATTTCATATTTCTGTTTCACCTTGTTAGATTAGAGGCGTTAGCACTGACTTGGCCGAAACCCTCGCAGCTGCAGCAGGGTCTGCAGGACGGATGAAGTCATCAAGGAAATGAAAGTTTCAAGCACGAAACCACGACCAACTTCTCATATCGATGAAAAATTAAATACGTTTTATGTAATGCACATGTAGCTTTTCGTGCATCGACTAAAAAGCTGCTTTTATCCAGAAGCACCCAAATTCACACTGAGCCTTGCAAAGCGGAGGGAGGAGAAAATAAAAACTATGCAAAACGTGTCTCCAGCAATTACACTGCCCCATCACGGCTAGCTCACCTTTGTTTGGGCGCTGCGGCCTTGTCTCCGAACAGTTTGCTGATCCCTCCTTTGGCAGGTTTGGAGCTGTTTTTCGCTTTATTAACTTTTCCGGTCTTGGCTGGTTGCTGCTGGGCCGTCTGTCTGGCCTGCTCTTTCGGAGAGGAGTTGGACTTCTCCACCGAGGAGGGCAGGTCCGCCTCGGCCGGAGAGGGACTCGGCTTCGGCTTGGACACCGACGGCGGAGACTTGGTGAAAAAATTGAAGAGCGAGCTCTGTTTCGCCATGTGTGCGCCTTTAAAGACTTTCTACTTCGTGTTTTCCTTAGCTAACCTGTCCACAGTGTCCCGGAGCTCCGCGCATCACCTAGCAGCCAGCTACTCGGCGGCACGAGCGCACCCCCGTTCGCGGGAAACTGACGCACGCGGTGTTGTGGGCGTGGGCACGCGTCTCCTCCAATCAAAAGCGAGCACACTGAAACGTGGAAGTCACGTGATATCAACATCGCCTTCATTTGGCGGTCAGCTCTCTCCCTCCTCCATCTTTTCCTCTCAACTTTATTTATAAAACGGAGCATACACAACAGTTTAAACATGTATAGAACAGAGCTTGTGCATTTTTTCCTCATATTAACATATACATAAACATGTTGCTTTCAGTGTAACATATTTGAAAAAATGTCATAATAAATTACATTTTCAGAATAGAATAAATACACTGGAAACCACTTATAGCGATGGCTCCTGTGATCAACTGTTTGTAGTGATTAAAAGCTTCAGACAGAATCATTTTCCATAGCTTGCACTTTAGAGGGTCTCTGGGGGTGGTGGATGCAATCGCATTTGGCGAGAGGCGGGACACCCTGGACACAGCCTGTGATTAAGACCAACAACCAGTCACACTCACATTCACACCTACAGGCAATTTAGACTCACAATTAACCTAACCCACATGTCTTTAGACTGTGGGAGGAAGGAAACCAAGGCAGGCGCAGCTAGAACATGCAAACTTCACACAGAAGGGCCCCAGCTGACTGGTAGGTACAAACCATCTGACGGTCAATGGGTCAAACCCAGAAGCTGCTTGTTGTGAGGTGACAGTGCTCGCCACTGCATCACCATGCCGCCCCTGGAACAGAATCATTACTATACAAATGTTGTTTAAATAATTTGCTTAAGTAATCAAGTAGTCCACTTACAGTGTTCATAATGGGAGTTTTCAAACATGACAACATATAGAAAGAAATTTTAAAACACTTGTAATGCTATTTTCCACTTTACTCCATATGATACTTTAAACGTCTTGTAGAGTCATTTTCTGTCAATGAAAATCGTACTCTCCTTGATGCTTATGCCAAACTGCCAAAAATGAGCCAAAAATAAGATGCAACAGTGAAACTTGGTGTTCAACAGGCAACCTCATGTAAGGAACTCAAACAACAAGAAACAGTCATGGCTGTTTGTGATGGCGACCGAAAACGAATGTGTACAGGGAAAGCACCTGTGGTTGAAGTGGACTGGTAATGGCTGTTCATGTAATCCCCCTAAACTGTGAAGCTGTATGTTTCATTTCTTTATATTCATGTAATCAATATACAAATGTCAAAATAAATGTAAAAGAAAATGTAAAAAGAAAGAAATTCAGTTATATCATCCGCTTATGGTGGTCAATTTTACTTGGGTGGATGTGATCACAATCAGCAGTTTTCACTTTCGATATACCGGGAAGTAAATTAACAGCACAACGGTTACTTTAGAAAGACTGTCACTGCAGTACACAGTATGGATCTACATCTGGGTAGATTAAAAAAAAAAAACTTAAAAGAAAAAAAAACTGGAGAAGTCACGTCTTTGTATCTGCATGTTCCTTTTACTCTGAATATAATAAAGTAATTATTGAATGGTAGTGTGGCTTATTCTTAGTCTACTTATATAAAATGAATTTGACCCTAATTTGACCCGAATTATTGTACTCACACTAATAAAGTTATTATGTATAAGGGCATAAATGGTATGTGAGTGGGAAATTACATACAGAGGTGGTAGGGCTTATCAAGCTTTTCTGAACAGTGACCATGTTTCGAGGCCACGTCTTAAAGATTAAAGTTTTGAATGAGGAATCACGTGTGTGCTATTGTTGGCAGAGAAAATGCAAATGGAAACAGAAAACATATTCAGATTGTCATCCACTTTATGAACCTGTGTGCTTTTAGTGTGACTAACAAAGAAATATATATGGGAAGCAACACGTACGAAAATACAGTATACATTTTCACAACACAACTCTCTGATTATGAGTTCATAAATTAATGATAAAACAGGACCTAGTATCAATACATCTTCTGATTAATTGAATTTTAATTATATATATATATATATATATATATATATATATATATATATTGTGTGTGGGAAGGAGCTCAAAGATTAAAACTGTTCATAATGTGAGGTTAATGTTTCTTTAGGTATTTAAGGAATCATTCATTTACTGGTGCATCAAAGTGACAATGAAAGATGGGCAGATGAATATCATAGCTGCTGTATGAAGCATGGTGCATCTGTAGTAGTCATTTATTACCAGCAGAGCGCAGCAGAACACTGAAGGCTTTATGAAAAACAGCCTCTGTCTTAATATACAATCCTTACAATTCAACTCTGGGACAAATATTCCCATTTCTTTGTAACATTCCTCAGTCCATTTAATGCAAAACCGAGACACATGTTTTCTTCACCCTGTTAGGTCAGGGCTAACATCTGTGGTCATTTTATTTTCTCCTGTTTGAGCAATAGGAACACAAGGAGCAGTGTGCACAGATTAAAGCATGAGTCAGCTTACATATCTCAGTCTCCCCCATAATGTTCTTCACAGCTGTGATGTACTCAAACTTTAAATTCCTATTTTCATATTACCATCAGAGTATAGTGGAGAGTAAATAAATAGTGCTATAAACACCAGAAAAGGCTAGCCTTAGATATTCAAAGTAACCAAACATCCGCCTACATATGACTTTTTGGCATATGATGCGTGGGTGAAAGCATTTAATTAAGACAGCATTATGAAACCTTAGACAGCAGTTGTTTTCTAAATTCTGTAAGACTAGATTTGCTATCACTCATCAATAAGTAAACATGAACCAAGTTATCATGCCATCATTAAGATCTGAAGGATGTACGATATGATGACACATATATGGATAGTATAAGTACTGTACATACACATGCTTCATATAAAACCACATTTATAGGGAATATTTTAGCACAATTAATGCAGTTGGCGGTGTCTGAAGTACGTAGATAATTAAGTATATTTTACACTGGAGAAAACATGGTAATTCACCGTCACTTTCCTTACTTAGTAACTTTCACCAGCTCTCAAGGAAGCAGCTGCTGAAGGGCAGCTAAGGCCAAAGCCATTCGCAACACCATAGCAACAACTACCTAGCAAAATCCTAGAAACCACAACTAACGCCATGGCAACCAATGAGCTTATATGTGCGTTTTATCTTAACTAACCATAACATTTTTTATTGACTGGGGAGGTGTATGCTAGCAGTTCCAGTGTTATAGCTAAGGTGTTGCACTGTGATTATCAAAGTATTGCTAGTTGGTCCAAGGTTTTTGGTTGTAAAGGTGTTTTTGGTGGTTTCTTGGATTTTGCTAGGTAGGTGGTACCATAGACATATATACAAATACATGTTAAGGCCTACAGCATATCATGTACTGTATATGTCTGTAGTTGGTACAGCATGTGTTGCTATGGTGTTCAGAGTGGTTGCAACTCACACATGTAGTACTATTAGTACTAATAGTATTGGCAGCAGAAGTATGAGTAGTGTCAGCTCAAAGGGCATTACGGAGAGAGCTGTGTTTATGGGAAATTAGCCAACCCATAATGCACCTAATTATTCATCTGTGTGACCAAAAAGGAGAAAGAGCAACAACATTATGCAAGGTGTTAATGGAAAGCATCTTGAAAGCAACCCTTTTTCATCTTTACTAACATGATGTCAAAACAGGAGCTTGAAAGATTCATTTTCAACACAAACTCTTTTATAGTATCGCTAACAATAAGAGGATGAAAGCGCATCAACAGATGTAAAAAGAAATGATTAAAAAAACAATTCAAAGACTGACTGCGTTCTTCAAACACTCATGTTCATAATTGCCTCCTTGCCTTTGCATCCTGTGTTTTCCTTTTCCTGCTTTGTATGTGAATCCTCCTTCCTGTAGTGTCCCCCGGTCCACAGTGGTGCTTTGCCCAGCAGGCACACTAATAAGGCTGATGCAACGGTGTAGAGCAGGCGAGGTCGACATGGTGAGTTTTTCTGTTAAACTGTGTTTTATAATGTCAAACGTTCCCTCACCCCTCAACCTTTTCAATACACTACCCCATGGCTACAAGCCAGGGAGCAATATACACCAGACTGTGTAAGACTCATAAAGAATTTATATTCAGAGCACAGAAATCCTTTAAAGTACTCCTTCTGTATGACAGGCAGCTTCACAATATGCTTGTTTGAGCCGTGTCAGGTCCTCTATGAAATAAAATGAGCAAGAAGTCTAAGGTGCAGCCTCGGATAACATTATAAAACGTTACATCTTGCTCTGCCCTCACATTTCACCTGGTCTTAAAGTTTCTACGAGCAAGATTTATGCGTAAAAAATAGACCCACCCCATCTGCCTAAATGATGAGTTGGAGGGCTGCGAAAGAGAAGATCCCTCCGTCCCACTTCATTCAGAAACTTCATATTAAAAGTCATGTGTAATTTTTTTTTTTTTGTACATGGAAAGCAACAAAGTGAACCGTTTGATTGATGAAACATTTTGGCACAGCAGCAAGCGAGCAGGGCTGTGCTGTGGTAGATAAACCCAAGTCATCATTTTCATCCCCACCAGTTCACGGGAAGAGGAGGTTTAAATCATGTAGTATGATGTGTGGATGTTGTAATACCTCCATTTTTTATTGGACTTCAAAACTATTATACTCTGCTGTCTACCCGGGCCAAGCAAATTGCAAAGTTGTGTAATGCATCTTTGAAACATGAAAATGTTCCTAACTGCAGCTTTCCTTCATCACTCCTTGGCGTTCCTACAGCTGGTTAGCTTAGCATAAGGCATAAAGATAGGAACCAGGGGAAAGGCGATGGCTCCCTAGGCCAAGGAATAATCCAGCATATACGCCCCTGTAAAACCACAACTCTGGTTTTTCTACAGACTAAACAAACAAGATATAGTGTGTTAATTAGAGAGCTTTAAAGGTGCTGGCAGGTGGATTGTACGAAGCCAGACCAGCTGTTTCCAGATTATATGCTATGCTAAACAACACCTGCTGCTGGCTGAAGCTTCATTTTTACCGTGCAGACCTGAGGGTGGTGTCAATCATCTCATCTAACTCCTGGCAAGGCAGCGATATAACTGTATTTCCAATAACGCCGGACTGTTCCTTTAACATGGAATGAAATCGTAATATCATCTGTTATAACCAGTACTACCTCTGGGAATGCGAGAAACGTCCTGTATATTTATATTAAAGCCAGGACATGAGCAGCAGAGCTCAGGTTTGTTATTGTTCTTGTGTAAGTGTGTGTGGGGTGTGTGTGGGGTGGGGTGGGGGGTGGCAGGTGATATCTGTCAAAATGTTACAGGAACTGACAGTGTTTGAGTGGGATCCTGCGGCTGACTTTGAAATGTATTGCACCCTTTCCATCAATTCAGGAAAGGGGATAAGGGATCAGAAACAAGCAAATATCTCAAAATACATCAATTTAAGACCCATCTCCGCCGACTTAAACAATAAAGCTTTTTGCGTTTCTCCTGTTCTTATTCCCATTTTCCCTCAATGGGCTTCACCACCATCACCTACACCTGTTTTTTTTTTTTAAAGCTGTTTTTATTCCTCCTGGGTGCGTTTCTTTTTTCTTCAACCACTCCCGGAGCGGTGCTATTCGAAAGCAGGCTCTGTGGGACTGCTCTTCGCATAATGAGGAGTACACACCGGGCTCATGTCGGGAGTGAGACACTGCTGGGATTGTATGGGGAGACACAACATGAAATAACAGCTCAGCTCTTTGCCCCTTTCCTTCCTTCCTTCATTTCGTCCCTCCTCTCATCTTTTTCTTCCTCTGCTCTGCTACTTAATAGGGTGACCAGTTCCCCCTTTGTTGCTGCTCTTACTTTTACACCAGCATAAGACAGACTTTATGATCACAGGGTTGCACTTTTGCTTTTATTGCACAGAGACTAATTAAAAGTCCTAATGCAAATGACTGGAGCCTCCTGCCAGTTTGCTATCTGTTCAGTGATTTTGCCGTTGCTCCCCAGCTCCATTCCTTATTGAAATACCATAAATGTGTAAGATTCAGTCACAAATTAATTCTGCTGCCTCCGGGGGTGCTGAAGTGGGGACAGTCACTGATAGTGGAGTGATAGTGCAGTCAGCAGATTTAACTCTGACTGCGAAACTGCCGTATCTGTTTCTCTAGACAGGAGGAAAGAGAGGGGATTAGTGTGGATGAGGACAAAAAAAAAAACGAGACAGAAGAGAGATCGAGAAAGATATTGCTTTGTGCAGTGTATTGTTCTCCCTGTGGTGCATTACCAACAATTCTGTCTATATTTAGATGCATTTAGATGCCGAGTCTTTGCAAACAAGGTTATTCGAAGCACCCACACAGATAAAGCATGCAAAATTTGACCGTAAAAGATCAACAAGAAAATACCTGCTGTTATCTAGTTTTCCATCATCTGTGTAATTTCCGTTCTCTGTGAGATGCGCCAAAGTTTTGCACACTGCGGCCTGATTTGCAATTCAAAAGCAATTTAACCAACCCCCATTTTTAGAATCCAATTTGGGGTTTTTGTTTGTGTTTTTACTCAAGAGATTTAGAAATACTTTACTGTCCATCCCAAACCAATGTAAATTATTTTCGGCCCCTCCAATAAATAAAAAGCCAGCAGTACACGAAGAAGAGGAGCTTTGGTATTGATTCTCCCCAATCTTAAGCTGTCTTATAACTTTGCTTTTTATTGCTCTTGGAGTTTTTTTTTTTTTTTTTTTTTACAGTTGTATAGTGTAAATAAATGATTGTTGTCAGTCATTTTCACAATCCTTTTAGACACAGACAAAGCTAATATTTTTTCAGCAGTTATTTATCAAAGTGAAGGGCTGTTGAAAAAGACACAGCTTACCTCTTTTTTCTTCCTGCCATACACAGAGCTTGAACCTATTGACTGTTTTCCAGGAAGTCAGCAGTTGTTGATATGGGAAACGAGCAGCTTCCTAACTATGCATCCATCGGATATGGAACATTATCAGTCATTTGGAGTTGTGCTTCTGTCCACCTGACAAATTCTAAGTCAAATATTCTCTCTCTTTTAGCCCTGTTTTTGGTCTGCACCAACTCTTAAGCTGCTAAATGCCACATAATGTTTACGACTAACTTGTGTGTCTGCTTTTTGGTTGGCTATGGCTGGAAATTATGCTATGAAAGGGGTAAGAGTAGAGAAAAATAAATAAATAAAGACGTGCTGGAAAATCAAAACATTGATCTGAAAGAACTTAAAATGAAAATGAATTAAACTAATCTGACTCATTATTAACGTAAAATATCAATTATAGCCATTGAGTGCCTTCAGAGCAGTGGGAGCATCTTTCTGTCAAAGCAAAGTTGTAACCAAAGTGAACTAAAGTTTCCAAAAGGAACTGCACCTGCTGTGCAGCGTGTCAGTGTATCGAAAGGCAGTCTGCCAAAAAAGTCATATGAAATAAGAAAAAAGCTAAATGAAAATCTCTGTGACTGTGGGGATTTGCATAAATGTATTATTACGCTGTCAGGACGTTTGAACACAGACACTAGATAAGTCTCTGTCTGTCTTACCTGTGAAGCGAGCTGAATGTCGGATCATTGGGAGGTTTTTTGGTGTCAGAATACGGTGAGCCACAAAAAGTTCATGCTTTTAAAGCTTGATCTTCCAGTGTTTTAATTATTTTAGTCTACGTCTGACATTTATACTCTCCTGGACTGATTCCAGCTTGACTATTTCGTGCGCTTTGTGTTTGCCTGAGGAACTGCTAATATTTCACAGAGACTGAAGGGGCTAGTCCAATAATTAAGTGCACCAAAGGTCTTGTGATTTTATTTACATGTCAGAGCAGTAAACCTGGATGACACTTGGCACTGAAATTGCTCCTCTGGCGGACAGAAGGAGGGACGTTTTCCTTCACTTGAGATAATGAAAAACCATTTGAAATTTGCTTAATATCTCCACTCAATCTAAGCTTCAGATGCGTTCAAAGCCGAAAGGTTTTCCTCTCACCTCCTCTCAGTGCCCCATTAGTATTCATCTAACTTTATCTGCTGTGAACTGTGCGGTTTATTCCATTTAAGCGGTCTGACACTGAAGAATTTCTGCAGTAGTAAACAGTGCCATATTCTAATCTGAGGAAGAGATCATATTAAACTTCATTAGCTGAATTGGTGAGTTTCCCTTATCTATTAACCCCTCTCTCACTCGCTCTCTCCTCCCATGGTAATTGAAAGAGCAGATGTTATAAGGTAATTGCCTCATCACTCTGCCTGCTCAGCCCCCCTCTACATGTAAATGTCAAGATCCCACAATGACTTTTGATTTTCGCATTCTACCTTTAATCCAGATACGCTCATGGTCTCTTCAGATGGCATTAAAGCACTGCAAGCTTTTCCAACAGACTTCCCCGCGTGCTTTCTGCACATATTGATGAGAGAGCAGCCACTTGACATGAAAGGCGTGCACAAAAAGAGGTTGCTGGGTTGAAAGTGATTCTTAATGTGACTAAACGTATTATTGCCCCGGGACAAGACACGAATATAAATGGTGAAGAGCCTGGGGATACTGAAGGCAACTAAAGCAATAAACTGTGTTAGTATAGTGGTTACTTAAATGTCTAAATTTACACCAAGGACTGTTAAGAGTCATGGATCAGTGCTCCGTCCCTATAAATTTTTCAAGAGTCCTTCGTTTATCCTTCCTTTATTTCAAAGAATCAATCAATGTCAGTTCTGGTGTCACATTTTTGGATGTTAGAATGTCTTGGCCCAGCTCTAATTTCATTTAACATCTAGAGTGGCCATAGCTTGATAATTCTTTTTAAGACCTGAATGAAGATGTAAATTCTGAGAAAATATCTGAATGAACATTTAATCAAGCGCCAAGTGAAATGAAAGCCTTGACAGCTCAAGCACTAACTTATTTGCTGCCTTCCTTCTGACTAAAGGACAAAGATTAACATTGTCAGTGTCTTAGTTGATCTCTCACTGATATTCTGACTTCCCTGCCCTGTCTGTAGATGTCAAGCCCATCACTCATTATGTAAACCCTCAGGAAATAAAGCAAATATTTACTTAACATATTTTAAAAAACAGCTGAAAAAAAGACTTTTTTGTTGGGGCTGTTTCCAGTTTCTGGGTGAGCAGGTACAGTACTGTTTACAGGAGCAGGATCAAAACAAACCAAAGTGCCCATGTTCGCTGTAACAAAGCAACACGTCAGCCAGTGCAGCAGTGTGTCTCATCGATGTATCTTTAATAGCTGTGTCGACAACAGTGAAGTCCTGTGGCACAGAGGATAACCCGTATCAGGCTACTTGTTTGTCAGATCAGTTAACTGCTGCTGTTGTCAGCAATTGGTTTGAATGACAATAATAAAAATATCAAATATCAACAGACATATACTTTGAAGTGTTACACTTAATTACAAGTTGGATGTCATTTGTCTTTATTTGCATGGTCAAATCCTTTTGTTCTGTTCATAAAAGTCAATAAATTTCCTCCGATGACCGTTTATTGCTCAAGGTGTGAAATTTGAAGAAGTAATTTAAGAAGCCAAAGGGCCTTCCAATGACATAATTTCATGTTTTATCATCTTTATCATCTTAAATGGTGCTTTTCCACAGGACATTCTGCCACTTTATTAATGTATTAATGTCACTTCTCTCAAGACTGATCAGACAATGGAATTGATCTGACAAGGTTTTGAGAAGAGTTGACTCTCAGCTCAGCTTGCCAGCCAAATCACGTGTAACAATCTTAGAATGAAGATAAATGACATTTTACTGGTGTGTGCATAGGGAAGTGGTGGAGTCCATTTTCACCACCGCCCCATACATCATGTAGGCACATCAATCCTTTGCCCTCAAAAATAGATGAATCGGATCGCTGTTGTAATAGGAGTGTTCACATTTTGTTAATTGAAAAACTAACTGAGAAAAGACTGTGACAAAGCAGCGAAGAGGTGCAGAGGATAAATGAGTGTGGTCCTTGACAAATGGCAGGGAGTCTGCCGCAGTGGAGGAATCGAGGCGCGTGGCTGTGACACCAGCTGAGACCCAGAGGAATCACTTCAGCCTGCCCCTGGAGGTTTAACTGCAGTCCTGTCTCCCTGTGGGATGATCGCCCCGCTCACACTGTACCCATGTGACAGAGAGCCTCAGAAAGAAAACAAAGACACGAGGATCCCCCCCACGGAGCTGACAGGGGATCAGGGAACTCTTTAGGGTGTCAAAGCTGAGCTGCAGTAAAGATGAGCTAGTTTGATTTCTTGTGGGGAAACAAGCACAAGTCTAGGGGCATGTAGATACGCCAGCAAAACAGAGGCTTTGGTCCTGCAGGAGGAAAGGGAAAACTCCAGTCTCATTCTAGGTGGGTGTTAATTCCTCCAATGATAATACTAGACTGCTTTATGTCCCCACTAATAGAAGAAACCTGGCCTCTTGCTAAACAAAAAATTACTGATGAGCACAGACTTTGTGGCACATTTCCTCTACAGAGACTCCCCTTAACCCCTGCGCAGTGAGATAATGTATGTTGTTTTTCAGTATAATTTGCTGGGATAAGACTCATTTCAATAATGAATGCAATTACAGGTCCCCCTTTATGACTAACATCCTGATCCACCCATTACTGAAGAGCCACGCTGTTTGAAGGTCTTTCCAGCAGCCTCCATGTGTTCTGGTGGAATAATGTCTGGAAGAGATACAGGGATCGCTGAAGCTATATGATCAGAGAAACGTGATGTCTCGCCATGTCTGTTAAATTGTCATGTCTGCCATGTCGCCAACCTGGAGTTATTAGCCATCAAGGTGGCTCTGGAAGAGTGGCGTCATTGGTTGGAGGGGGCAGAGCATCCATTCATCGTCTGGATGGACCATTAGAATCTACAGTACCTCAAGTCGTCCGAAAGACTTAATTCACGTCAGGCAAGGTGGACTCCTTTTTTTTAGTGGACTCCTTTTTTTTTTGTTCTCCCAGCCATGTTTTCCGAATCCACGGCCTGCCTACAGACATTGTTTCAGATAGAGGACCACAGTTTATATCATGTCGTTTTTGGAAGGAGTTTTGTCAGCTCCTCAGTGCCATCGTCAGCCTGTCTTCCGGTTACCATCCGGAGTCCAACGGCCAGAAAGAGTGACTCAATCAATAACTGACTGACCTGCTTGAGAAGTCTGGTAGCTCAGAACCAGACCACCTGGAGCAACCACCTCACGTGGGTGGAATACGCCCACAACACGCTCCCCACGGCAGCCACAGGACTCTCACCCTTTCAGGTCGTTCACGGATACCAGCCACCTCTCTTCCCGGCGAACGAAGAGGAGGTGACCGTGCCCTCAGCCCATGCCCTGCCCTGACGAGACGATGTAAGAAGATCTGGTCTGCTGCGCGACAGATGCTTCTCCAGGGGCAAGCCCACATGCCGTCATCACCGCCCAGCACCCACGTACACTCCAGGCTAGAAAGTCTGGCTTTCAACCAAAGACCCCCCACTACACGTCCACACCTGCAAACTCGCTCCCAGGTTTGTAGGCCCATTCCCAGTATCCAAAATAACACCTGTTTCTGTGCAACTTAAACTCCCCAGGTCCCTCCTAGTGCACCCCACCTTCCATGTGAGCAAATTCAAACCAGTGAAAGAGAGCACGCTGGTGCCACCCTCCAAACCGCCGCCGCCGCCTAAGATGGTCAAAGGTGGACCCGTCTATGTGGTGAAGAAACTGCTGGCGGTGCCCAAGAGGGGCCGGGGAAGAGAAGGCAGTTTCTCGTTGACTGGGAGGGCTACGGACCTGAGGAGCAATCCTGGATACCTGCCAGCTACGTCATGGACCAGAGCCTCGATGACTTTTACCAGCGTCATCCAGATTTTGATGGACTGTCAGGAGTCGGTCCTAAGGGGGGAGGGTACTGTGATGTCTCGCCATGTCTGTTAAGTTGTCATGTATGTCATGTTTCTGTTTCTTGTTCTGGCGTGTCTGTTTTATTTTGAAATCCCTAACTCTCCTCTCGTTTCAGGTCCCTTTACTTCCTGCCATTGTGTGTATGTTCCCGCCTGTGTGATTGTCTGCCCCACCCTGATTGTTTCCACCTGTTCCCCATTACCTCATGTGTATATTGTATTGTCTGTTTCCCCTGTCCCCTGTCTTGTTGCCAGATTGTTGACTGTATTCATGTGTTCATGTTCCTGTCTAAGTTTTGTTTCAAGAACTTTTCGATCCAGCTGTTAAGCCACGAAAAAGGAACCAGTTCAGCTTTAGTAAGAACTTTTATTAAAAGCTTCTTTTTGAAAACCTCCAACCCGACTTTGTCCTGCATTTGGGTCTACCTGCCTTGTGCCACCATGACAGGACACAGTGAGAACTGCTGCTAACTGTGAACTGGGCATTTATGAGCACAGTCAAATACAGAGCTTTTAATGAGAGGCTAAACAAACATGATTCTCAGTCTTTTTGAAGTTTTGTAAATTGTGAATTTTTCACATAGTCTGACTGAATCATTTCACTATGTTCTTACCAATCTTGGTACCACTTTCTATAATGTCACTAAGGGTTTATAAATGACAACTAAAATGGTTAATAAATAATCTACTGAAGTTTTATAGATCTGTTCTTTTAATTATAACAAAAGATGTGTTACCACATTGTGAAAAAATATATATATTCAATAGTTGAACACATGCTTTTGCTCTACCTAGTAGCACTTTACATCTTCTCTGTTTAATTAGTACAAAAGGCGAAGTGTGAAAATAGCATACTGTGGTTTTGAGTTGGTTATTTCTTTGCCAGGCTTGGGATTTTCTTTGAGTCTCTGCTGATTGTCTGGCAAACCTCACTGTGACAAACCCCATTTGTAAATAACATTCACATCAACATCAAAGTCATAATTAAGACAGGGAAACCTTTTTATCGCCCTGCCCAGTGATAGCCGTTGCCAGAGGAATTATGTTAAAGGACTGTCCGTCCATCTCCATTCCTCAGGAACGTGATATCCAAGAATTGCCTTCAGGGACTTTCTTAAAATTTGGCACAAACATCCACTTGGACTCAAAGACTAATTAGAATTTGGTCATCAAAGGTCAAAGGTCAGTTTGACCTTGCAAAATACACTTTTTGGCCATAACTCAAGAATTCATATGCTAATGATTATAAAATTCCACACAAGTGTCTAAAAGGATAAAGTGATGACACTTTATACCTAAAAGGTAAAAGGATGTCTTTCCTGTGACATCATAATGACCTGGAAATTTTAATTGATTTGAAAGTACTTTTCTGAGTCAGTTACTATCCCTGGATAACAACGAGCTTCTGGTAGTCCACCACAAGCGTTTAGCTTCTGATGATATTGAGCTTCATGTGATTGTTGAAACTATTCATCAGTCCTCCGTGCTCCTCTGTAAAAATAGTCTCTCAATGTAATCATACATGTCAATATAGTGATAAATTCTATTTAAGAAAAATAGACTTAATACCTTTTGGTAAATTCTTTCAAAGTCCTCACTGCATATGTCGTATAAGTCTGGACAGACATGGATGCAAACTGCAACTTGACTTATTGGTGGAGGCAAACAACAGGGGTCACTTCAGCCAAAGTTTGCCATTTATAATTAATCCCAAATATGACTGATGTAATTTTAAATTGTCCAAAAACAATTAAATTCCCTTTAAACATTCCAACTGTGAGTCCTTATATGAGTGACGTCAGTAAATATCAGTGTTTAATGGAACCCCTTCTGTTTCATATAGGTTTTACTTTAATTACATAAATATAAAAGTACAATCATTGGTATAAATGTGCAACTTGCAAACAGAATTAATTTGCATACATTAACCAGATGTTACACCACGATGCAAGCAACATGAGACGCACACCAAGGTGTAGAATTATGTTGGTATTGAAAGAGCCAGAGGTCCACATAACTGTGGATCACAGACACCTTAAGTAGCTTTTAAATTGAGATCTGAATGTGGTTTTGTGGCTCCATATCATCAGTCCTCATAAAACAAACAGCAGGCAAACATGTCCTGTGGATTAGGAAATCAATCTCCAGATCAAAGCCAACAGTGTGACTCTTGTTAAAGATCAGAAGCAGCCAAGCAGTGCAGTAATACATCATTCTGTTATGGAGCCACTCAGCTGTTTACCTGCCCGCTGGTAACAGCCACTTCCAATGTACTCCAGCCAAATTAACGTAAATATGTTTTGTTCCTGAAATGAGCGTCTTTAACAGTCTCAAAATACAAAAGAGTTCATGCACTCTTCCTCAGGGGAAACCCGAGAGAGCACAGTGTTATGTATTTTACTTGTGATCACAAAGAAATAATAGCTTTGCTGAATAAATGATAATGCCATTAGCACCATCAACAGCCTTCAAGACCAACACTAACAGCATGTCCAGTCTCTGCTTATTTCAAACAAATTGTTTTATTATGAGGCCCGTAATAGCGATGGTGCATGACATTTTAATGGTGCTATTTTACAGTCAAAGTGCTGTTGACTACAGAGCGGGTTTTCCAGTGTGAATACAGTACAACATGTGTTGACCGGAAAAAACACTTGCAGTGTTTAACAATTCAGGATTGAATTCACGTCGGCGACTTTGCTGCGAATTATGCGGTGCTGTGATCCCACTGTGCTAAGTTCACCCATATTAATACTGTGGGCTTCAGGAGTTTGCATCTTTTCAAGCTAAGTTTGTGTTTGATGAGAACACGAGAAGAATTAATCTCACTAAAAAAGAAATGTCAGTGATATCACATTTAAAGAGGCATTTTCTGCTGATAACAAATACAAACATACGGTTAAATCCTAGGACCGCCTGTGTCCTCTTACAGAAGACACAGAGGACAGCGGGGCAGTTAAAACCATTGCAATCAATGGAGATCAATTTTGCAAAATGCAAAAGGATTGTAATAGTACAACACATGAGTTCTACACACTAAAATCTTGTCAATAAGGAACCTTTTCGTAATATGCAAGGACTAAAGTAAGGCAATTGATTTCAAGCCACGCATGCATTTTAGGTGAGCAAACATTACTCTAAATACTATATTCAGTGACTTAAAAGCTTGATGTGTTTCAGGCTTAAGGAAAATACATTTTAATGGATAATATATCAAGTCGAATACCTTCTGTGGGATGTTTAGGGAAGCATTAAATATAACATATCACAGTCCTTTAATTCCCGTCTTCAGTCCTTTACACATTGGTTTGGACACACAATGCAAACATACACACATGCTCCTTGTCAAAGGTTGGGCTATGGATACAATGCAGCTAGTAGGACCCCAGCGGCTACAGGAGCTTTTTAATCAGAAAGCAATCCTGAAACCTCTACCATTATAGCCTTAAGCCTCAAGAGGGAAAATGAAGGTTCACATACAACATCATTCAGGAATCATTATTCTAGGGAAGTGCTGGCAACACCCCCTGCGCCCCTTCCTGATATATTACAGCAGGGGAACACCATTCAATTCAAACTACAGCATGTCATTTGCCACGGCGTGCTTATACTCATACTGCTCCAATGTCCCAGGGTTTGACATTTTCCTGTGTCTGCAATGTCACAGCTAACAGCATGGCAACACATGAAACCCCCCGACACGGCAAGCTTCACATCAAATTACAATAAGCTCACTCGGTTGCTCATGAGCCACTCTGATGGGAACTGTTAACGGAGTAAATTGGCATTGACGTGTATTCGCTTTGTCCCTGAGGGTTAGATGAGAAGACTGATATCACTCTAATGTGTTTTTGATAAATATGAACCTACAACCAACAGCCGTTTCTCTTGGCTTATGCATAAAGGTGGGAAACGAGGGAAACAGCTTGTTAGAGTCACAAAACGTCTTTTTTACCTTAATTTGACTCTCTTCACATCAATTTAAATATATGAAGGTAGATTTTATTACCTTGAGACTGAGCCAGGAGGGTTAACATAGAGTAAAAACTGGACAAAGGGGGTAACAACTAGTCTTGAACTTTCTAATTAAGTGGGGCTTATTTCTGAACTGGCACCAATTGAAAGATAAGTAGCAGGGACTCCAGGACATTACTGGAGGGGTGGCCGAATTGATTCAAGGGCCCATTAGTCCGGCACCCCAACAGTTAATAAAATGCCGAAGCAGCAGGGGAAGTGTGTATTTTCAGATAAACAAGCCATTGGAGAAAATGGACGTTTACAAGCTGTTGGACCAATGGGTCATTTTTCAGACTACTGGGCCATCATGGCTACTGCTCCTGATCAAGAAAGTTTAGCTAATATAGTTGTACTTATCATAAAAATTGGAAACAGGTGGAAACAGCTAGCCTGGCTCTGTCGAAAGGTAGCAAAATTCTCCTACCAGCACATCTAATTCCCACTAATTAACGTGTCGTATCTAATTTAAATGAAATAAATAGAAATAAATAAATAAATAAATAAAAGTTAGTTTTAAATCTTATCTTACAAAAGCAGGAGTGGTATCGATCTTCTCATCTAATACTCCACAAGAAAGTGAACATGTGCACTTTCCCAAAATGTCAAACTACTCTTTGAACCTTGTCACCCTAATGGCCATGTTTTTAGAGAGAAACAGACTATGCAAGAGACATGTGAGAGTGAGATTTCTTCAATCATTCACGTTTAGATATTTGAAAGCTATATGTAGAAAAATAGACTTTAAAGAGTCCTCTGTTTTATATACAGCTATCTTGTATGGCTTTACCATAATGGCATGCAGGAAAAACTAAGACAAGCCTGAAGATTTAACTACCTGAGTCATTTTCTCTATTCCTCTTGGTGAGACTGGGGATTAAAGGAAAATATTCAGATCTATGCGCTAACAGGATATAAACTGACTAAGGATAGATCCAGATCCAATTCACGCCTTATTGTAAAAGCGCTTTTTAAGACATTCCAATGCTAAATATGTATATATACACTTATGGCACGTCTCATCATATTCACAGTGTAAGGGTGATGAGCGTGAGGAGAGAGCCGAGATCTGCGAGACGAAGGAAGCGGGAGGGTTTTGGTGCAGTGTGAAATGAAATGCAGAGGTGACAGAGGAGAGAAGAAGTGAGCAGCCTGGGAGGATATCAGATGTTGAAGACAGACGCCAGGAAGAGCGGTGCTCTTGGCTGAAAGAGGCTGCCGATTTGGATTGGGCATGAATTTGGACATTAAGGGAGTCGATTAACGTCGCCTCCTCTACCTCTACTGCTATCGCCAGCCATTCTCCATAGACCTCTCCCTTCCTCACTGTCTCCCGGATAGTTGAACTAAAACTGTCTCCTCCTCTGTCCTGCTCTTTGTGAAACATCAAACACCATCGCGCGGCTTTAAATCACAGAGGCCTTGAGAAGAGATAGTTGCCGGCAACGGGGACATCGATTGTGCAACCTGACAGGGTAGCACTGCATCCTCTGCAGGGTATCCATTAAACCTTGGCTACACATTTACACGGAAATCAAGAAGGAAAATTCAGCTCTATAGGCTACTGGATCATGCTTTGTTTTACAGAGAGAGCAATGTAAAAGAAGTCTCCCTCGATGGAAACAGACAACCCAACAAATCAATGCGAGCGAGAGAATCCTTTAGGGTTTTGTTTTCCACTCCAGCATTTGAGATTGACCCGGCTACTTTCAGCCTGCATCATTTAACATAATGTGCCTGTGGGATAAAAACATCCATATTTTGCCTCCTTCTCTACCCCCCAACTCCCTTTTACTTCACTTCAAACAAACATTAACTTGTTTATTCTGTTTTATAAATACATAACTTCCACGTTCTGCATTCAAAGAGTAATTAATAAAATTCAAGCCTTTATCGTTTGTTGTCCTCACAGACAGCTGTAAGCTAAGAGACAGAAGAGAGAGACAGAGCTGGAAGGTGCCTTCTTTTACCCTTCAAGTCAAAGTCTTTGGCCGGCGAAGCATTTTCTGAGCTGATAAGAGGGCCAGTTCCCCTCTCACGAGAAATGGATTTTCATTCTTCAGCTCTGCTCTTTTCCCCATCGTGAGTTGCAGGAAATTTCTCTTTGTAGCCCGTTAGCGTGGCACACTGTAAAACCACCCCTCGCTTACAGCCCTGTCCAAATCAGCTACATCACAGCTGCGCTTGGCTAAACTCCGCTCCCCACACTTGCCCCCAGAAATGAAATCAATCTCCTGAGGGTCAAAACTTGTCCCACGTCGAGAAGAAGAAACTGGTTTTGCACAATCAATGGAATGTCTAGACATGGTGCAAAAAAATGTGTGAGAAGTTTAATGCATAGATCAGTATGTGCTATATCATTCAGCTATTACACTTGTCTTGTTTATATCAGCATTCAGTATATACATTCAAATTAACTGGCAAAACTAAGTCTGAGACGTTGAGCGCATTTAACTAATTCTTCAGACTAACACTGATATTTAAGAGACTCTCAGTGATTTGTTCTGGATTGGGTTTGAGGTTAATGGAATGGGTGATGGGTGGTCCCCACGCTTCCAGATCAACTTGTGTTTGAGTTTTTTTTTTCTTGACTCTGTGGTTCTCTCTTCATGCCATCAACATCAAATCATTGCTAAAACCACCACCGTCAGTACCTGTATTACCACCACAGGCTTGTAATTCCAAACAAAAGTATCCAAAAAATCATATCTATCATGCATAACAAGTTACACTGGCAATCTATTTCAAATTGTTTTTTTTATGGCAATTAACCTCAGGGTTTGTTACACAGTATGAAAATTAAGAGCTCCCGCATGTGTTTCCTGTCTCATTGTGTCTACCTGGAGTTACTCGTCTCTGCCAGTCTGTTGTTCATGATACCGAGGGCGCCAACCCCCCCAGAGAAACCATTATGGCGTGAGCTGCCGCAGACTGTCCTGGGATACCCATTGGCCGACTCGGACAGCTGCTTCTGCATGATGGCCAGCGACACCTTGTTTGAGGCCGCCAAGTCTTTCATGGAGATCATCTCCCCTGATAGTCTGCGTCCCTCAGTGTCGCTATCGCAAGGGCCATCTGAGTCGGGCAGGTGGCCAGCGCGACCCTGGCGGCCCTTGGAGCCCGGGCGGATGGCGTTGCGGCGTCCCAGGAGGGCGCTGGCCTTATTGCAGCGCTGGCAGAACAAGCAGCTCATTTTCTCCAGCATCCAGTTGAGCACCTGCTTGATGACAATAGAGATGACATTGAAGAGCGAGTAGATGCAGCACACACCCATTAGCATGAAGAGGAAGTTAGCCACCCTGTAGAGGCTTTGGTATTCGTAAACCGCGCTCTGACTGCTGACAAAGTCCCCAAAGCCGATGGTGCTGAAGGTGACAAAGCAGAAGTAGAGTGAGTCTAAGTAAGCCCAGCCCTCCACCGGGGTGTACATAGCCGACGCACAGCAGGAGATGGTGATGGCTGACAGGCCGAGAATCAGCATCACGTGGTAGACGGAGGGCTTCCAGCCTGGGAGGGAGTAGGCGGAGAAGTCATGGCGGATGCCTGGTGGGAGCAGACCACTGTTCCTGATTCGCCGCTCCCTCACAGCCTTCATCACCACAGCCAGCAGGGTGATGATGCGCTCCAGGAAGAGGTTAAAGAAGAGGATTGTGGCAGCACAACCCAGAAGCCCGTAAAAGATCAGGAACACCTTGCCGGCAACTGTCACAGGTGTTGTCATCCCGAAACCTGCAGAAACAGAGGAGATATAAGTCTCTCTAACTGAGGCTGAACTCATTTTCACCTACAAGGTGTCTTCAGTTTCCTCCCAAGAAATGCTGTTTTTGATTACAGACAAGGGAAGCAATGCGTGAAAGCAACCTCAAATCTGAATGGGATTTTTAAATGAGGCTTAAATCATTTTTTTTTTCTAAACAGTTGTGCCATTAATGAAAAAGGGTGTAAGAGTAGGGGATTGAGTGGAGTACACACAAAAAAATGTACAGAAACGACTGGATAATCATTTGTGTTGTTGCTGATGTCAGACTTGTAAGCTTTCTATGAAAGATGAGTGTGTGTGTTAAGTCAGAGTAATGGACAGAGAGGATGATAAAAAGTGACTGTTGGGCAATTAAAAAAACAATGTTTTGCATTTAAAATAAATATGCTTTTAGCTAAGTAAGATAGAATGAAGAAAGATTGGAATAAATGTAAAACCAGCATTACATTTATCGGCGGTAAACTAAAACAAAATTGCTCAAGGACCTTAATGCAAATCTTAAATAGTTATAGAAATAGCATCTTTTACTGCAAGATTTGAATGTTTCCGATATTATTATCATTAATTCTGGAAATATACATAGTACATATAGTAGACATAGGTAAGATCATATTGTTCTATATTTGTATGTTTTAATTTAATTTATTCTGTATGTACATAGTGTGTCCTTATAAGTATTTACAATACTGTTTATTGCTTTTGGTGGGACTGCAAAAAAAAAAGGAGTCGGGAGGAGGATCCAGGAATAAGCTTAGGTAAGCCCTTTGAATTTTTTTTTTTTTTTTTTGGCAGTGTGGTTTGGCTTCCTGCTCTCTTCTGATTTCTTAGTCAATTAGACTGAGTGTTCAAGCTGGCGAAGAGGGTTATGAGAGGAGGAGAGGAGAAGAGAGGATGTTTATGGAATCAGCTGCATGTTGAAGGAGCACTTCTCAATCTCGAGGAGTGTCACAGGTGCAGCTCTGACTCCGCAGCGCCGATGTTAACATTGATGTGTGTCTTGGTATTTGAGCACAGTACTGTTTCCCTCATAACATCAAATCTTTTTTTTTAAATAAAATCTGTAATATGCAAGAACTCAATTGTTTCATTCAAAGGTTTTTTTTTAGATGCCTGAATGGGTTTGTAAGTATCCAGTATTTCATGGGTCATCAGACTAAGAGTCTTTAGCCATGCTAACATGTCCACATTGACAATGCAAACATGCTGATATTTAACAGTATAATCAGTTTTATCAGACATTCACCATCTTAGTTTTAATGTGTTACCATGTTTACATTTGCTAAATTAACATAAAGCACAGATAACGCTGATGGTAATGTCATTAGTTCAGCAGGTATTAAACCAAAGTTTTGGACGAATTAAAATTGGACCCGCTGATGGCATTAAATAAAAGAGGAGCACCAAAGTGGTTGTATTCAGGGCAATACACCCAATACTTACTGAGACATTATACTCAAAACCACAAACCTTGTTCTTTGTCTCAACATTATTTTAAAACAAGTCAAGTCATCCAATCATTGTTTAGATATTACAGTTTGGACTGGTGGACCATCACACTGATATTGCCATCGCTAGAAACATGGTGAAAAGCACAGAGCACAATAAAATTACAAGAAAAAAACACAAATTTTGTTCTTCTTTGCTATCTCAGAATCTTATATTTTCATAATCTTGTGATCGCTTCAGATCGATCCTGGAAAACATTTGTGTGGGTTCCCTTTCTAGGTTGGGAATTACTGGTTTACAGCACTATTGATTTTTATCCAAAGTCAATTCTAAGATGCCTAATATGGTCAAAAACATTTTGCTGTATGTAGTGTGGAAGCTTCAGGCAGCAAATGCACACATATACATCAGCGGGGTAACTACCAATTATCTGCCCTTAGCTGTACATGTGAAATGGTTATTTGAATGCACACAAAGAGTACTCATATTTCTCTCTCAAAGGCTAATGTGGGCACACACACACACACACTTTTACTTCAACACACACACACACACACACACACACACACACACACACACACACACACACACACACAATGTCATGCCCCCTTATCCACAGAACAGCAGATGGTATATTTGTCAACAAATAAAATCGTGCTGAAAGATCAAGCAGTTCACTTCCAGGCCAAGGTTAATTGATTTTTCCATCATGGTCAGCCTCCATTTCAGTTTTCTCAGAACATTAGGGCTGCGCTTTTCTCCCGTTTTTCCACCAACCCGTTCATCACCATCCTTGTTAGGTAATAAATGACATCAATATCTAGACGATACTTCCTTTATGATGCCCAAAATGGCTTTTTTGACCTTATCTCTCGCACTCAAAACCACTCTCCTGTGGGCCTGCTGTTGACATGCTAGGTCATTTAGATCAACACTGATTGATACAGATTGTTTTATAGAGACAAGAGGGAGTCTAAACCCTGCATATCCACACATCTAGACACGCCTCATGGGCACACACACTCACACGTAGACTTGTGTGGGTTTTATACATTTATACCAGACACTGAATTATCTGCTGTTGTCAAAGATAGTGACAAAGTTCAGTAACAGGCACCAGTGGCAGACAGGCGAGTGAGGGCCAGTGATTACCCAAATTAAGCCCTTCAGTGAAATCCTATTTTAGTGTTTCATAGTTAATTAATTAGCAGCCCAAGTCCTTTTAACCCGACTGAATAACAGGGAAAACAGATTACATCTTCTCGGCGCGCGCAGAGACAGTCTTCCGCACCATCTCTCATTACCAAGTAAATTACCTAAGAGAGGAAAAGGCACCAGGCATCGATTCAGTGTAGTATTTCAGAGCCATTACTCCAGACTCCTGTGTCAAGATGCATTAGGGAAAACAGAACAATAATAGAAAGCAAAGGACAGGCGAGCTGCAACCCAAAAGAAGCAGACGCGGTGTCACTCTGCTCGCAAACACTCGGTCATTCGGACTTTAAAACTGATTAAAACTTCATTGTTTCGACTGAAACCACCCGTCCAGACCAATGATCCTCCCGCTGACCTCGGTGAACGGTCTCTAATTTTTCCACCGTGTCCGAGCCAAGATGAGTCATTTAATTCGGCAGAACTTGATAAGGCAGGAAATCATATGTGTGCTAATCCAATTAAATCAGACCCCTGGGAGAATATTTATGCATTAACATTAAATAAAATAGGCTCGGCTCAAACACAGAAAAAAAAAGATGTTATGCTCTAATGGCTAATGATGCTTGCTCAAGTAATTACACACTAGAGAGTCAACCAGAAGGCACGTGATGGAAATGGTGCCATTAGTATCCATTAATTATCGTTTGACAGCTTTAAGAGGAGAAAAAGAAGACACTCTAATGGTTATCAGACTGCGGGGAAATGAAATGGAAGGGGGGAGGGGTGAAAACAGATTGTTACTGGATTGTGGTGATTTCAGTGCTTCGGCCAACTTTTATCACCGGTGGCCAAGTTTAAATCACATGAAGTTGACACATTTAGACTGAGTAGATCCTATTACAGTGCGATTGCAAATTACAATAGCTCATTAGTGGTAAAGTTGGGACCCAAACAAATTGCGCAAATAACTGAAATCGCTAATAGATGTATTGTCAGGCCATTTGTCTCTAAGCAGTAATCAATCGTCAGATGTTACTCTGAAGGAGGACCGTACAAAATCTGCACTCAACAGGTGTTTCATTATCTGAGGAGTCTGCAGCACAGAGTAGTTAAAAGCAACTATTACATCCAAATCTATAAAGTACACCCGTTCAAACTCTCCTCAGCTGGAGGAAAAGGTCCCCAGGCATGCTGTATTTGAATGGGCTATTCTACAATACAGGCGGTAGAAAGGATTTCCCAATAAGCATACAAACATGTAAGACTGACAATATTTTTATTGTCAGCAAGTCCCATGAAAAGACCAGAACCAGCTATACTTTACTCTTGTCAATACTTTTCCAACTTTCCCACCCTGTCTGTGGCTCTCAGCCCAAAGTCCTCAAGTTCTTACTGAACACGTACATTTTTAAAGCTGCTCTAATCAAAATTTTAACACTAACAATTGATCAAATTACAGAGAATTATTACCCAACTCTGGCTCCTCTCATCCCTACAGAACATTTTAACATCTTTTGGCTTTTTTTTTTTTTTTTACTTGTCTGGCAAACTTTACTGTTTTGGGTCAGTCTGTCATAATTTTTGGTCGCAGCTTTTTTCAGCATAATACCTCTAAAATCCCACAGTGTACCGCCTGCTCGGCACCAATCAGCAGGCAGGCAAAGTTAGTGACCAGCTGGTGAACACAGGAGTCAGAGGAGACCACAACCGGAGGTTAAAGGGAATAAATATTTATCTCGCACTTGCTAGGTGGCTACAACATGACAGTTAAATAATCATGTTTCTCTGTGTCTCCTGGATGTGTAATTAAGCTGCTATTGCCATATAAACTAATAGAAGTGATGACATGTTGTTGAGCATTGTGCTTAAAGTTTGTTTCTGCTGCCCCCAAGTTGACAAAAAAACAGGGTTTGCATACTGGTAAATATTTAGGGAAGCAGGACAGGGTATGAGATTGACTCCAAATAAACTCCATGTTCATCCCGTTCATCTTAATGAAATGCAAAAGTCTCGATGCAAAAGTGTGGCTCACTGACATGTTTTTAATAGTTTTAACTCTGGAGCTCTAGAGTGCAGGGGATTAAAATACATCAGGCTTTGGATACATAAACAGTAGTTTATAGGATCAATTTGTCAATTTGTCGGTCTTTATATGGGCTTTGCTGACACTGAGAAAAAGTATACATTATCACCAGACTTACCCTCAGACTTAATCCTCTAAAAGGATACAAACAGACAAATAGGATACATTATTTAATTTCCAGTTTAAAATAAAATGAAGATAAAATAGCCTATATATGTGTATGTGTTGAAGTTATTGGAGTTTTAAAGTGCTCACCATGAAATGTGTAATGTAATTGGTCCAACTGACACCTTTTACAATACAAAGCATCCTAAAAAGAGACGTATTGATTCATTTCACTGAAAATAGCCTTGCAAGGCCATTATACCATTTACAGCCAGGCACTTTTAATTCCAGCCGAGTCTACATTTACTGTGAGCGAGTTCAGCTGACAATTGAGGGAATGTATGCAGAAGGCAATTTGAAGGGGAGTGCGGGCTCATCCAAAATGCCCCTTATCAACCTGCCATCCCAACAAATCACAGACTGAATATATGGATAGTCAGAACTGATTGACAACAGCTAAACAGATACACAGTACAGGAGAAATGTGCAGTAGAGGCAAGTCAAAAGGACCAAAGCTCCTAATGGATACCCACGTGAAAATAAAGGCCGACTGAAAGCTCTTACAGTTGTTTCTCAGAGTTTGAATGAAGGACATATGGTGCACATCCACTTCAATTCACACTTTCCCTCTTAGCAGAACTGAATCTGAAGGTCACAGAGTGTCATCGAGGACAACCCCCCCACCTCCCCACGCAGCTCCCAGAGGGCCTGAAAGTGGACCCAAGGATTCATTATGTGACTGTTTTGAAAACGAAAAATCAACTCTCTGCCTCCCAATGTCCCCAATTAAAGAGCTTAAAAACAAGCTCCCAGTCAAACCAACTGTGTCCCACTGGTGGGAATACTCCTAAATTGGCCTGATAGGAGTGGCAGCAGAAAACGCCACGTCCTTCTGATGACTGTGTTTCTGTGACGAACAGGAAATAATTAGTCATGGGGTGGCGTGGCGGGGGTCTGCAGAGATGACAGAGGGCTGAGGAAGCAGCAACATGGCCAGACCTGAGACACCATCACCACACCATCTGCTGAGGAGCAGCCAGCATTACTGACAGACTGGATAATAATAGGAGCATTCACACTTTGCGGCAATTTTCAAAAAAATCTGCTGATAGAATATGTCGCATACAAAACAAAGGTAACAGAGATTTTTAATTAAGCAAAGGCCACAGAAATATAAATAAAATGCCTAAAAAGCACATGTACCATATTTTTGTGGGGCCCTACTGCAAAATAATGACGCTTCGAATTTCACACCCAGCTTGACCACACACGCAATAGCAGGCATATAGGCAATACATTAATGGTATCTGTTCTGCATGTCAGAGCATTGATAATGAATGTTTTGTATTGCACATGGCTGTGCAATAATAAGAAATAATGCACTGAGGTGATCATAATTAAAATGGGTCGATAAAGATATAAATTACAAGAGTAGTACACACCGCTGAAAGTAACAAGGTGACGGCCGCAGACCAACACACACCTGTTCAGTGAAAACCCAGCCTTTATCTGATTTTGTGATTTGTTTGGCTCCTCCGTAACTGAATCGAGTCTAGTGTTTTAAATTGTATCTCAGTGCTTAATTCACTGGCAAAGAGTGCCAGGAGGATTGATGACTCCACCGTTGTCTGTATTGATTTGTTGTCATAAAAAAATGCTGCATTGTCTCTGGATCTGCGCCAAAATTTATTCTTTCTTCTGCATTTTCGATCTGATATTTTTTCAGTCTTTGCAGAGTTTAAAAAGAGCTGAGAAGACTCCAGCATGTCCACTATTGTGCAGTTTTACAGAGAGGGAAGTCAAAAAAGCAAAACCAAACGTAAGATTTGTGTGCGTTCATTGTCCAGCCGCAAACGGTAACACAGATTTTGTCCTTTCATGTGACTGAGGGGCCATTCTCTCATCAGATTAATAGCTTCTCCCTGATCTAAAGGCTGTATGTCCTTGTGTTTCCTGTCATCTTGAACTGTATGCACAGTCAGTGTTTGAATAAAAGCTTAGCTACATAGAGCCCTCTTGTATTATTCCCCAAAACAAACACACCTGTCCAGGTGGAGCTTTTGAAACACTATCCCCCTCAGATCAGTGTGATAAGCCTCCATGTTCATAGATCATATAGATTTTGTGCTATGGTGCTAAGTATCATGGTAACGCTACATTAAATGTACTGCATGTCTTTCGTGGCTGCATATGAATTTTTAGCCTTTTCATGACAACAGTTGAATCAGACGGCAGGAGGAAATGAAAACTTCAGGTTCAGCAGACATTCGATTTAATGGTTTTTCATTACCGCAAATGTGAAAGTATGAGTCCCTGAAATTTAAGGCTGGGCAAAAACCTGATTTCTGTCAGGGGCCGCTACATTAATGGCAGCTGCAGTAATGATCGCGGATCACACAAGGATCATACCGCCTCAGAGAAATGAAAAGGCCCTGCTCTGTTGCTCACAATTAAATGATGTTTTACTTTCTATTAACTGAATGTGCCTACTATGAGTCTGAGACTGTCTGACTCTTCCCAAGACTGCCAGCCTGGAGGTAGCTAAAAGAGTAATTTGTGAACGCTGGCAAAATATTTGTGTACTTCAGCACGATCTGCTGTGTCTGATCCTGATGTTTTCCAGGGATGATAGTTCTTTCATTATGAAAATCACAATGTTTGCCAACTGACTGTGAGAGAAGTAGATCTTTTACCTTAATGATCTGAATTCTTGTGCTGGCTGGAAAAAGAAAAAAAGAAAACAAAAAGAGTACAAGCCTTAGCTCAGATCAGAGGTGTTTTTGAGCAAAGCAGTAAAGCTCCAGTCAGTCCAGCTTATCTGCTCAGAGGCCAGCGTGGATTCACAGGGGAACTCGCATGGTTTCGCTGAAATAAATGCATTATTCTGTGTGGAGAGGAGGGATCAAGAGTTGTGTTGCCTCTAATCTGAACAGATTGTTCTATGAACACTTGGTGGTCTGTACTGCAGCAAGTTTCCAGATTTCAACGAGCTCTAATGTCATTTGTCCTGAAAGCAGATGTGCAATATTCATTACTCCCACTAGCATGATGCAGCCCGGGATCTCAGGCTCCAGGGATGACGTAGGGCTCTGCCAGTTTTATCATCTTGTAACTTAATAATGACGATCAACCATCTTGATTCAAGGTCATGCTCAAAAGTCTGCGTTACCGTGTTATTCTGTTTTCTCTGTTTAGAAAGTTTTGGCTCAAAGGAATTTGACAAGAATGATGATTAATCTCAAATCTTAAATGTAATGTGCTTCAACTATTTTAAGATAAATTCTATTTGAGCAAGTTGCATTTAAGTTGAAAGATACACCAGAGTAACACATCCTCCTGCCTCTTTTCTGCTCTCACACACACAGCCTCTCTTTCACAGATGGACAGCTGCCAAATGATGCTGTTCACCTGCTCACAATTAGCTTATTATCACTGATAAATATTTATATGCGTGACCCCAAGATGTAGATAAATGTTTGCTGTGCAGACTTTCCTTCAACGTGGCAACACTGCGCCTCTGCGAGTGTGTGATTTTACTGCGTCAAAGGTTGCCAGCCATCCAAAAAGTTTCAAGAGAGGGACTTTTCTGCTTATGGGGAAAGTTTAAACTTTCGTAGCTGCAAGTCAGCATGGACATCAGCACCAGTGCAAATGGTGCTGCCAGAGAGCCCGATGATGATCAAGATATTAACACCAGAATAAAACCTGAAATGTCCCTGAGAGGAAGCAGATCAGAGGCATGCAGAGTTTATCCTCGTCTTTGCTTTGCGGGTGCAAAGAGCAGAATCGGTGAAATGCTAATCAGTTTGAGGAGGAGGAAGGCCAGTGAAATCTGCTGTGTCCTCTGAAATGATCTTGGCATCACTTGGCCATGATGATTTGAGTCTGTGAGCTACGTACGTAGGCGAGTGCAGGCCTTAGCAAGTCGGGGCGGATTTATGACCCGCTGTGACAGCGCAGAGGTGCGTACAGCCATCCTGTACAGCTGCAGTTAACTATGATGGGGATTTATTGGAGCTCGTGCTTCTCAGCAGGTTCGCACATATACACGCGCACACACACACATTTCCACTCCACACCAGCAAGCACACAGTAAGGAGAGAAACTGGGAGAGGGGATGGAATGGTGGGTTAAAACGTTTTTCAAGCAGTCTATCTAGAAAAGAACATTTGAATTTCTGATAAGTGATTGCTACATTGGATGACTTCTAATTTATTATTTCAGCTATTATAATAATATAATTTTATGTAATCTATTCATTTTTGAATTACTGAATTATTCATCCATTTTCATCCATCTGCATCAAGTGAGTGACTATATATTGGCAATTGTTGGTCCATCATTTTGGTTGAGGCTGAACAATCTCTACAATTACTGGATCGACTGCTGTGAAGTTTTGTGCAGACCTTCATATTTCCAAGATTATGTATCCTAATTGACTTTGAAGGAGGGTGGAGAGTGTCAAGTAAAATAGTTTAGTTGTGGGCTGTAAACCTAAACAGTGAGCTCCCTAACACATGACACACAGTCCTTTTTTCCAATGCAAATATAAAAATATTGGTTAGTGCAGCTTTAAGGTGGTGATGAGATATATTACATAGCAGCTCGATTCATTTAGACGCAGTCTTATGGACCCTCTATGCAGCAGTGGTGCAATTTCACTACCGCCACTTCCTCATTGGGGACACGATATTCGCGCTGAGCGCCTGGACTACGCACAGTCTAAAGAGACCCCCGGTGCCTTTCATGTGACTGAAGGCCCTCTGTTTTCCATTTTTAACAGTGACATTTCCTCTGGGTCTGTGATTTCACAGTGCAGCCAGAGATCTAAAGAGAAAGAGTGGAGGAAAAGAGACAGCTACAGAGGCAAGGTAAAGAATAGAGAGTCATGCTGACCAGCTTCAAAACAGTTCTGTAAAATGAAGTGTAAAGTGATCTTCATCTCGTTATGTAATGCGCCACTTGTGCAATATGAGCAGACTCTATTTTGTAACCCAAATGCAATGTTGTCCCACAGGAAGGCATCGTACAAAGTGTTCAAGAGATGAAAATGATTGACTGAGTCCAAATAAATGAGGGTGCTGTGGTAGTTACGAGCAGAGAAGCAAAGTTAGGTTTGAGAAAGATGTCAGACAGGAGTCATCACTGTCTGGGATGGTCTGGCAACAGTGCCAGAATAAGAGACAGAAGGCGAGAACATGTCTGAAACATTGCAGCGCACCAATGAATCTGCTTTCACAGATTGCAAACCTTTCCCGCCCACCTCCTGAAAGCACATTTATAACATACACCAGCAGCAACCACAACACAGATGGTTTTGTCCCAGCGAGGCAGCACCGAGTGGTTAATCTAAATAAGAACACGACATCAAAGTGAAAACATAGCCAGCCTCCGGGAATCCACGCTGTCTGTCATGTGACATTTAGGACTGCTTAAATGCCAAACGCAGTCCGAGGTGGCGTTGCCTTGTAACCTCGGAGACACGATGACTTACAAGGCGTGCCGCAGTACAGAGAACAAATTCGGTTTGCAGTTTCGTCCCAGAAACGTAGGGCCCTGGTCAGACAAGCGTGTAATAGTCTCACAAACCTCACAAGTGTGACTCAATGAGACTGTGCTGCCAAATCAGCACTTTTTAAATTGGCACGGGAAGACGAGGAAGATAACACCCACTAAGCCATTGGACCTGATTGTTTACTAACACTGCACAGTATGTGTTGGGGGCGAAGACAAGGGTTATCCTAAGTTTCCTAAATCTTCCCTCGTGATCAAGACATAACAAAATTTTAGCTTTCTTGAGAAAATGATCATTTCTTTGAGGGAACAAACTTGATTTAGGAGCTGAATATTACATCTGAATATGTGATCTTGTATAATCACTTTTTTATCAATGCTTATTACTTTGAGATTACAAGCTAATTATTTTTCAGTAACAAGAATTCAAAACCTGACAAACCATTAAACGCATGTAGTGGAGGGATTAGCTCAGATCTATTGTTCATTATGTCTCTGTAGTCTGTCTGCGGAACAGGCAACACCTGCAGCGATTCCTCAGATATTACGTGGTGTCGAGTTTTGCCGAATTTGGCAGCGTGATGCATCTTCACTTACTGTGGGTTAATGCTGATTTGCCTGACGTGGGAGCTGGAAAATCTAATCAAATTTTGCACATAAACTTGATATCCCAGACACAGCTGGAGACACTGGAATGTTGGAGGAATTATAATTATGCATTTTGGCACCGTGTCTTGGCTTTCACAGCAAAATGTCAACTGACTGTCCTGACAGAAGCACTATAGTGTTAGAACAGACCATATTTCAAACTCAAAAGTGCCACCCCACACACTCTGAGCCAGGTTTTGGCAAATTGTGAGAGGGGATGTTACATTCTTGCCCCTTGTTCTGAGGTTAAAGTTGGCACATATATTAGTTTGATGAGGTTGTTCAGGTCACAACAGACTCACTTCTACATGTGGAGTCCATTTGATACAGAACTGACTGGACAAATCTGGCTACACGAGGTGTAACACCTGTACAAAGAGCCCCGCAGCAAATGCTACGTTACACTTACGTTTAATATATTGATAATTGTCACACTTTATAATGTCTCAGAGGCCAGTTAGTTAGAGCAGTATTAATAGATGCTGTGGTCACTTGCGGTCAACAGAACAAGCTATAAACACAACATTATATGACAATTTTAAACATGATATTGCTATTGAGTGATTGATTTGCAAACATTATCCTTTTTGCCCTGTTTTGGTCTCCACCAACTCCTGAAGGGAATATCTGGCTCTTCAGCTGCTGAATGCTCCACTATGTTCGCCAGCTAGTCGCTAACTTTGTGTGTCTGCCATTTGGGCAGGTAGTGTACAGTGTTTTTACTGAAGACAAAAGATCAGGAAACAACGTTGATGAGAGCAGTGAGAGTGAACTAAAGTGACACTGTGGGCTGTAAAACCCAAACAATGAGCTGAGGCTATAGTACTCTGTAGAGATGATGTGGAACTGCAGGATTAGGTGACCATTCTCTGTACGTTCATCCCTACGAGTGACTCCTTTCACATTACACATTAGACCCACTGATCGTATAGAAATATTGATTAATGCTGCTTTAAGCTACATTATTTTTGTTCAATGCAATCTGCTGCAACACTACAAACTGCAGCTTCAAACAAATCATAGATTTGCCTCAACACCTCTCAAACAGTGTCAATGTAAAGGGTACATTACAGTATAAGTTAAAGCTATTAACCTAATGAAGTATCTTTGATTAAAATATACCTTCTCAACTGGAATCACGAGGGAACAGAGGATGCCCGTCTCAGTGTTTTCTGGGGGAAGAGCGCCCTGCTATCTTGCTGCAGCACAGCCTGTACAGGATTTCATCTTCTCTTAACTCTGCCTACCTCTGACATTTCTCCTCATTTTGCTAGTTGTGGACTGCATGGAGGTTAAATCAGGCCTCGTTTAAAGGACAAACTGCATGAGGGTTTGTTTTGTGTTGTTTGTTAAACTGTCCTATTTGCCTCATCTGCCTTTGTGACTTCTCTGAGTGGGTGGATATGAGTGTGATGGAGCAAGAAGCTGCAGTGGCTGCCAGGGGCAGAAGAAGAAGAGGGACAGAGTCTATCCCCAGCAATAAATAGCCCAGAACACAATCCAAACCTGCAGCTGAATATAATGTGGAAAACTGCCGAACAACTAACTGCCCTAACTGGCTTGTCCCACTCAATCTTACCAAGTTAAAAGTCTCAGATCAGACAGCGATCACTAAGTACACTTGATTCTCAGTCAAGTATTCCCCTTGCAGTACTTCAAAACTGACAAAGAATTTGTCCAGAATGTCATTGCATCAATTTACAATGAGACCTACAGGCCCACACGCAGCTACAGAGAGCTGTCCTAATTGGCAGTCGTCAGCCATCAATCATCCTTGAGGATTATAAATAGCCTTTTCATATTATTAGAAATTCTGTTTACTGAGCAGACTCTTGTGCCCTCTTTAATGAGCATGCAAACAGTAAAGCTGCGTCTGGAAATGTAGGGCAGGACAACACAACTAAGAGTTGGGTGCAGCCGAAAACAAACTCTTCACTCCAACATTTTAACAAGATGAGACGAAATGAAAAAAAAACAGGACCTAACAATCTGCAGCCATGCAGGCAGCTCTGTGAGTCTGTACTGACACATCAAGGTGCTTTGAGCTAGATGTTAACATCACAACACTAACCAGCTCACAAAGAGAATGAGAATGTGTTGATGTTGAACCATGGACGTTTTATAGGAACTGGATACTGGGTCCACAGATGGTGCACATTTACTTGTAATTGTACTTGAGGTTTTTATTTTCTGCGCTGTGTGTCCCATTGCACATGGGCAACAGTGTTTCTCCCGCTGGCTAAGCCCACACATTTCCACTCACCTCATAGACTTTACATCGCTGTAATGTGTTGGCAGTTTGTCTACAGTTTTACATACATCTCTCTTATTATCTTGCAATGGTGCTTGTTATGGGCAACAGGAGATTTTTTTTGTTGCAATACCACAGATAGCCACTGGGACAGCACCAGTGCTGTAACTGGTCCCCCTTATACACCCACGTGTATAACAAATAATGTTTATCTCGGTCACTACCTTTTCACCATGTTAGTATACTAACATTTGCTCATTAGCTCTGAAAGCAAGCACAGCTGAAGCTGATGGGAATCGTATTAGTTTAGCAGATAAAAGTATTAGACAAATGATAAGCCATCTAATAGTTCTCTGAACATTTCACTCAAAACCGCAACATCAACCTGTTGGGACGCTAGAAGAAAAGTCAGAAGAATCCTAAAGTGTTTTTCATCAAAGACTATAGTTTAAAAAACACCAAAGATGGTGTTTTTTTATTCTCTGGGCACCATGTGTATCTGTCTGAAATGTCTTGGCAATGCATCCATTACTGAGATATTTCAGTGTGGACCAAAGTAGTGAACTGACTGACCACACCACATGCATGGATAAAAAGTTGAGATTAAATGATCTTTCTTGACCTTGGAAAGAGTATTTCTTGTTTTGGTTGCCAGCTACTGCAGAGGAAGATCAGAGCAGCGTGGTTTGAGTTTTTTTTTTTTCAAGGTCAAAAATGAACTTTCTGTATCAGCTTTAAATCCAACATGAACAAAAAGTCCTTCACCATCTACAATTTCACAAAAATTGTGCAGCTCCACTTGCTGAGGAAGATCCAGAGATATGATCAAAAGCACCAGGGCAGCTACTGAGTCAACCTTGTGCTGAGATTGTTTTTAGCAAAAGGTCTTTAAGAAGTAAAGAATCAGAGAAAAACATCAAAGAACTGGTGCTGTTGAATTTTTAGACCATATTTCAGTATAAATAATTGCAGTGTACTTTTGTATGTATTACGTTTTCTGCGGTATTTCCTGAAATTTGGAAACAACACACCAGGCACATCATGACCGGTGAATCAGGCCAAAACTCTGGGTAAACAAGTGCCGCCAGTGGCCACGGCTTCACTTTCATTCTTCAAAGCGATACTGTGGAGGCACATCAAGGGGAGCAAAGTGTCACTGCTGATTTGAAGCCTCTGCCACAGCAGAGTCAGAGGCGGGAAGTGTTTGGGAGGAGTGTCTGGAGTGCACGGGGGGATGCCAGTCTGATAAAGAGTTGTGCAGGGAGGCCCCCCAAATCCCTTTTATATCACCGGCTCACAAGCAAGCATGCAGAAAAAGTAGCACACAAGCCAGAGGGGCGGGCTGTGGAGGAGATCAAAGCGCGATGGAAATCAAGACAGAAATCCATGCGAGCATGAGAAAAAGACAAATGCCGTAGACAGACACGACCAGACTTGTTTTCTCTGTTTTTTTTTTCTCTTCCCACCCAAGGAGCTGAGTCAGTTTATATGATCTGCTTGTCAGGGGGGGAGACTGCGCTGCTGCATGACAACTGGAGCACAAAGGATTTCAACCTGCCACAGACGTGTACACAAACACAGCTGCTGTAGTTCCCCTCCTGTGACTGGGTGAGCCTGAGTTCACAGGCTCATTGAGAGATCTGCGCTTGTGTATCTGGTGGCAGAAGGTGGAGGAGCCAATAAAGCCCCCATGACAGGTATACAGTAAATAAAGTTCTGACAGGTTTCCTGCTCACATGGATCCAATTCTCCACATGCACCTATACACCATACCATCAGTTTTCCTTATCGCTGTCCTCGCCACAGATTTCAATTAAAAGGAGACGACCTGCTGTATCATTGTGTGTGTGTGTGTGTATATATATGCATTTATATATATGTGTGTGTGTGTTTGTGTCTTGAGGGCAAGGTCAGAGATAGACAGCTGTTGTCAGCTCAAATGATTACCTGGAGTCTGTCCATTTGCATGTTCACCCCTTCACACACTCATTGTCTCACTCACTGTAAGCTGTGTTCTCTCTCTCTCCCTGGCTGTCAGCAAGGGAGGGGCAGGAGGGGTTAGCGGGTGTTGGAGCCATCAGGCATGCAGTGCACCATGCCGCTGGCCCTCGGGGTACCCTGCGAGGGACACTTGCTCTTTTCTGACCTATCGCGCAAGTAAATGTTAAATGAGGGGGAGCAGACGGGGCTTCTCATTGACATTCCTGTTGGTTTGAATGGAAATGTGGCCACAACACAAAAAAAAGAAAAAAAAGAAAGAAAAAAGACTGCACCCATGGGTGCTGTCCTATAGCCAGCCAGGATGAGTGTGCCGTTCCTGGCAGGCGAGTCAGATGTCGCCCCCGTTGCCAAAGTCCCTCACAGCCAAAATGTAACACATGACTGGAAAAAAAAACAAAACAAAAAAATGTTAATCTGTTATTCTGTATGTAAGCCAGTGGAAAGACAGCGGCCTACAGGGATGGCAGCTCTAGTCCTTTTGACATCAAGACTGTCAGTAATGATATGATTATTTAACAGAAGCCACATTAATATTAATCCCTGCTCCAACTTGTGTTGAATGTGGCTTCATCAGAGCATGAGATCCCACAATGTGTCTATTTAGGCTCCCATACCTACAGGGAAGATCCACTAATTACTGTCCTTATGGTGGAGCTGATTGTGATATATTCTTGGGGACTCACTATCTACTTGTAAATCTCTGAGTGGGCTTGGATGTGGTTTTCATGGAACGAGACACGAATGTATTTAGAGGGCAACCAAATGGACGCAAAGGTCAGGGGGAAATCAGTGAATGCTGCAGAGATCACCCACCTATAGTCGACACCACAGTTCCCACAAAATAAAAAGCCCCTGTAAAATCCCATCGTGGCCTCAGAGCGTCCGCCCGGATCCCGGCGGCGATGGCAGCCTCGTACTCCCGCAGGAAGGAGTTGAGGTCCTGCAGGCTGATGTTGAAGGTCTCGCTGAAGTTGAGGAGCGTCCCGTTCCAGCGGCCGTGAGCCCGCACCTCCGAGGGCCTCTCTATGGCCGAGAAGACCGCAGCGCCGCACAGCAGGTACAGTATGATGAGGAGGGCGAGCAGCACGAAGCGCCCGTTGTCCTCGTTGAGGTGCAGGGAGCGGCAGCCCTGCAGTCGCTGGCCAGGCATCATCCAAATTTCAGCACCACTCGCGCGTCGGACAGCGGCAAGCTCCACATCGGCGGCGGCATTCACTCGTCCGCAGGAGTCCTCCGCGAGTGGCCGTCCTGCTCCCTCACTGCCGCGCTCCCCCCGCGCAGCCCGCCGCGCTGTCCCATCGTAGTTGTGAAGTGACGCGATCTGGAGCCGGGAGCCAGGCGAGACGCTCCACCTGTGGATGATGTGAGTGTGCGGATCCACGGAGGAGTTCAGCGGAGACGCGCGGTTTCATGGTGGAGGCTTTCTCCCCATTTCTCCCCCCTTTCTCTCTCTCTCTCTCTCTCTCTCACACACACACACACACACACACACACACAGTTGTGGCAGCGCAGTTGGTGTGAAGTGGAGACTGCAGATTAAATCCAACCGGACGCGGCAGTAGGTCTCCTCCGGGTCCGCCGCACCGAAAGGCGCTCGGAGTTGCGGGCGTGTATGCGTCGCAGGAAACCCCCCCTCCTGTTCTCAGATAAAGTCATCTATCCTCAGGCTCGCCTGGGCTGGACGAGAAGTGTGCAGCCGCAGCTCTCATGTGCGCGCCACAGTGGCACACGCGTGCACATCCCGTCTCTGCTGACATCAGTCCGGAGACTCCGGCATCGCGCCCGCCGTGGAGAGAGGGCTAAAGGCGGATTAAATAAGAAGACTTCTGGGGTGTGCAGTCTGTGGGAGAGGAGTGTCCCCGTGCGTCCTGAGGTAGTCCTCAGATATCGGAGGATTTTACATTTTCACTGGAGTGCAGCCGGTGTTACCTTGTGCCATGCGCACTGAGGACACTGCTCTCTGGAAACTGTGCTCAGAGGCAGAACCAGAGGTGGTAAAAGTTTGTAAAAGCTTCAACACTGAGCCCAGGACACAGTAAAAGACGATACTGATCAAAGATCATTTACTTAAGCAACAGTGTAAAAACACTCCACTCCAATAGTACAAGTAAAACTCCTGCAGTCTCTCTGAAGACTTATCAGCAAATTACAGGCTACTTCAAGTACTGAAAGTAAAAGTGCTCATGATGCAGCAGAATGGCTCCTTCATTAATTTAACATTGTATTATTATAACACAGCATTGATGTATTAACTGATTACAGCTTGCAGGTGGAGCTCATTTTTATACACTGTTGGGCTAGTTCATCAATCTGTACCAATGCATCATGCTCAGGGCTGTGATTATATTGATTTTGATTGATCTCAGATTATTTTCTCCGCAATGAGCTGAAAAATGTCTCAAACCCTGAATTAACCGTTCAAATAGTTCCCAGTTTTTTTTTCATTCAATTGCCAACAACAATTCTGTTGTAAAGTGATAAAATGCTAAAACTGAATCGGCAAAGTATTGAGCAACTAAAGCTTCCAAATACAAGTACAAAATACAGTATTTCTCTCTGAAATCAGAATCAGAATACTTTAGTAATCCCTGGGGAACATTAGGTGTTCCAGTTGTTCTGACACAGAACACAATAGAAATATACAAAAACACAAACAGAATACAGAATATGTACAGAACAGAATATATACAATACAAATGTGGTGAAGTGGAAGTAAAAAATAGCAGAAAATGGAAAGTACTGTAGTACAGCGAGTAAATGTACTTTGTTACTTTCCACCATTCAAAGTAATACCAGAGTGTAACATGGTACTATTGTGTCCTAAGCACGTATGTTTGCGCACACGTGACACGTGTAAATGGCTAAGGACAGTGAGACATGATGTCACCCTGCTGTCATTGTTTCATGTGATTTAAAGGAATAATGACCCACTCCAGATGCTTTTAAGACCCAAGAGAAGAGTTATCGTTGAGATGCAGAGCTTTGCCAAGCAACGATACTTTTTTTGGGGAGAAGTAGCTGTTCCAAAATGTACATAACAAAAGGTCACCTTTACAGCAGGTGAACACTTCCTATTGACAATTTCCAGAACAAAGGACATGGTTGAGTGGACTCTTTCGAGACACACAAAGCTCAAATTACTTCTCAGAAAGACACACGAGCAGTATCCCATCGGGTTGTTGGACACGCAGAGTGTGGGGAAGTCTAACAAAATCAATGACAACCTGGAGCTGCTGATCCATGAAAATACCTGTGAAAACATCGACTGATGCTTCAAAAGACGAGTTATCCAACCAAAGTGGAGGCAGTGCTTTTCTCTCTCACATAAACTGTCACTGTAGAGTCCAGGGGTGATGGAGAAACACCTTTAAAACACACACCTAAACATAAACAGGCCTTAAGATGAGAAGATGTGCTATGAGAAACAGAGTTTGGTTTAAATCCACATTGTTGTGACGGGCACTGATTGTTTTTCTAATGAGAAGACAATAGTGGGATCGCATAAGACGGCTGTATTGATTATGCTTTCTAATCGAGCTAATTGGCTTACAAATATCAAGGCAGACTGCAGAACAAGGGCACGCTCGGCACAGCTATCTCAGCTGCACACAGTCTGTCCTTGTCAATTGTAATCATTACCTCAAAACGCAGGAAAGTAGAGGACGGAGATGTAATGGAAGAAGACATCAATGAAAAGCTGCGTCTGTAGCATTGACAGGATGTCCATTTGCTTACTAGAAAATGGAATACAATAAAAAAATGCAGAAGAAACAACATCACAACATCTGTGGCGGTGATGTTGAGCAACGCTGGAGAAATACTGATGAGTGGAAATTAAGCGAAAGACAATATGTTCCCTTTTTCTCTCATTTATATTCTCCACCCACTAATTTCTTCTCAGGGTCAGGGGGGGCTGCAGACTATCCCAGCATGTATCAGGCGAAAAAGGCAGGGAAGTCATTACAGGCTTTCAGACATACAGTGCAGACTCTCGTTCATACCTCCAGGCAATTTAGATACTCTGGTCCACCTGACTGTGGGAGGAAACCGGCACAGCTAAAGCAGAAAGTAATCCTGAGTCTATTTGTTTTCAGACAACAGTATTAACCACTGAGACACTGCGTCAAGCATCAGTAATAGTATGATTATTTTTTTCATACAAACGCAATAAATCAATAACAGGTGGGCTTGAAACTCAAAAAGCTGATTCATATGTTAATATGATATTTTTACAATTGTGTTATATTGTACTTTTTTTGTACAAAAAGGAATTTTTCATTTACGCATTGACACGGTTGGGTAAACTGCGAGGCCTCAGAGTCCTTCATAATTGGGTTACTTTATGTTAAGAGGTTTTGGGTATCTGATAAGATGGAGACCTTGTACTGTAGATGTCCCCTTTCCGACTCCTCTGATGAGAAATGTTCTTGACCGAGGGGTTACACACACACACACACACACACACACACACACATATACACACGCACACACACACACGTGCAAAGGAAAGATGAGATGTACTGTACAAAGAGGAGTGAATGTAGTGTTAGTTTAGGTTTTTGGTATGAACTGTGTCCATGGATACGAGCTGTAAAAGAAGCATCTTCTCCAGTATCAGATCTGTATTGAAATAAACCATAAATGCAAGTCAGGACAACAGGGGCTCATTGAGTTTTATTCTTTTTCCACACAGTTATATTCACTGATAAACACAAAAAGTGTCAACACACACAGCAGTAATGTTGTGACTTAGAGTGGGTCAATAACCATTTATTTGTTGTTTATGTACTGTTTTTTTTAATAATGTTGGCACAGTAAAATCAGTACATAATAAAACAGTACATAGCTGTCCAGTTAAGCATTTATGTTTAAATAAATGCTTAATTATGTTTAAAGTGAGCCTATGTGACTTTTGGTGTACAACAGCTGTTGTGGCCAATAGTGACAATCACTGGCTGATTGTGAAAATGTGTTGTCCATCATTATAAAAAAATATCTATTTAATGTGTGTTAATGCATGTCATACCAGACTAAATAAGACTGTAATGGAAAACCCTGCTTATCAAAGCAAACATTGTTAATGTGGACAAGCATGTGTTTCATGGCTCTTGAATTTAATTTTTCTTGTGTGATTCTTCCTTTAAAGCTGTTCAAACAATATATATCAATACAAAAAAATTAATATTAAAAATAAAATACTTGCTGCCTTTAAATGTGGGGCTCAAATGCAGCAGCCATTTTGCAGTGGTGTAGGCTAAGTGTTAAATGGTAAATGCACTCCAGCACACACTTTAACTGGCCCTATTACAGGAGATACAGAAGGCATGTGGGAAATGCAGAGGGAAGACAATCCTTCAGAGTGCAGCAACGAGGGCCCCTGCAGTGAATATAGATGAGGTGACAAGGGAGGACACTTACAGTGAGAAATGAAACGGGGAGGGATGCGAATGAGGGATTTCCTCTCACCCTGCTGAGTGAGAGCTCCTCCCAATGATTGAGAACGAATGGCGAAATCAATCATTTTGTCATTTCAAAACACTCCACGCAGGGCCATTTAATGAGCTAACGTTATCTGATGCATTCCACAAGTTCCAGCGTGTAAGGGGTGGCAATGTGATGTAAAAAAAGAAAGCAGACACGATAGCGCAGGAGTGAGCGTATATTGATTTAGACATGGCTGGACGAGGCCAATTTGCCCAACATGGTCCTAAGGGATTTGAGAGTAACCCGTCCGAAATCTCATTTGTCATTGGGGGCTTTGGAGCCACTGACTTAACATAATGACAACTGTGCACTGTGACAGAGGTGAGTTGCATTTGAGTCCACAATCACTTGCTTTATAGGAATAATTAAGATTCAAATCCCATTTTCACCAACTAGTGCTGTCCGTAGTCCTGATCTCACTATACATGCATTGGTTATTTTGTGTATGTGCAGTACAGCTTTATCTGTTAATAAAGTGTTGACATATTGTTATGTTAAAAAAAAGACTGTTCATAGTCAAAGTTATATGTAGCTTTTGCCCGTCCCCCATTATGAATCAGGGGTTTTCTTTTTAAATAAACTCCTGTAATAATCTCTGCCAAAGTGGGAGTCAGTCCCACAACTTTAATCCAGTTCTTTTGTGCTCCTACGCTTGTGTGTGTGTGTGTGTGCGCGTGCATTTGCTTTAAATGAAAACCATTTCCCCACTCTCCCCGCTGAGAGGGATTTGCCATCAAGAATCCAATTAGATTTACAGTCCAACAACAATAGTTCTCCAAGGAAATCCTGGAAGGTGAATTATTCGGTTTTGAGGTGGTTCATTCAGTTGTGGAACCTGCATTTTCATTTTGCTGAAGAAAGGTATCCACATGGCTGCTCGGCCTCTCAGTGGATTGAGGTGAACCCCCGGTCCAACAATACATGATTTTCCACCCCGCAGGTTTCATGCAGTCCACACGTCTTTTTGTGAAGCTGTTTTGGTTGTGATACCTCAGTGGAAGGATCCGCCAAGCTTTATCAACACGTAAAGAAAAAATGCCACTAAACATTTGTGAGATTTGCTTGAATCCTGTTTATGCACCGTCTCGACCTTTCCCAATTTATGTCCGCATTCATCTCCTGCCCCTTTTAAACGTTTGCATCCGCCTTCTACCTCCTTCATGCCTCTGTGCAGCGTGATCCTTTTAGTCAGTCTGCAGAGTGAGACAAAGGTTTTGTGTGCCATCTAAATCGTAGCTTTTGGAGATGATCCTCTCTTGTGGAGCATGTTTTTCTCGGCGAGGCACTTGTGACAATGGTCCAGTCAGAACCTGGAGGTGGTCCGCAGTGAGAGCTCTACATGGCTGTAGTTTGCTGCCGCTCTCCTCCTCTACATTATTATACCTTTCAAATCCACTCACCTTTTTGACAGCCTGCAGCTCTCAAGGGCAGCCAGAAGAGCCGAATCACAAACTAACATATCATAACTTTCCGACAAGCTAAATGGTACAAGGAGGAGGGAGGAAGACTTTTAAGTGTCCCAGGGGTAAATCAGCCAACATATTGCCAGTTTTTTTTTTTTTTTTACTGTCATAATCTTTTTATCAAACAGCACTTCAGTATGAAAAGCTAATATGCGCGAGGAGTGCCTGACAGTGGTTAAGCCTGCTTGGGATGCTTATCTCCCCAGAACATGCTCATCCTAGTAACTAGCAGCAGCCTGGTTCTGCAATACTGTTGATTTGTTTTCTTTCATATTCGACAAACATATGCTTCTTCATGTTTAACTTTTCGCTATGTGTTTGTGAATTCAGTAAAACTACTTAAAGCAAGTGAATGCCTGACAGAGCTCCCAGAGACATAGCAATGTTTTTTCTTTTCAGACTGATTTTATTCCTCAAAGACCATAAAACACAGAAGCTAAATAAACAAACAAACAAAACAAAGAACGACAATAGGTTGAGATGTAGTGAGTGTCTGTTAATTACCGGGAAAAGGCTGATTGGACAGCTTTGCATCCCACGGGTTGCATCCCTGGTTGCTGCAAATCCCTTGAAGCAGCAAATGTCATGGTCTTATAGTTTCTGCTGTAAACCCAGAGCTCTGGGATGAATCCAATATCTCAAAAAAGTCACACTCCACATCTATACTGTGTGTTTATTTAATCACAAATGCCAGTTCTCAGCATCCTCTATAGAAATGAGTGATGAATACAGCAATCTACCACTACTCCTATTTATTAAAAGATGAAAAAAAAGTCACAAATTGATCCCATAGTGATACGGATTCCTGCTCATGTCTTGTGCGGGTTCAGCCTGAATCACGTTGAGCCTCCTGAGACTTTGGTCTGTACACTGAAGGAAATCTTACTCTCCCTGCAATTCATTTATCGCGGCGCCTATAGACGTCCCCTCTCTCTATAGGCTCTTTCAGTGTGCGCAGATGGCAGCACCACAGCACGATACACAAGGGACGCATTGTGTCACATACCTGCATATGAAAACACACAAACATGTACTGTACTTCCGCGCTTCCAAGGGAGGAACAGACAGATTGATTTGGAGCTCTTAATTGTGGTCCGATGCAAACACATACATGGTCCACATGTACTGTAATTGGTTAATTGGTTGAACAGGATTTCAGGATGCCTCAAAAACCACAGAACACTAAAGAAGAGACATATCTTAAAGTAAAAAAAAAGTACTAGCTACATCCAGTGAGTGTAATTAATTTAAGGAGACAAATTCAGTTTGTCATTTTAGAAAATGAGGAACAGCGTGTCATGAGTTGTTAATCCAGTCCTCCCTGCAACATACTGGCAGCATGGCAGTATGTTGCTGGATTGTTGGTATTGTAGCAAAGGCCATCTGTGGATATCTACAGTCAGATGGGTTACAAATGATCTCATTTCTACTTGGAATGGGGGGAAATCCTGCTATTCTTACTTCGTAGTTTCAAGTCGATTTTCTTACTAAAGTCACTCTGAATGTCCTCTTACATCCCCGCCGCCATAGTCCCGATGGGAGAAGATCTGAGTTGATAAAAGATGGTAGAATCGAACATCAGAGAAAGAAGAGCGAAGTGTTTTTCCTGGTGACTGTGGTATCTATTAACTACATCAATCTATGCCCTCCACTTCACATGTCCAATTTCCAAAACCTCACAGGAAATGCAAACATTTTTAATCTGGGTTTACTTCTCTGGCAGGCTTTTTAATCTGTGGCGTGAAGAGATAGGAGGTAAAGGAGGCAAACACGCAAAATGTCTTAGTTGCAATTCACCGCCCTGATAAACTAATGGACAATACAGACACTCCAAGCTGCGTTAATCCCTAAAGAAGAACTGTTGAAGAAATAATGACTTAACTAAGCTTACAAGCCCAAAAAAGGCAGCTAGGAAGTAAACATCTTTAGAAATAAAAAGTGGGGCTGATTGTGTAAACTTCCTGTCTGAACTCAACAACACTCCCCCCTTTAGTCTTAATCTGTTTTTAATTACATTTTGGCATTTCAGAAAATGACTCATAGACGGCGACCACAAACGCTTTCATCCCAAACTGAGTGTTCAGCAGGTGTTGCGAGGTGTGCTGGGACTTCAGCAGCGTCTTGTTTTGTTGTCGAAGGGAGACTTAGAGGAAAAGTCCTGTCAGTGTACATTAAAAGTGATTTGATAAGGCGTGCTGCTTTCTTTGCAAGCGTCAGCAGATTGTGGAAGCGTGGTGCTGCCACGCGACACACAGTGCTCTTTATTAAGGCTCTCTTTCAGACAGCGAGGTGATTTTATTCGACCACGTGCTGATCCAGTTCCAGTCGCCCATAGGTCATGGCCCAGTGATGTGTGAATATCTCACACCCACACATCATCATAATAAAACATCAAAATAAGTGTTCCCTACCTGCTCTTTACCAGTAAGACAGGAAATAGCACCAGATTTATGTTGTATGCATGTAATGTACTGTAATGACCAAGTCACTGAACATATAGAAAATACTGCTCCGGTTCTCGTGCAGCAGGGAGATAATGTTCACGCTGATGTGCTGCCAAAATCGTGCTTGGTCCAATGAAATGAGAGAAACATCAAGTGCTTTAATGCTCTTCTGGGAACACAATTACACATCATACCAATGTTTTACTATCTTAATAGTAGTATGGTGATATAGTAGTATTTTTTCTAATATAATTATGTATAAAGTAAAGTATAAGTAGAAATGCCTTAATGCTGAGAAAATGTAAAAAACTGGGAGACGCAGAGAGAATCTGTTCATTACAGATTAGTGGAAATGTGATCAAAATTAAAATTTTGGTTATGGGTAATTCCACCAGAAGAGGCTTTCCTACTTATTTTTTGTCCGTGTGGGCATGTTTTACCCATTATGTGAGATATCTTGTTTTCATGCACCTGACTCTAGTTTGCAAACCCTCTCACATTTGTTTGTGTCGGCCCTTATTTATAAAGCAGAGGATCATTTTAACAAAGCCATCAACAATAGCCTTAGGTGAAGAAGTGATGGTACATACTGTACAATATTACAATACACTCATTCACTCAATGCTCGCATAATCGCAGAAAAAATGGCCTTTTATGAAATAGACTTATACTGGGAATATTGATCTGAAATTGGTGCGGAGCTTGTCAAACATGGACTGGGGCTTTAGAACAGTATTGGCAACCAATTTAGATAACCTAAACATAAAACAGACCACAGCCCTTTTCAATCATTATTAGTGACTCTGTCCTTTTTTTGGCTCTCATCCAGCATGCAATTCACTTTCTGGGTCTCCTCGCAGAGCCAGCCATGTGTTTCTCTGCAGTCAGGTGAGCGTAGTGGTTATCATGACCATCCAGACACCCGAATATCAGCAGAAACGCTCCGATGTCATCTGATGTAAACACAGGACAAATAGGAAATTTATGTTAGCTCCAGGGCAGACGGGTTGAGGTTATGGCACAGTTGACTGATGCCGCATCTGCCCCTATAGGACATGATCAGATTACTGCTTCTTTCTTCTCTAATGGCTTCTCCATCTCAGCCCCACCTCCAGGAGCTCTGAGGGGGAGGAATCACAGTTATCAGCAGGGTTGCTTTTATCCTCTGCCACAAAGCAGCATTTTATTGCTACTGGCATGATGATGAGGGGGCAGATAGATAACCCCTGTTGATATTACCAAAAAGAAACTGCCCATGCGTTGTGAGACTAGACCTGCAGCTGCTCTCTCAGCTCGGCTTTATCAACCCCTATTCAAGGTTGCACCGTGACAATGGTGGCCATAGTGAACACACACTGGAGACATTTTAATAGGCTACAATGGCTTATGTCTGATCATTGTCAGCAACAGATGAGCATCTATCTGCGGTGCCAGATGCCTTGTAGTATTCTCAAAACATGAAAGTGCACCTAATTAGACACATACTCGTATCAGTGTGGAGGCTAATTGGAACCACTTGATGGGATTCATGGAGATAAGTGACAAGTTTGAGCTCACCGGTTACTATGCAACGCAGCCTCCTCCTCTCTGATATCCATACACAGCAGTTTCCTATTATGTCTGCATGATAAATCTGTATAAATATCCGGGTTGTAGCCAGGATTTTAGAAACAGTCCTTGTCTCCACAATGACCCCAAGAAAATGATGACTGGATAATAAAACTGAAGTCTCTAAAATGTTTAATTTTTTTTTAGATTTTCTTTAAAAATTAAAGCAACGCTCAATTTCTTTTTGTTTTTTAATTATATTAAAGTTATAATAATTTAGTAGATTTCCATCCTGTTTGATTTGACCACCGTGCAAACATTTAATATTACAACTCTCACTGAACAACCAGATATTACAGAAGAGAAACTCGTGTATCTGTTTGCAGTGCAGCCAAACAATCTGATGTTGTTTTAATAAAGAAGTCCATCTGATCTAATGTTGTGCACAGTTGTGTAGCCTCTGACCTGCAGTGCTTCTTTTAAGAGCTCACTGTGGCTCCTTGTTGTTCCCTTTTCTAAAAATTAAAAATGAGAAGTGGCCCAAAAGTTAAAAAAATAACTTGCCTTAATCAAACCTAACCAAAACACTTTGATCAAAAATGCATTGTGGTTCATGTGTCCAGCTCCATAAAAAAAGGAGGTTTCGCTAGTTGAATACTTTTAATGTGAAACAGCTGCAGTTGGAAATGTTCGGTAAATGAGGCTGAAATTAAAACAGTAACACTGGTTTACATGCATGAATCCTTTCTGTGACCTCCTGTGAACATATATAGTTCATTTAAATGCATCACGAGAATAGTAGACTCTGCCACTGCCAATAAAAAAAATACATAAACAAATAATTACAGACTGTGAATATATTTGAAAAAAATGCAGACCATAATATGAAAAATGAGATTTCATTTTATGAGCATCTTTTTCAAACTTTAAGCGTTAAATGGTGTTTCCAAGCTTCCTCTGCACTGCCAGGACTAAATAGCTGGTGGATATGAATATACTGAATACTTATTTTGTTTTTTAATCAGGTGATATTGAAATGAGCCTGCAAAATACCTACCATAAGTTTCATATATATTTATATATGTATGTACAATATAAACTCCACCTGGATTGTTTAAATCTTTAAATTACCAGAAAAGGTACAGAGGACATTATTGTAGTTTCCTCAGTGGTTTCCTTCAGTGTCTCTTCCCTTCCATGCAAAATTACTAGAAGTAAGCACTAATGGGCTTTGTAGATGAGATAAGACTGGGGGGGGATGTGCTGTTTTGTGCAGCAGGGTGTTCATGCCACTTCGAAGTGGCTCTGACCACAGAGACGGATGGATATCCAATTGCTTCAGAGATAATAATACTGGAACCAGTGCAGCCTTCTGGAAAGACTATACTTGTTACATAAAACATGTTCATCCAGGTGTTCCCTCAAGATGCTGAATCTTTTAACAGCGGGGGTCTTTGTAATGAACACCGTCAGCCCATGCCAAGATTTCCAGTACACATGTATTATCCCTTTTTTCTTCAACTGTGATATTCAATTTAGCTTTTCATTAGTTGTTAATGTGTCATAAGAGTATGGGTGCAACAGATTGCAGCAGTGGAGTCAATACCTCTAAAGAGCAAGATCCATCTTTTCCTACTTCCCAAAGCAATTACAGAAGAAAGTTATGATATGCTAAGGGATGGAACAAACGGAAGAAACTGAAAAAAAGCAATTATGTCCTCGGGGGGAAATCTGTAGTTCTGTGTGAATCCCCAACTGTGGGGAATGCCATGTAATGGCTTGTGTTTCTGAGGAAGACTGCAATCTAACTGCTTAACATTCATGTTTTGATTCATGCCCACCAGAGACTCTGACTAGTTGCATGGATGCCTGTTCTGTATGCTGCATGCGTCTTTCGACATCACTTACAAGGTGAAAAAATGTGTAGAAAGCTATGAGATGTAAAAAGCTTATAACTTACCCACAGAGTGAGACGTTCAGGGGTCTTTTGGCATGTCTGTCACATTATTCAAAGATCCCACTTACATCCCGCTTTTTTTTTTCTTTTTTTTTTTAAGATTTATTAGAAGCCCACGCTGGCAGAAAATTAGATTCTGATTCATGTCAGTGTAGTCACTTTTCATGTAGAAATAAATTGGACTGCATAAATAAACACAGCTCTGATCTGTGATTTATTCAAAGTAGTGGCCCTGGAGAGTCAGTAAACTGCCAACACCCATCGCTCTTAAAGCAGCCTATCATTTGAGTTCATTTAATTTGGAAATGCAGAAGGCCTTTAAATCTTTATTTGATGACTTTTTCACAGGTTCTCATACTTGAACAGCATAATCTATTTATTCCTCACTCACACAGCTCATATTCTGAATTGCCGCCCCTCCAGTACGGTTAAAGTCTGCTTCAAATTTGGGGAAAAGTCCGTGGCCATGGTTTAACTGTCATGATGACAGCCAATCATAACCTTTTTGCATCACCGCCTTACTTGCCGGTATGCAACAGCAGATGTACCCCTTAGTCTGCTGGATGGAGCAATGGTGTGATTTATTGCCTAAGAATGTAACTATTCATCTGTGAGAGAAACTGATGTTTTATTTCTTTTTGCACAAGTTTTATTGTGTTGTTTTAACCTCTTGTGTCGTTCCCTCCCTAAACAGCATTTGTCTCCTGTGTCTTTCCACCTTTCTTCATCACCCACCTGTACATCTGTTCCCAATTCCTCCCCAGTCTGTACAGTTTACCATAGTCACAGTAGTTCTTCAGAGCCTGTATTTTGTCATCCTAATTTCCTGCTTATACCCGTTTGGACATTACTACCTGCTCTGAGTTGAATGCTTTGTCTATTTCTCATCTTATTAAATGGTCACAGTGAGGATTGTTCCAATTTAGTACAACTGGGGTCTTATTGTTGTAGTTTTGGCCACTATTTCCACTCATTATGATATTGTATCACCAGTGTGATTGCTGAGACCTGGGAATACACTGACATCCACAGAGGTCCAACGGGGGCAAGATACAAGCTGTCAGATAATTAAACAGGTTGTGAACAAGCCAAGAGTTGCTCCCAGTCTGCTGTGATCTGCAACAATCAGGCAGCATTGCTTATCATCTAACATCATCATGAGAGCAAAAGGCTTTTGTTTAAAAAAAAAAAAAAGAGAGATTTTAATCTCGGTGAGGCTCTCAGCTGATTGAATCAAAGAAAATAAAACCCACTGAGGAGTACAGTTTCAGATCTTGAGCCTCTCTAAGGTCCTGGTATTGTATTAGCTCACTGCCACACTGTCAGGGCTTACCGGGGCACTTGAACCGCGCAGAGCCATTGTTAACGTTGTTTGTAACACCTGTGCTTTTCCTGGTATGACAAGTTAAAATGTGCTGCTGTGAAAATTGTGCAGTCTGCCTCGCTGTCACACCTTATTGGCTTGCCTAAATGGAACAGAGCCATCATTAACGTCATTAGTTACACCTGTGCTTTTTTGGCGTGACAGGTCGACGTATCAGCTGAGACGACGGTCGCGTGCCAAGTTTTCTGTTGTCAGGAGAGATGATCAAAACAAACGCAAAGACATAACTGACATAAATACACCAGAAATGTGTCAAGATGTGCAGACATTTGTAGTGTGAGAATTGCTGTTGCTCCCTCGTGTATGTTAATGCTGTCTTTTTTTATCACATAAGGGCAAGCCAGTAGGACAGGCAGAGCTGCATTGTCTCCCACTCTGTTTCTCCTCTTCTAACGCATGACACCATGCCTTATTCTACGCTGACTACGGTGGGTGTGTTGCGATGCAGGGGTAGCTCCATCTAGTGGATCCACCCAACATTAAACCACCATCAACAGCATGCAGCAAGATTAGAAAAATACACCACAGAGAGAATTACCCCTCACAGATTCTGCGAAGCAAATGGCACCCTTTTAGTCCACCCTTTGTTGGCAGATACAGGGCCTTAAGAGGAATGCAATGTATGTTAGAGTGTGTAAGTGTAGTTTATTAGACCTTCTCTTCTTCAGAAAAAACAGTGATGGTGCGATGATGGGTGCAGGAAAAGATCTGCTGACAAGCTTGTTGAACAAAGAAAACTTTATTTGAAGCAAGCAAGTATCAGAAATCAGACACTGCAGATGTCTGAGAGAGATTCTGCCAATGATGAAACTCTGCCTTTGTCCACCCAGATCACACATCTTAAAGCCTACATGACACCCTCATTTCATATTCAACGTATAGCTAATTTCTATTAGTATGATGAGGAGAAAAGCCAACACTTTAACCAAAGTTGGTCATCTATCGCTTCCCCTGACTTCTAACCTAAATATTCCAGGTTTGAACTAATAGGAACATACATCAAGTTGATGTGTTTTTAGGTTTCTCAGTGTCTCTACTACCCTTATATGGGCATAAGACCATGCGGTCCCTGTGCAGTTACTTAGAACCAGTCAAGAAAATATTCCCTCAAGTAAACAATCCAGTTAACCTTTACCTTCATACACTTTATGCAGCTTACTGTTACCATATGTGTATGTCCTGTAGGCTATCTCTTTGTGTGTGGAACATAACACCAGGTGGTAAACACATAAACAATCAGGTCAACAAGTTCATGCTTACATTGCAAAGCAAAAAGTATCTTCAACATTACATTCAGTCAGCAGGAAAACTACCAGCTTTATTATACATCTAACAGGTAGATACCTGTATATTATACATATAACAGGTAGTATAAGTTGATGTGGATAAATGTTGGTGCATAATTGTACTGTATATATATCAATTTATGTGTATACTGTGTATACTGCATGTGAATGTGAGATTTTGATCATGCATTGCAAGCCACAAATAGTGCATTTTAGCTACTGTTCAAAAACTACAAATGACTAATTTCTGATTTTGGCCGCGTCACACCTTCATCACTGCATCACCAATTCAGTCACCTAGGTGCTAACCAAACATTCATTAAAAGGCTACATGAAGAGGTTTTGCAAATCATCCTGTGTCACTGTTTTGGACAGGGCATCAGAGAGTTGATGGCTGTGCACTGCTCGTCCCCGTGCCAGTGACAAAAGACATGCCCAGGAGGAGCTGCTTTTGAAACCGGCCCTTCAAGCTGGCACGGCCTCACTGTGACAGGAGGCATGGGCGCAAAACAACCAGATGATGACTCCGTGGGAGATGGGAAGGGGGCAAGAGTTGGTCAGCGTATCAGCCCTTGATCATCAATCAGTGTCCAAAATGGTTGTTACATCAACCCGAGCATGAGACTGACACATTTTTAACCAACAAACAAGAGAACAGAGAGTAATACATGACCCACTTTAAATTTGTAGAAGTAGTTCTTTAGCATTCCAGACTTAAAGCCATTTATCTCTTGGTGTTTTAAGCTCTCTCTCTCTCTCTCTCTCTCTCTCTCTCTCTCTCACACACACACACACACACACACAACAGAGCATGCAAAATCTGGGCAGGGAGGCAGATTGTTGGTGTTTTGGAAGATTTATTGTGGTGAATTCTGCTTGAATAAACCACATGGACATCATCAAATAGCTGTTTAAAAGCACATGGGCACCGCAAGTTGAGGACACTTTGAACACGTCAATTTGCCTTCAGATTGTTGTGGGGATTTTACCTCTAGTAATTGTTTATTTCCTGTTTGACCCTTTAGAAAGGAAGGTAGTGGTTTACTGTCATTGCCTACATCACAGCGTTCTATGGAAAGAACAATTATGAGGACACATTAAACATGGTGGCCGAAAATGAGAGGCTACCTCAGCTGACCATCCTTCAGGCAGGAAAAAAAGAGGTGTAGCCAGGATCCATGTTTTTTTTTTTTAGAGAGGGAGGAAGGACAAGCAATGTCAGGGAAGAAGTGTTTCAATATTTAATTAGTTTGGCCCCTTCTCTCTCAGGAATTACCCCAGTGGAGACAATTATGTGTAAAGTTGAACATTTAGGAGGTGCTGCATGAGAGAATTTGAGCCAATATATGCCTCTTCACCTAAGTTTGCACATAATCAGTTTTTTACAGCCCTCCTATTATTATTATTATTATTATTATTATAATTATTATCAGTTTTTATTGTTACATAGTGATTGTTAATCAGTGTCTGCCCATGCCAGCTCTAATCAGCATTTCTCTCACTGCTGACAAATTCACAGTGATCCTCAGAGGCCAGGCGGTGCAACACTTGCTTGGTCCTCAGTTCCTCCTGCTGATACGCCTTTAATTGGGCATCAATACACCTCAGGGATTTATAGCTTTCTTCTTATTGATCTGGTCTCTGAAGCCCACTGTGTTGTCAGCAGTGAATCTGAGGTGCACATTACTCTCCTGGACTTCAGAGACGTCGGACTTGAGCCTCACTCCTAAGTGAATGATCTGTGTGGTCTCCCCCTCAGACTTGCCCAACAGGGTGTCTGTAACCCTGCAAAAAGGTCCAGACAAACCAGTTAAGTTCCTGAGTGAGGAGTGAGCACATTTGGTGGCGTTTCTAAAATAATACTTTCAGAACATTATTTAGGATCCTACAAAATGAGTCATAAAATTAGAGCTTGGTTCACAGATCAATGTGAAATTATGTAAGCTTGAAAATATTCAGTGGTGAACCTTAACTAAGCGTATTTACTCAAATAATGTACTTGAATACAAATTGTGAGGTTCTTGTACTTAACTTGAATGTTTCCAATTTACTGTACTTAAAACGTCTATTTTACTTCAGAGGGAAATTCATATATTTATACATTTATTTGACAGCTTTATTGTAGTTACCAGTTACCTTTTAGAATGAGACCTGCTGTAAAAAACATGATAAGCTTGCAAAGGGTAAGTGAGTAAGCTTGTAAGTTGTAAAGGGGAAAAGAGTGAGGGAGTAAGTCATGACAGGGTGACAGTGTGCCAGCATGAACAATACCAGGACACTGAAAGTGAAGCCACTAAATGGATTTCAGCTGTCATTCATTATTTACCCCTGTGCTTTAAAAACATGTCAAAATGTTGTCTGTGAAAAAAGCCTAAAGCAAAACGCCTGTAGTTGTCAGTCAGCTGATAAATGCACATTGAAAGAGCTGAGACAAGAGATGCTGTTTCCACAAAAATGGTTTTATTCTTTTATAAAAGCAATTAAAACACAGACACAGTAGTAGCTGCCAGTTTTAGCTGTGTGTTGTTCACTTTGTGATGAACAACAAGCTGATGAGGATCATAAGATGTGATCTGATCTAATCAGAAACATCTTTTCCTATAACCAAAAGTGAACTTCTAACCTCAGGATAACACTTTGTCAGTGATATTTATATAGACTTTAATCCACTGCCATTTCAATAGTTCAAGTGTAACATTTGGACTTTACTTCACAGAACAGTTTTTCCTGTCAGCTACCTTAATTCGCTACATGTCATAATGCAGCAGCCGAGTCCTCGGTTCTGACTACATGTCATATGTGCCGTATGCCTCAGGGAGAGGCAGTTACTGTCTCATGGTATAGAGAGCTCCATCACTCTGCCGTTAACCACCCATCGTTCATACTCACTGTTCCAGGCACCCACCATAGATCAAAAGCCCTGCTGAGCCATGAGCATTAGAGCCAAAATGGTGAAAAAATGCTAATCACATCTTCATTTCAGCCTTCAGTTTTAATGGATTGTGTCCCCAAAATGGCCTCTCTTCTATTCTTTCTCCACCAGACATGAAGTCTGACTCAGAAACATTTATTTCAGATATTTGCACATGGCCAGCTCCCAAGGGAAGGAAAATAACACGTATTTAAACCATGACTCACGCCCACAGTGTGATCTTCTCTATCGACTTCTCTGTCTGTTACAGTTTTCATTACATCACCTAGGGACACTATGACTTAGATAGAGAGCTAACATACAGACTTTCTATCTTTAGAAATGCACCAGTATAAGATTTTTATAAAACATCTGAGTGCAGGGATTATCGGATAAACAAGAACACATTGGTCTGTGTGTGATGTATGTGTTGCATGGACCTCGTTTCTGTGAGAACTAATTCTAACCTCCAATAATTGTAAATCAGAGTGGGTTTGGTATGGGCTCATGTAAAAGAAATGCTTCACAAAGATGATATGTGTTGGTCCTCACATGATGGGTTCCTACATCCTCGACCAGATAAAATATTTTCCTATATGTATCACACATGCACTGGGAGCTCATTTTCTATTTATAGGTTTAATATTGTGAAATTAAAGGGTGTTTTTATGTGAATTTTAAGGGGAGTAGGAATATCTGAAATAATCCAGTTGAACTGTGTGGACGTAGATTTTCTGAATCCGATATAAAGTCTCAACACCATGGTGGTTAACGTTGTTGAAAGAATAAATCTTTGAAAAAGTCTACGCTACTACAGTCGACTATGAATACCAAATATACAAAAAAAAAGAGACAACAGCTCATGGGTAACTCTGGTTCAGGTGTAGCAGTTATTGAGTATCGCACAAAAAGTAGCAGGCAACACTGTGTAAGACTGCAGCTTTTCCGTGGAAAATACACTTTTAGGAATACCGCCAAAGAACAAAGAGAAAGCAATTAATCTTCTTTTAGCAGGGAGAAATAGTACCAGCCACAGGAATGTGATAGCACATACTATATGAAACATTATGTAAGGCAAAATCACATTAAATGTGCTTAAACAGTGCCCCCTCCTGTCCAAACAATGATGCTGTACACCTCTGCAGTACCTTTTTCTTTTTTTTTATCTGCACAAACATGATATCACATATTTAGGCATATTAAAAAACAAATGGAAGTCTGTTGTGAGTATTTTCTACTAGGTTTGTTTAGTTTATAAGTTCATATTTTCAACAAATGATGGTAGAAGGAAAAATCACTCTGGTTGATATTCTACCGGCCTGTATCCACAGTAAGCATATAACCTGGGATGAGGGGTCATAAGTATAGCTTCATGTTAGAGAAAGTGACAAGTCAAAACCACTTTGGAAGCCACTGCACTGCTACTTAATAAAAATAATTTAGTATTGCAGCCAAGAAACAAAAAAATTATTACAGGTAGCACCTTATAATTATGAATGTAAAATAGTACTTCACTTTGATTGACAATCATGACATTTCACTCTTTTTTCATACCACTACATCACTACACTACATACCACTGTAACTTATTAAAACCAAACATATCAGAAAAGAACAAACATCAGTGTGATAAAATAAAAACTAGGTTAAAATGACAGAAATTGTCTTTAGGAAAAATGCATTTGATGTGTGCTTTGATTTTTTGAGCATCTCCCATCTGCTAACATGGAGGGGACAAGGTTTATGACCTATACGGCTGTTAATCCAGATGTTTTGTCCATCCTTACACACAGTCTATGGGGCCACCCCAGTTAAAAAAAGTCTATACACCCCGCCCCTGGTTATGAGTGCAGTGTCCTTCCTCCTCCACAGGGGGCGCTGCAGCAGCTTTGACTCAGACTGGCCCTTTAAACTGTGGCGTTTCCTTTTAGCCTCCACGTTGGCCGCACATGCGCAGAGAGCGCCGTCACCTGCCTGAGACGAGAGGCGAACAAGGAAGTTTCCTGCTGAAAGAGAGAGAGGGGGGGTGCTGGATGTCAGGCTGAAGAAATAAAACACTAAACAACATCTCCGCCGGATAGTAGTCATCTAGCTGTTTGCTCCATCGGCGGGACAGGATGTTTAAGAAGCTGAAGCAGCGGATAAATGAGGAGCAGTCCCCGCAGAGGAATGCGCCGTCACCGCAGCAGGCCCAGGTCCGGTGCTGTTTGCTAAACAGCTAAGCTAACTGTCTGTTTACACCGAGTTAGGAAAGGCAGCAGAAGTTACAGCTGCTGCCTCGAAATTAAATGACTGTTTAGAGATGTTTCGTTGATATAACTCCCTGTTTGTTAACGTGTTTTGTCAAGTTATTTTCCTCTAAACGCAGAGAGGTGCGTTCATGAAAACTGGTAAATCTCGTGTCCCAGTTAGAGAAATAATAATAACAACAACAACAACAATAACAATAAAAGGCAGCCGAGCATGAACTTCGCTGCAGCCACAACACTTGTCAGAAATCTTATAATCCACACTAAAAAATCAACATGGGTGTGTCTGTGCTGAATGTCAGCTGGCAGCTTGGTTGGCAGACATGTAAATCTGTCAGCGCCTCACACCTGTCGTCACAGGGATGGATATAAAAGGTCAGAGAAAGCTGAGCTCAGGCTCCAAAATAAAGAAAATAATCATTGGAAACATTGATACAAAGCTGCTTCATGTCTGTCATCGTGAAAATGTGCAAGTCCTCCATGATCCTGCTGGTCGGGTTCAACCTGTCCTGGGAAGATACATTTTGAAGTACTTGTATTTAATTTGAGTATTTCCAATACATGTTACTTTATACATCAAATTCACTTTATTTCAGATTGAGAGTTATTTTTATTCCACTACGTTTATTCTGACAGCTTCAGGTACTTTTCAGATTGACACTTTACATTAAAAACATACTAAAAGCTCATCAATTATAATGCGTTGTTTACATTTTTCTACATATGTTTCCTTACATTATCTGCCTGAAACCCCTTGCAAAAAGGTTAAGTTGTAAAGGCTAAAAGAGTAAGAGAGTAATTCATGCACTGTGACAGTGAGGCTGCAGTAAGTGTTATTCAGCGATCATTCATTATTTATTCACCTTTGCTTTTAAAACTGTGACATGTCAAAATGCCAAAAAGTCGTGTGAAAAAAAGGTGTACAGTAAAACGCCTGTCAGTCGACTGATAAAGGCACATTTACAAACCTGAGGCAGAATGGTTTTATTCTCTTATCAAAACAATGATAAAACAGAGTAGTATCTTACAGTGTACACTGCAGATTATAGGTACATCTAGTTAAATAGTGTTTGCTGTTTTGAATGCTGCACTTTGCAGTGAACAATAAGCTGATGAGGTTCATAAGATATGATTTAAAGCTCGAGAACAGCTATTAAATGGACCTTGTGGTGAGATTGTTTTCTCAACCCTTGTTTCCTTGTTGACAGCTCCACTTGTCAGTGAGGATCATGTGATATAATGGAAATCCCCTCCTTCATCTCAGGCTTATGGTAGTTTTTTTATTGGTCATCTGTAGCCCTGCAGGTTCAACCTGACCTTATTTGTTACTGCAGTTTAAGTTTCGCGTATGATTTCTTAATATTTGACCTATTTTCCTGTCTTATAAACACAGATGGTTTTGCAACTATCAGTGTTGACTTGTGACTTGCAAGGCCTGTGATTAGTATTGATGACCAACCTTTGTAACTGTACTAGAGTTGGCCAAGATGTAAAAATCCCTTTCCCCACAGTGAATGACATGGGTTGATTGTTTTTCAGACACGGTCTGTGTGTAGAGCAAACTTCAATTTATCACGAAAAGTTTGTGTTTGCAGTTCACTGTCCAAACTAGCTTATTAAACCGACTGAGTTAAAAGGTGAAAATTGACAAACAGTGTGTTACAGTGACAAGAAAACTTAGATCAGGCAAATAGCAGCATCATAGTGGTCCATACAATTACTGTATGTATCTATTAGAATAAGAAAGAAGAGCATAGTGTTTAATGTGTTTCATCTGGGGAGAGGGATTCGTGTGTTTGATACAAATGTATGTATATATTATATTTATTTTAACAGATGGGCAGTGGAGACCGGCGCAGTAGCCAAACCCCCCCATTTCATCATGATGGCTCACCATCTCCCAGTGACAGAGAGGTGAGTGTGGTGTCGGTTTGTGATCGATTTATGTTTAATGTCTTTGAGCTGAAACTGCAGCATGCAGCGGTGTCGTGTTCCCTTCCCCAGCTTATATTCTACTTTTCAACACAAAGTAATATTTCTGTCAAAAATCTGTCATGTGTTGTGCTTAATGCTCCCTCAGTAACAAACCCTTGTCATTGCTGTGGCAATGAGTGAGTGATTTTAGTTTTCAAAGAGTGGAGGCTGTTAATTTTCACTCCTCGTCATCTGCGCTCACATTTTAGGTGAAATAACCTCAAATCTCAGTCCCCGACTGATCATAGTTTGTGAATATAGTAAAAGATGAATACTATTCCTTTCAGCTATTCCCTTAAGTTGTTTTCCTGAATCGTAGCAGTTCCATTACTTTTCATTAATCTCATGAAAACACATTAGCCGGATTAACATTGTGATAACTGATGCTGTGGAGCAATCAGCGCTGCGATCTTATTAAATACAGGCATGGTCTGTTGAGATTTATCTTAATTTAACTGCACGTGGCATCACAGGGAACAATGAAACTTAATCCTTGATTTAATTCAGGGAATTGAAATTTTTGGCTAATTATAATGTGGTCTTAAATGAAAAATCTTTGTAATATCATGCAGTATACATAGATCTCATTTAATGACACAACACAAGTTATTTGTATTATACTGAAACTGGTCACCCAAAGGAGATTCTCATGTAGAGACATTAGGAAGGGCATTTTAATGGTGGAGAGCAGACCATATTTCAGCATGCGTATGAATAATTGATGCATTGTCTCAGTGTTTTTCTTTCTTTCTTTCTTTCACGGTGATTTTTTGCAATGTTTCTTTTCCCTCCCCAGTGGATATGGGCAGGGGTACGCAAGACTCCTTTGATTCATTGAACAGAGGTAGAGTGGCAGTTAGGTACTGGCCACTACTGCAAGACTCATATGGATGTTTACAGGCATGGCTGTTAAAAAGAAAAAAAAAAAAGGGCTTAATTACTCATTTATGACAAGTTTTCTACACTTCAACTCTGCAGACCCCAAACTGGAGTAGCAACCGTACTCCCTTTGGTCAGGTTTCTATACTCTGTTGTCTCCCTTATCCTATGGAGTCCCAGATGTGTTGTAACTTGGGCCCGTGTGCCCTCGACTTCAGGAGCTTCTTATCATCACGGCATCTTTTTTCACCTCACGAATCTTTGAACACTTTGACATCTCTGAGAGTTTTTATTCAATTATTGGAGGCAGATTTTTAACCTTTTCTTTATTAAGTTTCTAAATTAAGACTACATGCAGAGATGTCAAACTGTTATTCATAACATTAATGTTGATTGAGTGTTTCACTTTCCCATTTTTCTTATTTTTCTTCCTGTCCATGTAGTCTCCCTCCCCCATTCTCTCTCACTCCCTCTCTCTCTCTCCGTGCTCCACCCCCCCACCTCTCTCTTTCTCTCCATCCATCTCAGTCTCTCTCGGCCAGCCTCTCTTCTGAACAGTCCGGCTAGACACCCCCCCCTTCAGCGCTATTTCGCTCTCATGGTGTTGTTTTTCTCATTGCTCTCTGTGTTCCTCTCCTTTCCCCACCTTTCATCCCGTTACTGCACTGACGGGGTCAGATGCTGGCCGGGATGATAGCAGAGCCCGCTTTTCTCTCTGAGTATACTATCTTTGCTCTGGACCATTCAAAACGACCCAAAACGGCCCAGGTAGCCAGTGTGGTGAGTTTGTCCTCACTTCCTGTCTCTTCCTCCTCATCTTTCTCCTCTTTGCTTGCCTCCTCCTCCTCCTCCTCCTTCTCTTGCCCTGTGCCTCCTCCCATCTCCGCGCCTTTGGGGAATCGGTAGAGGACTGTGGCCCAAGTAGGGACAGCTTGTTCCCTGCTCTCTGTCTCCTGTTTCCTTTGGATGTAGCAACAAGAAGGCATCTCATATCTAGGCTAACCCTGCATCTAATGGGAGTTATGGTTTGTATTGTGGGATAGAAGCTTGTGTGCTTTCTGCCGTATGTTGGTTTATTGCTCTACCTTTCAGTTATCCTTATCTGTCACAGAGTTGAATATTGCCCCTTTGTTCTTAGGTATCCTTAGTTGCTTGCTTTAGAAACCCTCAGATCCCTGTTATGTTGCCTGACGGCCTTCGTCCCTTCTCCCCTACAAGTCTGTTTATTTGGAGAGTTGTCGTTTTCATTTTACCAGCTGCAGGCAGGCTTTTTCAGCAGTGGAAACATTAATTTGCTTGAAACTCTTCCAAGTAAACAAACAGACCAGAACACCTCTTGTATATGCCCTCGTGGAGATCAAAAACAATATGTGTTCACATGCGGAGGCAGTAAGAGGAAAACAGCAAAAACCAAACAGATTAAAAATGCACACAGCACACTCATTTTGTATGTCTGTTCAAGTGTCTAAGATATATTTGATGTCATGTAAAATGTGTTTGATGTAAACAGATAGTTATGTTTTGACGACTAACTAACCACTCCTTGCAAAGGAAATTTGGCTGATTATTTGCAGCTCCTGTAATGTACATCTATATTAAAACTCTCCTTGCCTACACAAACTTCTTGTTTTTAGTACTTTCATAATTGTCTAGTGATATGACCATTTCGAACTTCTATCCGGCTCAGTGGTAACGTAAATAACCGTGTCTGTGTCTACTAAATAAATAGGGTCTACTGGTAAACTGGGTAAATCACTATTTTCAGTCCCTGTAACTTTTCATTGTACTTAGACTAAATATAATTTATTTAATATATTTTAATATATAATTGCACCATACTCGAGGTTAGTTTGAAACCTTTTCCACTGTTGTACTTTGTCTGCTGTCATTATCATATCTTGTGAAGAACCACAAATATCTTAAACACATCATATGTCCCATGTCATTGTTACATTGCATCTACTTTCATTAAAAATGTTTCAACATACACAAAATGTTTAATGCTCAATCCGGTGATTGAATGAATCCTATCAAGCTATCTCATTTATTTTGGTGACTTTTATATCTTATTCTTATGTTTGTCTTTTGAGTATTTGAGCTATATTCAAGGAACTTCTCTCTCTCCTGGAATTGTTTTTGTGTTAATCAAGGTGTTGTAGTCGTAATTACTGTCATCGCAGGATTTCGGATTAAGAACCACTTTGAATTTAGTCAATCATTTGTTGTGTGTGAGAACTAGGGAGCGTCTGGACATGTAGTACTTAATCATGGTGGAGCAACATTCAAGTTTACTGTAGGCAAACGTGACAAGCATCTACATGAGATCATACAATAGTGCAGAAAGAAGCATTGTACGCTAGAGTTTTTTTTTATTTCTGTTTATTCGCATAATCTGTGAGAATAAAGTAAGAAATAGGAGAAGTATTTTCTGACTTCAACAATATTTAACCATATAGAAAATATCAGTTACAGTAAAATTAGTAGTCCCAACACAAACACACATTCACTGCATCGAACTGCAATCGATGTATGGATGTATCACTGAATCAAACTGCCCCTATATGCAGTACAATGAAAACGCATTTATTAATTTGGTTTTGCACCATAGCATTCATCTTAAAAAAGAAAACAAAAATAATTATATATACACACACACACATACATATACACAAGACCATTACCTAATCAGATCCTGGAAGTGATTCCTGTCTCGTTAAGAAGGTTTCTTCAAGAAACAGGACAGACATGTTTGTTTTGAACAGTAATCCAGAGAAAGGAGTAGCTCGGAGCTGGACAAGGGAGGAGAGTGTTTTCTTACCCTGATCCTTCTTCTAACAAGTCAACTAAACCAACTAAGCTGCTCAATGTGCACTCATGTCAATTATGACCCTCTTGTGCTCTTGTAATACAGCTGTGCACGGCACTGCCGAGCATCTTTAATTCAAATACTGGCTCTCCGACTTGACTTTAACTGTCTGTTTGTTCTGACTTCATGGCTGTTCTGTAGAGTCTAGTTTTAACCCTTTTTGTTTCATGTACAGTAGAGATGCCTTCTTTTATGTATTTAACCCCTCTGTTTTTTCCAAGTTGCATGAGGGTACCCATTGCCCCTGCATTGCTCCCAGCAATACTAATATTGCTCCCTCCAGAGTAATCAGGGAGAGCCACGCTGGGTGTGGATGACTAACTGGCCCAGGACAAGTTCACTGGCACAGTTTTCCTTTCTCTCAATATGTCTTTTTATCGGCAGAGTGTCGCTAAAGGACCGGCGAGATCTCCCAGAGGTAGCATCAATGGGGATGGAAGTGCTTCTCCTCATGTACGTTTATTACCCAATCTTCTCCTAAGTACTCTTTGATCTTCAAGTTAATGTTTTAATGCTGTCGCTCACTGTCTGATATGTTTAAAATCATACAACTCTCTTGATTCACCCAACAGAAAGAGGAGACTCAGTCATTTGCCCAGAAACTGCAGTTAAAAGTTCCCTCAATGGAGTCGCTGATCCGCGGTGGTGCCAGTCGGGCAGAGAATCTGTTTCGCTCTCCCTCAAAAGAAAGCCTGGTCCGGAGCTCATCGCGTGACTCCCTGACACCTCTTGGAGAGAATGAGTCCTCTGGCGGCCCCACGTATGATCCACCTTCAGATATTGAGAGTGAGGCTGAGGAGATGCCAGGCACTGTGGAGTCGCTCTCCAAAGAACAGCTGTTGCATCGACTGCTCAGAGTGGAGAGGAGCCTGGGGACGTACAGAGCGAAGTACTCAGAGGTGAGAGTCACGCAGGGAGAGTTTAGCGTGTAGCGCAAGCGTATAATGACTTGAATGTATTCTCATGATTTTCTCTTTTCCTGTTTTTTCCCCTTTTGCTCACCTTCACTTTTCAACTCTGCAGTTGGTTACTGCGTACCGAACAGTACAACGAGATAAAGAAAAAACACAGGTATTTTTTTCTTTCTATCGTGTTGGCTAATATTTTATTTTTGACATGATGTTTTTCCTCAGAAATAATGTCATCCTTTTTTGATGTTCATTTTTGTTCCTCATCCCCTCAGGTCATCCTCAGTCAGAGTCAAGATAAAGCTCTCCGCAGGATAGGGGAGCTGCGGGAGGTATGGCCATATGTGATGAATGTCATTGTTTCTCCAGGCCAATATCAATCCTCCCTTTTTTTTACTTATTCATTTATTTATTTAATTTAAATTTTCCCTATGTGTGATATGTTGACCTCTAGGAGCTTCAAATGGACCAGCAGGCCAAGAAACACCTACAGGACGAGTTTGATGCTGCACTGGAGGAGAAAGACCAAATGATAACTGTGCTGCAAACACAGGTGATTACAGTGACCGAAGTGTGGATATGGTTTTCTTTTATTTGTGGCAAAGTCTGCAGCAGTAGCTTTCTGGATTTATACAGTGCTGATTAACAAAGAAATAGAAATGATAATTAAAACCCAAGAAGTTATTGCTATAAAGTTATTCCATGTGCTAATTTTACTGCAACAATCAGTGCAAACACAAACAATAAAGAAAACATGTACTAAAATTTAAATGTACAAAATAAAGCATGTAGGGAGTTCCAGGTTTGGGTTTTTCAGATTTATTTCTCTAAGTGTGTTTTTTGTTTTTTCTGACAGGTTGCTCTGTTGAAGAAAAGAGCCAAGGGTGTTGCTGATGGTTCTGTTCCACCCGAGGGTGACGTCTCTCAATCTGAAGATGCTTCAGATTCTGCCTCTTCTTCACAAAGTCCTTTGAAAGAGCAAGGAGTAGAGGCTGAGGTCACTGAGGGTAAGCAAACCTTTTGTATAAAGTGCAATAGGTGACACAAAGTTCTTGTGTATGACACTAATTTATACTTAGGTGTAATGCCTTTGTTTTAACCTGTGCATTTTACTTTGTGGACAGGAGAGGGCAACAGTGATCCAACCAAACTTCTGGAGGCTCTGCAGAAGAGAGTGAAGCGGCAGGAAAACCTGCTGCAGAAGTGCAAAGATGTGATGCGTACACACAAGGAGCGGAGCGCCCAGCTGAGCAGTGAGAATGAAACTCTGCAGGAGCAGCTGCAGGAGAGACTGCAAGAGCTGGAGAAGATGAAGGTGGCTAACCCGTGTTTAACAGCAATGATACACCAGTGTCAGCCCTGATCATACTGTATTAATAGGACTTTTTACACACATTTCAGATAATATCTGCTTATACACATTTTCATTTTATTTATAAGGTATTTTCAAAAGTACAGAGTAGTCAGATGTTTTAAAGTAGTTTCGCGAAGACAGACACTCACTAGAAATTGATGTAGTGGTAAACTGTAATTACAAAGAGGTTTGATTAAAATGGGGTTGGGCTGCAAATGACTGAACACTGTGTTTAGGGACATTAATGTTGTGCTGCAAAATGTCTGCCAGAGTCTTTATGGTCCACTGATAATGCGACTCCATTATCTCAGTGTCACAGTGGCTTGCTGTGGTTCTCAAAGTCCGAACATCCAAATTCTCTGGCAAAGCTCCAGGACGAGGGTTCATGTCAGCGTGACATGACTGAACCATTGTTTTCATTGATTTAAAAACATTTTGCTCCATTGGTATGATCGGCTTGTTTAGCTTTTCCATAGCTCTGATGTTTTGCAGCGTCTGATAACAGATGTTTGTTGTCACAGAGATGCTGTGATAATAGACTGCTTTTTTTTGACTGTATGTTGATTGACTTGCTTTCATTTTTTTGCCATAAATTTTGTGTTGAATCTGCATTCTGTTTGGGCCTTTCCTGTGTCAGGAAAACCAGAGGTTAACAGGCGTTTAGCCCTCTTAAGCAGCATGAAAGCATCCTGGAAATGCTGAGCGGGCTGTGCTCATCCCCTGCTTCAGACAAATATCCCATAAAACAGACCATCTGTCTGTGATTCCAGACCTTCAGCTCTGGGATTTTTGAAGTTACCAGTCACAGTCTTGTTGACAGAGCACTGTATGCTGTATGGGCTTTTTTGTATATTTACAGCAAAATTGTACAGTTTCATTGTTTTTCTTTACATTTTTAAACATCAACATGCTGTTAATCCAAAGTGTATAGGCAATCATGCTTAGTTGCATACATAGATCAAACAAGAAATACAACCTGCCCAGCATTTCCTGTTTAGTAACCACTGGTTACACAGCGGTGCCACAGAAACATAGCTACTACATGCCACTGCTGCTAAACGGGACTGTAATTTGGGTCGACTTGTTGGTTTAGCTGGGCTTGTGTGCACTCTCTGGTTATTTGGCTTGTGGGTGAGGCATCCTGAGTGGTGCAGAAAACATCTCATTTAGGAAGTATCTGCCTGACCAAAAAATATACAGGATATGAGTCCAAAAATCGGAAACGGTCACATGTAAAGTTGGATGTATGATTGAATCAAGAGTTGGACATGTGTGACATTCTCATTTATAATTCTGTCAATTGTTTTATTTTTATAGGAACTGCACACAACAGAAAAGACTAAGCTGATCACTCAGCTGCGTGATGCCAAGAACCTGATTGAACAACTGGAGCAGGACAAGGTGGGTGAGGAGGTTTTTTAGGCTTTAGTCACGTCTTGATTGAAGGTCCTCAGATTCAGTTGTGTTAGAGAACCAGACATGTTTTTTTACCCTGCCACTGAGTAAAGAAGTCAGACACCTTGAACTCCCATATTGTTCCTCTTAAGCTTTGACCCCTACTCTGCAGGATGGACAGCAGCTCATGAGATCTGTGCAAGGAATACTGAAAGCCCTTAAAGTTGAAAAGAATTGCAGAAACTGAGCTTGAGTCAGGGTTTCAAATCAACATAAATTTCTGTGTCAAGTCATTAGGTCAGACTGTACAGTAAAAGAGTTGATTTTCTTTCATGGATTGCTGTCTTTCAGGGAATGGTCATAGCTGAGACAAAGCGCCAGATGCACGAGACACTGGAAATGAAAGAAGAGGAAGTTGCACAGCTCCGCTCCAGGCTCCAGCAGGTTACTGTGCAGAAAGAAGAATTACAGGAACAGAAGGAAAAGGGTGAGAAATCAGGTGAGTGGAATCCATTTCTGCAAGTGTGCAGGAAACATTTTTTCCTATCGTATATGAATACATTATTTGTTTGTTTTTTTTGTCTTGTTTCCCAAAGCGTTTGAAGAACTTGAACGGGCGCTCGGTGTAGCTCAGAGGGCGGAGGAGGCCCGCAAACAGCTGCAGGTTCAGCTGGAGGAGCAAGTGAAAGAAGTTGAAAGGGCCAGTGAGGAAGAGAGGAAGAGTCTGCAGCAGGAGCTCACAAGAGTCAAACAGGAGGTCGTCACCATCATGAAGGTCAGGAAGTCACTTTTGCTGAGTGCTCACACATTTATTCTCATTTTGAAGAAGTCACTAGTACATTAACATTACTGGCATTTCTCTATGACTTGGCTATTTTGGTTGTGTTTCTTTGAACTTAAACTTTGACTCACTAACTGTTTACATTAGGGAAAAAGGACACTGCATACTAAATAACAATCTTCACATTTAAACCATTAAACTGACAGGGAGGGCAGTGCAAGGCTAATTTATTTTGTTTCTTATTCACGTTTGATATGCTTTGTTAATAATTGTAAATCATGTTATGTTGTAAAGTGTTTGAGAACAGATGAAAGCACTATATAATTTTTTTAAAATGATTATTAATCTTATTAGAAATCCTCAGAGGAAACTGTGGCCAATTTGGAAAAATGCCACAGTGAAGCTTTGGCTGCTAAAGAAGAAGAGATAACTGCCAGAATCAACAAAGCTGTGGTATATGCCAATTGTTTTCATTCATTTAATTTCACAACATAATCAAGTAAATCATATTAAAAATAGTTTAAAGTATAAATTGTTGATATGTCATCCTTGCTTGTGTATTCAGGAGACATGCAAAGAGGAGTTTGCTCAGTTAGGCAAAGAGCGAGAACAGCAAGCTTCTCTGGCTTTGGAAGATGTGGAGTTACAGAAGACGGCCCTCAGGACAGAAGCTGAAAGCAAGGTTAAAGAGATACAGTTGGAGCTGGAAGCTGCAAGAACTGTGAGTTTCTGTACATTGATTATCGCCTTTTAATCAAGGCTGGCTGAATGCTCTGAGGCTCCAGTCCTTCATTTCTGTGTTAAGGAATAAAAACAGTATTTATATCATTCAATTTGTTTACTTGGCAAGACACACACGGACAGATGGAGAGGGCGAGATGGATTCATTTAGTTTTAAATCATACTCTGAAATATACATATGAGCCAGGTAATGATGAATATATAATAATGACTCTAACTGCTCATCATTTTGATCTCCTGTACGCATTTGAACAAATTTCACTGCATAGTACATTTGATTGAATTACATAATTTATTGCAAAGTGAAGTTTTAAAATATCAAATCATTGATCCTTCCTATTTTTAATGTAGTTTCACATGAAATAGAGGTAAATACAAGTGCTGTAAAAGCATCTTAATTATTGACCATTTGCGTTCTTAGTTGTCACAAGTAACTGTTGTGAGCTCAAATCATGATCTAACAACCTGCATGTCTGTGATTGCAGAGAATACTGGAGCTAGAGAGCTCACTGGAGAAGATCTCACAGGACGGATCAAGTCTGTCCCATGAACTTTCCAGAGAGTTGGATGAGCTGAAGGATAAACACAAAGAGCAAATCTCTGCCTTAGAAAAAAAGCACCAGAAGCAGCTGGAAAAGCACAGGGGCACCATGACCCAGCAGCATAATGCTGCTCTTGAAGAGCTCAAGGAAAAACATAGAGTTGAAGTGGAGAACCTTTTGAAAGATAAAGAACTGCAGTTCCAAGCCCATGTTGAAGACATGAACCAGAAAACCTTTGAGAAACTGGAGGAAAAGCAGGCAGAGCTGGAGGCTGTTTTCGCTGAACTCTCTGAGGCTCTGAAGAGCAAACAGCTTCTGGAGGAGAAGTTGGTGGCGGCTGAGGATGCTTGTAGTTTAGCTCAACAGGAGCATGAGAAGAGGCTTCAAGATCAGGTGGCGAAGCACGATGTAGAGCTCGCAAATATCAAGCAGGAGCACAAGCAGTCACTTGGAGGTATAGAGAAAACTCTGAAGGAGGAACTTAATGCGCTAAAGATTGTTCTGAGTGAAAAGGAAAAGGAAATTAAAGAACACATCCGCAGAGAAAAAACACTACAAGAGGGATCACAAGAACTCAATGTTAAGGTTAAGGAATTGGCGGAGCTGCAGGAATGTTTAGCACAGTCCGAGCTGGAAAATGGAAACCTAAAGGAATCTAATGCACAGTTAGGTAAACTCTCAGAGGAGCTTGATCAGTGTAAGAAGCATTTGACAGATTTGGAGCATCAGTTGGAAGTAGCAAAGAATGACTGTCAACAAAAAAAAAAGTTGCTTCAAGAGCTAGAGCAGCAGTTGCAACAGAACAGAAAGGAGCTGTCAGAGCAGGAGAAGTCATTTACTGCAGAACTGAATACTAAGCAGGAAGAACAAACACGCCTCAAGAAACAGCTGGACGATGAAAAAGCTGCCCATGAGAAAAAGATGAAAAACATTATAACTGATATGGAAACTAAGCTGAAAGCGCAGGAAACAAAAATGGAAAAAGTTAAGCAGAAGGCCAAAGACATGCATGAGAGTTTTAAGAAAAAGCTGCAACAAAATGAAGAAAACATGAAGAAGGAACTCTCAAAGAAGGAGAAAGAGCTTCAGCAAAAAGAGCAACAAGTGCAGGAGAAAATTGTAGAGATGGCCCAGAAAAGTTCCCAAGGCCTCAGCAGCGCAATGTCAGAACTGCAGGATAACCACAAGGAAGAACTGGAGAAGCTACATGACACTCATAAGCATGAGATCGAGGAGCTGGAGCATCGTTGGCAGGAAAAGTTAAGACAGCAGGAGGAAGAGTTAATGGAGAAGCACTCGGGTGTTCTACAGGAGAAGGCTCAGGAGCTGGAGGATATTTCTCAGCAACTCACCAGAGACAAAGAGGAGAATGAGCAAGTGTTGTGTGAAGTAAAGGATTTAAAGGATTTAAAGGAGCTGGCGATGGCGATTCGCGAAACCACCGTGCAGAAGCTGCAAGAGGAGCTTAACGAAGCGGCGGTTAAACTTGAAAGTTTGTCTCAGGGGGAAGCATTGCTCAAAGAGCAAATGGAGTCGGTGGAAAGGAACCTTAGCCAGGCTCTGAGCGAGAGAAACTCCCTACAGGACAAGCTTCACACAACGGAGGAAGAGAGCAGAGAGAAGTTAAAGACCTTGTCTGGAAAGTTGGAGGAAACGGAGGCGCAGCTCAAAGTGCTGGAAGGCTCCAGATGTAAGGAAAGTGAAGACTTGCAGAATAAATTTGAGGAAACTGCCATTCAGCTGCAAGCCAAGGAAGCAGAATTCCAGCAGCAACTAATAGCGATCAGAAACCAAATGGAGTATTGCTGTAAGGAGGTTAAGTCTAAAGTGGAGTGTGGATCTAATGAACTCTGTCAGAGAGTTGAATGTCAGTTGAATGAGCTGAAAGACAGGCTGCTCTGCAGTCAGAAGAAGGTGGGGCACCTCAAGAAAGTTATCCTCGCTAAAGTAGGTAGAATTTGCACTTTAGAGGAGAATCTCCGTCAGCAGACGGAGGAGAATAAGAATCTATGCATTTCATTAGAACAGGTGACTGCTCAGGTAAATGCTCATTCGGAGCATGTCAAAGCCTTAACACATGAGAAGGAGAATCATTCTCAGTCTGTGAACGAGAAGGTTCAGAAGATCGAGGAGCTGAGTGAGGCGAACAGAATCATATCAGAAACCGTAAAAACAAACGAGTCACATATCACTAATTTGGAGAGCATTGTCAGTGACTTGAAAAATCAACTAGAGAGTAGCATACAAGAGAAGGAGGAAGCCATAAATAAGCTGAACCAGCAGTATAACGAGGAGAGACAACAGGCTGTGGCTCAAATGCAGGAGACCATTGAGAGATTAGAGCAGGAGAGAAAGTCTGCTATAGAGCAGGCAGATGTACTCCGGAACAGTCTGTCTGAGTACGAGAACAAGGCAGAGACAAAGTTCATCAACGACAACACCACTATTACGTCTCTGCAGACCAGGCTCAATCAGCTGGAGCAAGAAATCTCCGAAAAGAACGAAGCCCTACAAAGCCTGACGGCAAGTATCGACAATCAATCCATCAGCAAGTCTGAGATGGACCAAGCGCTGAGTGAGAAAGAGCAGAAGGTCAGTGGACTTACCTTGGAGCTGGAGAGTTGTGCCAGTCGACTTGGTGAGCTCCAGGAGCAGTTGGCCTTAAAGACGAAAGAGTGCGAACAACTAGCAGCCGACCTCACGCAGCAACACAGCATCAGGGAGAACGAAAAGAGGGAGCTGGTGGAGCAGCTGCAGATGCAGTGCACACAGAACGGTAATTTGGAGCAGGAGATGGTAGAAAAACTACGCTCCCTTGAAGAAGACAACCAGAAGTGTAAACACAAGCTTGAAAGTCAAAGGGAGGAATTTGAGAAGACAAAAGAGGAGATTACGAAGAGCAAAGAGGAGAGTCTGAAGGCGACAGAGGAGAGGTTGTCTGCAGAGAGTGCTCGGAAAGTGTCTGAGCTGAAGAAGAAAGCTGAGCAGAAAATCGCTCAGATTAAAAAACAGCTGACCTCGCAGCTCGAGGAAAAAGAGCAGACGATCAAGGATCTTCAGACCAGCCTGGAGGAGATGCAGAGCAATGAAATATCTGGAAAACAGCACACAGAAACATTAGAAGAGAAAACAAAAACACTCGAGGAAGCTCTTGTCAAGCTTAAGGAAGAGCAGGAGAAACAACTTGAAGAGACTCTTAGCAATGATAGGCTTGAGAAGGAAAAGTCTTTAGAGGAACTGAGAAACGCGTACGAAGAGAAGCTGACCATGCTTCAGAGAGATACAGAGCAACAAGGGGAGCTCAGAGAAACTGAATCAGCTCTGCATGAAATGGAGGCAAAGCTGAAAGAAGCAGAAGAGCAAAACGGGAACCTTCTTGCAGAGATTAATCGGCTTAAAGAAGAGATACATGAGAAGGAAGCTCAGCTCGATCGTCGTAGTGTACAAAATGCATCAGAACCTGAGGCTGAGATGAAGGTGGAATGTAGCAGAATGCAGCAAACAATGAGCGTGATGGAAAACCACTCTCCGATGAAAGAAGAGGACGCCGAATCTCTCAAATATCTCAAGAACAATCTCAGTCAGCTGAAGAACGAAAAGGAGAAAATCCACAAGGACTTCAGCAGGCTTCAGAAAGACATCCGATTACTGAGGAAGGAGCACGAACAGGACCTAGAACACATGAAGAAAGAGTTGTCGGAGGAGAATGAGAAAAAGCTGAAGTAAGTTTATAATTTTTAGTTGACAACAAATTGTTTGTTGTGTCCCTGGATAATAATAAAAATAAAATAATAATTTCATTTGCTTTTTTTTCTTTACTAATAGACTGGAGCTGGAAGATGTGGAAATGAAGCACAATTCTGCTATCAAGCAATTAATGAGGGAGTTCAACACACAAATGGCTTTGAAAGAGAGAGAGCTCGATACAGCGGTGAAGGAGGCCATTGGTGAGGAAAATAATGAAACTGACTAGATGTTCAGCTGTGTTGTAAAGCATGGCAAATAAGTGGTCGTAATAACTCTCTTTTGTTGTGGTGAAATCGCTACAGTCTACTTGTATTTAAGGCACCGAAACAGCTGCCTTAAAATGGAAAATCAGAGTTGACTTTCATGTACAACAGCAGGGTGGAATAACTACATAATCTCAACACTGTGTGGAGCAAAATTAAGGCATCATTGCATTTGGAAACAGTGCGTCTGAGTTGCCATGTTTCCTTGTTTTCTCCAGGGTTAAATCATGTTACATTCCAGATGGGATGTGAGTGAGCGGTTTGGAATATGGCATTGGTTATTTTTTTGTAATGTGCTAACCCTGGCTGTCTCTGTCTTTCCACGGCACAGCGAAGGCCCAGAGTGTGGAAGCAGAGCTCATCAGTAGCCATCGTGACGAAACCAGCCAGCTGAGGAAGCTGATTGCCCAGAAAGAGGATGATTTGCACAGAACTGTTCAGAAATATGAACAGGTCATACAGGTACTGTGAAATGGTGAAGCTTAAAAACAATTTCCTTAAAATGAGGCCCAGTTTTATACATTTACAATGGAAAAGATGTTGACCACACCCACCGTTTGGAAGCCATCGACGATGCCAGCTTCCTTTCGTCCAAAGCTCTGCTTCCAGACCTTTCCACATGCTTGCAGCCTCGTCAGATGAACTCATGTACCCCTTCATCGACATAATGTGTTCCAAATGTCTTTATTTGAATTGATTTACTGTTAGAAACATAAATGTGGATGTTAAAATCTTTCATACAACTGTCAGTGTTTATCCTACTTGGATTGACAGAGGGTGGATGTTTTAATGATTTATTCTATTACTTGAAGCTCTTTCAACAGTTCCCCTGTACTTATTGCTCAACAATTGCATCCATTATCTTATACCAACTAATTATTTCAGTTATAATTTATCAGTTCTTGTAATTATTCAACTGTTTATCCATTTACAATTTTAGGCTCAACTTATCTGCTCCTTTTTTACCTAGTTTTCATGCACTTTTAATCGAAACATTGTTTGAATGTTACAGCTGACTTCATATGTTGATGGGGTTTTTTTCTCTCCGCAATTTCCTATCATCTGGCAGCCAGGCTTGTATCATTAGTCTACAAAACTTCACTGAAACGTAACATAACTTTTTTGAATGAAGTTTGTATTGATCAGAGCTTGTTGGTAGTGAATACTGAATGAATATAAACAGGCTTTCTCCAGGATTGCAGACCACACCTTTTAATAATCTGTCAACGGCTGCTTAATGACAGTCAGCGGCTGGTATAAAATTCTCTCCTTCACTGTCTCCAAACATAATTAAGGGCGGGGGGTCTGAAATGAAGCAGTGACTAGGCCGACATACTTGACTTCTGATGCTGAAGTGAAACAGGAAATGACTAAGTCGTTGTTCTTTCATTTTTTTTTTTTTTTTTTTTGTCAGAGTCGAGAGGAGGAGATGGGCGACAGAGTGTGGCAGGTCCAGAAAGAACTAGAGGAGCTGCAAGGAAAGAGCCATGGCACTTCTGAGGTACAGACTTTTCCGACCCACATTCACCAGGTCATCAGACATCTGCGATCGGTGTCATAAAGTGGTTGGTGTATCGGGGACATTTTTCCGTTTACACAGATGTAGAAAATCCTACCTGTAGCTATTAAAGTTCATTATATGCGAGACTGGAGGTATAGATTAAATTTATACAGTGATTCTGTTGAAGTCATAAGTCACTTCTCTACGGCTGCATGAAATAACAATGGCTGCATGAAATCACGTCTTTTCTCCTCCTCTGGGAAAAGGCTGGAGTCTGATGGAAGCATTACTAGTTTTGAATGACGCACCAATCCAGACATTTTCAGTTACCTTATTATTGGAAAGTTCACATCCAGGTTAACACACTTAGCAGTTATCGGTTATCTTTGCCTTTGTCTCACTTCGTAATTGAAGGATTCAGCCTGAGAGCTCAGGGACAATTCGCTGACATACTTTGCTCTGATCGGTCTCTCGCTGCAGCCGAGTGGCCGCTCTCCAAAAGCGCACCGGATCCTGTGAAGCTCGTTTGAATCGTTCAGGAATGTTCTCCTCGGGGAAACAGAGATTGTGGGAGTGCAGCCAGCCTCAATTCCTGTTCTCAATTATCATTGTACGAGGTGATTCTCGGCCTGAGATTTATACTCCGGCAACACTCACAAGCAAGATGTGCGCACTGGAAAGGGGCCAGATAGGACGAAAGTACTCCATGGAGACGTTTTACCCAGGTGTTGAGGTGCCATGAGACCCCTGCGCTGATTCCTCTACCTTTTACACTGTGTCCAGATGCACACAAACACAAAGAATTACGCTGCTCTCTCCTGCATTTTTCCCTGGTGAGGTAATAATTTTATGGATGGATTGAATGGGTTTATGCTCAGGGAGGCCTTTCCATAGTACGGGCCTCACAAACCATTCTTCATTTCGTCAGTGGGTCTCTCCATAGAGACAGCAGACCAACACTGTCTCAGAAGTAAAAATCCAGTTTAGTCTGTCTTTATTATTGTCAAAAAATACTATTAAAAGACCAAAACCAACAGTGTTTGTGTTGTCATCTGTCAGGATCTTCTTCTTCCACCTGTATGTGGCTCTTAAAACGGGTCACACAAATATGTTGTTTTATTTTTTAAAAATGGCTAAATAATTACTTCAACTGCTGAACCGTGTAGCTTTTAGAAAACATTACTTAGACAAGACTAAAATGCCTGTTGGTTGGGAACTATTTTAACAATGAATTGACAAACATTTGGTGCTCTGTCAAATATTGTCTATGTGTGATTGATTCAAAATAAATCAGTGCTCACATCCATTGTAGTAAGAGAACATGTCAGCCAGTGCAGCAATCTGGGACACTGATGTGTTTTTAATTTGTGTTTATTTATTGAGTGCGATAAGAATATAGAATATTAGACTTTAATTATTATTATGCCATAACTGAGTGAATTTACATGTTATTCATTTTCACTGTTTACATGTAATTCAGTTTTAATGTACAGCATCTTCCCTTTTTTCCTTATTTACTTAGGCACAGATGAGCACCGAGGAACTGAAGGTACGTTACTGCCTCCAGTATCACTGATTTCATGATTTCTTGGATTTAAATCATTTGAGTCTTTCACCACTGAAAAACAATAACTGACATGCATCACATAGACAAAGACAGTTTGTGCGTTACATTACTTTTAAGCCTCGCTGAACATTTTGTCCTTCTTAACCTCAGGCTCAGCTTGCCAAGAAGACGACTCTGCTGAGCGAGGCTCGGCTGAAGGAGCAGGGCTTTGTGGAGAAAGTGAGTGTCGAGGTCCTGCGTGTGTGTGAGTGTGTATGTGTGTGCGCTCCTTGCTGGGGACAAGTGAACGGCAAATCCCATGCAGCGTATTCCCAGGATTCAGTGGCCTCCAGCGAGAGGAGCTACTGCTCTCCCGCTGCATCAACTTAATTACACAGCACATCTGTTTACATTTGGTTTAACCCTATAAACAACCAGAGCGACGCCTCCCACAGTTTTTCTCACACACATCGTCATTCTCACAAACATCCCCCCTCAGGATGATCAACAAAATGTTCAGCCATTAGGCTAATGCATAGAATTAACCACTTGGGTCAAATAGCCTCCTTTTTTATTGTTATTAACCTGTGCATGCTTGTGTGTTTTCTCCACGGTAGATTCACTCGCTTGAGGACAAGATTAAATGTTTCCACCGAAGCACAGTTGTAACTCATCTCGGGAGCACATTCAAAGGTAATTTTAACACCATGAATCACTTAGTTCTGCTTCTAGGGCCAGTTTCCTTCTCGATCAGCACAACATTCGTGAGACGGGCTGCGTAACTTTTTTTTATTGTAATGGGGATTTTTAACACATAACATGATTATGTATTGTGTTAACATAAGAACTTTACAGTTACTGTCTTAAGAGTCTTGCTGCTCTGTAGGATCCCAAAGGTTTGACACACCACCAGTAATCCATCAGCCCCCACATCTCTTTGTGGATCAGATGGGACAAGGGATGCAGAGCCTGAGCAGTGTGTGACGCCATGTGGGTGTGCAGTCTGGTTTAACCAAGCGTGATTTTAGGCTTACTGGTTAAGATGAGAGCTGCGGTCATAATTAGGGTTTGGTTAAGCGCAGAGTAAGGGTTGGGGCTAGACATATAACCGTTGTGGTGAAGGTCAGAATAAGCCTCAAGGTACCAACTGTAAGTCAATGCAGTTTCCTCGAGTATATCACAAACTGAACATGCTGTGAGTGTGAGAGAGAGCATGTAGACCATCCCTGCTGGTGTAATAAAGAGAATCTGCTGTCAAAGGGAGGGGCAGTTAAGAAGACATCCTTGGATTTAATGGCTTTTGCAGACTGAGGTCTTAAGGTTCCCCGCACAGGATCCTGCAGCACACAGGACCTCTTCTTTCAATACGCATTTATCCAGCTTCAAACCTACTCTGTTCTTTTCTACTCTTTTGGGCTTATTAGTCAAAGTGCCTTCCACTGATTATGAGTCTGTAAGCTCATCAGAAGGCTGTCAGTATCTGGTTTCGCCAATAGGTTGGACGGTAGGCTCAGCTGGGCAACAAACGCAACAAACGGTCAGGAGGACAAAGGCTGTGGGATTTATTGGTGACCCATTACTTCACGCAAGAGATCAAAGAGTTGTTTGCACTTCTCTATCACCTTTTCCTGTCCCCCCCAGTCACGTGGTCGTGCTGCGAGGGGGACCGCATCCGCACGAATGATTATTCCAGATACTCAGAGAGCAAGTGGGAGGTGTTCCATATTAAAGACCTGATGGGGATATTTCAGTGGCAGATGCAGCAGTCTTAAGTGTTACCAGCCCTGTCTGTGCTGCAGCACAGTTTCCCAGTCGTAGTTTTTAGAGGAATAATGGTGTTATAGCTTTGGGGGGAGAATTAAAACCTTCATGCTTTCCTGTGCTTGTTGCTGCTGCTGCTTAATTTGAACCCACACCTGAGCAGACAGTGAATCTGTATATGGTTGCTAACACAAACATGAAGCTTTGTGTTGTTTTTTTGAAGTGTCAGACAGTGACAGGTATTATTGTATTAAAAATAATCACTGTACATTTACAAACCAAGTTCTTATTTTTTCAGAGATGCATGCTGGTGTAGTTCTTAATAGCGATGTTTTATTTATTTATTTATTTTGCTGTATTCTTCATGAAATATCATTTGATTATGACAGTCTATTATCAGTCTCTTACACAAGTCTGCACTATATAGTGACTGACCAGGTCTCAGATGAATAAATGGTTTGTTTTGTTTTGTTTTTTTTACTTGATTTTTACAGATCCTGGATTCGCTGACACGCTGTCAGAAGCCACTGAGATGGAGTACCTGAGGAAGGTGTTGTTTGAATACATGATGGGACGGGAAACAAAAGTATGCTTTTTTTTCTCCTTACATTGTTATACACACACCAAACATTGCTTTCTTGTTAATAGCAGGGGTCTTCAAAGTCCTAGTCTCAAACTCTTAGTTTACTTACTTAGTTTCGCTCAATTCCCGGGTGCCGTAGAGATCATTATTATGTTATTTGATCCCAGAGACACTCAACAATTGAGCCAAGATATCCCAATATTGCTGTCATAACTTTAGACTACACCAAATCCATAAAAAAGGCATTTATTAGTTTCTGGCTTTGGGGAAGTGGGAAAAACTATAAACCACAATATCTCTTTCTCTAACTTTCTCTGTAACCAAGTCACAGACATTTCGGCTATTCTGTATCGTCTCCTTTTGATAACTAATGTCATATTTTAATAATGTCAACTCTAAAAACAAAGTCTAAATCTTTCATAGATTATATATAAAGCAGCTGTGAACAAGACATACTTCATTTATTGGTCAATGCAGACCGTTCTGCTGCTGTTCGGTAAACTTAAGGTGGAAGAATGTTTAGTTAAAATGGTTTACTTACATTTGCTGCCACAAAAATTGGGCCCCATGACTTCATCATTCTTTCCCTGACAAACACAAGTTGTGATTGATAAATACATTAGGATGCGGTTAGTAAACTAAATTAAACCAAACCCATTAAAACCTCCTGCATTGGAATAGCCCATCCTATTTTTGTCGACGGGGCACCCAATGACCTGCCACACAAAATGTGAGACCGTTTAGTGTGCTGTGTAAGTCATGTTGTGTCCAGTCTTCTTGGGTGAAATTAACAGTGCCGCTGACATGGTCCTAAAGTCAGCGGGATTTTCCCAGCTGCTCAGCAAACAGTTAGTCTTTATGGCAGCACGGCAGACCTCCCCTGTGCGGAGGATGTCCCCCAGGCTGCCTGTGAGCACATACATCTTGCATGACGCAGATTTGCCATCTAAAGACATGCTGGCCTTGTTTAGTGTTAGTTGAGCGGTGAGGTTTCCTACACAGCAGCCCTGTTTCTGATTATCCCTTGTGTTTATGGGGAAATGCAAGCTCCCTGGCAGATACGCCTGGAGTTAATTTCTTTTTTTCTTTTTTTTTTTTCCTGTTGTGCTTATGCTTATATGTGTCAGAACGAGCTTGATTTGACTGGATCGTGCTGTGAAATTTAGAGGGTTTGTGACAAAGCATGCATTGAAAATAAATGTTTGACACTGAACACCAGAAACAATGTATGTTGAAGATGAAGTTCAGGGCTCACCTTTTTAATCTATATAATTCTGATTGTCCGGCTGTCTTTCTTTCTTTCTCTCTTTTTTTTTATTTCACCTCCTCTGAAGACGATGGCCAAAGTAATTACATCCATGCTCAAGTTTCCACCGGACCAAGCGCAGAAGGTTTTAGACAAAGAAGACTCAAAAACAATTGTAAGCATCTGTTTAGTTTCTGAGGAAACTTTCACTTAACTCTGGCAGTAAAAAAAAAACAAAAAACATATGACTACAATTCTTCATCGATAATTGCACTATGACTTGAATTCATTTCATGTCTGCTCCTCCACAGACTTGGTTACGATGAATGATTCGGGTATTTTTGGATGAAACTGCTGCTACTGCTGCTGCTGAAGGGGAAGACTGCCATGGATTTGATCGAGCCCTTCTGTCTGCATTTCTTATTATTTTATGTGTATGTGTGAGTGGGTGTTTGTGTGTGTGTTTGAGCACACGCTGGGGCATAAGTGTGTGTGTGCGTGCGTGTGTGTTGTGAATTGTGTGAATATATCTAAAGGTATGAGGGATTTAGAGAATATGCCAGAAACACAAATCTTCCACGAATCCAGTTTTACCCTGAAATTGAGTTTAATTTATGTTTTAGATTAAGTAAAATGTTTTTTTTTTTCTTTTCCTTTTAGACTGTGTTTATATACAGATTGGCTTGTGCAATAAATTATATCATTATCACGTATTGACACTGACAGGTCAGTTGATTTATAGGTTTTCTGTGTTGTGCTGTCTGAATCACTTCCTCTGTAAAACTGTAAACGACCCTTTAACTGTGCACTCGCACCACATTAAGGTAAACTGGCCTCTGGACCTTACAGTATGTGTGTAACACAGCTTTTCTATGCTTTATATTTTGTCACTGACACCGACATAGAAACACAAAAACTGTAAAATTGTACTATGAAAATTAAAACTGTACTATAGGGCACTCTATGACTTGCTATACATTTTCAAACTAACGGATTAAATCTTATTTACAGAACACCTTTTGTCACTCCTTTATCCCCATTGTCATACAGTATCTTACCTGTTGGATCCAATTTCTTATCACATTGTCTGGATTTACATTGTTTGACCTGTCTAACAGAGGATACGGTATGATAACATCATGTTGAAGTAGACACGTGTGGACTGCAGACATCACAACAAATCTTGGTTTTAAAGATCCTGTTGTTGGAGGGTCACACAGCGAGGGTAACCTTTGTTTGAGTTCTTTACATCACAACAAATTACTGGTCAAGCATGTTGACACGTGCATGGATTTTACCTCAGTGAAGACCTACAGAATACGGTAGAATTAAACTAATACTACATAGGTGAAATTTAACACTTAAAATCCCCTCCAGCAATGTTTGAGGAAAAAATGAAGTACTTTGTGCTCTTCATGTTCAAATTCTTAAAATCTATCACAATATTCAGGTTGATTTTTGGACTACTGATTGGCCTCCAGACTGGTAGGGATGTCACAAAATCGTGTTTATACGTCTTAAACTCAGATTTCAGATGAACACATGAAACTTCCCACATATCGACAGTCAAACTCTTACTTGTTGCTGTGCATCATTTTACACAGAGGAGGGACTCAAACCTGGAGCAGAGAACACATTTAGAGGATACAAATACAAACACAGCTAAACAAATACAAACAAACCTAAACACATAGCTGAGCTGTTGTATACGAGAAGCGAGAGCTGGAAAACAAAGCTGGAACAGTTAAGAGTTCATGTGGAAGAGTAAAATACTGAAGAGTGAAATACAGAGGTGGTTTGTGTGCATACAGTGTTTATAATGACATGGTGTGCTTACATTGATCATGGATGGATATTTAAGTACTGTTGTGCTTTGTATATTTACACTAGTCCCAAACTTAGGGACTTCCAAGAAACACTGCTCAATAAAAGGGGTTGCTAGATCATGAAAAACAGAGAAAAGCAGAAAAGAAAATCTCATTTAAACTTTTGCCCTTTTCTTGTAAGTGTTGCTCATTTATTCAAATGTAAGTAAGTAAATTAATGTCAGTCTTTCGGCTGACAGGTCAGGGTCGACAGACATTTCCCTTTTTTTGAGCAAACACAGAAAGAAACCACATCAGAGCGGCCTCTTTGGTGGAGATGTAACATTTTGCAACAGAACCTGTCATCCTTAAAAACCCTGAATTTGTTTTTATTTCCGCTGTGTTGTCATTTCATTGTCTAAGTGTGCAGAGAAGTCACACTCTCCCTGATTTAAAACAGTATAAATGAACAAACTTTGGTTTGGGTGTTTGTGGGAGACGGTAGGTGGCAGCAGAGCGCCCTCACCTCTCTCATCAGCTGAGCGGAGCCCCGAAACGCGCCGCGGCTGAAACGTGACGCTCCAGAACCGCCCGCGTCTCTCCGTGAGCGCGACTTCCGGTTTCACCTTTCACATTACAACCCTCCCCGCCGGTGCGCCCAGCGGAGAGAGGGGGGGGGGCTTTTATTTTGCGAGACGCTGCTTCTGGTTTCCGGCCTCATCCCGGTCAACTCGACGCGAGCCGCCGCCGCGTTTCTCTCTCCGACAGGGAGAGTCTTCCCCTCAGACTGACACAGGATGGAGAGAAGCTGACGCACCGATATTTACCGGACCGTTAACTTTCCCTCCGCGCGCCGCTCCTCGTGCCAACACAGCCTACATGCTGCGCGAGACCAGGAGAAGAAAACAAGTCAGAGATAGTTTTATAACAGTTTGACTACTGAAGAGCTCATAACTCCTCTTTATTGTTTTTTTCTCCTTTTTGGACACTTTCGCCGCGTTATTACGCACGATGCGCAAAGGCATGGCCCCTCTCCGGAGACAGAGGACGGGATTACCAAATGTTTTTTACGTCTGTCTCTCCATTTCGGTGGCTTATTCTTACAACATAGACTTGGAACATCCTCTGGTGTTCCGCGGACCAAACTCTAGTTTTTTTGGCTACTCTGTGCTGGAGCACTATCACGACAACACACGCTGGTGAGTCCCGACAAAACAAAAAAAAAAAAACTATGTTCCTTGAAGTGCACGTATTTTCTGTCAGCGATGCAATGAATTTGTGCTCCTCAAACAAAGCGTCTCCAAAAAGCTCATCCAGTGCAAAACAGTGATGGGTGATACATCTGTTCCTCCCGTGACTGCGGATTGTCATTTTTCATTTTTGATTTAAAGTCTGCAGTGACACAGTAGATGCGCTCTCAAGGTGAAAACCGCACCGTGTCCCATCCTCTCCCCCCTCTCCTCATGTCTGCAGGATAATAGTCGGGGCTCCGAGGGCAAACTCTACCTACAGCAGCTGGGTGCACTCTCCCGGAGCCGTGTACAAGTGCCGAGTCCACAGCAACCCGGAGCGCCGCTGCACGGAGATGGATCTGGGAAGAGGTCAGCATGAACACAAGAGCAGCGGAGTGACACACGCACGACCTGCAGCCTCAGGAAACGCAGAAATGCACAGTCACCTCACAGAAGAGTCCACGCACATGCACACATGCACTCATGCTGGGCTTTACTGCAGCTTTTTTTTTTCTCATCCACTCTTTGTCTAAACTCCCCCAAGCATCTGTTTTGTTTTATCAGAATAATGCAGCCTTATGCTGCTCTCAGCAGTGCCACAGTTGTTTCTTAAAGTTCCTAACCTGTAGCTGTATCTATATGGGGACCTGCAAGAGAAAAAGAGGGGTTCTGTGTGCAGAGGTCCATAAATATTTTGATAAATATGATTTATGCTCTGGCTAATATTTTCCAAGCACATGAGCCAAAAAAGTTGAGCTTCACCACCCCCCCCCCCCCCAACCCTCCCTGTCTCCAAAATCCTGGCTCTGTTCTTGTGGTCAAGAAAGCCGGGGTGAAGGCATGGCTTTAATATTAACCCCGTGCTCAGTCAATGTGTCACCAAAAAACAACCAAAAAAAAACAAAAACATGTATTATCACAGTGGACCAGAGGAGCTGGACTCTGAGGATTCGTCTGGGATCCTCCAAGACACTCTCTGCTACATGCCATTGTGCTGAATCAATTGTCTGCAGGGAGACAGACAGTAAAAGTTGGAGAAGGCAGAGGCAGCTTAGGGAAAGATTTGGACTCGAATTATTCTTTTTCTTTTCGCTTAATTATCTTAATTATGCTAATTTATCAATTTGATCTTTAGTTTATATTTTTCATCATAGGTTAGTTAGTTGATTTATGAACTTCTGAAAGCGGTCCACCTAGTCAATTGAGAAAATAACTGTCAGTTTACTCAGTTGTGAAAATAATCATTATTTGCAACCATAAAGAAACCCTTATAAAAAGATATGTACATTATGTGTTAATGTGAAGTATATGTTTTAATAAGAGTTTTTTAATGCTTAAATATCAATATTGATGTCAGAAATCCAGTGTTGATGGGCTACACTAAATGTCATGATAGAGGAGTTGGTTTGTGAAACTGGTCCTATAAACACAAACCATTTCTGTTTTTAATGTTTACTCTACAGATTTTTTTTCAAACTGTCAACTATGTACAAGTGACTTGCACATTCAGCAGAAATAAAGAAGAAACGCCAGAGCTCGTGAAGCTGACAAGCAACAAGTGGCTCGCTCCAAGACATCCTCCGTCCTGATGACTCAACGTCTGCAAACTGCTCTCATTGTCTTTCAGGAAACAGGCCGAGAGAGTCGTGCGGGAAGACATGCCAAGGAGACAGGGATGACGAGTGGATGGGGGTCAGCCTGGCCCGCCAGGACAGGGCCAACGGCAAGATACTGGTGAGTGTCGGGCACACCACGTCACCAATGTCCCCTCGCCAGATTGTTTAATGGGAACCATGCACACTTGTTAAAACAGACCCAGTTGTGCCGACATCATTGTTACAAATCTCTTACCATGAACCACGCCGTTAAACCACAGCTGGCCTCGACGTTACAGCCCTCCTTCACCAAAAAGGGCCTTTCCCTCCTCTGTTTGAATTGCACAAGTAAAAGCCGAACTTAAGTGGCGATTTTTTTCTTTTTGCGCGTTCAAAGCTGGAGTAACAACTGAAGTCAGACAGATTTGGAAAGCGCCGCGCGGTTATGTAACACTGTGAAACATCCACCTCGTGTTTGGAGCTGGACGAGCCAGTGGAACAGGGTTTGTTAAGGGCAGATTGTTGTTTATAAAAATCGAGAGAGGGATTTAGAGGAGTAGACTAACTAGTGGTGCTAATCCCAGAGGCCGGGTATTTGCAGAGAGATCATAGGGCAGCTGGCAGAGTTTGTTTAGGCTTCAGCTCCACTGCGGTGGTCTCGTCCAAGGGCAGCCTTTCATTAAACGTTAACCCCCTTCTCCTGTGCGGTGGATGGCGGGGGAACTCGCAGCCTTCCAGGTCACTTTGAAGGCGGCCGGTGGACCAGACAGGTGTGAATACCTGCTGCTGATTGAGCTCCTTCTCTGGGAGTCAAAAGAATCACAAAAATTTCTCGCTCCACAGGCGTCCAGATAACTGCTTGGCCCGTTAAACCTCTGCTCCTTTCAATATGTTTGTCTTTGGTCCGCTTTTTTTTTTATACTCCAGTGGAATGTATCAGTGTGATTTTCAGACCATTAGCCTTGGCTTCACTCGTCAGTCAGACTGTCAAGATTCGAAGACTCCTTGGAGCTGTCAGTCTTTGGGAATCTGAGCTCAGCGTTGTATAACAACAAGCTTTTGGGCCGCGCACTTTCTGGCCGTCCAGACAGGGTTACGATAAAAGGAAAGTGGTGACTTTCCAGAGCCACGTGTTGCTGTTCCTCTCCAAAGCACTGACGTTTTTTTTTTCTTTTTTTTTATCTCATCTTGAATGGACTCACGTTTCAGTGCAACAGGGGGGAAACGGCTGCTTGGCAGATGTGTACAGTGGTGATTTCATCTGTGCTTTCAGTGAAGGCCTTGTTTGTGACCAGCGAGCCCTTAAACTGAACAGGAACATGACCGCAGCACGGACTCCCTCAATCTGACCATAAAAGCCTTTCTTCACCGCTTCGACAAGAGCTCCTTTTGCTATGTTTATTTCAGCTGATTGATCTCTTCTTCTGTCGTTTTTACAAAGAATCTGCTCCTACTCGAGAGGGACAGTTTATGCTGTGTTGCTACTACAGTTGGCCAAGCCGGCCTTTGAAACACAAGTGTTTCTCAACACAGCATCTTGCTTCCAGACAGTCATCTGACGCTTTGTGTGCGCCCACAATCTGCTGGGCTCTTATATTCATTTAGATTGGCTGTGTGTGTGTGTGCCTGTGCATGGGGGAGGGGTTAAACGGCGCAAAGGGGAAATTAAGTGAACTTTGTCTGCACAGAGGCATCCAGATCTGTCCCCAGAGCCACAGGAACCCCACCACCATCCCCCAAGGGTGCTAAATTATTGCCACATTTACACATTTATGTGGCCAATTTGTGCAGAGTTTAAAAATCGAGTCTGTATTATCCTGTTTGCTTACCGATCCGTGGAATGTTTTATTTTGAAAAACACTGCGGCAGAATGTTATTTTGAGAATTACTCACTGTCAGTTTTCGAAATGTACCCCCGGTCTCAGCAGCATAATAAAGTGGGAGTTTGTTCTCTGTCTTTTGATCCACTTTCTTTTTTTGCTGCCTGAACTTTTGGCCTCTCCAGCTGCCTGTAAAGCCTGGAGGAGCTGTTTTGAAATTAAAACTAAAAAAATCAAACAAAAAATCTCGCTGCACATTAACGGGTGCTCAGGGAACACAGATCTCAATCTGCAGCTGAGATATTCACATCACAGACCGTGGCTGTTATGGTCGGTCAGGGTTATGAATGGGCTTTAATTCCCCCTCTCATTGACGATCATTTTGACAGCCACAGAGACGCGCTGACTCCAGCCCAGCGAGGAAGGGGCTTAAACCATCGGCGCGGTTGAGGAACGCCCGCCTGCAGCCTGACATGTTTGTGTTTACAGAATGAACGTGTGTGTGAACTTGTCTCTTGCTCCTTCTCTCTCGCAGGCTTGTGCCCACCGCTGGAAAAACGTCTACTACGACGCCGAGCACATCCTCCCACACGGATACTGCTCCATCATTCCTCCCACTCTCCAGGGCAGGACCAAGCCACTCATCCCCTGTTATGAAGGTACAGCTGAGGCTCCACGGTGGCACAGATTTCATTTTCATGAACTTAGGCAGACATCGAAACTAGAAAGGATTGCTTGGGGTGAGACGTGGTTTAGTCCAGTAGCACCCAACTTCCTTTAGTCTTTTAACCCCTCAAAATAAAGCAAAGACATATGTTACGGCCCCAGTGTAAATGTAAGTTGCAAACAGTTTAATTTAGTGCACGCATTGTTAAGTTTTAAGTATTTCTGAAGGCCTAAATGTTTATTTCACAAGCATCCAGGCGGACATTTGTCAACAACCACTACATGAATTAAATGAATTAAAAGTTGTGCAAACATTCATGGTCCCCAGATGATGAAGTGTAATGACTTTGGTGAGCTCCTGACTTTTCCCTCTAGTGCCAATATGAACTTCACATTTGTAATTTTGAGTGAAACATCTCAACAACAATTGGCTGAAATGCTATAAAATGAGGCACGCACGTTCACGTTCTCCTTAGAATGAGCTCTTACGTCTTTGTTGATCTCTTAACTTTTCATCATGTGGTCAAAACATCCGTCCAATACTTCAAAACAAAGGACAGTCCCATCAGTCTCAGCTGCGCTTTGGTTTAGTGCAGATTACCAAATGTTAACATGCAAAGAGGCTAAAATAATTAGTGGGTTATGCAAGAAAATAACTGGTTTGTGCAATGTGTTGCCTGACTGTTGGAAATCAAAAGTGTTTAGTTGTTATGAAGGGTGTCACAGAGAGGGAGGAGATGCAATGTCTTTTTTATTATAATATGTAGATAACATATTTCTTTTGGAAGGCATTGCAAGTCTACATGGCTGCAGACTAGTTCTTGTTTATTTCTCATTCCTTTAATCATCTTGTGACCCCTCGGATTTGTCTTGGGACCCCTCGAACGGTTCAGACCACCAGATTGGGAGCCGCCAGTTTCGTCTGTTTATCCACTTCTGTGGTTACATTTTAACATGGTACGTGATCTCTGTTGCCAGCACCATCAGCGCCGAAGCCTCACATCTGCTTCTGGCCTCTGATCGGTGTTTTGGCACAGAGGAACAGTAGCCAGAGAGCCTTGAAGTGTGATCTCTCTACCCCAGTCCAACACGCGTACTTTGGCAAGAGCAGCTCCTCCTATTGAACGACACGCTTTGTTAAGTCGAATATATACGAGTATCTGTCCAATACAGATACTCCAATACAGGAGTTTGTGTTCCCAGTGCAGCTTTTTTGAAAGAAAAACATTTTCACAAAGGTGTAATTATGCCAACTTTGCTGAAACAAAGATTTTGGCCTGATCTCGCGGAAATCAGGTGCTTTTAAGGACAGATTTGCTCGCGAGGTAGAGAAATCAGATTGTGTTATGATTGCAGTAAATCAAATCCATTTGGGCTGCAGATTGTTTTCCTTTGCGCGCCCTCCACAACACTAAAAATCAAGTTCCATTTGAAATATAATGTACAATATAACATTTTGAGCTGAGTCATGCAAATGTGTTCTTGATATGTTTAGATATGTGACTCAGAGCTATTTATCAAAGGCTGTTTTACACCTTAATTGTGCTCCCAGGTCAGGATTTCACTTCCGTAACTCTTGTTGCCAACAGTTTTGGAGAAGCCAGACAAACTTTGCATGGGACCATATTTGCAGTGCATATTGTGCAGATCCAAGCTCAATATTTTTGTAACCTGAGAGTGCCGTGCCTGAGTTCTTCTTGTTGAATGTGGCGTTGCACCCCTTCTCTCAGCCTGCTTTTCTGCCCCCAGATTCCTCGTGGATGGGACCGGGACTTTGACTAGCTCCATATGGAATGCAGGAAAAACTCCAGTAAATGCTGGCTCAAGCACACAGTGAAATAATTTGTGGTTTGTTTTTTCTTGCAGACTATAAGCAAAAGTACGGGGAAGAGCACGGCTCGTGCCAAGCCGGGATAGCGGGAGTTTTTACGGAGGTCAGTAACAGTACTTGGTTATCTCCTTAATCCATGTAATACCCTCCTTTTGTTGGTCTGACATAGAGATAGTTGTTTGTTGTCATCCAGACTCTGCTCTCCTCACACTCATCTGTTTACTGTTTGGTAAACTGAGCTGTGGTACTAATAGAAACTATCATCATCATCATTTTTATCCTCCTTACAGTCCCTTTTTTCTTATCAGGGGGCTCAGTTTCTCACTTGAAAGCATGATGACTGTCTCAAAGACCCCTTTTTTTCTCCTCACTTTTTGTTGACTTCGACTCTGGTATTCTGAGGATCGTTAACAGAGCTTATATATGGAACTGAAGGGGATTTCCCCCCCACCCCCACCAAATTGTTTAAGATGTCAAATGATGTGGAAAATCTGAATTCTGCAGTCAGATATACATGAGTATTTGTATCAAAGCAGCCACCGCTCTGCTGAGCAGCTGCTGATAACTGTTGGCTTATGTTTCCATAGGCAGACAAAGGCCGCAGCGGCCTCGCTTGACCTGGTGTGGTTCCACAAGATAACGCGGTTAAGAAAATAAAGGTTTCCTTTACTCTATAGCATAGATGTGCTACTGTTTTTATATTTACATGTGACATCACCCGTACCTGCATAATACTTTTCGGTATTGTTCATATGCAACAGAAGTGATAAGGGGAAGGTCAAATAGATTTAATGAATAAATTAATCAGAGCAATAATATGGTTTGACAGGAAAAGAATTTGCATATGAGAAATACATTTAGATTTCAAAATGTATATTTGATCAGTGTAGTTGTTTTGTTTTCTATATATTAGCAATGTAATTCTTTCCTGATGTTCCCTGTGAGCGGCATGTTCAGCAAAGGTGCTTTTCAAGGCTCAAATTACAGTTACGCTCAATTAGGGACATACAGTAGAGTACAGTATATTGTAAGCCTCTCACCAATGAAATTCCATGTAATTTTTAGTATTTTAGTACTTAGTAGTTTAGTTTAGTAGTCAGGAGAAAATGAATCAATAGCAGTTTTAAACACTGCACATCGCTCAAGTCATATTTAAAGCAGAAACTCCAATCGTTCTCTGTTCTCCAGTGTGAGGATTTGCTGTTTTTTTCTGTTTTATATCATTGTAAACTGAATATCTTTGGCTTTTGAAATGTTGGACAGACAACACAAGACATCTGAAGATGTTGCCTTGGGCTGTAGGAAACTGTGATGAACATTTTTCACTATTGATTGACATCTAATAGATGAAATGATTAATGGGGAAAATAAACAGCAGATGAGTCGATAATGGAAATAATCATTAGTTTCAGCCTTAAACTTTCCATTGAGTTACTGACATTTACAAAGACACGTACTCGACAGACTCACACAGCATGCAGACGTGTCACACACATGGCTTTGCTTTTGCAAATGGTTTTCCTGTCACAGATACCAAAATGGGATCATTTCAAATAATCTTCCGGCTAACTTGCTGATCATTTCACAACACAGTCTTTCATGTGTTTGTGTCAAAGTGACTTTGAAAATCTCGTTCACGGTTGTTCACAGACTCAGGCTCATATCAGAGTGTGACATCATGTTTGGTTTGGTTTAGTTTCATTATTTTACTACATAAAAAACGCAATTTAGAAGCTGAAAAGAACTGTGTAGATTTGTCAAGTCTGTAAGGAGAACTTCACCAAGTTTTTCCCGTAGCAGGAGACAGTTCAGTTGGCATCATGTGAAAACTGTAAATAAGACTAGAGAGAAGCCTTTTGGCTTCAGGAAAGAAAAGATTCTGATAACGTCAATTTCACAATGACCCTACTGTATTAGACCCAAAAACAAAACCATCGAACCCACTTTTCTTCACAGAAGGAGGACGTCAGTGTTGATCTGTTAAAGCAGATCCACCCCCCCACCTTTGAAAGAATGTGAGGAATTCAAAGAAAAGATGTCCAACTGTTAAACCTTATCCTTGTCTGAACCTCAGTGCACACGCCTGGTGGTGCCCAGATGTTTGACACTGCAGCTCAGGGGATACTGCTGAGTAAGGTCCTTGCTGTGTTGTTGGGCTTGTTTGAGTGCTCAGTGTTAACGACACATCCTCTCACACAGATAACATCAGAGGGGAAATCAGGAGGTGGCGAGCGATGGTACAACAGTTTTAGTGTAGTCGAAGCAGAGCATCTGAACTGCCCTGATCTGGTCCCTCACGTAGCCGCAGAACATCAAGACAAAAAGCTCATTTTACAACTCATTTTACAGCTGTCAGTTCTCAAGCCCTCGTCAGATCAAAGGAAGCAGCTCTCGGCTGGCATCTGGCTGTGTGGTTGAGAGCAGATAGCACAAACCAGTCTGTGGCTGTTGGTTAACCAGACGTACACCCGGCAGCTTTTCTTTTCTTTCTTTCCCCCTTTTTTTCCTCAGCAGGCTGCTGCAGTGCAGATACAAGGTAACTCACAGTCGTCTGAATGAACTTTAACTTTCAGGAGCTGGTGGTGATGGGGGCGCCACCAGGGTCTTACTACTGGACCGGGACCATCAAGGTCTACAACCTAACCTCCGACTCCTTCTACAGCCCGAACAAAGAAGACGTGGACTCCCACAGATACAGCTACCTCGGTGAGAGCCCGTTAATGGGCATAGGTGCGCTGGATTTCTAACATATCTTCTAAGCAGCTGTGACTGATTATTGTCTGTGTCTTCAGGCTACGCCGTGACTGCTGGACACTTCTCCTCTCCTAATGTGATAGACATAGTTGCAGGGGCGCCTCAGCACAACGGCAGGGGAAAAGTAGGGGTCCTCTCTCTTGTTTTCAGCTGTTGAAATGGAGTCCTTGCCGAGTTGCTCGCTGCAGTGATTTGCTTTTCTCTCCTGCACAGGTTTACATTTTCAAAATCGACGGCGTGTCTCTGGCGAAGAGTTTTCAAGCCTCAGGGAAAATGGTATGAGCTCGGATGTGGTCTTACATTCTTCTGTTTTTAATCATTATACAGCACATACTTTACACTGAGGCTATTGTTATACTATACATCTAAATTGGGAACACCACAACAGTTTTTTAATTTTTTTTTTTTATCTTTTACTTAATCTGCCTCAGGGATCATGTAGTTGTTTGCTATGCATTTCAGACACGCTAGTCCAATTGCTTTGTTGTCAGAACTGCACTGTTTATGTCTGCACTAAGTTACAGCGATGTAAAGAGGGAACTCACTAGCCAGAAACCAAAGCCAGGGCGGTAGCTAGTGCTTTCCATTCAGAGTAAATAAAAGGAAGTCATGGTAGCTTTAAGACATAAGTTGTGTAAATATTCCTTTAATATTGGTACAAATATAAAAGAGGAGATAAATCCAATCAGAGCGTGAACTGTGTCAATGGCATGAACTGCAGAAGAAGTGTCTGTGATCTGACCCATTGCTCTGTGGCTCGGCTTGGTTCCAGATGGGCTCTTACTTTGGCTCCTCATTGTGTGCAGTTGATCTGAACCAGGACGGCCTGTCGGACCTGCTGGTGGGAGCACCCATGCACAGCCAGCTCCGGGACGAGGGCCAGGTGTCTGTGTACCTCAGCAAGGGCAATGTGAGTGGGATCTGTGTGTCAGTGGGAACATGATACCGCAACTTTCAGGTTTATTTTACTACAGTCTGTCCAGCCGCTCCACACAGACGCGCACTTCTATGCTGTTATTTTGAGCAGTGCCGATTTTTAGCTCCACTCGAGTTTGATTTCCTTCTGACCGTGTTTGTTATCATGATAGCGGAATAAAAAGGGTGGAGCATCGTGTGATCCGGCTGTGAGATTATTTAAAGGACTAAGACTAGAGCTCTTGTTTGTTCATTTTATATTTATGAGTTATTGCGAGGAAGTTGACTGTCTGTTTGGTTATTAAATTGTTTGGATAGAAGCCAACTAACCGCAGTCCAGGCCAAAGAATTTTATCTGAGAAAGGCCACGATAATTTCACTGCAGCGATTTACTGTAGAGCCTTTCTTTTTTTCTCCTGTCACCTCAGTTTTTAAAGTGTTATCCTGCCTGCTGCTGTTTTCAGGGGGTGATGGAGGACGGAGGCGTTTTGAGCGGTGACAATGCTTTCAATGCTCATTTTGGAGAGTGCATTGCTGCAATCGGAGACATAGACGACGATGGATATCAAGGTCAGTTCAGAGTACTATAATAACATGTTAGAAACTGCCCACTTGACTTCATAAACACATTTTTATATGTTGACAAAACAAAGTCCACCCAAGGTCCACTCACTTCCTCGCTCTGTAGCTTTTGACTGTATCACATGATCTTCATCTTCTTCACTTCAGATATTTTAATTTTTAATTACTCATTTAGGATTTCTTGTCCATGTGGACTTAGAAGTTATATTATATTATAATATTTTTTAATTATAAATAAATATGATATGGTTAATATTATTTCATGTCTTTATGTTTTAAAAGAGAATAAATTCCTGGCTAGTGTTTAAACATTCTGTATTTTGCCAATGAGAGGACAGAGATGCTTAAAATAGCAGTTCCCAGTCTATGGGTTGGGATTCTTTCAGTGGTTTAAAACATAAATCTTTAAAACATAAATCTGATAAGAATAAAAGTCCTGCAACATAAATGTTATTTTTTATGCACTTTTCTTTTTTCTTTTTGTTTTTCTGCAAAACCTTGGCTAGTTTTATTTCTTTGAGCTTTAAATAGTAATTCAGTAACACAACCTGAGACTTTTAAGGGGAAAATCGATCTTTAAAGGGACCCCTCGCACCGTTGAGGGGTCACAAGTAGACACTGATTTACTATAAGAGGCCAAAAGCCAAAAAGGTTTGGAACCACTGACTTAAAGGACCTCACTGAGGGTGTAACATGTTTTAGTCCATTAAGCACAAATCACTTGTGTTTTTTAGTAGCGCTGACCATTTTTACAACCATGCCACAAGGTTCAAGATTGACTTCCTGCGATTTAGGCAGCGATTTATTTCACCCTGAGCTGAAGATCAACTTGCTGCGACTTAAAACATGCTATCATCACTGTTTCTTGTTGTTATTGTTGAGGTTTAATTAATATTGTGTAGTGATACATTAAGAACAGAGAGTCATTTAAAAATTCTCCTTATGACTCACTCAGTTTTGTCTCAAGTTTCAGATGCCGGAGAGTCCTTAAATGCACCAAAAAGGAAGAGATATCATTCAAAACAATCTGATACTGCCCTTTAACCACTATCGACTATAAAAACTATATCTGGGCATGCAAAATGGTCTGTAACACTGGAGCCACTGGTCAGAGGTCTGAACTCAGATGGGGGTCGAGTTTTATGTGTGTAAGCCCTGTAATGGCCCTCCAGTGATGTATGAATCTATAATCCAGGCAATGGCAAACCACAGTATTCAGTGCGATTAGTGTGATTCTGTCCCGCAGTCATGCAAAAAAGCTATTTCCTTTGTCATCTGCTGAGTAATAAAGTCACACAGTTGATGTCCCTCATGTCTTCCCACAAGCAAATGCTGGCTGGTTGAGATGCTCAGTAGGTGCAACAAAACCCCTCATTTTCACAGACATTTTGTTTCTATTACCCTGCGGCGAGGGAGATCTTTAGAAAATATTGCCCCCTCTCAGCCTTGTGTGCACAGAGTCACACACACAAACACACACACAGACGGACAGACATACATTTACTGTCTGTTTTCCTGGCACTCGCGTGGCTTGGCTCTGAGGGCTCGACTTGGCGTCCGTCTCGTGCTCGAGGCTAGAAGCTGCTCCCCAGTTTCATCTCCGTGTGTGATACGCCTCACGGCTTGCAGCCTGGCACAACGTGTGTGTGTGCAGAGAGATGGCAGCTGGGAAGTATAACTCATCTTGTTACTCGTCACCCTCGGAGTGTCGAAAGAGCCTGACTTGCTCGCTGACTGACAATCTATTATTTACAGCTAAACTGCTACCATTTAATCTGAAAGAACTACTGTAAAAATCAGAAAACACAGTCGGTTTCACCAACAAATCGCTTGTTTATCTACCTCTACATAATGAGTTCATTATTGTGTGGTATTTACAACAAAAAAGTGCCATTCTTTTACCATTTCTGCTTTGGTATGCTGCACCGCATGGCATGGAAGTGTCTTGGTTTATAAAAAGAAAGTTTATATATGGACTTTCTGTGGAAATAGGATAAGGAAGAGTTGTTTCAGTGCTCTTGCCAGCACTTTATAGTCTTGTTTCCACTCTCTCAGAGGTCGCACGAGTTTTTATGGCCACTAACAACACTTAATTGTCTATTAAGAGTCTCACTGTAACAGCTTGTTTCCCAGACGCTGGCCAGCTGAAAGTAAACAGAGGGTTAATGAAAGCTTTTGTACACTCTCACAAACACTCACAGTCATGTACTTGCTCATTCATATCTATGCTGACTTTTCAGAGAAACACTTTTATCCCATTTGTCTCTTCAGATGTAGCCATAGGAGCACCGAAAGAGGATGACTACGGAGGAGCCGTGTATATCTACCACGGTGATGCCACAGGAATCATCAGCAAATACTCCATGGTAAGGCCTCCTGCAGACAACAGGTCCTTATCATTGTTTCTTCAAGTTCAGCAAAAGAATATCTTTTACCTAATTTCTGTATGTAGTAGTTTCTAAATTTTGATGAAAACCACGTGTTAGCTGAGTAATGTGTGGTAAACTCGCAGGTTTTGATGTAGCCTCGGGATTACACTGGAGACACACATCGCTCCAACTGAGGAAGAAGAAGTTCCTTGTGGGCTTCTTTTCTTTTTGTTAGCGACTACAAAGTATTTCAGTGTTGAAAATCCCTTTTAAAACTGCCCCACGCCATCCTGAGCCATCATCAATACTGAGGTTTTTAGTTAAAACACAATAGTTTCTCCTTTTGGAGCCAAAAATAAACAAGGCACGGACAGTGGTATATTTTAGGAGCAGTCACTCATCTGTCTTCATTGTGTTGCAGTGACAGGTCATTGTATGTTATTATTCAAAGACAGAGGTCATTTTCATTTGAGGCTGTAGTTTTCGGTTTCTCAGTGGATAAATCACTTCTTTAGGGTTGTACTTTTCAGCAGTGTTTCCTCTGTTAAATCTGCTTCACAGTATATTATATAAGGAATTTAGTTTTTTTTTTTAGAAATACACTGAGAACATCCATAACAGAGTACAGAGCTAGAACCTGGAGGTGGATAGCTTTGATTAGCATAAAGACTGGGCCAAACAGATCTGGCCAAAGATGAAAAATGCACCTACCAGCACCCCTAAAGCTCGTTAATTAACACAGTTTATCTGTTTTTTTAATATCTGTACAAAAACTTAAATATAAAATCGACCAATTGCGGTTTTACAGAGTTACGTGCTATAAATATTTCTTGGAAAAAAGGGCAGATTTTTCACCCATGAAGAACAAACGCAGGGCAAAAACAAATCGTGTGCTGCTCTGTTTTCCACGTTGGCTCACATGTGGTATTTGAAGACTGGTATCATCTGTTACAGAAACTGTCTGGGCGCAGCGTAAAGCCTGGTCTGCAGATGTTTGGACAGTCGATCTCCGGCAATGTGGACATGGATGGCAACGGATACGCAGGTAGGGTGAGACCGGACTAGATGAAGGGTCAAAACATGTTCCAAAACCACATCAAGGAAGTGAGATGAAAGCATCCAACAGGAAAGGACAAGATTATTAAATATTTGTGTTTCCATCCTTGTGGGGTTTTTTTGTCTCTCGTTCTCTTTGCAATCGCGGAGAGACTCGTGATAGAGGCATCTTGTTTACTGCATTCCACAGCTGACAGTCAGACTCAGCCAGCATCACAGTTAAAGACCTCTGTGCATTGTTTTGGACTTGCAGGTGTAAAGAGCGCTGTCAGCAGATGTTGCATTAATATCATAACGTCTTTATTGCTTTCCAAATCAACCACGTTTATGCTTTTGTTGCAGATGTCACTATCGGGGCATTCATGGCAGATAGCGTGGTGCTGCTGAGGTGAGTAGCTCGACTGTTCTCTGTGAAACTGCAAATCTTTTTTTTTTTTTTTTCTACCTCCAAGTCGGTTTAATGCCCGGTCTCTCCCACGCTGTGTTCCCTTGCCCGTTCGTGTGGTTGTAGGACCCGGCCGGTCATTACGGTGGACGTCTCCATCTTTTTGCCCGTCTCCATTAACATCTCAGTGCCGCAGTGCCACGAGGGCCACCAGAACCTAAACTGCTTCAACGTCACCGTCTGCATGCGCTTCAGGGGGAGGCAGCTGCCGGGACAGATAGGTGAGGACGAATCCTGACAAGAGGAATCTCACAAAAACTTACACTCCACTCTGAAAGCAACTCTAAACTACCTGTGACTGATATTACTTAAAGACCCTGCTGCTGTCACCTACCAAAATAAAAACATTGTTCCACAGTACCAAAGAGTAAGCTGGCTTTGTGGAAGAATTGATTAAAAGTGCATATTACCTTTCATTAAAGAATAATTTTATATTTTGTAGCTTAGCATAAAGACTTGAAACAGGGGGAAACTGCTAGCTTGGACCTTTCCAAAGTGGTGGTTTTATGGTGAACACTTCCTGGTGACCACAGTAGCTTTGTTGAAAGTAAATCTCAGAAGCCATAAATCCTAGTAGCTATATGTCACGTGTTGTTCAACAAAGTGAGCCCCCTGCAGATACACTATATTTTGCTCTTTTTATGTTGTGAGGAGGTTAAATTCATACTCCTTGAACTTTTTATCACTTTGATTTGTAAACGTGATCATGCTGTGCGATTCTGGCCTGTTGCTGACCGGCAGTGCGTTTGGTTGGCGGTTTAGCTTTCACCCTTTGCTGACTCGCTCTTGGGTACGGTGCCTGTAGAGTGTCGAGGTGCAGTCCTGTTCCAGTGTTTGGGTGTGGTCATTCACAGCCCCCCCAGGGGAGCAGGAGCCCTGTCGTTACATAATGAGTACGTCCTGGCTTGTAGGAATAAAGCCTCTCTGTTTAGACGTCTGGCGAATGCCATGGAAAGTACAGCACCATATGTTTGGTGACTTCTATAATGAAACCTTCCTTTGCCTCCTCTGCAGTGAGCTCATGGCGTTCCCTCTGTTGGAGGGAGGAACCAGTTCGGCTTTGGTCCAAATGGGGTGTGTTTGCCACCCTTCCCACTGTTTTACCAGTATGACACCCTCTTGAAGCAATTACTACAGACTGAGGCTGATTCATTCAGAGGGATGGCTTTTAAATGGCCAGAGGCCCGTATATGGTTTTCTCGGAAGTTTTGGTAATGTTTGACTTCATGCTAATGATTTCAAAATAGACTTGAAGTTGTTCTGTGTCTCGATGTCACTAACGCCAGGGGTGGAAATAGCAGGAATGTTGTTATTGAAATGTTTTCTTTCACAGCAATACTAGCTCTGCCCCACCAGCTGGAAAATTAATTTCCTTTTTTTGTTAATCCTTGTCTGCTCACATAAAGCTATAAAAATATGGGCACAAAAATGTTTTTTTTAATGTATAAGTCGAGTTTGTCAGTGGTCACTCCAGCTAACATTAGAGCTAACATTCATACAATGGCTTATACTGTATACTGTTCTTCATGTTTTGCTGGCTTGTGGATGGAAGATTGAAATTCATGATTGTTCAAAGCCAAAGTGGAATCAGTCTTCATCACAGTAGCAAAGCTATGGGCTCATAACATGAAATCTACTGAAATTAGCAGTGTTTTCATTACACAACACGGAACAAAGGGCTCTTGTTAAGTTAAAGTAATATCAGATGATTTGACCTAGAAATGTCAAACATGTTCCCATCTTCCCTCTGACTCACATTCATGTTGCTGCAACAAGCGGTCATTTATTTTTTCCCATGTTTTGATGGCAGTCACCAGAAAACCAGACCCCGCATACTTGACGTGTTTCTCAAGATTATCTTTACTCAAAGAACCGTCGCTGTGAGCTGATGTTGTGTGTTAACAGTGTTTTCTGCCTCCACTCAGAGTTGCTGTATAACTTGACAGCTGATGCGGATAAGCCTCTGAAGAGTCAGCCGTCCCGGGTCTACTTCACTCAGAGCGGATCTCAGATCAGCCAGATGAGCCAGCAGCTCAGCCTGGACATCAACAGAGAGGAGTGCCAGCGGTACACTGCCTACGTTAAGGTAAGGTCGGACTGCCTGGTCCTAGTGCTGGCTGTGTTTGTGTTGGGTTGTTCATGTGTTGATCTTTCCCATGGACTTGAGCACCCTCACCCCGCAATGTTGATGTGTGATATGTCTTATTTGCTTATGTGGCCTGTTTTTCTTTCTTATCTATTTATGTAGTTTTTGTGTGGGAGCATCAAAGTCCGCTTGTTTCCAACTCAAATGTTTAGACCGATCAAAACAAGGGAAAAATGGAAATGTCAAGACAAAGTATGCCCATCACGTATCTCATAGTGGTGAAAGAACAGTGGCCGCTATAGCTGAAGGTCGCGGTTCATCAGGCATCTGCTGGGAATCTTTTTGTGTCACCCTGCTGGCTTAGGTTAAAGGTAACGGCCGGGCGCTTGATGGCTCGTGGAACCATGCTGCTCAAGTGTGCATCTGCAGAAACTGACAGAAACAGGAAACAGACTCTCCCTTGTCGCTGCATAGTCCCTCTATTGTGTTCCTCTGTGATTTAGCCGCGCCGCCTCAGAGAGGGTCCTCGTCCTGAGGGCACCATCCATGTTTCACCTCCTCTAATACAGAGGCCCACTGCGGGCCTGTAAATTTCACTGGCATTCATAACTGTGCTCTCCAGGCGCTTTCACTGTGGGAGGCTGAGCTGCTGACTGAGGAGGGGGCTGTCATTACCACGCCTGCCTCTCTTCCTTCAACCACTCAGACTATAATGAGTGCGTGTGACAGCACTTGTAGCAATAAGCTCCTTTATTCATCACAACATACACATCCTAGTTATCAGGGCAGGCTGACATGTGTTTATCCAGGCTCCCCAGTAAACCTGGAAAGAGGAATCTAACATTTCAAATTTAATTTTCACTTCTCTCCGCCTTAAGTTTCAACACAGAAAACTTTAACCGGAGGGTAAGTCATGTAAAGTAGTGTTTCTGCCCAAAGTAAATCTGACATTTCAACGCTTGAACTAAACATCCTTAGGTTTGTGGGTGGGCGAGTGAATTATCTGTAGCGCGTAGCTGCCACATATCTGTGGCATCTATCTGGCCGTGAGATAAACACAGTTGTATTTAAAGTGCCATCCATCACACCAGATGTTACTTTAGGGACGAGACGGACTTTGCAGCTCCAATGGTTAGTTCAGGCACTAAAGTTGCAGGATGAAATTATACTTGTTAAAAGAAGAGTTCTTTTTTTGGAAATCTGGGAAACATTCATAAATGTATGTATTTGCTTTAATATCAAGAGTTATATGACAGATGAATACCACACTCATGTCTATCTGCTCATGAATGAACTGGACCCTGGAAGCACTGAGGTTAGCATAAAGTCTGGAAACAGCTAATCGTGCTTAGTCCTAACACGTGTAAAACTCCTCAAATCCATCCATCCATCCATCTTCTAAAAAACTCCTCAAAAGAACCTGTGATTTCACATTTCTTTAATCCAAGGAAAAACAGAAATGAAAAAAAAAAAAAATTAAAATTTGATTTGTGGCCTTTAAAGGTGCCGGTAGGTTGATTTTTAACCTTTGAACAGAGCCAAACCAGATGTTTCCCCCTGTTTCCACTTTCTGTATGCTAAGCTAAATTAACTGTGGCCTACAGATTCAATGTTAGAGGGACAATTATCAGAATAGTATTTATCCTCTCATCTAACTCACAGCAATAATAAGCACATTTTTCAAAATGTCAAACTGTCCTTTTAATATTTTATATTAATACTTTTAATATTTTATTTAATATTTTGGGATGACTTCATGCAGATAAAGATTACATCTTTCTCCTGTAGGAGTATTTGGATTGGCTTGACTGAGGTGTGAAGTGCAGGATGGTTGTCACTCTAGCTCTGAGGATTATTATTTTTACACTGTTGGTGGCCACAAGTTCTACCTGCTCAGTAGCAAAAAGCAGAGAGAGATTCTCAGAGTTCCCAAAAGTTGAAAAGCCACACAGGATGGCGAAGGTGAAGGTGTGGTGCCCAAATTACAACCTTACCAGACTGTTTACTATCTGAATGACCTTAGATATGTATGAAAAGTAAAGGGGACACAGATTATGACCTATCTCGATAACTGTCTGTCGTGGGGCTTCATCATTACACAGTGCATATTTGTTCTAAACTCGAGTGAAGAGCCAAAGAATCACCATAATCAGAGGCGATCTGGCTCTGCTCTGAGAGAAGTTCTAGTCTGCTTGACCAATCGCATCATCTATCTTCCTCATGTGTCTGCCCACATGCGCCAGGCCTCCCGTTCCCCAGAAGAGGTATGCTAATGGAAACCAGCTGGTTGCCCGACTGCATCCTCATGGGATCACGCACCGCCGCCCCACCCCTCTCTCAGCTAAAACATACAGTGAAAACACAGAGGCTGAGGCTAGCGTCACAGCAGGGGCCAGGGCTGCTGTTGTGTCAACAGGAGCTGCATGCTGGCGCTGCTGATGGAAAACCCTCACGTCGGGGTTGATTGCTCAGGCCCTGATGCATGAGTGCCGGTGGAAGCAGGCCATGAGCTATTCTGAGCTTTCCCTCACGTTTGTAACTCTGGTGACCATCTGTCGACCCCTTTTGTTGACTTTATAAATGATATAAACACCTTTAAAGGACCTCAGTTAACAGCTAAATTTAATAAGGCGCTGTTAACGTCGCATTTGCTCTACATAATGTACGTGCAGCAACAGTCCTGGAGCTGACATGCTCAATTGTCAGCATCTGAAGTCAAGTAAAAAGCTGGAGCGGCCACCCAGTAAATCATGTAGTGTTGAAAACACAATGGCAAGAGGAGCGTTGTTCAGAGAGCACAGAGTACAGAAGCTAACAGTTCAATCTCTTGCTTTTTTTTTTTTTTTTTCAAGAGTAAATTCTCCCAAAATTATGCAAGTCTTTCATGTTTATCATTTTAAACATGTTTTCATTGGCATCAGCTAACAGCATACCAGCTCTCCAGATGGTCTTTGTTTGGTTATTTTTAGCTAAATAAACACCGTGCAGGCTCTTACTCCAAGTTGTACCTCACATTAAGAGAGGGAAAACAGTTCCTAACGGGCGATGATTGATGACTGATTGGCTTCAGATGAGCAGAGGTGCTGTGCGTGAGCTAGCAATGAGTCATTTAACATGGGAGCCACCGGCTTTAAGCAGAAATTCCTCAGTGGGATGGGTTGTGTTAAGCAATTTTGTACAACTGGCATGTTATCTTGTGGTATGGTAATGTCTCAACTCCATGTACTAGTCACAGCACTTGTAGTGAAATAGCTTGAAGTTTTTGAATATGGTTCATGTTCAACTGGATGCCTCAACTATTTAATTTTATCATAGTGACGTCAAGGACAGAAAACTGGAGCAAATATTTCTGACACCAGTAAGTGACCTTTTATATGCAGACATACTTAACTGCTGTATACTACTTATCTTATAGTATATTATTATGTATTACTATTATCTTAGCGGAGCACATTATAGTAGGTTGAAGAATTGCATAGAATAGTCACTGAAGCAGGACATCAGTGCTTTGTGCGTCATGCTAACGTCAGCATGTTGACACTCTCACAGCAACAATTCTAACGTGCTGATGTTTAGAAAAGTTTTTAAGCTCGGCAGAGGTGGAAAGGTTCATCGGTAAAAGCTGAATGTGTCAAACCAAACAGACCTGGCGAATACTTCAAGATGTACTTGAAGCGTTCATTTCATTTCATTTTTTCAAGTTAGAAATGGCAGCAGATGAAAACATAAGATCTGTGATGAGGACTCTGTAACCTTCTCAAAGTAATAAATGCCATATTTCTATCATGATGTTTTTTCCCACCATTTTAGGGTCAATGTCGCCGTCTGGTCTCTGCCTCTTCTTCTGCAATGTTATAATGAACTTGCACCTGATTGGAGTGTTAGAGCCACATACTGCTTATTTTGATTAATCAACTCCTAGTATTTCATATACATTAATATTTCCATTTCCATTTGAATGGAAACCCGGCTTTTTGTTCACCATCGTAGTGTAGCATGTTAGCATGTTAACATCAACCAATCACCTGAGGCTGATGGGATTGTCAGTTTGGCAGCTATTTGGTCATAAACCAAACTATTGGACAGATGAAGACCTGACATGAAAAATGAAATGACAGAAGTAATCAGGTCACCTTCTGTACTTTGTTTATCTATGTATGCACGCTATATGTTGAGTCGAAGTTGAAGTGTTTATAGATTTAAAGTGCAACAGGTGTAATGTCAGCATTACATCGTGATATATGTCTTACTATAAACTGTAAAGCATTAATTCGTCATTGTGTCAAGCACTACAAGGTTGGAGACCAGCTTTTACTGCTCACTTGGCTTTGATTTAATGGTTGTCTTAGTAAACACGTTTTAAGTATTTCTTTTGTTAGGCGTTCCGCACTTCTCCCACGATCACATCTCTTGGCATGTTTACATGTCCGGCCTCGACATGTACATGTTTTGCACTCTGGCCGTCCCTTCACTGCACTGTGCACGTGAGCCTTAAAAACTTGCCAGGAGTCAGATCCATGTGTGGTCATGAGTGGTATTGTGTAGCTCTGTAGACGCATCGCAGTCTCCAAGGAGGAGCTAAAATAAGCAGTTAAACTCATGCCTGTAACAGTTGTCTGTTTAATTTAGCTCGAAAAGTATCCTGCTCACTCCCCCCCCTCTATCCTCTGGCCTATATTCCACTGACTATGTGCCCTATATCTCATGTTCCCCTAACATATGCTTGGCACCACCGAAGTATTTAAAGGTCGATCAAACTTTATTCTGATGACTGCTGCTGTTATTGGGTCATCTGCAGGATGTACATCTATCTGTTAAAGCTGTGCTGCGGTCTCGTATGACTGAATGGAAAAAACAAGAGGCATGTTGGGTTCGAGCAAAACAGCCTGCAAGACTGTCAGATTGAGTAGGCGGACTCTGTGAGGTTACAGAAGGAACCAGGTTCTCCTTATCATTACCTCTGCAAATTAAACTGAAAGCAGGTCATGTTTTAACCTGCCTGTGTGCCTGTTTGTTAGCATCATACTGTTTGTCATTCATATCTTATTTGGCTTACATCTGATGGACAGATCCATTCATTTAAAAACATAACAAGCATAAACTGCAGCTTTAAAAGTCTGAGAATTAATCCATGTTATTGGAGGTTTGTGCTCTGGTGCATCTTATCAGGTACGTTGATGTAGCGTTGGCTCTGCTTCTACAACTTCTGCTTGTATGCAACTAAGCTGCCTGTATCCACTAATGACTGAATTCAGAGATTAGGCACTAGTGAAATGGTAAAATCAAAACAGTCAGTGGTAGAAGACTAATAATTAGCCGTTTCATCGAAAAGTTATTAATCTTTAGCTACAGCCCTGAATCAGACTCTGATGAAAAGTTTCATTTGATTGAAAACCAGATCACTCTCCACACATTTCTATTGGTTATTGTTTCCAATCCTGTAAGACCTTGGTGAAACAGGTTTTATTTTTGTACTTGCTGTACCTTAACGGATACAGTGCTAAACAGGATGTGTGATTTCTGATCATTACTAGAACTGCAACTGACTGGCAGATAGTGTGCTACACTTCTCTCTGATTGACGTCTTACCTGACATCATTTGAACTGTGTTATACAGTGAAAACTGTTCCTCCAAAACAAACGCCAAGAAAAACATATACGCATACTGTTTGACCTCGGTCTGCTCTCCACAGACAAACAGGATACCCAGGAGAGTCAGGAGTTCCTGTCGCTGCATCCCAAAGAATCTCCAGTAAGACAAAGTCCCAGAGCCTCAACACCGTCTGGCATGTGAAAACTCAGAGCCAGGCGGCTTCCACACTGCCCGCTTTGTTTGCTGCTTTACAGTTCAACAGAAATGTGCAATTCCCTCGATGCCGTTCCCCCGGTTTCATTTACCTCAGGCCAGGAGAGCTGATACAATGAAAGTATATAGCAGGAAGTTAATCAAATCCAGCTGTCTTCTGTTACACATGGCAGCCAGTCAATCAGCTATTTATAAAGAATATAAGGCAAAAAATAATACTTGAGCAGCGCTGTGCAATCATAAATCAAGTGGAAAATGTCATAGACACTCTCACGTCAGTGGGTTCAGCTTAATACTTTGTCTGGAAGCATTAGTGTTAATATCGTTTACTGGAGACTAAAGAAGAGCTTTTCAGGTTAATTTTAGCTCAGGGTAATATTTTGGTCAGGATTTCCCTACATGGTTGTGCCAGAGTGAATGTTACACAGTTCTTCTCTGAGCTTGTTTTGGGAGTGCACAGATGGGGAAGTTTGTTACTGTAAAACAAGTCAAATTTCTCATGAAGTTCTTCTCATGCATATGCGTCTAAGATGTGAGTGAGGTATTATTTTTGGTATGGCCGCTCATTAGGCCCGCTGTGTGTTGTTGCCATAGTAAATCCGTCGTTGCTACTCATATCAAGGCCGACCAAAGGTTGGGCAGATTTGATGATTTGTTTACTTTGGCATCTAAGCATGCCGGGCAAAATGTTTCAAGAGCCTTTTGGCTGCTTTGCTGCTACACGATGCCACCGCAAAGGAACGTAATGGGTGGCCAAGTCTGACCACAATGAAAGAGCTTCTCTTGCCATGTTTCCCACTTCCACTGCAGAGGAAACATGTATGTGTTTGAGTGTTCGGCGTGTTGAATCAGAATCAAGAATCAGAATCAGCGCTGCCTGTGACACCTTTGCTTCACCACACCAGCACAAGACAAAAGGCTGTTATTACTTCATTACTTGGCATCGCCATGGCGCTTCTTTAGCATCCTGGCGGTGACCCTGTTATCATTTCCCACTACTTGACCTATTTGTTAATATTAGTGTATATTCCTGATGCGCTGACGTCAGCATCAAATTCTGCTTCCTGTATAAACAGGTAGGATCCACCACAGAGGAAGTGGAACAAGTATATACACAAGATGTGTGTTTATGTCCGGCAGAGACGTAACCTCCCCTATCAGGTGGATTTGACAAGTCTGTGTTTGCCTGCTGCAGGTTTATCAGAGCTTTGTCTAAAAACAATGCCTCCGACAATAACAACAAAGTAAAAGTGCCGCAGATTTTGTGCACAGTGACGAAATAAGCTGCAGGAAGCATCTGGAGACCTCCTCTATCACCAGGATGGAACACGCACAAACACTGATCTCTATTTTAAAAACTGCACATTTTGGGCTGCCGGTATCTAATCTCTCAGAGGGATGTTTTCTCCTGAGACTGAAATATCAGTTTTCAAAGAATACAGTGTAGTATTATTTGAATGGACACAAAATGACGCAAAAATCAGCAACTGTGAACTCTATAAAGGTATTTTTGTTTTTTTTGGAGCGTGTGTGTCCCCAATTAATTGCAAAAGAGTGCAGATAGCAAGCTTCCTGTTTATGCTCAAAGGCGGTTTATCAGGATGTTGAAGGAGTTAATATCTCAAAGACAGGAAATCTTCCGATGCTTGATGTTGTTTCCCAACAGCACCAATTAAAAATATAGATGTATTATATAAGATGTAAGGATATAAAATTCTTGGTAAGATGAGTTTATGAACCCAGCAAAACATTGTCTCTGTCCCTTTTTGCTGCCTAATGCACAATATTGTCATTTTATCCCTGTGACTGAAACTGCTGTAAAATTTGTGCACATGAATAAAAAAAATAGTATCTATACTGTAGCATGTTAGCGACTTTTCACTTTTCACACAATGCAAAACTTTGCATGTGACAGCTGTGTAAATTATGGTTATGTGACACAGTGATGAATTATGAATACAAAATTTACCAAAAAACTCTTACTTTTCACATTTTTGTTTGTTATGGAAGAAATAACAATTATCTCAATTGGCTTAAAACATTCCTCTCCTTCTTGTTCTTTTTTTTATTCTGTTTTTCTTCCTATTATTATTATTATTATTATTAGCAGTTTTACTTCCTTTATTGCCTAAAACATAATACAGACTTAAGTGGAGATGAAAGCCACCTTGTTTCTATTTGATTCCCAGTTCTCAGACCCACAGCTGCTTCCTTAAAAGGACCTCATCTGGATTCTTCTCCTTTTTTTTTCCAGCGCGAGGTTTGTTTTGCTTCTTCGGGGAGCCGTGCGTGTGTCCTTGTGTTGACTCCACACTCGTCAGTCAGGTTACAATAGCGATCAGCGAGGGGTTAAAGGTAGATAGACGTGATGATGACGGGAGCCCCGGGTCGGGAATTTGGGGAATGAAGAGGCTATAATAGAGGACCTTTTAGACTAATCTGCCTTCAGTTCTGCTCCTGCTGCTGCTCAGCTTTACGGCTTTAGGGTCATTTCAGGAGTGTAAAGTATGCGTAAATGCTCTCAAATGAGTAGTAATGACACTGAAAATAGCACAGCAACAAATAGTGAGTCGAGAATCTGACAATGTGGGATGTGACTGAGCAGGAACTGAGATACAAGGGAACACATCTGGGTATTTATAGGTGGCTGGCTGTGTTTCAGATCCAGATATTACACTAATACAGCTATAGTTAGCATTGGCGGTAAATCAAGTTGTTGTTGAGAGAAAGCAGTAAAAATAACATGCTGATGAATCTGGTGTGTTAGGTAGGTAGCAGTAAACCTCTTCCATCTGCCAGTTTCCACCAGGGGAAGTGAGGCACCTTTTCTCTCCTCCTTTATAAATCCCAGCTGTGGTTTTAACTGTCCAAGGGTCAAATGTTGAATGCCTTCTTCATGATGCATGCACGACCATAAAAGTTTCCTGTAATTTGTGTTTACGTGAACGTCGTTTTAAAAAAGGAATAAATTCAGTACACCTCTCAATTCTCGAAGAGATGTATATCTCCTTATCTGCGCCTGTGGGATCTTTATTGAGTGGAGTCATTTTCCTGAAAGCCTGCGATGTGTTTGCTGTCTGTGCACCTCAGAGGAAAGTTGGCATGTGTGGAACAAGGATTTTGAGCATCATCCTACGTGCCTCTACGAATGAATGTCCCTGCGTGCATGCAGTGCGATACCTATTGGTGTCTATTCGTGCCACAGCCTATTCATGACAGTACAGATGGTATACGTTTCCTGTCAGTTAAGTGATGGTGCTCCTCTGTTTTAGCAAGGAGGAAATATGTGTTCCCTCATGGGAGACATTACAACACACCACCGTATCTAGCAGCGCTCAGTCCTGCTAAAGGTTAGGATTTGGTTGATTTATATTTTCAGGGAAACAACTCTCCGGATTCTGTGTTCTGCACAGCAGTACAGCTGATCAGTTATTTATTTCTCTCTCGTGTTCTGTGATTTTTTTTGGGTGTCAAAGGTATAAAAGAGATTGAAATTAAAGTAAATTCTTAATTGCAGACTATTCTGATCAGGCGAAAGCAGTGACCTGTTATCTAAAAAAAACGAATTGACTGGAAACGTTGGACAGTAATGATTTAAAATGGAGGGAGGGGAAGAATGGGGAGGAATAGAAAATAAAACTTGTCACTGTGGCCAGTGAAGGTTTGCAGATTAGAGACAGAGGTGTTTTGATTTCTTTGCGTAAACTTCATCGTAAGCAATGCCACTCCACTCTTTACTGAGAGCACTATTTACTCCTAATAACCTCCCAGCCCTTTAGATCCACTCACTTGTTTTAATTTATAACTAAATGACCATGACAAGCATTATTATCCCTGCAGTAGCTCTCAACAATAAAAACACATTTGCCTTTTGTACTAGACACAATGCACGATGAACTCTGAATCCTGCTGCTCCCTCTTTTGAAACTCTCTGTCAGTTCGATTTGTTTCTGGGTACGGTACGGTTACGGAGTTTCTGGTGTGATTTATCAGGTTGGTGCCTCAAGCTGGACGGACATCTGAGAATCAGTGCCTGTAATACTAACATCAGACCGGCTGAGATATTTTCCAGTTGTTGGAGTAAACATGGCTCATGTTGAATGGGAACAGTTTTCAAAGGCGTGCTACATACATTTTCTGTGACTGGTAGTCTGGCACTTTGAGATTACTCAGAATGATTTGGTCCTTGGACAGGCTGGAGGTATTAAAACACATTTTTTCGTTGACTTGTAACTTTCTTTTACCTGAAGGGCCATTAAAAACCCAGTTAGTTTCACTGACTCATATCATTGTTTGAGACAAGCCGTCTTTCTTAAAGCAGCTATTATCAATATTTTCATGATAAAAAACAACAATGTGAAAACAACGTGAAAGGATTTACTCATAGCGATGAGGGAAACCTTTAATCTGCAGCTCCCCACGGCTTAATGGAGCTTTATAGTGACTTTCAGATCATTGCTCTCTTACTGTTTCGTTTCACTCTCACTGCTCTCATAAGTCCCGCTCCACCTCAAACAGCAGACACAGTTTACAACTAGCCACAAAAGGAGTTGGTAGAGAACAAAACCAGAGCAAGAAGAGGGTGAATAATGGACATTCCCTAGGTGGCCAGAAACACATCATGAATAATAATGTTTCTCAGTAAATGCTGCTGCTCACAAGTTCACTCAAATACTAGAAAGGTGATGATATCACCATGTTGATGGTGATGATGTCACATATTCTTTCCACTGCTCTCAAACGGATGAAAAAAATAGTTACTGCATGTTCATATTGCATCAGACAACGACATGTGATGTGACTTGTCTCTCGTAGTGATGAATCCACTGAGAATTATCATCCTTTTCTGCAGTTTTGGTGTTGTTTTAGCACCTTTCAGCTCATCGCAACCCAGAACTTACTGTTTCGGTTCACTCTCACTGGTCTCATCAGTGTCGTTTCCAGCTGCTGTTTTCAGTGGAGAAGCTCATTAACTGACTGTACGCCACATGCCCACCACCAAACAACTGACAGACAAAGTTAGCAGCTCGCTAGTGAACAAAGTGGAACATTTAGCAGGTAAAGAGCCAGATGTTTCCCTCAGGAGACCCAGTAAAAAGATGACTGAATGCTGCACTTAGATTCACCAGATGGCCAGAAACATGACTCTAAATGCATGCTAATGTGTCTCTGTGTCTGCTGGATGTGTAAACAAGCATTCGCAACATCAACTTTATAAGGTGATAATATGTCAGTATTGTGTTTACAACTTGTTCTGCTGCCCCCATATGACCAAAAAAAAACAAGTAATACTACAATAATATCAGAAAATTGGCATGTACATTAACAAAAAAAAAAGATACTGTACAAGAGGCAGAAAAAACACTTATTTTAAAATGACATGGTATTGAGGGCACAATGCTGGGTGCAGGAACTGAGCAATCAAGACACAGCAAAAAAAACAGAAAGAGGAAAAGCACATAAAGAACAAAACATTAAAAAAATAACCACGTTCAGAGGCAGCTGTGCTCATTCTCACTGAGAGGCCCTTGACAATGTCCTTGAAGGAAGTTTCACACTTTTAAAAAATGAATATCCAGCAGTCTGAACTGAGGAGTTGTTCCTTTGGGGATTTCAGCAGGATGTAAAGGGTGGTTGTTAGATATGAGCGATCTGCTTATCACAGCAGATAAATCAAACCAAAAATAATGCTGTTAATTCTGTATGAGCCGTGGGATTTCTTGATAGATGTGTAATCTTTTCTATTTTGAAGAAAGAAGATTGCATTTTAAGAAGCTACAGTAACAAAGCAGGGTCAGATCTTTCTGCCCTGACACGTATGACCAGAGAGATTTAGGAGCGTTTTCAGAGACAGAATGAAGCTGTTCATGCTCAACTTCTCCAAAAAGGTTTCTAACTAAAACAACTGGACGCCAGTCTTTCCTACTCCTACACAGTTCAGTGTCATTCTAGGCTTCTCAACATCTGCTAACCTATTCTACGCTGAGCAGCTGCTGTAGTTTGACCTGTAGTCAATCTGGCAGACAGTTATACACTAAAAACTTCAGCAATTGTCTCACTTCTACACTAGCTGAGATAAGCTGCTTAAGTGCATATCTGCCATATGCTGCAGACATTACCGTAAATACTTTCAATTTGAAGTTGTCTCCCTGCATCTCGGTGTACACACATAACCCTAACCTGTGACAGCCTGAATCCATTCATCACTGAAGTAAAAAGCTTTTTCCATTTAATCAAAAATCCCCCTGGCGATTCGCCCTTGAATAAAATGGCCTCAACCTGCAAGTCATCCAAACACCCATTGTCCTAAAAAGGAGTGCTGTGTTCGCGTTTCCCTCACGAGTTGATACAGACTTCCCATGACCAGGCTTAAGCTATATGATTTTGGGGGAATGGTTTGGCAGAGAGAGAAGCTCTTGTGCGTTTCAAGCCAAGCATGAGGCGTTTAAAGTGAGGATCAGAGCCTTGTGCAGCCTGATGTCATCCTCCCCGCGCCCATCTTGCTGTGGAGCTGCTCTGAAGGGGCAGCTTGGTGGGTTGCCATCTTGTTGATCAGACTAGCATGTGAGAATCAGAGCTTGCAACTCTAGCTCAAGTACGACTCAACTAGAGTTCAAGGGGGAAATCTTTGAAATATGTTCAGCTAAGTCAGATGAATTCTTACAGTAGCAGTGTTTATTTCCGTAAAACACGTAAGCATTAAGTATAGATGTGTGGGAAAGAGTCAGACGGGCAGCAGAGAGGGAAACGAAGGGGAGAGCATGTATAGTGACGTGGGAGTTATGCTCTGCCGTACCAAATAAATAGATCCTGAGTGTGAACATAAACACTGAGATACTATATTGGCAGAGACCTTGTTCCACAGAGATGGGATGTTTTAGGTGAAGGTTTGATTCCCACTTGTTTTCTTTCAAAACATGAGTGGCAAGCTGTTTTCCATCCAAGTGAGTGAACTGTAATATGAATATACATACAGGGGAGGAAGACTTTGCATCAAGTGTGCCATAAAAGATAGCACCAGCTGTGATGTGCAAATTTTTTGGTCCTGTCGTTGAGAATTTACAGTTTCCAAAGCTTGGTGGGAACTTCTGGCAAACGGCTGCCTCACGCTGCCTTCGCTGGCATTTCCACAGTATGACTGGAACCAATAATAACTTATTTTGTCCATGGCATGAAGAGCGGGTTCAGACCATTTTTAAATGACCATGCAGGAAATGTACCTTTTTATTTGCTGGCAGTATTTCTCTCTCTCTAAGGATACTTCTAAAATAAATTCTTCATCTTGTTTAAAGCCGACATGTTAATTCTGCCCACAAAGCCCCCATTGGTCAATTATTAAGAATATAATGGCAGAAAACAATGAGAGTGTCATAAGCAGAAACGATTCATGAAGTCATCTAACTGACTGAGAAATGTCAGTTGGCTAACATTCGCTAACTTTTCATTTAGAAGAGGAGGACTGTTTTATTTCTTATTTGAAATGTTGTATACTGTCACTTTAAAACATCCAAGAACTGATACAGTACATGCCTATTGTTTCATTCAGCCTCTTTCATTGTAATGGTCTTTAAATATCTTAAGTCCCACATTTGCTCTATCTGATCTGAGATCAGGGACCAACCCTGCAGCTTCTGTGTTTGAATGTGGATTAACACAGCGGAGGCCTTTGAGTGGAGAGTGACCTGTCGCGACTTTTCCCCTGTGAACTTCACCAGCATGTAAGGAACAGTTGTTGGGTTCCTTTCCTAAAAATTATGGGTAGCAGGCCGTTAACACTAGCCAGTGTCCCTCTCAGCTGGAGCTCAAGAACTCCTCTGTTCCATAAATACAGGAATCAAAAGCAGGACCAGGAGGGAGTAGGTGACTGAGCCAGGGGTGTGGACCCGGGTGGGGCAATTGGCTGCACTGATCAAGGGATAATAAATTCTTAGGCCAAGTGTTACTGAATGGCCTCCGGTACTTCAAATATGAGCCTGCTGTCAGTCTTTGGAGCTCTCCAGTTAGTTACCAGTTCTGTAGTCCTGTGTTTCAAAAAGAAAGTGATCCTGTGAGTGCACAATAATAGATGCTCTGTTAAAAAAAGAAGTCTCTCCACAGCACACTGGTTTAGTGTAACAGAAAGATTGCCTATTTACTTGTGCATAAAAGTCACTCTTTAAGCATGAGATTGTGCAAAAGCACCATATTTCACTTCAAGTCATTATGTCCCCCTGTGGCTTGTGAAAAAGTGAGATAAGCGGTGGGAGTTTGGAGCTGGGAGGCCGAGCATTCGACTCCCAGGGAGTCAGTTCACGCAGAGGCCAGCGGACAGGGGCCATTTCAAGCATTCTGCTTTAACGGCTACTGAGGTTGAGGGCTTTGCCAGTGCCTCACAAAGTATACCACCACTTGTCCAGCACAGACTACAACATTGTGTCATGTTACCTCCCAGCTGAGCCGACATACTGCTGGAACAACACCGTCTCTGTAGGTCCAATGAGGCATGAACTGCAGTCCACTGATGGATGTGAGGTCGACCTCTCGCATCTGTGCTCCCCGGCCTTGTTAAATGGTCAATTAATCTTGTCATTTTCAATTAGACCTGAAACAATCAATTCATTAAGAGTTTGGCTGATAAGCAGAATAGTTCTTTTAACTATCTTAATATTTGAATAATCATTTAAGCCTTGGCGTTGTCCATTTGCAATTGTTAGCATGCTAAACTAAGATGCAAAAATACAACAACATCACTGCTTCCACTTTTCAAATATGAATATTTGCAGTTTTTCTTTATCTTATATGATAGTAAACTGAATATGTTTTTGTTTTAGACTACTGGCACATAACAAATGATGAGAAGATATCAGCTTGGGCTCTTGAAAGTTTTTGTTAATTCATTGATTAATCAAGAAAGTAACAGGCAGATTACTTTCTAATGAAAATAAGTTTGACATGGTATCCTGTTTTCAACCCAACATTGACAGAAAATCACTAAAAACTTTGTCAGCAAAGCCAGGTCTTTATCTGCGTGCAGCACCATTTCCCAAATGAGCCCATTCTGTTTTTGTCCTGCGCTGATGTTCACTCTTTCCTGCTATAACTCTCTCACCGTCGATGAGTAGGGTGGGTTCTCCTCTGGTGATGTGTTCAAAGCCCAGACTGGCTCTGCGCCCGCCTGAGGAAAGAGGATGGGTGGGTGGACACTGGAAAATACTACGATAATGGACAAAAGAAAGAAAGTGCAAAAGAACAAGTGGCCTGAGTGACTGCCGGAAATCACAAGGAAGCCCTTTGTGTTTACATTGTGGGTTTGGCTCCATGTTGGTAGACATCACTTGGCCAAAGGGGCACAGGTTGCCTATGGAGCTTGCATGTGTTTTTGCTACGGCTTTTAGGCCAGAGCCAGACCCACCAAGCCACCTTCAAAGAGCCGAGTGTAGCTTTAATGGACAGAAGAAGATGAAAAAGAGACCTCAGTATCTGCTTTTCCCATGTATGCCTTTCGGCACTGTCCTCTAATGAAGATATGGGATTTGATCACGTTGAGCTCTGTTTTCATTCTGTCTGCATTGTTTCCAAACCTGATGCCAAATCAAACACTTCTTTTGTGGTCTAAGAAGGAGCCGCCAGAGACAAAGATATCTCTCAGAGGCAGTGCCAGCAGGTTAAAAAAAAAAAATCCATGTTTTCGCTTTGCTGAGAACTTAGCGGTGGCCTTTTTATTAATTTATTAATTTCAGCAAAATGACCAAAAAATAATAAGAATTAATGAGAGAGTTGTGTCAGTCATCCATTTAAACCGGTGCAGATGATTTTGTGGTTCGCCAGTATGCTTACATCTGCGTTCAACCCTGTGCATCTTTGGCACAGGGATAAGATCATATCTAAACTGTATGATCTTCCAGTAATCTGCGGCGTAATCAGTCTTCTTGCCAGACGTCAATTGGAGAAAGATGTTAAATTACCATAATCACCCCGGCTGTTACATGACGGTTATTTCATTCTAGGCTGAAGTGCATTTTAACAGTTTTGTCTATGGTGGGACAAAGTCTCTGCAATGTCCTTGTTGTTTTGTGCTCTCTACAGAAAGACGTAAAAGAAGTGTTCACGGCCATCACGTTCGAGGTGGCATACAGCCTGGGGAAGCACGTGCTGAGCGGACACCAAGAGCGAGACCTGCCCGCGCTCAGTCCAGTGCTGCGATGGAGGAAGGGAAACAAGATCGCAGAGAGGAATGAGGTAAAACCCTCTGAGAAACTCAATGTGATGACATGATGTGCTGTTTGGGATTAATATTGTCTGGGTAAATTAAAGGTGTCAAAGGTGTCAGGGCTTCTCAGTGTCTGATTTCGTGCGGTAAAAGACCAGAAAAAAAAACAATCTTAATATGGTAATATAAACCTGTACAGAAAATTTACCCTGTCCAGTCATGTTCTTCACCAACTGCAAATTGTGATCAAATCTGATACAGTAATTATGGAGAATAAGGAGCTGGATTGAAGAGATAAATAAACCACTCTGAGATACATGAACGTAAACAGCTTTAAACCATTTCCAGTGTATATTGTAAGAACTGTTTATTTTAAATTGGATGATTGTAGTGGACTTATATTTTGCCGTGGCTGGACCTTGATATTTAACGGATGATTAAAGCTGTTATCACTGAAAAAACAAAAACATACCAGCCCCAAAATTAAGCAGATAATTTATTGTTCTGAGCAAGACAGTGAGCATCAGAGAAGATTTGTCACACTTTCGTTTAGCTTTCGTGCCACAAGACCAGGATTATTTTCAAATTCAAGCTGCCTTCAATCAATTTTTTTATTTATATGTATAAATTATTCAGATAGCGTATCATTGAGCACTGGGGAGTAGAAATGCTTCATTTCAGGGCTGTTGATGGATAAGAGGATCACTCTGGCACATCAGTGATTTTCAGCTCACTTTGATTCTGATGTAGTTCATCTCCTCGACTGATTATGAAGCGCAAAGTCATGTCTTCTCTCGAACCGCAGAAGGAATGAAGGAAATAGCTCAAATTGAGGTTATAATGATTTTGGTATTGGTTACCAGCTCATTATTGTCCGTGTTAGCTTTTCTTGAGTGGAATCCAAAGGACTGATTCATTTATTTACTTTGCAGCCACCTCTAACCTGCCCCACAAGTGTTTCCCCACCGTCTGCACTTCTTGAAAAAACGGGAGGGATTTGCATCTTTCAGCACCTACACAATCCATTTATCTCAAGCTCATCAGCGTTACGTGGAAACCTCACCGCTTGACTTAAGTTTGCTTTCACGATTTAGCCTTCGACCAAAGACCATCCTTTGACTGATTACAAGAGAGATCATACAGGGGAAAGATTTGGGCCTTCCTGGATATAATAGTCTCCGGGACAGCTCCAACGACAACACAATACCGCCCCCTAGTCTGAACATGCAGTCAGTGTGTGGACAGCATGAGGTCATATGAACTGTGTACTTTACTGTTTCCTCTGCAGACTTGGTTTGAGAAGAACTGCCTGTCAGACGACTGTGCCGCAGACCTGAGGCTTCATGGGAAACTGTTGCTCTCTGGGTAAACACCTCCGACTTCACAGTTTAGACTCGCTCTCTTTCTCTCTTTGCCTTTTCTCCAGCACTGAGGAAGCAAGCTGACGTCATAGGCCATGTGGGTGTGGGTAGTGGAACCATGACGCATGCTTGGAGGATATCCATATGTTTTTCCATACTTAGGGAGTTCCCTTTCTTTTTTATTGTGTATCTTTTGCTCTCTGTACATTTACTGACAGTACATGTCTGCCTTGGTGGACAGTAGCCATCTTTTACCGATCTTCGTTTTTCTCCCCAAAACAAGCAAATGTTCTATTTTAAGGCTTCTCTTCTCTGTTTACTTACATACTTACTTAGAGTAAAAATTTCAAAATAAAACAAACTAAGATTCCCTGTTGACATGAATATTTGCTCACCGCTCCTCCTGTGACATCTCTCAGTTGTTAGGAGAGGTTTATTTAGTCTCTGAAATGCATCGTTTACTTTATGTTCCCATCAGGCTGCATAGCGTATCCCATTTGGCCCTCGGAGGAGTGAGGAACGTCTCTCTGAACTTGACCATCTCGAATGCTGGGGACGACGCCTATGACACCAACATCTACTTCAACTTCTCCCGAGAAGTTTTCTACATCAACTTCTGGCAGAAGGTCTGTTACTCTTGGAGCATCTGCTGTTTATTTACTCGAGTGCACATGTTTATTTCGGACATGTATTTGGTTGAAAAGACGTGGTCAAAACACAGTGACATGATGCAGAGAGCCAGATTTTGCACATACGTATCAGCTGGATATTGTTTTTTCCACTGAGATGTACAGTTTCTAAAACACAGTTTATTTTAAACGACAGATTAAATATCAGGAATGCAGTCTAAACAGTGGAGCGTGCATAAAATGGGACAGACGAACTTAAGGCTATGTCTGAGCTGTGTAGGCTGCCATGCAGATGACATGATGGAGAGCAGGAGAGCCCCAGCAGTGGCAGCAGCAACAGCTGTCCCATCTCATAGGTCAGCTCCTCTGGCTGACCTGTCAAACGCTTCCCTCACTCATTCAAGGCAGACACGCCATGTCGACAGCATATGAGCTGTGAGCATGAGAACAAATCAGAACACACATACTTCATATTTCCACAAGCTTGACTTATGTTCCGTTCAAATCGCGTTACTCATGTCAGAAACCCCTCAAAGAGCCATATTTAATCGGACAGATGCAGGTATGTAAAAGGAAGATTATGGCTGACATTCATGGGGATATTGACCAGGCCTGTTCCTCGCACTCTTTGACCTCTTAACAAAAAACTGTCACTGTTTAAGAAATATCTACCCACTGCCATCCCACATTAAACCTGAGAGACTTTCCTCGAGACCACGCTGCATGTGGATGGATTTTACAGAGGATGGACTTTTGCCTCTGCTCGCGTCTGTTTGCTCACTTGCTGCAAAGAAGCCAGCGGGTCCGCTCACAGCTGAGAGAGAGAGAGAGAGAGAGAGAGAGAGAGACGAGAGAGAGAGAGACGGATCCACGTAAGACAAAGCTCTCGGACGAGAGCCTGTGCTGGTTCTGCAGCTTTTCAGATGCTGGAGGGCACAACATCCATCATGAGGCCTTTATGTTTATCCTCCAGCTGGGTCTTTGCACCCCTGTGACGGATAACCATCTCTGAAAACCACACAGCCTGTGACATGATTTAACCCCCCCACACACACAACAAAGCTGAAATTGAATTTAAATAGAATACATGCTGCAGGCAAATATTAGAAAAACAGTGTTTCAGTTTGAGTTTCATAGATAATCTAATGAACTAATTAAGTATCAGGTTACCAGCAGCAGCAGAGCCTCATTTTGTTCAGGAACCTGATAAGTCAGGGCACCCTGCTGCACAAAGGGAGCAGGAAGTGAACAGTATGAAGAGATGACAAAGGGGCCACCGGGCAGATTTACTGCCGTGTGTTCTTTGAGACATTTCTAATTACTACCGGAGAAGTCCGAGGTGATGATGTGACCCCTTTTTGCAAAGTTAAGGTTAGCTCCCAGTCCTCCCCTGAGGCCTTTTTTTTTTTTTTTTTTTATTTTTTTTTATTCCCAGTGAGCAAAGCGTGAACTCATATTTGAGAGCGGGGTGTGTTATCTGTCTGTTGTTCTTGCAACACAAGCTGTCAGAAAGCTGTGGAGGTGAAATGGTTTCAGGAGCACTGCCTTCACTCCCGTGGGACGCAGAGACTGCTGCACTGGCTTCTGTGTTTTCTTTTTTTATCTTTTGGATCTTTTTTGCTTTTGCTTTTTTTTTCTAAAAGGCCAGATGTTTGTCCTGTTGTATTTCTTGCTCTATACTTCTATTATACTTCATTTATTTGAAAGCTATAGTTATTAATAACTTTGCAGATTAAGATAGTATGTTTATAATATTTCTTTTACTTCAAACTTTGAATGCAGGACTTTTCTTTGTGATCATTATCATTTGTCATTATTAAAGTATTACTATTTTTACTAAAGTAAAGAGTTTCAATATTCTTCCTCCACTGATGTCTGGTGATTTAACAGTTGGAACAATTGAGTATTGTGGTAAGAAGCCCAGAAGTCAGGAATGCAACTGAGAAATGTGTGAAGTTGTGAATTTCAGTGGACCTTAAAACCAAAGAATACACATATCACTGATTTTCTTGGCTGCGAAGTTCAGCTTTGCTCATGCTCTGAAAGCCAAAAGTAGATCTTAATCTCTATACCTGTGTCAAGGGTATAAAGTAGGCAATGACACTGGCTCGGAAAAGGAAAAAGTAAAGAAAAATTAAGTGGATGGGTACATATGGGTGCCCTGTGTGTTGTCTTCCACACTGACACACTGCTCTAGGAGATGCTTCAGCTGACATTTAGATGACATTTAACGGGCCCACCATTTGTGAAAATCCTGGGATGTATTTTTGCTCCTGGCAGAGAAAGACAAGAGAAAGTAAGCAAGGGAGAGAAAGTGAAGAAGTGCTGAAACAGACTCTTGTCGCTCTTCTCCCCATGTGCTCTGCTCTCTCTCTCAAGGGCTGCCAGGTGGATGATGGGTAAACAGGCTGACTTCCCCAATCCTGCCCAGCCCCATGGGGCAGGCGGTGTTTGCACAGCAGCACGGAGGAATACAGGAAATAGAGGAAATTCCACCACTGCCAGTTTTGCTGGGGTCCCCACCCCCAACCTGCCACCCCCCCACACACAGGGCTCGCTATAGTCTCCGTGCAAAGGGCAACGCTGCTTATTTAAGCTGACTTAATGAAGATGGAGGGCACGGCTACACCCTTGGCTTACACTAGGAATCTGCTGAATAAGGGGAATGGGAATGTGGATGATACTGTGAATGGATGTCTACCTTTAAATATGTCAGCGGAGACAATCTTCACACCTCTGTTCTTTCTCACTTTTGAAAACATGCTATAAACACAGATCCAAACTGGACAGCACACCCACGCGTGCGGACGTTTTGTGTGACTTACCTTAAGCCGCCCCTGCTCTGTGTTCCAGGAGCGCTGGCCTGTCTCTTTTATTTCAAGTAGTGTATCTGCCCTCTTTCATGCTCCCAGCACATGAGCTCAGCCGACAGCCTCTCAGTGAACTCTCTCTAAAAGAATCCTTACTCCTCGTGGGGTCAAGGCCCTTTGTGTTTACACAGCGCAGCCGGTGAAGCTCCATATTGTTTAGACAAGCTTCCAAACACACAGTTTGGAGGTTGTCCAATTACCCACCCGCTAAGATGTGTGTGTGCCATCACAGCTTTGTACATTCTTTGTTTAACCTAATTTAGTGCTTCAATAAGATTCGAGAACCTATTCTTTTACATGTAGAGGTCTGTTTCTAACAAAAAAAAAGGTCAATTTTGGCAGGTGTGTGTGTTTGTTTTAAATCTGCGGTAGAGGTTATACTGTTGCTTTTTGCCATGCACATGAATAGAGTTACATTGTCTATGATATTTCCATTCAGTTTACCATCTAAAGCAATTGCTGATGCTTTACTTATCAAAATTGTCACAGTCTCCTGCGTCTTCCCGTTTGCGTCTCCCACTGTCACCCACTCCGTCTCCAGTCTGTCTGTCTCCATTGCCTCCTCTCACTGTCTGTCTATCTGCCTTTTTTACAGGAAGAGAAGGGTATTTCCTGCGAACTTGTTGATTTGGACTTCCTTAAATGCAGCGTGGGATTTCCCTTCATGAGAGCACAGACTAAGGTAGCTCAAACCAACATACAAGTGACTGCACAATGCCAAAACTTGGAGGTTGTAATCTCAATGATTGAAGCAGATTGCATTGTTGTGCAGGACCCTGCTGCTGACCGCCTTTTTGCATGGAAAAACAGCTATCACACTGTATGTTTATGTCTTTTTTCTTCCAGTATCATTTTGCAGTGATATTTGACACAAGTCAGATCTCTGGGATAAATGACACATTGCAGTTCTTTGTTCAAGCAAAAAGGTAACTATTAAGAGTCACATTTACATACTTACCTCACAATACATTTTTTTTATTATGAGGAGATTCCTGAGAATAAAAATACAGATTTATCATCATTAATATGTCCAGCCTTATATCTGGAAGATTAAATAAAATGTTTTTCTTCAGTAGTAGAACTGACACACAAAATGACTCATTCCTTGTTTGTTGTAGTGCCAATCCAGAGCACAAACTGTCCGACAACAGCTTGAATCTGTCCATCCCTCTGGTTCATGAGACAGACACGACTATTACAGGGTAAGAACAATACGGACACGAACACCTACAACAGTGTAGTTACTATCATTCAAACTTCAAGCTGTCCTGAATTTCCGCCTCAAATGGAGACTCGAGCTGCCCATCTGTTGGCTCCCGGGAGGAGAGGGAATGCTTTTGTCAGTATGGAGCATGTCAACTTGTAAAGGCTTATCTCTGAACGCTTTATCACAGCTCTGCTTCACAGGGAAGGGAAAGAGATGTAAAACAGCCCAAATCCGCCAGAACTCTGACATCTGATAAGGCTGCTGTGTGCGCTGTATTTAATGTGAGGGGAGGCTTCAGAGCAAAGCTGGACGCATTTGACTCATATCTCAGCTGCTAAAGAAAACTCTGCTGTCCAGCTAATAACATGACTGAAGCCAGACATTTTTATGAAGCTCTTTTAAAGAGTATGTCTTTAGTAGTGTTGTTTTTTTTATGTTAATGCCTCATCTTCTGTCTCACTCCTGATCACTATGGCTGTTTGTCTGCAGCGTGGTGACACCGACCTCCTTCGTTCGTTTATGGAAACTCCATCGATGCCTCACGCTTCGTCCAGTTGGAGGACATGGAGTGCCACTTTCAGCCTCTCAATCTCACTTTCCAGGTACTGCTACCACAGAAAGTGCAGGATTTTCAGTATTTTTATATGTTTCTCTATATATTCACTTTTCTTTTCTTTTGTTTCCATCTTTCCTCTCTGTGTGATGTGGTTCCAGGCCATAAATAAGGGCCCCAGCAGGCTGCCTGGCTCCACTGTGGACATCAGGATACCCAACCGACTGGCTGGCAGCGGAGCTGACATGTTCCACATCATTGAAACACAGGTGGATGCCAACAGCAGTCTATCTACATTATTTATCTAGCCCAAATCATTATTTATGAGTTTATTCACCTGCAGGTTGCCACATTTTAGTTCATTTATTCCACCCACGCCTATCAGGTTTACTTCTCTTCATGGCACAGCTGCCTGAAAGCACCTCAGAGGACACTTTTATGTACAGAAAGCTGCTAATCCGTGGGCTTTTTGTCATGGCATGGGCAATTTGTTTAGTGTGAGGCACCACTGGGCCAGTGAAATTCCAAGCAGAAGTGTTGACTTTGCTACTGAAGCCTACCAGTGTGTTCACAACATTTTGCATTTAGATAAAGAAACACAATACTCCCACTGGGTTTAAATGTTTTCTTAACCCTTGCATTGCTCCTTTCATATAGGTAGATTGTGGGGGAACTCAAGCTGTTAATTGTATTTACTGTGAATGGGCAGACGGGGTTGACTGTATCCCACCCTCCTCGAGCCCATCTGGAATCACTTTCAGGGGATCAGACAGCTTGCACGAAAAGGGAACGGGACACCTGCAGAGCTGGCTACTGCCCCGTACCATCCCAGACTGGAACCACACATCATAAATGCTGTTAACACTGCATCTGGCCTGTTGCACACCAGACAGTTGCACACTTATATTTTATAGCCAGATATTCTTACATTTTATACAGAGCTCCAATTTGTTGAGACCTGACACACAAGTTCCCGACTGTTGCTCCACATGTTATAGTTTTTCTGCACAAAATCCCTCAACTTCGTTATTTACTGTGAAAAATTCTCCTCTCGTGGGCCGGAGGGGGGGAAGTTGGCCAGGTTAAAGTTAGTGCAGCCTATGAATTTGCACATCAGCCATGACAGCAGCAACACAGGACATGAGTTAGGGGGGGAGCTGGCCAGGATAAAGTTAGTGCAGCCTATGAATTTGCACATCAGCAATGACAGCAGCAACACAGGACATGAGAAAGCGCCGCAGTAAAAGCTCAGACATGCTGGGTGGCAACAGAGCAGACAATGAGGAAGGCCAGAGGAGATTTCCACCTCCAGAGCTTCAAGTTGGACTGAGCAGAGGGGAAAGGGGAAGTGTTCCCTGGGGGGTGGGCAGTAAACCAGACACCTCTAAATCACTCCATATGGGAAATCTGTATGGGAGGGGTACCAGCTTCTTGTTGGGGAGAACTTCCTATGGGCCCTGGAGACTCATAACAATAGTGGGATTGGGCCAGTTTAGGTGACAAAAGTGCTTGTGTCTACATTTTTGCTGTCAAACCCAAGTCCAAACTTATCTTCACGACATAAACATGACAAACCTCCCACTCCCAGCCACATATCCTACTTTAACTCAACTCTGTTATACTTAGGACTTCATTTATGTCTACTGGAAATTATTTCACCTCATATCTCTGTCAACGCAACTCATTTTTTCTCTACCACCATCCTGTTTCAGGTGTCCGACGGCCGAGGGAACTGCACCCCTCACAGGAACCCGACTCCGTGCACCATCCCCCAGGACAGAGAGAGCATCTTCCACACCATATTTGCATTCTTCACCAAATCAGGACGCAGAGTCGTGGTAAGTATGCAGCCCACATTTCACACTTTGACATTTCAGAGGTCACTGACAGCCACCCCCCCGTGAGATTTCTTGTGTTTTTTTTGTAGTTGGTGCAACATCTGTTTATCACACATCCTCTCTGTCTCTCCCACACACTTTCTCCTGCTCTCTCCCGCCCTCTGTTTCTTTCCTTTTTTCCAAAGGACTGTGACCGGCCTGGACGAGCGTGTATGACAATCTCCTGCAGTCTGGGCCCACAGTTAAAAGAAGAGGCTTTGAGCATCGATATAAAACTTCTACTCAACACTGAAATTCTTAAGAGGGTAAGAAACATGTCACAGGTATGAAAGATTTAGGTCCAGGTTCCTGTGATTCTGATAGTAACAGTAATCCACCGCCTCTCAACCCCACAGGACAGTTCCTCTGTGATCCAGTTTGTGACAAGGGGCAATGTGCAAGTGAATGACAGGGCAGTGGAGGTGCCAAACGGCTTGTCAGAGGACATTTCTGTGAGTACATCAAGAACTGTTCATTCACCAGCTACCAGATGGTGTATCAGAGCCATGGTTTTATTTTTAAATACAACTTAAAGCCATATCTTCATATTATAATTGGTCACGTGACAATTTCTTATGTGAAAGTAATCACGTATAATGACAAACCCACAGAAATATAAATACCTGTAGCTCTTTTTTGATTTTTCAGGTCATTATTTTGGTTTTATTGCCCTCAACTTTACTTTTATTCACTCTCAAAGCTCTCATCACCTTCGTCTCTAGCCACATGAAGTCTTATTAACTCACTGTACACAACTGCGCATAGCCAGTACCAAATGGCAGAGAGACAAAGTGGGCAACTAGCTGGTGAACACAGTGGGGCATTTAGCCATGCACACTCATATGCACAAATTATGTCTTTGTAGTTTTGGTGAAATGACCCTTTAAACTTTGGGCAGATGCTAACTGAGGGCCAGGTATTCCAGGTATTGAGGTTGAAGGACGGTCCTTCATGCTGTGGTTAGACAATCCCAGAGTTCACTATGTGCTCCACTGTGGATCATTTATAACGGATGCAAGCTCAGGGAACAGCTGGGGACTGTACTGTACGGTGGCACTTCTATTGGCTTCTCTTCGGGGTCCTCAGCTGTGCTCAAGGACAGACCCTCCCCCCACTGTTGCTTGCTGAGTGATTGAATGGCCCAGCAGATCAGATGTGATGATTATATTGAGCACCCACAATGCTCGCAGTGGGATCTCTCAAGTGATTAGGGTGCTGACCGGGCCGTAGCCCTGCTGACCCTGAGCGCCAGACGTGCTCGGAAAATTCAGAGCTGCCATGAATATATCCATACCATGCCACTCTTTCAGCACTCAGTGAGCATGCTCATTCCAGCGACTATTGCCCCCCTAGGTTTTAGTAAACACAGTTACCGTTTCCCTCAGGATCCCTGCCAGCTAGAGTACACACTGCAAAGTATAATTTGTGATCCCCAGTTGTATCACTCACAGCAAGCCTAGCTCACTTGTGACATGTAAACAATCTGTAGGATTTTCTTGTAAGTGCGCAAGTTACAAACTTAGCATCACAGAGGCGAGTTGAATGAACTCAGTTCCCAGAAACAGCCGATTGCACAAATGAAATTGGGAAAGTCAGAGAGCAGCGACCAGTAGACCTTTCATCTTTTCTGTAGACGCAAGCGCCTTGGCATGCATAACAACGGTTAGATTCCAGTGTTCGGAGCGAGGGGGAGGTGTTAATGTGGGAAACTATTCAACAGAGAGATTAATCTTCACTTGTCCACTTGGTTGTGCCTTGGCCCCCAGTTGGCATCTTATGCCAGATTTGTGTTCAAAGCGCATGCAGCGCTGCACACTGAAGCAGCGACGTTCCAACGGTCCGCTCTGAAATTGTCCCACCATTGTTTGCAGCAGTAAATTACACAGGATTATCTGACATTTGGGAGATTACACACTATTTGCCTTTGTTTAACGTTATTAGTAAATAAACCCATCGATTTTTATGATCCAAGTGAACGTGTTGTTTTCCATTTAAGGAATGACTGCTGACATTTAAACAAGCTTCGCTGTGGTGGAGAGTATTGCGATATTTCACTCAAGTCAAACCACTTTTACTTCATTGCAAATCAATTTAAGTGTTCAAAGTAATTGTGTTGAAAATGACTCATGTACAGAAGTATCAAATAGCTTCAGAAGAACTATTTCTGTCTGTGTGATACAGACTGACTGTCATACAAATAAAAGTGATGGTAATTGTTACAAAATCAAATAAATGTTATTTAAAATACTTGTGTTTACTTCAGTTACAATAAATACAACATTTATCACTGGACACTGCTTCTCTCCATTTTAGTTAAGCGTTAGAGTGTGCACTGGGTTGAGTGAATTCAGTTTGCTGTCCATGACAGATTATCCAGCAGGTCAGTGTTCACTCATGTCATGGGAAACAGCCTAAATGGCTCTTATTTATTGTGGAATCAGGCTATTTTTTAAGAGTTACCAGTCCTCCCAGAACGGAAGAGATAACTCTCAAAATCTGCCTCATTCTGGGCTTCAAGGAATCAGTAAAGGGCATGAGGCTCCAAATTGAAAGGGGAGTGGATGATATATTATTCTGAATTGCGCTGACCTAATAAGATGAATACTTGGCATGAAACACACAGACATAATGTGGTGCATTATGAAACTGGGATGGTCAAGTTCACAGACTACTTTTATGATGTTATTCATACTTTTGTGTCAGACAGCCAAACGCAGTGATGAAGACAAAGAGCCCATAGCCATGCTAGCAGCTCTGTGAGGCTCTATTCACGCATGCTAACGCGCTCGCAGTCAGTGCTAGTGTGCTGATGTTTACCATGTTCACCACACCACTAAGAAGCATTGAACATAAAGTGCAGCTGACATGGAGATGTCACAGTCTTACAGGTATTTTATCACAAGGAGATCTATAAAAATGTCAGTGGATCTCCAAAGTCACAAGGATTCATCCTCTGTAGACCATGAATGTATGTGCAACGCTTCATGGCAATCCATCCAATAAAAGTTGTAGAGACATTAGACTGACTTGGCTAAAACATGGTCACTTATTATGTGAATAAAAGTTTACAATTTGTGGTTGTTTGTTGCATGTGGGGCAAAGGTCACCACCACCACCCTGTCCGGTCCTTTGTGTGCTAAGAAAAGTATGGACTTCCCCTGGAATTCAATATTAAATTGTGTTTTAATGGATGTTACTGGAAACATAATAGTGTACATTACAAACTGAGTTTGAATCTGCTTTGATTTAGACTGTTTTAAGTGTTTCTCATTTGCATGATTGATGGATGTGTAACACAAATTCCATCAGTGTTCAGTTTCATGCCGTACGTTGGTGTTTTAGCCTCACATTTAGCTCCTCAGCTGAAAACAGATTGAATTAAGATGTGTCCCGGTTGTTAATGTTGCACTGCATTGCATCATTAGCAGTGCATGACTTAATAAGTACTCTCGTGTGTCCCTGCGTGTGTGTGTTTTATTCGAGTGTGACTCACCGACTGACTGTTCTGTGCTGTTGTGTTTCAGCTGGTGTTCGAGGCGCTCCACAGTCAGGAGCCGAGGGGTTACGTAGTCGGCTGGATCATCGCCATCAGTCTGCTGGTGGGGATCCTCATCTTTTTGCTGTTAGCTGTGCTACTCTGGAAGGTAAATGCATGGACACAGATTGGGAGTTTTCACCTTACAGTATTCATCACAAAACTGCTACATTAGTAAATAAAAGGTCACGTCACAGACTGGTGTGTCGCAGCCAGAAGCTGTGTGTCTAACTCGACAGCATAGTATCCAGTTGTAGAGAGACAGCTGGCAAGAGGCGAAGAGGTGGGGGTGAGAGCTTGCGTTGGGCCTTTAACAACCATGAAAAGGACAAATCACAGACTGGACAATAATTCACACCATACCATGCACATGAAAGAAGAATCTAAAAGGGAAATGGCAATTACACTGATGTCCAGGGGCCCTCTTAGCACAAAACTCCTTTTTCCTTTTCACTGCTGAATTTTCCACCGGGAATACCACAACTAAACCTTGGAATGTTGGTCCTGGGATACAACCCCCCCCTCTTATCCGATCCCCAGGTCCTCAGATCTTGCCAAAATAAACCCCACTTACAAGAGCAGCACATGTCCTGTATTGCTCTTTTCAAGGAAATGCCTGAGGAGAGTTCAGGTCTGTATCAATAAACTTTAGTAGTGAAACGTAGATAAATGAATGGAGTCGTAGTGAGAGAGGCATCGAGGCTTTGTTTAGATACACACCAAGAGTCTACTGCTCTCTCCGTCCTTTCGTATCTCCTTTATGTTACACTTGGTAAATGCATGTTACAGGTCAGTTAAATGTAAATTGGAACGTGATATTACATTCCTAAAGAAACAGCACATTTCTGCAGGGGAAATGCTTGATTTGCCTCCATCCATGCCGGTGTTTTTGTGTGGTTTAGCCTGCTAACTTCAAATTGTGTATGTTTTAAATTACTGGCGGCCATTTTTCAAAGCATGCCACACTGATTTCTTAAAGTGACTTCCTACCTCCCAGCCCTCCATTGTTCTCCGTTTGTTTCACTGCAGGTCTTTCTAACTTAAAGATATATTCTCCATCACAGTGAATGCCAGGTTTGAGTAATTACTTGTTTATCTAAAAAGAAATCCAGAAAACGAGCGAGGAGTTGTGTAAATCCAATTTTTCCATTAAAAATGTAGCCTGCAATTGAAGTCATGAAGCGCCCTTGAAGTAGGTTTCCTTCTAGCAGCTGCATCTTGGCACAACTACTCCTTTAAAATTAATAAATATATATATAATGTATGTAAATAATGTATAAAAGGTGAATTAAAAAAGAGTTTAAAGGGAGTTCTACTGCATTGTGAGTTACCATATTTATTGTGGTATCACTCTTCTCATGTGACTTTCCTCAAGAAAGTGAATAAATGTATTTTCCTTTCAAACTATTCCTACAAAGGCCAACATGTTCAGTCTATCTATGATGAGCTAATGTCAGGTGATAAAATCAGCAAGTGGCTCAAGGTCTCAGCTATGCATTACCTATCTTAAGTAAGTTTTGTTTAAAGAAAGTAAGGTAGGTATATGTAATTTGTAGTGAATAAGCTCAAACATGCAAAACCACGTTTTCCAGTCCCGCCGTCAGATCGGACCGCAGATACGCTTTACTAACCGCTCCAATTTTTGTTCCTCTCGTTCTTTAACAGATGGGATTCTTCCGTCGGCGCTACAGAGAGATCATCGAGGCTGAAAAGAACAGGAAGGACAGTGATGAAAGCTGGGACTGGATGGAAAAGAACCACTGAGACTTGCACTGGGGGTCCCAGAGGAGCCAATGAGATTAGGGATTGGGTCAGGAAGGATCCAATAGCACGGGGTCTCGCAGCCCAGCCGCCCCAGTGGCACCAGGCCCTTCAGTCTTCCATATGTGGAAGAGAAGAATATTCTCCATATTTTTTGGAGACTTGATATTTTTTTGTGTGTGGGGGTCCAGGAAACAGGCTTCTGAGGTGACAGTGTGGCTTGCCAGAGGACACTTGCTGTGGGATTCAGCTAATCTCAAAGGAGATAACTCCCAGCCAGCGGAGCTGTTGATGGAGACCCACATCCGTACGGGGATGTGGAGACGGCATGAATACTGGTGGACAACAAAACCCTCAGGGCTGTGTTACATAGCAAATTTATTTTTATACATACACTTTAAGCCATATTGTGTAAAACTGGGCTTCGAGATGAGTTGGGGGGTTTTGAAAGCCATTATAAACATATTGTATCTACAGTATGTTTTCCTAAAAGCACTGATGTTTGATAAGAATGAATGCCTTGGCTCCATAGCTCTGCTTTTTATGCCAAAGATATGTCCTGTATAGTATATGATCAGAGTCGTTTTTATATTCAGTTTTTCCTGGGAGTGAAAGATTTATCTTTTCTTTACTATTTCCGGCTTATGAATATCTGTCTCACACATCTGACTGCCCCTTCCTCGCTCCCACAGATGGTCAGCCAGCTAATTAAAATGATGTGTCCTCACGTCATCTGCCAGTGTTGTCAGACTCGTCTCAGAGGCGCTGAAGGCCCAGTGAAAGCGCTCTCTGAGGCCACTGGGGCTGCAAAAGCTGCTGTTCACATTTCAAACTGTGCAACTTTCCATAAGAAAATCTGGCTTTTAACCAAGTAGTTTGTTGGTGATAAACGTGCATGTAACATAATCTTTACTCTCTGCAATGCTTCGAATGAACAAATACCTTGAAAGTGCATTGTACTAGAGTAAATTATCTGAAGCTGCCTATGCAGCTGACTCTAAAGATGGACCCCCAAAAGTTTACACCTTCAAGTGAAGATATCTTAGTTGCTTCTCACTGAAAGGCTGTAGGAAATGATTCACTACACGTCATGACATAAGACCTGATCATGATTTATTTCCAAAACCTTTCCAGACTTCCCCTAAGCGGGCCCATATTTAATTTTACTATTATGTTATTAGGCATTGGGTTTTAGCGTGAAATATGAGACACATTACTCTCCACGGCCAGATGAAAGTCTGTGATGGGAGTCCACCTACAGTCATTTACAGGGGCCCGTGGCATGAGTAATGCCCTAAAAATAGGTGGGAATGTGCTGCACTCAATCACAACACGTAAACGAGCTCTTTGGGGCTCCTGGGAAAAGCTTATTTTAAGTCAACATGGAGGAATGTCAGCGCCCTGAAAATCTGCCACTATTAAAGTTCACAGCTCCTCAGTACTCAAGTTTTTACCCCCCATGTGCTCAAGTCTTTGTAAAGCGGGGCTTGGTTGTGAATGAAATTTTTTATTAAATGTCCCCAAAGAAGTAAGAATATTAACTGTTTTATACATTTAAAGAGCTTTATTGCAGATAAAATCATTAAAAAAGAATTGTGCTCCAAAAAAATATGTTTTTAGAATGTATCAATGACCATAGAATGATAATTGTGTATGTTAGAATGAAACCCTGCAGTCCCATAAATTTAGAGTCATATTACAATAGCCAGATTTAGATGCGCAACGTGCAATGCCAAAGAACAAAAACTATATTTTAATATGTTTCACACTTTCTCTAAGACTTCAGTGCTAAGACACTTTATGGCTCACTGTGATTGCTCGGCTCTCTATTGTGTTGTATGAATCTTTTATTGATCCCTTACACTTTATTTTACCCTTTTTAATTCCACTGGCATGACTGCATATACTGTACACATTCACATCTTCAATCTGCATCTGTTAAATACCTGTATGCAGAGAAACCGACACTTGACTTTTTTTTTGGATAAATTTTAACTGTGATGGTTATATTTTGTTTGTATGTTTTGTTGTCACCGTTAATCACACCGTTATTTGGGGGTTTTGTTCTGAGTATACTACTGTCACTGAATATCATTTCCATTATAGTGTGCTGTATGTTTGATGTTTAAAGTCGTGCTCAAGCTGTATATTTATCTGTTGATAAATTTTAGAGTGAAATTTCATGGCTCTGTGTGCTGTTTTGGCCCTGTGAATGACTGGCGACCAGTCCAGGGTGTCCCTTGTGGGTGTCCGGTGCTCTCTGCTGGCGGCTATGCTCTTTATGTACAGACAAAAACTCAAGAATGGGAAAGAATACCACAATCTTCATAAACAACTGCATATTCAAACTTAGTGGAAAATTCTCTAGGCTCAATCTGCAGTAATATTTCTAATGCAACAGCATTTTTGGTGTAGCTTTTCACTGCTTTTTCCAGTATGTATGTACATCCCATATACATCTTCTAGGCAGCTCAACCCTATATAACTGATAAATTCATTAAAACATTCAACAGTGTTTTTAAAATAACATTTTAGTCAATTCTATAACAATCAACTGGTTTACATCTTAGAATATTTTGTATAAAATATATAGTCATCAGTATAATTAAAAAACACATTTTTGTTTTGTATGACATGTTGCTAAGTCTACTACTGAACCAAAATGTATAATATTGTAGGAATGCTGGATGAAACATCTCCATGCTGAGAATGGATAGAGTAATTGATAATCCTCAATAATAATGAAAATAGTCTTTAGTTATGGCATATAGTACATTCTGCCACTGTAAGTTTTCATACACAATATTTCACTCAACCTGGTGAGGTTATGTGTGTTTGGTCAGGTGACCAGTTGCTATGAAACTCAAGTACAAGCTCCTCCGTGGAGTGCAATAAATTATTAATACAGCTACCACACTGAATACATCAGGAACACCATATCAAATTGAACTGCTCGGTGTGTTTTGACGAGAGAATCGCTCTGCTAAGCATGTCCTCTTTGTTGGATCATGGTTTGATCAGGACTGTGGCGGTGGAGCGGGTGGTCGCACCCATCGCGAGTCATTTATGCCACTTGGTGCTGCTGTGTGACAGCGCAGGGGAGCCGGAGCAGTTCAGCCAGCTGGAGGGGGCAGCTCAGGCTGTCGCTAAGGCTACTGAGAACTTGGCAGAAGTGGCCTCCAGGTATGTAAAGGTGTGGAGTTTATGTGCAAGACAGAAGGTACAACAGCCTATAAAAGAGACAATCCAACATGTGACCTCTTTTAATTTACAAAAGAGACTGACAAGTGTTATATATTACCAAATAAACACTGGGCTCTTTTACCTCCAGGCATACATGTGAGACAGAGGATGAAGTTTTGCACATGGAAATGTCGTCCCTGTTGGAGTCAGTCACCGTGTCTGGACAACATGTGCTGCTGGCCGCCCAGAAACTCAGCATCCAGCCCAATCTGACTGAGCACAGAGAGGAACTCATTACTGCTACACAAAACGTCTTCTTGGGAGTAGTCAAAGTATGTATAACAGCATGATTTTCCTTCTCCCGGTTTAAAATGTGGCTGCAAATATGTTGTTAAATATACCATTCAATTCAATCTTACGCTTTTAAAAATAAACAGAGATACATGTAGGGAGAAGGGATCGCAGACACTGACTAAAAGCTCTAAAAGGTCACAGTGGATTCATCCTCCACAGCTGCATCTGCCTTTTTACCTCCCCAGAGGTTTCCTTAAATGGGAATACTACTTAACACAACAAGAGGCCAAACTTCTGGCTAGCTTAAATTTTAAACCTGAAATATCTCAGCTATTCATCTGAGATCCTTGGCCTAAATTTTCAGTTTAAATTACTTTCTGTTAATTTGTGAGGAGAGTGAACTTTCTTCCAGTATTAGCAACTGTCTGATATTGTATCTGTAATGTCACCAGTGCACAGACTGTCTGTAATTTAGGGAATTACATCAGCTATTGCTCATAAACTGGAAAAGTTACACAGAAGAAGTATACTTTGTTACTGACACTTACTGTCATAATCTTTTATAACTCTACACTGGTATAACATCTTGTGGTGTGTGACTGACTCTTTCCTCTCTTTTGTTATGGGAAATGGTCTCTAGGTCTGCCAAAACTATTTCAGCACAAGTATCATATACCAATACAACAATTTGTGCAACTTCAGTATTCGACAATCAAAATGTTTAGTTCCCATCATTGTCAAAGCTTTGGGAAGAAATTGCAAAATGATGTGGGAATACTGTCTTAACCTCACAATATTATGCACTCATACCGCAATACAAGACACTTTAGACAATACCTGTGCACCACAATGGAGAACCTTTTTTCAGTTCTTCAATATTTGTTTTACATGCAAACAAACCTAGTTTTCATTTCTACTGTACAAGACCAAGCAGAGCTATGTGAGGTTGTTGCATACCACTAAGTTAACAAAGACATTGCTAACATGCTGATGAGCAGGTAAAATGTTTGCCGTGTTCTCTGCCTTCGTTTATTATATTATACTAACATTTGCTAATTAACACTGACTGAATTAATACTGAGGCGGACGTAAATGTTGTTTGTTTTGTAGGTATTTTGTACCTGATCTTGGCACTCTCTCTCTCTCTACAATTCAGGGGACATGAACGTATAAACCCAATTTCATGTCAGTCCATATAACAGTTGTAAAGACATTTGAAAGACATAGGAACCATGAATGTTTGTGCCGCATTTCATAGCAAGCCATCTATTAGTTGTTAAGGCATTTCAGTCAGGATCAAAATGGTGGACTAACTGACAGGCTGACAACAGCTCCATGCCCCTAACAAAAAAAGGACAATAAACTATTCACTAGAAGAAAAAGAAATAACCTCATCTGTCTCTCTGCTTTTAGGTTCTGTCAGTTGATGACGATGCTGTCGTAAGGCGGGTTATAGCTGCAGCTGATCGAGCTTTGGAGTGCCTCTCTGAGCTTGGCTCCTCTTCAGATATCAAGTCCCTGCTTAAGTCTTTCAAGGTGTTTTCTCAGGCTCTGCTTCTCCTCAACAGTTTGACAGTAGAGAGAGCAAATTCCTTAAAGGATCCCAGACAAAAGGAACAGCTTTTTGATTCCTTGGAGACCCTGAAGAAGTGCATCTCCATGCTGCACACGGCCATGTGCATAACCATCAAACACCCTGCAAGCGAGCAGGCGCAGTCAGCCAAGAGATACATTCTGGACAAGGTGCAGAGCACAGTGAATGACATTATTATAACCCTGAAAAGTGAGTGCCACAGTGGACCACTGGGTCCTTGTGGGTATTACATGGGGAGGAGGAGTGGTCTGCTTCAACTGCTTACTAATTCCTCCACCTCCTCAATCCAAGCCAGTTGCTTTGACAGTGTGGTAAGAGACCTTGTGTTTCACTGCATGGTTGTGGCAAACTCCTCTCGTAGAGAGCTTCAGCAGAGAGTGGTGGGTCATTGTCGTCACATCCTGCAGTTCTGGTCAGATATAAAACTGATTTTGAAGTCCTCAGAGGATCCCGATGAATCTGAGCAGGGCCTGGAGAAGACCTGCACTTTGTTGGTGCAGCAAATAGAAATGCTTGACAAAGCCTTGATAACTGCCATTCTCTATCAAGTCTTGGACACATTTCTTACAGCATCTTCCACAGCTGAGGAAGTTTTAGGTGTGACAAAACAGATCCTGGTTGCAGATACATCTGCAAATCTGGATCTGAATTTTATTCAGCCACTAGTTGAGGATTTTATATCTTCCACTGATAATATAATTCGAGTGGCAAACTTTATCTCAGCTGTGGCTGTTGATGCAAAGAGTTTGGAGAACGTGGAGAACTCACAGGCATGTCTTACAAGACTCAGAAATCAGATCGCAACTCTCTCACTGGAAATGGTGGATGATTCAATGCAAACTGTTCAAAAGCTTCACCAGGTGTGTCAAAAGTGGGAGGAAGAGACTAGTCAGCTTCAGGATGCTCTCAGTGATGTAATGGATGTGAGGGAGTTCACCAGTATTGCTGTTGCTGAGATGGTCATTGGCCGGAATGGATGTGACGCAGCATACAGAAAGCAAAGCTATAAAGAGTTTGATGAACATGCAGCAAACCTTGTTTGTCACATGAAGCTGGTGGTTCAGTCAGTGAGAAGGCACTTGGACAGAAGTGAACACCCCATCTACAGAAATGGCCTCCTGGTCCTGCTAAAACACGGTTCAGTCATCTCAAACCAAAGTGGGCGAGTCAGTCAGAGACATGCTCTCAGGTTCCAGTCTCAATGTGGAGGTGTACACTACTTTTTCAGATAATGTCTCCATGGCTATTCAGCATTTTAAAGTTCTCAGAAAGGGACTGGATGGTCAACTGCATCCACATCTCCTGAGCCCACTGCGAGAGGGGGCACGTCAGCCTGAAATATCTCATTTACCAGTCAAAGACACCCATGACCTGGACCTGGGTCATGTGAGAAGAGGCTCTGATTTTCCTGTTTTGGAGGTTATGGAGAGGGATTCCCAAGCCAAACATGAGGAAGAGCACTCAGATGAAGAAACCACAGAAGCAGAACTGGCTCATAAATATGACAGTGTTGATTTAAAGATCCCAGCTGTCTCCCCTGAGCCCAGACGGATCCACAGGCCTCTTGAATTTGACCTTTTACCCCTCTTGTATGAAGTTGTGACTGTGACTAAAGGGAAAGATGTGACAGAACTCAACCAGGCCTGCACTGCTGTTCTTGAGCTGTCAAACTGTTACGCTCAGGCCGCAAAGGAGGCCTTGGCCATTGTTGATGCGGTTGATCGTCAGACGTTGGAAAGCTTTAGAGCAGAGCTTGTGTCTCTGACTCCGCTGCTCGTCCAGACGGCTCAAGAGACAGCAATGAGCTCAGCGATGAACACTGAGAGCATCTACAAACACAGCACACAGTTTTCAGACCTTATCAACAACACCCGAAAGGTTTTACTTCCTGTTGCTGGAAGCTGGTATCATGCTGTGTACACTGAGCTGCAAGGAAAACTGCCAACAATGGCAGCTGCTATCACAAAACAACTAAATGATGTGATGGCTTTATGTGCTGACGTGGTTCAGCTCTTGACTTCATCTGATTTACCCCTACAAAGTGACAGTCAAGAAACATTCAGCGTTTTACATAACAAACTGAACAAAGCTCAGAACAACACTAGGTATCTGGTGGAGTTTTCCAACTCATTGAAAGGACAGGTAGATCAACTAGAGGGACTCTGTATCCTCTGGGGCCTGTCTATGCAGATTTTGCTAAATTCTCTTGATAAAATTTTGGGAACCTCAACTGCAAAGAACCAGCTGGGCCCTCAGAAACAGCTTTCTGTGTTGTCTGAGAACTCACTTCGGATCCAAGAAGCAGCAAGGCTTACCAGCCTAAACTGTAAAAGTGCTTATAAATCAAAACAGTTCACAGGATACCAGGATGAACTAAAAATACTGACCGAAGAGTATCTTAAAGTTGCCGAGGAGCTTGACATAATGCCGAGTGTCCTGCAACTTGCAAAGTCTGAATTCTTTCAGAGACGTCTTTTGATTAAAATTAGAGTGCTTTCTGGTCATTTGCGCAAAGCAAATAAGGATTATGACACTGCACTTCAAAATATTGCCAGCATTGCTTATTTTGCTGCTGAACATTTTAGGGAGAACTTGGAAGATCCAGAGCAGAAGTTTGAAAACGCAACACATACCCTTTTTGAAAATGTAAAGCTTGCCACCAAAAGAGTTGGGGACTGCTTGAACTACATCCGCGATCCACGCGCCCGTTCTAATCTGCGGTCTATCAGTGACCACTTGTCCTTCCAGATCTCTGATATAATCAGCAGGGTGAGGCTCATGGTAGAGACTCACTACATTTGCGACACACTCAGCTTGGAGGTGCAGATCCAGTGCTGGTCAGCCAAAGCTCACTATGTGGTGGAGGAGATCAGAAAGCAAGATGGGATTCACCAAGAGGTGAAAGAGCACATCAGGGCTGGATTACAGGGCAGGACACCTGAGGATTTCAAAGAAGTGTCGACCACAATCCCATTGGAAGTCAAAGATGTGGAATTTCCCTCTGATATGGCAATGACATTGTGGCAGAAAGGTGACACTGAAAGTGTAGATGCTGCAGAACTGAATATGAACATGGCAGCTGTGGCCAAATATGGACCTGGGAATATGGAAAAAGATGTAAGTGTTTCATGATTGACAAGTTTTCACAGTTCATAGATTCCTTTATAGTATAACAAATCTTGTCCCTATTTATTTCAACAGGATGGTGTTGGGTCTGGTGCATACAAAGAGGCTTCTTCGTTGACCTACACCTCCCTATTTCTAAAGCAAGAAAGTGACAGCTGGGATCCCAAGGACAACAGAATAGTCCAGGTGACCAGGAAGATGGCTGACATATTATGTTACATGACTCAATACTTGAAGAAGAAAGGCCCAATACCGGTAACGACCACAGGAGGGCACTTTACTACCATAATCGTGATATTTGAAGGCATCCTTATCTATGGTCATTCATTTTTTTTTCCAGAATAAAGAGGCATTTGTTTTTGCTGCCAAAGATATGATCTCAAACTGCCAGTCAGTGACTCAGTTTATCAGAGTTATTGCCAGCCACTGCCTGGATAAACAGTGTATGGTTGAACTCTCCTTAATAGTTGAGCAGATTCTCACCATCACCAATCAGCTCAACATCATATCCAGGTCAGAGGAGTTTACATATAGATCACATGCTGGAAAATAAGGTAAAAAAAAAAACATAAATTAAGGTAATAAGTTTTTCTTACTGTTAATGCAGTGTCAATGCTGTAACACCTGGATGCAAATCATCTGATGAGATCCTGGTAAAGAACGCAAAAAATCTACTCCAGACGGTCCTGCGTGGGGTCCATGCTGCAGAGACAGCCTGCATCACAGTAAATCTAACCTCAAAACCCTAACAAATCTCTAATAATATAAGCTCTACATGTACTACAGATAGATAAGAAATCTCTTATGTCCTGTGAGAATTGTCTCTTGAGCCATTAAAGCTGAGCGTGACATGAATATAATTACTCTCTTATTCCAGGGTTTGAAGCAGCCCGAGCCAAACTCAGATGGTGCAGAGGCTACAGCCTTGTGTTTCCAATGGAGAAGGAACCTGGAGATCCATCGAGCCCAGCAGACCTCCAACCCAGAGACCGATGAGCTGGGTTTGAGGAAGATCTCATCCCACCCTGTAGCACCCAGTCTTGCCCCACCAGTTAATGTGACCACGACCCCTTCAAAGCACAAGTAGTGTTTGTGTCACAAGAAATAAGAAGCCAAACGAAGATCACATTTTTGTTTTCTATTTGATAAAATATGGATGTGTAACCATCCTAACTTCTAACAGACATCAAATATTTTGTATTGATGCAGAGATTTGATATAAAACTGGACATGCTTGTGAATTTATGCACACTAAAATGAGACACTGCAACTTGATGTGTGGTTGTGAAATAAAATACCTTGTTTTATCTCTTTATTTTAGATATTCATAATATCACTGAAATGTGATGGGCATATGTGTTGATAAAATGTCATACAGTATTATTACAACCATAACCACCATACTGACAGGGGGAAAAAAATAAAGCATTATTCATTAAAACACTCAAAAACAGACTGTACATGTGATACAAAATAGGCATTTATAATGTGACTTATGAAAACAATAAAAAGTACATACCTTAGTTTCAGTCAAACAAGGATAACTCTACTTAAGAGACACAGAACTGTCAAATAATACAACCTGCCTCGCATTATGCCACTTTAAGTCTACACCGTTCACCCTTAGTAGCACAATAACCCCACGAGTTCATCTACAGTCAACGCCAATAAAATGCAACATGAAACATGGTCATAAGGTCATATTTGTATCACAAATATATCTGCAATATGACCAAGATAATATTTTCTCTCTTTGTATTGTACAATTTATTTCTTGATTTTTTTATTCTGATGAAAATAGGTGACAACCATAACCCGCTATGTACAAGCTTATCAGCAGTGTCAAATTGAGTAACCAATATCCATCTACTCCACTAACTGTCATTGATTACGTGTAAGCAAGTTAGAAAACTGTAAAGTTACATCCTCAAAGCATTTAGGCCACTTAAAATGACAAAACGATGCACAAAAACAGAAACTGAACAGCTGTAATGTTTTTTTGTAAAAAAAAATATATATATATATATATACAACATTTCCTCTCAGCTAAGCAGGGAACTGTCTCATATTGGACAGAAATGTTTTGCAGGCTAGCTTAATTGTAGAGAATTTAATTATCTACAATTAAAAAAAAAAAAGGAATAGCTATCAATCATATGGATTTTAGCCAAGGAACAGATAAAGAAACCTCTATATCTCAAACCACCACATATACCCTCTATGTGCCTTTCTAGGAAACAGAATGTAAAAAAGATTCTGTTTTGATGATCTGACCTGATCAGGCTGACAAATCAGAAACTTATATAAGGGTGTGTGGTTAACAGAAAAATAAAAGTAAACATTCAAGAAAATATCTGTTGAGTTATTTTGAAAAATCCCTTATCCATAAAAGTGAACAAAAACATAAAGATCTGAAAATATAAAAGTGTCTTTAAATAAATAAATATGTACAAAAATTCTCAAGGGAATTCTTACAATTGTTGCTTGATCGATTTCTTCTCATCATCTCTCTGCGTGTACAGTGAGTGAATGATCTATTCTGTAGGGTGTAATGCCTGGAATGAACCCAGAGTTTAGTAAACAACAAGTGGGTCAGTCCTTTGTGAAAACTATACAAGTTAGCATAATTTTTTTTTTTTTTCTGATTGTTCAGAATGTACATGAAAATTACACAATGATAAAAGACCTCAACATACACACTTTCAAAACACAGTTCAGCATTAATATGATTATGTTAAAAGAAACTATACACAGAGTCTGTGCACATATTGAGCATCATCTCCATACTGACAAATGTGTGCTGCACTAGATAGTGTGTGATCCTACACAGGATCCTTTATATACAGAAATAAATAGGTTTGTGTAAAGCTAAATAAAGATTAATAGTGTTTACTTTTTATTGACAGAAAGGGGAAGCGGTGGGATCAAAAGTCTTGAACACGTCTTTAAGTGTCCTGTCGTCTGCTTCTTCGTCCGGATCATCCTGTTTTAGTTCTTCCTCCATGGCCTCCTCTGGCTCCTTCTTTTCCTCTGTCTCTTCTTGTGCTCCTGTAGAGCCCGGGCCTGCCTGTTTGGCCTGTCTGGGGTCAGTGTACTGGGGTCTGATCAGCCCGGCCAGTGCCTGGATGGGGAGATTGTGGACAGCGGGGGGCTTGACAGGTGAGGCAGGAGGCACTTTGGGAGAACTGGGAGGTTGAGGCTGATCTGAGGCAACGTCTTTGCTTTTGGCCTCTTCGAAAGAGCTGCTTCGTTGGGTTGGTGAGAGTGATGGTGGCGGAGTACTGTCTTTCTTTTCTGGGTGTTTCAGAATGCCAGCCTTTTTCACAGGCTCTGCTTGCTCCTTCTGAGCCTGCTCGGTTTGATTACGAGGATCATACAGACTGATGCCCCCGAGGATCGTAGTGGGACTCTCAAGCCCTCCACCAGAGGACGCCAGACGAGGGGCGTACGGTGGCAGCTTCTCCGGCTCTGGTTTGGCTCGAGTGGCATGAGGAGAGGAGCTGGCACTGGACTTCTGTAGCCTGGGGTCCACAACTCCTCCCCCAGAGGATGGCTCTTTCTGACCCAGCAGCTTGGAGTCCAGACTTCCTGTACGCTTGAGTCTAGGGTCCAAAGTTTTATTCTGACGCGGATCTGCCGGTCTTTCAGCCGAGGATCGAGACTCTAGAGATCCAGAGGACAACCGACTCATGCGTTCCTTCAAACGAGCTGCTGCCAGTCTGGGGTCAGTCGGTGGAGGGCTGGAAACCGGCAGATGGTCAGGCAGGTTTGCTCGGTTCATCTGAGCATCTGCGATTAAGGGTGGAAGGGGAAGATTGATGGAGTGTTCCTGTTTTGGCACCAGGGACGGGATGAGGTCTTCAGGGGCCCACACCACCGTCTGAGCGAAGGTTGGCCGCTGGAGCAGGATGTCCACCCGGATGTGGCTAAACTGCTTTAACTGGCAACGTGGGTCCCTCAGCACCACACCGGGGCTGGCGTCCAGAGGGATGAGAACAGCCTTGTCCCTGAGCTCCCTCTCTCCCTCCTCATCCTCATCTCCCGTCGGAGGCTTCTGAGGAACAGGGTGGCTCTGCTGGCGGTAGGAACTTGGCTCTATTGGTCTCATCTTCCTGGGGTCTCTGGAGAGCCGCCGGTCCACAGCTCCGTCCGACTCCTTTTTCATATCTGGGGGTCGCTGTCGAGGGTCAGTCTGTCACACGTGGGTCACTGGGCGGGGCCCTCTCCTTCACAAGCCGAGGGTCACCCAGTGCTGCAGCCACCGTGGCAGCCTGGGGGGACTTGGACTGAGACTGCTGCATCTCGCTCTGCTTCTTTAGAGATTTAAGGATGGAGGAAACACAGCTCCCATCCTCCTCGTCGCTTGAGTACCAGTTTGTGGTTTCATCTGCCAAAAAGGTGAAGATCATATTTAAATACATATCCTCTCAGAGCACATTAAATTATGCGTATAAATTTAAGAGGTTCTAAAGGTTTACTTTGATATTTAGTTAGTTTTCCCCGAGTGATATAGCAATACTTTTAACTTAAGAATGTGCACCATTTCTTAGGGGACTCTGGGTTTTATTTTATCTTAATTCATTCAGCAAACTTGCCTCTGGCCCCTGAGCACTTACCTCTGTTTGCATTGTTATCATCCTGGCCCTCTGCTCTCTGTGCCTCAGTCCCCTGTGGATGTGTCTCTTGTTGCTGCTGTGTCAGGTGTAAAAAGATGGCTTTCTGCACTGCTGGTGGTAAAGACTGCAACTGTGACTCGGCACCAATCTGCTGCTGGAGGTTCTGCATGAAGGCCAGACTAGGGTCTACCACATTGAAAAAAAACCAAAAAGACACAATTCTGAAAGTTCAGTACTGGTTAAAAAGGTAATTAACTTTTTGGATCAGCATATTAATGTAACACTGACCTCCTTGTTGACTCATGCCCTGGTTGCGGAGGAGGTTGCTGAAGAAATCTACTGGGTTCTGGCCCAATGATGGAAAAGGGAAGAGACTTTGCAGCATCTGCAGATCTGGTATAGGAGGGAACGGAGGCCTCTGCATGTTCATCTGCGGGTTCATATTAGGTCTGTTTCCATGGAAGGGCGGGGGTTGACCAGAGGGGATTGGTGGCTGCATTGGAAATCCGTGTGGTGGGTGCTGTCCTGGGGGGCTCTGTGGCATGGGTGGTCCAGTGGGGTGGCCCATGGGAACAGGCGATCCAGGGGGAGGAACAGGAGGAGCAGAGGTACCTGAAGGCACCATACCTCCGCTTTGCGCGTCCTCTGAACTTTCGCCTTGACTCGGAGAGAAGTTGGAGCCACTGAAAAATAATGTGCACAATTAGATTGAGCTCCGAAGCACTCGTTAGAGATTGATTATAGCTTGATTACAGATTACTTTGGTTACCTCAAAGCAATTTTCTGTACCAAGTCTACAGTCGGTTGAACCTTGATTTCAAACAGGGAGGGGATCTTTTTCCCTGCTTGGCCATCTGTAGGGCTGCTCTGACCGGGAGTGGGCAGCAGACCCACCCCAGGAGGGGGCTTGGGAAGTGGAGCGATACCCTGCTTTCTCAGATCCTCCAGCTCCAACTCGTCCTCACGGGCATTCTCTTCCTCAGTGTTGATGATCTGGTGGATTAGTCAGAGAGCAGAAATAAGACAACTGTTGACCCTCAGAGCTGAAAATCTGTTTTCATAGAGGTGTTCAAGATCAATTTTTCTTTTTGTCTCACCTTATCAAGCAAGTCTTTGGTCACATCGGTCAAAGGCTCGTGGGAGAATTTGCAGTTGTCCCCTTGATAACATTTGGCTCCAGTGTGAAAGAACTTGCATGGGTATTCATGTGCAATCACAGGTTAAGGACAAGACTAATTAAAAGGTGTAATGAGATTTCAGTTAATTATGTGACGCAATTATACAAATGTGATTAAAACACTTGTTGTTAGCAAAGGATATTGTGCATGTAAATGCAATTATCTCCTTTACTGCAGTATCCCTGGAGGTAAAATTTACAAAGCTCCTTTTTCTTATCTGGTATGACAAGCTCATGTTCAAACTTGCACTGTTCCCCCTGTATGAAAGAAAAATGGTTTTATCTCTCAGGTGGGAGAGTGATTATCTTTCAGTTTAAATAGGCTTACATTGTTAAAACAGGCAAAAATTAGTGGTACAATACCTTGATGCACCGACCCTCCAGAAAATACTTGCATATGTATCTCCCATTGTGCTCAACTGTGTGCTGATTGATAAACTCTTTGCTCATAATTGGCCGTTTCTTCTGAAAACCGGAAGAATTTTTTCCTTCCTGTAACACAAAATAAAACAAGAGGATTTTGTTGTTTTGTGTTTTCACACAACTAATTTCTTAACATAGTACTATAGTCAAAAGCTGAAACAATTTCTCATTTTATTGCTGCATTCTGGACACCATGAAATATCTACAATCATAAGCTACCTGTTTTTCACTGTTGTTAAATTTTCTAAAAGATGTGTATTAAATTGTGGTGCAGACACTAAAAATATACACAGCACATCAAATGGATTCCCCATGATTAATATAATACTGTAATTATTGGGTGGTAGAGCAGATTGTCTATTAATTGTATGATTGGCAATTCAATCACTCCTCCTGTCAATCTGTTGAAGTGTCTTTAAGCAAGACATCGAACCCCAAGGCAGACCAGAACTTTGCTTAAAACTGTAGTACTATGTCCGTTATGTTAGAAAAGTGCAGTTAAATATAACATTAAATTTTCAGTAGCATACTTACTGGTGTCATGTCTTCCATGCCCTGGTCTCCTCCCCGGCCTCGTCCACGTCCTCCCCAGGGTTTCCCCTTCAGTTTCTTGTTCTTGTTGAGCATCCCACGTCCTCTTCCTGGTCCACTCCCTCTGCCCCTTCCCCTCTGACCAACTGGAAATCAAATTTTGGAAGAAGCAATCAAACTCTTTGCATCCTGCAACTGATGCTGAACATTTACCAACTGTTTATGACCGTTCCTCTCACATCAGACACACAAAGTTTCAAAATTCATAATAAATCTGGATAACTGAATACAGGAAGTGTCTGATCTTTGAGTGAAGTGAAAATCTCAAAAGCATTCATACACTGCTGGTGTTTCATCCCCCTCATGCTTCCTCTTCTCATCTGGTCTTTATGGCGTCCCTTCCCCAGGCAATCTTTTGCCTGCGAGTACTCGGACATGTCGTCTTCGTAATCGTCTTCCTCTTCGTCATAGTCGTACTTGTCATCACTGTAGTCGCTGTATTTGTCAAAATCACTGCTCTTGTGAGGCGGGGACTTGCCATGGCCTCCCTTTGAATCTCGTCCGTGCTGGCAGGCCAAAGAGAAAAATGTCACACGGGTATGTTTGTATGAGCATGTAATAATCATCGGCCTGCCAGTGGCGTGGAACTCACCTGAGAGGGCTGGCCGTCTGACTCACGGCTAGATCCCTGGTTCTTCCTGTTTTTGGGCCTTTCTGGTCGGTCGTAGTCGGAGTCATAACTGTCAGAGCTGGAGCTGCTAGAGGGAGAGTGGTGCTGAGGAGAAGGCAGAGGGAACAAAGGAAACACCATATTAAAGGGAATTTTTAATTAGTTCACATTAATGTTTTAACTGCAGTAAGAGACAGAGGTATTATGTTGTAATAACAGGTAAGAGGTCTCACTTTCTGCCTGTCCCGCCTCCTCCTTTTAGACCTCCTCTTCTCTCTGGTCTTTTTGTATCTTTTCCTGGAGTGCCTGTGAGACTTTTCTTCTTTCTCTTTAGCTTTTTCCCTTTCCTTCTCTTTGTCTTCGTTCACCTCTGTGGCCTCTTTGTTTTCCTCTTCGATCCCAATCCCTTCATCATCTATTTCTCCATCTTCCAGTTCGCCATCCTCTCTAAACAGAGGAAAACAGCCAGTGCAGTGAGTGTAACTGAATATTCATGTGCTGTTTGTGTTTTTCACATCATCTGGTGAGTAAACAACTCAGAATCACCTATTGTAATAATATGGCGAGAAATTATGATAAAACCTAATAAAATGTACTTTTCCTTAACTTGGAGAAAAGTTAGAGTTAGAGCGAATATCATGGTAGACCGTTTTCAATATTCCCTGAGGTGTTTCTCTACTAAAAAAAATACCTGTCAATATTTCAAGGCTATGTTTTGATTTTATATGAACCAGTGTATATTTAATGTAAACAAAATCATATTCAACCTCAAGTTGAGTAAAATCTATTAAAATCTCAGATTTCTAGAAGCAAGGCTATTTCATATAGTGGCAACCTTAAGTCAGAAGCAAGTTAGGTAGGATTTAGGCACACATCTGATGCCAAGTCCATCCATCCATCTTCTAAACCTGCTTATCCTGAGCACACACAGGGTCGCAGGACACATCTGATGCTAAGTCAAAAATCTTAATGACAGAGGTCCACTAGTACTGTAGTAATAATAATAATACTAGTAGTAATAATCAACTGTTTGTATTTAAATAGAAAAATGGCATATGTTTTGGTTGAATTTCAACAAAAGCTATCAGACCGAAAGGCCTGAGCTCTCCTGCTGGAAGTCTCCAGGGGAAGAATTAGAAGGACTGAAAATATTTTGTCCAATTCTGGACACTGGAAGAAAGTGAAGTTCATGTTTAAAGACACTTGTGTGTATTACTGTTATGATCAGTAGGTAAGCATAATTTGGGGAAAATTTAAGGCTTTGTTTCTATTTGTTTGCTGCAGCATCATGACTGCTGTGTGTCTGCAGAGGAGTTGTTACTGAAACATGACTGAGCTGGTGACCAGATGAGTACTTGACATGCATGCTGCTTTTATAATATACCATGTTTTAGACAGGGACAGTAAAAATACTTTTAGTTGGTTAAAATATTAAGACTTTCATGACAAATACAATATTATGTGGTGATTTAAATAATTAAAAGCACATATTGCTCTGCATTATAGTAGATGGTCAATACAGAACAATTATTTCATGTAATAGTATATCCTAAAAACTTTGTTCAAAGAAAATTTTCCATTCAAAACTATTTTCTATCAAAGTATGATAACAGTATATATCATTATTTCAGTGTTCATACTCTTTTCATAAAAATAAAATTATAGAACATGCAGGAGCATGAAACAAAAATGAAATGGGAAACAATGTCCACCCACTGATCCACGTCTGTTTTCACAAACATTTTCCTCAGACACCAGTGCAGATCAGACTTCAACCTGACATCCTCCTCATCCAAAATTACCATGATACCGCTCTTAAACTTCACTTTTAGTTCAGCTTAAGCAGTAGAGACCTCGTGAGTCAATATTAAATGCTGCACATGATTATGGAGTAATGGCAGAAAACTACAATTTCATAATTTATCCACAATCATGTCTCCAACTTAAGACTGATAACAAAGGTAAGCAAATGCTTCCCAGCATATCTATTTAACATCCATAGAAAAATGTATTTTCCAGCAATACCATTTCCCTAATGAGCACTCACAATCTTACTCAAAGCCCCTTCTGAAATTCTCCATGACCTTACTGATCCATTTTAACAACTTGAAGCCCCGGAAAACCAGATGCCCAGGGTGAGGCAACAAGAGGTGCAAAACATGCCTTCAGCAGCTGAGACTAGTCCATCTTTTGGTTCCACCAAACACCACACTTTCTCTTTGCATTAACCCGTGTCAGACGGTACAACCAGCTGGTCAAATCACTGATTCTGGATCTCTCAGTTCAGGTGGTCTGACAGCACCTGTTAGGACTAGAGACCGGTCACAAGGATGCAGACGCACTTCAACCTCAACCCTGAGTGAACCCTGCCTCAGCAGTGCTGCCAGGTATCCTGCAGGGGGGGTACAGTGACAGGATGGGCGTGGCATTTGCATCATGAGTCATTTGTATGGTCTCCTGCAGATGGCAACAATGAAGCCCATCCCGGCAGCAACAAGACGAACGACGAGGTCTGCTATCTTGCATGGAGATGATCATGAATGAGTCTTGTCGACGCGGTGATGGGAAAATCTAGGCTATTTGGACAGCGTTATTCAACTGCACCAAAGAGGCATGCAAAGATTTTTGAAGGGGAGGGGAGAGGAAGCGGTGGACTCTTTACCCTGCAATTCATGATTAAAAAAAATTATAATAAAGAAGAAAAACAGTAACACAAGCATGTAGACCCACAGCACTGAAACGCACAGATGAGCGTATTAAGAATTGCATAAGAATGTTACTCGACCTTTCATCCCCTGCAAGCTCAGAGTCTGTCATGTTTTTGTCAAGAACAGGGGCTGGGGGACTGGAAACAAGGCTCACAGAAGCCATTGGAAAACGGATCTGCCTCCCTCCTCTCCCGGTGCGAGAGTGAGTTAACTCAGTCACTCAAGGAGACGTTGGGTTGTGAGAGATGCTGGAAGATTTGAGACTGGAAAAAACTCACGGTGTTACATGTCTCGACAGAGACAGTAAACAGACACCCTCCTCTTTCATATCAATGACGTTTTAACTCTGTGAGCGCAGCTTGATACCCCGCTTTGCTAATGTCCCGTCGGTTGACAGCTGCCATGGTGAAATAGAGGAGACGGAGGGAGAAACAGACAGAAATGTAACCATGTTCGTTGGTTTCAGCATCTTCATGGGCTTTCTCAACAGGGACTTCATCTCAAAATGGCTTCTTAGGACTGCAGCACATTCCTCGGCCCTGTACTCCTCCGCGTATTTATACTCCCACCTGGATCTACCTAACTTGGAGACGTCGGATCCTCGCCGGCTATTGGTCAGACGTCGCACGGGCGAAAAGAGCCGCGATTCTGATTGGCTCGAAACGACGTTGGTCATTTTCGACAGCTGCCACAGTGAAGTGTATGCGACGCTCAGTTTCGTCCTTTGTCAACGGTTAAATTTATGGCGGTGTGTACTACGCAGTTACAATGCCCAGTGTTTGTGTGCTTTTATCAAATACAAAGCAGGTGCAGCTCATTTTATTTAATCGCTTTATTTGTTGCTGCTTCTTTATTTGCTTGTTATTGTTTTTTTTTAGCTCAAAACTCACGAGCGCGCGCGACCGTTGGCTTCACCGTTGGCCAGCAGGTGTCGCTCCGACTCCACAAATCAACCGCGGAAAAACTTTTATATTAAATTTAGGTTTGTTTAACGACAACATTAAGACAACACATGCGATTTATATCCCGTAATGTGTCGTATGTTCAGCCAGTACACTAAAAGAGGCTCAAAATGGTTGTTGTTGTCCCATTAACAGCTAACTATTTGGCTGTGTTCTGATTATTATTATTATTATTATTATTATTATGACAGGTAACTATGGTGATTTTAGGTGCGCTCAGAGATATGACCCATTTCAGGAACATCATATTACACAGATCAACAAATCAACGTCTTATTTCCAAAAGATTTCTTAGTAATTATCGTGTCCTCTTGAATTTGCAGGAAACATGGACAATGATTCTGTTTTTTTTTTGTTTTACCTTTTACCTTTTAATGGCAGCGTAAACAGACGCACACGTGTAATATGCCAGGTATCACTCATTTTATGTCGTGTGAAACTTTCCTCGTCAGAGATGTAAGAAGAGAAGGAAAGAAAAAAAAAAGAAAAGGAAAAAGAGCCTGTAGAAATGTTTGTGAGTATCTCGGTGGGAGGGATTCATGCTGGAGGAAACCGTGCAGAGCTGAGAGGCTGAACTTTCCGAGGGCGCACATAAAGAGACGGGAGCGCATCTCTGCCTCAGACACCTGATGAGCATCTTCAAAAACCTCCTGACAGCAGATACCTGTGTCTGTCTTCTTTTATAGGAGAACCGTAAAGTAAAGTTTTCAACAGGGAACAGTGTTATTTTATTATTACCGGACTTTCAGAGATGGCACTGTCTTTTCGTCGCAGGTGTTTGCTTTTGCTGTGTTTGACAGCCATCCAGAGTAGTCACGCTGCTGTTCAGGTGAGAGATACTTCTTTTGCATCACTTTATGCAACACTTGTCCAAGAGGATCTGTGGCAAACTGGCTCAATAAACTTTGTTATTTTTTAAATTAATTATTTAATCACACATCTACGTGTCACCAAGCGGTATTTTGGAAAATATGAATGTTTTTGATCGTTCATTTTAATATCTTAATCCTATTATCTAGTTGTTTTTTTTATATTATTATTATTATTCTATTTTAGCATTTTATCCAGCTGCCATCTATGTGTGTGTCCTGCTCTTTGTAAGTTTCACAGATTTTGTGATCACAGTCTGAAGTTTTCCACTGGAGAAATTATTTGATATTTTCTACGTTTCCTAAAGAAAAGGAAAAGAAAAATGTCACTGTAGCATCTGCATATGTTGTCTTTGTCAGCTGGTGGCATTTCCCCTTTGCCTGGGGGAAAGGTTAACAAAAAAAAAAAAGTCCGAAGCCCTATCTAACTACTGCACAGGTCCAAACTATGTGTGCAATGAATGTTAATGTACTGGACCTAGTTGTTATTGTACAAAGCACCCTGAATGCCAGTGCAGGAATTTAAGGTATGCTGCACAGAGAAATAGTCCCAATGAGCATGTGATTAATAAACCCTCCTGAAGGGATTAGAGGCACTTTCCCTCAAGAACCTTGTAATGGCTTGACAAGCTTTCTCCCTCAAGTAACTGCTAGTGGCACCCATGCTATTTTGAGTTTGCCCATTCAGAATCATCCAATGAGCATGTGCCCTCCTACCGCCATGCAAAATATACAGAGGAACAGCACTTTAGACTTAAGTCACACTGACATCTGCCAGACAGCTTTTGTCCAGCTGTGTCTGCCACTGGAGTTGTGGTAGTCAGTGAAAAGGGGCGAGGGAGGTAAGAAGAGACATGGTAGGCCGAGGATGTCTCACATGTGAGTGCAGTGAGGTCCAATGGAAAACAGTGGAAGAGAAAAATAGTTTGAAGTAAAAGAAATCATGGTGAGTCACTGTATCATGCAAGTGTAGTAAAAACATCTTGCTGATGCATCTTGTGTTATTTGGTGTATTTTAATCTCAATGAAAACTCTTTGTAACCATAACGACCATGTGCACACCAATAAGATGTATTTTGTTTCAATGACATCATGCTGCACAGCTGCACATTAATGTTTATTCACCGCTCGTGTTTTATATTTTATGACCGTTAAACTGAAGTAACCTATCCTGTGCTCGCTTTTCTTGTTGGAGAGTCATTGCCTTTTTGAAATGTTTTGCCAGGGCTCTTTTACAACTTTCATTTCAGCTCACAGTGCTCGTGCTTTGTTCACAGACGTGCATGGATAAGCACCAGGTGGTTGGGGTACTGCGGCAGATGGAGAAGTTTCTGAAGGGCCAGGAGATGCGGTTTACAGAGGGCCTCAGGATCATGAAGTCAAAGCTGGCGACGCTGCAGAACTCGGTCTCCAAGTTACCCCAAGCAGACCAGTCAGCTGGTGAGTAACTCATCAGATAACAGCACACCACCATCACCACCCTCTTGGTCATCATATTCATCCTCATATTCATCTTTATAGGCCTCAGAGACATTTTGACTTATAGTAGTAAGAAAAGCACAGGTGTTACTAAGCCATGACAGTAAGGCAGCATTAACAATACCATGACACTTAAACTGAAAAAAATAAATAGCATTCAACCATCATTTGTTTTATTATTATATTATTATTATATTATATTATATTATTATTATATATTATTTACATTATATATATATACATCTGTACTAAAACATGTGAAAATGTCTTTAATGAAAAAGGTCTTTTGTCCTCAATCATCAGCTTGTTTTTATAGACAGTAGTTTATAGTTATTAAATCTCACTTTTTAGCATGCCATAAATTTGTTATCTAACATTATTACCAATCTCTTCCAAATGACAACTCTTTGAATGATGTTCATCTATATTAATATAATACCACACTCAAAGGTCATGCACACTTTTCTCTTATTCTGGCTCATCAGGTCTCTGCACAGGTTGAGTAGAGTCATGGAGGCACATACATCATGTCACCAACATGTTACATACCGTACATCCTGTTTCTCAACATTTTAACACTGTAACTCTAGAACTGTGGTAATCTGTTAGAGCAGTCATTTTACAACTGGGTTACGGGATTTGGAAACACATCATTTTAAACATGTATCTCATTGCTCAGGTAAATAAATGGATAAAGGTGTGGTGTTTTTATTTCTAGAAATTAGAACTACTAATTGTTTAAAAGTGGTCATAAAAGCAAATCATCATCAGCCTGCTTATTTGACAATGTGGCATTGATATTATAGGCAGAAATACTTATTTATTAGGATAAATGTTATACATATTTGAAGATCTTTGTTGCATATTGCAGTTTGGTGGGTGAGATTTTATAGTGGTACTTTTTAAGTGTATGCTGTAAAATCAACATGCCTGACTAAAGGCTGTTAAAAATACAGAGGAGATGTCATCATCTGATCATATAAACACACAGTGTATGGTTGGCTGTAAAGTCATTTAGTCTGTGATTCTTTGGACACCATTTATTTTTATACAAAGAGTTTACTGAATGAGTAGTCTTTTAATTTGTAATCCACTCTGTTTAAAGTATGACATGTATGATATAACTGAGGTTCTGTTTAGTAATTCACTGAATAATGATTCCGTTAAAGGCAATAGAAGATTCCCAAGTATGAAATTTACAACATTTTAGGAACATTCGGTTGTTTGAAGTTGATCTTCAAACAGTTTTTTCCTCAACCAGTGACAACGGAGAGCCAGATATGGCTTCTTTCATTATGGGATTATATTCATCCAGCAGCGCGAGGCCATCTCAGTTACAGAGCTGGGTACTTGACAGGGGAAGTGGATTTGTGGAATTGTGTTGTTTGGCAGCACACACTGAGGCCAATTTGTTAGTGATGGACCAGTGCAGTCCATAACTCTGTGGAGAGTACTTGGCAAGACAGGAAGAAGCTGATATTTTACGTTTATAGCAATAAAGGCTCGACAAAATGAAAAGACAAAAGTGAACGCATTGCAGCACCTGCTTTAAATGCAGGATGAAAATCCAAAAATCCTGTTGTATATAGAAAAAAATCTAATACATTTTTGAATTGGATGTTGTTACAATAAATTAATTAGTAAAATGATCCAGAATATAATTTGATAATGATGTTATCCAAATAATGCTGTGTAACACCTCATCTTCTTTTAGTAATTACTAAGCATAGTTAGGCAGCTTCACAGTCCACACTCTATATACAGTACATAAAAAAACAAATTATAGGAAAACTGAGCAGAAAAAGGCACAAGTGGCTTTTACTACAAACATGAGCTGTACATGATGGAGGTCTGGGCATGCGAGACTCATCTTTCAGTATCTTAGGTGTACTGACAGTGGTTTTTACTTTTACATTACATTTATTTAGCTGACTTGAGGTTGAAATAAAAGGAAACATTTTCTCCCCATTTTTCCAATTGGATGAAGCCAAACTTTTAATCCATTCACAATGTTATGTAACGTAATTATGTTATCCTATATATTATGTAAGCATTAAACTTTACAGAGCATGCAGCACAGTATACGATTTGGCTGCTGGTGAAATTCTGTCTCATAAAAATGGCTGGCCTCGTGCTGGTTGACTGTAAATGAAGTATTTGAACCGTCCTTTCCCATGAAGGCTCTGCGCTGCTCAGTGACACGTGTATATCCTCAGGCAGAGAATGCCAGAGGATGTCGGGAGGCTTACTCCACATGTGACCAGCCTTCTCTCATGCTCTCTCTCTCTCTCTCTCCACAGCTCCCACCACCTGCCCCTCTCTGGAAGCCCCTGCTCACGGAACCAAGTTTGGCTCAAAGTATTTTGTTGGACATGAGGTCCATTTCACTTGCTCCCAGGGCTACCATCTCGTCGGTTCTGCCACGCGTGTCTGCCGGGACAACGGCACCTGGACCGGCATCAGTGCCATCTGTAAAGGTGAGCCTCATCGGGAATTTGTTGAGCTAGAAACAAAAAATCCTATTAACCTGCCACAAATCCTCATTTTTCAACTCAACTGTGTGTGGGACCAGTGTTACATTTGATTCAGGTGGATGCAGACTCACTTAAGCAACGATAGCTTTTCCTCCCCATTGCAAGCACACATCCACTACCACCTGTGTACTGTATGATTTGGTGGGATTTTTTGGGCCAGGACTGCTATGTCTGCGCATTATTCACTGTTAAGCAAAATCCCAACACCCATTCGGAGCAACATTTTCTCAAAAGTGTCTGAATGCCAGCAGCCCAGAGGCCAAACTGAGCTCCTCACACATACACAGATAACAGGCAAAGAAAAGAGCCATTCTTCAGAGTGGCTGGAGCTCCTCAGCATACTGAATGAAGCCCTCGTTAAAATGGCATTAAATGTCTCTGAACACAGAAAAACACCTGTACTGCATTCCACTGTGGGGTGCCTTACCCTCCAGGTTTCTACTCCTCACAAACAGCAGCGGTTGGGCTACTGTAAGATAGACCCCCCCTCTCTTGCTCATGTTTCCCTGGTTCTTTGACAGCGGTCCCACTGGACAGGGTTAGGTCCAGACATTATACCCACACCATGGTCTGATAGCACAGAAGTATGCTAAGCATGCTATTGATAGGCCCTTCAGCCTGTGCTGGTGGCACTCTTCCAAAAATTCCAAGTGGCACACTCAGTTGAACATGTGCATACATTTATTGACATTCATGGTTAAAACAACACAAGACAGCTTGACTTTGCACAGTATTATCCCTGTTCATGTTTTTCAGCCCAGCGTAAGAGGTCTAAATTTAGTCAGGCTTAAAAAGCAGTATTGATGGAGTGTGAAAACTTTAAAGTTAAGAAGAGTTTAAAAATATCTAGCACAGTGAAGTGGGTTTTTTCATGTTATGGCCCTGTGGTGGCCCCTGGGGTAGCCAAATAAACATTAAAGGGATTGGTTGTCAGCCAGTATACTGTGGCCTCAGCGCTGGATCTCAGAGAGCAGAGGCTACTTCATAATTTGAACATCTGCACAACCCTCAGAACTGACTACAGAAACAGAGATTATAAGGTATGATCTACTAATTGTCTACTTGTGTCCCAACTTTTAGACACGTTTTAGAGCTTTCAGGAGATCAGTGTCATCCTGCCCTCTTGTGTTGTCATCAGTTAGCGTTTTGTAGTATTTTTGAACTGAGTATATTTTAAACAGGCTCATCATTTTCCTGGTCACTTTTTTAAGTTTTTAAAGAAGTGTGAATGAAGTTTGCACAAAAACGTCATTGGAACGTCTGTAAGCATGAGAAATTTTTATCATTGAGATTACTGAGAAGTTGCTGACGGCAGGGCACTTGACCAGAAATTTAAACTTTTAGCTTTGAAGATGCAGATGGATGTCATTAAAATACACTTTAATAATAGTACCCATTAGATTTGGTCAAGATTACTACTACTTTTCCACAAATGGAACAAATAAAACTGACTTACTGCTGGCATACTGTGCCCATAATGACAGTACCAGGTCCTCATTCTGAAGTATCAGTTATCAAACTGGGTGGACACACATTGGCGCTATATGGATGGATGAGAAAGGCTAACAGAGACAATTTTTCTGTATTCCAGTGCCACCCTCCTCTGCTTCACAGTGAAACTTGAAGCAATATATGTTGTTGTTTTTTCCCTACTTTCATAAGACCTGATCTCACCATCACTTTCCCTTATGCCGTTTTATAAATAGGGCTGCACATGATTTCAGCCGATCACAGACGTTCTTCAGAGTCTTAGCGTCATTGTTGAATTGTTCTATATATTTTCTTCTGAAACCTGTATCAAGCACATATTCTTTTTTATTTTCTTAAGGTTGTCCAATAAATTGTTGACAACAACTCTCAGCCTAAAGCAAAGATTACACTGGGAAGTAGTTCAAATGTGGCTGGCTTGTCTCTGATCTGTATTCATTATTACACTGAAAAAATGGGAACATCGTTTTTGGATTGAAAATTGAATAAACTGCTGAAGAAGCTGCAAGTTTCTCAACAAATTCACCACAGTGATAACCCTCTCCTACCCACAGATATAAGTGAGTGTGTAAGTAATCCCTGCCAAAATGGAGGTACTTGTGTGGAAGGTGTTAACCAGTACAAGTGCACCTGCCCCCAGAACTGGAGCGGCTCGCACTGCCAGCACCAAACCCAGACTGGTCAGTAAGTTAACGCCCGAGACTTTTTGTTTTGTTTGCATTTGCAGGTCTCAGGTTACAATGCGTTCGCTGTAGCACGGGTCTTCAACTTTCATATCCCCCTCCTTCTGCAGCACCACCCGAGTGGAGCGTTATGAATGATCCAGCGTTCAGCCGGAGACCTCGCTGTGCCCAAGTGAACCGAGCCCAACACTGCAGCTGTGATGCAGGCTTTCACATGAGTGGCACCTCCGACAACAGTATCTGTCAGGGTGAGCTGTAATTATGCGTTACTTTAATTGATCCCTGTGGGGAAATTCACCTGTTGCTGATCCTCCTCACAGGGAAGCGGGGTCAGCTACGGAGCACTTCCCTCGAGCCGGCGTCTTGCTCAATGACATCTCAGCAGGGCAGCCAGCAGATGTTATAGGATCTTATGTGCTGAAAATGTTGCCCAAATACCTGAAACTCTTACTCCTCTAGTGATAAATATGGCCAATACATGAGAGTAATCTGTGGAGCCAGTCTGTGACAAACAAAATAATCCCCTTTGAGAGGTCACAAGCTGATTAGCATCCATTTAGGTCACAGTTCAGTTGCTTTTAAGATGTAGTTTGTTGAGTAACATTTTGATATGAGAGTTTTCATGCAGTTGCTCCAAATGTGTTAATAACTAAGATGCTAAAATAGCAAAACTAAGGTATCTACCTGAGAAAGACAGCGTACCTTGGTTATAAACTGTATAAGGTATATCATGAACCATATCTCCTTGCACTTAGTTACGTTTATATGCACAATACTCTTGCGGACATGTACATGCATTTCTTTTTTCCTTTTTTTGCCAGATGTAAATGAGTGTGAAGTGTACCGACTGGACCAAGGAGGGAAGCTGTGCATCCACGAGTGTGTGAATGTCCCCGGCTCGTACCACTGCTCTTGCCCCAGCGGCTACAAGTTACTCGCAGATGGGCGGAGCTGTGAGGGTGAGTGACAAGAGGGAACAGAGGACAAAGGCTCATTCACATTCCCTGGCTGCAGATCTGGCCGGGTTATGTAGCTCCAGAGAGGAATACCTGTGATTTAGAGAGACGATTGGATCCCGTGGCAGCAAGCAGAGCCTTTAGCCTCAGCAGTGGTGTCTGTCGGGCCACTTTCATTTGCACCCTTGAAGCTTGCGATGCTTGCCAGCGGAATGAATGACCTCACCTTTTCCCAGCAGAAAGGATCTTTAGGACATGAGGCGTTTGTGGGAGACTAAACTAAAAAAACCAAATAAACAATCACTGCACAGCACCCCCTGCTCAGACTGTGGTAACCAGGAAGCAGGGAGGCAGTCTGGCAAGTCTCTCTCCCCGCTTCTCATTCTTACATGCTTCCGCTGTTTTGTCTTCCAGATGTGGACGAATGTTTAAGCCAGCAGCACAACTGTAGCCGAGGGACAACTTGTATCAACACGGGGGGAGGCTTTAAGTGCGTCAACCCAGAGTGTCCCCGTTCTCATGGCAACATCAGCTACGTCAAGACATCCCCCTTGTAAGTGGATACACCCCAGTTTGTTCTCTTTGTCATTTGTTTTGTCAGTGACAAGAAGTACATCCTCCACATTCCTGCAGGAAATTGTCATTAACTTTTCAAATGGCCATCTGCATACTAAATCACATCCATCCAGAAATAAAATTGATGATCAAGTGGGGGAACCAGCATGCACAATCAGAGGTGGAGATACGTGTGTCTGCAGTGAGAGAGGGCTGTCGTTGAAGATATGCAATTTAGCAAAGCACTGCTTAAAGGCAAATTCACATCCACGCAACTTAGAATTTATTGTGGTGGTTTTGGCCATCTTTGATAAAGATCTGGCAACATAGCAATATCACTAACGGCCAAGTTAACCAAACTTTTTTGGAGGAGAAAGTGAAGGGCTGCAGATGGAACCACTGCTAACACTGTTTGTCACAGTTTAACAACCATTGTACTGTCCCAACTAAACTGTTGTTGTAAACCAGCCTGATGGTCTCATTGATTGAGACTCTTTGCCCCTTTGGACTTTGTTGCATTGATGCCCCCAGTCATGTTCCCAGATCTTACTTTAGTTGCTTTAAAACTTACACTGCTATCATAACCAGTAGAAATTATGGCAATACAAAAAAAGCTACAGTTACAGCTGTATCACAGTGAAGCAAAACGTTACTGACAATGAACATGCATGCTCAGCAGAACTTTTCTCTTTCTTTAAAACCACGTTGAACGCCAAATGTTTGGATACTTTACAACCTCCATCTCCCTATTTGCCAGTCATCAACAAACTGCCTCATTTAAGAGCATGAAACAAAGCTCTGTCTGCTTCTACTGAACCATCAATGTGGTGAAATACAGCTCTGCTGCCAGTAAGAAGGGGACGGATAAATGTTTGGGAAAACACTTGTAACACGGGAGAAAGCCGGGAATCGAGTAAGACAGTAGCTGTGTCCCTATTTCATACTACACACTACCGCTAAGCAAGCTTTTTGAGTTTTTGAGATTATAGTGGATTCTCAGTAATAAAACAGGGTAAATTAAGTATACATACATACAGACATCATCATACATACTAAATCCACGTCATTTCTGGTATGTCCCACAACGCAGGAAATAGCTTCTCACATCTGCAAGAAATTAAAACAAATTGCAAATTGGCAAAAAAGCTGCAGGAAGATCGAAATATAATGAAATTAATTTCATGTCTTTGCACAGATCTGTCTCTTTCTATAAAGAATAACTGGCAGTCACGTTCTACACTATGATTGCGGTCCGTCAGTTTATGTACTGTGTCATTTCCTGTTAGGACCAAATGGAAAAGTAAATTGATGTCTTGTATACTAAAATTTGTATATACTGTACATTCTGTATAATGTGGTGTGGAACTGAATCAGGACGAAGCCAGTGTTGTAAGATGGTGCAGGGCCTTAGAGTATACAGAGATGGAAGTTTACATTCAGTCAAAAATGTTGTCCACTCTTCCCCTCGTTGTTCCACAACACAGAAAAAAAGCTCACAGTTCATGATCCAAGACTTCAGGGCCCTCATGCGTACTGTGTCACTTCTCTTTAGTCACAAAGACTTACTGTTATGAACACTGTCCCACAGGAATAAGTTAATGATGTAATTATTTCCTCAGTAACAAAATAGCCACCATTATGTGGCAACTGTGAAACACACAGAGAACAGAAAACATTTATCACTTTGTCTTGTAATGCCCCCTGCTCAATATTTGCTGCATTTCTGTCCTGCAGTCAGTGTGAGAGAAACCCCTGCCCCATGGACAGCCGCTCCTGCCACTTAGCCCCAAAGACCGTGTCCTTCCACTACCTGTCTCTGACCTCCAACCTGCAGATTCCTGCCACGCTTTTCCGTATGGCGACTGCCGCCGCCCCGGGTCGCACGGGGCCGGACAGCCTGCGCTTCGGCATAGTAGGCGGAAACTCCCGGGGCATCTTCGTCATGCAGCGCTCAGACAGACAGACCGGCGAGCTGATCCTTGTGCAGCAGCTGCGCGGGCCGCAGGAGATCAACGTGGATGTGGACATGTCCGAGTACAGCGACCGCACCTTTCAGGCCAAGCACGTGGCCAGGGTCCACATTCTGGTTTCACCTTACAACTTCTGAGAGCAAAGAAGGAAGATTAGTCAGAGACAGGGAGGTGAAGAGGAGCGAGGCAGAGTGTGTAATGGGCACTGAGTTTACTGATACGTTTCTTCATCCCCTTATCAGAAATTAATTTGTCTGAGAGGCCAGGCGCAGACCAGCATTTGTTCAGTGGCCAAATGACCAAAAGAGTGAAAGAAGTGTCACGCCAATATGTAACAGTTATATTATGAGGAACAGTATGTGGCAAAACACATCATAGATGCTTCTTTAAGTAGTGTCAGTATGAGCTTTGACTGACGACGTTTGACTGAATGTGACTGAATGCATGAAAAATAGCTAAAGAAAAGCATAATGAATGGGCTGGGAGGGATGGATAACTTGTTGTTGTTGCTTTATGTGTGTGTTATTATGTCCACCATAGATCATGTCTGTGTAGCTCAGGGTCAGGCCCCGAGGCTGATGCACTGCCCTCGCTTTAATGATGATAAATCCCTATAAGACATTAGTGCTCCTGCGGTTCTAATTTATTGGAAATATTGTTGCTGGTTTTTACATTGTAACATACTGTGTGCGCTACATGTTTATCTTCCATCATATACTGTATATTTGTTTTTTTGTACTAGCTCGCCTTGTTTAAGGCACCATTCATTATATTAAGGGAGTTTTTTTTTAAACAGTAGATGCAGTACTGTACCTGGGCATATTTCTTCTATTACTCATATTCTGTATGTTACCCAGAAACATTCATTATATTCTAAATCAAAGATGATTTGGCAAGCTTGCCTGTGCACTTCACAATTTATCTGGAATTTCAATTGTCTCTACATAACTGAAATAAAGTCAGTCCAACATTTCAGTTTTTGTTAGTGCTGCCTCACTTGATGCTGAACAGTGTGCTATTAAATGTCCTTGTGGTGGTGCTTATTTTCATCCTACATCCATTATGAGTGAATTTTAATGAGCGAAATTCAAACCAACGCGTAGTTGATGAATGAACGCTGGATGGCTATAAAAAGTCCCCTGACTGAATAGATGAAAGGTTAGAGAGGAAGAATGTGTGTTTTATAATATAACCCCTTGGGCAGCGGTTCACAGACAATTCAAGTGGAAGCGGTGTTTCCCACATGTCTCAGAAAACAAAGGGAGTTTCACAGCATTTCTATTTGATTTTAATACAAGGAGCAGCAACTGTCACATTTTAAGAAACTTATCTCAGTGTGTCTATTTGTAAGAGAAAGAAGAGACTAATGTTCCCCACATGTGTTCTCTTAACTTCCTTCATGTCTCCATCCAGGGGTTTACATTGCAATAAAAGGGGCCAGAAGAGCTGCATGCTTCCAGGAGGAGGTGGATGGTGAGAATCAAAACACATGCCCTGACAGTACACCCTGAAAAAAAATGACAACGTGCCTTAATGGCTGGCGTAATTTCCTTCAGTAACCGTACTGGGAACGCTCACATTGCAGTCTTTGTTTTGGACTTGTGGCTCAGGCCGTTTGATGTTCACATGTTTCATCCATTCGGAGGCGGAAGGATATTGCCAGAGACGATTGGAGAGCGCTGAGCTACATAACACAAGCCATTTGCTGGAGAGTAATGATAAAAATATACAGCACGGGCCTCGAGGCAGAGCCAGCGCGGAGTGTGGTTTGTCAGAGTCACAGAAACATGGTGACTGTGGTGCCCATCAAGTCCTCCTCTTTAGTGCACCATCCAGAGGGGGTGGACAAAATAACAGAAACACACATTAAGTAGATGCACATGGAGATAGGGTGACCTGCAGCTTTTTTGAACAATTTGAAAGTTATTATGTGTTTTGAAATTTAAAGTGCTGCTCAAACTTTGTCGTCTGTCTTTGGTGCTGGTAAGGATCTGTCTGTGACCACTGTTTCCCTTTACCAGTGCAACTATCCTGTGCCTTTTTTAATTATCAATGCTGAACTGCTGGTTGAAATGGGCATGATTACAGCAAAGTTGTAGCAAGTGAAAGAGTCTCAGAAATCATGAGATTCTGTGACACGCAGGAAAACTGCAACAGTGGCTGAGGGACAGCAAAAACTAGTCCCAAAAAAAAAGATAATCACATTGAACTAACACCAACAGCAAGCTGACACTGTCAGAGGTGAGCTTTAATGATCTAGTATGTAACTGCGGGGATACAGAGTTATTTATTTTGTCCACCCCTGTAGTTGGACTCTAAAGCTCCTGGTCACACGCCACCTACTAGAAGCACATGCACCTTTTCACAAAATGGAGGAAACACTCTTCACATCAGAAATTCTTGACATTCCAGTACATACAGTATCCTCCTAAAACATCTCTTAACTTCTGCCCATTCAAGCACAAAGCCATAAGTCATCCTTAAGCGAAACAGCAGAAACTCTTCATATCTAAGGATCTCCATCAAAACAGGAAAGAGGCACGCGTGTTGCTCGTGGGTTTGTCGAGAATGAAAGGCACTGTGGAGGAATTCTGCTCCACTTTTATTATCCAGGAGAAGGGAGAGGTCGCCTGTGGATCATCTTTCATGTGGGATAAATGTTTGGAAGAAATCCAGAAATATGTGAGAGTATAGGAAAGCAGAGTGAGGGTCCCTCTGCTTTTTGCCTCTGACTTTAAGGTGGTCCTTACATGCTATAATAGTGACATTTTTACATCTGATACGTAAAATATCAGTGCAGTTTGCTGCAGTTTTATCAGTCACTTAAACAGAAAACATATATGATGGTTTTATTGGTGGTTTCATAATAGTATTGTAGCAGTTGAGGTATTTTTGATGTTTAAACCAAAATACTATAGCAGGGTTTGACAGCAGTTTTGAAACTCACGTCTTCTTTAATGGGAAACTGAATTTTCTCCATAAAACAACTTGCAATGTCGACATGACAAATATGTTGTTTGTGGATTACATGTTGTTTCAGCCCGCTTAGTCACAAGCCTATTAAGGGCTAATGGCTTGAGAGAAAACTCAAGGTTTATACTTTCACCAACTGGGCTTCATTCAAACTTTCCTCTTAGAATTTCAGTCTGTGTTTCATTATCATTCATCATAATTTACCTCACAATAGCCCATTCATCCCACTGATTCCTCTATTTCCTCTTGGATCCCATATTTCCAGGACAAATTTGCAAGAAACAGACTTTAACTGAAGCAGTAAAATATGTATTTTAATGCCAAATTAATACCCAAAAACAGAGATCAGGAGGCATTCTGCTGTATTCAATTAATGTTTAATCGGAGTGTACACACTTCCTGAGAGGGAAGAGAGAAGAAAAGAGCTGGTCTGAAAAGTTCAGGCCAAGTTCTTCATGTCACCCTTCAAATTAGGAAAAAAAAGAAAAAAAGAAAGAAATTTTATCCAAACACCTCTCAACCTGTGGAATTATGAAATAACAGGAATCAGCCAAAACCCATCTGTACAAATAATCGAGGTCCGCTGCAGGTGTCTGCAGTTTTATATAACAGAAGGACAGCTTGCCATCAAAAGCACAATTATTCCAGGTTTCCAACCCAAAAAAAAGAGGGAACAGTGACATTATAAACCCAAGTGATCAGCGTGTGCTTGTGCTAACCACATAACTTACCTAACGTTTCATAATGTGTGACAGTCTGGACAGGCAAGACTACAAGTCCTGCTGTTACATTTACTTGAGAAAGCACACATGAAGACAAACAACAGCATCCCAGCATTTAAAAAAAACAATAAAAAATAAACATACTTATTCAAAAGACCATAAATGTTATTAAGGTGTCTGTGAAACCAATGCAATGACTTTTATCAGCAAAGAAATAGGAAACAAGCTGCGGTTTGCTGTCTAATACATTGTGAGATTGTTCAGGTCCAAAGCATTCAAAAATGGAAGCACATGTTGTAAACACACTTAAAGACTAAACACGGGCAGACACACACACACACTTTAACAACTTATAAGTACACTTGAAACACAAATAAATAATGAAATCATTGAACTCCATATTAAAATACATACATTATATTGCTCCTTCTTTCATAAGACAAAACTTGCCCATCCACACACATACAGTAGACTACAAACCCCTAACTACACTACTGAACCCAATTACATTTAAATTCAAAGTGTACAAATCACTCCTTTGTGCTTCTTCCCTCTTGCGCTCGTTCTCTCAAACACACACACACCAACACTGTGGATGCCGGGCAGTTTCAATCTGAGACGTGAACAGATTAGGCCTCATACAAGAACTACATGCAGACACAGCTTTCATCTGCAAAGTGCACAAAAGAGGTAGGTTCTATTCAAAATCAAAAGTAATATATATAAGTTTTATAGTCTCAGATTTGAATGCTGTCGTAAAAAAGGTGTACTTCAGACACTCACAGTCACATGAAAAGAATTCACACAGTTTATTGAATTCCAAAACTTCACAATTATATATTTAGATGTAATGATCCGGGATGAGATTAATTCATCTTAGTCAAAATCTCTGTCCCTATTCTAGCTGCAAAAACAGCTTAGATAAATCATTCTTAGTGTTAATTACTGATTATTTTTAATTATTTTTCCCATCATAAATAAGCATCTTATTTTATTACAACAACCCAATAATATCTTGATACCCTTAACACTAAACATATATACAGGGAGTCTATTCATGCATGAGGCCCACTTGTTCTTACTTTTTACTAAAATAAATTCACATGAACATAACAGAAATAAATACAGCATTAAATATAAAATGAAACATTCTCTTTGGAAAGAAAGGCTCAAAAAACTGATCATGGGAGACGGTGAACCAGTTGGTTAGTGAAAAAGACAGTTTTCCCCTGGTAAGAGTCCTTGGCTCTTGAAAAGATGAGGAAATGAGCAGAGGTCCTGTAAACTGTGGCGAAGCGGCAGCCGTACAGGAAGATCTCCTGAAAAACTAAATGGCACTCCACCACCATCACCAACCAGCCGACTGGACCTCCTGGAGAAAACCCTGTGGCAGAGGCAGGGACAGCTGCTATGTTCTCCCTCCGTGTCAGCCGATGGTCGGAAATGCTCTGCCTCACTCCAACTTGGACATCTCATATCTGGTCGTCATGATTTCCTGGGAAATAACATGCAGGTGTAAACTACACATTTCTGTCAAGATCATCAAGTTTTACTTTCAGACAAAGCTCCCCAAAAACACTGTTATTGCTGTTATTATTCTGTTTGCTAAGCCCTGTCCGCCTGACCTCTGCCCGTGAAGCTTTACCTTCACACAAAAGTTCACAAAGATAACAGGGGAAACTTCTAGTCATTTTCTAAACCACGGGTCCTTAATTTTAGACGGAGGTAGACAAAAAAACAAGCTTGCTGGTTGCTGAGGTTTTCTCTGCTGTAGCTGCGACCACACACAGCTGTGATGTAGCATGTTAGTGACACCATACATCATCATTGCTGCACGGGGTGGAGGAAAAGCCCGTTGCAAACACTGGCTGGCAGGGCAGGCCAAACTGTCTGACCGGGTAAACTACTCTGACTCAAACACAGTGTGGCTCTCACTGCAGCTCCATACACACTGCCTCTCATGTGAAGACACCCAAAGCGGGACAGGGTTGCTGTGCCTAGTTACCGTTACTAAGCTATGATTGGACGATCTCTGTTTAAAGATTAACGAATAGTCAGTTGGTGCTTGATTTCAATGAAGGTATGAACCAAAAAAAGTGCCTAAAATCCCTTAAAAAAATTCACTGTGTACCAACTGCCACTAATACAAGAACGCCGAGATTAGCCCCTGATAAATATCAGGCAACACTTTCTTTCTCACTGTTTAAGGACAAAGTTACTCATCTCCTCATATGTCGACAGACTGTCTCTACTTAAATAAAGAAAATGTGAATGTGTGTGAATCTTGTTTTGTAGCTTATGAAGAGTAACACACACCTCGTCTGAGTCGAGCAGGACCGGTAGAGCTCTGCAACAGAAACAGAGGGAGAATGTTAGAATCACACATGCTGCACATAAAAACACCTTGCTGGATTAATAAATATTAATTTGGTGCTTACACATCAGTGAGAGAGCTAGGAATGTTATCCTCAACCCACTTCAAGTCTTCATCCTGGAAAAAGGAGAAAAAGAGGATGAAAAAAAGTAAATACTGCCATCTGCTGAAATATGTGACATTTGTACGGCTGCATTTTCTAAAGCTGGACAGCTTCTTTTATTATAAATGCTTAATTTTTAATAAACTGAATTAAACTAATTAATACAGAACTACTTTGAACCAAGTGTGCAGGTGTGTTACTGACTGGGTTCACTTCTGCAGGCTTCACTGTGCCATTCATCTCATTTTTAGAAGCTCTCAGTTTTATGCCATCAGCTGGGAAGAAAGAAGGGAGGGGAAAAAAATAGAAGGAGGAAGAAAAATAAATATAACAGACGACTAATGTTTGCAGCATTCTGGGAAAAAAGCTAAGATGTTACTGTACTAATGTTTGCAGAGGCGATGAACTCCTCGATCTCCTCATCGTCAGAGTCATCAATGAGAGGTGTGAAAGCATACCTGTGGATGTTGAAATGTGAAGTCATCAATAATAAGTCCCAGTGAGGAAAAGGGAAAAAAAGTGTCCAGCACAGCTAATGTAGGTGAATGCAGCAGTCCTAATGTACCACTTGCCTTTGGTTGTTTGCGGATGGCCTCCATAAAAACATTATGACGAACAGAATGACGGAGAACAAGAACCTCCAGAAGGCATCTTCCACCCACAGCTCAATCCAATCCTTTACACAAAAACAGGCCCAATTGCCAATAAAATATAAACCCAAAACCACATTTTTTTAAGCTCCTATGAATATGAAGATACCAAACCATACTCACAGACTGGCAATCTGCTAGCCGGAACTTTTTGGCTGTCCAACCCATGAAAATGATGGATGCTGAGGGAGAAAAGGGTACTCACAGGTTTTATGTGGATAATAACTCAAATAACTAGAAATCGTGGTCGCTGGCACAGAGCATAGTCGGTTTTATTACACATGCGTGTGTAGTTGTATCACTTACCGATGACAGCAAATATTAGTGTGTTTGTGAAGTGCCTGTAGAGAGACAACTTGATGGGGTTTCTCCTCAGCTTCAGAGTCTTGATGGTTTGTGCCAGGCTGACAAAGATGTTAGTGGCAGTCAAGGCAACAACGTGCGGCAAACATCGCACAGAGACTATACTGCAAATGAGTCAATGTGAGCTTATACTCTCTACGTGTGAGTATATACTGTGAAAAATCTGCAAGTTTTGTAATACTTCTTTTGCAATTTTACCATTTTATACAATCCAAGTTATTCAGTACACCTCTAACAACTCTTTCCTTCAGACAAAACCAACATAAGGCGGTCACTTCACTTGCCCATTGTAACTACGTACATGTGAGATGAATGATGTTCATGTAAAAAATAACATATCGCAAAAAGTGTTGGTGACTCAGGTTTTTATGAGTCTTTAGAATAAGGTGGCACAAGATGTTAATATCATAAATGTGTCTCTTTCCAGTCTACAAAGTCTGAACTACAATAGCTGTATCTCATAATGTGGACAACTGAAATATAAATGCAGTATATGTGTTGATTTTAACTGTGTGTTTTTTAATGGCTAATTCATAGGTGTGCAGATGTATTTAAATGCAAGCTGATGAAAAATGGCTTCGTAAAAGAGGCACCTCAGATTGGGTGAATTGTGTATATAATATAAATTAAATACATCGCAACAGATCATTTTATTATGTGTGCCACCCAAGTGGCATCCTTAAAACAGGACCACCTGGAAAGGCTGGTGGGTGGGCATGCAATTCAATCGCTTCTGCCAATTCAGACCAAGGCTGTCCATTAATGGCAAAACAAAAATGTCATTGATTGTGCAAGAAAAGAAGCAGTGAGGATGGAGGATGTTAAGAACAGTTAAACCATCAACCAGAAAAAATAGTTATAAATTTCAGTAAAAGATGACTCATACATCTCTCTGCCAACTGTTTGAGTTGCTTATCATCAGAGAAATTACTTAGACAGTTGCAGATAAACCTCTCTAAGTCTAATTTGGACTCATGAGAAGGAGGTGAGGAGCAGAGGGGAACCACACAGGGAAAGGCTGCACAAAAGGATATCCACCAGCATAGAGAGGAGTCAAGCAGAGCCAGGGGAATGTTGGCCAGCAGGGCCAAGTCAGAGTCCTTCGCCTAAAAGGAAGGATGGAGCAGGACCACACGACACAAGGATGAGGGGAAAGACGAGGAAGAATTACAGCTAGGAAGGGACATATAAGCAGCACGGACAGTAAAATACAGAACCATTCACCAAAATGCAAAGAACAAAACACCAAAATCATCCAACCCAAAAGGCAAGAAAGCTCAAGTTCACTTGGGCTTAGTTAATTAGGAACAATGTCCACTTTGTTGTTTCGTGAGGGTAAAATAAGTGATTTTGTTTTATTGGTGCAGCTGAGGAGTTCACTGAAAGGATATAAACCAGATGGTGCAGGAGTCAAACACAGCCAGTATAATTTCTGTAATGAGAACGGGGCCATTGTCTCGACCCTTTGTTTTTTTTTAGCCCCCCAACAAATCAAGAAAATAGACAAATTGTGATGTTAGTTTTACTTCATAACACAACCTAATAACAAATCATATTACTGGGTAGTTTTCCACATCAGGTTTTGAAGAAACAAAAAAGTCTTGACTCATCAGGAGCGACATCAAGCTAATTTTTTAATAAAAAAACGAATATTCGTTTGTCATGTCACACTTTATTTGTTTGCTTTCCTCCAATTATTGTTAACATCTTTGGGTTTTTATGACAGCAATATTTAAAAAAACAACTTGAATTTTATCTTCTGACATAACATTTAAAAAAAATAATCAGAGAATACACAACTCACCCCAGTAATCCTCAGGACACCTTCAATGCTAGCGAAGGCAAAGTAGAGTATCCCGAGCCCCACGACTCTGTGCATCATTGTCCCCAGTCGAGGCCTAAAACAGAAGAGACACAAAGAAAATAAAACTGTTGATTGCCTTATTTTATTTGTACAATAATTTTTTTCAATTAGTAAATAAGAAGCTTAGTGTCGAGATATGTTTGGCATACTTTACAATGCCATAGCCAAGGCTGACGATTATGACAAGCAATCGAGCCAAAGTCCTCTTGAGGGCTGAGACCAGTTCGGCAAAGATCAGCAAGCCTGAAGCTGAAGGCAAGGTTAACAATACAATACAGTTAAAAAAAAAAAAAAAAAAAAAAATTTTACTTCCTCAAATGAAAATATGAAAATAAACTGTTTTGATGGTGATCTGTAGGCACTCACAAGCAGAGCCGACAGCGTTGGTGTTTTCATATTCGGCACAGAAGACGGCCTTCTCCACCATCCCGAGGAATATGACCCCCGCTATCCAGAACTGGATCCGCAGCAGATCCTTCCAGTAGCACGCGGCCCAGATAAACCACAGCAAGGCGTACAGGATGTACACTACGCACATCACCATGTAGAACTACAAACCGACAGTGAGGGATTAGTCTATAAACACATATGGGAGCAGTTGTTCTTCACTGACCAAAAATTAAAAGTTGATCCAAAAACATCTTGGTTTTCCTCTTCAGAGCACTGAATGCTCTTTCAGCTTCAGTCTGGTTTGCTATGGTTATATGTCTGCTGTAGGTCACTTCAATACAGTGAAGCTCAAAAGCTCAAATGTGACTTTTCAAGCAGTAATTTCTCCACCCAAATAATACAGCTGCACATGATAATCCAGCGACTTTTTGTCCTTTTGTCATGAGAGAGTTGGAGGGTACAGTTGTAGGAAGCAGTTCTCCGCTTACTCACAATGGGGTCTGTGTTTTTTCCCCCCCAAGTCAGAAACAACAGCTTTATGTATATGGTCAGATGTTGGTATTGTGTTCATGAGATGTAATCTCATCATTTCCCTGACATATATCATACTTGTTTGACCAGAGCTACAACTGAATGTTTATTAGGTTTATTTATTAAACAGTGAGCAAATCTTTGTGACTCTATATTGTTACTTATAACATCCACAAACTCAAAACTGTAAAATACAACCCTCCATTAGAGCCAGTGCATATAAATATATTTTACAAATGGGTAATTAACACTTAACATAAAGCACAAAAACTGATTCCTCAAGTCATCTACTTACAATCATGAGAGGCCACTCTGTGACAGAAATGTAGCCATGGCTGCCTTTCATCACTACATTAACTGGAAAACAAACATAGGACATTAGAAAAATGAAGGATATTTCCTAACACATAGAGAAGTTCTTTCTTGTGGCTTTGAAATCGGAGACTTCAGTGTCAGCTGCAACACTGGCATGCGTTTATGAGCGAGCTTCAGGTTAGGGAAATCATTTTTGTATAGTAATGCATCTTTTTGGCAGATAATCAATCCGTGTTTGTAAAAGTATTTCCATGCAGGGTAAAATGATACATGATAAAAATGATAATGATACTTAGACCTGGCTGCTCCTCTAAGATGGTCATATAGTATTTTAGCAGCCTGTGACGTAATTACCTGTTTAAAAAAAATCCCACCTGTTAAATTCCAGTTGCCGTCCTGTTTACTGGACACAATCTTCACAACCAGCAAGTATGGCCCGTCCTTCCACGTGGTGGCTATGACATTGTCTTTTATATTTATACTGCTGTTCTTTGTGATGCTGCTGTCATCATACTCCTCAGTAATCCATGTGGTTTCACTTTCGTCCTGCGGAGTTACGAAAGCAATGCCATAAAAGGACAAAGAAACTGAAACCTGGCTGATTATGATAATTCTGTTACTTTTCTGGAAGACTTTACTTAAATCTTTATTATTCTTAAAGGCATAACTTGTAGGATTGGTTGGTTGCTGTTCGTAAAATTGCACTTCTGGTGGGATCATGTATTTACAATCTGACAACTGGTTGCTATGTTTTTATAGAGTCCAGGACCTCACACCATGTGCACTGTTAATGGCTAGGGGCTACACACCACTGCCCGAAGGCTGACACCCAGAAATGTCTGAAACACAGCCTAATAAGAATACACAGGCAGAGGGCGGGGTCTCTGCAGATACAGACACCACCACACATTTCTAGTGGGTCACGGTGGATAAAATATGTTGTTTATACATTGTTTTTAGGAAAATCCTACCTGTTATGCCCTTAAAGAGCATTATTCTATGAAGCAAAGGGCATCTATGTTTACTTACTGGCACTCCACCCTCGACAGGTGGACTGACAATTCTTGGAGCTGCCTTGGCTTTCTGAAAAAACACAGACAGTTACTGGATCCGGGGAATTAATAAGTGATTGCGTTGCGCTTAGCCTGTGCATTGTGAACACAATGCGCTCCGGGTTTGCTTCACCCTTTGCCACTGTACTTACTACAAAGACATCAAACAACACATGACACACAGACACACTAAGATTTTAAGGTCGTATCTGAATCGAGTCCTCTATCAAATGAAGTGACTGTTTGGTTTGTTTAAAAGGGACTAAACGTGAAAACCCTCCAAACACCACAATGCTCAGTGTGAGACTAGTTCGACGAGAGTAACGTAACAAACCTACTTTGAGCACGGGGAAGGAGCGCAGTCCACTCTTGCACGTTATGGGGTTGTGTTTGTGTTCGATGAACTCTCCTTGTCCGAGGGGATTGGGATCAAGGCTCTCCCCACGACTCAGAGGGGTTCTCTCATACATTTCCTACAGACAACGACAAACAAGCCAGCATGCGTGAGCCGTCAAGACAGATAAAACAGTCTGATTGCCAGTATGACATGAAGTCTCTGTACTTACTTCAATATTGCTGAATTCATTGTGACAGGGGTAGTATTTTAAAAACCAGTGAATAGTGAAGGTCACTTCCTCAGGACAGCCGAAAGACGTAACTAGAGGATGAAGGCAAGTGATGATAAACACAAAGGACAAAAAAAAATGGGGCATTACTGCTGTGATGAGTACATTCTCCATGTCTTACCTTTCAGCTCAATGTCTGTGTCTTTATACATGGATTTCCTTAACAGCAGTGGTCTTGAGGTCTGCAGAATAGTAAATAAAGTCTGTGAGTGAGCGAGCAAGCAAGGATTGTCTTCCTTATCAATTAATATACAGTCAGCTTGGAAATCTGACTTGATCGTTTAGGAGAAATCACAAATTATCATAGGTTAGTATTGTCCTGTTCCCTGTCTGTCATTGTGAAGAGTGAGTCAGACACTTTATTTAATATTGCCCATATGGGTGTGTGTATGCCTGTCTGCGCCTGGCCTCTGAGCACACGTAACACTGCAACTAGATCTAGAGACAGAGACAACAACAGTGGGAATCTGAAACTTCTCATTACTTTAAATTATTGATCAAGGCTTTCAAGCTCTCCTTGGATTTAGTCTGAAACCATAAGACTGATTAACAAGAGGAGAGACTCCACTGTACTGAAGCAATTGACTGTAAATCAGCAGGGTGTGTTGTCAGCTCAGCATTAGAAATATGATGTGTTTTTGATGATGTTGGCACATTAAATAAACCTGGAAACACAGCTCAGAGTGGAGTGTTGTTGTTGATAAATGGTCGTAGGGTTAGAGACAAACATATGTATGTGTTTTATTCTTTGGAGACTCGACGATTTACTGAACAGGCAATGAACAACTCTCTAAGTTAAGATAAAGCCAGCTAGTTAGCCGGCTAACCTTAAAGTGCTGTGTCCCCAAGGCTAATCGCTAATTAGCGATCGATATAATCTCGTTGTTTGTGTGATCGCACTTTATCTTAATCTATTCAGGTTGGTACATCGCAGTGAAGAGACATTATTACAAAAGCCAGGACGTGTTACACGACTGTCAGACCACTCACAGCTGTCTGTGGGAGAGCACAACAAGGCTAACGCAAGCTAAAGTTAGCTAGCCAACGCTGCGTTTAACCGGTAACAAGAAGTGTTTCCGGCCGGATACTCACATTTACAACAGTGATTTTCCAAAGCCCTGTCTCTGGTGCTGCGGCAACCGCGTTAATGGTACTGAGTAAAATTACAAAAAGGAGTGCAGGCGGATAGAAAAGTCCTCCGGTGGGACAGCTCCACGTCCTCATCCTGACTGCAGCAGCCATGTTCGTTGTGGGCTTGAGCACTGTCCTGTAGGAGGCGCCGTGAACGCAGCAAGCAGACCTCACCTGCACAGCGACACCTGTCCGTGCCAACAGTGACTTTATCATCAAAAACAAAGTAAGAGGCGGATATGCCTTCTGGATTCTCTGATTTAATGTCAGGGAAGGTTGTGCAAAACACGAGAGTGTGGTTTTACATTGCAGGTGGAAGAGTAAACTACTACTTAACCTTTACCCTACAGTCACGTTCACCTGGGATATGGTGCTTTTAACACAAAAGTGTCTATTTATAGTCCACTGTATAATCTAAAGTGATCCAATCATTTTTTATATTTCCTATTGTTTTTAAATCCATGAATGACTTAGATGCCTTCTTTGTTATTGACATGCTCACTGATCACACACCTGACAGATCCCTTAGATCATCCAGTAAAGCTCTCCTCACTGTGCCATGAATAAATCCTAAATCAGCACAAGATGCCTTCAGTACGGTCTGCTCATGAGCTAAGGTTTGTTACAACTATGTTTTCTTTTAAAAACATACCTTTTTTTTTATTTCAAATGTTATGTTAGCTTTTAAGTGTGTGCCTAAATGGTACAACTTTAATTTCAGAAACAGTTGACATTAAAATTACATTATTATTGCCAGTTTTTAATAATAACTTTCTATCTTATTCCATTTTTACTGTAATGCTAGTTTATCACGTTTTTATATTACTGTATATGTTTTTGTCATGTATGTAACTTCTGGTTGATGCTGGCAGAAAGGTAATAAATCTACTTATGTTTATGTTTAACATTGAGGTCATAGTGGGTGGTCGTGTTGTACTGGAGTGCATTAGTGTTTCTAATATTATCATGTGTGTAAATGGGGCGAACAAAATATTAACAAATACATATCACCTACATAATTAACGTGGATGTAACATACCTATGCATACTGTTCATGTATGTGTATGTGTTCTATATAGATTCATTATAGTAATTCTCAGTACTGAGCTATGCAATGCACTAACTGTGTTCAGCATATCATCATCGAATTTATTTAACGTTATAGTATGTTGTTAGTTTTTAGCTCAGTCTCTATAGTTAAGCTTTTAATTATGTATGTTTTGCTATTTTATTTATCAGTCTCAGATGGTCCTTATGTTGTTTGTTTTGCTAGTGATGTGACGTAGCCAGTGGTGTTACATTAATCAAGTACTTACTTACCAAGTATTTACTCAAGTGCTGAAGTTAAGTGCAATTTTTTCATTTTTCATTACTTTATGCTTCTACTCAGCTAAATTTCAGAGGTAAATATTATATGTTCTACTCTCGGTATTACATTGTTAAAATTTAAACCACTAGTTTCCAATCCTTTTGACTTGTGACCTCAGTCATGTTTCAGATGTCTGTATTGGCAGATTCACCAAGGAGACATTTCCCCTCAAAACTTCTCACGTGGTTTACTGTCAATAACTGTATGTGGCCCAAAGATGTCAAATATTTCACAAAAAAACTTAAATTAACATAAAAGATTCAGTAAAATTAAATGTAAAGTATAAATACCAACTTGTGTATCAGATTTTAATTTAATTAATCACAATCCATCAGATCATTCTTGTGACACTTTGGACGGGTCTAGCCCCAGGTGTGGAACCACCGGAGACTGGAAAGTACCTGCATTGTATATAAAGAAGTTAAATTTAGCTCCACCTCAACCAGCTACCACAGTGATATGCTGCTTTTGCACCGATAAGTGATTATTAACACTTTTGTACCTTTGATTATGAGGGATTTTAGATGCAGAAATGGAACTTGTAACGAAGTTGTATTATTGATACTTTTACTTAATTAATGAATCTCAGTACTTCCTCTGCTGATGGACTTTTAGATGCGTACTTTTCAAAATAAGATTATGCACCATTGCTGAAACATTTTTTATATTTTATTTTATGTTTTTTAGAATGAGTACTTTTCCTTGTGATACTTAATTAGGCCTATTTTTATATTTATACTAACACTTAAATATTTTTGTGCAGTACTTTTGATAACATTTTTCCCCAATTTTCTGCTAGTTTTTTACTGTTACTACACTTACCTTTATAATAGTCATTTTGATTGACATGACAGTATAAACATGGTCACCAGCGTAAGGGAAACTGTGAATCTCTTCAAAACGTGTCCCATTTTAATCAAGAATCTATGAATCACATATTTTTTTACAGTATACAAGATCACTTTATAAATTTCTATATTTACACCACAACACACAAGTCAATACAGTAAACAATTTCACAGTTCAGTGTTTCTCAAGCTTATGGATCATGTGCATGAACATGTTTCATGTTGACACACATTGACAACATTCCTCACACTGACAGGTAGGCTGGCCATGTAAAGCATTCGCTGCTCATCTAACAATACTGCAGAACGTCCGCATCAAGAAATGTCAAGGTGCTCCCAGTGCAATGAGGCATAACGTTAAGTACTGATCAACCAAGGTGACAGTTTTATAGCAGTCCGCATCTGCTGGGTACCAGTCGTTACAGCAGGAGAGAAGTGTCACTCGAGCTGTGATCCATCGCCATAACATCAGTAACCATGTCCCCGTTTGCTTGACTTGAAGCCTCACTTGACAAAAGAGGAGTGTCCACTGCAGGGGACCTCAGGGAGGGATCGGAGGAGATCACCACCACGTAACGGTCATCGTCCTCATCCTCCTCGTCCTCCAGGCTCCCGTGAATGTCCGCGGTCACCACTGAATTTTCTGCCGCCTGGTGGCTGCAGGAGGGTGAAGAGTTGAACAAAGGGCGCACTGCTTGGTGTGTCTCTCCATCAGGGTCCTCCTCAGGAAAGCTGGTGTTAATGTAGATGATGTCGTCCTTGCTGAAAGACTCCGGGAGCTTTTCTGTGAGCTTCTCCAACTGTTCCCGAAGTTGGAGAAAGGACGGACGGTCCAGTGGATCGGCCCTCCAGCAGCCGTACATGATCTCAAACCTTGACACAAGAAAGAAAGAAAGAAATCATTTAAAAAACATTTGATCTTATAGATATTTGATCTACAAAAGCCATGTTTCAGCGGGCAGCTCACACAACTGGAGACAGACTTCAGTAAAATATCAACTTTCAAAAACACGTTTGCCAGTTGTTTATTCAGTTTCTACTTTCTCTGCTGATGGTAGTGGCAAGTAAAGCAGTCCATGTTTAAAAGGTGATGTTTCTTTGGGCTATTGTTGTTTGCTGGACTGGATGTAACCCAAAAAGAAGAAGAACTGAAAAAAGGTAAGCAATGTTTATCATTACATTACAGCGCAAAACAACTTCTAGGTGCTCAAATTCAGCATGAGGTTTCCAGATCTACATATCAGCTTGTGGTTTACACAAACAAGGGAAGGTTCCTCTTTAATAGCCTGTCTTGATATGGTTGCTCCCGACAAAATCACACCCAAGAAGAGACGACACTCACAGCTCATCCAAACAGTCCGGCGGCTGCTTCAGTCTGTGTCCTTCAAGAAGGTAGTCGTAAATTTCATGGTTCTGGATGCCGGGGTACGGCGTCATGCCTCGTGTAGCAATCTCCCACATGGTGACACCAAATGCCCACTGCATGACACAGAATATAAACTTCAGATGACATTTCACGATGAGAAAAACACACAATGTAAACTGCTCTAAAGAAATACTATTATTTTCTTTGATTAACCCTTAATCGAAGAAAGAGTGCTGACTTGATAGTCTGCTAAATTGATTTCAAAAGGTCACTTTACAGTTATGTTCTCAGTTCACTACAACATTATGTGAATTGTGAAAATATTTGGTTTCTCTTTTCATTTCCACTTTTCATTTCCAGTTTTTCATTTCCATTTTTATGTGAAAGTGTGGGAAATAAACATGCCTTTTCCTCATTCAGCTGCATGGATTCTGACTCTTCCCAGCAACACAAAAAAACGTCTTTTTATTTTGACACTTTACTTTTAAATCAATGCGGCACTACTTTCAGAGTCCTAAAACTGCAAAAGTGGGGAAAGGATTGCAAAGAAGGTAAAAATCCTAAAAATGATCATACTCTCATAAATGACACGAGAAGGACTGTCAAAACAAAAGCTTCACCACACTCGAAAGAGGAAGCCTGAGTAATTAGTGCTGTGTAAGTTCAGCTGATGGCTCTGTGCAGATCTCAAATGACAACTAATTTGGAAAGTCATTTGTGTTACAACAGTCCATAAGGAGTGAAATAGAGAGTGTAAATGAGGGGGTCAGTTCTTCTTTCAATAACAGCACAGTACATTACTGTAGTAGTGACTGCTGGAAGACTCTTCTTGTCACACAGGCTCACATATTTGAATACAACGTCCGAAGACCGACAGCACGGAAAATGGGAGCAGATGGAGGAACTCACCACATCACTCTTTGTAGTAAAAACTCTATCTGCCAGACTCTCCACTGCAATCCACTTCACAGGCATTTTGGCTATCCTGCCCTGCCTGTAATAATCTCCACTGTAGATCTTCTTAGATAACCCAAAGTCTGCGACACATACTGTCATGTCGTCACGCAGCCTGTAAGAGAACAAAACAGGAAAAGCAAAATCAGATAAGCAAATTGATCTTTACAAGTTTCATCCTGAATCTAAAACAGGCACTTCTGTATGCATTCACTGCCTACATGCAGTTGCGAGCTGCCAGGTCACGGTGCAGAAAGTTGTGACTGCTGAGATACTCCATGCCCAGAGCGATGTCAACCATGAACTTCAGGAGGGTCTGAGTGGGCAGGAACTGTGTAACACACAACACCAAAACAATTCTGAGTTAATAATGTTTAGTCTAATAAACAATACATGACACAGTATATGTATTTCCGCATTTTACCATTGGACTCTCTCCCAGGCGTGAGCGCAGCAGGAAGCTATGTAGATCTCCATATTTCATGAATGGCAGGATGACCATGGGTTTGGGAAAATGTCCTGAGCCTACTTCCAAGCACACGCCTAAAGAGGACAAGTTAATACACACATATAATGTAAGGAAATGAAAATTAAAAGGGATCAGGGAAGACAAATTTTTACAGCACTTTAGAAGAGATGATGCATTACTCTTACCGAGCAGCCTGATGACATTAGGATGGTTGAAATCTTTCATGCAGGCCGCCTCATTCAGGAACTCTTCAATCTCCCTTTGAGAGAAGCTGTCCACTGTTTGGAGAAAGAGAGCAAAGTTTTGTGCCTTTTCTACCTAGTTATAGTTATAGATGATCAAAGGATGTCTTTAAGCAACAGAAAACTCACATTTCATCGTCTTCACGGCAACTTTCTCTGATGTTCCGTCTGGTTGTCTTAAATGTCCCTCCACCACGGAGCCAAATTCACCTGATTAAATGAAACCAAATCACATATACTTCACACTCTGCAGATGGTTGTGATTATCTGCATTCTTCTAGATATAATCATGTGGATAGAAATGTTTCAAACGCTTACACGTCTCCCTAAATAAAACTGTTCACTCACCCTCTCCGAGAACCTTCCCTATGGAGAGCAAGTTCCTCATGACCATCACATCCTGAAGTTTGGCCTGGAGTTCCTCACTAACACCGAGGTTCCCAACTGCAGACAGGACCCACTCAAGTTATTGCACATTGAAAAAAACTTTATCAGAACACCTTAAATATCCACAAGCATGTTAATTTCCACAGCAACATTTGAGAACATACGTGTGATGCCTATGGCCGATCGGTTGTAGGTTCTCTGGGGTTTGTACTGTATGACAGGCTGAGCCTTTTCTCCTTCTCCAAACATCCGCCTGCAGGGGGAGAGGGAAAAAGAAAAAGCAGGGAATGTTGAAAAGCAAGCTACCAATCTCGCTCAGGCAGAGATTTAACTGAAGGGACGGTCATAGTGAGGAAACGCACTGAGTTGTCAGATGCTGTTTTCCTATCTGAGTGGCAAGACTGAGTCACAGACTTCTTAATAATGAATGCCAGAGAATAATAATAGACCAGCTGCTTGTTGTCACTCTCCCCAGCTGCACAGCTATTACTGACCTCAGGTACAGACAATAGTGATTAAGAGGAAGTAAAGGCAGTTTATTAACAGAGTCCGGAAGTCTTCAGTTTTTCAAGTCTACTATAGTGCTTGACTGAAGAAAGATTACACAACCCCCAGAATCCCAGGGCCCATTACAATGTGTATCACATCATCAACATCTTTTAAATCCAACTCAAGATGAACCATGCACAGGAATACAGTGATTTGTAGATAAGATAATTTAATTATTTGGTGATTTAATCAACGCTGCATTTGCACAGAAGCATACCTGAACCAAGTGTCAGAAGTCCTGCTGCGTACACAGATAACCGCCCAGATGATAAGCAGAAGAAGACAGAGGCCACACACCACGGCCAGCACCACATAGACAGTGTCTGTAACCCCGGTGTCAGGGCTGGACGATGGGGCCACGACTGATTCTGAGATAAAATTGATCAAGCATGGTCAAAGTTTAGTAAAACAACATTCAGCAAACAGTATGTCCAATATCTGATAATCAGGATTGATTATCTGAATTATAATGGGATATTTCAGTACTGTAGCAATGAAACATCAACTCATGTTGGTATATTTTTTCCCCAAACCTATAAGGTTACTCAATAAGGTTATGTGATTGATCCAAGTGTGTAACTGTCAGTAAGCTTCAGTCTTTTCTATTTTCAGCCATAACTGTTCATTACTTCTCATTTTAGTCAGGCAGGATATCAAATCATGCCTGTTGATTAACGTGCTAATGTTTCATTTTTTTAAATTGTCTGAGATAATGCTGCCTTATCAAGTTGCAATCCCAACTTAATCAAAACCTAAGACTAAATTTGAACAGTCTGCAGCTATGCTTGCAGCTCTGCGGGGCCTTGCCCAGATTTACTTTGAGCTAATGTTAACATCTGCTCACAATGATGATGAAGTTCTTAAAATTCATTCTCATAATGAACCAGATTTCATGCCTAAATTTCATGAAGGAAAAGTCAAGGGATCATCAGTGTCAGAAGGCGTCTGGTAATGATGAATGTCTGACAAAATGTCATTGTAAGTCAACACTAAAATTTTTGAGATTTTAATCTGGACCAAAGCATTTGACCAACTGATAGACAATGCCATCCCTAAAGCAAGGCCACTGGTGTAACTAAAACTACTGTATGAAGTCTTATTAGGTTCTCTATTTCTTCATATGGCATTAATGTTACTCCAGTATGGTGAAGTACATCAGATGAACTATGTTGGCCACATTTCCAACAGTTTCCAGATGATGAGATAAATCAATAGAGCAGCTTACTGTCCTCTGGCACAAACAGCCAGACTCGTGGACTGACCATGCCGCTCCCTGCCTGAGTGCATGCAGCCACCTCCACGCTGTAGGTTGCGTTGAATTCCTGCACAGCTACGACAGCCGTGGTGGTTTCACGGTGGATCTGAAATAACACACAACAGAGATGAGGTCATGTTAATGTGTCAAGTCTAGTGTCATAATTAGATTCCTCTTAAAAATAAATTTTTAAAGTTAACCATTATCTTTGTGGAGAGAAAGTCCACAAAGTCCAGTTAAACTGAGTTGCAATGGTATAGTAAGGTAAAACATTAAACTGAAAGAGAAGCAGATTTTCAGGGTCATGAGAAGGGACGTTCTGGTGGAACAGCAATCTAAGGAAGTTCTTGTACATTTGTGCAACATCTCAACAGCTCAGCAACTTTTGCTGCATGTTAAGTTTTCACTCCTCCTTTTTTCCCTTATTTCCACTTCATGCCATATCACTAACCAGAAATACAGTTAAAAAGTCCCCTGAAGCCCTTTTTATGCAGTCACTTTCAGTACAATATGAAACATTTTTGGAAAATCCCATTATTGTTTATAATGAAAGTTCCTACAAAAAAGGGAAGACGAACTTTCTGGATAAGCTCATGTGCTACGATGGGAGGGGACATGTGACAGACATAACCCTGTATTTCACAACACTACTCTGTAGCATCTGGGGTTCCTCTGCTTTGCCAATGTGCTGACAGTTGGACTGGGAAGTCTGAACCCATGATTACTGGTCTATCATGTCTGCGGCACCAAACAAAGCGCAACATGTCGGTAACTGACGATCGCTACTGTGAAACTGTGCAATTTCAAAGTAACTGTAACAATTTATTCCTTTGATTATTGAATATACTTAGTTTGTATGTACACAGTGTGACCACTAATTTCACTGTTAGGAAGTTTTATTGGGGTAGATGAGTCTGAAGAGAAGCTGTGCACATTTACACAATTTTTACAAAGCCTTTGTGAGCACTGACATCATCATCTGACTGGACAACGTATAAGGATACCTGGCCCCATGGTACACATCCCGTTGTATTCATATTCCATTCTCTGAGGTGACTCACACACACATGCTCAACAAAGAAAACACTGAATGCCAGTTTTCACACTGTCAGCTTCCTTTAACTACAACACAGACAGGAAGGACAGGAAGCACACTATTATACTAGACACCACCAGTGCAGTAACAGACGCATGATGATGCACATATTCATATTCATTCAGTCACATATTCCCAATATGCGAGACTCCATTCTTTTCATATTTGTCATACATTAGTCATTGTTATCAGAAATGTTCAAAAAAAACATCAGCTCTCTGGCTCCAAAAAAAAAGCTAAAAATAACACCATGATCTACACCAAGAAATATGATTGAGTGTGAGTATGAACTGTTACTTACATCCATTTATATATTATTTAATATACAACAATATATTAACATACAATGTGTAAATGTATGTTTGTATCTATAGTATTTCTATAAAAACATCTTGGGAATGTGAAAATGTTTATCTACTATAGTACGTGTTACAATAACATCATCATTTTGCACGGTGCGTGTCTCCTGTGGTAAGTAAGATAAGTTGCTAATTTTACACACTCACTCACTCACTCACTCACTCACTCACTCACTCACTCACTCACTCACACATTTTGATGATTTTAGTTGAATTGATTTTCATTGATTGATCTGAGGTTAGCAGAGTTCGCCATTCACTTACTGGGTTCAGACAGCCTTCAAACTCATAAGGGATTCACAAGAAATATGTAAATTAAATAAGTTTATCTTATTGATATCAACCACACTGTTCACTGTCTTTATATTGTGTCAGAGCTGGATTAAATTACTGCCAATTCAACATTTCCGACTGCTGCTTCACAAAAGCCTTCAATTGATGAAACATGGACTTACTTTTACTATGAAAGAGTCACAGGAAACACTGTGTCACTACTGTATGGGGTAGTATCAATCTGTATTTGATGTTAACTACTGATGCCATGAATGTCACCAAATCACCCAGGGCTGAAATCAGTGATTAAAACTTTAAATCTGTTTTTATGTATTTCCTTTGTTTCTGTTTTTAAATAATTCATATTTTGAATAAAACAGGATAGAATCAAAAGAACATCTTTAATTAAATGTTGCACACATGCTCACCTTGTTCACATATGTGCCGTGTCTGACAATCACATCATAACCACGCAGGATGCCATTTATCTTGTCCTCTGGAGGAGGTTTCCAAGTGATCACCAACCATGACTCGTTCAGCTGTACAGTGACATTTCGGGGATAAACTGATGGCACTGAAAAGGAAAACAACAGGAAAACAGAGTTGTAACAAAATAAAGAAACTACATATAAAATGCAAGCCTATAAAACAAAAGTAACAAAAGTAAGACTGGCCCTCCATTGAAATCTTTGATTACAGTTTGGTATGTGGTCACTTCCTGGCATGGCGTATAAAATGTTTCAACTAAAATATCCCCTGTGGTGGCTTTAGGAAGGAAATTGAACGCAGCCCCACCCAGTAAGAACTTTGTGTTTTCTCTGTAAGACCACTCCTATTTCCTATGTGGCCCTTCAGGAAACAAATGACTTTCTGTGGATACGACATTTCTCTGAAGGGGCTCGCTGTGAGTGGGGCAGGTAGTTGCGCAATTTCCGTAAATTCCAGTTATGGCACGCTGCTTCTGCTAGGAGGCTTACATTAAGCACATTTTGGATAATAAAGTAGAAGGCTAATTACACAGTGCTGCAGTCCTGAAACCTAAACAGGAATCTGCTATGGTGAGAGGGAATCAGGAACATTACACAGAGGCTCTTTTTATAAGTGAACACACAAGGTGGTGTTTAAGGCAAATACAGTCTCAATCTTCTGAACTCATACAGCAAGGAACATGTGTATGTGCTATAATGGATACAAGTGTATTTTTTGCATTATTTTCCCTTGTTGCAGCCACGTATCTGATGCAATTGCAACCCAAATCTGCCAACAAAATTTAAGCGACAAAATTGCTCCATCGGTCCTTAAGTACTCACACACCTCCCTCTGTGGTGTTGCTCTGGATCCACATGGTGACAGGAGAAACTCCCACCTCGTTGCTGCAGGACACACTCATGTTGTACCATGTCATAGCCTGCAGCCCGGGGACTTCACACTCGAAAGGCGGCACCGTGGCGTTGATGTACCTGGTGGTCGTCACCTCCCCTTCCCTCCGGCTCACCTCTTTGACCTTCAACAGGACAGAGGACACGTGAGTATCAATCTGAGGATGCTAAGCGACTACGCTGTTGGTGCAGACGCGGAGCTTACCCTGATCTGGCATGCAGTTAGCGGAGAGAAACCATCATGTCCAGGGCTCCAGCTCAACTTCAACTTATTGGGCTGCCTCTCCATCACAGTCACATCAGACACGGGGCTGGGAGGCACTACAAAACACCATAAAACCCCCTCATTAACATGGAGGAATATAGTCAGAGCACAAAATCCTCCTGAAATGTCTAACAGCCCCGAGAGAGTCAGGTTTACCTTTGATGTTGATATTTGCCTCTCTGGAGGTGGAAACACCCTTGGTGTTGTGAGCTTCACAGCTGAACTGAGTGTACTTGTCCACACCTGCAATTGACACATTGGAGAGGACACTGTAGCACTTCAATGCTGCATGAATCCAAAACCTGTCCTCAAGGTTGAGATAGTGCTCAATGTTTTTGATGAATTCACGTGTCAACATTTTGGAGAAACTAACTGATTTCTCACTGTGTCAAAGGTGAATCTGGGGCAAAAGTGCCACATCAGCCAGAATGGAGAAGCAAGACTGAAATTGATACAAAAAGAAGACATTTGGGGATGACTCACTTTATCATTATACCTCAAAAGTTCACATAGCAGTGCCTCATACAGTAAACTCAAATTGAGCTTCTCCAGTGTGATGCACTGTGGTAACAATCCTTTTGCTGGGTCTCTTTTCCTGGACGCACAATTCCTGTCTTTCAGCAGCCACAGATCTGCCCAGTTTGAATAGGACTGCGACAGCTGCTAAATAATGTCCCTTTTGTGCTCTGTTTTTCCGCTGTCTCTATCTCGGAAACCTTTCCACAAAGCTAATCACAGGACGGCCTGTGAGAGATGACTGCAACCAAACTTTGGATGTTTTGTTCACATTCTGCAGAATATGTCAACCTCACAAGTTTGCCTTCCTCTGCTCAGTAACACCAGGGTAAAGAGCGCCTAACTTCTCACACTGGTTACAGAATGTTTGTTTGCATAAAAGCAGAACTTTATCAAAAATAGGTTGGATTGAATTGTTCATATAAGTTATAGCAATGCAAAAAGAATGCCCCTCTGGATTACAAGAGTTCCAAGAGAAATGCGCAACTACATCAGCACATTTACAGCCAAACTGTGCAAATTTAATTAACGCATGTCTCATTTTTAACTGCATGGCAAACAGATGGCACAGGGCAGGTTTGAAAGAAACTGGTCCTTCTTTTACCACAAAGCAGAGGGACAGCAGGAAAAAGTTAGTAGTTAGTAAATGTCACAAAATCACTTGCAGCTTTACCTTAAAGTGATATTCCTCAAATGTATATTTTGAGTCTCCAAGATTTGGCCTGTCAGGTGGAAACATTGCTACATATAGTTTGTTGTTTTGGCCATGATCGTGTTCATAAGATGGCAGGCACTATGGATTCCAGTAGTGACAAGTGGATCACAATGTTCACAAAGACACAAAGGCATTACACCTGCGCAACCCACTCCCCTACTGAGCATGTATATAAAGTATGACTACTTCTAACCAAACTTCTATCAGTGTGAGAGAGTAACATGGAGGCAGTGTTTTGGTAAGCAGTGAGTGTTTCCAAAATACTGTGTAAATATATGACAACAGAGGAGAGGATTTGTGCTGCAGAGGTGGTTTCATAAATTGATGCTCGGCCCAACATCTACAGTAGAGGGTAAATCTAAGGTCAAACACACAGAGATGTCCTGATAAGTCATACATTTTTGGGGAAAAGGAAGTAAATGACAGGCACTATTGTTTGCATTGCATCTGCTTTCACTGTACTGTACTGTAGTCAATCAAAACTAAGAGCCACAACTCTGTAGAAAATAGGTGGTTTGGCCGCTCCAATGGAAACATGAAATTACAGAGGGAAGCGCTCCAGCTTACTGAGCTGCCTGAGATGTCTATGTTATTTTTCCATTTTTATATTCGGGCAGCAAAAATAGCCCAACGACTCCATCAGGTTATAGCTAAGCCTGTGACTTTTCACTCTTTATCACAGTGTACCACATCTGGTGTATCAGTTTTCAGAGCTTTTATTTTCAAAGCCGAAGTTATGAAACATGCGTCCTCTCTCCCTCTCTCCTATAAATGGGATGTCGTGCTGCTGTCTGAAGAGCAGATTGAATAGTGAGATGGATAAAGGGCTTCCTAAAAGAACCCCCCATAAACTTCTCTATCTCTTTAAGAAGGTACACTACAGGCCAAACATTTGGAAGCAACTTCAAGTTTCTGTTCACAATGCCTTTCTTAAAAACCAGCATGAGTTATATGTATTTTGGGATGTATTTACTGCATGATCAGACTTTGCTTTCATTGATATGCACCATTTTCCTCAATTTACCTATATATACATATACATTGATGTCACCAGACCATTGCTGAATAAATGTCAACAAAAGAAAAGAAGGGCTTAGTTTTAGGGTCGAAGAAGATTTGCAAGAGTCACAACTTCAGTGCAAAAGTAAAAAAACAAATCACAGTTTGCATTATTCACTTTAACTCTTTGGCTTTTGAGAGTCTGCATACAAAAATCCCAATAAATCTCAACTGCTGTTCAAATCTCTGACAAACTACTGCAGAAATGGCTAGAAAGAAGCAACTGACGAACTGACAAACTGACTGACTGACGAAAACAAGTTTGAACTATTTGGTTCAAAACGCAGAGTCTATGTCCACAGACAAACTGCACCATGTGTAACACCCACACTCACTCTGGCATCTCTCCGCCAGTTTGCATGTGCATGTGCATGTGTGTGTGTTGCCTATGCCTATATGTATGTGTATATGTAAAAATGTAAAGAAATAATAACAGAGTGTAAATGTAAATTTCCCCATGAGGGGACAAATAAAGGGTCTTCTTCTTCTTCTTCTTCTTCTTCTTCTTCTTCTTCTTCTTCAATAAAGCAAGGAGGTGGTAGTGCCATGGTATGGGGAGTTTTGCAGGTGATAGAGTAAGAGATTTGTTTGAAGTAAAGGGTATCATGAAGAAGGAACAGTACCACTCCATCCTCCAGCATCATGCAGTTCCATCTAAGACTTTGAAAATTTGTTTTGCGGAAAGATAATGACCCTAAGCATTCTGCCGAGCTCTGTCGGAGTTACCTAGACAAAAAAGAAGAGGAAGGTGTTCTTCAAAAGATGGTTTGGTCCCCCTCAGTCTCCAGACCTCTCTCCAATTGAGCTTGTGTGGGATGAATTGGATCGATCAGAAAAGCGCGTCCCACAAGTTAGCAATCTCTGAACTTAAGAAAGCTTGGAATGCAATTCCTGGTACATACCTTGTGGAACAAATGCCTCGTATATGCCATGCTGTTGTTAAAGCCAGAGGAGGTTACTTTGGAAGAAAGCAAAGTCTAAGCAAGAAAAACTCAAATACCTGATAATTATAGTAAAAATGTCTTCTTTTCGTTACTCTTTCGTATAATAATCATGTTTATTTTGTTGCAAAGTATACCAATGAAACTATGATCTGATTTCCAGCAAAGTGAATGAAAAGTGCTCCACATAACAAAAGCACTCAAATAGCAGCACAGTATCAAAGCAGTGGTGGAAAAGGGGGGCCTTGGACTCACAGTATGCATGAAGTGAGTAGGTTTAAGAGAAGAGTGGGTTTATACTGTTTTGTTGTGCCAATATTTGGTTGTGCACAGAGCTCTGGTAGCCTGCAGCCTGCCAGCCTCTGTGTCCAGCCCCTCCCTGCTGGGCAGTGGGCCGTCCTGTGAATGGGGTCTTTGTCCCCGGAGCCAACCCCCGAACAGACTCCCCGTGCAGCCCCCCATCCCCTAACTGCCCAGGCCCTTGCACATGCTGGACCAAAGCACAGCTCTGAACCTTTAACCCCTCAGCTTCGGGCTGTATCACCACTCACTGGCTGCAGCAGGAGCTCTGCGGCGAGCTGAAAATGAAGGGTTAGAGCACACAGAGCAGAAAGGTTACGCTTCTAATAAGAAATGTTTGCTTTCAGGGAGAAGGCCGCTGAGGCCATAAAGAGAGAGTCCACGTCAAATAGACATTTTGCGCAGCAATTATTCAAGTCTAAATTTAATGTTATATAATTTCAAGAAAATTCCATGTTCATCTTAAGGGTATAACATGAAAATGATACCACTAATCTTGACTTTCATATTCAGTTTGTCAAAAAGGAATCAATTTAAATTTTGATGTTAACTTTGGTTTAGGGGTGAAAGGGTTAGCTGTGTTCCAAGATATTAAAATTTACCAACCAGCGACTTTTACAGCCATTAATTAGGCAGTTATTTTTTTAGTCCGAACAAAATTGAAACGCAAAACAAAACTTCTGCATTATACAAGTGGTTACATGACCAACAGGCACAAGAGTAGTACCAAACCAAAGCTCATTTCCCACAATGTCAAACTTTAGCTTTAACCAGAATCCACTCTGTAGTTATTCCCCACGTGTCACATTGTCTTCGGTACACAGTTAGGTGAGAGGTTTTTCAGAAAGCACTGACTATGCATGAATGACCGCTATTAACCACTTAGCAATGCAACAGGAGGCCCCAGTGACACTGACCGTGATAAATCTCATTGCAGTAAGCAGAGCACAGATGCTGAGGCAGCAGCGACGAGGCAGAATAGAAACCACAGACAAAGTGATGCTAGCTCAGTAGGACCACCGAATGTCTCTTTTATCTCTGTCGGTAAGCGCTTCCACATGCCCTCACAGGAGGACGTCAACCAAAATGAAACTAATTCATTGGTTTAATTAGCTGTGGCTTGTACTTTTACAGCTTTTCATAGACAGATAGATGTTCTTCTAGTGAAAAAAAGTTCTCTTTACTTTTGTCATTTGGAAAAAAGCAAACCCACATAAAGAGCTTGATCAAAAAGCACTGACAGTTATTAGCACATGAAACAGACTTTTTAGGGGGTACTTTTAAATGAAACATATCTTTCTACCAGAGGAAAGACAACAGTACAAGATGTCCACTGCACTATTTTTATCTTCTTCTATTTTATAATATTCTATTTTATCTAATTCTTTTGTATTTTCCTGTTTTTTTCTTGTATTTTTATGTACCTGGCTGCTATGACAGCTGAATTTCCCTCCGGGGATCAATAAAGTCACCTATCTATCTATCTATCTATCTATCTATCTATCTATCTATGGCTTATCTCTGTCTGATTCAAGGTGTCACTCATACTTGTGCTGGGTCATACTCTGCTCGGACGCTGCGTAAGGAAAACAGCAAGACATAACACTTCTCCTTAGAGGATTTCACCACCTCGAGAGGAACAAAAGACAACAAGGGGGAAGGAGCATTGCTGTGACGTAAGTACATCACTGTGATACATGAAGGGAAGTGGGCTGTGTCGTTGCCGTCTCACCTGACACCGAGTAGCTGCTGGGAGAGTTGTGAAGGTCGCTATCATACAAGCCGTTGCGCAGCCAGCGGATTTGTACGGGGTCTGGAGGTCCCACTGCCTCACATGACAGCATGAAAGGTGTGTTTCTTGTGATGTTCCTGTCCTCTGGTTGGCGGATAAATGTTGGTAGACCTGCAGATCAACCGACAATGTGTGAAAAGAGAAACGTGTGGACGCCCTGACAAACATTCAATCCTGGCGTCATGTCGGTACTCACCTTCCACTGCCAAGTTGATTGGCAGAGACTCTACCAGTCGGGTGCTGATGATCAGTCTGCAGCGGTACTCCCCAGTATCCGCCCGCTGCACATGTTTCATGCTACAACACAGTACACGAGGACACACGTCAAGACTGTGCACTCAGCTTGTCACTATCATTACTCACCTCCAAGCGTCACACACCTGACAGTGGAGAGAAGAGTTGTGACCCCGTCGGTGATGGTCTGTAGCTCATTGATCACCACCTGTGTGTTTCCTGCCAGCTCCCGGCCGTTCTTCACCCAGACGATGGTGGGCTCAAGTCTGGCATCGGGGATGTCGATGGAGCAGTTGAATTTGGCCTCGTGGCCCTCTGACAGCTGGACGTCGCCGATGGTGGGCTTGAAGTGCAGACGTCTGAGCTGATCCGGGCTCAGGTAAACCCTCACAACACGGCCCGGTATCACATGAGGGTCAGAGGTCCTGGTGGGATGGTGGAACCAGTCACTAGAGTGCTGAGCTGTTTACAGAGGGAGGTTATTACAGGTTACGATGTGATATCAGCGGCATACTGAATGAAAAATATGGTTTCTGCTTTACAATAAATAATATGTTTAATCAGTAGCTTTGTAGCACAGTGTTTTACCTATTGAGGTCGGAGAGGATAAACATTGAAAATTTGTCATCAAAAGTGACGGAAGTAGGAATATGTTTCCATCAAAGATGTCCACAAAACCACGAGGAGCATTCAAAGATCACCAGCTTACTACATGTATAATCAATTTATCTGTCTATTCTTTTTTCCAAATGATCAATTAATCATCTTATTGGCTTCAAAAGATGATCAAAAGAGATCTCGCTATAGGACTGCATGTGAAAATTACACTGACGCATTTACAGAAATTTTAATTCTGTTAATTCTGTTAATTTAATTCTGTTTAATTTTAATCCCTGTACATAAAGAAAACAAAACTATCACTGTACTGTAAAATACCACAGAAAGGTGAAAAATGCTCATCACAGTTATTCAGAGGTGGCATCTTCACATGGCTCCTTATATTCAACCAACAGCTCAAAACTCAGTAACATTCAAATGAAATTGATATAACAGGGGGGAAAAAAGCAGCAGTTCATTTGACATTTTACAAACCTGAGCAAACGAATTTTAGAACTTTTGGACTTTTTGATTAAAACTTTGGATTGACTTTCACAACAGATGTAAAATAAGGTTCTGATGGACTGCAGTTCTTACCAGGTTTTATTGTGATAAAAGAAACATTCAGATTTAACATGACCGATCTAAACCTTCTTCTAAAAAGGCATGAACGGTGAAATTAGGCAACAAAAACAAAGTAACAAATACAATAACAAAGATAGTTTATCCACTGGCTGTTTTGACTCTTCACCAGATGGTATTTTGACGTGTTTTTTTACTGTCACCATTCCAGCCCGCAACCGAGGAAACCACATTTTATGACTGTAATTAAGAAGATCCACATACACGTTTAGGTCTGTGAAACACTTTCAGGACTCTGCCTTATTTCTCAGGACGCGTTAAGGACTTTCTGTAGGACTACTGCAGAAATCCCTTTACGCTTTAAGGCACGAAAGTATTTAAATGGGGGTATTTAAACCTATTCCAGATGCGGAGAGGAGATCTGCTCCTCAGATCGACTCAGATCCACAAGAAAAGTCAGAAAAAAAACCACTCACCGCCGACAGGACTGATCGCGATGAAGACGATGGTCGTCGCAGACAGAAAAGCTCCAAACCAGGCTGCAGCTGACTTTTGAGCCATGACCCCGAGTCTGCCGCCTGAAAACCTCCACGTGTTTTTTTTTTCTTTTCTTACTCCTCTGAAGTGATCGGACTTGATCCTTCAGATCCCGAAGACGACCGACATCATCACCGGCCGGAGTGCGTCTTCAGCTCAGCCCGAGTGAGGGGCTTGTTGTGTTCACCCGAGACTCAGCTGGAGAGAGAGAGACACAGAGAGAGAGAGAGAGAGAGAGAGCACATAGTTCACTTTTCCCGACGTCACAGGAGGGATCCCATGAAGGCGGGGCTGAGTGTGAATATATAATATAAAATAACCCAAAAACAACAAACAAACAAACACAAACAGATCCACTGAGCTGCAGACACTCAACAAAACTCACATCACTTTAAAAATTTCCATTCTTTTATTTTTCCTATCACACCTTTTTTCTCACTCTCTTTTTGTCTGGGGCAGGAGAACAGCATCTTACAAATCCGACTGCTTTGTGTCTTAATTAGCATTATGTACATCTCTGTAGCCTGACAGCACACGTGGACTCCAGCAGGTCAGGTGAGCTCTTCTTTTCAATTACACAACCTTTAAAAGGAAAAAAAGGAAAGCCCTTGTGGTGCAGTCAAGTCGTCTTCCCAACTACTCCACCACGTGGTCACCTACGATTACTGAGCTCTCCGTGTGCACCAGGGCCGCAGATATTTTCCATTTGAGTACATTTCGCCAGCCTCAGAGTAAAACAAACACTTTATGTTACATAATTTGATAACAGATTTTTACTTGACAGAGGGTTTGTTTTTCTGTGGCAGCTATTTCAACACAGGGTCTATTTAGTCGCTGTTTTGGAGCTTTCAATCACACAAATGTTTATATTCACTTTTTTTTGGAGCACTGTAAGAATTTCTTGTCCATTTAGCTCATCCTTTAAATGTTAAGATTTAAAATTCATCTGGAGAGTAACCGACTAAACCATTTAGTAACTGTCCTGGAGCTTACTTCTGTGGATTTCTATCTACTGATGTCCACCTCTCCGAACGCCGACAACATGTTGACATAAGCAGGAAAACTGCAGGTGGGACTGACACCATGAGAGCAATGGCTCTCACTGTCATGTCTAACAATTTTGACCATGAGACTGTACTAATCAGTGTCAGTATGCCAGATGCCTTCAGGTAAATAATGTCTTGTCCAATTGTACAGTCAACCATTTAAGAAAGGACTGCATCTCTCTTTGTTTCAGGTGAGCTCTCCCTCCTCTTTCAGGTGGCAGCTCTGCCGTGGCAAAGCAGCCAGCCTGACTCCCGCGCCTGACCCTTTGTAGTTGGATCCCAGGTTGCTCTTGATTGCATTTTCGCAGCAGTAGGCCTTCATGCGATAAACACTGGCCTTGCTTTTGCAGCAGCCCAGGGCACTCATGAGCCTGTACGCGTCCTTTCTGAAGCCCTTGGTGAAGATAGCGTAGAGGAAGGGGTTGGCACAAGAATTGATGGGGAAGAAGAGGACCAGCAGAATCTTGGAGTTGGTGACGGTGATGAGGGGGACCTTGAACGCAGCGGAGATGGCGAAGAAGGAGATGGGTGCCATGCAGAGGAAGTCCGTGAAGATGAGCACGGCCATGCGCTTTGCCATCTTGGTGTCGGCACTCCGTCTGGGGAGCTCGGGGTTCTTCACAGCCAGGTAGATCAGCACATAGCAAACGCACACGACGACGAAGGCTCCCACGTTGAAGAGCAGGATAACTATGATGAAGGCCTGAGCCAAAGGAGTCTCTATGTCCATGGGTAGGCACATGCTGACTTTGGCGTAGCTGCTCACGCCAACCAGGGGTAACATCCCTATCCCGAGACAGACGAGCCACCCAGCTGCCATTATGCTCGCTGCCTGTGTAATTACCAGGTGTCGCTCTACCTGCATAGCATTGGTGATGGTGTGCCAGCGCTCCAGGGTAATGGTGGAAAGTGTGTAGACGGACAGCTCCCCTCCAAACACAGACAGGAAGCCTGCCGCGCTGCAGCCAGGCCCGGTCTGCCATTCAATAGCATGCTGACTGTAGTGGCCGCGCGTGCGCAGGTCTACTGTGGCGATCATCAGAAGGTAGATCCCAATGCAGAGGTCTGCAAAAGCCAGGTGGCACATGAGGAAGCGGGGCACCGTCAGCTTGTTCCGGCTGGTGAGGGAGACCAGGAGCACCGTCAGGTTACCGGTGATGGCCAGTATGTTGATAAACCAAATGGCCACTCTGAGAAAACTGAAACCTGCAATGTCCTCACAGGGGTTGAAAGCATCTGCTTCAGGGGTGCAAACCAAAGTCGGTCGGGTCTGACAGAAATCTGGGTAGTGGAAGTTCAGGTCTCCAAAGCCGTCATCTGCCACAAACAGATTGTCTGAAAGAAACGGCACATCCATGACAGTGGTGTCTCCTGAACCTCCAATAACACGCTCAACCCTGTTTTCAAAGGAGAAAAAAAGAAAAAAGAGACCAAATGTTTCCAAGTTAGTTCATCTTCAGCTGAAGAATTCAGAATTAATGAGATCAGTAACGCAGCACTCTGGGAGGCCAACTAAAGTCGTTTGAAGTCAAATGTGGGCAGTTTCAGTGCAGCAAATAAAACCTGTCATTAACCCCCAAGGCTGCACAGAGTTTAGTTTAATAGGTGGAAAACATAACAGCATCTTACCTCGCTGATGGGTCACTCTCATCACAATATGCAGAGCCATTTGTCCATGCTGGATTAATGGAAAATTCCCTGGAGAAAAGGAAGGAAATCACGTAAAGACTCAAATACAGACAAGGGACAGATTCAAGACAAACCTGAATGAAAGAGTGGAGAAACATTAGATGGAGAGACTTCAGTGCAACATGGCTCACTGAATGGTTTGATGAGGATGAAAATGCTACGGCCTTAACAGTCACCAGATCTCAACCAAGTTTCACAGTGATGGAAGATTTTGGACAAACTTGTAAGACAATTCTCTACCCGATCACCAAATCATATAATAATAGACTTTATTCTTCAAATCCTGTTACTGTCTCTGATGCTGAACATCATTTTGTGATGTTTGTTTTTCTTTCTATGTGCTGTACTCAGGTCTCTCTTGCAAAAGAGATCTTGATTACTTCATTAACTAAAGGTTATTTATATAAATGAGTGAATATCTTGTGGACCGATGATGTTCATCCCTCCAGTAGAGATACACAGACTTGACAAGAAGTACTGAGGCTGGTGGTGGCCTGACTCCATACTGAAACACTTCATATTGGTTGTTACTTTAATTTGTTTGTGAAAACCAGAACAGCATTGGGGCAGATATACTCCATGAACAAATCTTTGATTAACCTGTAAAATACACTGTAAAGTCACCTGTGGATGTCCCAGCTCAGCAGAGCACAACAGTGACTGTTGTAGGTGAGCTCAGCCTTTCGTAGACTCCACAGTCCCTGCAGAGGAGGCAGACTCTTTAAAGCGTACGCTGACTGAGCGAACAACTCCAGGACTGACTCCAGTCCATGTGATGGTAACTTCATGAGAGCTGTCGCAGACACGTCCCTGTGAAATACCACAGACAGCAATTTAACCGTTAGGGGTCTGGAAAGGCCTTTTTTCACCATTGTGCTGGATGTACACTGCCTTAGAGCTTAAAGTCCATCAAAATCACCCTTTTTCTTTCTTTTGCAAGTATGTCAGCAGTAGAATATAACCCACTCTTATTATATTAGTATATAACACATCTTAGAAATACATGAGAAGTAATTTTTTTAAATGATGGAAGCTGAAAAAGGCATCTTGTTTACCATCGCTCAAGTTTCAACAGAATTTGAGCAATGAATCTGTCATGACATAAAAAGCTACTTGACACTTTAAAAGGTCAGCTTGACAATCATCCTCCTCCTTCATCCTCTCCCAAACAAATCAAAGCAATGTTGCATTAAGTGACTTTCAAGAGGTTAAAAAAAAAAACACTTACAAGACCCCAGGGCCTGTGGCTCCTTTGAAAGCATCTCTATGCATCACTCTGAGGTTTCGATTGTTCTTTAGTATGCTGAAATTATAAAATGTAGAGTAATGGAGCAAAAATTTAATGCTGCAAGAGCCAAAACTCAACTTAGATCAATTATCAGTTGGAAAAAAGGAGATGTGGGAAAATACAGCTTATCTATCTTTGTCCCATTGAAGGCGTAGTCATGTATTTCTCTGAGACCGTTGTTGTACAGGTTCCTGCAGTCAGTCACAAGGTTGTCGTGTTTAAATGTGTGAAGTTAATTTCACTCTGTGACATTGATTTCCAACTAACTTCTTAGTTTCTCCGTGCATCGCTTACATTGTAACGTATTCTTTTGTCATCCCGATGAAAGCATTTGCAGGTATTTCCAGCAGGTACAGGTTGTCACAGATGTCCCTGCAATTACACAACAGTTCGTAGCATTAGCGATGCAACACAATGTGAATGTGATATGTGTGTGTGTGATGTGCTTTTATTTGTAATGAAGCTCTGAAACTTAAGCAACAGACTTACAAGATAAACTCTGACTCAAGAGAGTTGATAGACGTAATGTCAGGAAAAACTGTTATCCCAGTATTTGAGATGCTCCTGTCAAAGCAAAGGAAAACACACATCATTTAGTGATATTTTTTATTTTATTGTGAAGAAAATGTAAATCAATTGCTTCTTGATATTTAATAGTGTGTGTCTGATATTGATTCAAACTTACACAAATGTCTGGTTATTGCTCAAGTATATGGGCTTTGAAAACAAACAAGGTTCGGCTTAATATGCACCTTAACTCTTAAACTGAAAAAACTATGTACATTTAAAAAGGGTATTTTTTCTCTCACAAGTAATGTAGTTTAGGAAGGTTGTTAAATGTCCTTCTGCCAATGTGCATCAGACTTCTTGTGTTCTGGATTGAGCTGCGAAGCAACATAAAACATCAGCTGAAACTCCGCCGCATCACAGTGACTTAATGATTCAGATAATCACAGGAAAGACTTACATTTCAGAGAGGTGGGGAAGGTTATTAAATGCTAATTTCTCGATGGTTCCCAGGGTGACACTCTGAGCGATCTCACTTAATTTGGAGCAGAAACAAATAAGTTTAGGCTCAGCCAAAGAACATGCACATGTGACACTATTTATCCAACAAGGGGTTTTGAAGGGGTTATTGCCTGAAATGTTTGCATGACCAGATTTGTCAATGAGGTGAGGCCAACAAAACATTGCAAAGAATTGATTGATATATTAAAAATACCCCACTAATATAAATTAGAGAATTTGGTCATACATCAGTCTGTTACAGTACCTCTTGACATGCATTTATAGAATTGTAATTGCAAAAATTACATTGAAACAATCCAATTATGGTCATTATTTCATTGCAACCATATGACAAAATATCAGATTATTCAAGTCAGCTAAGTAAAACTGATACATACATCCTCTGGACTCCTTTCAAACCCTCAAAAGAATGGCTTGAAATGGTGTGCAAAGACAAGTGATAGAGAGACCTGCAAAGAGAATATGGAGAGATGCACTTAATTTCAAAACATCTGATAATGAAAGTCATCTTAAGCAATTGATTTTAAAGCACCGTGAGAAAAAGATAAGCATCATCAGCACCACACTGTAAAACATTTTAATAATTAATAAGTCTTTGTCAGCAGCAAACTATATTGACTTTAAAATTAATTGTATGACCTCCAGTATCAGCCTCTCCACACACACTGATCATTTGTCTCCTCAGGGATATACGATGGGAATTAAGTTGTGGTTTCTCACTGTATTTCATGTTGCCTATGAAACAGTAAATATAATAAACAAATTAAAACACTTAAAAGTAATACTGTTAATATCTTCTCTTGACAAAGTTCCTGGAGTGCGTGTGTGTGTGCTGGTTTTCATTTTCTGCATGCACAAAGCCGTCGGCCTTCACAGACACTTATCAGGAGAGACTCAAGGATCTGTGATTTACCAGAGGAGAGGTCAAGATTCCCCACCTTCAAGGCTCGAGGCAGTCTGGTGAACTCTCACTCTGATGGCCGGAAACCTTAAAAGCCTGAGAGAATTGACTGTGCACTTGACCGCGTGAGATCAGCTTGACATTTTCTTCACAAGTAATTAAGTTACACACATGCAGGGCCCTCTATTTTCCTACACCAGAGCGTGATGTGCTGTGGTCCTTTTGTTAAATGAGGTAAAGCATGAAATATAAACATTAATAAGAAGCAAGTGTAATTCGGTCTGCGAGATACATCCATATTTTTATTTTAATGTTGTTATTTAATGTTAATGTTTATTACAACTTTACACTGAGGTGTACAGGTATGGAAATAAAAAGTAACATAAAGGTTAGTAGCTACTGCGCAGGATGTAAAAGACAATAATACATCTGAGGATAGTTGTCCATACAGTAAGTTTATGCATAGATTTACAGTGACAGAGCAGCATTTGTCTTTTATCATCACTGATGTTAAAGTGATAAAGATCATAGAGAGCTCTCATTATTAAGGTTTGGGGGGGGGTCAACCACAAATGAGGAAAAACAAATAATGTGTGCTGGCAGAATAGAAGTCACATATAAAACGTTTTTTATGCATTAAGACTCTGTAAATTAGAGGTCATATGTATTTATTTATATGTAAAACCTTTTGGTCAGTGCAGTCATATTGAGGCACCTCATTCATAAATGAATGGGGGGGGGGGGTCATCAAAAGCTCCAGTGGAGCTGTTTTTGTCGATTAGACCATCAGAATTGAAAGTAGAATTTGCTTTATACGTGGTGTTTTTGTGCCAGACACCTTGATAAATTTGTTTCTCTGGTTGGAGAAAGTGCTTGGAAAATGTGCAGTCAGTGCTCGTTAGCGTATGCTGTTTTACGGCAGAGTGCTTTGATTAAAGAAAAACCGGCAAATATTATGAACCGAAAAGTGAAATATGTAGTCGTCTCTTTAACAGCCCTGCATTCAACTTGAATATAAGCGCATTTCAAAATGTAACCAAGCGGGGTGGACCTCGCTCCATGCGTAAATACGCACAGAATGGTCTTGGTAATGGCTGCATGAGAGGAGCTGGCTGCACAAAGAGACATCTATTCTATGTGGCATAATTATAACACCAAATACATTAACAGACATGTAAACTTACAGTCTTTTATCTCTGGGGTCCATCATCAGAGCGGACCCTTGTGTCACGTTGTCGCATCTGATTGTGTTGGAGAAGCAGCGGCAGATCCTCGGACAGACCAAACCCGAGGCGCATCCACAGAGGACGGACACGGACAGAAAGAGGAGCGCTGCAGGCGGCGGTGGCCACATTGTCGTGCTGTTTAGTAAAAAGTCCGAGCACACAGAAGCAGGGATGTGCTGCGCATTTAGTTATGCAACCCTTCCTTAAAGTCTCTTTTGCTGTGGCTGCAGCAGATCGGCATCCTTCACCCTCTGATGCATCTCAGCCCTCTGATGCTCTGCCTCCTGTCAAGTGACTGCTGACGGCTGAGCTTCATGTTATTCTCACAATAATGTGAGAGCACTCAGTTACACCTGAGAGACGTCAGATTTTATAAACAGCTGTTTGGTTGCTGAACATTGCTGATATGTGCCTCAAAACTGATCATCAAATTACAGAGTTACAGTTCAGATGGTTTTCAGATGGGAGTTATATGTGTCATATGTGGTCCTGAAATGTATATATTATATGTATTATATATATTTCCATGGAGAACATCAATTGAACACCCTCATCCCCGACTGACTTTGTCATACTGATTGAGGCTGAATGTGCATAAGTACTTTCATGTAGTAGTTTATCTTTACATACATGATTAAGAGGCTCACTAAAACTTGACAGAACTTAAGGTGAGTGAGACTGTGAAACGACCCAGTCTTCCTGTATCTATAGGGGACAGACGTCTGCCTATAAAAGAAACACCAAGCTACTTAATATAAATGGGAACAAACAAGGTGCTGGTCTGACCATTGAGAACAGTTTGGGGTTTGGTGTCGTACACAAGGACAACCTCCACACATGGACAGGAGGAGCATCAGTTGCACTAAAGAGGCACATGATTTTTCAAGGTACTTCAAGGACCCGAAGTGGCCATGGCACACACCGGCCAATTTAGAGCGCAGGTATGAAAGAGAAGAAACAACAAACAAAAATAAGCTGTACTTCTCTGAGAGATCCAGCAAATTCTTCTTTATTGGCAGTATAAGAGATTTGAGATTTTCCACAATGAATAAGTACAACACCCAAGATCACAATATTGTGGCATGTAACATACATGTTGGCATATCATTTTGATTTCAGTATTGCTATTATCTCTTGAAACACCACGGCTGCGTCTTCGGAGCTTAATGTGTTCCTTGACAATTCATAAATATTTAGATTTTCTGCAGTCTCCAGGATGTTTAGCATACTCATTATAAGAGTGACAAGGATTATCTCGCTGTTATGTCTGAGAATCTATGTTTTCCATTTTGCTTTCATACTTACACATAATGTTTCACATTTTATGTGAATACTCCAGCGGCAGTTTGATGCACCATAGTTTAATCTTAAAAGTCTGCAAACACACAGCAGACATTATAAGGCTAACATAACTGTAGCACCATCCCACTGTACTGAACTGACTGATTTGTATCTTGTGACTGATTTATATTGTTTCCATTGCCGCGCCTTTCCTTTTGATCATGTTTCCCTAACTCTTGCATCTGTAATTGTTGTGTGTTTATGCATAATTAAAATGAAGATTTCCCCAGGCATACACATAAAAAGCCAAGTCAATGACTCTGTCCCTCAGGAGGACAGCATGACCCAAAGTCAAAAGCCTCCCATAGCTGTATCTCGTTTGGCACCAGTTATGTTCCTGATAAAGGCAAGGCAACGTTACACACAACGTGTTTTTATCACAGATTCACAGACTATATTGACATCTGGCCTAGAGGATTGATGAAATGATGGCAGACAGTTAAAATTTTAAGACTTCGACCTTTGAGGAACAATAATCATCCAGACATGAGAATAAATGTAAAAGGATTTATTAGTTTTTTAAAAAACATAAAATGATCAGCCTCCTTCAAAAACTCTTTAAAATAATTGTATTTGATACCCAGTAACTTTTGTATGGGTTGGCTTGTGCTGAGGTTATGTTTGTAATTATTCAAAATACTCTCTACACACAAGAAAAGTGAGTAAAACTACCAAGCATGGTCAAGACACAGCTGAGCAGCAACGTGCCTTGTCGTTATTTTTCCACTAGGTGGCGACAAACCAACATAAAAGCAACAACACGAAGCATAAAACAGTATGCAGATTTATACTTGCATCTGAAAATAGTAATAGAGTAATGTTAACATATATAAAACAAGTAAACAGGCTATTTTTCAGAACTTGGATACAGGCATATCTTTTTACTGAAAAATATTCAGTGTAATAAATGACTATTCTCTTAATTAAATACGTGTCTTCCTGTTTTTTTTAATAAATGTATGTTGCAGGGTTTTTTGTGTTTGTTTATTTTTCTTCTAATTACTTTAAACAAGAACATTTCGTAAGCAGGTTTGTAATTCTAGTATTTCCGACAGCAATGGAAGGCAGCAGCAGTTGTTGAGAGGAAGTGGCTATAGTGAAGTTGCGTTCACGGTCTGATCTGCGGTCTGTTTTTCAAACTTTTGGCGTGATCAGCGCCGATACTGGCTGACTCCAGGTCAGAACTCGTCCAGGAAGTCAAACTTGCCACCGCTGCGGCCAAAAACTTGTACACACAAACAGTTGGAAACATATCAAATCGGACTTTTTTCCTCTGAGCTTTTCGCCTTTCAGCCTCTTCCAGCGATGGACAAGCTTCGTCGTGTGTTAAGCGGCCAAGAGGAAAATGAAGAGCTGGGACTCACTGCTCAGGTGGCTAGCTGCTGTTTGACAGGCAATGCTAACGTTGTGTAAAAGTGCGAAAAACCGAATAAAAATAACAGCTCTGTGCATATTTGGTGACCTGTTTTAGACTAAATGTTACTGTTCTGACGCCTGCTGACAATGCTAATGCTAATTTATTGTCTAAAAGTTAGTTAGGAGCTGTTTAAATGTCATTTAACGCCATGTTAGCTCTTTAGCTCGGCTAACTGACAGTTTATCGTTTCACTCTCTGTTTTAAGCCAGCCATCACCCTCTGCTATAAACATTTAACAAATGGCATTTGTTTGTATATTTATACTTTTTTTAACATGCGTTCACCATAAGGAGGAAATGAGGTAAGGAGCTGACTTTAACCCTGCTTTTTACATGTATTCAGAAATGACATGATGGCACCTTTAAACTTGCAAATCTGCATTTCTGCGCAGACTCTGTTTTACAGTTTGTTTTTATTAGTTCATTTGCTGTCGTTCAATGCGCTCAGTAATGTCCTGTGCCTTTCACTGAGGCCTGTCCTTTGTGTGTGTGTGTTTTAAAGATAATACAGTAGCTGGGTGTTATTTGCTTTGCTTCCAGCCACATGATTCGATCATCAGTAGGAAGCCTGTGGGTCTCTGTGCAGCTCATTAACTTTGTCTTGTGACATCCTCCCATTGTTCTCACCAGGTCCTTGATGCCAGCTCTCTCAGCTACAGCACCAGGGTGAAGTGGTTCGTCATATGCTTCGCTGGTGGCATCCTGTGCTCAATACTGGTGAGAGTCTCGGCAGCTTTTATGTGCTTTATACTGACGGCAGGAACGCAGCAGAGGCCGAGCGTGCCTAACAGCGTCAAAGCTGCTGGCTGCCGTCCAAGTTGTCCTGCCACGATTGTAAGTTGACACGGCTCAGCACCACTGAGATCAAGAGAGATTCCTGTTCGTGGATTAACGTGACTGACACGTGTCACTTCTTCGAAATTAAAACGCAGAGGTTCATTATCAGGAAGGAGCGGAGAACCTCAGTTTGTGGTGTGTAATCTACAGTTGAAATGACAGGAAGTCTTGTCATGGGTGGCACTTGCAGATAACACTTTGAAGCCACCGCATCATGATATTTCACACAGTCAAAACGCCAACACAGCCTCTACAGTGTAGGCCCGGGTGGTGAACTTCACATAGTCGGGGTATCTCTGCACATCTGTCAACAAACAACGTCTCATCTTCTATTCAATCTTTTACATTGACCCCGGTTTTATCTATCTATTAAAAGCTCGAGGTTATTTTAATGACCTTAAATACTTTTCTGTGATGTCATTGCAACAAAAGAATGCCAAATAACTGCGACGACTTGTAAAAAATCTGAATTCATGCTCTGTTAAGTCTGTCTGCAAGACAACAAGCAAACAAATTTTACCATGCTTGTTTTCTGAGTGGAGTTTGGATCATTCAGGGCTCCTTATGTTGGCAGTACTTGAATTGCTGACTTCACCTTTTAAATGCTTCACTCATAACTGTATTCTTTAAATGTCATCCCACTCATGGTGAAATATACTCTGTTCCCATCACCAATCTTCTTCACTGAAAATGACCTAAAATCTCAACATGTATGTATGGATGGATGTGGATGATACCATCCAGGCAGCGATTCTTAAACATGGCCTCATGGTATTTTGGCACTAGGGGGAGCCAATCATATTTAACCAAAGGGCAGAGCACACAAGACCTTGTTTTTATTTTGATTTTTCCCAGACAAAATAATGTATGATGTAATCCTTCAATCTTATTAAAGGCCAGGATTCATTTAGCTGCTTGAAAATTTATTTTGTCTTTTCCTTCTTAATTAAAGTGTGTTGACTTTATTTTGTGTACCTGACAGAGACTCTTTGTTTCACCAGGGTTCAGCACTGCTGTTCCTTCCCAATGGAATCAAGCTTTTTGCCGTCTTCTACACACTAGGAAACGTCGCAGCTATTGCCAGGTAAGACTCTTCAGTCCAGCTCAATTTAGCAGGTTAGAGAATTGTAATCACTTGATATATTTTCCCACCGGTATGGCGGGCAACAAATGAGTGCAACAAATGACGAGCATCAGGCTCATACACTCCAGTTCATTTGCGTTGATGATTGCCACACCCTGTTACAATCATCCTTAGCACAGCTACAAGGATTGCTCTTTGCCTTATGGCCTATCAATAAAGAGGACACATCCAGGTCTGTAGTCATACCTGTAATTTACAGTCAGTTTGCAGCACAGAGCCTGAGGGACCATGACATTTTATCACTCTGATTTATTTACAACAGTGCTAACTGCTGGCTCTGCTGCAGGCGATAGGATTACAGCTAAAATAATAATCTCCATTATTTAATCAGATTAGTATTAGTGTAATTATACATTTTTAGTATTACTACAGTTTAAACAGAACAGTAAACTGTGTATTTAGTAAAAATAATAATAATAAAATAAATAATAATAAAAAATAAATAATAAAATAATAATAAAAATGTGCTTCACAAGAAGGTGAAATGAAAATGAAAGAATTGGTTTAGCAGTTTTACCTCTGAACATGGATGGAATAATGTGATTTAACAGTGAGCACACTAATCCCAAAATGTCAATATTGCACCTATTTACATTTATTTAAACCATCTTGATTATTGTGCGATTAATTCTGCATCACTGCAGCTTAATTCACTGGGACATGATGAGGGATGAAGAGACACTGGTCAGTGGAAGCAGACAAGCTGTCTCTGCTCGACAAATCTGTTTGTTTCTTATCTGTCTCCACGAGTGGGCCAGACATTAATGTGTGCTCTCTTATTAATGCCAACCGAAGTTTTCTGTGGGAGTAGTAAATTATGTCTTTCCAGTCACAGGGCACCATTATGGTGATCTCACACAGGGGAAATCGAATCTGTCTTTTTACATTATACTAATTTACTTGTAGCTGTGCAAAATACATTGTTAAGTCTAAAGTCAGTTCCCTTTTTTGTTCCCTATAGACACAGTTTTATCCTTATTGTTTATATTTCTGGCTATCTCAGTGTAACGATTAAGTAGAATTTTATCTTCACTAGTTACCATCAGCCTACTGGATTTTACATCGTTATGGATTATTTATTCTAGATAATCTGAGGTCTGAGTATAATCACAATGTTGTTGACTTCTTTGATAGACAATCAACCATTGATGAGGGTTTTCTTTTTTTCCTCAGACAGGGCAGTCTCTGTTTTCAGGTATCATATGTCCAGAAGGTTTAGATGTGTCAAGAAACTGGGTCACCTTCTGCTTATGTAACCCAGGTTACCGATTGAAAGAAAGTGTCATATTTTTAGGATCTTAATTTTTTATCTGTATGTGACATTGACTGCAAGAAGATTACAGAAAGACCGTCGTTTCTCCCACAACAGTAGAAGCGTATGGCAAAAACAGGAGTTATTATCATGATGTGTCACATGCAGGTGTTGTAATAATAAAAGAATACACTCACTGATATGTATTGTTTTTTTCAATAATCTCAATTATATAAACCTATTGACAAGCAAAATAAATGTTTGGTTTGGAAAAGTCACTTTAATTTGATTGATTTAATTTTTTATATGGTTCTGCCAGAGCTTGCTGATAAAGGCTTCTTTTTCTTTTTTCTTTTTTTTTTTTCAATTTTGATACAAGAAAAAAACTAAACACATTTTTCAGGTCACATTTAAAGATGGATTCCCTTGACATAAAACAATAAAGCATTGGTTTCCTGTCAGTAATTGCATTAACATTGTTGTCAGTCTTTTCCTTCGGTCTCTTCTCAGCAGTAGCAGCGTGTGTGTGTGGACATCATTATTAGTGTCTCTGTCATATTGATATTGAGCAGTTGAAAAAAAGCATCCGTCCGTCTCAGCTGACCAGTAGAAAAAGCTTGCGTCAACTCAGACTTCTCTCGTGTCTCATCTAACAGATGTGATGCTACACAGACTCCCTCTACCCACTCAGCTCAGCTGAGCGCAGAGCTGCGTGCCTCGTCAGCGGGGAAAGCCTTTGTCTTGTTACATTTACTGACGTCACGCATGCATCATGTAGGAGGTTTTAAATGTGTCATCGTGGTGTTGGGCATGAAATATTTACCCCCTTATAATTGCAGCCCCTAGTGTGAACTTATGTTAGTAACACAATTCTGATGTCACCCAGGAGAGATTTGGTGTGTGTCTGTGTATAAGTATACTTGAAGACTATTATAAAACCAAGACCATTAAGTTCGTATCCACAGTAATTATTTTCTGATGTCAACATATGGACCTCAAAGATTGAATAAATATGGAGGTATATTCTTTCTGTCACAGCTGATGATATCTCTATATTTATTAATTGGTATCAGTGTCAAAAAGCTTGAATACATGGACAACCCTCGGTAACTAACACAAGCAAACATCCACCATGCTGATTAGACGAAGAAAAGAGCTCTAGAAAGAAACTAAAATACATATACACACAGTCTCAGCTGCACTGTTAAATTGGTGATCTATAGGAAGAGCAATGAACATTCACCTCATATGAGCACAATCACTGTAATTTCATGGATTGGCAGTTTAGACCACAGGTACCTTATTATGGATGTTTTTTGTTCTCCCACAGCACCTGTTTCCTAATGGGACCAGTTAAACAGCTGAAGCGCATGTTTGAACCCACCAGACTGATAGCCACCATTGTTATGCTGGTAAATACGACCTACTATGCTTCAATTGATATTTAAGTTTTATCTTACTGTATGTTGGAAAGTAGTCTATAGCGGTTAGCTTTTTTTCTCCCTGAGTCCTCTTTGACAAGAGGCCAGATTGCCGTCACATTTTGACGGCTTTCACCTACTCGCAAGGATGTAAAGGTTCAATCAAAGATCTGGCACTTCTCACCTCGTGATCTAAAAGGATTGCAAAGATCAAGTACCTTATCTTGACAACACGTTTCAGCTTGACACTGTTGATGTTTTCTGCGGGAAGATTTAGTAGCTTTTTTTAGTTAGAAGTTTACATTTCCCATGAAATGCTGAAAGAGATCAGATGTCGGGTAGCAAATATCTTTCTGCAAGCATACAAAGAGATAACCATTCTTTTCTTCTTCCGCCAGCTCTGCCTCATCCTAACACTTTGTGCAGTGTTTTGGGTAAGTAGATAACACACAGTTTTAAAGCCAGTTTCACTCTTTGATTGTTCTGTAACCATCAAAATAATCATTGTGTGTTCTCATTCTACAGTGGCATAAAAAAGGGCTGGCTATCATCTTCTGTATTCTGCAGTTTTTGGCAATGACATGGTAAGTGTGACCTAATTAATTTACTCATCGCTCACACCTACTCAGAGGAAGCCATCTGAAAACTTTGCTCCGGCTGCTTCGGCGTGCAGTAAATATGAGTGGAGTTAATCACGCCGCTGATGCTTTAAGCTGACTTACTGCTGTTGCCGCATCTACTGCTGAATCTGTAAATAGTTAAACTTACGCCATCAGAGTCATTATGCATACTCAACCTCACTATAATTTTTCTACTATTTTTTTGGATAGTTTGTGCTTTTTAAACCCAGACTATAAAGAGTAAACATCATACTATAGGTGTCAAATAATGATATTAATATGCACATAGAGTACAATATGAAAACCTGGATCAGACTGATTTGCCCTAGTTTCCCCGAGCTGTCAGTGACATCTGCTTGACATACCTGTTGAGTCAACCTTGTTGTAAGAAGACTAGTAGGTAGGTGGCCAGACATCATAGTAGGTCAGTATATTTTTGGCCCTTTAGAGGAAGACGTAGTGCCAGGATCAGCGTGGACCTACAGACAGGTATTTCCATCTGTGTATTTACACACAAGGCTAAAGTTGCTGCAAGCTGTCTCTGGGGTCAATCCTATATCCTACTATTATTAACTTTTTTTTTTTTTTCATTAAAAAAATATGAACCATAACATTGTAAGTGGAAGATCTGCAGGTTTTGGACTGTTGGTCAGACAAAACAAGACATCACCTTTGACTCTGGGGAAACTGTGATGAGTGTTTTTACAATTTTCTGGTATATTTTTAGATAAGATAAAATACACTTTAAATGATCCCTGGCTGGGAAACTGGATTGTTGCTGGAGAACAATGTCAGCAATAAGTACAGATAAATAAATAACAAAGGTATATAAAATAGGAATAAAAATACTAAATAGAAATTGTACACTACATTTGGAGGCAAATATTGCAAGATAAAGTGACAGTGGTGTGATATATAGCAGCAGAATCATGTCTTTTTAACGGCAAACACTAGATTAATATATGACATAGTGTAGAATACAACACAGGCAAATGTTATGTAAATATGATATAATACAATCGTAGGAAATATGAGATGTCAAATTAAGGATACAGTATAGTGCAGCAATATAACATAGTACAGCAATGAATGTAAAATCGAAAGTAGAGGAAATTAAGTGATTAAACATTAACATATTAAACTGCATGTATAATATAAATTTTAGCTAATTACAGCTCTGGTGTTTGTACTATTTTTAAATTCGGAGTCTTTAATCTGGCTTTATGTATCCTGCTGATAACTCAGACTGACACATGTAGTAGTAAGGTCAAAGGGGTTGAGTTTCAACACAGCAGTGAAGAATAAGACCTGTGAGTGATGGGTATGGGCATGTCAGCACTTGTATGTTCATTAATTTGAACATATTTGCAGAGCAGGAACAAAAGACCTCCAGCGTGTGAACGGAAACACAAACCCCATGGCATCTCGGGACGAAGGGAACGCACAGTTTCCGTGCATCACTGAGCAGGGCCGTAGCAGCCTCGTAACCGTGCTGCTTTTGCACCTACATGTAGTACTCTGCCTGCGTTCTTGGAGGCATCGCCATGGCAACCACAAGTCACACATTGGGAGCTCATTCTTAACAGGCCGCAGGGTGGAGGGGAGGCGGGGGGATGGGGGGGGGGATGCACGGAGCGCTCCCACACAGGAACTCAGACTCAGTCTGTGTGAAGGAGTTTCTGTAATAAGACGTCGCCACTGACCCCACACGCAAAAGTGGGCAAAGTCCAGTCCTCAGGCTAAGGTGACCATATGACTGAAACACGACTGGCTGGCTCTGAGTCACAGCGTGGAACATGGCAGGCTGTAGGAAGTTCAATAACGAAACAACACTGATAGCTTTTACTTAATAACTTAGTTTCTGAACATTCTCCTGAAAAATGCGCACAGTGTTTGAAGATATCGTTACAGGAGAGACTAGATGAGAAGACCTGCTGACTGGTGTTAAAATAATAAGATATCATGCTCAGGGTTGAGCTGCTGTTAATCATTAAACTGCTTTACCAGATTCCTCACATGTCTGAAATATATTCCATGATTCATCAGGGGGTTTTTTTGGTGCTAAACTTGAGCTGTAATCATTTCCAGTACAGGGTATCATGTTTTTGTTGTACTTGGCGTTTGGCTACCTGGAGTCTGGATCATAGTGCAAAGATTATAGTGTATCTAATTCATTCACAACCACGTTTGTTTAATCCGCTCGCTGAACAGCATCAAAGACCCTTCAGTCCGATGATTACGACTTGATGGAGCTTTTACACACACATTTTACATTTTGGTACGTGGCTCATCAGATGGCCGTTATTATTCTACTATTAAGTCCTAAATCTACTTTTGGCCCTGCATCCTTCATGGTGTGTTTTAATCTTCAATATCTTCAAAATCACATCATTACCAACCCATGACATGCAGACAAGCGTCAATAAAACTTACTGGACCTTAAGATCTTAAGATCCTGAGATTTATAATGATACCAAATCCATCTGGCTGAATTACTGGAAAGTATGTGCATGGTGTTTTATAAAACATTTGGAACTCTTTGTGTAATAGTGAAGCTATTTAAAAATGAAACATCGCTTCAGATATTTCACTGACATGGCCGTAATAATGTGGATAATCATTTCTTAACTTTGAAGTCACCCTGAGAAACACTAAATTTATTACACAATAAGAAACAAATACTGTTAATAATGTTTCTTGAGCTTGTGTTTGACATGCTCAGTCCTGTAGTATGTTAGTACTCTCTTCTTCTGCAGTCAATACATCTTTAATATAAACAGTCGTTGCTCCCTCATCCTGACTTTTTTTTTTGTATTTTTCTCTTTCAGGTATAGCATCTCTTACATTCCATTTGCCAGGTAAGACAACGTGATTTTATGATTTGTGTTTTGTCTGCATTGACCTTAAAATAATAATAATAATAATAATGATAATGATAATGTGATCCGTCCTTTTTATGTTCAGTTATCTGTGTCGCCTACTGAATTCAGTCTGTCTATTAGAGCTACCTTACGTATCTCAGTAATGCCGTGTCTACAGATGACTCTGTAGTGCCACACACAACAAACTGGAGGGAATGCTCTCTGTGACCCTACAATGAAAACATGTTTTCATTTATCTCTAAACACTGTTTGCCTCCACCATATGGCTGTAATCCCCCCTACGACTACTGCAGGCACTCAAGCAAATGGCAGCTTGTTGTTTCACACTCCTCTGTGCTTTCGCCCCGTGACGTTGTTTGCTTTATCCATAATATCTAAATGAAATAATTTCTTATGGTATAATTCTCGTTCAGCCAGATTTACCAAAATATATCTCCCCCACTGTCCCACTCTAGCTGTTACATTACTGGTGATAAGCTTATGTTAAGCTCTGCAGGGTTACACACAGCACAATGCAAAACTGTTGATTAGATCTAGAGGTAAATAAGCTCTCCTGTATATAAGATACAGATAAAATCCTCATAGTCACGAAATACTCTATCTTGGAGGTCACTTGCTTTGTTTTATTGTAGATAGAAGCCTTGAAATTATACAGTGGTTAATTTTATTTCTTCACCATAGTGCAGAATATGAAATGAAAAGAAAATCCTCCCCTAAACTCAGATGTTCACTTCTGAAATTATCCCATATGGTGTATCACCATATGGATGCTTTCCCCAAGCCCGAGCGTGAGGTGTGATGTTGTTTTGTCAGTCCAGCTGTAAGCGGGGTTATGTCTCGTTTGGTGAGAGGTCCGGAGCCCCCGTGCAGCCCCCCCACTAAGTGCCCTGTGTATTTGGGCAACCCTATAATCTGTCCTGACAGCTGAGAGACGTCCTATAACCACCCCGAGTTCCCCCTCCCCCAACCTGAATGCTAACAACAATATAAGGCTGAGACAAAGCCACCTCTCCAAAAAATCAAATTCCAATGGACAAATGCAAATTTGACGACTTGTTTCTGGGCTGACTGTTGAAATCCTGATCACTTATATATTTCTTACTCCTTTGTTATTATATTTTGGCTTTTATTTTTCCTGCACATGATTGTCTTCCCTCTATAAGCTTCTTACTTTAATCCATTTTTCATTTAATTTAGATTTGATCATTTAGCTCTTTGTTTTCTGCCGTGTTGTCACAGAGCAGCAGTGATCACAGACCTCTACCCCTCTGAGTAACACATAAAAAAAGAAAGCAGAGCACGGTCTCTCCAGATTCCTGTCTGCAGTCAAACAAACTGTGATACCTGGCCCGCCACAACACCACATGGCTGTTGGACTTGATCCTTTAATGTATTTTACCTTGTTGCCTATTTATAACTTCTCACCCGGGCAGACCAAGGAACTAAAACCTGCTGCATGTGCACTTCCCACAGCACTCTGAGGCCACTGTTGCTCTGATATCAAATCAGAAATGGAAGGTCTCAGAGGCTAATCATTTATTCATGAAATTTTTGGATGAAGCAAAAATAGCAGCAAGCGTCAAGCAAAGATTTAAAAAAGCCCAAACAAACCTCAGGCTGTGTGGGAGGAGGAATGTAAAGCTCCTGGTGGTGTTGAGTGTTTTGTGTTTAGACACCGGAGAGATGAACCAGAGCGTTGGAAGGAGCAAGACTCCTATCTGTCCACCGACGTCCCCTCCTCCCTCTCAGACTGCTTATGATCCCCCCTTCTCCTTTTAACCTTGACGGGTTTCACACCTCCTCCACTGAAATTCGACTGTGCCTGCCGGCGAAGTCTGCATAGCAACACACGGATGGCGAGAGCAAATGGTGTGTGTATGTGTGAGGGGAAACGGAGCAGGCAGCGACTATCCATGGCGGTAACCATGGCGACCGCTCGTATTGCATCATCCCTCAACACAAGAGCACCTGGAGGAAGGGAGCCCCCCGTCACTCTGAGCATGCGGTGCTTCCCCGCCAAAACATGCTCTCACTAATTCATGACGAGCCCCACCCAAACCTTCACAACAAAGGATGGACGTGTTTTCTTTTTGTCACTTTTAATCTTGTACGCATGACAGATTTTTGCCTCTGCTGTATTTTTTTTTCTAGATAATTTAACACACAGGAGACATTCTTTTCCTCCTATTTATTTCTTTATTTAATTGTTTTTTTTTAATGCTCTCTTTTTTTTCCCTACAGAGATGCTGTGATGAAATGCTTCACAACCTGCCTGAGTTAGGACTCTTTAGTCCATTTCATATGAAGACTGGTCCCAATATGCAAACTGCAAGGATGGTGGCTCTGTAAAATATACATCTCTGTTGTTTATACACTATATCTCCAGATTTTTACAGTGGATTTTTCATACTGTGAATTCTTTGCTTTTTAAGTCTAGCTGAATTTCTAAAACTATAAGTAGGTTAACACTTTTCTTTTGCTTTTGGTTGTGAGAGAAATGAGTGCCTTTAATGCTTAATATATTTAAAGATATTCCTATATTTTCAGAGGATTTTATACCATTTAAGTGCAGGGAAATAACTTTGCTATACATTGTTGATTTACAACACGAGTGCCTTGACATGACATATATATTTAAATATATATGAAGTTGACATATTGACCAACCATACATATTTACATATCTTCTTCTGGATTTTTAAATGGTGTTCTGACTTCTGACACACAAACATTATTAAAACACATTCTTTCTTTTTTCTGTCTGTGTGTGAGGCACTGATGTATAAAGAGGCTCTCAGATGCTCAGATTCAGTGTTTATTTATGATTATTTTACCTCAGGCAATTGAGGCACCGCTTCACTGATGATGCACTGGGATATATGTTATGCACAGATCTTTTGAGGTTTTTCCAGCTAAAGAGATTTGGAGGGGGGCCGGGGGGGAAGCAGCCCCCGTCTAGCCTGTTAGTCCTGCATGTGTATTTGAACACACCTGCCCCCCCTTAGCTCATCAAATTACATTAAAATTGCTTCACCGTTTTCAATTTGATTCCCCGCCAGATGTGGCTATGACCCAGTTAATTACGCTTTTCTGAGCATCCTGTCTCTGACGTGACCTAATAACCTAGTATAGCTTGCATCGGCTTCCCTGTACTGCTTTGGCATGATGGCATAGCCTTTGAGGATGCGGTTGTCATGACAACCTCCTCCAGAAGATTCATAACCTCAGCCTTCCCCCATCTGTGGTACAGATGTTCACATTATCCTGATGAAGAGGTGTGTGCTTTTTATTTTGTAGAACATATTGGACCAGCAGTTGCTTATGGATTTGTCCCCTGATTTTGTTTAAAAGTGAAAAAAATGTACATTTTAAAACATCTTTATGAATCAATAGCCACATATAGGAGTTTCCAGCCTACTGTGTTTCCTAATGTATAAGCTGCAGGACCTGCTCAAGAGTTAACAAACCTGCCTCCAGTTTTCTTTCTGCTTGATGCTACCAAATAACAGCATTTCACTTCCTGTTGTGCAGCCCCACCCCACATGGTTTCATTAAAAGCTTGTATAATGTGGCGGTGGATTAGCATGGCACAAAATCTCCCCTCAGCACTGCTTGTTCAACCAACTTTGGCAGAGACCCAGCAAATCCTTGAACAATTAATCTTTGGGAGGGAGCGCGGTTGTTTTTGTGATAGTTTTTCTTTGCCCACTACTTTTGGATTATGGCGAAGTTTGAGGATGAAGGGGAAGCACCCTGACCCTGGCAATCTGTTAAGAGCCTCCCAACTGTTTCCTCCTCATTACATCTAATCCATTGTTATGTCAGAGAGGAGAGGGATCCCACGCCACAACAAGCACTGAAATTAAACAAGCCTGTGTCCTCTTCCGCTTAATGATGCAGCTCATCTTGTACAAATGAATAAATAACTTGGCCTGTGCTGTCATGGGTAATCTAATTGCCTTTTTTTGTTTGTTTGTTTTTTTTATTCCAAGAGTGAGTCAGAGGCCTAAATAGATTTGTGGTTCTGTTCGAAGTATATATTAAAATACTCAGTAGCACAATTCTAGTGTTACTGTACAGAAACACAAAATATGTTTGACAGTATAAACAGTCAATATTAAATGTTTTAAAGCACTATATTTATATAGCTTAATGAAAATGATTTCTTAAAAGTGTAATTATACTTAAATTCCACATGTTGAATGTTTAATCTTTCATCTCTAATCATTAAAGCATCTAAATAATAATCTGTTGAATGGCTTGCAAGGCAAAATGTTACACAAATTGCAAAATGTAAACCTCCTCAGGCAATATCAAATAAATGGTCTAAAATCTATAGATTTGTAAGCAAGTATTGATTTCCTTTTATACCTTACAGTGAGGGAAATAAAATCACACTGAATCAATTGTAGGACTGTCTGGGTGAAAGTGCAGATAACAGCAGAAAGGCAGAGAAATCAATATTGTGGGCCGTTCATGGATTCCGCAGATGTGTTTCATAGGTTCCATGGCCGAAAGCACAACAAAGGACCATCCACATATATCAGACATTTGAGACTATGTCGACTGACTGACAGGGTCAAATCACACTGGGCGCACCTCTGCCACTGATATGTTTTGTTAGTTCAAGAACAGACTTGCTTATCTTAAAGCATCGAGGAGCAAACACTATTTTGTGACCATATAAAGGTGCAGGGAGGTTTATTTGCATCTATAGCACTATTTTGAGCAAAAAATGAGGCACAGATGTAAAAACTACAGTCTTTCACAGCATATGAAAACCATAAAAACGTACATTTATGTGCACTTTTAAAGGCACTAACCTGTGTTTACATTTTGAGGTACATTTTTGTAAAATTGTGCAAATTAGGATTGTTTTAAGAAGATAAAATGGAACAAACAGTCAAGTTTAAGCACCTGTGGCCGCTTGTAAGTTAAAAACCCATCCATCCATCATGATGGCATCATTTCTTTAAGGTTACAAATATATTTCATGCTGCTTATCTCCTCAACACTTTGATTATATCTGTGTTTGAACTGGCAGCCAGCAGAGATGTCACAGACGTGGATGTGGCTCGTCGCTTTCAGGAAGTTGCTTGAGAATTATGAAATGACATCACCGCGTTTTTTTTTTTTCGTGGCTTTGTTTGCTGCCTCTCCTGACCACGCCTTCCTGCCGGCTCCCACCATAAAGCAGGCGGGCCGTGTGAGCCGGATCTCCAGTTGATCTCCGGCCCTGAGCGGACAACAGGTGCAGCGCAGCCTCCCTCCGCCGCGCCGCTGGATGATGCGCCGCACGTCGCTTTGCGCAGGGCTTCCTCGTCTGCACTTTGGACACTTGCACGTTTTTATATCCTGATCACTTCCATCCATCCACACACAAACACACGCACACAAAAATGCCTTTTCCGCCCATCAGCCTCCAGCAGCGGATCTCCTCTCCTGGCAGGGAGCTGTTCGGGAAAAAGAAAGCCAACGGAGTGCCTCCTCAGACTGAGCTCACCAGCAAATCCGGCAGGGAGAGAGCCGGCTCCGAGAAGGAGAAGCAGTCCCTCTCCTGGGCGTCGGCGAACTTGAGGAACCTGGGGAGGAAAGCCCAGCAGGAGAAGAGCAAAAGCCCGGCTCAGAAGGCGGACGCCGGCCCGGAGACGCAGGGGAAGTGCTCCTGGCTGGCGGTGCCAAAACCTCAGGACTCATCCGAAGGAGTCAGGCGCTCCAGCTCCATGGACTCCACCAGGCAGCTCCACGGCAAGGAGGAGGGGAAGAAGGAGATCCAGTTCACCCTGAGCCTCACCCCGGAGGCCATCCTCGTCATCCAGAAGCGCAACCTGGAGAAGCAGATGATGGCGAAGCAGCAGAAGTGCTGCGCCTCCGCTGACTTTCGGCACCGGCGCGTCTTTCCGTCCAAGAAGGCGCACGGAGGCTCCAAAGGCTGCGCCCCCGCGGCCAAGGCGGAGAGCGCGGAGCAGGACATCACCGCCATCGTCAAGATCTCCCTCCTGAACGATCAGTACAAGTACGACGACGTGGAGTACGAGGAGGAGGACGGGGACGTGGACGAGACGGTGGTGAGGAAGTGTAAAGAGTGGCTCAAAGGGGTCGAGAACGCGGCCGCTTTGGGGAGGGTCGACAAACTTTCTGCACTCCCGCACCTGAAAGGCTGCTGACAAACTGAACTGTTTGACTGAAGAGATGATGGACTGCTGCAGGGACATCTTTACATTTGAGCCTCGTGAATTTAAACCACCGAGGAGAGAGAGAGAGGGAAGGAGGGAGAGAGAGAGCCCTCCTCAGGAATGTCAGCTTGTTTTGGGGGATTATTTACTAAAATACATACGAAGCTTATTTAAAAAAGAATAACAGCAGATGAGTAAATCACATGATGAGAGATGGGAGTGTGACTTCTGAAAAGCTTCCCTGCAGCCTGTGGCTCGTCCAGCAGCGCTTCTCACGGTTCAGATGAGACGCTGCTCTGCGAGTCCGGTGCCTGTCCAGTGTCAATGTCAAAGCCTGAGCTGAACACCTTCATTTAGTCGTCCTTTGCACATGGTTTTTGTTTTCAGTGGGGCGCCTGTGGATTGGCAGGCGGGTTTGCGTAAAAGGGACGCAAAAGCAGCTCCTTTGTGTTGGAGAACAATGCGCTGTCAACACCAGGGCTCTGTGTGCGCCTGCTGCTGAAACCAAACTGGACTCTTTATGTTTCCTCCAATAAGAGGGTTATATCCTTTGTAGGGATTTATCAGTCATGTACAGTATTTAATATTGACTAAATATTTGTACTGTCAAACGTTTTTTTTTCTCTCAGCTGAAGTATGAAGTAAAATGTTTTTTTAAAAAAAAAAAGAAAATATGCAAGTGTCACTGACCCCTCTGAATCTTTTAAAAGCTGATTTGTGTCGTGCCTCTGTATGATTCTGTTACGTGATGCTGATTTGCAGTCACTCAGATTTCTTACACAGATTATTACACTTCTGGCCAGTTCCCAGGCTGTGGTTTAAAGGCTCTTTGTTGCCACTGTTGCTACCTGGAGCCATTTGGGCATTAGCACTCTAAGCTTCTTAGATTTCCTGTTAAGCAGGGTGCACCAGTGTACAGTAGGGCCCAGGTGCATGATCCCTTTAGGAAATTACCTCCAGTCTGCTTTGGCTTTTGTTATATCAAACAAAACACTGCATGTAGCTATCAGATGTGGTACCAAAATCCGGGGCATATTTTCATCCAAAGTGCCAGAACTGTGTGATTTATAGTGTGGGAATTCCCAGTTTGAACTGGGAGTCTAATCCTGACATATCCCTACTCACGTGGTGCTCACTGAGTTACAAGGAACCCTGTTTTTATTACATAAGTGGCTATGAGCTCAGTACACTGCTCAGGGAGAGAGATTAGTCAGGGACCGGTCGAGGGCTTAAAAACAAACCCCCATACAACCGCAAAAAAACCCACAAAAACACAAACATTAGAGTAAAAGAGAAATGAAGCCATAAAGCCACATTTGGCTTCTTTCTTAATTCACTTCAGTTGCCTTCACTTTATTGTGCTGATCATTAAACCAGCTGAGGGAAACTTTAAAGGAGACAGCAGTCAAATGGAAGCCTTGGACACTAATGAAATCTTCCGGCATCATCACAAACACATTTAAAAGGTGTGTCTTTGTATGTACAGTGTGAAGGCTCCCTGCAATAAGATTTAACTCTCTGGCATTGTTCTTGGTAACTTGGTAACCAAAGTTTTACTCAGGGTACACTTTACACTACGCTGCAGGTTGGACAGAGGAGTGTGACGTTTGAGTCATTACAGTGTGTTTGAAAAGCTCATAGGCCAACAAGTGGTAAGCTATTTTTGTTTGATTACTTTATATTTTCAAGGAAGGTATTCTTTTTTGGAATTTGATCATTTTCAGCACCAGCGGTGTGGATTCCTACCACGTCTGTTTAGTCAGTGATTCATGCCTGTTTTCTCTAAAGGTCACATCAATAGTGGGTTTGCCATTACATCTGATTGCGAAGGCTCTCATCGACTGAGCACTCTGCCCTCTATTTCAGATGCTCACATATTACCTGTTACTGACAGAGAGGTGATGTTTGTATTTAAATAAACCCGCTCATCAGCACTGAGACTTTTAATGTTTTATTCTGCTGTTACTCCGTTCAATGACACTTTATTCAGGAATGGATCAACAGAGAGCATCAGGTGTCAAATATGTCTCCTGGTTCACGATCTTATCGTGCTACAGTACAGAACGTTACAGATTTCTGCTTTATCTCGTGTAAGTAAACAGACAAGCTGCTAGAATAAAGCATCTTGTCGTGAATAGATGTTCCCATTCATGGTCACAAAGTGCTTTTATTGTAGCATGATGCAGACTGAGACCACGACTGAGCCAGTACAGTGTGTACCAAGACCCGTTCGGTTCTCCATGACCCCTGTGATGATATTATCTGCTGGCTCGGTGACTGAAAGTTGTGTAATCCTCCCCCTATTGTGTCATTTCAATTGTGGCCTTGTTTATGTGCCTCTCTCTGGTATTCATTGCTGTCTGATTTAGGCCTGAAGCCCGAGCTATTCACAACTCGCGTCTGTCCTGGGGGTGAGAACTGCGTTATTATGTCTGAAGTAGCTCAAATAGTTGGATTCAATGGGAGAAGTAGAGTTTGAAGAAGCAGGAGCTGGCAAAAGTTGAGACGGTCGACTTGGTTACAAGTGGAAACACTTTCTCCCCTTCAAGGTCTTTTTTTATTTGGGGTTGTTAACTCCACCCCACTCTGTCCTTTCAGATCTCACAAACTGTCTCTGTTTACACCTTCAACACCTAATGTCTTCATTTTCTATTTCTGTGTACAATGTCTCAGTCGTTGCCAATCCCAATCTGCCTTTATCCATTCGGATCAGGACTTTGAAAAAGAAAGAAAGAAAGGAAGAAAGACAGAAATGGCTGCAGGCCCCTGTCTGCCTCACTGCAGTATCATGATGTCTGTCCAGCAGAGTGACGTGGTTCACAGGACAGCAGCATTATCCTCAGCTGATTTGCAGTGGCAGGGAGCGCAGATGGATGCCTGCCTTCGCCCCATCACCGACACTTTGCACACAGGGAGCGAGAGCGAGGGGCTGCAGGTCCCTTTGCTCCTTCACGGCGGCATCGCTGTGGCAACGGAAACCGATAAATCCTCAGCTTCCACCAGCTTTTGTGAGAAAAGACAAAGCGGACACTTCCTGAGCAGACTCAGCCCATAAACTTCAGTAATGTGGTCATTCAGTGGCAGCCTGTTGAGAACAAGGCATTTCCCAGGGACGGGGCGACCTCAGAGAGAAGACTCAGACCAGACAGTGCGGTGCTCCCGTAAAAGCTCGAGTGTGATTCATTCCTCATTTGAGGGTTATTAAAGGAAGCATGTAGCTCCATGTTTTTATGTGTGGTTAATCTGCTTTGGCATACATGCTGTTATTCCCATTAGCATTGCATTTTTTTGGTAACATGCTCCAAGTTCTGCATTCCTTTTTCTATTTATACTCTTTAGTCTTTGCTGAGACAAGTCAACATTTGCCTCAAGATGCAGTATCTGTCTCTAAAACTTCTGCTGGGTATCAATCTTTATCAGGATTAAATTAGGACACCACTGCCTTGTGATATTTATATATAAATGGAGCAGATGACAGCCTTAAATATTTTCTTCTAGAGACATGCAGGAAATAAGGTGAGGGCTTTGTGGGAGAGGAGGTGGGCATATTCCTCCTGCGTATCTTTTTTTGTGTGCCTGGGCATCACAAGAACACAATGTCAGGCTGGTGTGTGGGAGGTTGCTCTTGGCAGACGAGAGGGATTACCAAAAATGCATTCTTTTTTTTTTTTTAATCTTCAGGCAAGCTGACTGATTCACTCCCACAGCATCTAAATTGGGTTTTTACTGTTGATAGGCAGGGGATGAAGTCAAAGCTGAGACCAGAATGAGGAAGGGGATTTAAAAGGGGGCGGCCCAGACCTGGTCAAAGAGGCCAAGACCCGGCGTCAGCTGGAATGGGTCGATAAATATGCCAATGACATAAGACACTTTTACGGTCACTGAGACACTTATTCTGCTGCCATTCATCAGTGGAGAAGGCACAACGACGCAGAGATGGTGTAAAAGAAAAATACACTGCTCTCTGATCAGCAATCAATAGTTCCATCACACTGACACACGGCTCTCTGCCTCCACACTCAGCTGGTGCCTCCTTTTAGCTCACTTCCCTTGAGTGGGTGTCTCCCAGTTTCTTTGTCTATCCTCCAGTGCCATCTAGAGGCCTACTGGAACATGCGCCGCCTCCGAGACTCTGCCTTACTCTGAGATAAGGTCCACTCACAGAGATTAGTGCTACAGCAGAGAAATGTGACGGTCAGAGCGGAGGCAGAGAATCAAACTAAGAAGGTAAATCTTTCAGTCTTAACACTGAGATTTATTTGAGTCATGTGCATGATCTGTAGAGGTCGTAATCTGTCTGACATTCACATATAATGGCTTCAAATGGAAGATGAGTAGTGTTTCTTCTTGGTAATATTACAGGTTATATACTTTTAACTTTTTTTTAAAACTCATGATAACATGTTTGTTTATAAATGTGGACAATGTGAGCACAATATAAGATTTGACATGTGCTCCCTCTACAAGACACAAGCAAAATCAAATAATAATGCAGGACAGTCCTTTGTTGATTTTGCATTCAATTGTAACATTGCTAACAAATCTGCAACAACCAAAATATCAAAACTCATCTGATATAACATGAATTGGGGTTTTATTGGTATTTTGGGCTCTGGGCCCCTGGGCAGTCGCCTGGTTGGTTATTCAGTCTTCACTATTCTATCTGTTTTTCTCTTTGACACACCAGGGGCCAGCAATTGCATTTATCCATGGCCCAGTTCTTTCATTTTCTTTTCTTTTCATTCACTTAAAAATAAATGTGAGGTTTTGTGTTTTTTAAACTGATGTTTGACTTTCTCTAAGCAACCACTTTTGTGGTTTGCATGCCTCCCTTCACATGGGGGCAGTATTACATGTAACATGGTCATATGTATTGGGATTTACATGAGCTTTGTATTGACACCTACAGTTGCAAAGGTTTTTTATGTAAACTATTAAATATATAAATTAATAAAAAATAAGCTTTCCTTAGGGGCCTAGCAGATTGCCTAAAGGCCACTATTTGCCTGCCATTGCGCGACACTTTGTCAGGGCTCAAATACACAACCACACAAATCAAAGCCTCCCAGTTTTAACTAATGCTCAAGTGGTATGCATATCATTACAATAATTAGCAGCTGCAGGTAACAGCTTAATCCTGTGAGTCTTAATGCCCTGCACAGCACAGGCAGTGTAGTAGGTTAACACTGATGATGAACATAACTTCAGTAGGAACTATTGTATGAGTCTGCTTTGGTTAAATGTTAACTGATTGCAGATAAAACCAATGATTTGCAAGTGATGTTTGAGCACGTAATCTAAGTGTTTTTGATTCATCGTATGGAGGCAAAGAAAGGCCACAACAATTTAAATCTTATAAAAAAAAGCACACCTTGTTTTGAATTATAATCACTACTAAATGATTATTATAGGAATGTAAAGACTGCACAGATTTGAATCCCAGTATTATAACAGAATTATCACACTGAAATATTTTAATGCATTTACAAAGTTTTCATTCCTCTCAGATATTTACTGAAGGTCATTTCAAGTTTTTCAATTTCAGAAAAAAATTCTCAAGAATTTTGGTTTCTTGATTTGACTACTTCTATTTGATCAACCTGATCATTAGAGTTGATTTGAATCTTAAGATCTGGAAAACAACTAACTATATCAGATGAATTTTAACTTGCAATAACTGAATGTTTTTTGGCCATTGAAGGGCATCAGAGACACTTTGTGAACACATCATCACCTTTTGAGCTAATGTGGTGAATTATTGCTTATCTGTACATTTGTACAGTGAGGTTTTCAGAAAAAGGTTGCCTGTTGCACCCAATTTTGACACTTTGAGAGCAATGAGTGTACCGAAACAATGAGCTGAAACACTATAAAGCTCGGTAAAGGTGAGGGGAGCTGCAGATTCAGATGATAATTCTCTGTAGGCTCATCACTACATGTGTCACGCTGTTTTCACATTTTTTCATTTAATACATTGTTCTTATAGAAATTACAAAGATGATAGCCACTTTAAGTTGAGTTTTTTGAACACTGGACACTTTTATTTTGTGTCTAAATCTGCAAACCCTTAAAAATACTTCTTGAAAGCATCACCTGGAAAATTGAAAGAGAGGAATTCAAATGACAATAATTCAGATTAATGCATTTTAAAGTAAATAATGGCAGTGTTGTGAATTCAGTGGTATATACTTTTGTTTGTAATGTCAATTCACAATTAAGCATTTAGTTGTTTATAGGATTCAAATAATTTTATCCTTATTTTGCTTCCATACAATCGTTCTTTTTTTGTAATTGACACATGTATTTTTCCTGTTCTTGTTTATAATCTTCCATTCACTATAGCTGCCGTGATTGACTTTGATTTTGACTGTCTTGTCTCTGTCCTGACAGGGTGTGAAAAGAGCAATAAGCTTTAGAAAGCGCCCACGTAGAGGGGGTCTAACATGAGAGAGATCCTGTCTTATCTTCCCCTCCTGTAAAAGCTGAGTCTCTTCAGGAGGATGTAATTGTCCTCTCTAATGACTTGCACTCGGTGGAGGGGGGGCAAAGAGAGCACAATAAAGGACTTTAGAGGCCCTCCAGTAGGAATCCTTTGCTTCAAATTGCTGAGCAAATGAAACTACCCGTTGTTTCCTCAGCTTGGATCGAGGGGCTCCGTCAAAGACACAGAGGTGAGGCAGGACCAAAGCAGGCAAAGGCAAGAACACCTGCTGGGGCCTAATTGGTCCTTGCAGCAGTTAATGGCTTCCTGTGGCTGCGTGTTTACTTCTCATTTGTTCTGTGTGCTCTGTTTCCCAGCCCCTGAAACAAGGGAGTCTCACTTTAAATTTCTATTCCCACAACTCTCTGTCTCTGTCCTCCTCCGACTGTCTGCCTCCGTCTCTTTTCTTCTTCGCACAGAAGTCGGCCTTCTCCGTGCCACAGCGCAACAAATCATACCTGAAGTCCCTCCCCAAAAACCAGCCATTAAATGATTGTGTCCCTGCTTGGAAAAAATGTGAAAAAGACACCAGAGTTGAATGTGTTCTGTCACTGATTTATATTTTGTCCCTCATTGTGACATTCATCTGTTCTGTCACTGTATCTCTCTCTCTCTCTAAGATCTTTGACCTCCAGAGGCAGTTATCAGATCGTGGACACCTAAAAAAACCCACCACGACTTGGAAGACTTTTACAGGTGCATCAAATATAGCTGTCATCCATCACAGCTCCATAAAAGTCTACAGGAAATCAGGGAAAAGAGTCGAGTTACTATCTCTCTAAGTCTATTTTGCAGAAACAGTAGATGTGTCTTTGTGTGTGTTGATGTAATGTTAACAGTGCTGGAAAGCAGATCTGCAGCTCATCTGATGACTCAACACAAGACAAGAGAAAAACACCCCTGCACTGCTGAAGAAAAAGGACACGAGAGCCACATTTCTCACTCCAAGTGGTGACAAGCTACACTGTCATAAGTCTGCTTCATTTGCAGAATTTCATGAGCACTGACCACTTTGTCTCTTTGTTCTGGATCTTCTCTTTCATCTTCCTCTTCAAGTCACAACAAAGTTGAAGCATGTTTCATCCGTTTAACAGTCGAAATCACCATCACCACCAGTAATTTTTATCTTTTTACGTCTGTGTGCATCAGTGTTTTCCACAGCAAATCATATTTCAGCAGTTACTTCATTCAGGAAGTCTACATAATAATTTCATCAAGTTACTATGTTTTTTCAAGTAATCATTATGCTTCTTTATTAATAAAGCATGCAACTCTCAGTTCTACAGTATTACTCTGATATTTTGGCAAGTAAATATACTCTCTTTCTTTTCGAGAAGCAGATGATAACATTGACACCACTTGTCATGTCTATAAGGGTACATCCAGAAGACGGTTAGCGTAGCTTAGCATAAAACAAATAGCTAGCTTTGCTGTTTCTGAATGCAACTCTGGCTACCAGCACCTTTAACAAGTATTTTGCTTCTTTAACATTAATCTACAAAAACTGAAGTGAAAAGGGGCAAGGTTGTGGTTTTATGGAATTCATAACTAGTCTCTTGGCTGCACTTTAAACTTATTGTACAGACATGAGAGCATTGTCCATCTTTTCACATCGCCTTACTCTCCACTAGAAAGCAAATAACCATATTTCCCAAAATTGCAAAGTTACACAACATATACAGTAAGTTTTGAGTTTACTTGACTGTAATATGAAGCAGTATGAAATGTCCATCAAATTGTGTGTCAAATAATTAAAGATATGGAGTATATGCTTTATACCTGAGGACCTACATGTCTGAGGATATAGCTACAGCTGGTGTTGGGTGGTGGGCTGGCAAAACTGAGAGCACTCTGGACCCCTGTTTGCACTGTCTTGAAGAACAAACACCGAGTCCACCGGAGGCTTGTTTCGCATGGACCCTCCTGGAAGAGGGAACTGATTACTCACGTAGAAGTGAGACGACCAAACACAGTCTGACCCCGCTGTCGAGGGAGACTCACCTCCTCGGACTGCCGCTCTGACTCTGTCAAACATCATCCAGGGCAAAATGTCGTTATTATGTCCGGCACAAAAGAGAGATAGCAATTGGGCCGGTGGTGTCACTTCATGAGCAGATGTTGAACTGTTTGGAGAGTTTCTCCTCATTTAAAGCTTTATGGGCTTCCAGGCAAACAGCTCCATTAACCAAAAAGTGGCAGAGATAATCTGCGAGCCTGTTAGACTTTGACTTGCATTGTGGTTCCACTTACCACCAGTTATACAAGTTAAAAAACAATTTAGCCACATATGCTTTAGTTTTAAACAGGACTTTGCTTCCAGGACTTCCAATTCACCTTAAGTTCAAATTTTCACCAAATGTCGACAAACATTTCAGTTTCTTTTAGCACTTTCACTTGATTTTGCATTGTTTTTAGCTTTTTTCAGTGACTGTAGTTCAACTGCCACTTCGACTGAAACCTCAGTTTAAGTATTTCTGCTATTTCAAATGTTTCAGCTCCTAAAATTCAGCACTGAACTTCCTCAGAAATGTTTCTAGTGATTGATCATGAGCAAAAAGTACTGCCTTGAAAGCACTTGACTGAAAAATAGTCCACATAAGGAAACTCTGTAAATAAAAATATCACAAATTGTATTATAACACAGTTTTTGGTTTTAGTCCACACAGAAAGTGCTCTCCAAGGCATGTTATTCAGATCCTCTTTACATTTTTGCACCTGCTCATATCACCCTCAGTGCCGCTTTGTGTTCACATGTTGTGAATGTATAACAGAGCAGTGTCAGCCACTGTCAGCCTTGTTGTTAATTAGGACTGAACCCTGTTTAGAGGGAGCATGTATGATGTTAGTACGAGGCTGCCACCATGAAACAGCACATTGGCTTGGGGACATTAGGAGCTTGGTAAGAAGGCGAGTGAAGGCTTGCACTGACAAGTCCTCCATCAGTGTGAAATCTCACCGCTCCACAGACAAACATGGCGAGACAGTGGCCCCCGTTGCCCCCCCCACCCCGGCTGTGCCATAGGCACATTCCCCACATTCATAAGAAATACCCAAAATAAAAGTAATTAGAGCTGAGGCCAAAATATGGAGTCGGCAAAGTCCTTGTTTGTGTTTTTAAGTAATGAGCCAATTCATCCAATCTGTCCGGCTTTGTGGCTATTTTTATGTTTGTTATTAGCTGCTATGATTTATTGGACAGTTGGGGCAGTAATTTGCTATCTTTGTGGCCATCTGGTCATGGTCTCTTCAACATGTTGAATTTCACAAGTATGCATTACACATCTGCAATATTAGATTGACCAGAACCTACCATGTCCATTACTATAAATTGACTTCAATGAGTGGAAACTGTACATGAGACAGGGCTGGTGTAGTTGTCTCTTGTTTTGTAGGATCCTGCTAAACAACATTTTTTATTATTACTATAGTTATTTGAGTTTTTCATATCCAAGCTTCTGCAGTGTCACTTGTCAGCATGTGCACAGGTCCACATCCTCATTCCTCCACCTGCGTCCCGTGCAGCTCATGGGGTTTGTATAGATCTGTTACCTGCTGCACTGTCCTGTGAGTAAACGCTGCCTTGCTCAGGAGTCCACCCTGGAGCCAGTTTGCACTCAGCAGACAAAGTGTGTTGTCACCCGAGTGCGCAGTGTTATTGGATGTGAGCTGCACCACACTATGGCTACTCTTGAGAAGTAGCACACCATTAGGAATATATTAACAACTCGACATTTTGTGTGCAGGTCACATATCACAGCAGCAAGCAAGCTGACGGGATGACAAAGATGTTTTTGCATGTTTTTCCTCTATCCATTACTATCCATTACGTTAAAGTATTATTTCTTGTAGATTGCTTATTGTTCTTCCAGCTGTAAAATAGACCCATTTTAATGTGTGTTTGTGTGTATGTGGGTTATTATTCGTGGGTATGTGTGGTGCTGGTCTTCGGTGGCAGTCAGGAGAAGGATGAAATTTAGCAAATGTTCCCGAGGTTGGTGTCAAAACCACAGGGGCAGTAATCCCGCTTAACAAGGACAGCGAGAGGCAAACACACCTGGAGCAGCGATCGCTCAGCTGCCTCCTCAAACCAAAACGCATAAACCCACACTGATAAAAAACACTCGGTTCATAATAGCTTCACATTTTCAGTTTGTCAGTTTACTGTCACCGCACGTAGGTGACATCACATCACACTTAACAAAATAAGTATTTAAGGAGTAGGTTGAGATTCAGGGAAATAAACTTTGTTTTTTAACACAGAGTTCTTTGAGAAGATTGGTGCCACTTTCATGTCTGTGCAGTGACTAAGAAGCTACACTGCTGCTTAGCTTAGTTTAGCATAAAGACTGGAAGTAGCCAGCACCTCTAAAATTCAATAACATATTTGATCTTTTCCTTTACTCAAAAATCAAAATGTTGATACAACATTTTGTGCTTTAACCTTGCTGGTTGCACTGCACACTTTCTGCTTCTCACCAAGAAATAGTCCAGCACATAAGCCCTGTAATATCACTAATAGTTGGTTTTACACTTGTCTTATTTCATAAACATTATGTGTTCATTTCTGATTTTTAGTCCTGCTAAAAAGGCAAATATTTTACCCTCGGAAAGAGCAATGTTGTTTTTCTTTTCCTCATTTCCAGGCTTTATGCTGAGCTAACTACTGGGCTGTAGCTTCATATTTAATGTAGAAATGTGAGAGTGGTCTAAATTTTCTCATCTAGCTATTAAAAATGAACTAAGATGGAACAATTGCTTTATATTATAGGTAGCAAATCAGAGTATAATTGTTTTCTCGTGTCAAGGAAAAGGTGCACAATGCCTCTAACCCAATGAGAAGTTTGTCCATTCAATTATGAACTTTTGGATATTTTAAAGAAGGCAGAATACTAAGAAAGGATAGCTGTATAGAGGTAATTATTTTAAGGCAAGACACTGGTAAAGACACTGAGAAACGCGAGAACACTGGAGATGGGGTTGTGCACAGGTGCTGAGGTGAGCATATACGGACGAGCAGGCAGGACTCATTTTTCTCTCACCTCTGTGTCAAAATGGGCCTGAGCAAACAGAGGGTGAGCCTGACTGGAGGGAGAGCAGGGGAAGGCAAACAGTGGTCAGACAAGGCCGGTCAAAGCCAGCAGGCATGCAGGAGCGTTACTCACCGCAGCCCTGTACTGACGTCTCAGATCCTCCGCTGGTGGAGACGCCTGTCACCCCTACTGACACCCTCGGGGTGTCAATCCAGGGTGCAGGTTTTGAGTGTTTGTAATGCAGTGTATCCCAAACACAGTTCTTATATGTGGGAACCAAACTTCCATAACATGTGCTCAGAGCTTTTTATATCATCACAAGGAAATACTCTCTTTGGTATTGAAAAATAGATGTGTGTTGATTTTTGGTACAATCTCTCCAATGTGCTACCCATCCACCTCACAATGTACATGGAGGGAATTCAATTACTTTGCAAAACTTCTACCTGCTTTTTTAAACCTCATAAAGCAGGGGCAGGGAGGTGTTAGTTCAAATCGATGATCATTTTTAAGGTCATATTTTGTTTTATGTTTAACCAAATGACACTGTATTGTCATACTCTTAATTTACAATTCTCAATTACACTTAATTATTTGATAAATTATATTTTTGTGATTAGTTAATGAGAGCATATTCAAGGACAACAACAGTGTTTCTGCATCTCTCAGCCCATATACTACAAATCATGTACATTTATTTGACTGCCTTCTGTTTTCCAAAGTGCTTTTGATATTTAAATGTATTTTTAATTACTTAAAAATTAGCTAGTTAAGACTTTAAACATGTTTGTTTTAGGTATTAAATCACACTAAACATCATGTATACATATATTATTGTCAAGAGTACTTTGTTTTGAATAGAAGTTTAGATTTTCTAAGTCAACCTGCATTCATTAACTTCAATATGGTTAAACTATAGGTACAGTTAAAGCTGATGGTGACAGTAACATCATAACTTTAGACAGTTTGTGTATTATAAAGCTGATTTTCATACCTTACTGGATCAAATGAAAAAAAGTAGTGGCCTCGAGGGTGAGAATATCAGCATGTTATAAAATGGTTAGCAGTAAAGTGATTTGTAGGAAATGCATGCAAAAATATTGCAGTTGTCCCTTAAGCTTTAAAATGAAACAGAGCAAAGTGAATACAGACTTCAATGTGCTCACTGAGGTTTTGTTTTAGTTGCACCTGTGTTTTATCCTGTGAGGATGGGGGAATGGGCCGGGGGATCTATAGAGCACCATATAGATCAATAAGATGAATTCACAGTGCTGCAGTCCCACATCAGGAAGTGGCACAGTGTGACGGTTAGCGCTGGGTGGGGTGTTGGAGGAGGAGAGAGAGGCGCCAAATGGGACACTGGGACTGTGGGAAATGACACTGGCTGCGACACCTCTGACTTTTACACCACGGTTACCTCAGCTCGTATCCATGGGGCGCCTCTTTTTAAATTACAAAATGAATCACGGACGAGGAAATGATAGATGAATGCAATATGTGCCACCCCCAGATGAAAGCTCCCACATTTGCAACCCCACAGCCGAACTTTATGAGGAGCTTCCAGAGCAAGAGGCCTGATTTGGTAGGCCATTTTGACGTCGCCTCTTTTAGCTACAGTGTGCGGAGACCCAGCACAGACCAACAGTGGGAAATGCTCGTGTTTACCGCTTAACCAGATTAGACCTGAGATTCCCGAGAAGAGCAGGAAAGCAGAGATGTACTGTGGCCGAGACAAATGCGCCATCTCTGTTTAACCAACTTGGCTTTCTCGCAAAGGTATCTCAGTAAACATGCAGAAACATACAAGAAATGATGCACCAACTTGGGTAATTTAACCTTTATCTACAAGTTCATTTGCTGTTTTTGGTGACACTCAGAAGAGATGAGGAGAGAGGAGATCAGAGGCGTACTAAAGGAGTCTTTCAACTGCTCTTTAAACTGAGAGAGGTTTGTTTTTCTCTGCTTGCTGTGAACTCTGGTCCAGACTGCCGGACTCACTGTGCTGGCAGGAGGAGAGAGGCGACTGAGATTTGGTTAGTAACACAAACCGGCCACAACACAACACAACACAACACCGCCGAGCTCTATGGAAGCTAGCACGTAGCTGTCACACACCATCTGCCTTTAACGTTTGTTTTATTTCTTCAGGAGCCACCATGGCAACGGGTCACGCCGAATAAAATGGCCGGCGTACTACACAGTTATTTGTGAGCATGACACCGCCGCACTACATGCTTGGATGTAAATCATCAATTGAGTTATCAGTGAGAGGTTTTTTTCCGCTCTTCTTCTTCTGCTGTAGCTGCTTCCTGTCACTGAGCGCAAATGAGGGAAGCAGATCCAAACCAACCATCCACCTCTCCGAAACAGCCAAGACATATCCGGAGTGACCGACCTTCAAGCCCCCAACAGCCAGGAAGAGTGACATCGGCCAGGTGCATGGAAAAAAAACATCCATAACTTTATTCTTTTAAATGTGTTTGTTGGAGACAAAAGATTTCGTGTCACTTGGGTGTGTTCTTGGCAGTCATGGATGCTCTGCTGCCGTAAAACACCTGATCCCTTACACACTGTCTCAATAAAAGCATGTAGAGGTAAAATAACTCTTTAGATGGAATCCAGTTTTGTAAAGATTTTACATAATTTACATTTCTTATGAAGTTCTGTTCTCTCTTTAGGTAACTGACTGTGGGTTTAAGATGTCGAAAAACAAAAGAGAAAACACAAATCACTGAACCACTGATGATATCGCCACCATGGCATCTCTTTATAATGGGTGGTGTTGTTATTGTGGATGTTTTTTGTTTGTTTGTTTGTTTACATTACAGCCATGTTTTTTATCCATGTCACACTGATTAACCCCCCTTCTAAAATTGTATACTCCTAAACAATAATAATACTGCAACAAGATACCTATAACAATAACATTATTATTAAATGATTTTAATGTGTAACCTGTTGCTTAGCTATATAGCTATATATATGTGTGTGTGTGTGTGTAAAGTTATACTAAATAACATTTAACCCCACATTTATTGTAAACTATTGATATGTGATGATGAAGAAAGTTCTGTTAAGTGACACTTCAGAAGTTATTAAAGTTTAATAAAATTCTTCAGGATGTGGTTGTGACATTTGAGTTTAATTTTTCAGCTGTTTGTTGGCATTTGTGTTTGTGGTCACACATTTACTTATTAGTCATATTAAGAGAAATCATTCCCTAACTGGTGCGGTGTTAATACACTGACAGGGGGCTGAAAAGGCTCCTGGTTTCTTGAAAATCCCCTAAACTGACTATGTTGTGTCACAGAATTGTCCCAATGCATCAACATTTAAGGATTTTAGATCAGTTTTTATCATTAAATCACATGAATGAAAGAAAGAAAGAAAGAAAACACGATCCCTGGATCCAACCCGATGGCTCGGTTACTGCAGGTGTGGCTTTGATCTAAGTGTCAATATTTACAGGTTGATGTAATAAAGCGGATTCAACTGCTTCATTCACGGCGCTGCGGCCCGGCGGACCTCCGCGACACGGCCGGCTCGGGGCCAATGGGAGACAAGCCCGCACAGATCAAAGAGGAGATGAGCCAACCACCTCTGCTCCAAAGAGCCGTCCTGACATGGAGCTCGTCTTCGGCCTATATATGTGGACACCAGATGACCACCCGACTCTGTGGAGACTAGAGAAGAGGGAAGAGGTTGTTTTTTTTATCCCCCCTAATAAGACCTGTGATCTCAACTATTCCGCCCTGGAGCTGCTGGACAGGATGGCCGCAGGCGCCGGAGAGTGTCCCGGGAAGGCCGGCCTGTACCGGGTGGACCACCTCCTCAGCGCCGTGGAGAGCGAGCTGCAGGCCGGCAGCGAGAAGGGAGACCCCACGGAGAAGGAGCTGAAGGTCTGCCTGGACGAGAACGGGCTGTGGCAAAAGTTTAAGGAGCTTACAAACGAAATGATAGTTACAAAGAACGGCAGGTGAGCTGTAATCTCAGACAGATAGGCAGACAGGGAAAAAAATGACACTTTTAAATATTGATCCAATTATTTTTATCATCCCTTTTTTTTATCAAGGCGCATGTTTCCGGTGCTCAAAGTCAACGTGTCCGGGTTGGACCCGAACGCCATGTACTCTTTTCTGCTGGACTTCGTGTCCGCGGACAACCACAGGTGGAAATACGTGAACGGGGAGTGGGTGCCCGGGGGCAAACCCGAGCCTCAGACCCCCAGCTGCGTGTACATCCACCCGGACTCCCCGAACTTCGGCGCGCACTGGATGAAGGCTCCCGTCTCCTTCAGCAAAGTCAAACTCACCAACAAGCTCAACGGAGGAGGTCAGGTGAGGAGGCTTTCGTTGTTTGTTTTTTTCTTAATAAACTGTTCCGTTTTTTGCCATGTTCTTCTCCACATCCGATGCTTTGATTTCAATATAAAATAAGCAAAGAAATAAAATCGAGCGCTGTCTTTCAGATCATGTTAAATTCTCTACACAAGTACGAGCCACGCATCCACATAGTGCGCGTCGGAGGTCCGCGGAGGATGATCACCAGCCACTCCTTCCCAGAGACACAGTTCATTGCCGTAACAGCATATCAAAACGAAGAGGTTAGCAATAAAAATGTTTTTTAAAATAGAGAAAACAATCTTAAAAAATGATACTACTAAAATACAGGTAACAATGTTTCTTATATGCGCGCAAAACCCGTGCGTAATTTACGCACAGCAAAACAATTACGCACAGCATTTGAGCTTATATATATATATATATATATATATATATATGTATATATATATATATATATATATATATATATCGGTTTTATCGACAAACCACAGACCTAATTATTTTGGTGTTATTTATGTTTGGATTACAGATTACTGCTCTTAAAATAAAGTACAACCCTTTTGCTAAGGCCTTCCTAGATGCAAAGGAGAGGTAAGAATACACACTGTTTTCACAAAGTGTATTTAAGATACATTTATTAGTATTTAAGATGAGCTGAAAATTATGTCACTGTATATCATCAATTTTTTTTTTTATTTTTAGAAGTGATACCAAAGAAACAAGAGAAGACGCCAATGAAAACCAGCAGTCGTCTTATTCTCAATGTGAGTGTTAAATTGTTTTTGTCTATTTAACCATCTGATTCCATCCCATCATGTAAAAAGCTGTGTGGTGCTCATGTGGTTTCATCACGTCTCCTCTCCTCTGTGGAGCCAGTAGGTGGTTGGTTTGTTCCAGGCTCAGGCTCCCTCTGCCCTCCTGGCAGTCCTCACAGCCAATTTGGGAGTCCCATCGCCCTCTCGCCCTCCCATGGCTGTGAGCGCTACTCCACCCTGAGGAACCACCGCTCTGCCCCCTACACCAGCCCTTACGTCCATCGGACCAACTCGCCCAGTGAGTGTCCCCCTCCGCCTCTTTACCTTCGTGCATCCGGGAATTACACCACTTCCTGCCCGGCTATTAACAAGAAACTCAAACAAATGTGGCCGAGCGGGGAATGTTTTGCATTCCTCTGGCTTTTGTGTGAGTGGAGCCACAGAGCTGTAAATGGTTCGGCTTCAGACGTGGAATGTATGGCCATAATATTCACACCTTTAAACGTCATACTGATATCAGAGGGACAAGTCTTCAATCACACCACAAAAACAACATGCTTAGTGATTTATCGTTTGATTTCTGACAAATATTCGACACCACGAGTGAGCTGTCCACCTGCTAAACCCTGTGTGCCTCTGTTTGTGTTGCAGTCAGTTACTCCGATAACTCGTCGGCCTGTCTGTCAATGCTCTCGAGCCACGATAACTGGTCCAGTCTACAGATGCCAACACACTCCAGCATGATGCCCATGACCCACAGTTCCACTTCTGGTACCAACTCTAGGTTTGTGTACTTTCTCTTGTTTATTTTTTATTGCACCAACTCAACCAAGAACAGCATCACTCACAAACACACACAGAAGAAGTAAAGTAGTATGTTTTTATTCCAGAACAGAAACAGAAAAGCTGTAGAAAGTTACAGGTATCAAGTCATTATGAGATTCAAGTATCACAGGTTGAAGTTGTGATAAAATAATTAGTTTAAACATCCAAACTGTAAACCCAGTAATTATGGTGAGAAGAGGAAAGAGAGAAATATGAGCCAAAAGATCAAATGAAGCTTGGAACAGCATGAGTCCAATTGTTTAATTTAAGTTGAGTAATAAAAGTAAGAAATCTATTTCTGCTTAGATTTAAGGAGTATTTTGTTCACCTTTCAGAACACTGCTTGAGTGAAAAGAAATTTGCCATTTGAACAAAACAAATTAACTACATTTATCTGAGGCGTGAGAGTGAGATCGTCCCAAAATTTTGATGATTTCAAAGTGTTTCTGACAAGAAAAGATCAAATGAAGAGGATCTTAACTATTTATCTCCTAAAAATAATTTAAATAAACTTATTGTCTGATATGTTTTTGCTTATTTCTTCTTAATTCCTCACCCATATGCTTTCACTTTAATTCAGCTTTCAATCCAGTCTTTTCGCTGCATTTTATGTCAACACTGGTTTAACATTCTCTATCCATGAGTAGCACTTCTAAAGCACCCTAAGAAGAGTAAAAATTAAAATATTTTCTCCATATGTCCGTACAGTCAGTACACCAGCCTGTGGTCTGTGAGTAACTCGCCCCTGACTCCGGTGTCCCAGAATGGGGGGATTAACAACAGCCTGAGCTCCCAGTTCCTTCGAGGGTCCGTCAGCCACTACCCCAGCCTCTCTCACTCAGTCGCAGCGCCCTCCTCTGGCTCCCCCATGTACGACAGCGGCACGGCCACAGACGTGCACGACGCAGCTCAGTACGACACCTCTCCACACGGGCGACTACCTTCAGCCTGGACTCCCGTTACACCTCCGTCCCTCTGATCAAATTGTCTCTGTAAGCTCAGAAAGGGACGGCCAAGAAACGTTGTCTGTAGTTTAATCTGCTGTGACTTAAACGAAGAATCAACACCAATTGAAATTATTTTTATTTTCTTCCAGATTTCACCAGCAACACTTTGCTTTCAGTTTTGGGAAAGTTGAATTAATCTTGAATTGATTAAGATCTTCACAGTCCAAAAACTACTCACTTTCTGTTTGGTAGATGCAACACATTGACTCTCTAATAATGAGCTTCTAATACTCATATAAAAAAACAAAAAAAATAGATATTTTTATGTTGATTTTTCCTTTAAGTTCTTTAGTATTTTTCTTCAGCATAGCAAGAAAATATATCATACATTTTAACGTTTGTGAACCAAAATCCTTTTTAACCTGCTTATATTAAGCATAACTCCATGATACTCAGAGCAGTAAGCAAAGTAAATGTACAGCCGAAAAACGTTACATGATTTTAAACATTGTTTATAGTGTAAATGAGAAAGTGATTGCATTTTTATCATGTATATAGAGGAATAAGGCTTTTTGTGCCACAGAGATGGCTTTGAGATATTTTGTTCCAGATTATTTTAAAAATTAAATAAAAAGGGGGGTTTCATGTCAATGCTCTGCTATGCAGATGATACACAACTTTCCACATCATTAAAAAAAAACATGTTGAGGTCTCTTGAATAGCTTATTTGACATCATTTCTATATGATATTAAACACTTGAATGTGCTTTACATCCTGCTGCTCATTTGACATCACACTTTATCTTGTTGTTGTCCAAATTCATCTACATGGATCACGGTGTCCATCTCATTTTCAGTGTGGTAGAAGCACCATACTTGATTTAATTCACTGATAAATGTGACACAACCAGATTTCTAGCCCATTTATTTCATGCCTATATACAATATCCGGCTATGGACTATCCTCCAGTGGGCATTTTTTAAATTACCTTTTGCGCGAGTGGTTGACAAAGTCAAGTCCAGGGACCTGCAGCGTCGCATTAGGCTAATGGAGGTCCCCAGCAACATAAGGGACAGTTTGATTTGAGTGTTCTTTGGTTCCTTGGGAGATAAAATTGGGTCGCTGGTCTAATTCCAATCTCATTAGCAGTTCTTGATAAGATTTCCATCATTTTGGCAGAAATTACTGGGTGTTAAGTCCAAAGCACTTATTTTGTTGAATGATTAACCTACCTCCAAAAATCCACAATCCAAAGATCCACTCTGAAGGATTCTCAAAAACTCAGCGCAAAATAACCATTCCTGCCTCTATATGTAGATTTGTTGGTGTTGTCTCTCTTTGTAATCAATATTCAGTCCGCTAATATAATCTGTACTGCTGACACCTCTCTCCAGCAGCTGCTGAAAAGAAAAAATTCAAATAGAGCATAATTAGAAAATACATTTGTAACTAAAGTGTATGATCATAACGTTCCTTATATCACATTTGAATGACAAGGACACAATTTACTGAGATTGTTCAGTTTTTTTATTTTCATCTTTCATCTTATTTTTTTTATTCATCTCAACATAGGCTGTAACTATATTTGTGCACTGTTAAAATTTGACATTAACTTCAGAATATGCAGTAGAGATATTGGCTAACTCAGCTCATCCTCCTGTTTATGAGTAGTAGAGAGGGAGTATTTTGCACACATGGGTGAGGAATTACATCCATGTACATCAGAAGGAGGAAGGTCCTGCTGGGACTGTAGACTGTGTGTGAATGTCAGGGTGAGAAACCCCAGAGATCAGTACTCTTTAACTCTTTCACCCTGTTTCCACTCACACATACCTGACACGAGGGCTGTTTCCTCTTAAAGGAAATTGGTGACACAACTTATGACACACTCAGTTAAACTACTTGAGGTCTGACGTTCTTTATAAACTCAAACAAATTCACAGTTGGATAAAAAATGGTTTTTCGCACTTTTCACAACAGGCCACTGTATTTAGTATCTGCTTGTTCCAACATGAAATTCCACTGAATCACATATTCAAATGTAATATTTGAATGACTGTACTATTTACATCATGTGAAATACTGTTGATAGTTTGTGCATCCCTTTTATTCAACCATTCCTTCCAAACAGATCTTGCATCTTTCAAAAACTGTAATCTTAAATACAAAATTCACATAAAGTTAATAAGATGTGTTAAATGACCACTTGCAAATGTATTTGCATTGGACTATCACCTGAAGCCTTTAGACAAGGATAAATAATATTAACAATTTACCATTTACTTCAATCATAGGACTGGTCCCTGCTCTATCTTCCTTTAAGTATGCACAGAGCTTTTCAGCACTCTCCTGTCGTAGTGCACGCTCAGACATGCATTTTGTTAATTAGGTGAGAAAAATGTACTAAGTCTTGTTTGTACTGGCATAACATGAAAAAGATCTCAGGACATACTACAATGTTTGTTTTTGTGTTTGACTCACGTGATTGGGCTGAAACCTTTGACACATATTTAAAGGATTTTTTTCAAATAAACAGTATTTTTACTTATTCTGAAAAAAAATGGTCCCTATCAGTGTTTTACATCTGATTTTCTCTCTGAATATCACTGCTGTATTCATGTGTATGTTGCTTTTTACAGCTGTAGATGTTTATGGTTGAACTAGTTTCAACTACATTGTATACTGCTGGCCAGTTTAATCTACAGCAATGTATCATGATTAGATCATCATATTATTGTAGCGTCGCTGTCCTGAAAGAACCACATATTTGTAAAAAGTCATCTTTCCATCAGCTCTTAAAAGCCACCTGTGTGCAGCTGTGTGACGATGCATTTTGCAGCTAATCCAAGAGGGGTTTAAATAGATAATTTATCTTAGGAAGTACAGTGAAGGGTGTTTAAGCCCATAAAAAAACACTTAATCCCTCAGTTTATCAGAGGATAAAATATCAAATTCAAAATCAAGAAATTTGGAGATACATGGATTCCACTGGACATGTTAAAAATGAAAAACTGTAATCTGTAAAGTAAGATAGATGCAGCGGAGTAAAAAGTGCAACATTTGGCTGTGAGATATAATAGAGTCGAAGAGTCTACAGTTCTTGCCTCCTTCTCAACAACTTGTGATCCTAAACACAACCATCGCCCCGATGCTGAGCTTAAGTACCTATAAACTCCACCTAAACATAACCATATGTTTAAGAGACTCACACAGGGACTGAGACAAAGTGCTGCTCTGCAGGCTCAATTAAGGGAAAGAACATTTTTTAACTCATCAGACCAGCTTCCCATCTTTGCATCAACTGAAACTCTTGAAGTAGACTGAGTTGTAGTGATGATGAAGACCTATATGGTGCTGTCAAATAAATGTAAATAAATAAATAAATAAATAAATGTAATAAACAGCTTGATGGAGTGGTAGGGAGGGACGTGGGAAGAATCACATGTTAGTGCTTTGCTAAAAATGTTTCCAAGGATCTGCAGCTGCTCAGCTGTTGACTCTATTCAGTCTTCTTCTGACATGAGCTGTAAGAATGAAGCATTAACTTTTAAATCAGTGCATGTATTTCATCAGACCTTGGCAGTTTTCCTGATGTTTTGCGACTGCACAGGCGTTGGCTATGAATGAACTTTTCAGACGATTGCAAAACAACACGCCTGTTAGCTCGGCATGCTCGGGTAACAATCCAAGTCCTGTTTGATGTCTCAGCTGGTCATAAAGCACAGAACGAGCATTTGTCCTTTAAAATGTTATGAAGAAAACATCTGTCACTCTGTATGTTTTATGTTTTGGCTCAGAACGTAACCAAGACAGATTTTTGTTATTTTCTGTCAAGATTTCCTTCACTTCATTTGTGCAGCTGGAGATCTTTTTCTTTATTACCTTGTGTCATTCTTTTAGTTTGCGTTTGCATTTAATGAAACTACATATACAGTTTTTTTACATAGTTAATATGTGCAAAGTAGGCCATATTTGAATACTGGGATACAGAATGACACAAAGCGCAGAGCGGTCGAGCTGAGAAAGAGTAGAGAAAGGTACTATGGTTGAACTGAAGAGGAAAAGAGAGCCCATTCAGCCCAGAAGATCAAGGTCAGTGCAGGAGGACATCATGACGCCCTCCCCCCTCGTACAGCCACAGACTGACAGGAAGGAGGAACAGACATCTAATCTGCTGCTGAATCAAACATACAACTGAGTGCTTCACTGTTGCCTCGGAGCAGTCTGTACGGTTAATGTGTCACCGTGTGTGTGTTACTGTGTGTGTCTCGTGGCTGTTTGTCTGCATGCTGAGACATTTAAACTGATTATTGACACATATCAGTGTCAAATAAATCAGCAAAGACAAGGTGGAGTACCTACCTGGTGATAATACCAAAAAAAGGGGGACTACTTTCTTTATTTCAGTGCAGAACCACGTCCATAAACCTCTGTATGGTGTTTTATAAATACACAAATGAGGTCTTTATAGGTTTATTGTTGCTCTTATCAACTATTACAGATGTAAGATAAGAAATGGAGGAAAAAAGCATCATCATCACATCCTGCAATGATACACAGCCACTCACTCCTCGAGATGTGCTGCAAGAGCCAATTATACTATTTCATTTTCTTATTATAGGACTAATATTTAAAGCAAGAAAAGATAATGGGGCATCTGTAAAAAAAAATCATCTAAAAAGCCATGAAGGCAGGGTATTTCTCTAAGCCTAATAATCCCATTATGATCCCACTGAAGAAAAAAAAAGCTCTCTGTCAAAGCAGGGAGCATTGACGCAAGCATGTCTTGACGTCAGTAGCTGCAGTGAATGAGGGATGGGAGGGGGGGAGCCGAGCGAGCAAGAGAGAGAGAGAGAGAGAGAGAGAGAGCGTGTTTGCCTTCAGAAAATACCACGAAATACCAGCGTCATTGGCATGAATGCAACTGTAGCTCTTTGCAAGAAACCCGCCGCGGATGTGCGCACAGACGCACACACAAAAAAACCCAAACAGCTTTTTAATTTCAAAGCTGTTCGCCCTGACATCCAAGTGACAAGTGATATTATTTTATTTTATAGAAACAGTGTAGGTGCTGCAGCACTGGAAATCTAAACCAGATGTAGTAAATGGAATATGATCCCCTGACCCGGGAGAGTTCATAAATAAATCAGCATATGAGAGAATGAAGAGAAGTGGAGGGAGGCAGGCAGGGAGAGAGATGGAGGTGTGTGTGTGTGTGTGTGTGTGTGAAAAGGGGGTTTGCTCAACTGGTGTCAAGCACCCATCTGTGACTCCCCTGAAAGGAAAATGCATGTGAGAAAGTAAGAGTCAGTGACAATCTAAGAGGGGTCTGTGCGCACTTTTACATCACTACAGATGTCTCTTATAACTTGCAGCATGCACACCACTGCTCTGTCCCTGAAGTAAAAAGAGGAGTGCTGTTTTTTTCTCTCTCTGTCTCTCTTATTCTCTGGCATTCAGAGCCGAGTCGACCGGAGAGGGGGGGAACCACCACCAAGCAATTTGTAAAAGCCAAACCGGTGGCGTCACCGCCTCCTCTCCGTAGTACGCGCACCGCTGCATTTATTCACAGCTTATTCTCAAGTTGCTCTGAGGCTCCCGCACGCTCAAGTGAAAGCAAAGCTGCTCCCTCCGAGACCTGCTCCTCGCAACGCACAATGCGCGTTTGTCCGACCCGTGGCACCCTGGCACTTGGATCGGAGGCTTTTGCGCAAGAAGTGTCACAGACCGACAGAGTGTTTTCTGTCCGTCTCTGGACCCCCGCTGCTGTGAGAGACGAGCTGCTGCACGGCGCACTGCCCCGCAACTCCTCCTGTGGCGCGGCGTCTCCAGCTCCGCGCCGGGGAGGACTCCTCTCCTCCTCCTCATCCTCCACCACAGATTTTGCCGGAGATCATTTTCTACCCGCGACTTAGTGCTCAGCTCACATGTTGCCGAGGGCACACATGCTTCGGTGTACTTTAGCGAGGCAGACCACGTCCAGATGATCCTTGTTTCCACCGGCCCCGCACTCTTCAACATACCCAAGAGTTTCCCGTCGTGTCGGCTGTGCGTCATCCACGCCTGATGAGACCCGTGGTCTGACGTCGCCGAGCACAATTCAAGCAAAGCACTTCGTGTCATGCAACGTTTCGGTACTTGATTTACTTTAAAAGACCAAAAAAATCACTTCCGGACTGACTGAAAAGCACTTTTATCATTAAGACGCGGATCAACAAGTTGCCTCGAGTGCGTAATTTCCATCTGCGCGGGGGGCCACGGCGTAATCCGCCACACACGTGATCGGCAAATCACTTCGGCTGCAAATATTTCTCATTTGTCAGGAGAAATAAGTCCCCGGAGCGCCCGCCAAGACACAGCTCGTCCGATCACGGCGGGGTTCAGGAGGAGACCGGCTCCATGCCTCGCTGCGTCTCCAGATGCCCGGCTGGCCACCACATGGTACCTTTGCGCACACAGCACGCTGGAAAAGAGGACATTTAAAGAGGGGATCTGAATGAATGGGACTGAGGTTGACTCGCATTTCTCTTCTCGCCTCCCCCAGACTGTTGTATGTGTTGTGTATCCTGCGGGTTGAGGGTGTCTCACGTTATCAGCAGATATCGACTCGATCCGTCACTCGAAAAAAGGGAGCAGCAAATGTCGAAGAAACGGAAAAGTCCCGACGACCACGACTTTGAGGAACCCGCGGGCTGCAGCGACCAAGGTAGGAGTCAGAAATGTCAGCCTGAGAGTTGAACTGCTGCCAGAGTGCAGGTATGCGCTGTCCTCAGGGGCTGTTTGATGGACTCCTCCATCCCCTGGCATCTCAACAGAGCATTTTAGAGAAGAAACCTCACGCACCAACACTTGGCCGTGCCCTCAGGGTTTCATCACCTCTACAGCTGCTGTATTAACTCAGCAGTATTAAACCTGTGCATGGCCATGTTGCCGTGCAATCACCTCTAAAATAAGTATTTTTTATCCCTAGAGAACAATCTTGTGTGTCGAGGCGGATTACTTTTTTATAATCTCTCATCAGCTCCCAGTGGACTCGCATTTGTGTGACATGAGGTTTGGTTGCAGCTACAGAAGGAAGTGTAGTAACTGCAAAACTGTGGCATCAAGAGTTGTAGAGGGAGCTGTTGATTGAGAAACTGGACTGTATGCATATAAAGTGTAACGGTGATTCACCTGCATTTCCTGTCCAGTTGCAAAGGTGGGGCTGATTTACTAATGTGCTTTTTGTGAGTTCAGAGGGATAATCGCAGCCGGAGCTACCATCATGGTATCCCTGGTGTGCACCCATGGGGCCTTTGCAAGCTAATGGGCCCTTTTATGTACACAGGGGAAATAAAAATAAACTCTTGCAAAATGCTGTGGATTTAAATAGCATCCCAACAGCACGGAATAACAGCTCCATGTACATTTTCATTGCTACATTTAGCAAAGTAAAGTAACTCTTTACATAAAACAAGAACTCGCTCCGGGGGGGGGGGTTTAGAAACTTTTGGGTGCGGCAGACTGTGACACAGGTTTCAAGAAGGTGGGCACATTTGTAAAATCAGTACAAAATGTAAGACTCAAATAATGAATGCCATAAAAAACAACTTTAAATACTCCCATTATGAAACATTATCAACAAATAGTAGTTATTGTAACAAATAATCATAATAAGTCATGGACGGAGTATGAAGCAATGAACACAGACATTTAAAAGGCCTACATTGCCTGTACATAAGAGGAAGACACTCAAAGTGAAAGAGACACAGATGTGGTTTGTGTGTCTTTGTGCTTTGTTTACGTCTCTGTCTCTCTTTATAGTCATTTTGCGTCGCTCTGTGGTTGTCTGACTGACTTTCCAATAAGACATGTTAACCGTCACTTCATACAGAGGCACTGGTTCAGGAGCACCTGGCCTGTAGCAGGTAGGCCTGTTTGCTAATCCCTCCAGGACCGTAACAAACCAACTACCTGACACCTTTTGACTCTGGTAAGGGGTTCACCATAGGAGGCAGGTTCCACCCCTGGTGAACCCCTCTGGCCCTGGTACTGATTGGCTGTTCTTGATTCAAAGGTATCCTGCACTCAGTAGAAGAGAGTTGTTTTACACTGCTGCTTATGTACTTACATACTCCTCCTGCAGCAGGTAAATATAAGAGCTAACAAAATTGAGGCCCCTGCTCACGGTAAAGTTCCCTTTGAGAATAAACACCTGGGGGGCATGTGGAAGTCCTAATCCCATTATAGTGGCTTAGTATGAAATATAAATGTTGGCAAATTGTTGTGCAATCATTGGATGGCAAACAAAAATCAATTCTACGCTTAGGAACGTTGTGCTTTATTTTCCTCAGAGTGCCTGTGATCTGTGACCCGTGTGGTGGAAAACACTGGTTCAGCTCATCCTTCAGTCTGAAATTCAAGCATTCCTTTTTTTCAAGAGGCAGCTTTTGAAATGCCTCGATCGGAAGCGTGGCTGCTATTATGCTGGCAAACGCATGACAGCATTTGTAAGTTCAAGGCCAAGAACAGCATCACCTTCGAGCACAGAGTCGTGCCTGCGCGCCTGAATAGTGCTGTAGCAACGGAAATGGCTTACACGAGGACTAGACGTGTGTTGCATTTTCTTTGCATCACAGCAATCAAGTTTAATATGCATGACCATATGTGATCCTGAACACTGACTTTGTTTTATGCCACATGACACCTTCAAAATACAACTCTTACTTAACTCTCATAATGCCAGGGCATGCAGATCACGCTTTTATTTAACCAGTGTCTACCGTCCACAGTTTTTGTTAAGGACTACTAATTTGGTAGAAAGTAGTTCCAATAATTATAGTTAGCAGCGAGGTCTGTGGATTATTTTAAGACACACTTTTGCAAGACAGAGATATTGCTGCTGATTTCTTTCTATGTCATCTTTCGACATTGTGAGCATTGCAGATGAAATGTAATTTAGGCAAAAATCTACACAGATATCTCAAAACCTGAACAAAATCACACTTATCTGCATGGTCAAGTGCCACTGGAGGTACGCTTGTAACCTGAGTGAACTCAGCCTTTGAGACCCCAACATAAACTCACAGATGCAGTGCATAGCTTCCCGTAAACATTGCGGCTTCCTCTGGCCTGCAGATTTGTTTGTTTGTGCTGAAGATGTGACCTGTTCGCATCACAGTCTTTGGCTCCGCATCTTTTTGGGCCCACGCCCAAACGAGAGTTTCCCTTGGCTAACACGGAAGGAGAGCCGGGCACTTCCTTCCCCGACTGTGCCTGGCATCTGTGACTACTTAGGGGGTACACACCCACTGAACCCCTCCCACTCAAGATTTTGCCATGCTGAATGTTTTGATACATGATGGGACCAGTGCTTTCCTCTAATATTACATTATAAAATGCTCTTTTTTTAAAAAAAATCAAGCAGTAGAGAATAATCTTTTTCTCATCTACGGAGCATCTGTTGCAGGTTGTAACATATAAAAAAGAACCGAATGCTGCAAAAACTACTCATCTGCTGGACTTGTCTCAAAACTGCATGCAGTCAACTAAATGCTTTAAACAAAACCATCTTAAAATATAATTAAGACATTTTGTGATACAATCGTTTGTCCAGGACTGAACAGCCGCTGTTACAGAAAGCAGACAAATACAATGAAGGCATAATATATTTGTGAACAGAATCTGAAGCACCAGTCACAGTGGTGCCGTTACTGTCGCTGCTCCATTCACTGTCGCCTCTGAGTCCTCAAGCTTGTATTTTCTCATTGAGATCGTTTTTGTTCGCTCAGATGTCCACGGAGAGGCCAGGAGGGGAGGCGTAGAAACAGGGGCATTGAGATTCATATCAGGACCACAAAGCGTTTTTTGTTTTGCCTCTTGGTGTGCAGCCTGAACCTGTCGATTACAGGGCTGCTCTTGGGTGCCCCCTCCAGCCGCCCCACCCACCAGCCACCACCACGGCTGGTCTACAGCCTTCATCTGTGCAAATGATCAGTTCTCTTCCATTACAGTAAGATAGTAGTTCAGAACTAAGAACCTTGAATCTTAATGTTTGAACGTATTGCTCTTTTGAATATTTTTTTCTCATTGCTCCTGATGAAGAGGCACTGTGAGAAAGTTGCAATGTAACAAGCTTTGCAAATATATAATTATGAATAAAGATTGTATATAAAATATGGACAGAAAGTTGTGCTTTTATGCACACAAATATACTGTAAATATGCAGAAATATTGAAATTGCCAGTGATACTATTCCAAAATAAAGCCGTCCTGCAAATAAGAATAAAATAATAGTTTCCTGATGAAAAATACTCACTCAAAACAGTAAAGTTGTGAGTTGTAAAATCAAAATAATTAGAAGTTAGCAAGAACAAAATTATTCCTGACATGATTCCTGTTTGCTGTAAACTTTCAAAGGTAAGCTAATATATATTTTTTTACATATCATGTCTAAGGACTTGATGAACATAACTGTGAAACTTGAAACATAAAACGAAAGACTAAAAAGGGTCTGTTCATAAAAAAACATTGATTGAGGTTATTTGTGCCCCAAGGATATAAAGAATACAAATAAAACATTTTTTCATTGCTTTTTTCTTGGTGAGGATGTTAAAGAGTTAAGGTTTTCACATCATTGGATGTTACATAAAAATGCACATTATTTATACTAAAGAATAGTATAGTAAAAGGCTTTATACAAGTTTTGACAAATCAAACAAAGTCTGTAAAACAGCTTAAGTACAACAATAAACATGATAAACAAATATTTATCAATATATAATTTAGCTTTATTTAGAGGTCAATAAGGGGATCATAATCTTTTAAATGGTGGCTGTCTGGATAACAATTTATTTAACTGTGCCATCTTTTCTCTTTCTCCATCGGAGCTTGTAGAACAAACAGTCGCCATATCTCCTCTCCACTGTAACAACGATGGTGCCCCCACCTCATTAACAATACGTCAAAGAAGGACATTACAAAATGGCACCCACTCACAGAACAAAAAGACCCTGTTCCTACAAGAGTTCCTCTTTCATTCTGAATTCAGTCTGTTTAGAGAATACTTCCAGATCTTTTGTGGATCGGTTTGTCGTCATAGATTAAACTGAGGAGCGGCTCGGCGTCACATGCTGGCATGGCTTTCCAGCGGTGCGCCATGTGCGTCTCTTTAGCTTGGCCTTGTGCCCATAATGGCGAAAGACTGTGGAAGTGCAGCCGAGGCTCGCGGGGCTGTTTGCCACTCTCATGACGCCACAGAGCACATGTAAGAGCAGAGTGTATAAACCATATGCAACCTCACACACATTCAAACACTCATGAATATTCTTATCCATGTTCTTCTCTGAGGACAATGTTGTACAGCAGCTCAGTCTGTGAGGGCCGCGGCTGCAGATTGTTTGGAACAAGCTCAACTTGTACAAGAATACCACTTAGTGGTCTTGATGTGTATTGCAAGTCACACAAAGACCTGGATCAAGAAAATAATCAAATCTCCTCATTTCATCAGTTACAGTAGGAGTTTTACATGTATGCCAAATGTTGACCTTTGCCCTCACATTAATTTGACAATCGTTATTAGACACCTCCATCAGTGTCTTCAGACAGACAGACTGACTGACACTAGGTGGGGCCAAAGTATAAAGATGAAATGCAGAGAGCAGTGTCAGAAAAAATCACCATGGAGCAGGCTATCAGTAACTCTGCATTAACATATTTCTTTTTTTCTTACATTTATTATTATTACAATTTTTTCCAATTTGGTAATGACCTCTGGAAGGCCCCACTAAATTATAGATTTATACAATCCTCCAATGTCAAAAGAGGTTTTAATATCACAGATTTATGTGGACTAGCAGAAGAAAAAACAGAAAAAGAATTCCATGTTATTGTTTATGTGAAATTGTAGTTGTTACATTACACTGAGGTTATTCGCTTTCAGTCTCAAAATTTTAATTTGACTGCAGAGCTGAACAAAGCTTCATCATTATGATTTTGGACAGAACAATTGTTACAAATACAATAAACCAGGAAAAAAAGGGTTTCCACTCTTAAAATATTGAGCATGACTATCGTACTATAACTTTAAGTTGAAGTGTGAGAAAGGGCAAGGCTAGTGTGTGTGTGTGTGTGTGTGTGTGTGTGTGTGTGTGCATTAGTGTGTGTATACGTAAGTGTTTAGTTCATGAATGGACTGTGTCCGTGTGTTATCAGTAAACAGGCAGACCTGACGTCTGGCTGCTTGGCCGTCTTGGCCTGTTCTGATGTCTGCTGCACGGAGAGATTGACAGACCTGTACGTCAGCACCCATATTTCTCACCTATGATTCATACTGACTTTGTCTGGCCTCTGATGAGGGCTGCAGGCAGCCAGCTACCACTCGTCTCCCCCAGCCACTCCCCAAGTTCTTGGAGCTCAGTATGGAGCTGTCTGTCTGTCTCTGTTTTTTTTAAAGCATTTCTTTTCTGAGGCACCAATTGATTTTTATCAGCTCCAACAAATTGACAACAAAATAAGACACATTTCATTATTGTTTTATTTTTGCATTTTCCCACTTCTGTTAACACTGGATGAAACTGAAAAAAGATGAAAAAAAAAACAATTTGAGCATTTGATTATTTGTTATTTTTACATGAGAAACACAATATTTGTACTTTTTGTATAACAATGCAGTTGCATTGTACTAATTATATATTTGCTAAAGAATTGAATTTCACATTGTGCCATTCTCGTCCAGTTTTATTGTCGAATTAAAGCTCAAATTATTCTTCATTTTCCCTGTGACATAAAAGCACATTTGGAAAGTTAGAAAATAATCAAACAGTGAGTACAAAGAGAACAAGCATCAACTGTGAAACAAATGAAAATAAATCCAGTTTATTTAATTTTGCAGATGCTGTGAGCTGCGTTGTTGTGTTAAAGATAATTTCCACGTGGCGTGTCCACGTCTAATGCTTGCACAAGGAGCAGAGTCAAACAGCCAGCCAGCACCACCTCACCGTACACATACTATCACAAGAAACACACACTCACAAGCAGTGTGACATCACTCACCTGCAGGTAATGGTCCTACTGTGTGTTTAAAAGTCCGCCGTTAGACCAGGACGTTGTTGGCGTGTCGGCTCAGATTAGCACACGTGTGTCCAACGGGCAGGGTGGTAACATGGTACGCCACTGCAGCAGTAACTCATCATAGTGTGTCTGTGCCTGTGTGAGGTGGAGAGGAGAGTGATGGTTTGATGGGGGTCATGGTTCATGTCTCCTTGCTTGCGTCATCAGCTATAAGATGTGACTTCCGCCAGCAGAGCTGCAGCTGCTGCTCCTGTTGTTGCAGCAGAGTCAGAAGCAGAAAAAAAACCCCTAACATCTTAATCATGTTGTAGGTCACATATCGAGTAAAAGTCGTCACACCAACAGACCTGGGATGAGGAGCAAAATTTCTGTGATAAAACAAAAAAAAATTATCAAAAGCTGAAACAATAGGAGTCAGATATTTATAGTTTCATTTCAATATTAGCAGCCATCTGTGTGTGTGTGTGTGTGTGTGTGTGTGTGTGTGTTTCTTTTTTAATACACCTGTGTGCTCAACACATGATTGCACATGCACGCTCTCATGTTCACATCTGAGAGGACACATTTGACCTCCTGTTTTGACTGCAGTTTTTTTTTTTTCCTGAGATTGCACAGTGAAGCGTTTTACATGGCTGAGTGACGTCAGCAAAGCCAACGAGCAGTGTTTGTTTTGTTTGTTTGGTTTTTTTTCTTTCCCCTCCACAGACCTCTGACCACATGCACATCATCATAGTCATCCACTAGAATTACAGATGTGATAATCTAGGTCATATGTGGTGCCAACAGAAACACTGCCCACTAATCTAAATAACCAGGATTTGCATTTGCATGTGTGTATCTGTGTGTGTGTGTGTGTGTGTGTGTAAATATTGGTGTGTTTCAGAGGGAAAAAAATTTAGAAATATATATTCTTGTGAATTTATTGCTGCTTTTGTAAAAGAAATGAGGTTGTTTGCTTTTTTACTTTTTAAAGGAGTATTACCAAATATTACAGCACGCAGTTAATATTGAAGTACACTTCGAGCCAATCCTCACAAATACTATTTAATGTTACAGCATAAATTCAGTGTATGAAATCACTATGGGACACTTGCTGTATTAGCAATGCATCCTTTTGTGCTGACACAAGACAGCTATTTGGTTCCTCTGGAAACATTGGCATGGCTCTAGGGCTACATGCTGAATTTACTTAAATACATAAACATTAGCCTGGTGGGGGATAGCTTAATGTTATATAAGGTGCAAAGCATAATGTATGGAAAACTGTTGTTTTATGAGAAAATGTAAAACTCCTCCATTTCGACACAGTTTTTTTTTTATTTTATTTTTAAAAAAATGTGAATTCAAAGTAAAAAACATTGACTGGGGCTTTACTTTGAAGGGAATGAAATACACGTCTGCTGGTGTGCTAATTTAAATGTCATTGAATGGCATGGTATATGTGTGTAATGCACATAAATTACATTTTACTGTGTGTGTGTGTGTGTGTGTGTGTGTGTGTGTGACAAATGTTCAGGCAGGCATAATTTGTGCCAGCTCTGTGACGTAGAGGACATGAAGCCCAGGCGGTTGCTGTGAGTGGCAGTAACAGCGTCTCCTGCTCGAGCCTGCCCCATCTCTGACTTCATTGGCTCCGGCTCTGACGCAGATACACCCACCACTACCCCCTCCCTCGCCCCCCCGCACACTTCTTTCATCACATTTTTTTTCACCAGTTTAAATGTTTTTTTGTTTTTTGTTTTTATTCATGTGCTTTCTGCAGTTCCCTCCACTGCAGCGCTCCACACAGCTCCACATCACATATCTGCACCACCTGTCCGCTCTCTGAACGCACTTCCTTTTTTTTTCTCTCATGCATTGATGGGAGCCTTATCAGCATTTCTTTCATTTATTTCTCGAACATATTATCCATGTTAATCCTCTTTCTTTTTGAATTTAATTGTGCGGCATGAGGTCTGAATCATAGTGAGCCACTGAGAGGTGTTATACGGTCACATTAAATTTGTCAGCATGTGGCACACAGGCAGAAGACGGCTTCCACTGTTTCAGTCAGCCGCTGCATTAGAACTGTTGAAATGTACAATGAAGTGTGCTCATCATCAACTGGACAGTGTGGTTTTGCTGGATCATCTATAGTAGTGAACAAGCTTTAAATAAACATGATATCGAAGAGAGATATTATATATTTTGTAGGGACTGTGTTCATTTTGTAGCTTTTTTTAGAGTGTTTGTCCAGAGAAAATACATTAAATGTATCCCTCGAGTTCAAATCTGTCTCATTTACAGTTTTCATGTCAACTATTATCATTTCAACCATCATTTCAACTATTAGGGAAAAAAGTGTTAGGAGAATCAATAACTAAAAGCCCATAATCCTACCTAAAATATTCTTAAAGGTATAAATTGTAATTGGAAAAGGAAAATGGACATACATACATTTTTTCAGTATGTCAATAATATGAAGAAAGCCCATAGTTGCAGATTAAAAGGCTACTGAAGATTTAGGTCTAAATAACCTTATTTTTATACTGACCAAAGCATTTAGTCTGATAATATTTGTGTCGACAGTTGTTCACATTAACAGTGTGTCTGAATTTAGATAGAGGGATTCTGGCAGTGCTCTCCTTTTATTAACGCTTCATTTTGCAGTCCCAGTAAGCTCTGCTGCCTCACAAACCTGCATCAAAAGTGTTTGGATGAATTTTTACAGTCTAGAATGATGTTCTTTTGGTTATAGTGGTACACAAGAATACCCATCAGCTCTCATAGGTGCTACAGTTTGCCATGACCTCTGACCTCTGTGTGGATAAATGGGGAATGATATGAGACTTTGGACTGAGTTTGAACTGATTATTCAGATTAACATTTGCTTAGAAAACATACATAAATGTATTCATTTTTATCAGAGATGTCATTCTTCTGGTGCCACAAAGCACGGTAATCACTAGGTTAAGAAGTAACGTGTATATTTTCATCAGTCAGTGATGAATTATTACAAGAAACTGTATAAATGATGACAGTGATGTAATGCCTGATGACTTTTATTGGCTTTTTTCTATCATTTTGCACCAAATTTTTCATAAATAAATACTGTTTAACACAACAATTAGACCTAGAGCACATTCCTTATGGTAGCCATAATGACAGATTTTAGCTTTTTAGATATATTTTTAAAGTCAGTCTCTTACATTGGAGCACTATAAAACTGAAGCCTGTTTTGTTTGTACACCTTTTCCATTTTCTTTACATTTTATTTCCCCTTTTCCCTCCCAATGTGGAATGGCTGTTGTCCTTTTGCCCCGCAGTCTTTGTTGCTACGTCCCACTGTTGGTCTTGGGAGGGTGTAGGCAGCCATCTGCCTCCAACAGTTCACATGGCATGGCTTCTTTTCCTCTTTGAAACTCTTGCAATCAACTCTCTTGGTTATAATAACATTGCCAAAGTTCATTGCTATGATCTGGGAAAGTCCCATTGAGCAACAAACATGAGCATTCAGACTTCGCTCTCACAATGTTTCAGCTCTTTGTAGTTACTTTGATGAGGGTACTGGTGCCAAGGTCAGCAATCATCATCATTTACCATCATTCTCCAAGTTAATTCACTTGGGATTATATTGTGTAATGACAAGTGTCAACCACCGGTGCTAAAATACCTCATTTAGCAGCAACATTTTTAAAATCAGATGTTTGTCCCACCTATGTGTTCTTGGTGCCAGAATTGTGTGGTACTTGAAATGCTGTTGTTTCTTTTGCTTGAGCTTGACTGACGGAACAATTGTCAGTCCCACTAGATAATTGTCAGTCTTGCCTTAATCACCATTACCCACCGAACTGCTATAAAGTCCAGCTGTACACAGGATCCATGTAGTTAAGATGATAAGTACAATGCAGTGTCACATTACATCCTTTCTGAAAAAAGTAGACTGTGGAAGGGTGACTAAGACAGTGTCTTGCCTGAATTATACAGGTCTTTACTGTATATGGGCAATGAATTGGGTTGGATTACCTACTTAGTCCATCCAGTCAGTCTGCATGTTGAACCACTGATCAGTCATGCAGTTTCATCATTCCTTGACACCTTTGACAGATACAAGATAGCAGAGATGGACGGTATCCAGCCCTGCCATTTAGGGGACCCTGAGAGTCGGTCCTCATGCTCCCATGTGAGCTGTGCTATTAGAGAAAGAGGTGTGTCATACTGGAGATGCTGAATGTGCAGAGGCTTGCTTCTGTTGCCTGCTGCAAAAGAGTCTCCAAATGAGAACACAGTTGGTATGTGTCTGAGACATCTGCAGAGGAAGCAGAGCAGACAGAGTCCTATATTGCATAATACCCCATAATGGAAAGAAAGGGGCTGTGTTTCAAATAAGATCCATCATTTAATCAGCTCCACCCCAAATGAAAGTTAGGACCATCATCCTCCTCAGGTTCCCTGAACATGCTGTTACTGTCAGTGAGTCCATAAAAGGCAACCCACACTAGATCAGCCTGCTTCCTGTTGACAAGCCAGTGCTGCGCCTCTGCAGGCAGCTGAAGAGCCAAGTTTTATTAGCGGACACTCGCCCCTGGGGACACAACATGTAATCCCTGCTGCATAATCTACACAGTGCTTCCACTGATGTGACAATACAGACAAAAAAATCAGCCAGTCTTTAATGGTTCAGTTGCGCTGGACTCTTAATTTTCTGTCAACATGTTGACCATGTGGACGGAAGCCTTCCAAGATACAGACGAGTCGGTACATGTGACAGCTGTCCAGGACTCGCACTATGGGTTTAAGACTACATCTCCACTGAGAAGGTGTCCTAGTCTCAAGCTCAGATGGACTCATGGTCTTCAGAGGTTAGACTTTACCGTGGTTCATCTGCAGGTGGACAAACCAGCGACTACACAATAGATCATTTGGCCTATTTCGCATCAGGATTAGCTGCAGCACTGAAACGATTTGAGGCATCACCAATAAGTAATATTTAGATCTCATTGAGAGCTTGGATTATTAAGTTTATTGCAACAAGAGTGAAATCATCAAAGGATCTGCTGGTCTGGTTCAACCCAACACACTGTAGAGTGCCAAAGGAACCATTACATTCATTCAACCTTGTTTGCTCCCTTTTTGTTGGCATTTTCTTTGAGAAACAATAGTGAGAAGATTTATTTAGTTAACAAGCTACAAGCTAATAACACTGAAAATATAGCTCTGAGTGACATGATATGGTTCTTTTTCTGTTCACTACTAGCATTTAATGCCCATGAGTACAACATTTGTCACTGTTTTATATTTATGTTTGTGGGTTATTATCCGTTAATAAAATGACTTGCTGATTATTTCAAATATAACGATTGATCGCTGATTAATCGCTGCAAACATTAAAGGGCCAGTTATGTTCTTAATCTTAGTGCTGCTGCATTGAGAAATTCAATGTTTATGAGTATCTCATCTGAAGATGTAAAAATACAGTTACAAAAAATAAATATTAAGTATGTTAAATATCATATACAGTATGAAATCAGTTAAAGTATTTTCAGTGGACAACCTATTACTAATTTCTGTACTCTTATTTATTATTACTTTATTTAATTTCAGATGTATCCCCTTTACAGTATCATGACCATTGCCTCAAATAGTCTATATGGCTTTCTACCCATACAGGCCAAGATCAAATTAAACATTTTTTTACTTCTTTGTTAGGGATCCTTTATTTCTTCTACAAGAACACAACAATATATGCAGCATTTGGCTACAGACAAACAAACTATGTTGGATAATTTGTCATAGACAATCTTGGAAAACGTGAGAGGAGGAGAACGAGAGACAACAATGAGATTAATGGCTCTGATGTCCCAACGATGTCTTAGAAGACAAAAAAATATCCTTAATAGAAAGAGGTTCAGAACACTGAGCGGTAAACAAAGATGTCATCTTTTCTCTTGGGACTGTGAGGATGTCTGAGCGAGCAACAAACCTTTCCTCTGGGTATGTCTAATATACCACACTCTGACAGCAGTTATTCAAAATGGCGTTTATTAAGACGACAGAGAGCAGGTAATGGTGTGCTGTGATTTGTATTTCCATTAACCTAAATTATGCACCTATCTCACATTTGTCCTAATGGATCACAGTGCAATGACGTCTATTGACGTCACATTTCAGATGATCCGCATTGCAGTCGCATGCAAATTTGTTCATGCCAGGCTTTGTGTAAATGTGGAACTTCTTCTTTCTTTTCTCTTTTTTTTATTGTTGCATTTTCCAACAAATAAGAGTAAACAGAGGCAGTAATATGCTCATTGGTTGTTGAACTAGTTGCGAGCCAAGCTGTGAAGATGTGCATAACTCCCTCAGCCCCCCAGGGACCCTGTATTTTCATGGGCCTGCCTCTGACGTCAATGCTCCGGCTGTCCTGTGGATTGTCAGAACAGACTATTCAGTTGGGGGGAGGGGACTGGAAGTCTCTGTGGTGTGTGTCTGCTGCATGTGATGTGTGTGTGTGTGTATGTGCGTGTGTCTGTGTGTGTGTGTGTGTGCCTACGTGGATGTAAGTATGCTCCTGTGTATATGTGTTCATGTTTGCGTGTGCTTGCATGTGATCTGTAAATGTTTCACTTACATCTGGTGTGTGTGTGTGTGTGTGTGCAGTGCAGTGCAAAAAGCAAAAAGCTTGTACAGTGCCTTGAATCAGAAATGTGCTTAAGTGGATGAGGTCTGTAATGTAGGGGTAGGTTTGGGGAGGGGGGTAAGGCTGTGTGTGAACAAGCGAGCGTACACACGTCTGAAGATGTGCAGCTCTTATGTTGGGAGACAGAGGCCGCAGTCATCAGGAGGATGTTTGCTAAAAACAGCCGAGAGGGGAGAACAGTTAAGCATGGCTGCCGACCACTTCACTCCTCAGTCAGCTGTTGATCCCCAAGCGGACAATAGCGAAGCTGCTCTTTCACCAACGGCCATAGGAACCCGCCTCATCATGTGACACACACACACACACACACACACATCCCATATTAAGACAGATGAGATTTCAGCTTCTTTCATCATCACCTTTTTGATTTCCATAAATTTCCCTGTAACACACGTGCTATCCATTCACAGATGGATTTGGATTTGGTGGCAGGATAATGTTGACAGAGAGAAGAATGCACGCTGCCTGTCCAAATTGATACAGATCAAGCCGGAGAGAGCCCTGGCGGACATTTTGAGGTTTTCTTGGGTCCGTGGTGCTCGGTTCATTTACTCCAACTGTATCCAAATAAATAAAAAGATACTGTGACGCACTTTTAGCCACAAATCCATCTGTTGACCTGTCTCTCTGCCTATGATCTATCCTCTACAGTAAATATATATTTCTTACATTAATCACAGCGCTGCACAAGCAAAATGGACGGCTGGTATAATGGAACAAAGTACATTTACTTAAGTACCGTACTTCAAAGCACTCTGTGGAGTTTTTAACTGGTTATGAAACAGTCTCAGTTTAATACCGATGCCTCTATATGACCTACATAAGCAAATGAGACCAACAGTGAGAAGCTTGGCTATTTCTGTTAGTTTCTAATAGTTATTCTTAAAGCCTGCCACCGGGTCAGATTTTTCCGCAAAATCAGAAAAAACAGCTCTGGGGTTTGCTCTGGCTGAATTCGAGTTGCCTCAGCTGCTAACTGAAGGTCTGCCTCCAGAGCTGCCACGCGCTCTCCTCCTGCCGAAACAGCGTCCATGCAGCAGGGAGTGAAGCAGGGGAGAATATGTAACGTAACATCAGGTGAAACACTACCGCTTCTGACCATAGGGTGGCTATTTCGAGAAGAAATTAAACCAGAGCAAAGGGAAAATCTTGTTTGGTTAATTGAAGTTACTTAGTAAAAGTAGTCCAAAAAATAGGCAATATACATGTCATATGAAATTAAAACAAAATGCAAAACAAAGTCACATCAAATGCCAATGAAAAGAAATGGTAAAATAAAAATGAAACATTGTTTTCTTTTACTGGCCCCAAATTGTTTGTAGTTTCAGTATTTCATTACACAAAAAATGAAAAGTAATTTAACTACTTAAATCACTGTGCACTATGAAAAGAATTACTTGCAGCCCTTTTTAAAACATGCAAAATAAACTCAACCTCAAGCAAAAGTAATGATACTTGCACAATAATGTATCAGTAACAATAAAACTCTTGATACTTTACAGACATTTTAATAACAAATAACAATGGAGCACTGCAATAAGCATTTTTACAGTGTAGTGTTGCTACTTCTAAAAATAACTGAAACGTATTCATCAAAATCTCAAAGTTCAGAGTCAAAGCAGCAGGTTGATAAACTAGTCCCTCACTTGCCCATCAGAGATGCCAGGCGGCTCCCTAGCAACCAACAATGTGTCCCTAACAAAGTGCAGCTTGCTTTGTGCTCTTAAAATAGTACAGGAAACATCTGACAGCTCAAGATTTGCTGGGATCACTTTCGCTTTTGTATCTTTTCCTCCTGTGTCTCTCACATATGCACTATCAAACAGAATACACACCATTTTTAATTGTGTGCAAGGAATACAGCTCTCTGTGTTTCTTTTTTTTCTGCCAGAGGTTTAGGTATATTTCACACCAAGTAGACTCATCTAAACACTGGAAACATCAGTTTGATTTGAGGGGTCAAACTGGCCGGTGTCTTCCCATTTTGTAATAATTCCTCAAACATAAAAATGGTCGCTCCACCGCTTCGGAGAGAGCCGTGGATCAAAAGGGTTCACCGCTGGGTCACAGACGGAGTCATGGCATCCCCTGTGATCTACCGCATTTCCCTATAAGTTCTTCATCCATAACCGTCTCACATAAGCTCATAAACTTCCAGTCACGAACTTTGCGGGGGACATTTTAAAGCATTTGTTTTCTATCCAAATTTCCGTGCATAGGCTACTTGAAGTGCAGGGAGGATGCACAGAGGTGAGGCCTGAAGGAGCTGATGGAGCTCTCTGAGCTTCATCAAGTCAGAGCTTCACCTCATTTCTTTTTGTTTATGTGCGTGTGTGTTACATTTTACAACAAATTTACAACCTCCTTTATTTATTGTTGTATGTTTCATAACTCATGATTAACATGAGTTGTACTTTATTCCGGCAACGAAACAGGAGTTTTTATGTGAAATCTTCAGATCAAAATGGTAAGTAAAGAACGTGTATCCATCCTCAAACAAAAAGCTGACGATGTGTCGTTTTATTTCACACAAATGTCTGAATTTATCTGACTCTCCCTTCAGCGTCATCTGCCTTCAACCCTCCCAGATTCCTGGCAATCAGAAAGCATTATTAAATTAGTATTTCAAAAGAACAGACGCATGGCTTTATTGCAATACTACTACACTTGAGAGAAACAAAAGGCAGAATCACACACGAAACCAACTGATGAGACGCAGCTCGTCTCTTCATTTAGGGGCTTTTCTCTTCGGCCTGAAGTGGAAGGAAGAAGCTGACAGAGTGTGTCAGAGAGAATCCATTATGCTATACGTGACCTCTGAACGGACCAGCTGCTCGAGAGTGTAGGAATGCCAGTGATTGATAGCGCACATGCTGACGTAACCGGCCACAGCTCCCACACCTCTCTCTCTCTCTCTTTCTTTCCCTCGATATGATCAGGATGTAATGCTACGACCGTGAGGGAGTCTGGCACACTTTATGCTGTATCATGTTGCCGACTCAGGGCTGTTTAGGTGCACTGCGAGCGCTGATAAAGCGAGCGCACACCTACAAAGGCCAAAGAGATACGATTGACCGTGACATGGGATCCTCACTTAAACTGTTCACACTGACAGAATAAAAAAAAAACAGACAAATTAAATCCATGTTGATAACTTGCTGACATTTTGTGCGTTTAATCTGATAATCTGTATAATATGTGTGCTTTTGCAATTTATGGCACAGCTTTAGTTCCATGTTAGGATTGTTTTCGCTGGGGCCAAACGTCCCGTAAATGAATGATGCGTCTCTTTTCTACATGGATATTATTAGTGGAAATATAAACAGCGCGGGTGAAGCATTCCTTGGCGAGCTGGGAGGCAGAAAAACTGTACAGTTAACAGGAACTGAGCGCAGCCCCAAAAGACGTCAGAGAATGCTCAAACCGATACAGGAAGTCCTTTGACTAACACTTGAATTTGAAAGTAACAAAAAGAAGAGGAGGGGGAGGGAAAAAAACACAGCGTTATGGGTAATTCTGTGGTTTGACATCTTAATTGTGTCATTTTTTTCTAACCTTGAAGAAGCCAAACGATTGTTCAGCAGTTTTACAAGCATCTGTGTGTTCGCCCTCCTTTTGTTTTCAGTTCATCTGGTCGACCTGAATTTGAGGTTAATTAGATTATTTTTTATTACTACCACTGCAGGATTGGATATGATTTTTTTAGAATTATAACTCCACCATTCCACTGAGCATGTCTAAATATTTCACTTGCACTACAGATGCGCAGCCTTTGCAGTAATTTGCAGAGTTAGGCCTTTGCTAAAGGAGTGGGCCACATTGATTTATTTTACGGTGCCAATTCAAGGCGATATTTACAATTATAATTTATGTAAATGCGCGACTGAGTTAGCCCTGGTGAAATAAATCAATTGAATACATTCTTCTTAGTACATGCGAGCCCTCTGCGGATGTTGGAGGCCGGGAGCTGAAATATCAGTAGTGATCCAGAAAAGGGCAGGAAGACAAATCTTATTTACTTCGGACAAAAGAACCTCATGTTTAAAAAAAAAATCTCCAGCAAGATAAGACACAGATTAGACCTCGGAGTGATCAATGTTTAGGCTGCCCCTGTTCACACTCTCACACACACACAGTTTCTTTGTTTTCTGGAGCATTTCTTATGTTGTCCAATAATGAAAGTCTGCACATTTAAATGACATTTATTCTCGGTTTTCAGCTTGACTCTGTTAATGGCTGTGTCATTGCCTGGCTTTATGTGAATGGCTGATCTGAATGAAGGTGCTGGTTGGACATGAGCCATTCATAAACTGTGGTTTGGTGATATCCAAGCTCACTCTGCAGACTGATCCCTGTTTTTGACTCTCTCTGCTGAGGAGGTCAGGGGTCATAATGGGCTCCTCCACAGCAGAAAGGACTTTAATGACTTGCTAAAGGGCACGTCGGTCAGACAGCAGGAGGCACCGTGCGGCACTTTTTTTCCCACAGTTGCCCGTCCATGGCCTCGTCCTGCTCAGGGTCTGCAGGCCGTCTTCGTCTCCTCCTCGACCGCCGAGCCTCGGATCAGGAAACAGCAGCGCGTCTCCGGAGAGCGCCGGAGATGTGGCTCTGCCCCTTTTACGCAGCCAATTTCAGGAACAGGAACAGCAGCGTCAAAGAGTGCGCTCCCCAGACGCGTCAAGTGTGCGCAAACACCGGAAACCAGGACAAATTCAGCTTCAGATTAAAACCCATGTGTTGTTTTTTTGGAAAATAATTAACTCGATGAATATATTCTGCGGAAATACTAATCATCAATAGTTTATTTAAGAATATGGCACACATTTTAAGAGCTCTGTCATTGTGTTCGGCGTCTTTTATGAATGTTTGCAGAAATATCCCTTCTTCAAAATGTGCCAATTCAGCAACCAGGGCTGTACTGCCTTTTTTAAAGGAAACCATTTGAAAAATATAGTTTAATCTAATAAACGTCTTACATAATTTAAGCACAAATTAATACACTTAATAAAACTATGTTCATTTCCATATTCCTTAGTGATCCTACACGGCATGTAGGAGTTTTAACTTTAATTTTGAAAATAACAAAGGAAGTGTTGTTCGGTAGTTGTGGCTGACTTGACGGTGGCGCGCTCCTGTCCTCCCCCCTCTCTCCGCGTGTGTGTGTGTGTGTGCGCGTGTGTGTGTGTGTGTGTGTGTGTGTTTACTCCCATTTCTTGGTGTCTATGCGTCGCCGTCTCCGCTCCCCCCCCAGTCTGCTGCTGCACATCCACAGCGGAGCCACCACGCCGAGGAGGCGGGCCGACTGTAGCTACACCTCGGCCAGCGGTGCTGGGTCATAGCGCTGGTGGAGGCGGGGGGGGGGGCTCTGGGGGGGCAGCACACTGCTCTTCTTGCCCTTCCTAAAGCGTGCACAGCCCTGAAGCACCGAGGAGGACACCATCACCTCAAGGCGCACTGGAATAGTTTTTTTTTTCTTTCTTTTTTTTTTTTCTTGCCCAGACGCACCAAGTTGCAGCTGCAGAGGCGCACTTTTCTCCGTGGCTCCTCTGAACCCCTTTGCGCTCACAATCCGAAATGGAAGATGGTCCGTCTTCAACAAGCTGTTTCAGAAGGTTAACGGACTGTTTCCTGGGTGCAAGTAGGTATTTTTATTTATTTTTTTTTTCATCACTCTGCGAAAGAATAAATCAAAAATCGTCGCTGAAATTTACGCAGGGATTTCAAAATAAAAGAGCGTCGACTTTAAGCAGATCGCCACATTTCGGGTCCTGCAGGGGTTCTTTATTCGTCCATGCGTCTACCCAACTTTATGAATGACAGACTGATGGCTGATCTAGATGGGTGGGGACTCTCAGTCGGAGGGGGACCGGGCAGGACCGCGATCCTGGAAATGTGGCGTGAGTCCGCCCGGTCATTTTATTTTTCTTAGAATAAAACACAGAGCGGCTGTGTGAGTGTGTCATGGAGGGGACAGTCAGCAGTGCTGCAGCGAGACAAGTCTGCAGCGGACCGAGCACAGAAGGTGTGAGAGCTGCTCACCGCAAAACCAACCTGAAAACACTCCGGAGTTCAGGCTTAATACTCATGTGGAGATGATCGCTTTATTATAATTATACCCAACAGTAGTTTCCATTTATTTAAATACTCCTATGGCTGCTAATATTCCTATAAGTCGTGTAATATTCTCACGTTTCTTATTCCACAGCTGTGATAAATGTTTATTATTCTACTAAAATTCATTATTGCTTTTTTTTTAGCTCTGCTATTTGATTTTATTTTCAGCTCAATTTGTAAATGTCAGAGGCAGCACGATTTAACATCATTTTTATTGATAAATAATTAAATATACTGAGGAAATAATAAGAAAAAACATACAGAAAGTTTTATAGAAGCAAATGTCATTTTCTGCCTCTGCAATAAATATTCCCTATATTTACTTATAAACTTAAATTTCCTGAGCATGTGTGTATTACGCAATGAATTTACAGCATTTTATCTTCTTATCTAATATAACTGTGGGGTCTTGATCTTTTCTGAATTATTCCCACTGATCATTTCTGCGATCATAACTGGAGCTCTCTGAGTGCCACATGCAGGACTCCATCGGTGGATCCAGTGGTGTCAGTGGCACCTCAAGTGACCTTTTGGTGGCAACCCTGTAATAACAAGTTAGCAGTTTGGGCCCTGGGATACTGAGCGATGCCAAAATACACACGTCGCAGTAAACTGCAGTCATGGAATGTATTATTGAGGTATTGAGTATGTAGGTATCCCGCCCTCACGCTGACCAAAAAAGGACAAGAATTTTCAGATTTCACAAAAGCTTCCGCACATTGTGAATTTACAGAACAACAGAGGATGTGGGTGGCTGCGGCTGTCAGAGTCGAGCACCTTTAAGTAAAGAATATTAATCTGTTTTACACTGTTTTTTTTAATACTATAAACAAGTCACTCGCAAATACGTTGACCTGAGAATGATCTGATTTCACTTCCGCCATAAATCATCATTATGTTGAGTATCATAGCTCACATTTATGCTGCTCTTTTTTTATTTCAAGTGTTGTACAGCTGTCAGTTAATCTGGGTTAAATGTAGGATTAACTTGACACACTGTTTGCCTTCTCACTGCATGTTTACCCTGTGATTGGTTTGGGATCTGGGAATGATTTGATTACGCTTCATCCGAGGCTTTTTCACACAACGCATACACATATTTCTGAGTCTAAGTCTTTATCTGCCCCGTGTGTTTTTATGGCGCCGTTTACTCAGACTGCTTTCTACAAATATTAGACATGCGATGAATCTCTTTTTAAATGTATCCAACACAGAGGATTGTTTTTTGTGGTTTAAAAAAAAAAGAAGAGCTGTTGTGTTTTCTGGCAACTGCTGGCATGTTTATCCTCCTATCATTGTTTGTCCTCTCTGAAATGGGACTGGTTGCTGGACTGTCCAGCAAATCCAAGTCCTCCCCGGAGAGACCCACTCCAGTTTGTAGAGACAACACATTGGGTCCCTCCTGGTCGCTCCTATTAATTCTAAGCAGTTCGGGATATCGAAGCTGTTTGCAGCCTCACCTTGTGGGAAAACATACGTGCACACGTGCGTGTGTGTTGTGTGTGTGTTTGTGTGCATCCCTTGTGGATAGTTCTGATGAGCATCAGAGGTCAGTCTGGGTCAGCCCTAATGTGATCTCCCAGGCATTTTCGAACCCAATTGGTTGTCAACGAATTGCTTAACTCAGTGAAGAAGCGCTGCATTGTCAAGCAGGAAGTGCTCACGCTGGACATTTCCTGCCCCACCGCATGCCCTCTCTCTCTCTCTCTCTCACACACACACGACGAGGACTTCTTTCAGCGGAGTCACTGAATATGTAAGAACATATAGAGCTCCGTGTGATTTTGAATATGAAAATTAAAGCTTGATTGAAATCTAAATGGCTAAATAATTTCAGGCTGGGCTGAGCACATGCCAAATGGTCTCTCGTTGTGATTTGTCTTCAATGTTTATTTAAACTCTCAGGAAATTCAAGCCAGAGAAAATTAGCTTGATATTCGGTTTGAACCCTCTTACATATATCAAGATCTGTGCAGCACTGGACCGGTGCCAGGGCGCAGCTCGCGATCTGAGCGGCGGAACAGATGACATTCTCCTCGAGGCGTCCGTTGACCCCTCGTCAGCTTGTCGTGGGTTGGTATCTGAGGGGATGGGAAAAGGCCACATGCATGTAGATTTCTTTACAACTTGTCCTCGTGTCAAGGCTCATAAAAGAACACGGCGCTGGAGAAGACGCAAGGATCTGTGGTTCTCATTACCGGGTCCCCACTGGCCCCTCTGCAGAGCGGCTGCAGAGTTTAGCATCGGTCCAGATGTGGAGCGGGGAACATGACCCCTGATCACTGATGTGGCTCTGGGGATGGGGATAGGGATGGAGTGAGTGGAGGGGGGGTGGAGGCAGACGCAGCACTACATCAAACCGCCCGGTTCAGGCAAGATGCTGACAGATGCTATCAGAAAGAAGAAGAGGAAAGTTTTGAGTTTATAACTCGAGTTGAAGTTGAAGGTTGACCTGCTGTGTGTCTGTAACTGCAATCAGAGTGTTGCTGCCTGCCTGTGGCCACACTGTTAGGCTGCGGATCAAGGGACATGCCTTATCTACATCTCAGTTTGCCATTTATAGCCCTTACCCTTTACGTCTAATGACCAGGACCATGGAAGTGGAAATAATGTAAATTACATTTCCATGGAAATCTCTCGCTCTTTCTCTCTTTCTCTCTTTCTCTCTCTGTTGAGGTGTGAGCTTGCATGTTTGTGCAGCGCTGTTTGTTTTCACCATGTGGGGGCGTGTCTTTGGAAGTGATGGGACTGCAGTTAAAGTCCAGGGTGAAACAGTGTTTTCTTCATTTGACACCTTTTCACTGACTGGTGTATTGATTTAGCTGCACCGGTCACCTCACCTTTGGCTGCTATGGAATGTAGGGGTCTGTGTGTGTGTGTGTTCACCTGCATATGCACACACACATCCCCAGGTTCACCAGCACAGGCTCAATGAATAAATGGTGTGAGCAGTGGGAGAGGAGTCAAAGCGTTTTCATCTTCAGTGTTGGCTCTTTTTTTCTCCCTCTTTGTCGCTCACTGAATGTCAGCATTGGCCGCTGTGCTCCAGCCCTCCCATAGATAAGATAAGAACCACATGCTCTTCCCACCTCCTGGCAAGGGAGTCCCAGGCGGACCTGCTGACGCACGCACCCCGCAGCCCCCCCTACCCTCCCCTTTCCTGCCTCAGCCTCATGTCAGGAAAGTGAAAAGTAGTACCTTGGCAGCTTGCCCTTGACTCTCTGCCAGAAGGAGTGCGCTTCAAGAGAAGTGGTCTTTTCCCTTTTTCTCTCATGTGCATTTTTCATCTATGTGTTGCAGAGGAGGAACATCTTGCTCACTAAACACCGGCACTGCCAGGGTCGGCCTATGCCGTTCACATTGCCGCTCGACATCGTCTGACAGGAGCGCTGAAGACACACTGCGCTCTGCTCAGGCTATCACACAGATAGCTTACTGCTTCATGGGATACAGAGATGAGTGACGGAGATAGGGTGGAGCCGGTTGTTGTTGTTTTTAATGGCTTAAAGTGTTCTTTTATCTGCATATGTAAGTTTATTGTTTCACTTAAAGCTGTCATTTCCTTCAGTAGTCCCTACAGCAATTTGCAGTTTTTAAAAGCAGGAATTATATAATTCAGTCAAAACTCATATTATTTGATTAAGCTTGCACTTTTGTTTTATTCTAGCAGTATTTCACCCAATAAAATATAAGATAAAAAATATTCTAAATGTATCCCTTTATAACTCTTTTCTGCATAAAATACTGGCAACCCAAACAACAGCACAGGTCAAATGAAGAAACACCTCACCTTTTCTTCCAACTGAGTCAGTGCATCGTCAACTTTCTCCTGGCTGTGACGTATCTTCAGTCATACATGAAAACACCGCTGCTGCTTTATGAAAATATAAGACAATGATTGCAATCATCCGTTACCGTTGTTTAAAGTGCAACTTAACACCAGGCTGGCCACACCCAGCATGACTGAAGGATGGCTGTGTTCAGTGTGCTCTGCTGCACCTGTAACCACACACAACGCTGATGTCACGGCGCCCTGGTGTACACATCACTGCCACAAGGTGACAAGCTCCGAGACCGGAGACTGAAAATGTTTTCATACTGTCACAGAACAGACAAACAAACACTAAATGACTATTCAAGTAATCAAATAGATCATTTGATGATTAATCACCTAAATCACAGCGAGATCATTACGGGACTGCTCGGTGTAAAAAGCATACCGCGTGATCTGTGAGTTTTTTTCCCATCACAGGCACTTATATTGAGAAATACAGATTTCAAAATAGAATCCTTCTACTTAGAAGTAAAAGAGGAAGTTGGATCAGCAGTTGATGACGTCCAGTGCAATCGCTGTCTCTGGTGCTCCGCTCTCAGATGAGAACTGAAGTGATGTGTATCGAAAAAGTGAGGGGGAGAGAGAAAGAGAGAGGCTGTGCAGGCTTAAATCAAACAAAATGTAAACGGGACAATAAGGATAGACTTGTGGATAGAGAGAGAGAAATGAGGCCTCGCTTCACAGGGGTTTCTTTTCTTTTCCCGTTCTCTGAAGGAGCTTCCTATAACGAGATGTAACGTCGCAAATCCTCCGGGGCTTTCCCTCCTGTGTGCCATTGATATAGGCTGACATGCAAAGTGTCTTATTATAATCATATATGACTCTATATCAGGTTTCAATACTGATGTTTTTTTTCAACACTTTTTAGTTGTTATACTAAGATAAAGCACAAAAAAATATTTATTAAATGCACATTTTATGATACGATGGAGTGAATTAGTTGCAGTTTACAGCATCTCTACACCAAACCATTAACTTTTCCATATAAAATCAGACCATGCCTAATTGATTTCCTTAATAAAAATGCTCATAAATGTGACATGTAACTTATGAATTCACTGTTTTGAAGCTTTTTCAGCATATTTTGACCCTTTAAAATCCGTATTAACACCACAAAGTAGTGCTGAGACAACATAGATACCCGGATAAATGCGTTCCCCGTCAAACAGGAGCGCGTTCGTGCTGAAACTTGGACGCGAGAGCCAGACAGACTCTGACTGCCTTGGCCTTCCCTTCCCAGTCCCAGGGTGTGGTGTGCTGTAGTCAAGATAAGTGTTATGCAACAATACTTCACTGCATGAAGTCAGGCTTCGGTTTTTACACAGGAAGCCCAAGTCTGAGTCAGGCACCAAAATCTCTGCCAACTGGGCTTCAGCCACTCACAAACATGCTGCACAACAAACCGCTTCCCGCCTATATGTTTGTCTGAATGAGCGACCTCTTTTGAGCATTTAAGCACAGTGGTTGGAGGGTGTTAAGTACATTTACTTATATACTGAATTTAAGTACAAATTTTAAGTACTTGATTATAGTAATATGACTATTTTCCTTTTATGCTATTCCTCTACTTAACAAAATTTCAGAGGCAAATGTACTCTTTATCCCACTACATTTATCTGACTTTTTTTATGAATACAGCATATTATGAAAGGCTTGAGACTTGTTACAAAAAAGTAGCATCTAGTGGGGTCACGATTCAGATGTCGGGAGAGATTTCCTCTTTAAGCCTCTCAGATGGTTTCATTTGAGGAACAGTCAGAGTCCAATATTTCTCAAAACAAATTGTACACATTAGAGAAAAGTCCAAAATATGAATATAAATTTGTAAAGCAAAACATTATTTTTTCTTTCTCTCCTGTATTAATCATTTTATAGCATCCCAGATTTATCTTGTGACCTTTAGAGGGGGCCTAATCCTGAGGTTGAGAACTGGACTTAACTACCTGTACATAAAGCAGATATATACAGGTAGTATATAAAGTAGATATATAATCTAACAGTGTCGTATATAATGATATATCAGTTACAGGGAACATTTTTCTGCAGAAGGAGTACTTTTACTTTTGATACTTCAATGCATTTTGTTGATGATACATGTATACTTTCAGGCCAGTAGGATTTGAACAAGACCTTTGCTTTTGAGTATTTTTATATTAAGGTACCAGTACATTTTCCAGTGTACAGGATATGAATACTTCTTTCACTACACTTTGAATGTAATTATAAAAACGTTAAGGAAATGGCAATTATGCCCCTGCCGCAGACTTTGCACAGCCCGCAGCACACAGACAATTTAATGTTGTAAGCATGGGAGGACCTAACTGCTGTGGCAGAAAGCTGGCCAGTTTTGAAAACTGTGATAAATTTAAAAGGAGACTTTATATTATGTGTTTATTTCTGTGTGTTGATTTGTTTACATTTGACGCTTCAGACATTATCTACTAGAATCAAATCAAAAACATTTTGTGCTTATCTTGATGACGCCATTGTCGTCAGCAGCGATGGAAAACTTTACTGCGGTCCAACAAAATAAAACCAAAAAAAAAAAAAAGAGAGAGAGACTCTGGTCAAACCAGTGACCAAGCCATTGCTTCTGCCACAGCGGCCTCTCTCTCCTGATTGAGCGAGCACATGTGGTTCCCAATGGGGTTAACCATTCTGGACCGCAGCATGTGGGACAGATCTGGCTGCACCTTTGATTAGCCGTCGCAGTCACAGGCCCAGGACACTGGTGCATATCCTGCAGCTCTGAGTGTCACTGCGGTCATATTAGGTTGAGCCATGGCTCGAAAGATTTCAGAGGGAATCGGAGAGAGAGTCTGTAGGGTCGGCAGAAAGTAGCAGGAATGTTCAGAAAAAAAGTGCCATCAATTACCATCATGCTACAGTATAGTGGCTGTTGGGTCAAACCAGTCATTCCTCTGGCCTCTTTTTCCATAGTGCTTTAATAAAGATTGACGATATTTACATTTTTGACTTTTTCCAATAGCCAGTGATTTTTTAAACTGGTACAAATACAGTTAATGAGTCTACTTTCCACCAGAGGAGTTTACCTGACCTAAGTGTGATGCTTAGAGCACATGCACACACTGCTTTGTAAGTGTCTGCTCTTCAACAAAACGGTGAAAATATGTAACATTAATATAACATTTTCAAACATTGCTCTTGCATTTGCTCTAGAGGAAGTGAACCCTGAAAGACTTTCCTGTCATGTGCTCTGCCTTCCGTTAATGCATCATAATATTGTATTACATTGTCAGATGTCTTTTCTGTATGCGTTCAATTAATTCATCATCAATTAATCAATAATAATAATAATCAAATATACCTTGGAAAAACAAACAAAAAAAACGACAATGAATTGATCCTAAAAAAAAAGTATTATCAAAGCTGTCAAAGCCTGATAAAGGTTATTACTCTGTGCAATATGGATGTTGTAGTTTAGTCTGAATAAATCTCACAAACACCAGAAACTCACCAGAGCACTGAATGTGTCTTAATCCGCAGCTGAAAATAGTTCCCAAAAAATTCACCATTATAGGGTTGAATTAGGGGTCAGAAGCAAACAGTAGATGTTATAAAGAGACATGGGTTGCACTTTTTTTTTTTGCCAATAAGGCTTTACAAACTCAACAACCTTTTTTTTTCTTTTTTTTTTTTTTACAATTCTTCATTATATGCCCACTGCAAAATTATAATGACTGCAGTTTGTTTTTGCCCCATGGAAATGGGACATTTGACTATTTTTGTTCATGTGCACACATATGATAGCAAAATAATTTTCAGGGCCCGTCGACACAAAACTTGTATTCATACACTGACACAGCGTCCTTGTCATTTGTTTTTTTTTTGTAGTGTCACTAATCACAGTGCTGCCTTTGTGTTTCAAATAGGACAAAGTCGTAAGGGTCTTTTGCAGTGCTCCCATTTTACTCCTCTCTGTGTTTCTTTCTGTCCCCTGCAGCTCCCTTCACCCCCCCTTAACTTTCTCTGATTTATTAAGCCGTATTCTGCCGATGTGCGTCAGAGCTGGCCAGGAGTCTCGTGAGGCGTTCCACTCCTGAAGATCTGTGTCTCGTGTCTGGACAGCATCAGACCGCAGCGTCCTCCACCCCCCAAACTTACCCCCACCTCTGTTTGCCTTATTTGCCTGTAACCACAAGCCTGCTCTGAGCCACCCGAGCACACACTTTTACACACACACACAGGCGCTTGAGCACAGCGAGCAGATGATCTATCGTAGCTGAAGATCAAATGATTTGTTCTGGGGGAATAGATCAAAGGTCATTGATAGCTGCTCAGACTGTTTGCCGGAGTCGGGAGGCTCCAAAATGAAATTAAATTCAAATTAAAAGTAAAAGCTATTCCTCAAATGCCAGTTTTAAACACTTTGTTTATACACACACACACACACACACACACAAGACACACAGACACCCAAAGTTACCTGCAGCTGAAGTGGATGCTTCCAGCTCCTGTATCTGGTTTTGTTTTGTCAGCTGACACATCAGTCAAGTGTGTGCCACCCTCCACTTCCAGCTCTGTTGAGTCTGCAGCCGTTCGCGGCCCTCATATCATACAGGATTTCAGACACCCCACTTAGTAATATTCTCATGCCGCGTGCGTGTCAGACGGCAGAACACATGCCTTCCAGCTGCATGTCCTCCTGTGATTCATACTTGAAGGGAGTCTACACAGATGCTGCTGATAACCAGACATTTCGTGCGAAAGCGGTATAAAACGATCAGGGCTGTCTGAATACAACAGCCCCTCTTTCTACTATAGTCTGATAACAGATACAATTGCCGTACCCTATACCATAAAATGTAAATTTAGCCCTGCCACAGCATTTGTTTTTCTCTTCCAGGACTTTCGGTTGCATTTCGTATCAGCGTCGAGCTCACAGTCTCACGGTGGGATGACGTCTCATGGCTGAATGTAGACAGTCGCGAGTCTTCGCTTTAGACGCACACTCCATTTGCGTGAGTGACCTAAACATGATGGTTTCCTAGAGCATCATGACGGCCTCTCAGACGCCAGCGGGTGTATTAAAAACAACTTTCCCTCAACGATGGTCTGGCAAATGGCTTTTTTCCCTGACAACAAAGACAGTAAACAGCAGCACTTAGCGAGCTCTCAAGAACCTAATTGCCTATTAAGCACAATCAAGTCCTCCTTTATCCTGCTGCCTCTGTTGGGGGCTCCTATCCCTGGAGACACAGCTTTACAGTAAACATAAGTGAGCTAGCCCGGCTATCTGAGAGCTTTAGCTGGAACCGAGGTGCTGCCGCTCTCACCTCACGGTAAAGAGAAAGAAATGACCTCCAGTTGTTTGTAACCTGTGCATTTTTTTGTTGACAGTCAGCGATGCTGGCAGCATGTTACATAACGTTATTTCTGGCCTTTTCTTATCTTATATTTCTCCCCTCCATACTTTTCTGTCACTTTCATGATTTTGTGCAACATCTCCCAGAATAGTTTTTAATTTTTTCCTCCGCTTTGCTAAGTCACGAATAAAGCTGCGTGGCCTGTGAACTAAAAGACGTCTTGTCTCCCCGCTCCTCAGGCTTGACAGATGAGAAAGTGAAGGCCTACCTCTCGCTGCACCCGCAGATGCTGGACGACTTTGTGTTGGAGAGTGTGAGTGCAGAGACGTTGGACAGATGGCTGAAGAGGAAGACCAGCAGCAGGCCTGCAGGTATATCCATGCGCGCACACACACACACACGGGGCAAACATGGAAACACACATGCTGCGGCTCTCTGGATCAGTCTGACATAAAGATTGGATCAGCGGATTTTAGTATATTGATGCAGAGTTGTAATTTCTGTAATATTGTGCTTTGGTTGAATGTTTGTACTTTTTAGCACACATAATCCCATGTGAGTTCCTGACGAGTCGACCACAAATACAGGCTGCCCTGAATATCTGCAGCCACGTCAGTCGTTGGCTTTTATTGCGCTGAAAAACTGAAACCTCTCTGAAAGACCAAAGGATAACCAGAGCCGAGTGCCTCTGCGGGTTGTATTTATTATCCCGGCCATTTGCAGTACAAATCACTCATCTTCACATGTGTCTCTTTTAATCACCAGTGTGTGTGATAGACAGAAGAAAGGGAGAGGGAACGGGCCTGTCGGGTGTTTACGGGTCATTAGATGTGTTTGAGCGGGCCGAGTTGAATCTGTGCCGCGCGCTCCACACACAGCGGACTGTTTCTCAGACCAACCGCATCCATCAAGGGCCCACAGGGCTGGCACTCTGCCCAGTCGAGCTGCTGACGTCAGAGGCGACCTCCAGAGACATGCAGCCGGCTGAAGGGGGGCCCAGGGGAGGGGTAGGGATGGCGGTGGGGGGTTGTGCTGGCTCAGGGTGTGGGTGTGTTGAAGTGAAGGGGGAAACTGGCGGAGGATGGATTTGTCACATTTTGGAGCTGCTTTCTGCATGAGGTCTGCAGACAGGAGTGTTCGTCGCAGCTATTCGGAGACGGAGAAGTCTGAGCCTGCATTCGAAAGAGTTTCCAGTATACACCATATGTGTGTGCGTATACATCTGTGTGTGTGCGTGAGTGTTGGTGTGTGTTTAGGTTGACAGGTACCAAATAGAGGCCCTAATGGTAATCTTTTCTGCTGGTGCCAAGTAGGAATAACTAATTTCACACTTGCAGTTCAGGTCCGAGCAGATGAAGCTCGTGCAAAGCGGAGTTTTGGCGACAGACTTTGGGGTTTTTGTTTATGCATTTTTCATCAGTTTTCCGTTATCATATGAATTATCAAACTAAATTCCCTCAGCGCAAAGGTCAAGCTTTTCACTGATAACTCCAGTTTTCCCATGCTTTTCAAAGCCTCAATAATTTAAAGAGCCACACAATCCATTTTGTTTTGTACAAATCACTTCGGCCTTACATGAGTACGGACATTTTCCAGAGCATTTCTTAGCATCTTATTTTAAATTTGTGTTAATCTCCCTTCTGGTCAGCCACTGGTTTCAATTTATTTCAGTACGGTTGGAAAATCAACTCGCAGTAGCTTGAAACCTGTTTGAGTCAGGTGGCCCAACACAGAGACTCAGATGTGCTGATTGATTTGAAAAGTCTGCGCTGCATTAGAGCTCAGCCATAACACAAAGCACTAAAAAAACAAAAGCATGACATGATGTTCATTGTGATGGATTACATGTTTGAAGCCAGTTTCAAATTTCAGAGTTGATTCTCATGTTGTCTGGAAATGTATGCTAACTGCCTGGAAGGTAGAAAAAAACGTCTAAAGTTCTATGACATGCTTTGGAGAGAGGTCAGTAGTAATGCAAAGCATTTTACTGATTCCCTGATAGGTGTAAAGCTCCTAGTAAAATGGTTCCTCGCATCAGTTTGTTGGATGAGGACCTGGAACGATACGGCAGAGTATACATTAAAAACATCAAGTTATTGAACTGATGTAAAAGTAAGTCACAGTTTCGGCTGGACAACAATACTTTCATACATGAAGACAGAGAGAAAATAAGAGATATCCTAAAGCTTTTGCAATGTTTTTTTTTTTGTTTCTTTTAAGCTTTAATTATGTCATTTTATGTATTTTTTTGTTAGTAGTCAGTAGATAGGTGACAGGAAATGAGGAGATTGTGTTAATTTGTTTTTTTGTTTCTCTCTATCATCTAAATTGGCAATTTTTTTGCAAACTTCAATTGGGAATCTATTTTACAATCTCAGTCTTTGGAAATGCTGGAGTAAATGTGTTTTTTGTTAAAAGGGGCTTTAGTTGTTTCACTGGTTACAGTGTAGTTTACAAACCCAAATGCAGCTTTAATGTCATTTTATTTTGAAGTTGAACCCCACAAATTGTACATGTCAAAGGGGAGCACCATATGTGAAAAATCAGTGTTAAGTCTGACTTAAGTGAGGTCAATTGAATCGTTTGTGTCGGGAGAGTTTGAAAGTAAAAAAATGAAAAATCTATCCATTCCACTCCTCTGGCTGACGGTCTTCATCTCTGCTTTAGGCTATGTTAGTCACCACAACCTTAACATAACCGAATGTCAGAGCGATCTGTTGCCGGTTGAGTTGCATTGTGGGTAATGTAGGCATCAGGTTTGACACAGAAGAAGAATGTGTGGTACCAATTTTGATCCTTTTATGCGGAATAAACTGTCCATTATGAGTCTGGTGATGCTAAAGGCGTGCAATGCTAAGTCGGTCCAGTCTTTTGGAGGTAATCCAGGTAGTTTTCTTCTAAAAATTCAAAACAAGGGTATGTTAATATTCAACTAACCCAGAATCACACTGGGCTTGCTGAGTTGGTCTTGTCAAAATGTAGGTATTTAACATTCAGCTACATTTCAGCTCGGTGCCGTTTGGTTCTTGTGCTGCAAGAGAAGCGACCGAACTCGGAGCAAAAACATCAGTAATGGGCCTGACAGCTCTCTCAGTATGCCTCATGTCTCTCTACGTTGATCTTTGTCACATCAGTAAAATCCACGTCCTGCGTTCGACCACAGTGAGCAGACACTTTGGCACCACTCCACAGCCTCTCTGCATCTCCCTCTCAGTGGCCGTATCCACTCAAATGACAAGCACTGTCTAATTTCTAGTTCATCACACAGGCTGAACCGTCACTGTGCTGCGATGATGGCTGGAATCTGACTTGTAGACTTATTTGACGCGTCACCCTGCTTTTTTTAAAGATGGACGTTTCCTGTATACACATGCACTGACAAAAGTGGACCATTTGTTCTAAAGATGCATTTCTAGGTTCATTTTTGCAGTCACCATTTTTAAAAATCAGTGTGATCTTATGTTCTTTATGAGCGCAGCAGCAGCAGGACCTGTCATCATGTGATCGTCATTGAGATAACCGCTGCTTCCTGGAAGCAGTCCCTGCAGCCAGTCCCGTTCTCACTTATCATGTGATGGGCACCATTGGATTACATAAATCAGTTTGTCCATACACATACACGCAAGTGTGTGTTTGTGCAAAGGTTGTGTTACAGCCTGTTATTCTAGAAAAAAAAGCCTTCACATCTGCACACTTGTTATTGCTGTGTGGTAATGTTACAAATGCGCCTTGTCACGATAACTGAATTAGCGCTTTCTTCTGCCGTTCTCTTGTTTATTACTTCATTGCTCCATGCTGTCGTGTTTATGTATCAAGATCAGCTTTCACGTCAGATGTTTGACCAGAGCAGATCGGATAGAAAGCAACAGCAAGAGAAGAGAACACGATTTCCCAGAACCCCCGTCGATGTCATTTGACTATCACACCTCTCTTGACCACTGTCCCACTGGCAATGTTACTGTACTTCACACCACACGCTGTCATGGGGTAATTAATGAATCCTAAACCCTCTGCTGCTCCCATCCAGAGGCCCGTCGTTACTCATCTGTGCCTTCTTCAATGCACACACACACACACACACACACACACACACAGACAGCGCATATGTACAACAGTTTCTGTAGGTCCATTTAGCTCTGAATTTCTGATCATACAAGCAAAGCTGTGGATGAAGGCTGGATCATATCTGCAGAGTGTGTGTGTGTGTGTGTGTATATGTTTTATGTGTGTTGCGGTGTGTGTGCAGTATCCATCACTGTTTCCTGTTTGTTTGTTTTTGTTCTGTGGATGTTTTTATATTTTGTGTTTCATTCATATATTTACTCATTCCCTGAATTTGTGAACGAGGAGTCATTCACACACAGTCTAATCTGTCAAAATTAGATTATATCTGTAATAGGGGTACAGCTGACATTGCCGCTTAATTTGTTATTTTTTTTCAACTAAGCAATGTCAGAAAATAGTGAAAAATGACCACTTCATGTTTCCGGGTCACAACTTTTGATTACTTGTTTCTCCAATCCTGAATATTTTATATATTTTTTTAATTATATACAACAGAAAAAAGTCATTTCAGAGGAGATTTGGATTTTTTGGGTTGATAAATCGACACTTCAGCCCCAATCTGAACCAAATCTGTCAGTTTTCATGAAGAGAACATCATTCACAAAGTTGAATATCTGTGTGATGGCTACTGGAGACCTTTGTGGAAGAAGTCTGAGTCTCCAGGCTCTCCTGCCCGGGCTCCAGAGGGCAAGAGTTGGGCCGAGCTGTTGAGCAGCTGATACTGTTTCTCAGATGTGTTTAGACGGCAGTCTCAGGCAGACAAAGATGTGCTTGTGTAGCAGAACCTCATACCCCGCCACTGTGATAAGAGAGCTGTCTTACCTGCAGGGCTTTTCCGTCAGGAGGGGGGAGGAAGCCCCCCCTGCACCGCTCTCACTGGATGCTGTTTAAAATACTGGGAATAAAAAAACATCAGATTTAATACTGTAGTATGAAATACGACTGAAATCATAAAATCTTCTCTCACCCAAAAGCATCTTCTGGATGCCAGAAAATTTCTCCCTCAAAGTTGTTGATAATTTTCCTAAATTTACCACAACTAGCTGATAGTTAGTTAATCCGTTTTTTAAACAGGAAGCTTCATTGAGATCTCTATTTAAAGAGAGACCTGCATACAGATAAACAATTAAAAAGCAAGTGGAGGACTGGTATGGAGGTAAACAGGGAGCTGCACGTCCTCCATGGAGCAGGCTGATGCAGGACCAGGCGCATGTTGACCGCTGAGTCACTGCTAGCTGACCATCCTGTGTGTGTGTGTATTTGTGACGACAGATCAATAAAGTGCACATCGAGTACGGTGCGCGTTAGACCCAGCTGACAGGGTTTTTTTTTTTTTTCCCCGGTGAAAGGCCTCAGCCCGGGGCTGCTGATATGTTCTGGGAGCTTCTTCAAATCATTTATCGCCACGTCTCATCGACTGCAGGCTTTTTGTGTTGGTGTGTGTGTGCTTTGATAAAGGTACAGGGCTGAGTCACATGTATCTTGTATTTTTATAATTATTATTTATAAGTATTTTATTTTGAATCAGTGCTTTTCAAGGTAACAGCAGTAGATCTTGTGTTCTTTCTTACAACCAGCTACTACTTAGAAGTATACAAACACCAAAACCAACTATAAACAACACTAAGTAGTGGATGTTTTCATTTCATTTTTAGATTAGATTATCATTAGACTATAAGTCAGATGGATTTTGATAAATACTATAGACTTACACTGTATGTGTGTTATGCCTTGTTTAGATAATGACATTTTACTCTAATGTACAAAGAGCTCTGCAGAGAAAACAACATGTCAGACCAGCACAGACGACAGATTTATTAACAATTCTCTTCAGTCAAGAAAGATCAGTGTGAATCAGTGTTTTTCACACATTATCACAGATGTATAAACTGTGTCTGCTTGGCTCCTTGTTGCAGAATCTGATGAATCAGAAAATCCACACAGCTAATAAGGATGCCGTGTTGTTTTTGTTATGTTTTGTTTATTTGTCTGCTGCACAAATGTCCCACATTGATGCGATAGCTTTCATTACACACCATGAAATCAATGTGTGCAAATGATTTGCACAGATATTCTTGTGTGGTGTGAAAAAAAGCTTTCACCTTCTTGCTGTTATTGTGCCATTTGAACCAGAATCAAATTTTACATCGAGGCTCAGGAGAGGGTTCATCCTGTCTGACGTCATGCTGATCCATTTATTTTAACTTTGCTGTTTGTGTGTGAGAGTGTTTTCTCTTTACAGCCATAGCTGCACTGTAACATTTCAGCAATGAGAACAAATTATGCATTACAACAAGACTTTCTGTGCTGCTTTCTGCTTAGTGAGCGGGCAGTCTAGTTGAATATGCCGGCCCTGTCCTCCTGTGTTAACTGAAAGCACAGCAGGAAAATATGAAAATATGGGATGGCATTAGAGCAGTCTGTCCCTGTGCTGACGACTGACCACAACATATGGTGATAAAACACATGCACACACGCACACACACACACACATACATACACACACACACACTTGTACACATACCGTCCCTCTCTGCCCCAGGGGAGGCTGTATCCTTAGGGTTAATCCCCAGACACACATGTGATGAAACAAAGGTTTTATTATTGCAAAACAATTACAGGACGTGTACTTTGTCAGTTTTCAGTATTTTGGAGCCTTTTTTAATGTTATAGTTGCTGACTGCACAAAATAAGAACAGTCCATGCTTTTTGTCAACCATGAGCAAAAAACAAACATAAACACACAATACAGTATATTAAAGCTGTTTTCTGGTTCCTCGGAAGACGAGGAATGTGAGAGCCATGCTGGACCTGCACCTGCGGAATGTGTGCACGGCCCTACATGCTTACTGTAGAGATACAATCTCAAAGAATTTCATTTAAATAAATGTCTGAAATGAAAATCTTTGATATTATGACTTTAAAGAAACTACTGGAACTAGTACAACCAGGCAACTGGTTCGGCAGAAGAGATTTAAAGGGCACTTACTGTCAAAGCTCTGTGATTCGCAGTCATAGGAACGTTCTGCGCTTCATCTTAGACTGCAAGTGCAACTGCTTCCTGTTACTTTTTGGCCCACCGGACATTTTTAGTGTGGACACAGTGCTCATGCTGTGGTTCCACTGGGGCTGCTGCACATGAGATGCCTGCAGAGATGGTTTGCCAGACTGTAATTGGACCCACAACACCACAAAACAAGGCCTGGTGAACATTTCCTCCAGGAGGGACCTTGAGTTTAAGGGGGACTCCGAAGCCCTGCAGAGGGAATACATTTAGGAGTAAGAAATGTAGGACTATGATTGAAATTTAACATTAATATTAATATTTGTCTAATATATTATTTTGGGCAAATATAAAGACATGTAACAATAAAACCAACTGCTATGACTCATATTATTAACAAGTGTTAAACAAGTACTGACCTTGTAGAGTCATTCATTGGCACAACAGAATTTTACAACAGGCTATCACTGTGACCGTATCATCACAATAATATTTGACTGATATGATGTATCAGTGTCAATGGAGTCACTGGCACTGCAACACCTAACAGTAATGATAAGTGGCATTAAAGTGTTGGTGAGGACAGCAGCCTACATCAACAAGCAGGGCAGTAAAAACATGTTATGTAAAAAAGGCCCAGGATCTAACGTCTAAGGTTGTTCAGCATGAGTGACACTACGATACTCCCTCCCCTACACCTCCTCTCCAGCAGGCGCTCACTCACGTGGGCGAGGAGAGAGAGAGAGATGGGGCTGTGCCTCTCGTCCCTTCGACAGCCAAGTAGGTGAGGGTTGGGCGGGGGGCGTCTGAGAGCAAAGAGTTCAGGTCATGGAGGGAACAAAATATCCTTCAATGCCGCTCATAGCTTGCAGTTAACCAGGCATCTGCATCTGTTACGTTCATTGTTTCCAAACACCACAGTATTGAGTATTATATTTCCTGGTGTCTCTATATAGTTAAACCAGCACAGTTACACAGCCCTCTACGCAGCCCTTTAGTGCTCACATATTATTCAACATTACTATACACACTGCACTACATACACATCATTTACCACATTAATAATTAATACATTGATACAAAGATAAGCAAATAAAAATTGCAGTTAAAATGAATCGAGTCTGTCTGTTGTTTATATTCACTCTACCTGCTGTTTCCTGTTACATTCAATTTAGTTTTCTCATTTTTTTTTGTGTTAAATTGGGTGGTGTCAGCTGTTCTCTGGAAGTATCTAAAACTGCTTTCTAACAGGTAAGAGGCCTCCTTTATTTGTTAATATTTGCCCTTCAAAGGGTTTCGTGTCTGAATATTCTTGGCCTCAACAAGTCATTATAAAAAAAGACTGTCTGTATTTTTCCTTTTTTTCAAAGGGGTTTGAAGTCTTTTTCAAGTGCAGCTCTCTGTCCTCTGATTGACGTCATGCCCGGCCAGGGGTTCACTCTAAAATAGCTCTCACGGCTAAGTTAGGAAACTCATAGCATACTGGAGGAATGTTTAAAACAACAAACAATGTAGCTGGCTGTAATTTCTTCCTTCGCATGTACAAAGGGGTTCATTTCAAAAGAGGTTCGGCCGGAGTCAGCACTTCAGTGGATGCTTCTAAAATCTGCCCCAGCTTTTCGCATGGTTTGATCACATGAAAAGCTGCCCGAGAGATCTGAGCAGTCACTGTTCTCGTGTGCTGTTGACGCATGTGTAATGAAGAACCACTTGAGCTGTGTGAATGGTTTTATTTTCATCCCGAGTAGCGCTCCCAGACCCACTCCCAGACTATAAGTCCAGAAACTGTTATGATTGGCCGAAGCGTTCATTATTATCACATACTTCAGCGTCGACGTCCAAAGACAATAGTCGTATGTCTGCTGTCTCTCCAACAGCATGAAATCACACCAGGAATTTGCACTCGAGGCCACAAAATTTTGCACTTGTCAAGTTAAATTAATACCTCTCTTAATTCTGTTTTAAAAGGGACATAATTTAAGTAAATGTCTCCCAGCATCAAAAGTGGGCGAAATATTCAAAGATAATTTATACATAATGTGTATGAAAGCTTTAAATGCCACATATTTTTTGCATTTACCGCTCACCTGACTACTGTTATGAGGGCAACATGTGGTTTTGCTTACTTGCTGCTCTCGGTGCTTCTGTAATCTGTCGGTGCACAGATCCTCAGCAGAGTATACACCCAGCCAGCCAGGCCAGATTTCTGTGTGGCTTGAAGACGGAGTTGATTGTGCGTGTGTGCTCTTCTTCGTCAGTGACTGACTTTACATTTGCACAGTTACACGGTCAAGGCGTGCCACAATTTAACAGTTTAATGATGTTTTCTGCTCTTCGTCTCATTGGCAGGGGCCGTAAGAATGGGGAGAGTTTTCACAGACAACCCTGATACCAAATCTTACTCACTAACCAATATTAGTTAAAGCAAAACCTCACTGTATTTTTCCAAGCAACATCTGTAATGAATCAGTTGTTGTGAGTACTGTTTAACCCTGCAGCAATCTTATTTTTTTGTTCTCCTCCACCTGTTAAGCAAATCAGATGTGGTTCTAAAATACATCCTAACTTTGTTTCAAGGTGTTTTTTTATTTTTTAAATTGTGATTTTTTTTTTCTCTTTACAGATGACTCATCAGCTAAAGAAGTCAGCAGGGTAGGTTTTTGCTTAATTTTATGTGACGTATTTATGAGATCAATGCATATGAAGCTTCACTTTATAAACGTTTCAAATATTTTAGACGTGTTATTTCTTTATTGCCCACCCCACTGATGCCCAAAGATAACCTTATTGGCTGATTGAGCCCTTACTTGTGAATGGGCACTGAAAAGGGCAGCACAAGGCTCCAAATTGTCCTTCAGCAACTGCTGAAAAACATCCCGGTGTACTTAATTAAGATGCAGGCTAACTTTGCTCTTTGACAACAGTTTTGTTTGTCCTTGAACTTACTCTCTTTAGAACAGCGACTTTGTCCCCTTGACAGTTCACAGATTCATACCTGTGAACTCTGTGGTGAGGATACAGCGCAGTAGTGATGCATTATACGCTTGTCATGTGCAAGGCAGATGGCAGGAAAGTTATGGGATAGGGTAAATCTCCAGTGGCCCACATAAAGATGTTCACACCTTTGTCATCTTCACACCATCGTGCCTTAAGGAGGCCGGGTGTCAGCACCCACAGCGGGGCCCTGGGTAGAAGGGACTTCACACACATGCACACAGGGGAAAGAAAAAACGAGGACCACTCGACCCCTCAGTGCGTCATCCATACGTCTGTGCAAACAGGATGTGGGAGGATAGAAGGCGTCCCGTGGGGGAGGCTTTCTAGTGCGCCACTCTCCCTGCCGTCCTGTCCTCACCCTCTCTGCAGGCGCAGAAATAGACGGCTCTCTGGCCCCGTACAAGGCAGGAGGTCTGCCTCTTACATAACCACACTTTTAAGCCGAGGCTGAGCAGACAGAGCTTGCCAGGGCTCTAATCAGAGCTGTGGGGCTCCAGTGGCCTCCTCTCGGGACTGCAGGGGGATCCCTGGGCTAGAATGCATCAGTGAAGGGGAGTGTAAGGGTGGAGGGTAATGTTATGATGAATGGCTCAGTATTTGTGAATGGCAGGAAGATAATCTCCCTTCATTCATTCAAAAAAAAAAATCTTTCTATTTGAGTTAGTGACGAGCTGCTGCAGTAACATTAGACCCGGTGAAGCACAGAATGCAGCTGGTCGTTGATTTTTTTTTTTTTTCCTTAGTCGTAACACTTGCTGAGTTTTGAAATTCAATCACGGTGTTCACGCGAGGCTGTGGATTTGCAATTTCTGTGTGTCTTGTGTCCAGCAGTACCAGGACACAAATATGCAGGGTGTGGTGTACGAACTCAACAGCTACATGGAGCAGCGTCTGGACACTGGAGGAGACAACAAACTCCTGCTCTATGAGTTGTGCAACATCATCAAAACAGGTAAAAGGAAACATGATGCGAGTTATTGATCATCTCAGCTTCAGGTCGCATCGCACTGGTGCCGCAAAACTTTTTGTTGGAGAAAAAAATGTAATAATAACACATTTTTGTATAAACATATTATTTTATATACTATAAATACCATTAGCAGAATATTTGTTGTAAGAGGGGGATCAGGATTGGCTTCTGTAAATAGTCTTGTCAATTTGAAATCATTTTAGTTTACATTTCTGACATTAAATGTACTTTTCTGACACCAACTGAATTGTCAGCTGTGGTGACACCCATCCATGTGCTGCTCCAGCAAGAAAAACTGAATACATAAAATAATCAGTAAGAATAATACATAAATTAATAATCATACATCATCAAATCTTGAAATCTGAATCATCTGAGCATCTGAAATCTGAGCCATGACCAATACATCACTGTAATTTATGTAACTGATCTAATATTAGTGTTTCTTAATGACAAATATTGATAAATGTGAAAACACCAGCGACAACAATCGAAACAGGTCCAGGACGTCATCCTTCTAATTATGACAATATTATATTATTCCTTTCATAAATCCATTACAGTGTTGTCAAACCAAAGGATCATTTCACCCAAACCACACTACTCATTAACTTCTTGATCATCTGTGTATTCACTGATGCTCCACCGGCCTCTCTGTTGTCACACTGTATCATGACGTGACCCATATATTAGTGTGAGATGGGACTGCAAAGGCGGACTGGGAATGAGATGAACCGGATGGCAGTCGAAGCCCTCGGTCAGAGTGCCCTCGTTGTTATGTGGGACATTGTTAATAGATTGTTACCAGATTGGAACTGGACTGTTGTCTCCTTGTTACACTTTACATGTCAGGTGTACCTGCCAGGTGGTTTTGGACACATCTGCATGAGAGAATGTAACATGAAAAGCTGACGTCAGTTGTCGCTGGTCTGTCTTATCTATATTTAAAGCACACGTGACTTTGTGTCCATTGTTTCTACAGCAACGAAAGCTGATGGATTTGCACTTTACTTCTTGGGAGAATGCAACAATGTAAGTGCAGAGGACATTAGCTGAATACATTTTACACACTAACGCAGTCGCATGCATGTATGTGACCATTTTTTCTCCTTTTCTCTTTTCGTTCTTTTCCATGCTTCTCAATAGAGTTTATGTATGTTCACTCCAACGGGGGCCAAGGATGGCCCTCCAAGCCTCATCCCCTCCGGCCCCATTGCATTTGGGACAACCATTGCCGCTCATGTTGCCAAGACTCGCAAAACACTGCTAGTAGAGGACATCATGGGGGTAAGGCTGTTAATATAACTCAGGAAACAGTTCATTGCGCAACTGTGATGTCTTTAAGATCTCTTTATGTCTTCTATATATGTTTCTTTAAATCATCAAGTATCAGGTAAGAAGCATCCAAAAAGCCCAAAAAATTCAAATAACAAGTATTTTTATTAAGATGAGGCATACATACTGACATGTATCATGCAACAGCTGGTGTACACAGTGCAGCTTAAAAAACTAAACTAAATGTTTGCCCTGATGAGGCATCAGTTGATGCACCAGCGACACTGACCTCCTTTATTAAACTATTAAACCAAAACGCTTCCTGTGACAGCATTCTCACTGACCTGTGCATTACAGGACGAGCGCTTCCCCGACGGCACAGGGCAGGACTCAGGGATCCATGTTCACTCTGTCCTGTGCCTCCCCATCCTCACTGCCATCGGGGACCTCATTGCCATCCTGGAGCTGCATCGGCACTGGGGCAAGGAGCCCTTCAACCTCAGCCACCAGGAGGTCAGTCTGACCCAGACAAAACATACCAAGAGTGGGAGGCTGGAGCAAGGCTCACAGAACTACAGTTAGCCTGGTATTCACTTTAATCTGGATCTGTTTAAGATCTCTGTTCAGTTTTCGGGGTTCGGTTGATTGTGGAAAATACTTAAATGCACTCTGTTTTTGCGTCCGAGGACTTTCTGCTGTGTGTTAATACATTCTGTAAAATGCCAGTGCAGTGAACTGGAGAATTATTGAACATACAGGTTGTTTGAGCAAACACGATCACAGTGAATAGAGTCACGCTTAAAATTCAAAACTCCATAAACAGGCCGTCTCATGACAGCACCTTTAAAATGTAATGTTTTCATGATTTTGTCCCTTTTTAAAATATCTTAATACTTATATTTATACTTATATATATATATATAATATTAATACTTGGAAGCAGAACATATTAGGTATAACTGACTTACTACTTAGCACATTTTATCTGATTTTATTCAAACCTGCATCATTTCAATACACACGACTACCCAAGCAGACGCAGCAGGCGGGTGTCTGCGTCCCCAGAGTGGCTCTGAATCTGTGGGCTAACAGGCTCTTCTGTGATTATCATGCTGCCTGATAATTATGTTGAAATATACTCAAAAGGAAATGTGATAAGAGCTCGAAAGTGTGTGACAACTTGTGTTTATTGTGATATATGACTTTTTTTTTTTTTACGGCAGTTTCTCTGAGCTAAGCTTCACTTTCTTTTCCAGGTTGCAACTGCTAATTTGGCATGGGCGTCAGTTGCCATTCATCAAGTACAGGTGAGCAAACCTCCACATGGGGGACTGGTTTGAATGTAGGATTTCACATTATGGCCGGTATGCTGCAACTGTAACACTTGGCTAAAGACTCGTCTGGGCGCAAGGTGATGCCTACCCGTCCCACTTATTATGATCTTGGATAACTTTGTTTGTTCTGGTTCTGCACCAGTGTTTTTTAATGGGGAAATCCACTGTGTACAGGAACTGGGTTGTCACTGGGCCCAGTCCAATCAGCTAAGCCATAGATTCAACAAACAGCTCCCCATGGACGTCATTATGCCCCAGTGCTGTTTTTATACGAACAGATAGCATAACACCTCAGAGAAGCAGCGTCCCACTGCAGCGCTGGCCACAGTGGACCTCTGAGCCTCGGCGAGCGGTGCAGCTCCGCAGCACTCTTGGGTTAGCTGCTCGCTGCAAAAACACTCTGTCATTACTGAATGTCATGACGGCGGCCCACGTGTGTAGACAGCAAGTCGGTTTGTTTACAGTACACGCAGGATCCTGTGCTCTCTGAGAAATGTGTGATACGTATGAGTGCCGGGTCATGACTTTTTTTTTTTTCTTTGTTGTCGTTAGGTGTGCAGAGGCCTCGCCAAACAGACTGAGCTCAATGACTTCCTACTAGACGTGTCAAAGTAAGAGCTGCTGTTGGGACAGTTCACCCAATGTTTGAATTAAAGCTGAAACATATTTAAAGTGTATTTTTACACCATATTCTTGTTTTAATCTAAGTGTAACAACATTAAGATATGGGCTCTAAAGTGTCTCATCTTTTCATGTCAGGTCAGAGGTTGAATAAGACTTTTTTTTTGTAGCTTGCACAAGAGAAGAGTTACTGCATTTTAGGCAATTTATCCTCCATGTCTTGAATGTGAACGTCATCAGAGCTTCCCATTTGTCAAACATCTCAATGCGCCATTTCTTCTTTTCGCACAGAACATACTTTGATAACATTGTGGCAATAGATTCTCTACTTGAACATATTATGGTGAGTGTGATTTCTGCAAGTATGTGTTCATTCACATTGTCTTCAAGGCTACACATCCTGGGAGTGTGTGTTAGGTTATGTGTGCTAAAAAGAGGCCATCCCGATACATGAGGGGCTCTGCTAATATGTCATATAATATTAATAATGACAACTTTACTTCACATGATAATTATTATAATGTAATATATAATATATGTAGATAATATATTAGTTATCAGTGTGATAGATATAGATATACTAGATACATGTTTAGACTTGGTTTGACCTAAAATAGGCAAGTTTTTCAGTTTGCTATATTTGTTATATTTTGTAGATTTAAAACATTTTGGATGAGTGTAAAACATGACTTTGCTGTTTCTTTTACTAAAACCCACCTCTTTGTCTGTATGTATTTTGTTGCCTCGTGACTGTGGTGTCACCTCAGGTCATTCAAGTCATCCGGTTCAAACACTGAAATGAACTGGAATGACCTGTAGTTATACTGTGTGTGTTTTTAATTCTCTGCATTTAACTGTGCCATCTCAAAGAAACAATCCAAACTGCAGTGAATTAAGTTACAGGTGCTAGACATAATTTTCCATAATTTGTTCTTTTAACGGTTCTTTTAAACCCCTCAGTGTTGCTGATAACTTTCTGCCCTTTCTGTTGTTTTTCCAGATATATGCAAAAAACCTGGTGAATGCGGACAGGTGCGCACTCTTCCAGGTAGATCACAACAACAAAGAACTGTACTCTGACCTGTTCGATATTGGGGAAGAGAAAGAAGGCAAACCTGTCTTTAGGAAAACCAAAGAAATTAGGTGTGTAAGATTTAACCTTTTCTCTTACTGTGTGCATTTTGATAGTGCTTGTTCTCTCCTCTGATGTATTGTACTTAAGTCTCATAGTTTTCAGATCATACAGATTTTCAAAACACTAGCTTATTTTGAAGGAGTCGAGGAATTCATTTTCATGTTTGTTTGTTTTTTTGTCTCCACACATTCAAAAGTCTGTTTCCTGCACCTAGAATACATTATACACCATATTGTACAGGAAACAAGATCTTCATGTGACTAAGATGGCCCAGAAAAAAATACTGAAAATCAATACAAATACAGGGGTGAAATCTGAAATCTGAACATTTTTATATAAGTATATATTATAGTTTAACATAATATTTTTTTCTCTAAAAAGTCATAATTGTTAATATACACAGTATTTGAGCTGTAAATTACATTTTAAAATAAAGTTTTTTACTATTGTTAATTTTGTTTTACACCAGATTTCTCTCATATCCACCCAGCACCAGCAGACGGAGAAGGAGTCCACAGATTTAACTCTTGTTTTCTCCTTTCTTCTCTTCCTGTAGGTTTTCTATAGACAAGGGAATAGCTGGCCAAGTGGCTCGGACAGGGGAAGTCTTAAATATCCCAGATGCCTATGCAGACCCACGGTTCAACCGGTAAACCCCAACAGACTTTGCAACGGGACATTTCTACTTATCTTTTCCATTATATATGATTATCGACAATGCAGTTAACTTTCTTGAAGCTGTGCTATGAGTTCTCCTAAACAATTCTTATTACGTTGACATTGCTTTATCTCCTGTATTTAGCATTAGACACTGTAGTCTTTATAGAGGCCCTCAGTGTACACCAGAAGATTTCAACATGCTGCAGTTCTGCTGTTTGGTTTAAAACAGCTAAAAATAAACTAAGATGAACCCTGTGAAGAATGCCGAGGTGATGTCTTATATTTGTCTTCCTTAACAGAGAGGTGGACCTCAAAACCGGCTACACCACCCGAAACATCCTGTGCATGCCCATCGTGAGCAGGGGGACCGTTATAGGTGTGGTGCAGATGGTGAACAAGCTAAGCGGAAGTGCCTTCACTAAAACAGATGAGAACAACTTTAAGATGTTTGCTGTCTTTTGCGCTCTGGCCTTACACTGTGCAAATGTAAGTGAACCCAATGAGTCAAATTTGAATATTTAAACAACTAACTGATCGTCTCCAACAGCAAAAAAACATATTTTTTTTATCAGTCAGCACGTGGCTGCTCGTTTTCTATCTTTTGCAGTGCAGGTATAATATGTGAAGATTATGCAACACTTCATGGCCACGAACACTCGATTCTGATTGGCCTCTTTTCAGATAAGTGCGTCCTAAATTCACACTCGCAGTCAGGAGGCTCGTTTCAGCTGTTACTAGGCTGTGGGTTTCCCTGTTTGTCGGAGGAGTCATTAAATTTTTCTCCGAGGTCGATAAAGATAGCGCCAACAGCTTCTATTTAAAGAGCGCGTTTCCACAAAATGTGAATAAAAGCGCACTTTTCCGGCGGCAACGCTTATCCTTTACATGGAGCGCACAGAGACGTTTCATGAATCATGAGAACTCTGGAAGCGTGCGTTGTGTGGTCTGTCTGTCAGAGCCTCTCCTCTCTGTGGGGCCTGACTCACCACCATCATCTCGTGCGACAAACTTACGCAGGAGCAGCGTCACAAAGTTGATTTTAAAATTGATGAGGCATGTTAATATTTTAAGACAAGCAGTCTGCATCCGTCTGTCTGACAGGATTTATGTTTAGCTGCAATTTATGCCTCGCATCTCTAGGAAACTCACTTAGGCCCGGCTCCTGATTTATGGTGATTTATGGTGGAAGGTGTAAAGGCTTGGTCGGTGTACCTGACTGTCTTATTCCTGCCTGTTTGGGAAGGGGACAGGGATAAAAACCAGATGTGGAGACACTTTTTGGAGACACACGGATAAAATTTGACACCGGACTGCAGATGACTTAACTCTGGTTGACCCTTTTGGAAATTCCAACTGTGATACTTAAAGAATTCAACAGAAGAGGGTTTTTATAGCGCCTGTGTGTTCAGTCTCTCTCTCGACATTTAAAAGACTAATTCCTGCTCTATGATTTCCCTGTTTGCCTCTGCAGATGTACCACCGGATCCGGCACTCTGAATGCATTTACAGAGTGACGATGGAAAAGCTGTCTTATCACAGCATCTGCACGTCAGAAGAATGGAAGACCCTCACCCAGCTCAACCTCCCTGCACCCATTTATAAAGAGATCGAAACGTGAGTGCCCTCTCAGCACCCTGAGTGTAGTCGCTCCACAGCCACATGCCTGTGAAAGGGACAATGACAGAGTCCAGACCCTGGGCGGGTCCTTAACGAACCCAGACCTTAGAAGTCCCCTCATCTGTCCCCCCTTGTGTGCTGCACATGCTAATTTAAGACTCCCATCTCTTCCTGCCTCACTCCAGGTTCCACTTTGACATTAGTCCGTTTGAGGAGATCTGGCCTGCTGTCTTTATCTACATGGTTCATAACTCCTGTGGAAAAACCAGGTAAGGTGTCCGGCAGGCCGTGACAATGTCTGCACTTGCGCTCAGGAGGATTCATTGTTAATCGCCCTCTCTTTCTGCGTGTAGCTTCGAGCTGGAGAAGCTATGTCGGTTCACCATGTCTGTACGGAAGAACTACCGCCGCGTTCCCTACCACAACTGGAAGCACGCGGTGACGGTGGCACACTGCATGTACGCAATCCTGCAGAAAACCTCTGGGATGTTCACAGAGCTAGAGGTGGGTCCCTTACTGGTTGTTGGTTTTACTGCTCCTGGATAAAAAAAAAGATAAGGAGTCCTTTGTGATTTCAAGATGTTTCTTTTTCCTATTCTCCCTCTCCGGTTTACAGAAAAAAGGTCTGTTGATAGCCTGCCTGTGCCATGATCTGGACCATCGGGGGTACAGCAACACGTACCTGCAGAAGTTTGACCACCCGCTGGCTGCTCTGTACTCCACCTCCACTATGGAGCAACACCACTTCTCTCAGACAGTCTCCATCCTACAGGTAGAGCTCCACTATGCAGAACTTCCTGTTCAATAAAAGTCAGCTTTTTTTATTGAATCATTGTCTCTTAAATGTTTAGTACAAAATGATGTGCTCTGTATAACATGTTTTGATCTTTTCCTTATTTAAGCATATCAGCATATCTCTGATTTGCTCAAAGACTTGCAAACGATGGGCGAATGAATGAGAATATACCACATGCAAAAGAATCGCAAAATAAGTCAACGTACAGTTGCAAGGGGAGGTTGTCAAAAAACAAGGCCATATGTGGACAGACTGCATCAGCAAATCACAATTTGAAACCCACCAAGACAGACTCAAAAAGCATTGTGAAGTGGCAAAAACTCTATTTATATTTAATATTAGATTAAAACCACTTGGATAAAAATCAACATAAATTTGATTTTTTTGTGTTTGTTTGTTTGTTTTTTAGTTTAAGAGAATCAGTTGTGTAAGAATCAGAGAGACTTTATATTTAGTGCTTTTATTTTTATGATCTTATCTGCACATGTATCAGTATAAATACTTAAATTGACATGCACGCGCACACACACACACACACACACACACACACACTAAAGGACTGAGAGGATGATACAATTTAGTGCCCTCTTGCGTAACATCCAGGATCTGCCAGCAGAGCATGAGCTTGAAATGAAATGAGATTACAACCTGTTGTAGTCTAGCTGAGCTGAACGCCTCATAAGTGGAGCTTTTGCTTTTTTATTGATCTCTTTGTTTCTCATAGCTGGAAGGGCACAATATTTTCTCCAACCTGAATTCCAGCGAGTACGAGCAGGTGTTGGAGATCATCCGGAAGGCCATCATCGCCACGGACCTCGCCCTGTACTTCAACAACCACCAGCAGCTGTCGGAGCTGCTGACCTCACATGCACTGGACTTGAACAACCACTCGCACAGGTCAGGTCACTGGTGCCCCGGTCAGGTCGGGATCACACCAGGTCTCACAGCATCGCGCAGACAAACGTGGGCCTGGCGCACATAAACGGCACATTGAGTTTTTCCTCATGGCTATAACGAGGCTTTGCTCCCCTCCAGGGACCGTGTGATTGGTCTGATGATGACAGCATGTGACCTGTGTTCTGTTACCAAGAAATGGCAAATCACACGACTCACAGCCAACGACATCTACGCTGAGTTCTGGGCCGAGGTATAGTGGGATACTGCCTCCAGTCATTTAGTGCTTGTAAATGCTGCTACGCCTAGCTGGATTTTGTGAAGTACAAAATAATGTTGTCTAGTTGTCAGAAGATTTGCCAAAGTGTGCAAAAATAAAATGAAGTTCCTCTCCTGATTCTGTTCCTCCACAGGGAGATGAGATGAAGAAGATTGGGTTGCAGCCGATCCCCATGATGGACAGAGACAAGAAGGACGAGGTCCCCCAAGGCCAAGTAAGACCAGCACTTTTAGTCATGTATCTCTAACTGTCATTTCTGCACTCCAGCTGTCCTTTAAACACCGGAGGTGGAACGAGTTCTCAAACATCCTGCTATTATTATAAGTATAATAATACTTATAAGTATTATTATTATAAGTATTATAAGTATTTTTTTATAATTGTAGATAATGACTTGAATTAAGAAATAATACAATACCCAGTATATATTTAGATAAAATATAATAAGGAATAAAGCCCATATAGAATGCTATGGGTATATGTAGTTTAACCAACTTTGTTAAAGTTGTTTTTCGAAAAATTAGGTGTGTGACACTTTTAATCTGTAACTATTAATTGGCTTGCTTTGTCTTTTGTGCTATGTCTCTTAAATGCAGTTTCTTGCTAATCAAACAATAAAAAAAACAAGATGATAATTATATTTTTATTAAGAATGATAACTTCATAAACATAAACGTTTTTTTTTAAAAATCGTGTCCAGCACAGCTCCACCAGCCTCCAACCCTGACCTGAGTGCCAATAAGCCAGAGTCACTGAAAACACCAGTGTGGCTGTAACTCAGTTAATACACTGACTGTGAATTTCACAGTGACATACAGCTGACATACAAACCTCAAATAATTGTGTCTGGCTAATAATGATACTTTGACATGATTGACAAGGATTTTTGTGACTGTGTGTAAAAAAAAAAAAAAAAAAAAAAAAACGTATTGTGTTGTGGAATTTAGAATTTCTGGAGTAAGTTTAACATTAAATGTTTGTCAGGCTGTAGATTTCTTGAGAAAGTGCGGCATTTAAGGCCCCTGACACCTCCTATCATCACACATTCAAAGGGACACTGTTCTTCACAGCCTAAGGGATTAAAATCCTCCCAAACACACCACTTGACATTTCTGGTCAAAAATAAGCTTTTATTGACTCATCACAGGCACGAAAAAGTCAAATCATGAGATGTTGCATTTCTGATTGTTCTTTAAAGTGAAGCATTAAGTTATCATCCTGTTTCTAAAAATGTTAATAAACTAGACACAAACTTGCTTACACTGCCAAATTATTTCGGTTTCTTTGTTTTTGTCTTCTTTTTTTTTTTTTTTAAAGGTGGGATTCTACAATGCTGTTGCAATTCCTTGTTACACGACACTAGCGGAGCTTTTTCCCCCGTCCAGTCCTCTTCTAAAAGCCTGCAAGTGAGTATTAGAAGCTGCAGTTTTAAAGTATGAGGGAAAGTCTCGTCATTCGCTGCGAGCTGAGTGAGCTACACAAGATTTTGAGGTGACAGAAAGCATACCTAGGATTTATGTTTATGAATGAAAAATGAAAAAGCTGTTTAATTGTAAGTGTTTTCATTGATAGTTTTTTTGTGAAACAGGTCACCAACACAAAACCAGCAGGAGTGCCTTTGTTTATATAGGTCTTATATTGAAAATACAGACAAAACTCACATGCTACTGTTCCAATTTTTGATTTAACAAACGTATTCAGCTAGACAAAAACATGAAACTGTTGCTCCTCTCTGTGCATCATTAAGTGTGTGTGGCGTGTGACATTGTGTGCCTGTGCTTGTCACGTTCGATAGGAGTGTGAGAATGTATTTATATGTGTGATTTCTGCTTGCTGAACAGGATCATATTGCACATTTGCCAGCCCCCCTGGGGTAACCGGCTGGTTTTTAAAACATCGTGACCTTGATCTGTGGGGAATGCAAACAAAGCGAGCCGTGTAATATTTAAACCCCGGCTGTACGTCAGCACCGGGCCCCGGGTGTGCAGCAGTCCTAGACCCTGCGGAGCCCGGCCGCTTGTTGTGGGATCTGCCACGGACGTGTAAACTGCATCAGGCCAGCTAATTGAATGGAATGGCAGCAAAGGGCAGCACTCTTTGCGCTCGTATGTCAGGCTTGATTATAGCACGGAGGGAGAGGTTACCTTCATGACAACAAGAGCTGATGGGGCCGCTACTACAGATGACTAATGAATCACAGTAGTGCTGCCTGACTAGTGACATATGTTTGACCACTGTTCACTGTGGCGTCAAAATTGAGATTTTTGTGTTGAATATATTGCCAGATTTCTTTACACAGTTGATTTTAATGCAGCCTTTGTACTGTTGATTGTTTCAAACCATAAGTTCATATTCTGATTCTGTTGGTATTCTGATATTTTCGCATTTTATTCATTATTTTAAAGCCATGGCTGTCTCTAACAGTATTATGTCTGCGCCACTTCTAACATCGGATGCACACCCTTGTGGCAGCAAAGTGTTATAGTGTCATGTGCTAATGAGCCAGACCCATCAGAAGCAACAGTTGCACATTTAATTTTCATTCAGACAGGAAAACTGAAAATTAACAGCAGTGGAAATATACATCTGATTATAACTTCATCACATCAAAAGACCATTATTATTCTAATATAATAAGCCTTTAAAGGAAAAACACATAAATTTAATTCAGTGTGTTTGTGTTTAAAGTAACTGTTCTATAATTTTGATGAAGATTAAAATGTCATTGATTTATGCTGACATGATTTTATCCTCATTTTTCATACTGTAAGGCATGTCCCTGCTGTAAGAAATTAAACACCTGTGTTAGACGCCCTAATTGTAAATCTGCGACATGCAGCTCTCTGAACCTGACGGAGGTGTTTTGTGTTTGCAGGGAGAACTTGGGCCAGTGGGAGAAGATATCGCGGGGAGAGGTGGAGGACGTAGTGCCCAGCCGGCCTTGTGATTCAGGCCCTGTCAAGGTGGACAACTGACTACCAAAGGGGTTGCTGACCCACCAAAGGAATACAACCTGAATCCTGCAACGGACCTGGTACTTTGTAGATGGAGGAACCCACATCCTGTGTTAGCAGGAGACGGATCAGCTAAAGGCGACTTGACTTTGAAAACACACAGTTACCTCATTGGGTGACGGAGGTGTCAACACTGACGGTTTCACCGATCCCAGAGACTGACAGACAGCCGATGGGGAGGGACTTCAACCCATCACCCTACATCCACTCAGCTTGGGAATTCATTTGGTAGAATGGACTCGTGCCGTTTTGGTTGTTTTATTTTCGCTATTTTATGATTTTTATTTTTATTTGAGCTGATTCTTTTACGGTCTTGTATTAGCAGAGGCCTTACTCTGAACCTTTCACAGGCTAGAATATGTGAAATCTTGTTGTCGGTTCAGGCTTTTCTTTTTCTTTTTTTTTTTTTCTCTTGAAATGGTACTGTTTGCCTTCTGTGGTAGGACTATCGTAAGCGCACTACTTCAGCAAGGTATTCCCAGAGACAGAAGGAATGTGTAGAGCAGATGTATGGTGTAACGCCACCTCGCTGAGAAGGTGGATGTCAGAATGTTTTTTTTATTACTTTGTGAGCAAAAATCCTTTGCAGTACTTGAATAAAGACACACAGCCTATTCTAGGTGGAGATGGCAGAGATCCCCCCGCAGCAGATTCTTCAAAACGTGGATGAGCTGTGACGAGAGGAGTTAGAGGAGGAGTTAGATAATGTCGACACTTGTGAGCACAGTCACAAGAGAGTCACAATGTTTCTCCCCTAAGTGGACCCCGCAGCACTGCCCCCCGACCCCCCCGGCAATTCGGAACCTCTGTCATTTTTGGAGGACAGAGTTCACAAGATGCACAAATAGCATCCGCTTCCCGTCAGTTATAGTAAGCCGATGCTGCATACAAATTTCCATTCTTATAACATTTTTCACGCTACTATCACATCATAAATTATTTTACACTGCAATCTGGTTCCTCCTCATTAATCAGTAATTATTTCAACAAGCATGAATAAAACACAAGTAAAATGAGGATACCGCACAGTGTCTCAGCAGATTATAAAGATTTGTTTGTTTGCAGTGACACAACAAACTTTTTACACGTCGACTTACTTTATGCAACATCCTGAGAGGTCCCGGATTTATAACTAATGGTTAAGGCGTGATGAATTACTAAGGTACAAATTGAATAAGCGGTGAAGGGTGGAATAAGTTGTTGCCCATACAGTCTCTTTTTTGACATAGACCAGTGTCCTGAACACTTTTGCTGTCGATGCCAGGCACAGCAGCGCGACAAAAGTCTCAACAAAGCTTAATGTTTAATGCCAAACCTGTTCAGCTAAAGTGCATCATGTGTCTATCTCTGGGATTGCAACTCAAGAAAGTTGCAGGTGTGCGTATCAGAAGTTCCCCTCAATAACCTCGACCTGTCGAAGGAAATAATTCATCCTCCTTTACGATGACGCTCCAACATCATGCAAAGGGGGGGTGCATTTGGACTCTTCCAAATGAGTTTCCGAGATCTTCCAAAAGACAAAAACATTTTTTTGTCTGAAACTGTCATTCCAGTGGACACTGTCCCTCCAAGACTGAAATTACAGCTCAAATAATTTGTTTGTTTGACTGGTACTGTGCCCCTCCCTCTCCCCTCCCCTACCCTCCCCAAACGGTGTGAATGTACATTTTGATGAATGTTTTGTTGATTGCAGATGCTCGGTGGTGGCAGTTTCCATGATGTGCTCTGTCTTACTTTTCAGAATTGCTTCCAGTAAGCTTCAACCAAGAGCAACAATTAGCATGCACCTAAACTGAAGTTTATATATAATTTTGCATATACCGTAATAGGTGTATACTGTGTACAATCTAGGAAGTAGTTTGTACAGACTGAGATGATTGCTCTGATGGTGCTAAACTGACTGGCAGTCGTGCACTTTCTGACTCAGGGCGTGTACACTGTGTGTGTGTGTGTGTGTGTGTGTGTGTGTGTGTGTTAGAGAGAGAAAGCTTTTGACTGTCACCACCCCCCCTAACCCCCACCTGAAAACATGGTTAAGTCCATAACACTGCACTGTCCCTTCTACTTTTCAGCACCAGTTATATCCCATTGTCTGCACTATGTTTAGCTTATGATCTTTATCATTATTATTATTGATGATTATTATTATTGCTATTATTACTATTGTTATTTTCTTAATTAGAGTTAAATTTAAATTAACTTATATTTTTTATACAAAGAAAAATAATGTTGGCCTTTTTGTTTTGTACAAAGTAAACATTAAGATAAACAAAACGGTCTAGACATGTTACTGTTACCCAGAATAATTGCGGAATGTCTCAACTGTAAATGTAAGAGCAGTAGCCCAAATGACTTTTATTAAATACCTGAAAAATACATCTCTGCAGTCTTTATTTCATGTCTTAATTAATTGTTTATTTGCCTATATTTCATCATTCATACATGCTGTTTTATTGATAGAGCTGCAGTCCCTCATGATTGCTCAGCAATTTATAACTTTATCAGGTCCAGTTTCATTAACCCAGATATAAGCCCTGCATTTTTTCTTTTGTCAAAATCTAAGTAAAAATTTGAATCTTCAAAATTACTGGCGTTAGTGGGGACATTTTACTACAATTTCTTTTTGGACAAACTGAGTCACTTTGTAAAATGAATGAATGAAAATCAGCACCACCCCATATTAAAACGACACTATGATGGAAAATCAAGAAATTTGTAACTTGACTTTGACCCTGTTTTTAGCCTGCATTATTATTGTTTCACACAAGGGCATGGTCTTAAATTTAACTTTTTTTTTTTCAGCTATCACAAATTTTTAATAGGTTAACCCCCTTTATTATCCATTCATTATTGCAGAAATACAGCAGTTCTTGTGAATGCTTGGATCTGTTTGAGGGGTACATGGAAGGTGTGTTCATGAAACATACCATAAAGTTGTTCAGCACATTTTCATCTGTTGACATTTAAGCCAGAGAGCTGTTTCTTTTTATATTTACATTTTGTGACTTTGAAATTCATAAACTACCAGTGGGACATTAAAGGTGCAGTTCTGCATAGTTCTGACTCATATGAACTTCTTCAATTAACTTCAATTTAAAAAATTGTTCCCTTGTCATCTTGCAGACAGATCTGACAGAGCATGGAAACGGATTCTTTTACAACTCAGCATTATGATGTAGTTTTGGTTCAATTTCAGTATCCTTTTGATCCATTTATTACTATTAAATCACAGCAGAACCTACTAATTTTGGGATCTTATTGCTGCAATAAACCAGAATAATATGAGTTGCATGGCTCAGTCCAAGGTATTTATTAAATGTGACAAAAAGTGTGTTGGATTAGAATAGCAGACCACACCTTTGAGTAATGTCATGTATCAGTCTTTCTTCCTTCTGTAGGTTCTACAATCTTTATCACTGACCTCTAAATAGACATTATGTCATTTATTATATGAATATATGGAAATCAACTTTGGTATTTCCTATCCGCCTTCATCAACAATACATCATCTAACTTCTAGTAAGTAACCTTCTGAGAGCATCTTCCATTCTCTACTGCATTATTTTATTTAACATCATTACATGAGACGTTAATGGGGGAAGCGTGGATGCAAATGAATGCAAACTCCACTGTAAAGCCCAATTTGTTTCAATGAAGCATAGCATGTTACACTGTCTCTTCCTTCATGCTCAACCTTGCCATCTGGGTGCTTTCCTATTCTAGTCATTCCAGTCCCGAGGCTGAGTTTCATTCTCCTTCTCCCCCCCCTCTCTTTTGCACTGTAGGCTACACTCACTACTGTGTGTTTACTTGCACACAGTAACCTAATTATTGTGAATAACCAGATTAAGATAATAGTTTGATTAAAGCATTTACAAGAGCGTCACAGTAACCAGATTTCCTCAAAAGCCAAAGTTTACATGACTTGTCTGGTAATTGGTTTACTGTGCACAGGGATTTGTTGCAGCCAGCAGAAGCACGTGGAACAGAATCACCAAATATGAAAGGCTGAATTTGGGGGATTTCTTGGGGATTATTGTCTTCCATGGTAAAGAATTAGCAGAGCCACTTTTCAGATCATGTGGTATTGTTTCTGGCTTATGGCTAAATCTATCAACAGCAGCAGCAACTATAACGAGATTGCTGACTTGCAGACTTGTTCTGCAATCTTAGAGAAATAAATAAAATAGAAATGGCACAAATAAGGACATAGATAATTAAGATGAAGCCTGATGAGTCACTGTGTCTCAGTCCCTCAGTAGTTGAGATAATCTCCGTTTCTTTGTCTGAATGTATGCTTTTCTATGAGACATCAATCCTTAAATGCATAATCCTCAACTTGGAGGTAATGGATAGGGCAGCAAAGCAGAGTGGGACGGGGTCATAAAGATGATAGGCTTAAATGGGCTGGGATTTGGGATTCAGGGAAGCCCTTGTCTGTCTTTGCTCATGGCTGTAAAATATTCCAACCTGCCCTGACTTTGCAGTGAAACTTTTCATATGGTCAGCTGTACTCATACCTGCTGTCATCCACACATATCTTCTCTGCCCTGATGGGAAATAGAGACCTACTTCTCTGCTTGATGTTTGTTTATTTGTATTGTTTTTATTGACATTTTGCAAGAAAAAAAAGATCCCAGCATGAGGAAACACGGGAACTAAATGGCTCATTAGTTGGTAACATTGGCCTACTTGACAACTCACAGAGCTTTTATGGTTTGGTTCATTCTTTCACCTGTGTAATAAGGGTTGATGTCTTAGCTTCAAATCATTCAACCAGCAGAAGTTATTTCAATCAGGTAAGCTGAGAACTAAAATAGTTGATTCTTTGATATTTAAAAGCCCACAAAACAACAAGTCACAATGTGTCTCATAGGGTACTGTGTACCCATACATTTTATATTTACGTCATCATGCACAAATGAGACGCAACACCTCAAAGCTCAAGGGTACGATTATTACCAAGACACTGAACGCAACGCACGCATTACGCGCATCGGTCTCCTTGGCAACCGAGTAAAGCTCAGACACGAAGGTGACCAGGAAGAAAGTTTGTTTGACCTGAAACAGCACAAAAACACAAGTAACTTACAGGTGAGGTTATTATCTAAGATTTCTGAGTGTTTGCTTCGTTCATACGCTCCAACTGCTTATTGGTGAAATATTCAAGTCCTGTAAAAGCAAAAAAAAAAAAAAAAAAAAACCAGTTTGCTCATGAGTGCCTCATGAAGTGTCTTAGCTATGCATTGATTTGTTTAAACAGAGAATGGATACATAAAAAACTAAATAATAGTTTTATGCTTCTTCACTTTAGTTATAATAATAATAAAAATAATAATAATAATAATGAGTAACAAGGAAGAGTATAAACCACAATGAAGTGTCTCAGTATTTTTTTTAGCTTTGGTGCTTCTTGTCAACTCTGTGGATCTCTGTTGGATGGATGAGCGCCATTCCTCCACAGCATATTCACTCATTTATATAAACAACCTTTAGATAATCAAGTAATCAAGATCTCTTTTGCGAGAGAGACCTGAGCACAGCACATAGAAAGAAAAAAAACACAAGATGAGTTTCAGCATAAGAGACAGTAAGAGACATCACTGAATAGATCTGATTTATTTTCACATCATTTGGTGATTTAGGAGGAGAACGTCTTCAACATCCAAAATATTCCGTCGGTATGAAGCTGGATTGAAATCTGGTGACTGTAAACGTTGTAGCATTTTATTCACATAACTTTCATCCTCATCAAACTATTCAATGAGTCCTGGTACACTGAAGCTCCATCTAATATGTTTCTCCAGTCTTTCACTGGCTTTCAGGCTTTTACTTTAATTTGTCCCCTGTGTGTAGTTAGGATATAAACAAGCCCAGTTTATCAACATTTAACCTCACTCTTGGTTAAACATATTTAATGGGAACATCGCAGTTCTGCTGCATAACACAGGAAATGTATTTTTCTTGAGTTGAGGTCAGGCACCTCCTGTGTCTTTTAAAAGACTTTACAGCATCATGTTTCGTGCCCTCACAGTCATGTCCAGCAGCTATAAGCCAAAGCCTGGGAGCTTTGGGAGCGACATCCACCAACTGCTGCTGGCTGCTGAAGCTGGTCAGAGGGCTGATATCCTGACCTACTCTTCAGGTCATCTGGGGCCCCGCAGCCTGAACCAGAGTCAGCCTCACAGGGGGGCAAAGCAGTCTTTCTGGAGGACATCACAGAGCCAAAAAGAAAGCCCTAACCCTCTGACACACCGACAGACACACATCAAGACGCTGATCCATGTGAAGAAGAAAGAAATGAAAGAGTCTCCCTCTGAGTTCACCACTGACTTGGCTTTGGTAGAGTCTGAAGTCTTGAGGTCAAGACAGTATCAGGCCACTGGTCGCTCGTCACATGCAGACAGAAGAGAAGGTACAACTCTACCTAAGATAGCTCACTGCTCTTCAGACTCTTTGCCGGTCCAGCCGAGACCCTTTTTCCAAAAAAAGTCAAACTCTTCATTTGATCTGGAGGGAAAACAGCAATTTAGTTTGAGCCAGTCTGACCAGCAAGGCCTGAATAATGAAGCCCAACTAAAGGCGAAACAGCGGTTTGGCAGGCAAGTCAGAGCTGAGCAGGACCTCTGGCATGGAGTTAATGTTGCTGAAAAGCACGAGAGGAAACTGCAAAAGGTGAGAATGGTCACAGAAACCACAACATCACACAACTATGCAGCTTTTTAGCATTTTCAGGCTTTCTAATATTTCCATTTTTCATGAGATGGCAATTCTGAAAAACCCTCTCAACACTCTTGCACGAGGTGCATGAATAAAGGCCGCACAGACTCTCACGCACATCTTAACTTGCTAAACTTGTGTGCGTGTGTGTCCCTGTCATATCCAGGAGCTGAAGAAGTTGTCAACACAGAGCTGGCCCAGCAGAGACCGCCTTGTGGTGTTCAGTGACGTCTTTGATGATGTATGCAGAGACTTGCCAGTATTTGGACGCATCCTGAGGGAAATTAAGGTTTTTCCATTTCCTCTGTACCCACTAGCACATTTTTAGCATGTGCCGTCAGACGTATTAGAGCCAAGAGAGAGTGAGTCCCTGGTGTAGCGAGCGGAAGTAGAGCAACCACTAGAACCTGGTCATGGTGCGCCAGGCATCGGGTCATTAGAGGGCAAAGGTTGGAACAGTGCTTATTCACAAGAAATGTCTCAGACTCAGGCAAGTTTCTTTTGTTTTTTTTGCACACAATAGCTTTGCTCATGTTGTCGGTAAAACTGCCTTGCATGTGTGTAATTTTTCATTGCACCACTGAAACACTATCAAACATATTTAAAGTAAGTTAAACTGACTAGGCAGAAATCTTGTGCCACTACAGGAATTACTTACTGTTGCCCTAAGAGTTACTTTTTGACTATCCTTTATGAGGACACAAACAAGATGTACCGATAATTGAACAGAGGCTAAAGTATTGTAATACCTTTTAACTTTAACTAACTTTTAAAATGAACTGTTAACATAGTTGGATATCCGTAGCCTTCAGTCAAGTGATACAACTCTACTCTACTACAACAGTTCCCACAATCAGCTGTAACAAAGCCAAATAAAGCATTTGAGCAGTAAACGTAAGTTTATGATTATGTCAAGTTATAATTATATAATTATAAGTTATATAATTATATAATTATAAGTTTATGATTCTATCACATAAAGTGATATAATGTTTCCTTTTTTCTTCCAGACATATTATGATTTGTATGTCAACCACATGATGGCCTCGCAGTCATCACTACAAGACACGGTAAAACACACTGCCTATAGTGTATTCAGTACAGATGTAAATAATAATAGTAATAATAAGACCTGAGACATGGATGCGAGTTTTGGCCTTATATCCTGTCAAGCTTCATATTTACTGTGATAAGGAGTTTGTGGAAATTACCTTTCATATTGTGTTGAAATGAAAGACAGACAAGCACCTTCCAAATGGAGAAACGTTAATGCTAATGTCTCTCTTATAATTGTAATTTAACAAAACTGCACTTAGAGGTCATCCACAGTTCAAAGGCTCAGCTCAGTGTGTTCACCTTCATGGTAATTTTACCAAAAGCTACATGTTAACTAGGAAATGATCCTTTGTGTAACTACATGTATTTGCTTCATGAATTATTATAATTATGATGTTCATGGGGCTCAGAGGGTTGCACATAATCATTTATTATTTTTTACATTATCATTTATTTATTTTTTCAGCTTTTCACAGATGAGGATGGAGTTCAAATAGTTTTGCAACAGTCACAGAGTAAGTCTTTCTCTCAAGCAACCTTTGCGTTCGTGTCACAATTAAAGTCTGAATGTATGTTTGTTACAGTCGCCAAATGCTTCACTTGACAGTCATGGCAATGGCAAAGTAAGGGAAATGGAGTTGAGAGATGCTGAAGAAGAGGTTATCAGGCTGGAGCAGCAGGCCAGAAAAGCTCTAGAGGAGAATAAACGGTAATGCAGGGATCTGTGTGAAAGTGTTTATTTTCATATACTGTACATTCTCACTGGATTAAGCAAGTTTTTTCTTCTTTAACCTCAGAGTCCGAAATGAGTCACAGAGTGTTCCAGCTATCACAGGCCCAGAGGACAGTGATATGAACAGTAAGTCTCAAGACTACATTGGTATATCTAATGTTTGGTTAACCACATCTAAGCATGTTCTGTATGGTACACTGCAGGGCAACAGCACATGCTAACTTCTCTGGTGTGGACAGACTGAACAAATAATCACTTTGTAATGACAACGGGTATAAAGAGAGTTTTGTAGTCTCAGTGACTCAGCTGTGACTTTATAATGCCTGCAGTACAGATACATCACGGTCGCTTCAGTACATGCATGCTGGACTCTTCTGTGTTGGGACAGATACATCTCTGTCAGGGCAGCAGGTCCTGGGGATCGCCGCCGGCTGCAGTGACACCATTCAATCCAAGAGGCTTCGGTTGCTGAACACGTGGAGGGAGATCCAACAGCTAGAGGAGGAGCTCAAGGAGAAGCCGGTGTCCACCGTCATAACCACGGCCACTGAAAGATGCATCAAGGACCGAAAGGTGCTGCGAGATAAACTGTCTGCTTATTCTCACATACTGTCCCACACAAGCTTCTGACCAGCATCACTCAACTTTCACATTAGCATAAATTTAGCTTTCTTTGAGAAATCAAATGAAAGTAAGAAATGTAACTGGTGATTGCTAAAGCTGCGTCTGGCTGTAGCTTGAAATCAGCTTTTTTTTTTCTGTTTGCTTCCAGACAGAGATACTGAGACTGATAGCCTTGAATGATCGTCTGAAGACCACTAACAAGGCAAAGATGTTTGATGTTTTCTTACTATTTCATTTTTTTTTTCAGCATTACAGATGTTAAATGCTGCTGTGATAGTGGGTCAGGTTTTTTACTCTTTGTCTCTTAAAGGATCTGGAAAACAACATCAACATGGTGCTGAACAGAGAGAAAGCGAGCAAGGCCATAAGACGGTACACGTTATAGTGCACATTCTCTGTATGTGATTCTTGACTAGGAGACTTGTTGTCAGTCTTTCTTACTTACTGCTGCTTTTCTGTGTTTGTCCCACCAGGATGTTGTGGGACGAAATACATCTTCAAACAGAGAGTGAAGGGCTTCATCAGCAAGTAAACCAGGGGATTGTTTCTTGAGATGGACGTTTCAAACTCAGACAGTGTAGGCTAGATAAAGTGCAATGTGCAGCAAAATGAAGGAGTAAGTATTTATTTACATTAACCTTGCAGCAGTCATTTTGCAAGTTTTTTTCTGCAAGTTTTCAAAGTAAAATGACTTATTATGCACCCTGGTCCCTTTAAGAGTGTTATTCTATAGTATATATTACATTATATACCATTTTTCATTTTATGTTGGGTTACTGATTAAACATTTTAGCAATATTTTGATGTTGTAGTTTTTGAGACAAAGCTAATATATGTCTTATGTACTGTGCAGTTTAATCTATAGTTACGGATCCTGTTTTAACAACTAGTATTATACTATTCATACTGTATCTGCAGTATATATCAACAGTGAAAATTTATATTCACTTTTTCTTCCTAACCATCGAAAAGCCTTAAATATTGAAAGTAAAAGAGGACATCAGGTTTCACAGTCATTCAATCGTTAAAGACCAGCACTTACCACGAGACAGTTGATACTTCTCATATGTTGTTTACGTAGCTCAGGGCAGTCCAATTAGTGACTGTCAATACGAACAACTTCCACCTTAAAGCTGAAATCAATTAAGTGTATGTATGTACAGCCTGGAGCTGCTCAAAGCAGAAGAAAAGGCTTGGATATTGTATTTTTCTTATCCATCCTGTTTGGAACTGTGCATAACAACGATACCACAGGAGATTAGGAGGATAACACACAATCTCAAATTTCTCATTTCCAGAGACAAAAGTAAATGTTTTAAAGCCTGCATAAGGCATAGGATTAAGCATTGGTATCAGTAAAACAGACCTCTGTTGCTGAACAGGGACATTAAAAAGGATTTTCAAAAAAATCCCCAGCATCGGGCGTACATTAGTGTTTAAACACAAGAGGGCAGCAGAGACATGCCAAATGAATAAGAAAATGTTCTATTTGTACTTATTCAGAGCTAAAGTGTCTGTCTGTGACCTTTATCAAAACACTGTGAGGACCATTTGAAGTTTGTGATGTCTTGGTAAAGGTCATGGGCTGAAATGCCAGAATTAAATGTGCCGAGTGTTAAAGTGAATACGATGATTGGTTTTCCTTCAAGGCTCAAGTTTCATGTGACTTTTGAATCATAAAAGCCCGATTATAGATTTGTGGATACAACTGTGATGAAATTACTCATCTGACGTGTTCAAGAGCAGAGAGAAAGAACAAAGGATGAGAAGATTAGGGGAATTATCGAAGCTTTCTTTGGATTGATATGGGGGTGACCTTTGCACCCAACATGAGAGATTGCCTTGCTGTCTGCTCCAGCCTAATCATGGGTCAAAGTCTGCTCTCTGGCTGGCAGATCCAGTTGGAGCAGAGTGTGTTTTTGTCCGTCACTGTCTGCTCTCTTCTCCCCCTGTCAACAACACCTCGTGGAGAGCCTCTTCTGCCCGGACTGTTACCATGCTGCTTCGGACTGCGGTCCTGCTCCTCCTCTGCGCATCCACGGGCATGTGCGCCACTTTAGGCCACTACCAGACGCAAGCAGAGGAAGAAGAGGAGGTCCCTGCTGTGGACTCAGCTGCTCTCACTCACGCCACGGTGACAGCTGCCAATGTCGATGCAGCTGAAGACGGCGCAGCACCTGCAGATGCTCAAGTGGGTGGTTCACCTGCAGTCGAGGAACCTGCAGCTAATTCCCTTTTCGGTGACAATCTTCTCATGAAAATACGCGCAGTGGGCAACCAAGCAGCTGACAGACCCGAAGTGGAGATCCCCTTAGCAGATGGTGCAACAGCCAAAGAGCCGGGCACAGACACTGACAGGCCTGCCAGAGACGCCCCTGCTATTGAAGCACTTACTGGTGAAGCTGTCACCCAGGAGCAACCTGCTGCACAGGAGGAGGAGGAGGAGGAGGGGAATGATATCAGACCAGTCCAGACCAACCAGTCCCAGAACAGACCCTTGGCAGATGAAGATAGTAACAGTTGGAGCCTCAACTCAATTAGAAATCGTTTCCAGACTGTGCACGGATACTTTGACTCCCTGGTGGAGCTGGTTGGAGGACACAATGGTGTTTGTCAGTACCGCTGCAGATATGGTGAGGGCGAACCTCTTGAATTAACATACCGTTGTGTTGATGAGGAGCACAGGTCAGGTTTTAGTATTCTGGAGGTGGGAGAGGAGATAGCTGGAGATAGTCAGAGTTGCTGTTGAGCTGCTTTCAAGGGAGACAAACATTTTTATCATTGCACCATCATCCACAGTAGGTTTTCAAATGATTATCAGGTTCTCCACATCCAATATTCGTTCTGTTACTATATGTTTGTTTTCTTTGCACACTTTCAAATCAATCCCCCTGCTGTCCGTTTCTTAGCTGCTTATTTCTTCACCCAAGAAAGGTCACTAGGACCCCGGGCTGCTGATAATGAAGCCTGGACACAGTGTGGTTATCAGTCAGGGACGTTGATGTACCTCCAGTTACACAATCAATACAGATGTCCTCAAACAGAAGTTACATCTTATCTGTGAAAAGACACACACCCAAGAACAGAAATATACTGTAGATCGTGATCAAAAGGACGTGATGATGTTAGTTTTTGTTAAATTGCCTCCACTTTAATTCAAGAATTAAATTAATAAAACTTTGCTTTTTTTTTTTTGTTTGTTTTTTTTCCAGGGCAACCTCCTCAGCCTCGTCCCGGCTACCAGCTCCCAGAGCCCAATGGCTGCAGCACCTCTCTGATGGGCTTCCAGGTGAATTCCGCTGTAGGTGGCCTGTTCATTGCGACCGACAGCCCGACAACCTACATTACAATGGCCATACAAAGGAACCAAGCATGGCCACAGTGGCTGGAGATGCTAGACTGTGTGTGAGTACACTCATTGCAGTTCTTTCTTTTGACAGCTTGACCTGGGGATCCCCGCTATGACAAAGTGCTGCGACCAGCTTGACACGTGCTATGACACTTGTGGGACGAGCAAGTACATAGCAGACTGCGACTCCAAGTTTCGCTCGTGCCTGCATGACATCTGCTCTGACATTAACAAGAGTCTGGGCCTTGGGTCAAAGGTTCAAGGTGAGATATTTGCAGATATTTACATCTCCCCTTTGTTTTGGCTGTGTGCTGCGGCAAAATATAAAGGACTACTTTAACTCTGCCTCCCTCCTCTCTCTGTTTTTTTATCTTTTTTGCTCAGCCTGTGAATCGATGGCAGACACTCTCTACAACACAGTGTGGACTCTCGGTTGTAGACCTTACATGAACAGCCAGAGGGCAGCGTGCATCTGCGAGGGAGAGGAGAGGGATGAACTGTGACACAGAGCACTATGGACAACTCCTTTTACAGACAAATGACAGAATCATGGCAATTTCCACAGATTACACTGTGAATTTATAGGCTTTTTTGTCAAAGAGGAGACACTTCACAAGAGCCTTCTCAAGATGCTGAGCCTGGGAGTTAAAAAAGACATAAATGAGGAATGCAAATGGACCTTTTCTCAGGTTTTATTCACAGGCAGTATTAACAAATATTAGATATCTGAATATGACTTTCAGAATCGTAATTAATTGCTTATGCATGTCCTACTCTCCATACTCCATTTCAGTTTAGGCCATTTTAGGCCTCTATGACTCCATTACCATAAATTACTTTGATGACTCCAAACAAAGTGCCTGATGGGAAGGATATTGTATCTGGATTCATTTCCTTTAGATAGAAAGAGATGATATAATTACTCTGGTGCTCATGGTTCAGTTGTGTACCACTATTTATCAAGAGGGCCTGCTCAAACCTTAAGTCAGTGTCATGTAAATGCAATGCCTATTATATCTACTTCGTTAATGTTTGATGTAAGTTATTTGCCAGTTATTTGTTATTTTTTTATGAATAAATGCATGACTAATTGCAGTTTAACTGACATGATTAATTGTCAGAGTAATGAACCGTATGCATATTTTCCACGCACAATGATATCTCTTTTCCCACCATCGATTACACCGAGCTCATGAGTCAGAATGCATCTGTTGGGTGTCCCATGTGTATTTTTCAAGTCAGTGATGGTGTGAAATATGAACCACTTTTATAAAATTCACTACATCTTTTAGCCGCAATCAAGCCTGAGAAATGCCTGAAAGTGTGACCTAGAAAAGCAGCCTTCATGCTGTAGTTGTTACAAATTAACTGCAGCCCCACTGAATGATTTCTAATAGAAATGTCATTCACTTTAATGTCAGTAAATTGTGCTGCCAGGCAAAGTGGCAAAGACGCACAAATTTGGATGAATTCACAGTGATCTCCAGTGCTGTGACTGACACCGGAACTAATAAGGAGTGTATATATATACTACATCTGCATGTGTATGTGTATACAAGGGTCTACTCTGTGTTGGTGTTTAAAATACCAAATAAACAGAAATGGTCAGTTCGTCTCCTTTGATCAAAATGTTACTCTGCAAATGCAACGCTGGCATGTTTTCATGGTGTTTTTTTGGCTGTCTGTGTTAATGGCTTTATGTTAGCGTCATGGCTCAGGCAGGATGAAGATGGGGCCTCCGCTCAGTGTGTGCTGCTCCTGAGGTTCGCCGGTCTGAACCTCTCGGCGGACACGTCCTCGACAGCTCTGATCACAGCGGGAGTCTCCTGCCCCGCATACCAACACCTGGCAGTGGAGGAACACTTGCTGCAGACAGAGGAGACAAGCTTGTTTAGAGAAAAGCATCATCAGAGTGTAGGCACAGTGCTAATTCTGTGAATACAGTCCTTGCAGTATAGTGCTGCATAGACATAAGCCAAGACACACTTGCCAGCTTGCTCCCAGCATGCTTCTTTTACTCACTCGGTTGTCCTTGCCAATGAACTTGAAGACAGGGACCTGGTAGTGCTTAGAGAGCTGGTCCTTTGATGAGTACTGTGTCACCGTTTCATCAGAGATACACCTGAACAAGAAGCCACAGAGGTTGAATGGAGTCACACATACGGTTGATATCCTAACACAGTAGTCAGTGATCCATATATATTTCCAACAAGCCACTTCATCAAGGTTAGCTGCCCCGAGGCCCTGAAACACTGTTGTATCTTTAATAGGAAATCGCAAAAATAGATTACGGGCCTGCTCTGTGTCCAGAGAGTAGCAGGAGAAAATCTCACTCTGAGGTGAATTGCTAAAAGTGTGAGCGTTCCCTAGATAACAAGGCTGTTCTCTGTTTTTGATTTTTTTTTCCCTCTCAAAATATTCTTGTTTTCTTGCCACATTGATCCAAGTACAAGGCCAGTAGCATTTTGCAATTGACATTAACTTAAAGTGGAGATTTCCTGTCGTACAGCTGTCAAGCAGATGATGCAGAGGCTTTGCGGGAACACAGAAACTGAGTCTGTTCCTATTGATGTTTATAATGAGAAAATATTCTTAAAAGGGCAGAATTTTGGATCCCTGAGTTCAAGGGTCAGTGTTTACACGGTCAGTGCACCCAAATTACAACAAAAGCTGTTTTCTTCTAGTAGTATATATTAATGCATATACATTGATACTATGCCTAAATTAAATGGTCATTACTGAGAGCACTACAACCAAAACTGCAGTTATAGCCATCTATGTGTGCTACATCATGTACCACAACATGTGACATTAAAACTGATAAGACTTCTGCACTATTCACCCGTCTTTGATGAGGAAGTACTTGAGGGCCTGGTCAGCTTTGGGCCCTGGTGTGGCGAAGCAGCTCTCCACCAGTGCAGAGAGGCCCTCCACTCTCTCCTTTGGCTCCACCCCGAAGAACAGGGAGTCGTGCAGGCGGAGCTGGGGTGGGGTGCGGTAGGGCTCGGAGAATTCGGAGCTCTTGAAGAGCTCTAAGGAGAAGGGGAAGACTCCCTCGCTGTGGCCTGCCAGCTCGAGGGCTGAGCTGCGCAGACTCGCCTGGTATCCGTCCGACACGTGGTACTCTCTGGGGAACTCGCAGGTGACTGGGAGCACTAACTTGCTGGTGCGGACTATCAAGTCCTTGCTGCTGCCTGGGCTGCTCCTGGGAAGGCCTGTCACCAGGTTGGTGCCCACAATCTTGTCATCTGTCACCTGGGGGTCAACATTCAGTTTTTTAATAGCTTTTGTAGCCTTTGCACTCTGTGACAATCTAACAAAACCCACAACTTTTCAACACAGCGATATGATAATCAAACATTTCTCCAGGCCCCAAACCATAAAGGCTGAACCCTGAGAATGTCTAAAAATTCTAATCCAACGCTTCTGACCTCCACCACTGTGCCGCAGGTCTTGAGGCTGAAGCTGAGGATGACGTGCGTCCCATTGGAGACACCTCGACAAGACGAGTTGGACAGGGTGAGCTCCAGTCCTCCTACAAGGTCCTTCGGAACTGACACAACAATAGAGCTGGAGTCACACTGGACCGGCACTGCAGGAGAGGGAGGCGAAGATATGATATATTATTGTGGTCTCATAAAATAGCCTGAATCATGAAGCAGCACATGGATACAGTGACAAAAAGCAGCCTAAAATTAACCGACCGCCATGTGATTGGATGAAAATTTACCACACAAAAAAACAGTTTATTGGCCAAGTACATAAAAAACAGCAAGTAAACAGCAAGATATTGTGGCAGAAGGACTGTGTCTTTTTAAAATGTGTTTTGTTGACAGAAAAACAAGATAATGCCTACATCAGTTTAATCTATACCATCAGCCTGACACTTACCCAACTAATGTAACAGTTCCAGTTATAGCTTATGGTGATGTATATGTTTGCCAATATTGTCTTTTTTCAAAGCTACTAGGTGTACATTTAAATCATTCCTGACTCCCAGTGGTACCATCAGATATGTGATCAATATAGGATTTCAGTTATTTGAAAAAGAAAAAAAAAGCAAGATATTCCAGCTCCAGCTTCTTATATGTCCTTGTATACCGCTTTCTTCCATTTTACATGATTGTAATGTCAAAAAGCTTAAATGACCAACTATTTTGATACTTGATACATTGTTAGAAAAAGATCCTTAGTAAAAACGCTGCATATGTACCAGTTATAGCCTAGTCATTGTGAATCGATGCTCCCTTCTTTGTTTTATGTGATAGTACACTGAATTGCTTTGAGTTTTATAGAAAAATATTGGCCAGTCATGTTATCCACTGCTAATGCAATTAAAGATCCTTCCTGAAAAATACATTTTCTGCACTGAAATGCTAGAAATATCAGTTATGGCCTGAGGAAATGCATTTTGGCCGAGCCTCTCTACTATCTACAATATCTTTTCAGATTAATGTGAGCATGCATCTCTGTGTCAGCTTGCTTTTTTGTCTGATTCAAAGTTCAAAGTTTTTCTTACACACATGCACGCTGATACACACCCTGACATGTGCGTTTATCCTCTCCCAGCTCCAGCCCTCTCGGGCAGTGGCACTGATAGGAGTCCAGCAGCGTGGAGCAGCCATGACTGCAGCCTCCATTGTTAACATGACAGCCTGCTATCTCTGCATGAGGCAACACAGATAAAGGAAAAGATGAAGACCTTCATGTGGCTCCATGGTTTAATTATCTCTGTGCAGCACTGACTGGTGTGTCTTATAAATATCAGAACATGGATCTACCTCTGCAGTTGTGCCCATCCTTGTCCAGCACGCGGCCCGGCCCACACTCGCAGCGCCTGGAGCCTTTGGTGTTCACACACACCTCTGCACAGCCGCCATTGGCCTTTTCACATTCATTCACATCTGAACACGAGAAGCACACCACACCTGGCTCAGATATTATTATCATATGAGTCTTGCTTTAATCGACTCAGCACCAGATAGGTGGAATTTATCACCTCAAGGCAATTCACTTAGTGCTCCAGCGAAGAAGATGATGAATCAACTTTAAAGGACTTTAAAACTGCGTTTATAGTACTGAGAGGACTGGTGAAGAAATAATGACAGCTGAAATAAAAGGAGGGACAGGGGTGAGTGCAAGAGAGTAAGGAAAGACAGTGTGTGAGGATGAAGAAATGAAGATGGAGTCATTTGAGGGACTGGGGAAGCCAGATTTGGTTGATGGGTGAATAATGAGATAATGACAGTTTTCAGGCTGGCCAAGTTCCCACTGCATGCCTGTCACCTATCATTAGGTGTACCGTCCTGTGTACCGCACACACACACACACACACACACACACATTCACAGACACACACAACTTGAGTAGAGTCAGCAGATACAAACCAATCTTTCAGTATTTCTGCTGCTTCCTTCACCGGACTCACTCTTATCATTTAGAATGTATAAAACTAGTAATAAGTCTAAAATATATTCACATCCTGTTTACAGCACTCAGGATAAGGTCACAGAAAGTATACCAAATGACCGAGGGCCGAGGGGGGTAACTCAAGGGGGTACTTGTGCAGTATGTATGTGGGGGGTATGTGGGAAGAATATGTAGTAATTCATTTAATAAAATATATTTTAGGATTTAATTTAAAAAAATGAATCTATTCAACACCTGAGGAGAGCTGCATGATATTCCATATATATCTATACAAAGATATTCAATATTCTATGTCCTATATTATTGCAATTAAACATTAACAAACAAGCAAAGAGGTTGAAATGGATAGTTAATTGTAATGGATGAATAGCAGATTTATGACTAAAGAGTAGAAACAGTTTGATAAAAGGTCTGGATAAATTATTCAAATAGTTTAAGTAATGGCAAAAATGGCAAGCTAAGAGGAATGGATAAACACTGACAACATGAAATAGTTTAATCTAAAGGAATAGAGTTAAAATAGCTATAAATGTAAATTACAGACATAGCAAGAAGTATAAATGTATATCTTTCTGCTTATGTTTGCACTGTTAGGTTAGTTGTAAAATGCATTTCATTTACTTGTACACCGACAATAAAGTTAAATCTAACCTAATCGATGTGGACCATTTTTTCTGTCAAGCAACTGTGAAAAGTCTAGATTGAAGTGTTACACTCAAAGAAAATGAAATTATGCCCCTCTCAACATGACTGAATGTGCAGCAAGCCAATTATCTCTGAAGACAAAAAGGTACTACTTTTGATCAAATAAAAATCCCATGATGAAAGAAACATACCATTTTATCCCTCTGGCTTTTGTTGTCTTTGCAGGCTCTCGCCCCACTTTCGTAATACCCCATTAAGTAAACATGGATATCTGAACAGCATTAAAACAGCCTCTCAAATATGAATGCATTTGTCACAACAATGGGTGAATGCAGCGTGATTGATTTCTCTTGTTATTGTTTTTCAGAGACCATTTCCAGCCCATCCGTCTTCCGTGTCCTCTTGCTAATCATTGTCTTGTATAACTTATCTACCCCCTCTCTTCCTCCCTGTCTCTCTCTGTCTGTCTCACCCAGGCATGTTTGTCTGTCCGGTCCCAGGACAGTTCCATGTACACAGCTACAGTCGGACCCGGGACATCTGGGGCCTGTGCAGTCCACCTCATCACAGATGTCATAGAAATCTGTGCAAAACAAGACAAAACACATCAGCATCACGACAGACAAGAAAATGAAAAGGTAAAAGTTTTATGGTAAAAGAAATTGACTTTTTTTAGACTCACGCCCACAGTAAACATGGAAGCAGACTGAGGGCCTGGGCAGGCGATACACAAAGTATCCTCCAGCGCAGGCCTTCACGTCCACACTGGCGTTCCAGTGGCAGCAGTTGTCGTTGAAGCTGGCGCAGACGGGCAGCGTGATGATGCCCTGGTGGGGTTGAGGGTGGCTGCCGTTGAGCCAGATGGGAGCGTGGGTGCCACAGTGGTTCTCGGGGATGCAGAAGGTGGGCATGGCGTCCCCGGCCATGCCAGTGAAGCGGTACCATTCTCCAGACACGTGGCTGTCGCACAGGGGCACGCCAGATGACTGGTTGACGTGGTAGTCCGTGTTCCTCCAGGGTTCGTTAAGGCTGATGTAGGCAGAGCAGGGGTCCAGGGCTGAGCCACGAGGGTGGGGTGGCAGAGACAAACAAGATTTTAGTTGCACACGTTTGGGAATTTTTGGATAGAGAGGATGAGCCAGAGAGGGATAATGTCTAGAGTTTGAAAGGGCTGCATAGAGTGTAAATAATTATTTAAGTACTATAAGTACAGTTTTGAACAACTTGAGCTTTTCTCTTTGAGACCGTACATACAAACATATGATATGTTTGAAAATATGACTGATAGATGCAAATTACTATATGGAGTTGTTAAATAAAAGAAGACACATTTACTCATTCTATTCTTGTACAGCCGAGCAGATAGTTTTTCATTTGTCATCACAGGTTTTGAGATTTCTGCCTCTAAATCAATATGATGGTGAAACTAATTTTGCTTCTTGTGCTTACAGCATTGGAAAATTACAGTTTTCATGGGAAAAACTCCGCATGGCTAGATATTACAGATGTGAGAAAATCTGTGAAGTGACCCTTTAGCACTGATGTTGTTTTAAGTTAAAGGCATTAGTTACTTTGGGACATTCAAGCTTCTTCTCGGCCTGTAGACAAGCTGTATATCTTTTACCGTGCCTCGTGTACTGTACATCTTCACTGGTCACTTGAGCAAACTTGTTACCATAAAGCAAACCTTTGGACCACCAAGATGAACTGTAACAGCAAGTCAATTCCAATTGAGCTAAAAGTCAACAAGCCATCCACAAAGGGCCCTTTATCCAACGAGCTCTGTCAGTGGTGACTCTTTTCACTCTTTGCAGAATCAGGAGAACAACCGAACAAGCAGAATAAACAAAGTGCAGCAAAAACAATCAATAGCCTCTCCTTCTTTTCATGCCCTCTCAACGGTGTAATTAAGAGGCAGACGTAAAACAAAAGGAAAAGCAGAAGACACGAGGGATGACGGGGAGTGGGCAAAGTGGGCCAGAGCAGGAGTAAATGTTAAACACTGAAAATCACCGGGGACGAAGGAACAGCAGGAGGCTGATCAGCCCAGCAGTAAAGCATCTTCAGTGACAGACCAGAGACAGAAAACATGACAGCTGACGACCACCACGTTACCCACTACTATAACCAAACTCCAGGCTTTCCATTTAGTTGGATTGGCTCCACATAAAATATCCATGTTTACGCTTTCCTGTATCGTGAATGAAAGGTCCTTTCACAAGGTTGACCAGAGGTTTACTGTCACCGTAACTGGCGCCTTTTCTCATATCTGCTCTCATGCGAGATGGGATAGATTTTGTGACCAAATGATGTCATCACACACATAATTTTCTCCCTCTCATCCACTAAAGGGCCCTCCATCTTGTCACTACCTGCTGCTCCGATAAAAGCAGAGGGATCAATCCACTGCCTGGACCCACTGACAGTGTAAACGACCAGTTTTGGAGACGTACGACTAACCAACTGTGTTCAAGCTCCAGCAGTGTGGAAGGGGCAGAGGACAAAGCTGACTCATGCGGGTGTATGCTAATGGCAGCGTTAAATCTTCCAGATAGGGCTTGAATAACTTAATATGGCCATTAAGGGAGTGTGGAGCCACGCCTGAGTCAGACTCCAGCCTCTCATCGGTACAGATGAAGATGAAGACCCACAGTAAACAATGTCCAGCCTTATTGTGCTTCATAAGAAATATTTTCTTAAAAAGATTAAAGCTGGTAATATTCTATTTTTTTCTTACTGTATACAAATCCAGTGAAAGAAACTAACTAACCCTACTGCTGTAAATCCACACTGGGGCATCAAATGCGTGTTAATCTGCTGCTCAAAATAGTCCGCAAAGAAATGTACAGCTTACCCTGGTTTGAGCAACATTTAAAGTAAAATACGGAGCCTTTTTTAAAAACTTTATTTGCTGCCTAATTTTAAATGTTTACACCTTCAGTGGAAATAAATAGCCTTGGGATTGAGCACAACAAATAAGATAGGAAAGTATTGCAAATATTGTAAAATGGATTAACATGTGTTTTGGTCTTTTCATTAGATTTATTAATAATAAGAATAATATAGAATAATCGCTGCATTGTCCTTTAATTTATAGTAATAACAAAAAGAATAAAAAAGCAGCACAAACACACACACTAATGAATAATCTTAATATAAAAGATGCCTGCTTGTTTTGGGTGAAAACACAAGAAATGTTACTCACCTACACCTGCAACCACAAGAGCCTCCTGCAGCAGACTGATAATCACCCAGAAAATCATGATTCTCAGTGTTAGACAAGTGATGAGTTGAAGCTCAGGCATGAATGTATATGTGTGTGCAGCTCCTCCGGTTCATCCTTAGGGGAAGCCAGTCTTTAATAGGCACCTCTTATCTGAATGTGTCATATTGTCATGTCTCTGTCTCACCTTGACCCCTTGACCTCCTGCTCCCCAAATCCAGGGACGGGACCATCCTCCCATTGTTTGAGGCTGTCCACTCTCCTCCCTCCATTTTCTCACACTTGACTTCAGACTAACCCAAACGTAATATTATTTTTTGCTGTCTTGCAGTAAAAAAGTGTGGCTTTTGATACTTCAACATTTTTTAAATCTTTCTTCCTGATTTAGTTGGCGTGAAAAAACGAGCAACGATCTAGTCTGCAGCAGCATTAAAGCAATCTGATTAATCTGCTTAGTGTCGTGCTGAAGCAGCTTTCACATCGAGGTTTACCACAGACCCTCACTGAGGACACACTGTGCCAGCAGAGTGAATATGTTCTCATCCAGGTCATTACTTGACCACTAGTAAAGGCCAGAAAATGTCCCAGGCTTGGCGGTTTTCATTTAGAAACTGCCCACACCAACCTGACGCCTGCATTTTTTGTTTCTCATATGTAATTAAATCAATGGAAACATTAATCTACGAGGCTTTTAGAAGAAATGAGGTGGAACATGCCACTCTTCTTTTGTGATTACTCCTGGAAATAAGACACTGTTAGCCCTCCTGGCTGCAAGTCTCTACGGCGAAGGCAGATTCAATCAGACCTTTATTACACTACTGCATAACCACAATGTGTATAGAAAAGCCATACAGAGTCTGTAATTTTAGTTATTATATTTTTCTCTTTGGTTCAATTTTCCTCTAAATTCCTGTTTAATTTAGTTTTCATATTTTGTTTTTTTTTGAGTAAACTTTTTAATTCTAATGACATTTTAGGCTGATAACTGAAATGTACTGTAGCATCAGGTTAACAGATAATGGTCATTTCCTTTAGCCATATGTTCAACGGTTGGTCGACCACTTTGTTGTAGCCTGAAAATCTGTCTGCACACATTTATGGTCACAGGGTGATCCCTTGACTTTACATATAGAACCAGCATGAAATTGGCCATTATGACTTTAAGTGAAATATCTCAACAGTGACATTTGGTTCAAGTGTTCATGTTGCCCTCAGAATGATCTGCTGTAACTAAGTTACAGTAACTAGTAAGTAAGTAAGTAAGTAATACTTTAAACCTTTCACTGCGCGCCATCATCAGGTCAAAATGTCCGTTAGACTAATGTTAGTGTTTGTTGAATTGATTACCAAATACCTTCAAAACTCATTACATCCCGGCCTCAGCTGTACTTCATGTTGTACAAATATTAACATGCTAACACGCTGAAATAAGGTGGTTGATATGGTAAAGATTATAACTGCTAGCACTGTGAGCATGTTATCGTTTAGTTCAAATTATTACACACATTTGATTGTAAGCCTAACAGAGCTGTCAGCAAAGCACACTAAATAAAGAAAAAACATTTTCCCTGTGCCAGTGATCAAATCAAGACTTTTTAAAATCACTTAAATTTTTACAAGCTTTAAAGGCAAAAGTGTCCTTTTCTTTTCCCACTGTTTTCATAAAGTTTTAGAGTTGAACTGATGTAAAAGCAGTTTTCACAGATGTTGTGTTGCTTCATGTACCTATTGTATACCAACAGTTTATCCCCACAGGTCTATCTCATAGGATGTCCTGTTCGGGAAGAGCTGGAGGCCAAGGAAAGCCGGTCAAGACCTTGAGAAGCTGCTTCTTGTAAATTTCTGTTATAGGCCCATTAATCACCAGGCCTTCACTTCCAGGGGGAACAAAAACTTCAGCTGGACCACCGGCTCCAAAAACTGGATAAGGATTTTATTGATAATTGAATTACATATCTCTTTTATACATATTTCATAAATGATACAGGATTTTACATTTTTCTTTTTTGCCAACATTACAGCATCATATGTCAACAGAAGAAAGAAAGACAAGTAAAACAAACAAACAAACAAAAAAAAAGAGGTCAGAATGGAGTACAAGACCATTTCAATCCTATATTCTGCTTCACTCTTTAGGCATTTTAAACATAGTTTTATTGTAAATGCACACAAACAAGGTATTCAAAACATAACACACATTCAAAAACGGAGAATAATAATGTGGCTTTGGGAGGAAAAAAAAAGAAGGCTGAGGGTGGATGAAAATGACAGGAGAGAGGGACGAGTAATGGGAGGTGTTCCCCGATAAGCTAAGAAAGTGCGCCTGACACTTTTCCGTTGGACTGGAACCCAGGACGTTAGTGACTGAGGTCAAGAGGTCTCCTCCTTTATAGGTGCACCAAGGATGGAGGGTGTTCTTCTGTTTACTGGGGAGTACAGATGCGCTCTGAGGGAGGGGTTTATGGGAGGAAATAAGGTGACGATGGGAGTGGGGTTTGAGCAGTTGGTTGGCTGGGATTAAAGTCAGATTTGGCAGGGCAGATTCTAAAGACGCAGCCCTGTTCACTGCCCCTTTATAACTAGGAATCTCTACAAACAACGTTCTTTAAATTATCTTTGCAGTTATTTTTTTCTTTTTTTTGATAAATCATCTTTTTTTTATTTTTCACATAATTTCTCATGTAAACATACATTCATGCAACACCCTCTTTATAATAAAGTTTCCCTATATTTGATATATTTTGTTTTTCAAAACGAACAAAAAAAAAAAGAAACAAAAAGGCAATAGCTGGTGGATGGCGTGATAAAAAGGAGGAGGTGATGATGGAGAGAAGTGTTGTGTAGAAACAGCAGAGGGAAGGATTGGACTGCAGACAGAGGCCTCCACTCTCTCGCCTCCTACAGTACATCTCCAAGGAAACACCGTTGTCACTTTGTGTGTGTGTGTGTGTGTGTAACTTGGCCAATTCGGGAAAAACAAGTTTAAAGCTAATGACTGATATGAAGTGGGATGTGGGCAGAATCGATTTTCTTTTTAGCGCTATTGACAAGACAGTGATTAGGGTCAAAGATTCATGAGTATGGTGATATGAACTTTGACCCCCATGACTCACACTCATCTCCACACGGATTCAACAAACACACACGCTCACAGACACACAGCAGCACTGATTTCCACTTCAAAATATTCAAACCTAATCCTCCTTTGTATGAAGGTAGCATTGCAAAATAAGAGGCTCTCTCAGTGATCTTATTGTTGCCGCTGACCAAATTGCTACATTGTTAACATCAACCATCCAAAAGGCACCATTTCCCTTGGAGATAAAATAAACACACACACACCAAAACACACAGTAGCAGATTAGACCAAATCCTGCCTTGAGATCTGCATGGCTAACTTTTGATTTGACCTAAAAATCATGCATTTTAATAGAAAATCTGCAGTTAAAACACAAGGATCTCTACGGTAGGATTCAGCCACCTGTCTACACGAGACACACAAGCAGGAGATGATCTTGATGTGCAGGGAGGCCGCTGTCACTGTGTTTCCCATCTGCAGAGTGGAATTAAAGCAGGTCGGAGTAAAAACAACCGGCTTCTTTTTTCACATGTAAAATGGGCCCGGAGAGAGAGAGAGCGATATAGGGGGCCACTAATCCTCACCCTGAACAGAAAACCAAGTGAAGCTGACAAAGGTTTATTCAGTGACCATCCCAAAAACAAAAGGACAACATAAACATATGGCTTCTATAACCTTTGATTTAACCTATCGGGGTGGGGATGGGACTTCAGCTAGATGTGGCAAAGAAAAGTGTCCAATTAAGTATAAAATTGCAATAATGCTCCTACACATTCACAAATTTCTACTGAGGGCATACCACAGCATGCAGTCTACCCTGCCTTGCCGTCGAGGGAGCAGGGGGACATTACAGCAACAGTGGGAGGAGAAAACTCTGGCTTTTTTTCAGGACGAAAAAAGCCCCAGTGAAACGATGCCATGACGCCTTTTTTCAGATGCAGCCTTTTGTTATTTTGTCAGTAAGCTTTCTTAAGGGAGAATTATAAAAAATTCAGACGCTGAAATGCACATCACATGCTGCTAAGCTAAAGGCCAGGTTATTCAAAATTTGGAGGTTGTCATTTTACACCTCCAAGAACAATACTTTTAATTGGAAAAGGCAAAAATACATCATATTGGGAAAAATGGATATTAAACTGCAGGCAATTTACTCAAAATTCTGCTCCTCCTGTGGCTTTGCTTTGTTTAACGCTATTCGGCTCATCAGATATATTAAACTATGACATGCCAGTGGGTTTGTCTGAGGCAATGATTGTTATGTTAAGCAATTCTGCAATAATCTTTGTATTCATGAGATGATCACAGGGGCCAAGCATGATATTTTTCCACATGAATAGTCTGCGTTGCTAAAAACCAATCAATTTCACCCTGATTTGGCTTTGACACTGTTCGCCCTCTTTGGTGGCCATGCACAGGAGCCTTACGTCCAACCTGGACGTGTTGCGTTTGTCACTGACAAGATTTGAACTAGTTCAATGTATCAAATGCAGGCGGTATAATGCTCTTTGTGTGTGTGCGTATGTGACAGAGTGTGCGTTGGACCGGAGTCCCTTCGTTTCAGGAGATCTTCAGATTATGTAAGTTGTGAGTTTCTGATGAAACAATGTTTGTAAGAGAGTTCCTCCCCCCACTGAAAAAAACTAGCCTCTGGTCATCTGTTTATTTGATTGTATACATATATATATTTATATTCTTTTCATAACAAATATACTATGGCTTTCAAAATAAAAAGTGCCAAAATATTTTTTTTGGAATAAAAGAACACACAGTGATGTTGTTGTCGGTTGCACTCTTGTACTTGCGCAGACAGACCGGGCCGCTACAGGACATCAACAGGAAGAGGAAATGAGGCGTCACCATGCCACACATCCTGCGGGTCCAGACAGGCTCCTGACAAAGGTCGCGCTGGGAGGGACAGCTGTCCGTCACCTGGAGAAGGCGTGGCCCAGGGAGGGAGAGGCAGCAGAGTTCAGCCACAGGAAGACGAAGGTCCTCCCGGTGGTGCTGGACTGCAGTCAGGACTTCCTTGTAAACTTTTAATCTGTGGCATCAAGACTCTCCCTGGAGCCTGCCCCAGCCAAGAGCAGGTGTGTGTGTGTGTGTTGACAGTTTGACTGCTAGCGGAAGCAGGACTGCACTGCTGTGTCGGCCCACAGAGTAGCCAAGGTCGGTGTCCAAGTGTGCCCTGAAAGTCCCAAACATACACACACACACTCTTAATGACTCTACGACTGCCCCTTGGCGTGTCCTCTGTTGGAGTGTCTAGAGGTGTGATAATTCCTGTTTTGCCCCCGGGAGGTCCCTGCAGGCTGTCCCTCTGGAGACTTGAGGCGAAACCATAGTGCCCAGTTTCATTCCATCCATCATCATCATCATCATCATCATCATCATCATCATCGTCATCATCATTGTCCCTTTCATCATCATCACCATCCCTCAGGTGTGAGAGTTTTTCAGTTCCCGGTATTCTCATCATCCTTCTTCGCCTTTTAGCCGTTTTCTTTTCTTGCAATTCCAACTGGACTTTTCAGTCAGGAAAGTAAAAAGAAAAAAAAAAAGAAAAGAAGAAGAGAAAAAAGGAGAAAAAACTAACTCCCACAGTCAAGAAAGGGATGGGATTATTGGGTGTGGGAGGGACGGGGGGAGGAAGGAGTCTGAGGAGGGAGTTGGGAGTAAAAGGGGAAGGGTGCTGGATGGCAGGTAGGGAAGAGGGAGAGGGGGTTGTAGGAGCTGAGAGAGGAGGGAAGGGAGTCACTCTTCCCATCAATTTTTACTGGCTGTGAGCTGCTGAACTGGGAGCTGGAGCTGGAGCGGGTCCCGAAGACGTTTTAGATCTAACTCCACCTGGAGAGGGTGGATGAGGAGAGAGAGGCGGGGCGGAGTTAAAAATATGAGAAGCAAGCGTGTGGGGAACAGTATGAAACTAGGTCTATGAACAGCTGCTACAACTCCAAATATTGAACTGTAAAATGTGTGAATCCCCAGTTTGGCTGCAATGCTCATTTTACATCACAAAACAAGCGACCATACCTCAGCGATATCATCCTTCAGCTTGTTGTACTTCTCAATGTCGAAGCGTGTCCTTTTCACCCCCTTGTGGAAGAACAGCAGATACTGTCTGTCTCTAGCGTCAGGGTAAACATACTCCTGCAGGTTGGAGAGAGAGACACACGGAGCACTTTGTAAGAGAAGCCAGTTTATCAGATAGCCTCCATGTTCTGCTTTCTAGTCCTTGAGCCAAGTCAGACTGGAGGGGAATCCAACATCAAATGGACTCCATGTCCTTGGAGTTAAAACCTTGCTGTAATTTATATATACCGAATTAAACTGGGTCAATGGTGACACTCGATCAGCCTTTTAAATCGCTAAAATATTAGAATTCAGTGCAGGGTGTTGCAAAGAGAGGCTAACCATCAGAATTCATTACTGTAATGCTTTGCTCTCTGGTTGCTTAAAGTTTTTCTGCATGATGTTAAAAAGGACAATTTCCCAAAAAAGACTTAATGACGTGTCACATTATTTGGCACAAGAAAGGAGCGAAAACACAGCCAGAGGGCCCACTAGAGGGAGGTTCATATGATTCATCTGATGGTAACTTTTGCAAATAATCAGCCAATCATGTGGTCTACAACATGTCGGAAAACAGTGAACATCTTGAGATTGCTTAGGGCCCAAAACCAAGTAATCCAGTAATCTAAAAACAGAACGTTTGGCCTTTTTCTCCCTTATGAAATCCATGAATAATTATATATATATAATTACATAATTATTAAAATACTTTGTTTGTACATATGTATTTGTATATTGGTTGTGTTTTGTTGCATCTTACCTGGCGTGTTAGCACAAAGTAGGCGTACATGGCCATGGCTGTGCCATAAGTGATAAAGTAGGTGACGGGCTCCATGATATCCCAGGAGTACTCCCACCAGGTGAGCCTGGCCAGGATGCCAAACTGGGTGGCCATGTACGCCATACCGCCCCACAGCACCCAGGTGGTACGCCGCTCTGCCTTCTTACTCAACTCCTCCCTCACCTGCACAGGAGTTAAGTTCAAACAGGAGAAAAGAAGCAGACCTGTATTAAGAATCTAGTGAGGAAAAAAGGCGACCACATAACTGATTTTTAGCCCAAAAAAGTATTAGAAATGTCATTATGTTGAGATTGACTGCTGTGTTGTCTGATCACGTATTGTCTCATTACTGAGACAACAATTTCCTAGTTTCACCAAGTTCCTAACTCAATAGCCCCTTTTCCCATAACCAAGATGGTTTCAACTGATTAGATCTTTAATGAGTCATTTTCTAGTGACTGGAAACAAAACTTGATATCTTAAAGTGATTAATGAAATCTGCAGGGATGAGATTATAGGAAACTAAACTTCTCTAGGCTTCCATTGAAAATGTGCAAGAACATGTAAATTGTTAAACTGCAAGAGTCACACGTCAAACTCATTTGTGTGTCTTGCTAAATCAAACGTATTAACGAGGTCTGACCTTCTCCAGGGGGCGGAGTTGAGAGTTGAGGTCTTCCAGTCGCCCAATCAGCTCCCGTTCTTTGCCGAGTTGGTGCTCCTCGATGCGCAGGGTGGTGTAGAGCTGCTGCACCAGAAACTTGACGTCATTCAGCCTTTCTGCCTCCTCATGGGGCAGCAGCTCTGCAGCACAGAGACAAAAGCAAACAAATAAACAAAGACAGGCTCTGAAATGATCCACTTGTTGGCAATAAAAGCATTTCTTCCTCTTATTGGGAACAACCCAGACTGTGAGGAAATGACTGAGCAAACAGTACAGGCTCTGCCTCTCCTTCGCCGGCCCTCACCTCTCCTCGGTGGCCGCACCAGGTGTGTGGTGTCATTAATGACGAGCTTGAAATCATCCAGCAGCAGGATGTCTATGCCTGTGGAGGAGGCCACCCGCGCCCCATCTGGAGAGAGAGACAAATGGGAAGGGAGGCGGTGAGAGAGGTGGAGGGCTGATCAGTCACCACTCCGAACACGCTTGACATCTCTTGATAATCAGACTCGTTGCTGTCTGATTATCGTGAGAGGTAAAAGCAGATGCTCTTACACACCAAGAGTAAGATTTCAAGTACCAGTTGTTCCTGCATAAAGAACTTGAAAGAATGTAAGGACATGTAAATGTATAACCTGCTGGAGTAAATGGACACGGTGGTGTACAGTATCCTTGTGCTTGAGAACGTACCCGTGGAGTAGATGGCTACCCGGTCGATGCCTCTGTCCTCTGCCTGGAGCTGTTGCAGGAAAACTCCCACGCAGTCACTGAGAGGCTTGAGGGTGAACTGACAGCGCTCTCGCCTGGACGGCAAAATGACCGAGATCACCGGTAGCCCATTCTGATACACCACTGTCACATCTGCAAAGGGTGGTGGGGGGTGTGGGGGTTAGAGGCAAGAAATGAGAGTCAGACAAATGTCGCACACGCAGAAAATGTAAAATGACACCCTAAGCTCTGAACTGAACCATGGAAATGAGCTTTCGTGTACTCTGCTGCCTCTGATTGGAGTAATTGAAAATCTAATCAGGATGCATAAGGAGCAGTGTATTGCTTGTTAACATCACAGAATCGTGAATTACTTTCTCGCGCTGAAATACGCCGGCCATTAATGCTTCTTATGTGACCATGTCTTCAACCCAGTCTAATATTCTGACGATGTCATGCTAACTTTAATTGACCTTTTCTGAAGTATGAGTGAAGCATGACTTTGATTGACCACACAGATGTTTGAGGCCCAGCAGGGGGCAGTGCAACAGCAGCTCCACCTGTCGGAGGAGTTCAGCTACAGAGCTGCCAAACTAAGAGAACTAAGAGCAGCAGGAACAACACGCAAGCTCAAACCAAACCTTTCATAACTGCATCAGTCCTCATGAAATTCTTAACACAACATCAATTACCCTTAAAATAGGACAGTGGAATGAATGCTTTTAACATTATGACTTTTAAAAACTAGTATGATCTGATCTCACTGCTGTAAACACCCCAAATATACTATATTCTATTTTGTAATCAGCACGGCTTCATCTCATTCAACAGTATGGTCACACACATGCAAGAAAATATGTTCAGGCTCATACATTTTGATGCAGAAACACATTGACTGCTGTTCTGCCAAATATAAGCTCACTTTGGCTGTCAGGTCCTGAGAATCAATATAGTATAATTTCTACCCTCTCCTTTACAGAAGTGTTATGTTGATTCGTTGGTGCCACAGAAAGGCTAAACAGACCTCTACGTGACACTAGTGTGGTAAGACTGACAATCAGAAAGACCTTGAGGCACACGTCACACACAATTTATCCATTCCTTACAAAGGTTTTGGCTTCTCACAGCAGCGAAAAATTAGAAAAATGGAATGAATCAGCTCGCTAACAGAACAAACCTTCAACACTATTTTGAAGCTTATGACGATATAGTGTGTATCACTTTGTGTGAGCGCCCATTGGTGCTTACTGTTTTTTTGTAGCACTACTGTAAGAACTATAGTGTTTCTCCCCAACAAGCTTAGCCCCTGTACTGCTCAGTGGCACTTTATTTTTCAAGCATACCAATAATGATGTGTAACCCATCTCCATCGGACCGTAATCCAACTCTGGTTATAATGAGCCCTGCACAGCTTATACCATTATCAAGCCGAGTGGCCCCTAACGACAGAGCCATGAATCAGCGCAGGCGGCTATGAGCCCACAGTGGAGATGATCCAAGCTGCCCTGTTGCTGCTGCACCCAACATTCCCTGCCTCCTGCTCAGGACCACTGCAGTGAATCAGCAGATCTCTGCTTGGGCTTGAAGTGAAGGATCATCGGCTGCCGCAGACAGCACCAGCCGGGGCTCAGTTTCAAGAGTGCCGTGATCGTGTTCAAAGACGCAGGGGAGCAGACATTTTACTTCACACCCACTTCTTCATTTCGGTGACAATTTGAAACCTTGCCCCAGGTATGTGAGCTGTTCTCCTCCTGCACCTGTTTCCTCTGTCCTCGACCATGCCATCATCAGAGGCACATTGCTGAAAGTGAGGGGATCGTGTCATCTCTGCTCCAATCCTACAGCTATTAAAGACCACTTTAAAATCAGATCAGCATGTTCTGCAATGCTGCTGCCTTCTCCTCTCAGCCCCCAACGCCTTTCTCCCCCCCCCTCTGTTCTCCATCTCTCCCGCCTCTCGCACAGACGAGCAGATGCTACCCCGAGACAGATTCCATATTAATGACGACTGGTTGTTAACTCCAAATGAGCCTCGGCTGTCTGATCAATGCTGAATTTCTCTAGGTACAGAACTCATTTGTCCCTCACAGGGAGCAGAGACTGGGTTTGGGAAACCCTCAATACAGCTAATATGAAAATGAGAAAGTCAGAAGGGACTTACCCTCTGGAGCAGCAGAGGTACACAACAGTCTCTGGCCATGCCATGAGGGGGCGCTCCTCCAAACCTGCAGAAAGGAAGAGAAAGGGCAACAACCTGGTTATTTCACTTGTACACAGCTTTCTCTCATCTAATGCTTGAGTAACCGGAGATACTATGAACCAGTGTGTAACACTCAGCAACATGACACTGCGGTCAATGCCATTCACTTCTCTAATTGTTTATTTGCAAGACTGGTTGAGGATTATGTTACAAAATGGCTTCCTTTGTTCCAGTTTCTAGAAATGTTCCAATGTGCAGGCTGGAGCCCCACCCAAGAAACACAGATTAAGACATCCAACTGCAACTTCCCAGTCATGGAAATATTCTACGATGAGCTGACGCACACACACACTCACATACAAACACACACAGCCTCTCACATCTCTGAAACAGCAGTATCCAGGCACAGAAAACAACACTGAGAGGAAAACACCACAGTGGGAGACTCAGAAAGTAGGCAGCCAAATGCAGCCTGAATAACAAGAATGTGGTTCAGTATGAATTCTCCACTTGTGTCACAGACTGGAATGAGGGAGGGGGGAGGGAGGGACAGAGGTGAACAGAGGAGCAGAGCTTGGGGAAACCCAAGCAGCAAAAGAAGGCGTGTCCATATGTGTGGCACTTGTTTCGGATTACAGAGCTCGTCACGTTTTGTGGTGAGCTGCAATTGAGCCTTTTAAAGGCATGAGCCGGGCTGTCAGATCTCCCCACACTAACACGGAGCTTCCGGGGGTGAGGATGAGACATCGGGAAAAATCAAGCAAGAGAGCGCGACAGGGGGCAGGAAAGAAATTTTCTGATTAAAGTTTTAGTTGCACAAACAAAATATGCCTCCGCCGCACCACAAAAGAGGCTCTGTTTCCCTGCTGACGTTCTCCTGTGAGTGCAGAGAGCATCACCGCTGAATCACACACGCACAGATTCATTAACCCTTCGGTTTCAGGAGGCACGGGAAATCTTTCATACTGTTAATGCTTTCAAACAGACCTGACTGTGTGACACAAAGCATCCAGCAGGCATCAATGTGTGTGAGTGTGCTTTCCACAGCACTGAGCTAAACACGAGCACTGTGGATACCTGTCTACATGTCTGCACTGGGCAGCCAAACTTGACTCCACCAAAGCCGCTCTGAATGCTGCAGCCAGATTATCATTACTCATCAGTACAGTTATCCTTTGCTAACAAATGAGGTGGCAGCATGCAATATTTTATTTCCGTGTGAGGGCTCAGTGACACTTGGGGAATGTAGTGGCTCATGTTTTATAGGTCTGGGCAAGATTCCTCTACTATTTTCAGAACTGGCTGATGGTTTGTTTTATCTTATAAAAGGTGAGGTTTGGCGCAGCGTTCTGGCAGCAGGTGTATACACTTTACACAATCGGACAAAGTTCAAATTTACAGATTTTCTACATTTTTTTCAGTCAGCGGTCACTGTAACCGACAGCTGTCTAAACCTCACTGCCAAAGTCTTACTCTGTGCAGGTGAAAACAAACATGGCAACATTTGGAAATATCTTTTAGTGAGAGGACAGGGCAGGCGTGCTACTGCCTGTAATCCCAGCATCAACCTGAGAAACGCATCTGCCAATCAAGTGCACTTGATTAAAGGTCCTGGCTGTCAATCAGGGGACATGACTGCCAGACGCGACTCCGCAGTCGTCTAATCCAGCTTCCAGTCAGACGGTCCAAACAAGTCTGACAGCTGCAAGCACAATAAGCAACACTGTGCAAGGGATCGATGTTTAGAATAACACGTACATGACAGTTACAAAACACTAAAAAGCCCTGAAAATTGCTGTGGATTATCAATCACTAACCACAACTGACATGAATTACACGGAGTGCTAACCAGTCTGTTGTCAGCTCTGGATCTCGACTGCTGTCCATGGTGAAATGTGTCTTTGTGTGTGTGTTTGCGTCCTAAATGAGAATACTGTCCCATGGCACCACATTGAGCCCAAACAGCGATTAGGCTGCCGATCAGATGACATGCTGAGGAAGGCATTTTGGCTGGTCTGGAATAACTGCACAGTCTGCAGAGAGCCGTCCAGCACTGCTTCGCTCATTCATTAACTTCAGCTGCTTGAAGCCAGGAGAGAAGATTTCGCGGAGATACCCACAACATCACCCACGCGCCCCCGACACAGGGCAGCATCCCAGACATATGCAAATGTGGCGCTGGCGTGTGTGTGGATCCATCTGCGGAGTGACATGTACGTGTGAATGTACCTCCGTGTGTTTGCAGGTGGCATGTGTGCATGCGAGTGTGTGGCCACCCATCTGTTCACCAGCCTGTTTGTCAGCGGTAGTTGCAGAGCGACTGAGCGAAGCCACCCCCCAAACGACCACCACCACCACCCGTCCTCCCTCTTCCCTCGGCACTTGGCCACTGAAACGCTGCCTGAAATATTTAACAGCGTAGCAGCAGTCAATAGCACAGCAACCTTGGAATCAATGTCACACGGCTCAGGGAAGGAGAGAAAGAAAGGAGCGGGCAGCGAGGTTGGCTGGGGCGATGGACGGATGAGCTGCGGGAGAGAAACAGGTGTGGAGGGATGGCGATGGAGGAGGAGGGAAGAGGAGGAGAAAGAATGCCAGGATAAATGGAGGAGCAGCAGGGGAGCGATAGAGATAAATAAAGGCTGGAGTAAAACGGCGTGAGTCACGAGTGCGCTTGCATTTCTAACCATGTGCTGCATATACTGTACCCTGCAGCAGACAATCCCTCCCCACTGAAACGTGACTGTAGCGTGTGTGTGTGTGTGCAGCAGGGATAGTGGCTAGAAAGAGAGAGAGGAGGGAGGGGTGAAGGAAAACAGAGCAAGGCAGGTAGAAGAGTAGAAAGAGAAAGTAATGAGTGTGGGGAAAAGCAGAAGTGGGGAGGAGGAAAGGAGTAGACTTGCTGGGAGGAGAGGAGGGGAGGATGGAGGGAGGGGAGGAAGGGACTGCTGATCACTGCAGTAAAGGAATCCCTCGTCTAGAAAGGGGGGTTGCCCCTCGCCTCCACCCTCCCTTCATATCTCCCTCCCTCCATCTCGATCTTACTCACGCTGAATCCTGATGCTGCTGGTTCTGATCTTTCCTCAGCTGTCATCTGCACTGCGCTTTAACTTCCGCTGCATTTCATCATGCCACACATGTGAGTTTTCCTTCAAAAAAAACCCACTCCTCAATTTACAATTACGCTCTCCATGTTGTAAATGCACCACAAGCAGGAAGCCAGTAGATTATATGAGTATGAACTGTGGGAGATGAACATAAATGGGATCCACTAAGGAAAATATAAAGCTTCTTAGTAGCAGCACAGGCTGAGAACGCGCAAGAGGTATGATATTGATCTGCAGTAAACATTAATCATCCTCATACAGTACGACTGTGGCGATCTCACATATACATGCCAATTTTCAGGGGAGAAAAAAAAAACCCACCCCATCATCCTGTATAAACCCTGGGGAGGCAATCAACACACAACCTGTGAGAGGGAAACTGCTGTAGCTCTGCCCATTATCAATATCTCCCATGTGCAACCATTTCCCTTCGCTGTGTCGAGTTCCAACAACATAATGAAATTTTTGTTCTCATTTCAGTCCAGATTATGTATGTGGAGAAATTTGCAAGATTCATTAGGGTCCTCCTTCTGCTCCTCCGGCACAGTCACACAGATTCACGCAGTGTTAGCAGAGCTGCTCTGAGGGGTGGACTGGAGCCACTGCCAGTGCTGTTCAGCCGAGAAGAAACCGAAAGAAGCGGGGTTATTTTGAGAGTTGTGTGCAAGTGACAAGATGTGTGACATCTTATTATGTAAATTTTCTATTTGACCGCCCAAACAACCACTGTGCGTGCAGCACATCAGCGGTCTCCAACCATTTTTGTCAGATGTACCCCCACAGCCCCGTCATATAAAAGCAAGTACGCCCTAATTGACAGAAATGTGTTATTTGAACTGATCTTAAACTGGATGCTCTTATTAGTTTACACATGAACAGTCATACACATAAACTGTCAATGTTTAGGCTGATTGCTCCAGTTTGCATTTGTACAACTACCACTCCCTGAAGATGGATGTTTCAACCATTTATCCCGCACTTCTAGCTGACTATTCTAATGGTTTATCCATTTGTAGTACTCCCTGGTTGGGTCTGAGTAATACATTTATGGTCTGCCACTTCCTTTGTTGTTAAGGCTGGATCTGAGCACAAAATGACACAGCAGTTTAAAAACGTCTTCTTCCTCATAACACATCCTTTCATCTTCAGACACACCACAGGCAAATTCTGGGTGCCGGGCATGCAGTAAATGGTGTAAGTGTGTAAGTGACACCGGCGCTGAGGAATAATGTCGCTGACATAATTCCCATTTCACGGTGCCCCTTCTGGGGGAGTGGAAACCTCTGCCATTTATCTACACAGTGACTGCATCCATCTATGTGGTAATATGCTGTCCTGGGCTGCTGCTACGGACCAGATAACGTGTGCAGTCATACAAAGTCACTCATGAACTCATTCATGGAATACACAGGATCATTTACACCTCACCCATGTCAATAGAGCGTATACTACACACCGATTCAAAGGCATCATGGCACACATGCATCTACTTAATATTTCAATATTATGCCCTATTATCAGGCATGCTTAATTCTTTTTTGAAATTTCAAATCCCCTTTACTGGTAGAAGTCAGTAAAGGGGGGGGGTCAGAGGGAGGTCACCGTTCGGCGATACACGCTGGGATGGATCAATGTGAATCCAGCCAAGAGGATGGGACAGACAGGGGTCGGGCAGTGAAAGCATCCTTCTAAAAAAAACAATGCACCGGCTAGATGCTAAACTAGAAAGACCAACTTCCGGCGCACATGATCCAGCTGCTCACAAAACAACACACTCAGCCCGTTACATAAGTGAACCTAGAAGAACAGAGTTTACAGTATATCACCAATAATCAGCTGTGACACCCTGCTGACTCAACCTTAAGGACTATTTCCATTTGGACTGTTAGAGTAGCCGAACAAGGTTTATGAGCTATTAAATTGGAAAAACACAGCGTCTACAATCTCATCAGCTGCTGGAGGGAACGTGTGTGGACGATGCTCTCATTCATTAACCCAGTGAGGTGTCTCTGTTTTTTTTTTTTGTGTGTGTGTGTGTGTTGCTTGTGTTTCCAGTTTTATTACTTTTTTATAGCACATTAAGAGACTGCTGACTGTGGCGGTTTAAAAACTCTCTCTTGCTTTCATTTCTAGTGATGTGAAGTAATTCTTATTTTCTCAGAGAAATAATTAAATATCAAATAAACTATATGAAGGCACCATATGTTGGAATTGGGTTTTATTATTACTTTGGACATAAGCACATTTTTTATTACTTTAAAAACAAAGGAAGCAACTTAAAAATCACACAGATCAGATATTTTCTCAAATATGTTTGGGTTCTTGACTTGATCATTGTGAGCTGATGAATCTGAATTCAGCGAACATCTTGGCAGGGATACTGTTGATTTTTTTTTTATATTTACCATGCCTATGTTTGGTGTCTTTTTTTAACCCAACAAACCCTATGACCTGACAATTATTTTTTCACTTTGACATACTGTAGTGGAACGTCTGACATCTTCTGATCATGCCGGCGGCCTTGAAGGTTTAATTCATCCCCGTATTTTTGGTTTAACTGATTGATTGTTGATTGTCTAAAACGGCAGAAAATCATCAATCACAGTTTCCTGGAACCCAAGGTGATATCTTTAAAGTGCTTTTAAGATAAAAGCAAGATAAGTTCACAAATATGCAAAAAAAATAGAAAAGCAGCAAATCCTAACATTTGCCAAGTTTGAACCAGAAGATGTTCAACAAGCAAGCTGATTAATAGACTAGTAATATAATATAAATTAATAGATAAGTAATATTGAGCATGAATTCCTTCACGCTGATGGAAAAAGTATTAAAACAGCACAAACTCACATCTTCTAACTCACACAGCTGGTGTAAAGGTCATATTGTGACAGTGCCGTAAAGCTGACTGGTCCGGTTTTCTATCTCTCCGCTGCGCTGCACATCACCTCCTCCACCGGTGGGGCGAGGTCCTGCCCACTAACCTCTCGCAGCCCAGCACCTCCCCACTGTGGGGTTAACAAGTAGAAAAGCATAGCTGTGCCCAATCCGAGACACTCACAATCTCCCTCCCCTGCACGCACACACCCACATTCTCCGTCCCCTCAGAAATACGGACAAAAGCACATACACACCTAGATAATGTGGGCACTCAGAAACTGCCACAGAAGACAGGGGATCTGAGTACAGTGTGATAGTAGTCATTTTTTTCCGCCTTAGCGCCATCAAGCTTATGTAATGGAAGAAAATGCCACCTTTTCTCTCCTTTTCTCTCTCTCTCTCTCTCTCTCTCTGTCCCTCGCCTGGTGAAAGCCATTAACAGATATGAAATCTGCAGTCACATTCTTGAACGGCACAGTATTAAGTAATCTCTGCTCGCACACTGAGAGGGGAAGCCGTGACGAAGCAGAGCGCGCCTCACAAGCGCCTGTACCGGTCGGACCTCTCCACTGCAATGCAGAGTTGATAGTGAAAACAACCTTCCCCTGATTAGGCCACTTCGAACATCAAAAAACCCCACGGCAGATACAGCAAGACATAAATAATTCCAGCAGAATCTTTCTTTCCACTTCAGTCAATTCTTTCTCAGACCCTGGACAGGCTTTGATTAATTAATGCCACCTCATGGTTTACTTAATCCACGGGATAAGGCCTGAGCTCTGAATGGATCTTCTTCTGTGACACGTGGGCTACTTCTGACGGGCCAGACCCCTCATGCCCACACCAACCCTGACACCAAGCCCCCCTTCCCCCTTCACCTCCCACCTCCCCACCTCTCCCTGGGATCAACAACACTAGAAGCTGATGCATTATTAAACAGCAGTGCAGGCTTTCACGCCTGAGCTTAGAAGACAGCCGGCGCTCGGCCATTGTGCCTCGGCTCCTCGAAGGATTCAATCCGGCTTTCAAACTTCCTCGGGTCACTTTTGAGACCAAAGCAGTGCAGAAATTGAAAATGGTGTTTGCATGCATAACGCAGCGCATATGTACAGTGCAGCGCGTGTGTGTGTGTGTGTGTGTGTGGTCAGTCTGCAGGCACAGCGAGACCCTCTTTGATTGCTCATACAGCAGATGGCACTAGCTGCTTGTGTCAGTGTTAATTTCGGTGCAGGTCACGCAACACTCGGCCCCTCGCCTACTGTAAAAAGGAACCCCTTCTTTGCTCTCCGTCCTACCTCTCCCTTTCACTTCCTTCTGGCTTTATCAGTCTTTTGCCTCTCTTGGAAGCACTTGAGACCCCCGCCGACATTCACGGGCACGCATCTGAAGGAATGCATGCAAATCGGGCGCACTGTGAAGACTCGCTCTCTGCACACCGGCCCTGATCTCACTCGTGATCCTAACAGCCCTGATTAAGCCTCAAGAGTGTGAAAAGGTGGAGGCCTGCAGCTCCCTCACATCACACGCATCACACACACACACACCCACCAATCAATGCTGCTGAATGAGCACTGTTCACTTCGTCTTATCCTCCCTGTCTTTCCCTTCCCACCACCACCACCACCGGTCGTGTACTATGAAGCCTTGCAATCCATCTATACTCCCCATCATTGTAGTTATCCTTTTTGCAAGCACACCTCTGAGAGCAGGGCTACATTTTGCACCAGCGTTTCCCCATTGTTTTTGGATTCATTAATTATAGTGGAGGATAAAACACTTGTTTTGAATCCAGAAACAAAGTACCTGCCATTTGTTTTCTCTAAGACAGCGCAGTGGTCCTCTGTGACCACTACCGTGCTTGTTCCTGCTGAAGCTGCTCAAGGCAATGGTGAAACAGCGCTATTCTACCGAGGTTTATACAAAAGTTGGCCCTCGGGATAGCCTGTCAAGTCGCCATGATTTCTAAGTATGAGATATAACTCTGCTGAACAGGCAGGATACACAACTTTTTCGAGGGTTCCTGTGGCAAAAATGCTCCCCCCAGGTTTCACAGTTCATGATCACTTTTATTAAAACCCACATTGAATAAAATATCATGTTCAGAGCACACACATTAGTACTAGGTCATCACCAATTTATCTCTCATCTGTGATGCTGTAGGGTGCAAGATGCTCCACTTTTCCCTCTGCTGCTTCATCTCTTGCCTCGCTTTCATAATCTGACCCCCCCCCCGAGTTATGTTTCGGCAAAACGCCAGACACACAAACTTTGTACCTTGCAACGCATCTAATCGCAGTAAACTAACACGTTTATTCTGTTTGCAAAACACGCTTCAACATCTCGGTCATAATTCGTAATGCTGTGTATTTCGGGATATAAAGATGCTCTCAACATTTTGCACACAAAAACTCAGAGTAGCCATGAAATGTTTAGACGATTAATTTGAAGATGTCAAAGTGGCACCATTAAAAGTATGCAGAATTTGTTATTAGCAGTTCCTGTTTGCAGTGCACTCATGGATGTACAGACAACTATTACTGGATTACTTTGATATGGAAGAAAATCTAAAAGTGTGTTAATTCCCATGATAGCTCTGCAGTCACAAGAAGAATCTTTTTTTCTATGATTTCTAAACAGATTTATGGCTGTGTATTTGCAATGGATAACAGAGATAATTATATCCTTCGAGTGCCACTGTCACAGTGACTGTAAAAAAAATTTGTGTTATCAGGCCCGTGTTTAATAATGACTGACATAGTATGTCCCCAAGAAGAAGTACGATTTATGACAAACAATAGCAATTGCTAACAATAGCAAACTAAGTTAATAGTTAATCTAATAAGTAATCAACAGATGAATCCATAATGAAAATGCTTATATATAAGCTATGACAGCACTAAATCTACATTTTCTGAACTACATCCTTTTCATTTTCCTCAAGAGGAAAAATTTCTAAGAGTAATACGAATGTTAAACAATGGCGTTCACCTTCTAATTCATCTAAAATCCTGAGTATTTTAACAGGTACAAGAGGCACAAAACTTTTCACTCGGGTGAGGGACTGGCTAATTAAATGTCAGCGGAAACAAAACATGAAGTAAAAATGTCAAATTTAAATTTCAAGGCAGCCAGGTGACTATTAATCTTGACTGGGGGTACTGTTCTTTTTCTCTCTCTTCTACTAAGCTCTGAAGTGAGCGATGAGGAGAAGTGAAATTTGCAGTATTGTTTCTCTAATTGGACAGAAGAGCTGTGACACTCTGATTTAACCTGCAGGCACGGAAGCTATTCGCAGTGGCACTACAGCATGGGTGAAGAGAAGGGTAAAATGAACATGGTATGGATAAATCAAGGCACTGTCACAATTAAAGCAATAACTAAATCATTTGTGTAAGTCTCCTCTCGTGTAAAAACTACCATAAGAGAACCATGAGAGGATCTGCAGTAGTTGTAATAGTCTGCTTTTTGTTAGTTAGTATGATAGCTGCTTCCGTAAATGGTCGAAAAGCAGCTAGGAGAGTAGTTTTATCAATATTCCCTTGATGCAGAGCTGACCCTGGATGCTTGTGTCGCATTCAGGGCAGCAGCTGTTATTTGTGGAGATGTGGGCATGGGAATGCTTCTTCTGGGGGACTTGAACAGTGCCCTCCCTGGAGTTTCTTTCCTATGGTTCCCCCATGCTTTGAACATGAATAGGGTAGTGGTAAAAACTCCATAAGGCGCAACTAAAATTACCCTGAATTTCAATGCTTCATGCTAGCGAGCTCAGTGTCCGACTGTCCATCTGCAGCATTTCCCGTCTTGCCTCATCAGTGGCTGGTCCATGGAGAGGACTAAAAAGTCTGGAAAACTGAATCCACAGAATTGTAACTCTGCGCCCTCTTGGCTGCGTCAGCAAGTCTGTCTGAGCCTTGCTCTGCTGCGGTCCACACGGACATATGGCATGCAGACATGCCAGAGCTAGAACTGGGCTAATGAATGCCACTCAGACACAGACACCGCCGAAGTAGCTGAGGAGAGGCTGCTGCACAACAACTGACTCACACAGAGCATACACACACACAGATGTCCTCGTGTGGACATTATTGCTGCGAGAGCTTTATGGCTTTTTTTTTTCCAGCTATGATGACGGTTTACTGGTTTAGAGCTGCAAGAAGTACAACAAAAATAATTAGATAACTTTGTCAGGGTGGATTTTTTTCCCCCAGGGTGTATGCATGACTAGTTCCAATTTAGCCGTTGCCAATTTTCACAATTTCACTGTTTGACCTTCTGCTATGTCTGGAGAGAGTGTAGACTACCTCATGCCTCCTCACCGCGGTCTGCAGCTGCTCCCTTGACCTGACAGCGAGGAGTTTCAGTGGGGGGTCATAAAGCACAGGGAGGCCAACACTATCCGACTGGTTTGTGAGGTGGTCAGTCGCCGTTGTGTTACATCCATGTCTCTTCCATATGAGTGAATGAAAAAGAAATGAAACGTTTCGCCTCGCAGAGAATACAATAAATATTTGTGGAGTGGAGAGCGCGGGAATGTTTCACATCTAAAGTGTGTGGAGGTATAAAGGTTCTTCCACAGGAGCATTAAATCAATTTTTGCAGATCTGCGTCACACAGCAGTAGTAATAAGTATTCATTGTACCTGACTCTCAGTGTAGAGCAACACATCTTGACTTAGGAGCTCAACTTCAAATAGTGACTGATATATATACAAAACTCCAATTTATTTAGGAGCAATTTATCCCTGCACCATAAATAGACTTCTAGACAAATCAAATTACATATGTTTTAGAGAGTTAAGCACATTGTGAAGCAAACTGTATAGAAAACATTGAAACTAATTCATTGGAATTTGCTGTGATCATTGGACAATCTTTAGCATCAGGCTAAAATTACGCGTATAAACACCTTGGAGCACTAGAAAACCAACAACTGGAGGGTTCAAAACTGAGAATGCAAGTCTAGATAGATTTCGGTGCTGAAATTTCTGTTAATGAAGCTGACTACTGGTGGGGATTTTTCTTCAGAGCAACTGTATTCTTAGAAGCACAATAAGTGTAGGTTTTTTCCTGTTGGGTTGTATTTGTCTGAAAGTTAACCACAAAAGCTTCCCTGTGAACTGTCTATCATTCTGCTCACCTGCAGGGCCGGGGGGAATTGAAGTCACAGCAGCGTAATAAACAGACTACCCAGGACTTCCGATCTCAAGAGGTCCTGGGCGGTGTCTTGTACCCTCCTGCCTGCTGCGACACGCTACCGCTCAACAAGCTCTGGGAGTCACAAGAAACACGCCACCCTGACACACAGACTACACAAGGGACAGGGGGAAGAACTGACAACACGGCGTCTAATAAAGTCTGCTGATATTAATGCTCGATCAGACTGCATGGCTAATGACGACTAAAGATTGTCCCAATCCTCTCATCTCGCCTGCAGCTCTTCCTCCAATCTCTGCCCTTTCATCTCTCCCAAATGACATCATGACCTAAAATTAAAGTGAGCCAGAGAGCTTCCATAAATCTCTGACAAAAAAAAAAAAATCTCCCTCTCTGCCCTCGTGCTGCCATTCACAATATCTTAATCCTCATCATCAGAATGCTGCTCGTTGTGCCGCATTTCCTCCTCCATTCCAATGAATTAATTCTCAATCTTCCTCAAGGGCCTTCTCCTCTGCGCGACCCCCCACTGCTATTGTTCCTGCCTTTTTTCCCTCTCTCTCTCTCTCACTTCAGGATTCAGTCTAGTCGGCGAACGAGCCCAGGCAAGGGCACCCGAGGATCCCCACCGCGGGCTTACTGCTGCAGCTCCGCTCGCTTCCCATTCTTGGTTCCAAGACAACTCAAGTGATTCGGGTACCTTTGAGCAAAACCATCTCCCTTTGTTGTAACATATGTTAATAATACGTATGTTGAGTTAATTTCCAAGGGCTACTATTAGTACAAATTAGAGGTTTAACAGCTTTCAGTGTGATCACCATCTCTCTTGGAGCGGTGGCTCACGGCGTCACCTCTGGCAGGCTGCCAGACATAGCATGGATGCAGCACCCATCACTGGTGCTAACTGGAGCAAAGAGCGAATCCTTTGATGCCGCCACAACAACAACTAACAACCATCTGATGACACAGATTTCATTTTAGGGGCTATTTTGTTGTCTGTTGTATTTTCGTATCTTCTGATATGAATTTCTACAGCCAGCCAGACAGATGGTATTTTTAGCTATCTAGAACATCAGCTGTGAATGACATCTTTTCTCGTCAGCTTCTCAAATGAAAAGGCCAAGGCTTTTCTGCAGACTCATCATTTTGCAGACGTGCAGCGGCGTCTACATTTACACACACGTAAATAATCTAGTTGTAATGCGATTAAGGCAGTAACGCAAGCACGGTAAATAAACACCATGTGATTAGGCTTAGAAGATCATTTTCGACTGGGGTCAAAAAGTTATTCATATTCAGATATTCTGCTGCATTTACATCACAGGAATTACCCACTTCCAGCTCACACCGCTGAAATTACCAGGAAATACTTGCGATAAGATTATTGAGAACAAGTCCTTTAACAATATAAGACAAAGCCTTTTGGGTGATAGAAAAAAATTGACTAATAAAACAGCTGTGTGTGGAATATGCAGTTAATTATAAGATAAAGTAGACAGAAAATGGAGGGACTAGGAAATGAAAATGATAAAATATTAAAAAAAACATTAACTTAAGAAGCAAATAAAGATCTAATAGTAGTGTGTAATTTGTTGCGACTGTTTTAAGTAAGTACATTACACATAGATCTATATACATATAGGTAAGTCAGCAGGTGAGTGTCCAGCTGGAAATGTTGGAATTAATTGGCTAGATTACCACATTGCCTAAAAATGTAACAAAACAGTTACAGGGAATTAATTTTAACTAATAACTGTTTCTGTTACTAAACTAAATTAAAATAAAAATAATTCATCTTTTACTGGGCCTTTTACTACGAAGATTAAATATTGTATTAACATCAACTGATACAACAGTACTGATCCTGTAAATGTTGTTTTTAATAAGATTTCACACGCAGTTTAATGAAAAGTGCAGTTTTATCTGTGACCTTTATGAATGTGTGCATAGAACGTACAGGCATCATATAAAAGCATCGGCTCACATCAACTCCACATGGTGTCGACTAAGAGATTCAGCCACATGCAGGTTGTATTATTGCAATACGGCTTCTGTTCATCTCTTTATGCTGTGAAATAAAATATAGTTTTATGTATTAAAGGCTGGCCGTGTGGTGCTAGAAAGTAAATCTTCATTGCTGCATCATTATCCTAAACATGTAAAAGTCACATTTGTTAGCTGAATTGATTTTTCCCCACTGAACATCATATGTTGATGTTCTTTTAAGACCAGTGTAAATCTTTTATACAGTAATGATGACTGTCTGGGTTAAAGGCAGGTTACAATCGATGGAAGTGTAAAGCGTGAACATCCACGGGTTGTCTAAAAATATGTCCTGGAAGGAAATCTGCTTTCTTTTTCTTTCATTTTTTCTTCTTGAAATTCTACACATTGATTCGGTGATCAATCACAGAATTTGGCTCAGTTCAGGCAAAAATTCAGACGGAAAGGTTTTGTGATCTTAAAGCAAAGTTTGAAATCGACTGATGACATGTCATTTAGGAGCCCCTTCTTTTACATCCCAACTTCACAGATTTTTTTAGCAAACTTTTGCAATATTCAGACTGCCTTTGTTTACCTTCAGCCTGCAGGCCCTACCATCTGAAAATGTAAACAGAAATATAAAACAACATAAACCAAGACCTCCTTTTGCTGCAATTTTATCCATGCAATGTGTGAAAGGTGCTAATACGCACACACAAATTGATTAATAATGTAATTAGACACAGTGATGGTATCTCAGCCTTACAGGTAGTTTTAATCTTTACTAAGCCCACTGGTATCTGTGTGTCATGATGGAATAATCAATCTGAGTTGAAGACAACAAACTGAATGACTTAAGATATTTCTCATTGCTCTTCTTTCAGCAACAATATGAAATGCAGAAGTTAAGAAACAAGAGGCGGATTTGAGCCATTTTGTTTCTCTCTCATCGGCTGACAAACAACGACCATAACTCGCCTCACTTTGCACTGCCACTCAAAACATCCAATTAGATCAGAACGGACTTTGCAGCATCCTAATTAACTGATGAGCTAATCAAAGCCGAACGAGCCTGCTGGTGTTTCCTACATGTTCAGGTGGAGTGGAGGATTGGACGTGTTTGTGGTGGGTGAACTTTAGAAAACCCATCTGTTAACAGCAGCGGCGCTAAACTAAGAGATGCAAATAAACACATTTAGATCCTGCTCATGGATGTGTGACAACTACGTTCTTCCTCATTTACTTCTTGTTGCCTTTTTCTTTTTCCAGCTGACCATGAAAGATAGATAAAACACAAAAGGTGCAAAACTCCAGATTTAGCTTGTTCCTCCTCCTGCCACGCCGGGTGAGTCAGTGCAGAACAATCAGGACAGTCCATTAACACAAGCGTGCGAGTCCCATCAATCTTTTGTTAGTTTATCAACCCCGGTTATTAGCCTTTGGAGTAAGGAGGACACACCTAATTTACAGACTTTGTAGTGTATATTCATTGGACACGACACTGCCAGGGAGGAGCAGGTCAAATAGAGAGAGTCGTTTCTGGGATTAGGAGGTGTTGTGCAACTCAGATGAATGAGGGTGTGTTTGTGTGTGACGGGGCACGGATATGATAACAGCCACTTAAGTCTGGAGTCTCCTTCAAAAGGTGCAGCTAAGACCGGAGAAAGGGCGGTCAGTCTAAATCTGGGTTTTCAAAAGTCTGACACTGCGCCACCGCCACCCACCGCCCGTCGGACAAACTTAGCGGCCTGTATGTGAACGGACAGAGGAGAACGTTCCAGGAATATGAGAGGAGAAAAACTATTGATTGTGCAGACAGTTAAAATGAATGGGTTTTGTCACACCTTTTATTCTTCTTCTTCTGACTTCTGTTTGGGGAATGATATTGCAATGGAGACAATGACCTGATCTGTGGACCACAACTTGACTCTCAATGTTTTAGTCTATATTTGTTCATATTTTGGAAAACTGGCCCCATTAAAAGTGCGCCGAATTACCCATTAGTAGTTTCCCTTTCCAATCTGCCCTGGGATATACACAGAACTATCACTAAATGACTTCGATACTGAAGAAAACATAAGAACTTGACGATTCTCAGGCAAGTTCTTGGAGCTATAAGGATTATTCTGTACTATTTGTAGTGTATTCGTAGACACGGGATGGACTTTGATTATGATGGCCCCAGGAAGCTAAAAACACACTAAATCTAAAAATACAAAACTCATCATGTCTGTGTGTTAAAAGACAACTGAGTTATGACTCAGCGACGGAGTGCAATTTTTGACTCAAATTGCAGCAAGTCACGTCACCTCAGTATCTTCCGCATACCCGTCTCACTCTGCACCTCCCCCTACTCTCCTGTGCCGCACTTTGAAAAGCACCGGTCTAGGTTAATGAAAACCAGGAAAAAGGCAGGGCGTTATACGGCCCTATAAAAGAAGAGTGATGGTGTTTAGAGTGGAGGTATGAACCACTGAGGGCATCAACGCCTTTATGACTCCTCCACATGATTTTTCTCCGAACCTCCTTGGTGACATTGTACAACTAAAGACAAGTTAGGTTCTAAAATGAGTGTTGACTGCAAATGCTTTGTGACAACATTCAAACTAAATCCCTCTCTGACCCGGACTGGCTGGGTGACGAGCTACAAGTTTGGACTAGCCTCTCCACACAGTTTATGGTCAATCGGAATAAATGGACGGTATGGCACAAACCCTCGCTGACTTGAAGCCATAAAAGGAGACGAAGAGACAGAAACGTCCGCACACACAAAGCACTTCAAGAACTGTTAAAAGGAAGCTGTGCCTCAAAAGGAAACTGTTTGTTTGAGGGGGTGAAAGGGTTTCAGCCTGGGCAATTTAATGTACCATTGAAACGCAGTGACAAACTGCTTTCACAGCTCTCTTCATAACACACCTGCCTCCTGGAGAAAAAAAAAAAAACGGCAACCATTGTTTTCAGTAATTGGCCATTTCACAACTCTTCGCCACTCCTCGCTGATGCAAGCCCACCTGCCAAAGGTTGGCCAATACGTGGTTGCTCAAGTCAGCCCAGATTACGGGCAAAATCACCCCAAAGAAGAGAGGAAAGAGCAACAAACACTTGAACTGAATATTTTTACTGATCAACGTCTTCTCAGGCTCCAGGAGGAACATTACAAGGTGGGGCAGATGCTTTCTGAGAAAAGGGACAGATCTTTTTGACATAGACACGAGATGAGTCAGGGAGCAGGTTCAAAGTGCCTGTCAAGTGACTTTCTCAAGAGCTCTGCAGACTGCTGTAGCAATGCCACCTCCCCTGCCAAACCCATATACCGCACTTTTATCTGCCTCCACCTGTATTTCATTTTATATCTCCCCATTCCGTCTACCTTATCTCTAATCCAACTCCCAATTTATTCTTGCGTACTATTACACACCGGGTAACGTGAATAGTATGAATGGGCCACTTTCCAGTGAGGAACCAGCAACTCGTCTCCTCCACATTTAGATTTCTCTCTTCCTGTGCCAGTGTGACATTTGACAACTTCTCCAAATTGCCACGTCTCCCATCTGTGGGAGCCTTGTCGCAGATGGGTTGAGAGGTCCATGCATGAAAAAGCGCTGCTGAGCGTGGCTCTCTCTCTCTCTGTGGGTGAGTGTGTGTGTTGTGTGTAGCTGTGACCCATCAGGCCTCGTGGGAAGCTGCAGCTAAACTGATGGATGCCAAGGAACGACAGAGGGAGGAGGAAGAGGAGAGGAGAGGAGGGAGGGAGGGAGCGGCGGCTTAGCCAAGTAGGAGACAAGTGCCTGTACTGCAGCAATGCAGGAACGAGAGAGAGGGACATCAATGAGTTGGAAAAAATGGGAGGGGGTTTGGTAAGAAGTGTTGACGGAAAACAATGCAGTATACACATGCCAGACGGCGAAGCAGGCACAGGTAGACACGAAGTTTGCGAGGCTAACAAGTTTATGCAAACTGATTCTCATTCTACCAGAGTTTCTGTTCGGTGTCACCGTTTTGCTGATGTATCCTCCTCCTGCTGCAGTTATGACAATATCGTCCTCAGCCCTGCCTAGCCGGGACAACAAGCCCTGGCAAGGCAAACACTGCCTGCTGAGCCTCCCGTCTCTCCTCCCTCCCCTGCCCTCTGAACAAACAGCTCTCCCTCTGGAGGCTAGAGAGGGGGACACCCGGGACTATCGACTAGCTCCATCTCAGCTCTGTTGTTTCACCCTGTCGTAAACAAGGCCTCGCTAGGACAAACCGCAGCTTATGCTTTTACTTCCCGGCAGCATAAGTAATGTATACATTTCCTCTTTTCTCATTCACCGACCTTCCCCCCCATCGCCTTGCCGAGCTGCGGTAAAATGTAAACACAGTCCGAGGGAAGCCGCTGCTCGTTTTTCACCGTGCAGCCACCCCCACCTTGTACAAACCTGTGCCTGCCTTCTCCATTTCATATAGCCCAATGACACATAAACACACATACACCAATACAAACAAAGCACAGTTAACATACACTTGCTCCCATGCACGTAACCGCACAAACATACACACACACACAGAAAGAAGAGGAGATGAGCTAATGCACTGCTATCCACAGCAGAAGAATTGCAAGCACTCAAGGAACAAATATCCTGTTCTCATCATAAAATTTTCATCCCGTGCAAGCTTGTTGGTGGGCCAAGCGCATTTCCTGGTGAAAAATATACACACTTAACCTTGAGCTGATCTTTTTAACATAATGCGTCTGCTTTATTGGATTCTGGCTGGACGTTACTCACAGGAATACCAAGTGCAAAGAGTTGTGGTCTGACCAAGCCGAGTTGGAGAAGAGACAGAGGACAAAGTGGCAGCGCTGAGAAGTCCTTCTGCCGGATCTTGTGACTGGTCGCTATGTTCTATCGGAAGGACACTCACATGGCACCTTGTGCTGAGAAGAGTGTGTTGCGCTATTCCTCAAGTGATGCCATGTAGGACTAACTACAGTCACACGTACATTTAAACACATGCAGACACTGACATGCATGCACACTCTGGTCAGCTGATCAAATTATCTCGACCCGAGGTTCATTCAGTAGCTGATCTGAGACGCTCAATCATACCACAGAATCATCTTCAGTAGGTGGACTTTTCACAGTTGTCTTGAAATTGGAAGAAAAAGTAGCTGACCAAACAATGTTACCTCAAAGTTCATTTAAAATAATGTTTGGGATTTCATTTTTAAGACAACCTGGATGACAGGTCAAGCCCAGAAAAGTGGAAATTTGAACATCAGCAAATAAAAATATAATTTTCCTCTAGATACACTGCATTGAAATGTGACATGTACATTTTATATTTTTCATACTGAAAATATAAACACTTATATTTATAACATTACCACTATGGAGTCACACAGAAGGATTCGTGTATTTCTAAATTTATACATAAATGCTCTCCATAAAAATAGTTATTGTTGTATACAGATGTAAAAATAAAAATCTTCATCTTTTATATCTGCATTTCTTTTATATTGATATACTATGCCAAATATTTCTGTTGAGTCAGTCAAGTATAGATCCTGAAATACATTTGTGAACCCTTGTGTGCACATTCACTGATATCACTATCATTTAAATAATTTATTGCTGCATGTTAACCTTTAAGCACATCCTTTAGAGTGCCACCCCTGCACAAAATAAAACAATACCAGCGTTTGAGAAATAATTTTTAAATCTTGAAAAACAGTGTCAAACTCTAATGATGAAAACTGATGAAGATATTGCGGTATGATAAAAAGCTTCAGAAGAGCCTAATAAATGCACCTTGTCAACTGCTGTTTCTAAGATCAGAAATGATTTATGAAACTCAATTACAACCGCGCTTAGTAAAAAATCCAAACTTATGTAAGTAAAAAAATATATAATGTATTCTAATGTATATAATGTGGATTAGAAGCAGTGCAGGTGAGATTTATGATGACATGGGTGATTTGTCACTGTGTTCCTGTGTACCTGTTGAGCCACACAAATGTTCAAACAGCAGATACACAAGCTATGTGGAAACTGAACTTTTAACAATGTGTTGCAAATGCAGCACAGCAGAAAGAGGCGATGTGACAAAGCAAACGCTTGCTGGATTTCATGAAAATCTGATCCAAAAACAGATGGTAATAGTCAATCAAATTTAGAACTGAGGAAGAGATTAATTTGGCACTGATGTCACGCTACTGAGCCCAGCAAGCTGCACGCACACTACAGCACAGCACACAGCACACATCCATTACGGTATTTTGTCAGATAACAAATTTCGATCTATAAGCCCCATGAGAATCAGACAGTGGAAAGTGTATTAAACATCTGCAAGTCAATTAAGTATCTTGTGAAAACATATGTGACTCTAATTCAACAGCGCCAATGTAAAAAAATGAAAGAACTAGAATTACTGCCCTCCGGTTGTTTGCCTTCATCAATCTATCAAGTTGCAGTTTCGGTCCATATCTGTCCAGATTCATATAATATCTGGAGTGAAGGAATTTACTAAAAAAGGTATTAAGTGTATTTTAGGCACAATGGAAGTTATCACTATATTGACACGTATGATTCCGGTGAGAAACATGTCATCTTCATTTAGAGACTACTTTTACAGAGGAGCACAGAGGACTGATACAGAGCTTCATCACACTGTGCAACGACAGTCACCTGAAGCTCAGCATCAGCAAAACCAGTGAACTAGTGCTGGACTACCAGAGGAACAGGAGGAACTCTGTCCTAGCAGTCATCCAATGAGAGGAAGTTAAGAGGGTGGACTCAGATAAATGCCTTGGGAAAGTAATGGCCAAGTAAAAAAATTTTTCCAGGACATTATGATGTCACAGTAAAGTTGACCTCTGACCTTTTGGTTACAAAATGTCATCACTTCATCATTTTATTTTATTATACATTTGTGTGGAATTTTGTCATAATTATCTTATGAATTCTTGAGTTATGGCCAGAAATGTGTTCTCTCTGAACTTTGACCTCCAAATTCTAATCACTTCATATTTGAGTTCAAGGGGACATTTGTGCCAAATTTGAAGATATTAAGATGTCGCGTTGATGAGAATGGGACAGACGGAAAACCTGAAAAAAACTCCCCTAATGTGGCACTGATCATTATTTGCTATACCTTTTTGCATGCACACACAGCTACTAAGTTTCTGTTTCACACATGCAGCACTGTTGTGGTAAAATTAAATGTAGGGCCGCTTTTGATGAGTTTGCTTTCACACTGAAGCCACATGTCACCAAAACAGCTTCTTCACATGACACATTTGCAACTGCATAAACTTGCTGCTGTTTATACACAAATGCATCCTTGTCAAAGTGTTGATTTTTGCAGGCCGTATTAAGGTTTGAGGCAAAACTGGCTTCATACGGCAGCACACACTCCTTCATGTCAGCAACACTGAATCATGGCAACGACACCCCGGTGGAGATCCTGCTTTGAACAGTGGGAGTTTTGAATACATTTGAATAGATTTCTTCTGGTAATGGTTTTATCAAAAGGAAGCTGCATGGCGACCTCGTCAACCTTCAAAGGATTCTCCCCTAAATAGGCATTGCATGCTAATCACTGGTACACTGAAAATAATAGAAACAACAACAGATTACTGCTACTCAACAGAAACAAACGGTGAAGGATTACTGGGCTCTGGATGACAAGACTTTTGGTAGTCAACATCAATCCAAAAAAAACATCTAGACTGAGCGTACCAACAGGAAATATTGAGCTGAATATGATGTTTCACTCTGTAAGGATGAAAAGATGACACAGGAATAAAACTAGCCACTGCTGCTACAATTCTCGAGGAAGCTGGCAGCATCTTAATGCAGATTTTCTCAGTTGACACTGACTGCCAGTATCCAAGAGGCCAATATTGATCAGGTATCCAAAATAATCTGAAATCTTATATTCAATATTCTGACCTTTCCAAAGGACAGAAAGTGCTGACGATGGTGCTGCAAGCTGCTATGGAGACCCTGTGGATTCATGTGCTGTCCACACACACACACACACTCACAATTGACCTAATAAATATGTACTTGCTCTGGAGCACAGAAATCGATAATGTCTGTTATATTAACTTGCTTTATAATTCAACACATCCATGCGTGCAGACACACTGACCTGTGGAGACAGGGGAGTGGGAGGCTGGGTGAAGAGTGTGGAGTGGGCTGCTGACCGAAGGCCATGTGCTCTCCTCACAGTCTGACGGGCGAAAGGAGCAGACAGTACCTCCTGCTGAGGAAAAAGACACAAACAGACCCAAATGTCAAATTGAGGAGCATCATCGTTAGCCCAGAGTGGAAGCAAAGTGTTAGGGACAATCACCATACAAATGGAAATGGCGAACATCATGCTATTTTCAAAACGGCCACCATCAGGCACCCACAGTGTGCTACTATGATCTAAGAAGAGGCTTAAAATAATGAGGCGTGAAAGTGGTGGTTTTATTTGTTTTATTTTCTATTCCCGTTACAGGCCAGAGCAATTTCCTTTTTGTGCCTGTATGTGTGTGTGTGTGTGTGTGTGTGTGTGTGTGGGTTAGGGGTGTTCGTGCAAGACAGTAGAACAGTGTGAAACTTCCTGTGTGCGTTTGGGGAAGAAGAGTGCAAGGCCTCAGCCGCTGCTGCGACTGTCAATCACAGATGAAAGAGCTGACCGGCCTGCAGCTGCTCCTCACCTCACCCAGGATCAGCAGCGAATTATTCCCTATCTTTGAATTAGGCTGCGTACGAGCTGAATGCCACACTAGAGGAGAAGCACAAAATATGGTTGCTTTGATGTTTTTGTGAGTTTGTTTGGGTAAAGAGAGATTTTTCGATTCCCTCTCTGTGTGTGTGTGTGGGTGTGTGTGTATGACAGAGAGTCACGGTTGACTAAAATACTTTCACCTTCAACTTAGTGTACACACTCAGATGTTCCCTGCCTCCTAGCGCTGAGGAAAGATAAGATGGAGATAAAGTGGGATATCTTCAATTATAAACACTGAGAGCACCTTGACTGCACACACTGATCTACAACTAGTGCAACCCATTAAACGCTCATATTAGACCCATGTATGTGGACTTGTTTAGCCTCTGGGAGGGGGTCTGGGTCTGGATCACACGGACACCTTTACAATGCGAGCTGCTCGGCACTTTAACACTCCGCCAAACCTGCTCTCGGCGTTCTACAGCAAGCAATAGCATCCAGAAAGGTCAGGCACGAAGATCCCATTTTCAAAAGCATCCACCATCACAGGTCCATTTAAGAGGCAACACTGTCAAAAATGAAACATGAGTGGAATTTCTCAAATCCCAAATAAGACGTGGTAAACAGAGTTTGAAAATGTGCCTTCACTCACAGCAGGTACAAAAAATAAAACGTGCGTGTTTAATTCTGGCAGATGCAGAGGCAGATTTGTAAACCTGGTGTCCGCAGCCAATAATGCTATTTGCACCCAGAGTGAAATAGCCAATGTGGCCATTAGCACGCGGGTGTATATAGTACGGCAGAGACAAGCACCCAGCAGTCCGTAGCTAATAGTACCATTTGCACTCTGGCACACATGAGACACTTGAGGCGTTCTAACATGTAGTTAACATATGAAAGGCTCAATCTTAACCCAAACCTTGATCTTTTCCTAAACCTATCCACTAACTGAAAATGATGAAAATACAACTAAATCTAAAAACAACTGGACAAAATATGCCCGACCAAAGTTTAAAAATAAAATGTTTGTTTATGATGGTCGGTGTGCTTGACCATTTCCTGGCTGGGTGCAGTGACTTCCCGGGGTCTCCTCCGGTTCCCTGGCGACGACAGGTAGCTTCATATTTAGCGTACAGACGATGAGAGTGCTATCGGGCTTCTCATCTTAAACTCTCACATTTCGCAACACGCTGAACTGTTCTTTCAAATAAAGTGAGACACTTCAATCAGTCGCATCTTAAATTGTTTTTAAATGTTAGACATCCCTCAGTCCGGTCTATAAACTGCTTCCTCGGGACCTATCCCAGCATGCAGTGGCCGAGAGGCGTCATGGGCACATCTCTGGACTTTGGCCGGGGACCGACGCAGACATGGTGAGAACACACGAGAGGTGGCGTGTTAACGGTATTCCAGCTGTGACGTGACAGAGGAAACCACTAAGCTGCCATGCTGCCAGTAAATGTAAGCTATACATTAATTAATCGATAGTAATCTCCGAGACAGCCCATAATAAGTAGGCTGGCATGAGTAGCCTGGGTATAGCATAGTAGCAATTCTCTAATGACATATCTGCTGTGTCCTTTCTGCTATCAGAGCTTCCATCTATGAATGGATGTCTGCTTAATACCTTCTCTCTCTACATGTTATTACACACACAATTACCTTTCCCTTAACGACTCTCAGTCTTAGTAAATTACATTCGACAAGCAAGGACAGAGCCTGTGTTATGGCGGTTTGAGTTTTTTGCCAGTGGTCACAGTTATGAATACACAAAGAACGCGGCGGTAAATTAAGTCTGGAGCTTCCCAGATGAATACATTCCACTGTGATGCTTTTATTTGAATTTTTACTTCTCAGCATGCAGACCTGCAAAAGGTTCAGGACCAGTCAGGCTGGAACATTAGCCACCCCGGGGAGGTGCTGTGATAACCAGCATTGATGACATTTCTCTCCCTCCGGCTTTAGGCTTCTACAACTGCAAACAGGCGGAATTAAATTCCTGAAGCGGCTGTTGAGGGCCGTAAATGAAACGCGCTTTCCATTTGCTCATAACTGTGTTTGACATACAATTTGCAGCACAAAGCTTTCAAAGACTTAAGAGACTTTCAAACAGTTTCCCCGGCATTAAGATTGGCAGTGGACCTTGGTGCTAAGATAGCATGCAGGATTATTGCCTTTTTTCTTATCATGACGAGTCAGGCATACAGCATCAACCCATGGGAGCGGCCTGTGTTCAAAACTCTGACTACATGGACTATAAAAAGTGTCCATGAACCGCCAAGAGAGTCTCCTCAGGTCTGTTACTGTGGAGGAGGAACAGCGTTTGTCGGACCGTTTGACGCTGTGATGTGGGATATTTACTGAAGCCAGGTCTCTGCCAAGCAGCCAAACTGACTCATTTTCATTCTGGCAGCTGAGTCCTAACTGCGGCAATACAGTTACAGAATGATATGACTGTTTGGATCGGTTTTACTTATTGTGCAACAACTGTGAGCCTTTGTGTACAAAAAATATAAACACCACTAACATCAATAAGAAATGCTTCTACTGTATGTATGATAAATCTAACATCTTTTTTTTCCCCCAGAATTAAAGAGGATGTTAAAGTTGAAATTCAAAAAAAAGTTCAGTTTTTTTTTTTTTTTTAGATCAACAGCAGACCACTAACCAAAATAACTAGATCTCCACAGATACAGTGTAAATCGTTGTTCTGAACAATTAAGTCCCTTCTGTTTGAAATGAGTCCATCCTACTCTCATCAGCCCTCCCAACATGTCAGACACAAATACATTAAAGGAGCATTATGGACGATTTAGAGGGATCTATTAGCAGAGTATAATATTCATTAGTATGTTTTCATTAGTGCAGAATAAACTGTAATTGAGAATCAAAGTGTTTTCATTAGACAGAGCCCTTCATATCTACATGTACAGTGGGCCCTCTTTCATGGAGTCCACCATGTTTCTACAGCAGCCCAGAATGGACAAAATGACTCAAGCGGTGGCCTTTTCCATTTTTACATTAAAGTGGCAGCATCGAATTAGAGGTGATCATTTCTATTTTTATAACATCCTCCTAGTGGTTAGATCAACGGATCCCACATGAAAGTCTGTGTATCTGCACCGGTCCGACAATATCACAGCATCATGTTCTGTTTAACACTATTTATCTTAAATATCACAATCCAAATAACACCTATAACGTTAAGATATAGAGCAAAGTTTTCATGAGCAGGCATATGGAACATGGGGATGTGGGGTGTCAGATCCACAGAAAAGATATAGCAAACTGGAACGAAAGATTTAAATGTCACTCGTCCCTCGTGCTGATGATGGGCCACAGTAGTTTCTCCTGCATCTTTGGAGAGGGAGGGGTGAGGGCAGGGGTGTTCAGTGAAATCTGCAACCTCACCACTAGGTGCCACTGAATCCTCCATACTGCTCCTTTAATGTGCAATGGGACTGAGTTGTGTGTGAATATATCCTGTAAAAAGCTAGAGAGTACCACCAAAAGTCAAAGCCAAAGCTGAAAGCTAAATATGATGCATTACAAGCAATTTATTAACTCTCACAGGCATTAAGGTAATTTCAGTTCTGACAAATTGCTCCTCTGAAAATAGAAAGGTGAAAGACGTTGCCGTGACCTCTCCCCCATGTCTGAAACCCAGGGAGGGGAGGCCCTGTCTATTTCTGCTGATTAGACCGCCACAGAGGACAACAGCTGCTCTCTCTAGATACCAACCACGACACACTGAGCGGCATCATACAGAGTGTATACACACTCAAAACATACCACTTTATTCTCCTGATACAAAAAAAAGGCACCAGCTGATTAAGTCCCCACTGAGCTTTTCTTTATGGGCAACAAGCAGGTGAGGAGACGAATGCTCACAAGCAGCGAGTCAAATGCAACAATAAAGGAGGACATCTCATATTGTTATCCAGCCGGCAGTAAAGTACATTTTTAAGCAGTCATGGCTGACTAGAGTGAGATACGTAGTTTTACAACAAACTGGTAACAATACTTTCTTTTTTACTATATTTTTTCTCAATTTCAAAGTAAATAGTGATATTTTGTTCACACTGGTGAGTGTAAACAGACACACTATGGGGACGAGGTGGGTAAAAGCACTGCAAAGCCAAATTGTGGGAATTCAGACAGTAGTCCCTGCCACTGTCTAGTGTCAGTTTCACTTCATTTGAAATCAATTTAAAAAATCTGAAATGAAGGCAAAGACTCAAAGACGTGGAATATGTATGTGTCAACAAAGATGGGTAACAAGTCCTGGCTAAAAAAAAAAGATGCTGATTTTCCAATAGGAAATAATGTCTTTTTCAATTACGAGAGTGAGAATTTAGTTTAAAAAAAGCATTATGAATATTGTAATTCAATGATAAGACAACTGGGAGATCTACTGATATTTAAAACATATAAAAATATAATTACTCTAAAATAGGACAGAGGCATTGTTGCAGTTTCAAGCTTTGACTGACAGCCTGAAACTGCAACAATGCCTCTGTGGGTTTATTGTTTGGCGTAACTCAGCTCTTATGAAACAAAACATTGTGTAAACTTTGTTATTATCATGACAACATCCTCAGTTACAGTGCCCAGAAACCAGCTCGAGAGTTGAGCATGCAGAAGATACTGCTATGAAAAATGTATGTAATCAGAGAGAAGCAACGCACTTCAAAACGCAGACTGAGGGCCTTTTTTTTGGTTATTTTAGATTATTTAGCATGTATCAAAAGTTCAGCCAGGTCACGTGTGGCACTTTCGGGACCCAGAAAGAAATGTGCTCCATACTCCTTGTCACGGCGAGAAAATAAGCGGCCGCTGGCTGCCACGTATTGATCCGGTGATTGACTTATAGCACGGTGTGTTATGAGCTTGCTGCTGCTCGGGGACCAGTCTCCACCGATCACGCGCGACACGTCAGACGTAAACTCTGTGTGGCGCGCGGCCTGCAGTCTTCTCAGGTAACTCCAGTCACACCAGCTCTTAATCCGTCTTGCTTCATGTTTTGTCAGTCTGCCGTGTGTGACACCTCAGCACTGCCTGATCTGCAGAAACTCATACTGGAGTGTCTGCACAAGCTCCAAGCCAGAGCCCCTCTCCAGCATACTGTCACCTCTGCACATTCCCCACGCCTAAACTGAAGTGATCTGCAGCAGATTTAATTACTGGATCATCACCGAGCAGCCAGAAGACTCGGATGCCCCCTTATGCAACATATCTCACAGCTCAGATTGGCTAATGTTTAATCTTAGATGTCACGGACATGAAGTTAAGTGGGCCTCCGTGTAAGACTGCGCGGTCGAATAGGCCTGTGGGTGTGCTCTGTAGAGCCGGCGTCAGGCTATGAGTTTTCTGCAGCGTCTACCCAAGAGCCGATTAGCACCAACAATTTAATTTTGAAAATAACTCCCAACATGGAAACAGTTGGTAATGTGGTGTATAGCCTTGACAACGCTGCTGATCAAGTTGCAGTCCAACAAACGTAAGCACCATCTCGGGTCCTAATATACGAGAGGGGAGGGGGGAGAGGGAACATCAAGTGCCTGAGACCTACTTTAAAATGTCCAAATGATCCAAAAGTTTAAAAATAATACCATAAGTCACACCACCACATAAGTAGCTCAGTGAATCCCGATGGACAGTTTTATTTAAAAGCAGGCGGGCAACTATCTTCAAATGCCTGGACCACGATTTACAAGCTGTAACCTTGTCTTGACCATGGTGAAAGGCCAAAAAAAAACAAAAAAACAGCTTCCGAGGTGAAATAATAAACATTGGTTCCTCAGCAAGGTTTTAAACAAGCCTCTCAGTTGTAGAAATAACATGAGGGAGGGGCCAGGCAGGGGTCAGAACACGGCGCGTGTGTGTGTCTGTGTGTTTTCACATAGTTGATCATATCGGCACAGTGAATGGGGAAGCTGCTCTGGGATAATTAATGAGAGACAAATTAATCGAAACGCTATTTGTCCCCAGTTAAGTGAGTTAACCAGTGTGGCAGAAGGCATCCCGCGGAGAAGAGGGCCCGTGCAGATGCGTGACGGCCATTTTTACCTACATCATATCCTCTGGTCTTCATGTGTTCGAATGCACACAGCTATTCAATATTGCATGTTGAGTACATGGAGGGAATGGCATGCAGGGTCAGCAAAAACTGCACCAAAGCAACCAACATTTACTCTACAATTTAAGTGATTCACACTCTGATCTGGCCATCTCTCCCCCATTCCCTTATCTGCCTCTCTCAGTTCTTCTTCCTGCCTTGCTCATTCACCCTCTCTGCATCTCCTTCACTCATAGGAGAAAGGCAGTCAGCCCCGGGAAGGCGGAGGAGAAGGGGGTGGAGGAGAAAGCGGCGGTGAGGCTGTAGGCAATCCCAGGCCACAGAGAGCAGAGATGAAGAGAGTGAGATAGGAGAAGGGAAGAGGAGAGTTAAATGAAATTTCCAACACATTAAGCAGGGTAAAGAGGGTTTGTGGGGGTGGGAGAGAGGGTGGTGGGCGCAAGGGCTGCTGAGTGACCGCTGTCCAATGAAAGGCTTTCATAGCTAAGGAGAATTGATCCAGTTACAAGGGGTTCCCTTGTTGTTCCCTGATGACAGGCAAATGTATAAAGACAGGAGATCAAGGAGAGATAGACCAGGTAAGCCGAGGGGAAGTGAAGGACTCAAACTAACCCCATTACAGACGCGGTCACATTCACAGTGAACCCAACTGTCGGCTTCTTCTCTCAAGGACATGTAGACATGTGTGTGTGTTTGTGTGTTTGTGTGTGTGTGTGTGCGACTGTGTGAGCTTTGCTACAGGGCTGGACAAAGAAATAACCAGAGCCCCGCTGCAGGGACCCTGCAAACCAATGTAAAGGAGACAGAAGGGGAGAGGGGGCGGCACAGGCGGTCACCACCTTCGCCATTCATCACCTGAGAAACACGGACACTAACCAGCACGCGTATGTGATGCAAACACACACTAACTCCCCTCTGCCATTTATTCGCCGTTCGCGCGGGATACACACATGTAGGCAAACAGGGTCACGAAGGCGGGGTGTGCGGATGCTGAGGTTGACAGCTTGGCGTCTCCTGCTGCAGCAGAGAGGAATGGGTGGGCTGAAAACTGCCTTCATTCATAATGGAATACGGCAACAAAGCAGCTTCAACCCCAGGTGTCTCAGGGACTATAAGAGCCGGAGAACATACAGTGAAAGGAAAGCAAGGAGGAGCAATAGGACAAAGTGGGAGGATTGTGTAGGCGGCACAAAGGCGAGGCCAAGATCAACCGTAAAAATATTTTTATGATTTATTGCCCCAGGTGTTACCCAAATAAAGCTAGAAGGGCAGGGAGAGAAACACCATAACACTGCTGGTACTGCCAGAAGCCGGAATGGCCTGGAAACGTCAGGACAAACATTGCCTACTTTATCACACTTTAAAAGACCTCGCTGTTCCATCCAGCTTAAAAAACAAAAGGAGTACTTAAGGTCTTGTAAACAAGGACTAAATATGAAGAAGTAACAAAGGACAAAAAAGGATTTAGAAACAGTGACATGGTTAGCTATAACAATGAGAGGGGAAACCAGACATGTAGTGTGGAACGTGACTTTTGCTTTATCTCGCACAAAAAGACACATACGCATTCTCCAAGCCGCTGCGATAAAACCGATGATCAGCAGCACAGGGAGTAGAGGCGTGGGCGTGAGGGGGAGCAAGGCACGAGAGAGAGAGAGAGAGAGAGACGAACGTAGTGAGCATGATCAGCATCAGAGAGGAGAGAAGGGACTGTGCAGGAGAAATTTCTGTCTGAGTGTGTGCCTCTGCATGTCTGCAAGGTCTGTGCATGAGTTGTGTGTGTGTGTGTGTGTGTGTGTGTGTGTGTGTGTGCACGTGTAATCATTACAAAGCGCTCATTCTTAGCAACTGTGAAAGCCACAAATAGCAAGAACCACCTACTGTCACAACGCTGTATGAATAGCCGTGTTAAATCATAATATTGGAACAGAAAAGGGCACACTTCCAATCTTTAACATGTAGCAGTCAATATCAACATTCACTGTTTACACAATTAGGTATAAAACTGAGCCAAATGTCATCTATATTAAGCCAAATATGGCTTACACTCAGCACTGGCCCGGGGCCCAAACTATGTGGCTCTAATTCTATGCATCCGGCAGAAAAAAATAAGAGGGTCTTCAAGTGTTTACACACTGTGGGTCTAAGAATAGGCTGTAGTTGCTTACAGGAGTCAGCTGCTGCATGAGCACACGGGGTAACCGCACAGTGTCTGCACACCGTGTCACTGCAGGAGAGTCTTACTCAGGCTATACAACCAATCATCACACATCCTTTCTCCATTTTTTTTCCTCTCTCTCTAGCCTCCTGATGAAGAGCCTGGAGACTGGCTTCACAGCACTGCAGCTCAGCTCTGACTATGAGTTGAGCCCACACTGTAACTCTAGTCAGCCGCATCAGTCAAATTTTTATGGGCCTGTCATTTGTCCACGGTGTAACTGACGCTTGCGTAGGATAAGGTTAGTCAGGTCACAAGTTTCTACGTATATGATGCATACAAAGGGAGGCAGTGATTTTCTCAATTTTTGCCTTTTCACCCCAGCCCCCATCGGTATTACATGCACAAGCTTCACATGCGTAAATACGGTAAATTAAAGAACCAACTTTGATTGCAGCAGCACTCAACCGACCTGCCTGTGAAACACATTAAACTGGCTCAAGTCCACAGTTGTAAGCAGTGAAACTCAAAACGCAGTGTCACAAATATACCATTGAGACCACGCGGTTGACATCCCAAACGATGTTCTGACTGCCAGCAGCACATGTTAAACTGCCCCAGCCCAGCAACCTTTTAAAAAAGAGAAAGAAAATTGAAATGTTAATTGGCTGATTAAAAATCACATTTGCACTTGAAAGATTCACCGATTTTGTGAGTGGAGGGCCACACGATCACCCACCAGCGTGATCCTCTTAAACTGACTCGTTATGGCGCCATGAGCTGGTGTATTATTTCCACTGCGCCGACATATCAGGAAGTAACTACGCTGACCTGCAATATCGCGGCCCCGCTTAAGAGCTACTGTATGTTAGATATTATTAATGCAAACTCCACACTTTGTGCTTTCTCCTTCTCATCAAAAGTTTTCCATCAGCAAACCACTGCGAGGCATTCATCAAGAAGCAGCTACTGGAAGTGATGGCTTAGTCGCCAAGGGCACTGACCGACTGGTATCTCTCTTTTGTGACATCTAATGAATCTGGCGTGGGTCTAGATTAAGTTTTAAATGTTGCAGATGAGGAGATATAGGTAGCTGTCACTTGTTTGGGTGAACCTCAAAACAGTTTTAATCGCAACTTCCTGTCGCACGCTTAACCGCAGGTGCCATCCTCACATAACACGTCCTGACCACGACCACCAGTGACCCAGAACAGGTATCTTGATCACGTTTTGACACACTTCCCTCCTGCCCCCCCTTTTAAAACATTTAACACACAGGGTTTAGAGAGAGTTATGAACCAAATGGCCACAGACTGCAGAATTAGATTTTTTCCCTGTTGCAGTGGCGAGTCTCTTCAAATTGTGTTTGACAAAATAATGATTTATATTCAATTTTGCATCAAAGGAAGCCTCATAGGCACTTCAATAATTCAGGACTGGAATGAAAACTGCCACTGCCTGTGCATCGTAGCGTTACATTTATTCCAAAGAGCCGACTGAATGGCAGCGAGAGAAGAGTGCAGGGCAGTGGCCCAATAGCTGAGTTGTGAGGGAGGCATGTCTGCACAGAGAAATGTTGCACTGCACCGCCTAGATGAGATGGTGTAAAGACCACAGGAGGCATTTTTGCATAGGAACCAGAGAACAGCAGACAATGAGATGGATAACCTTCAAATCTCTGTTGGAAAAGGGACATTTTCTGTGTGAAAAGTGTTACCCAGGCAACAGCAGCAGCAGCAGGACTTTTGAAAAGCTCCAGTAACCTGTGTATCTCCTCTCGCCTCAAAATCAGCCTCCGTTAGTCATAAGCATGTGCACTTTGCGGCCATGATTTTTATCAAGGTGAATCTCTCACGTCTTCCTGGCGCCAGTGTGAAATACCTGTGTTTAAAAGACAGCTCAACACATTGTAACTTTAGAAAAGCTGCCTATCATTGAAAACAAACAAAAAAAAAGACTGCAATTGTGTTGCCATTACCATTATCTAAAACGGAGATAAGCATAACCTCCCACACACTCCCCCTCTCTCCTCTTTTTTCCCCCCATTTATCCCTTTTCCTTCCCATCCAGTTCATGTCCAGGTTGGGATTTCCCCTGGGTTCCCCTAAGGACCCGGGTCGGTAAAGGCTCTGGCAGGGAGAGTTGAAAGCTCAGCTGGAGGTACATCACTGATCCACTCTGATGCTAAGCTCAGCTCTTCTGCCTCCTCGCTGCTTAACTATTTTCCCTGGGAAAAAAAACAGTGGGGCTGATACCTGGTAACTTTTTGGCTGAATGACAAGCATCTGATCTCCATGCAGCGGCTGTATGGAGGAATGACTCGATAACCTTTCTCTGACAAGCAGATAATTGTCTTCTCCCTGCGTATTAAGTTGTGGGGCTCTGCTGCAGATGGGCTACACAGCTGGCAAAACACCAAAAATGACACACAAATAACAGGGTCAGAGTTTTTTCCATATACACGTCACTTTTTTTCTTTTTTTTTTTTAACTCAAATGCCACCGGAACCGCAAACAGCCACACCCATTCTTTGATCAATACCTCAGATTCATTAAGTGACACCCACATTAGCGGAATAAGGCAGCAACTGAAGCAGAAACATTCAAATAATCTAATATAGCAGCCAAATGCTGGACATGCGACCACTTTAAAATATCTTCAGAGCGACATGATGGAGCGCATTTATAGTGAGGCAGACACATTCACATGCCTCCTCACACACGTTGCCAGCCGGTCATGAGGTACCAGCGTGTTACAAAAAGCCTCAGACACTCCTACTCTCAGAGGCTCGTCTATGAAAATAACATTTCAATCTGAGTCCACACCAGATAATTTTGCCTGCATGAGGGGAGGGAGCAGTGCTGTATTTGCTTTGCATTTGCATGTGGTATTAAGCAAGTCTGAGTGATGTAAACCTCACTAGCACAATGGTTTGCCAGAGCCTATTACATGTTGTTTCCCAAGAAAAATGGGGATGCTGCGGTATTTGGAGTCATACATCTGAGACCAGCAGAGAGGAACAAGCTCACTTTAATTTGGCTTTCCCCAGACTGTTGTGGCCACACTGTCCTGACAACTAGAAAGGGAATGTAAATACATACTTTTAGCTAAACACTGAGTTAGTGCCCCACAATGGCTCTCCGATCGCAAAGCCCAATGTGGTCTGTCTCCATGGAAATGCATTTTCCAACAAAGTCTCCTCTCCACCATCTCCTCCGTCCTATTTATAGATCGGTGGAGCACTAGCTAGCTGGCAAAGGATGAGGAACAGTATAGTGAGAATGGAAATGTCTAGTATCTCCACCTCTGCACGCTGCTTGTCTTCATTTCACTCACAGCTTCATTTCCAATCAAAGCACTCACACAAACAGCCGGCTCACGATCTCCCAGCCTCGCAAGAGAAAGCAAGTTTTATGTGTGTGTGTGTGAAGTCATGAGAAGCTTGTGCGTGCATCAAGCTTGATGCAAGGCCCGCGGGGTGTACGCACACGTCCACGGCAGACAGCAGTGTGAAGACAGCAGGCAGCGGGGTCATCGCTAACCTACTCTGGCAGAAGGTCGTGGGACTCTGCGGTCCATTGCTTTTTGACCTCCGTGTGTGGAATGAGGATGAGGAAACCACAGGCGTATTTTCGCGGTCAACGGCTTCTTCCTCAATCTCCATCAAGAAAAAGGGCGTGGGGCATGTGTGTGCACTCACGAGCGCGTGCAAAAAAAAAGAAGAAGAATGAATAAAGATGGATATTTCTCCATTTCAGTGCCTTTACAGTAACAGCCACAGTTTGAAAAACGCCGTCAGAGCTCATGGGAAAAGCCCCCAACCCCCCAACCATACAGAGAGTGTTAATTAACATTAGCCTACACGAATGCTTATTAATACCACAGTGGAGCTGCCCCATGAAGATGAGCTCCTACTAAATAATGTGGCATTAACTCAAAGACCGAGAACAACAATTAAGGCTGTCGGCTTTCATTAACAAAAACATTCCCTCCCAGTGACCACTAACGAGACTACGAGTCACCGTCGTTTTATTCAAACACCACCATATAGATAGTGCTGCTGCTGTTGCTATTGGACAGCCCCTCTCAAACAGATGCCCTGATACCCCCATGTGAGTCAAGAGTCAAGTGTTCTCCTAATCCAAAAAAGCAAAACAAAAAGAATTTCAAAATCTTCCATGTCGGACTGTCACGTCAGAGACCTCATCAACAAAGGATTACAGCAGGAGAGCTATTTACATAAGCAATTTACTCACTGCCCGGCCTCCCGGAGGTGCCTTTGAGCAGAGACAAGATTGTATCGCTCACACATCGTCCCGTCTAAGTCCTTACTGACTTTCACATGCAGGGAGACAGAAGACCACTTCATACAGGCAGGGCACAGTGTTTTAGAGTAGGCCGTGGTGGACTGGCCCCGTTGTAAAGTTGGGTCAAATGACAATATAAGCATATTTGTAAGACAATGTCAATTTGTCAAGTGTAAGAGTATATCTGACTGCATTACGTCATCGTAACAGGACTGCAAAGAGAGATTTAAAGGTGTAGAGAATCTTGATTTTTCCGGATTTTATTAAAACATTTGAGATTTACACTATATTATTGTATATACATATATATTAAAATTACAATATAAAATTACTCATATGATGATAAGAGCTTTTATCTATATCGCCCAGCACCATCCATAATGTAGATTTGAACACATTTTGTCACTCAAGTGATCCATTTGTCAGTTTTCAATTCAGAAATGCTGAAATTAAAGGCTGCTTTAATTTGAACCTGACATGGTGGGCAGTGAGTAACTTCATATTATATATTAACTGTGCTGTCATATTATAGCACATACAGCAGATATTGGATAACACTACACGATAGATAATTTTTGCTCGCCGTTGCTTTGTGAAAAAAAAAAAAAAAAAGATTCCAAGATGTGGATGTAGAAACTAAATCAAATATACTACAGCGCAGTCAGTCGGCCGTAAGTCTGCAATAATAACCTCCTGCCTCCTATATGGTCAAAACTGTGAGGTGATAATTTGGCCATATTTACACAATCCCCTAATAGGATTATCTGGTCAAAACCTCCAGTCCACACAGAAATATAGAGCCCCATTAAAATGACTGGTCGGTGTGAATGAGGCTACAGTGTGCTGAGACAGCAGAAGATGGCCTTAACCCCCTACCACATATTTGACCCCTCCTTGTGGCCGTTCTACTTGGGCTCAGCTCTATGAAACAGGCGTCCTTACCCCACGCGTGTCTCCAGCTATTGATCCACTTGTGCTGATGCAGGAGTTAATTAAAAGACACGGAGCTCAAAGCTCAGACCCCTGATTCATTTCAAACTAGCAGTTAAGTAACCAGAGGAGATGCGTCTCCTATCAACAGGAAGGCTCTGCGAGACACGTTTGGCTCGTCTCTCTGGTCCAGCTAATCATTACAAATAAAACAATGGGACTTGAGGGCTTAGAGTCCGTTGCTGGACGGAGGTGGGCGTCTTTGTTTGTTTTCTCCATGGTGAATCCCCTGTGAGCGCCTGTGTCTACCGTGGCACTGCTACAATCTGGGTAATTACAGTGCAAACAACCTGGGCGCCAGGCCGCACAGAGAGTCTTGCTTTCTGGGCCTCATTGACTCTCTGGATTTGCTCAGAGCCTGATCAATCTCAGCTCTCAACTTCAGGCCGTGTAATGAGTTTGTCACAAGCATCATTCAGAAAACACAGACAGCTCATCTCGGGCAGAGGGCAGGCCGGTATTGGAGAGCAAAGAGGAATGAAATAGGAGTTGTGAAGTTTTGCGAGTGGCCTGACCGTAAAGCTCCGCGAGACAGAGCCCGCTGGACTCCAGTGTATGATGTTGTTTGTGGAGGGCAGACATCTCTTTTCCTGTCATGACCTTTCAGACCACATGTTGCATCCGAGCAGCTGCCAGGCATCCACTTGTTCCTCTGTGCCCTCTGAGATAGCCAGTTAATCCATATTTAAAGGAGCCATCCACTTGAAAATCAGACAGCATATAGCAATATTAAAGAGGAACATAAGAGCAGTTTTTTCCTCCACCTCCCATCTGATGCCGTCAGCTCATTGCTCTAGCGCCCCAATCTTCTCCATAAATCTGAGCTGTTTTCAGCCATTTCAGTGGTTAAATATCGAATCTGGAGGTCAGCCACAATCCACAGAATTGTAGTTATATTTGTCACTGTTGTTTTAACAGCTATACCAGCCAATAACAGCGTAAGTTTCACTTTCATAGCCAACAGTTGAAGGGGGGGGGGGGGTTGAATGTGACCTGGCTCTACGGCTCAGAGACATGGTGTACTTGGGATTTATGTCTCACTTTTTTTTTTTTTTGGTACATCAGCTATCAATGTGTATCATGTATGCACATAAAATACAAACAGAGACTTTATAAAAACGTTGTTTGTTACTGCCATTAGAAAACTCCACAGAACAACTTTAAATCACATTTCTAGAAATTGTGGAGAGATGATTAAGGGCTTTACGCTACTGCATCTCTATCAACTTTTTTTTTTTTTTTTTGTTAAATTCTGCTTCTTTTGGATTTGCCTTGATCTTTATGACGTCTGGTGAAAAATACAATTTCCGTCATTACACTCATTTAGGAGGCACATCAACTCTGTACGCGTCTTTGACTTACTCTTGGCAAAAAAACGTGGAGTGGTAATGTGTGTATGCAAGTTTAAACTATATGCATTGTAATGGCCGTAACTAATGCGTGCCAACCACCCAGGGTAAAAAAGAGCAAAGTGAGTCGACGCTAAAAAGAAACAACAAACAGCAGCCTGCCTGGCACCACGCCTCGCTAAGCCACCATAGAGAGACAATTCCTCTCAAGGCGACAGACACACACACACCCTCACCAGCCACACTGACCTCGACACAAGAATGATGACACAGCTCTCGACGCATCCTGTTTAACCATGACTGCCGAAGCCCTCATTTCCCTGGTAACCCAACACCAGTGTGTTTCACCGTGCAGATAAACTCTGTAATGCATGCAGATTTCCCTCCGGCAGAGCAGCCTCACCCCCCACCCCAACCCCTTGCACCTCAGAGATCAACCGGCTTTATCAGAGGAGACAGTGGCCCGTACTCTCAAATCGCTGCAACAAAAAAGGTGTAACGAACTTGAAAATGTCAGGCCCTCCTGCCATTAACCCAGCACATCGATCCTGCAGGAACAAAAGGACTACTTATGAGCTTGCGTTGGGGGAGACGGGGGGCACCAAAGTGATTGGAGTGCCTAGCCATGTTTAACTTAAGTAAGTGTTTGTAAGTGAACTGTTTAGTAATTTGTGCGCTTACTTGGCCTTTCAAAGTTGGTCTCCAACATCTGCAGTGATTGTTGTATTCTAGTTTGGTTAAAGAATAACACAACAGAAGCAGAACTGTGTCCTTAAATGGCAGCTAATGTTTCACTTACACCTGAGTTCCTTGTGTGCGTGCGTGCATAATTTACAGAGCGATTACACTTACGCTTACGATTACTTACACTAAAATTTGTTGTCAGGGATCTTATATGCTTATGCCTCACCATCATACATGACCGATCTCATGTATGCTTCTAAAGAAAAAAAGAAAAAAAGTGCTCATTTTATTGTGGAGGATATTCACAGCTATTCTGAAGTTGGTGCCACCACTTGACACAGCATTCCTACCTCCACGTTTACGCATTTAAACCAGGGTAATGGTCTCCACCGTGCTCTGTAGTTAGACAGATGCAATAATCCCTTTCTGTTCTGCAAGCAGTGAGATGGGAGAGCATTAATGAGCGGCAGCCCTTCTCACTCAGCTTCTCTTCAGTGAAAGAGGTGAGCCTGAGGCCGAGGGAATCCTCACATCACACAATCCCAACGTTCCTCTGAACAACTTCCCAGCTATTACTCCATCAGCAAAACAGGACTCATTCATACGTAATGTTACCAATTCCAATCAGGAGCTGCCTCACCGTTGACAGCTAAGCCCGGCTTCTTCTCTCCTGCCGTCTGCCTGCGACAGTGATGATCCCCCTCTTGCTGCCCTGCCCGATATGACTGTAGCACAATTGTAATTTATGGATCTGTCAGATTCAATATACCATATTGTTTTCAATTCAGTAAAGCAGCGCAATGTAGATAAGTGGGAGCATGGCAGGAATACTGGGCAAAATGTGTTCAGAGAATACGGCTCTATCAGACTGCGGGGCCGATAAGAGAGGTTGTACACACAATAATCTGATGACTGTTTTACTTTCATGAGGAAATAAAGTCTATCTAATCTCGACTCAATGAGCCTGCTTTCCCCAAGTATGTGGAGGGTGTTATCTCTGAGTAAAGGTGTGGCCGGACCTGAATTAGCAAGGCGAAATTTACTTGCATGCTTTGGGAAAAGGCAGGTGAGACGGAGAATATTGCTGGCGGGTAATGACGAGCTGCACACACAAGTGGCCGGGGGCAAGCATTCACGGGTTGAAAATCACACATTCATCAAAAGCTTAATTGTCCCCATCCACTGTCAGTGTCCCTGGGCTCAGGCAGCATCCATCCTACTCTGCCGCTTAGTATTAATTCACCGTGAACTTGTATGAACGGGGTATGAACAATCAATACTTCCTGAAGGAGAGGTCAACCCTGCCCCCTCTCTCTGCAATTAGCTGCATACTGGAGAGTCTTGAAATTTTGCAGGGCAAAGTTCAATCGGATTGAACTCTGCGCAGCAAACGAGCTGGGATCAATTTGTGACAGGACGCAAATGCATCTTGCCCGCTTCTTCAGCATCCTGAAAAGAGCCGGTAGTAAGTAGACGACCAGATCGGGTACACTCAGGTAACATATTAGCATTCTCACATCAGGGCCATTTGCAATTAAGGTCATCCTATTTTTAAGGTTCCATGGCCTGCAGATATCACTGACTCATACTGTTTCTCCATTGTAATTTTGTTCCACCGGTGTTAATTTTCAGCTTGCCAAGGTTTTATGTAAATCAAGATGCAAAAATGTAATAAATGAATAAAACATGCTTTTCAAATCCAAAGAATCCCACAACAATATAAATAGTACGTAGAGTATCTAATCTGAAGAATGATAACCACAGACAGCGCTATGTGGGACTTTTCAGATTTTGGCATTAGAAATGCAATACTTTTGCGACTACATTAAAACTGGAGCGCATATGGGTTTGTTAAAAGAGCCACAATCATTTGGTGACAAGCCGACCCACACAGGATGACGACAGAACACCTCAATCTAGCTGTCGCTCTGTCTTTGACAGATCTGGGCACGCCTGACCTTCGTACAAGCCAAATGTGCCCAGTCTAATTTACACTGATCATTTGGACGCAGCATTGCCACAGGTTAGCTTTGCTGTCACAATAATGAGCCCTATTCAGTATCTAATAGCATGAAAGGCTCGGCTGCTGCTGGCGACCTTCAGGTTGTGGCGGCAGCCCCACCTGCCCTCCTGGCAGAGGACGCCACCAGCCCGATGTCCCAGAGATGAGAGGGGGTAACCAAGCGTTGCCTCCATCCATCATCACATTACACACGTTGGCCTAGTTTAATGTCCTTTTCAGACTTGACTGGAGACACGCTGGGCCATACAGCAACATGGGAAGCCACTAATTAGTCTACGCCAACAGCAGAGGTTCACCAGTCATTTACCACTTCAAGGGTGAAATCCCTTCTAGAGTACTAATGAGGACTTTGTCCATCAGAATAGTCTCATCCTTTACAATGCTACAGCATCTCCATAATGAACAGAAGATTACAAAAGCATGTGGCCTCTGAGTCTCGAAAGGAGTTGCGGGATTAAAATAATAACTTCACTGTGTACAAACAAGGAGGGGAATGGGGACACTTCAGCAAGTGTCTTATACCGAATCATTTCGCCTTCCAGGACAGCTCTTTTGGCCTCAGGGCAAACAGCTGGTGAGCGTGAGAGAGGTTACCGTGCTGAGCAGGTGCTGTAAAGCGATGGACTCTGAGAGCACAGGGAAATTAGTAGAAGAAAGCACCGGGGAAACAGGACACGCACTAGCATATGTCTGGAGATCTAGCAGAGCCTAAGAGGCAGAAGCAGAGAGGAGAGAGTTTTTCCTCACACAAATAAGCCGAAAAGACCTTGTTTAGGAAAATCCTGCAGTCATATAGTGCCAAACGAGCCAGCTGTTCATGAGGCGCGTGTAAAAATACCTACAGTAGCTGTTTTGCATGTTGTTCTAAGAGGGGCACTTGCAGATGCAGCAGTACTTGAAGCTATTAACAAAAAAACACTGAAACACATCAAGGAGTGCCATGAGATGTTGTAAAGTGATTATCACTATACAATATACAACAAATGCAGTATAATGAGCCACTTTAGTCAATGAGACGTTGAAATATTGTAAGAATGTTATGTCTTCAGTTACCTTCGCCTCATGGTTGTACTTCTTACTTCACCAACAAGCTCTAGCTCAACCGTCTCACAGACCAGTCAACCTGATTGTAATGGAAACAGTGAGAGGGATGATGGAGACGCTGTAGAAAAATGTAAAAAAAAAAAAAAAGGGTGCAGCTGAACAAATGCACCACTCTCAGTTTCAGTGCAGAACGCCTGCCAGGTCAGCCATACAGCTCCCGGACCAAAGCAGACATTGGAAATTACTTTGGCGACTGCTCGCCAGGGTGATCGCCACTTGAGCTGACAGGAGCTCTGTCAGGAACACAGCCACTAAAGCCATCAGCATTTCATCACTGTGCTGAGATGACAACACACACTTGTCATTTTGTATGATGGGGAGACAATCTGTGACATTTTCACTACGCCACCATGAGTTGCGAGCGGAGGCACTAAAGCATTAGTGTCACAGGTAAAAATGAGATGCGCTCGCCCCTTAAGTTTAAGGGAGCAAGTACGCATCTACATACTAGCATGGCTCATAAGCTTCCGGGTCTCATTAAGAACCCAGTTATACAGCCGCACTAGCTCAAGACGAGCTCCAAATGAGTTCTGAATGCCTTGTAAGAATAAAAAACATCTACAGGGTCTTGTTATCACCGTGATGTGAGGTCATCTGAAGTTTAAGCACCCCTGAAATTCTTGGCGAATGTCTTGACAATTGAGGCATGCTGGCCAATGAAGTACCAGTGGTGTATATCATGAGTGCATAAGATACACATGTGGTATCTGGGTTGTTTAACACACAACTTTAGTATCACAGTGTCAGAAATGCAGAAACAATGGGAGCTAGTTGGTCCAAGACAGCTATCAAAAAGAAAAGAGTCTTGTGTCAACTAGATAGTAAATGTAAATGTTTCTTTTCTGTCATTGCTGTGTATTTTGCAAGCTCAAGCCTTCCTCGTAGCACTACTGCTCCACTGCTTTTAGAAATTATGAATGACAAGAAAGGTGGATTACACAACATCAGACTCCTATTGTATTATTCAGTGCAGTCACCATTAAAAACACCACCCAGTATTTTAGCTGGCATTATCCCATGTTACTCATTTGATGATTAAATGATTCATTGCTGCAGGATTCACCTTTCACCCTAACCTTTTAACCTGATCCACCGCCCCCACATCAACAAATGCAGGCAAACAGCAGTACTAAAAGGTGCACACTCGCTTTACTAAGAAAACAAAGGATATAATGCTGTAGCAACACGGCCTCATTTCTGGAAAACCGTTCCCAGAGCTAACAACACAAATACAGCTTGTGACAAATTCGAGACTGGGGCGCTGAGGCCCTCCAAAAGGGCAAATGCATTAAGTGAAATGCAGTCATTCTGTATCTGGACAGTGGTCTAACCAAGATGGGTTGCCACAGACGCAGACTGAGCCGACATGCCTGGCGATACAAGATTGGTTGTCCTATCTCTATTTCCTGTTCACTGTTGTGCAGCTGGTTCCCTAAAACTAATTCAAACACTGACGAAGTGGGCAGTAGGTAGTGGAACGAACTATTCAGTTGTCACTTTGGTGGGGATAGATAGCGGAGAGGAATGAATGATTATTGGCCCAAGACAAGACCTAGCCAAACCAAAGTGCAAATAAGGGACATTTCATTCAGCCTTTTTAATAGCCAGTTAGTGGTAATTGTATAGTCTATACACTATTTCTATTGAAAGTGTTATAGTGGTGACAACATAAATAGTTCCTGGCCCTGAGATTGGGACTCTTTTATGTGATGCACTCCTAAATTAAGTTTCTTCCTTGTCCATACAGCTTGAAATCATGTCAAGCTATATGGACACACATTATATTGTATAGTTAGTCTAGTATAGGTGCCACTTTACCCCACTCAGTTCATACTGAACACTAATGTGGAAAGTTTAAGCGTGTGAAGACCAGCTGCAGGAACACAGAATGCAGTGTGGACCGAATGGAATATTCAGTCGACAAATCAATCATTTTTGTAACCATACCTTTGACTGACTGAAATTCTATCCCATCACTTCACCTCATATAGCCTAGCAAGAGTGTATAAAACCCCTCAGGAAAAACTCAGATCAATTTTCTCACCCACTAAAGAAAACCCTCTAGATTGCACTTCGTGGCCATTAAAATTGCCTCAGATAGTAATCCAATATCAATGAAAAGATGGAACATTACAGCTGCACCGACCAGAGATTATTAAGATTCCTTTCCAGCAGAGGTACCAGACATGCGGTTGTCATTATAAACTTGTAATGTCATAAACAGCCGATGCTGCTTTGGCACACAAGTGCCATCAATTATTTTCCATACAGGACAGGGCCATACACCTGTCAATCATCAGACTCAGGAGTGAACGATGAAATCATTAATTAGCCTTGACCACATAAATGACAGCTAATGTGACATACCATTCATCATTTTGTGTCCAAATGTTTGGTCCCCCATGCAATACGCCTGGGTCCACTCTCAGTGATGCAGATCATAAATGGAGTCAGCAACCAGTTTGTCCATAAAGGGCACAATTGCTTTAATGACACTGTCTTTGAGGACAGGTTGATCAATCGTTCAACCATCTTATCACCTTTCAAGCAGACCCCAGCTGCAAGCCGACAGTCACTCTCTTATCGCACTAATCCGGATAACTTCAGCACTAAGCCAGCGAAGGCAGCGGGGATAAATTAGTTTACTCCTACACTGATTGGATTAAAAGCTAGGACTGTAGCCTCGACCCCCTGGCCCCAAAGACTATAGCCACCGACTGCTCAGGCCTAATGAACATGTCGGCTTAAATGGAAATAAAAAAATAATGAAAACGTGATTTGATTTCCCTTTCACTTCAGAGACCAACATGGGCCCCTATATCTTAGGCACAACATATGTGCTCCTACTATAGAAAGCCCCACTTCAACCTGTGATTTATAACCCTTTTACAAGGACTGTTTATTCGCAATGACTCAACTCCCCTGCCACACTTCAGGACAGCAGCATTTTATATGACAGCTGACTCAATAGTAATCTGGTGCAGGTTAAATGTGAGCCTCAGAGCCAATAGTCTGCTGTGCGTCTCCAGGGACTTGACCCATCATGGCTGCACCATATTATGGAGGCAGAGCCACTAGTCTGCTCATGGCTTGAAACTGAGCTCTAGGTGGCATATTTGTGTCTTTTGAGGAATATGTCCCACTAACAGACACTATGTGCTTAATGGCAACCGATAAGCACGTGTCCCACTGCAGCTTTATAGACACAAGTCTGGAAACAGAGAGCTCCCACACTGCGGTGAAGGACTCACAGATGGACACAGAAGCTCGGCTGTCACACGATGACAGGCCCGCGTTAGGAGCTGCAGCAGCAACGCTCTGATGGGCAAAGACACAATGTGACAGGCAAACAAAACCACAACCTGAGCAGGCTAAAATAAAATGAAAACTTATTAGAGCCAACTCTGCCGAGACACAGCGAGCCGCAACTCGCGCTGTTAAATCATTTAAGGTTTAAATAGGCCTGCTTATTTTAGAAGAGGGAGAATATTACCTCTCCACGGAGGTAAATGTGTTCTACTGTAATAGTCCACAGTGGGTGACAGCACCAGGGGCCGGTGTGGAGATGTGGACCAAGTGAGTCTATTCTGACAGCCACTTAACCCCCAGGCCAGGCCTGTTTCACAGGAAGTAGAGCTTCATTTACTTTCACAAGGCCTGTGGCGAGTGAGCTAGTGTTTGTTATGTCTTCAGTTGCAAGAGAGGCGTAAGAAAAGGGGAAAACATGAGAGAGGCAGAAAGGAAGTGAGTCGTGTGGCAAAAGAAGACTCAAAAAACATCACAGCAGCATTCCCAGCCGCTGTGAAGGGGACCGTTCTCTCTCTCCCGGGCTGTAATGACTTCCTCATTCTTTCGTATTCAAGTCCATCCTGCGCCTCACCTCCCTCCTGAGGCAGCTGCCGGAGAGGCTCAGAGTTTCACAGAGGCAGGAACAAGATGTGCAACTACTGCACTGTGCTGACAGCTTTGTAAACACAATTATTATCCGCTTATCGTGACCATTTTTTGAGGCTGCATCCATCGCTACAGTTAAAGGGGCTGCATCAGCTCGCAGGAAAACCCAGGATCTCCCAGCTGAGTGGGGAAACACCCGCAGGGAGGGGAAGAAACAGCAGGCAGGCTGGAGAATCTGACATCATCCAAGTGTGGGCTTGCATGTTTCTGTGGAGTCTCATATGTGTGTGTGTGTGTGCATGAATAAACAGTGAGAGTATCTCTCTCTCTTTCACACACACACACACACAAGCACAACTGTAGTTTTTCCTCTCCAGCTTTGGGCAGACATTCATTATTCTGAGTTCCTGCTGCTGCAGCACACAGACGCTGCGGTCCACACACCGTGTAGAAACATGAGGGGGGACCATTCAAGCAACCCCACCGTGGCTGCAGCCTCAAAAAAAAAAAAGAGCTGCTCACACCAAACATCCTGAATGCAACAGCACCATATATATACATATACATATGCACATAAGACACCCAGCCCTGACAGCGTCGGTAGCAAACAAACATCTGCAGCAGGAACAAACGGGATTCAGATTCACGGGCAACAATCGGGACAGCGGCTGGCTGAAGGGAAAAGAGACGAATAGAGAGACACGGCTGCAAAGTTGAAGGACACGGAGGGAGAGAGGAGGGCAGCGCTGACAGTGAGCGGCGGGGCAGAGCCGGAGAGGGCTGCTGAGGGGCTCCAGCTCCCTGAAATAATGAAATATATAAATCTATAAATAAATAAATAAAGACCCCCGCATTGCCTCTGCCAAAGCCCCCCGTCCCACTGCGGATTAAAAGAGCGCGCCGGTTGTAAATCGTGACTCATCTCGCGCCTCACTTCGAGATCTGAAGGGGAGAAACAAATAGACATGACCGAAAAAAGAAAATCTTGAGGCTAGTTAGCTTTACTTCCTTAGCCAGCCTCTCTCTCTCTCTCTCTCTCTCTCTCTCTCTCTCTCTCCTTGCCCGGTCCGACACCTCTCCCTGCGCGCACACTCGTCCTGGGACTCACCGGTCTTATGTGCTCATGGTGCCGCTGTGAGGAAGCGACAAGTGCAGGGAGGCTGCCGGCCCCCGCTCCGCTGCTCCGGGACAACAGGAGCACCGATCTGCACACTTTCGCAGCCATCTCTGTAGTGGAAAAAAAAAGCCTCGCCGGGAAGGAGACTGCTGCGGGCGGACCGAGACGCACCGAAGGGAAGAGGGAGGGGTGGTGGGCGGGTTTCTTCTTTCCCCCTGCGCGGGGCTGGACTACGGCTCCGCACACATGCCCAGTGTTGCAGCAGCGCGCCGAGAGCAGCCACACTTTCTTCTGAAAAGCAAAAACAAAAAGAGGGTGTCCTTTTGTCGCAACAGCTCCAAAAAAAAAAAAAAAAAAAAAAAATCAAAACCCTCGTTCGTCCAGTGAGTCTGAGCACAGAAAAGTGTGATGTTCATATGATCGATGCATCACAAGTTTGCACAAATGTGGATGAGGCTGTTGTGGGATGGGGGGAGCTGCTAAGCGAGTAAAAAAAAACACCACTAGAAATGATCTTACAGTTTATCTCCATTATAATCTCTATAAGTATTATCAGAGTGGAGGAATGCTGCAAGATAGATGAGGTGGGCTATTATACCGAGACACCAGGTTATCAAAAATATAATAAGAATTTAAAATACTATAGATTCTGTGTTGGGTTGCAGTTTTCAAATGACTTTTTAAACTCTACTGGATTATTTTGGTTATATCTTACAAAAAATCCACACAGACTTAAATTCACACCTGCAGTCATCTTCCTCACCTCTTTTTTATTCTCTCTATTCTGTTATTACACGATTAAAACAAGTTATAATGGGTAAAAGTATGCAGTCCAGGAGATGGTGTCTATCTGTGTGTGTGCTATGCACCAGTCAATGGTGTGTACCCACTTGCTCAAACATTGCTGCAACACGACATGGCACTCGTAAAGCTGACTCACATCTCAAAGGTTTCCAGCTTTCTTGAGAGAGACAGACACAATACAACTTATCTGAATGTCTCCGCATTGGGCTACATCTCGGCAGTCTTGCTGTCGCTGCCCACACTGCCTCTTCCCCTCTAACTGTGCATAATATCTAATATTAGCTTAGTCCTTCAGAAACTCTTGTGACAGTGGCCCAAAAGAGCAGCCATATGGGATCAATTCTAATTGCACTGATCTTCAGTGACTTTTAAGCAGCATATGGGCTACTTCCTCATGTTCAAGTATTTCGATGTATTTCGGGTGCCTCTGTCCCCTCTTGGCCAGACATGAGGGCACGAAGTCACGTGTGAGGCATTTTGTTTTCTCCAGAATCACCCAGCCATTACAAATGAAGGTAATAGGAGTGCTAATGGGATCGTTTGGTCAATGAGTGTCAGGGAGACTCCGCACAGTGGAATATAATATGTTGTTTTTAATCTTTGACCGAGGCTGTCCTGTAATACTGCCTGCCACACCTGTACTGGTCGAGGGAGAAGCCAGATAACACACAGCAACTCTTGAATTTTTCATGTGCAAGAGCAAACACGTTTTGTAACTTTCACCGCAGTAATTCACATGGAAACATGGCTTCATGACATGCCTCAAACGAGCGAGACACAGATAAATAAGAAATAGGAATAAAAACAGATAGAGATTTGGTGGTTTTGTTGTTGATTGTGCTTGTCTCCTGTTTGTTTGTGAAATACAGTGGTAATATGTCATTGCTCCAGAACTCTTCCCAATTCCTTCTGTACTCCAGGTGCACTGCATCAGGCTGTGTGGGCGATGCAATTTAAATGCTAATTCTCAGCCATGGACAAGGACCTGCTCAAGGCCTCGAGGCTGCATCGATTCACAAAGCGAATCTTTGTGTGGTGCCAAATACTACCAAGCACTGGTTTACAGAAACCTTTATAGTGCTGCTGTGACAGTACTACAGCCACCAGTGTGCATTTGCACATGGTGTGTCAGCAATGTAAACAGAAGAAGCTGCAGCAAAGTGAAAAATACCTGCAGGCATCAGATTCCATCCAGTCATTTAAGTTATGTATAGGTTTAGCATGATTTTGTTTGTTCTCTGCATTGTGTTTACAATATTTAATCTGTATAGTTAGCTGATAAAGAGAAGCTAAACAAAGGGGTAATTACCATTACTTAACAACACTTGCATACTAATATCAGACCTCAATATCTGAATTTGGTAGATTCTAATGTGAGCTAAGGTTTATGGTGCATGATTATAGTATTTATATTTATCTTGAATATATAATATACTGAATATCTACTCATCATATTACTTTCCATGTGTGTATTTAACCTGATTCATGAAAAACAGACAAATTCAGTATAGGTATTAACCCTTCCAGGTCCTCAATCATGGTGGCGTGATCAAATGACGTCTGTTTTGTAATTGTCAGGTCATAGAGGTTATGTTGTGCTGAAAAAATCTAAAGTATTCACTAACTGTCTAAATAGCCCAAGACTCCATAGAGTAAAAGTAAAAGTAATTACACAATCATTCACAAGGAAGTATCCATATACAGTGCCAACGGCACCTCTATAATATAACATAAAATGAAATTAAACATTTCACAAGATAGATATTGCTGGTTGGCATCACCAAGTGTTGCTAAGCCCTTAAATATACTGCTCTGAACTGAAAAAAGTAAGTCATTTCCAGACTTCAAAGTTAATTTGGGATATACAGTGATTTTAATTTAACATTGTTCGTCATCAATTCCTGTTTCAAATGCATTAAAGTTCTGAATGAAGATATTCAACATGAGCATGACAAATTCAAACAAATTGGCATTTAAGTAATTCAAATATAATCTCTGCTTTTAAAAAACTCTCTGCACCCACATCTCAAGGTCAGTGATGGATGAATTGAGCAGAGAACAAAAAGGGGTGTGTATACATGCCTGTGTGCATATGTGTGTATGTGTGCTTGCATGTCTGTGCATGACAGAAATGTCTCCTAGCAGCATGAAAGAGCCCCTCCCATGGTTCTACGTTAAAGGTTATGCCCAAAGCAAGCGTGTGTGGGTGTGCAACTTCTGTTTCATCACACCACCAATCAGGTACTTCATACTGTAAACACAGACCTAATTAGGCAGAGTATGCTGACTGTCTTTTCTTACTTACTCTTACACATATGACAGCTCACAGACACCACGCAGCAATGTGACTGCCAAAACTGGAACCTGCTTTTGTCTGCATGAGCCATCTTTCATCATTATACAGAGGTACAGCTTGTGGATCAAGTTTCACCAGTTTTCATTCGGTAAAGCAGCTCAACCGGGACTTGCCCTAGGTGAATGGTGCACGGGAAATGCTATAGTCTCTGTAATACCAGCACTCCCCTATGTATTTACAAGTGTGTTCTTATATAGCACTCGAGAGTGAGACACCCTCTTAAACCAAACATAAATCACAGTAGTGGCAACACTGTTGTTATGTAGTAAAACCAGTTGAGCAGGCTCTTCTGCAGGCCTATCTTATCTCCCACTCCACCTTTGCACTCTTACAATGACAGAATGGATTTGAACGGCATGTAAACCTATTGCACAGATTGCCATTGCATTGTTTGCAACGTGAAGGATGGAGGTAAACAGTTACCGTACGTGCTTAACCTGCCCGAATTAAGTCAGACTAATAGGAAGTGTTACAGTGAGAGAGAGTGGAAACTTGAGTAAGATTAAGGTTTTCAAGGCTGTTAGCCGATCCTCCTAAACAGGCCAGGACATAGAATCCTACACCATGACAGGACATTTGGACATGGTGACAGACCAAAAACACTCAGGAGCTATTTAACAGCTTTTCCTCTCCAACTTGTTCAACTTGTTGTGTGTGTATTTTGCATGTGTCATGTGCATAATTTGTGTGTGTTTGTGTACCTACAGAGGGCTGGCTTATGGAAAGCTGATTAGCTCCAATCTACAAACTGGTGTGTCTCTTAGACAATATGAACAACCGATTTGCATTGTGTTATGTGTGTTCATGAGTATAAAAAAAGACTGACATTGTGTGTGTGAACAAGATGAATGGCTTTGAATTAGTGAAATATGCACCGCCATTGTGGACACCTTGGCCACGCTGAGATTATTATAGTTGAAGCTATTCAAATTCGATGTGAAATTTCAATAGTTGACAATTACATATTGCGGCCTCATGATAAATTGGTTGCATTAATGAACCCTGCACAGGAGGACTGCAGGCACAGTTAAGTAGCCTCCTTTATTAAAAAGGGAGGAAGAGAGAGAGCAAGAGAGGAGAGAGGGAGGTATTGAAAATCGCTTGCACAAAAGATGGTGGGAAAAGAGATTAGTATAGACAATAATTTGTAATAGAAAGGGTAACCAGTTGTTGCAGTGTGTGTATTTGATATAGTGCTGTTCTATCAAGACAATGCTTATCTCAACTTCCCTGTAACTTTATTGAAAACAGTAACTCCAGTGTATTGGCCACATGAAGTGACTATGAAATAGGGAACAGAACAGAAAAGAGAGATCTGCTAATGCCCTTTGACCTTTTTGACGACAGGTCCATTTGTTATGGTGATGGCTGTAGGAATTCAGCAATATGTTGACAGAAAGCTCAGATTCTTGCCCCACATGTTGGGGTAGTGCTCCATTTACAAAACACACTAAACCACATTCTCCTTCTATACTACAAATCCTTAATGGAGAAACATTTGGCTCCATCTTTCCCTTATTCATAGCTTATGAATCAATCTATGCATCACACCCAGCGCAGGGTGGCCAAAATTTGATGATCTGATACAGCAGAATGAAGCTTAACAGAAGGTCATCTACCAAAGTGAGCACGACATAATGAATGTGTTGTTATAATGAATGTGTCCTGTGAGCAAAGAAGGTATGTGGATGTTTTCCAGCATACTTCCTTTTGCCTTTGAGACAGAAATGCACATATACATACTGGTCTATCTAAGCAACTAAGCATTCAAAAATGTTTCCTGTGGATGACACAGAGAAATTATTAGTCCAGAGATCTATTGGAGGGGTTTTACCCTTACCAGAACTATTAGTTAAATTGCTTCAAGATTTAGGAATATGAGCATGAATGAGATAATATACAAGAAACATTAATCTACAATTTGAATAAACTGTGTTGGATGTCTAGAGATGGAGATAAACTACACTTACAGACCCAACTGGTGTTTGGATTCAACTTAACAGGCACCACTAGCATGGTATCCAATCCATCTTTACTTTATTCGTAACCTCACTAATATTGATGGACGGTCACATCAAGCAGAAATTTGACCCACATTTCACTAGATGTGACAGGCCCTTGCTACCTGCAGTCTTCTGTGACACATCCCCCGGTCGACTCAGCAGCTCCCCAGCTTCTCCTCTCGCATTATGCATTCAGTCCAGCAAACATGTATTCAAGGCAACAATTATAACCGGCACACTGGTGGAGAGGCAAGTCATTTAACTCTGATACATTTTCATGCTGGAGCTCTGTCAGGGTAACGCATGACTGACAGCAGAGACTCCCTATCTCCCAGTTCAGTTTGCTTATATTATTGAAATAGATGGGTTTAAAAAAAAAAAAGAAAATCTGACATAGAGTTGCCAAACCTGTATTCGAGCTCACTCAGTCAATCTATGTGTGAAGCTGTAATGTGTCATCTGTTACAAATCGTTCTTATTTAATGTGCAGATATAGCAATAAAATAATACTACAGCTTTTAGTCAGAGTATAAGGGCCCTTTATGCTGTCACTGTCATCTTTGCTCCAGGTGTTTATGAAGGAGTCAGTTTGTTTATCTTTTTCATTCTCACTTCATCTTGTAATCAGTAATACCAAACCTGCAACTAACCCTGACTGGATTAATTTAGATGAATGTGTTTCAGGGAGCAGCTGACATTTATGGGTCAACACTGTAAAGTTATTTTGATCGTTTGATTTTGTGCTTCCTCCGCAGAAGCTGCAGTCCCCCTCCCACCCCCTTCCCCGTACCGCGGTGGGACGGAGGCCGGCTGAGTGAAGCTCGGGGAAGGGCGGGGTGCGGATGTTGCTCCACCCCGCCGACCGACCCACCACTCCGCAGGGCTGCTGCTGCTGCTGAACACGGAACTGCCGTCTGCGCTGCATCTCTGCCATAAAAAAAAATAAGACAAAACAAGAAGGAGGGAAAGACTCGGACGAAGGAGACATTATCACTTCGGATAACGTGAGTAAAGAGGCCTTTTATTTAGAGGTGGTAAGACTGAAGCAGTTTGAGGAGGCTAACGGGGGACGTTGAAGCTGACTGTTAGCTTACAAGCTAGCTGGCGTTAGCTGCTCCCCTACGAGACGAATATGTGGCTGCTGGACTCGACAGATAAACACAAACAGTGAGAAAACAAAGGCAAAATATGGACTCTGGTTGAAGACGTGTTATATGTAGTCAGCAGACAGCTACAAATACTGCAGGCTGCTGTCAGCGAGGTCAGCTCAGGGCTAAACACCGGGCTGCTTGTGCATCATGGAGGGGGGCGATTTATGGGGGCTCTGACATGCCAGACATTAATATTATCATAAATATTGTGTGTTTTTTTACCTCCCTCTATGTGTTTTCCATTTATCTTGAAAGTAACCCAGCTTTTGAGGAGCTTTTGATTGTTAAATGTTGTTGTCAAAGACCTTGACTCTGTATAATCACATCAGCCAAACCCCACATAGAAAAAGAAGATCTTTTCTGGATGTTCATCTGAGGAGACTTTTATTAACATTGTATGGTTAGTTATATAGGTGACAGCTGGGGGAATAAAACGTGATCATGCTCAGACAGGCTGTTGTTGTGTTGACTTCTGCCAGACTTTTTTCTCATGTTACCTGGGGACCGTGTTTTAACTTGCTCTGGGAAATCGCTGGGTCTGACCAAACTGAGGTGCCAGACATCTTCAGGTCATCACACCAACATCACATCGCTTTGCCTCTCTGTGTCACCCATGCTCCATTGTGGCCAATTCACCTGCAGCACACACAGTTCTGATTGGCCCGATAATCCTGTCAAGATGGCACAACCTTTGATTATTACAGCCTGCTGTGTTTCTTTCAAGTGTGTTTGGCTTGGTAAACCTCCAGGTAACAATCTCAAACAGTGGGAAAATGAACGACGCTCGAAAATTAACTTTAATTTTTGAATTGACAAATTGGTGGCTGTTGTTTACACTGAGGGATGAAGTTTGACGTGGCAACTTTTCTTCCTCTGTGCCTCTTGTGCTCCTGACTTTAATCCCCTCTCTCTCTCTCTATGTTTATATTTACTGCTCAGAGGCAAAAGCACCCCTGAGCAACAGAGGAGCTGCAAAATTTAACGTCTTAAAACGCCAAGCTTACTATTGTTATAGAGGAGTGCATCGACTGAGGGCATAAAACATCATTTTCTGTGCCCTAGGCTGCAGCAGGTGACACCTACCGCTCCTTCTCTGGCCCGCTTTTTTTGTTTTTTTTGCTGTTTTTTCTTTTTTTTTTAGGATATCACCATCCAAATGCCAAATGGTGTTTGCACAACATAAATACTTATGTTTCACTTATGTGAGCAGTAGCATATCACTGTCAGGTGGGCAATGTCTCATGGTTTACCAGGTCTCAAGTCAGCACCGTTTCTCAGTGTACTCTTGTCACCAGATTGAAAAGGCTGAATGCGAGTCTGGATTTTGCTGTGGGACTGGCTGGGCTGGCCAGTTTCAAAATAGGGAAGATTTATGTCTTCGAGCACTTGCAATAACTGACTGTGATACAACCTGAGAGATCCAAGCGCTAACGGGAAGGCTGTATTGAGTTTAAAATAAAGTCTTACATGGCCATGGTTTGATGTAGGAGCTAACATATTTTCATGTTTTCTTGGACAATAACTTAACATTTATCTTGATAGCAATAAATGAAAAACTATTATAAACAGATCCTGACAACTTTAAGTCTGCATCATATTTAAGTTTTTTTGTAAATATGGGAAACTGTGAGCATTATTATTAGCACTCGCTTCATGGATGTGGAAGAAAAGCGAGGAAATGTGGGTGTAAGTGACTCAGCAATAACTGGATGTTGTTGTCTTCTAAGGGCAGAAGCTTGAGGAAGCTTTTTATCAAACATACCACAATGAACAAAATGATTCCCATCAGTGAGCCTTTTAATTACTATTGACATTTTTTCTGTTTTTTGCCCATCTGTGGAAAAGTAAAACTCACTGTGTGAAAACCTCAGTGCATGATTTAGAGATCTAACACACTTAGATTTATAACTTGTTATTGTTTTCTTTGTGTTATTGTTGTAGCACAATATGTTTTTTAAATTTCCCTAAGCGATTGTCCATCATCCAGTTTCTGAGTTCCTGCTTTTTTAACATCTCGAATGTAAGGTCTCCACCAAAGGTAGGGAGGTTACCATATTTACACACAGTTGCAATAACAAGGTCCTCTTGAGTACTCAATGAAGATGGATTGCACAGACGAGGGGTTGAGCTGTGTGGCTCGTTGCTTTTCATTCAAGCTACACACTTTCACATCCCCAGCGTCCCCTGACCAAAAAGTTCTGACAGGTTGATGAGAAGAAAGAGAGCCTCAGTCTGGCTCAGCTGTAAAAATCTATTTTCTGTACAGGCTCCAAGCCAGTTCACTGGGGATTTCCCAGATCATGGGTAACTCTCACTTTGAAAAAGATTAATTTCACCTCAGTTGGCATATTTCAAAGGCCCACGAAGATATTAATTACATCAGCCTAAATGGGCGGTCCTCAGCTGGCAGTGTGGAGTCACAGTGATCAAGAAAAAACAGTCCTGTGTTTTGTGTTTGTCCCTCTGCTTCTCATATATTCAAATCTGTATACGTATTTGTATTCTGCTTTTGTTACCAGACAGGACAGAGATCAAATTCTCTCAATTGAGAAATTATTATAAATTATGACCTCAGTCTCTACTTTTGTCCAGAGCATCATACGATAAGAGCATTCAAATCTCGTTGGAGCAAGAGCTATATATCAATATAAAACAATAACTAAAAGCATGAGCAGTGCAACAATACAGGCACTTAAACATTTTTTTGTACCATCAACTGCCCTTTTAAGTTGTTCTGTTACATTGAGTCGGATTTCTCGCTGATGTCTTTTGGCATCAGACTATGTGTGTTTGATGTGCATGCATGTGTCCTGTTCCCCCTCCGTCCCCACTGTCATGGCCTGCTGAACACTTCAATTTGCATATGCCATGCCTCCTTTTATCTTTCTGCGGAATCAGTTTGACAATTGGTGTCTGAATTGTTAATGGGATATCGACAGGTGGCTGCTTCAGGCCTCAGCGGGATGAACTTCTCAGTCCTGTCCTTTGTGCTCACACGGGAGCTACAGATACACACCAGTAGCTCCTTGCTTAATTGTTAATCATCTTTCCGTGACACTGATGAATTAAGCAACAGTCTGGTCGAAAATGAAGTTCTGGAGCTTAGTGGCACTGGTGGCAATTAGTTTTATCCTTGCTTTCTGTTGTTTATTAATTGAGGTGTGTGAGGATTCCAGGACGTTTATGCATTGACTGTTGAAGGTACGGTTTCTCCTGCAGTGCAGTATGAAGACAGATCCCACGAGTGCACTGTTATTGTTCTAAGTCTTGCCTCTTGAGATGAGTGTTAATTAGTTTTTTGGTTGAATTCTTTCATATCCTTACTTAAGACTTCCATGGCTTATGACTGGAGAAGGAAAGTGCTTAGCCCCATGTTAGCATTGTGCCCATCCAGTGGAACAGTTTTATCCGCTTACTTGTCAGTATTTACAACAGCAGTGGAATGTGGTGTCTGTTAAATTTTTTTTTCTGTCATCACATGCCGGACAAAATGCCCTAAACAACATTATAGAGAATCTTCTAATTTTTGTACATTTGTTATGTAGGTTCTGTTGACTGTCAGCTGTTTCACCATGCCTCTGCTCTGTTCTCTCCGCAGGATGCTCCGCTTGCGGGCGTTATCTGCTGTTTCGGTGGGGCTCTCTCAGCTGTCCCGGCGCTACCATAGTGGGGCAGGGAAAGGGCCTGGCCGGAGGAGGCTGATGCTAGCAGCCTTGGCTGGGGTAACTGGTGTGTCTGCTAGTGCTGGGCTGCTCTGGACAAGGTAGGACTGGGCCCATTAATACACCTTTTAAATACTACTAAGAAAATAATAATGGCCCTCTTATTCTACAGTTGAATTCAATTTAAAAATGCTTCATTTTTCCTTCAAGAGGTGAGCTGGTTTGCAAACAAAGAATTCATTCATACTCATAAAAACTATAAAATTATGTTCAAAGATTTTAAAGGACTTTCTGTTATTTTAGTGCCACTGGCTCACAATAAAACCATTCAAATTATCACACAAACTTAATTCCCACCCTCAAACCCAATGTTGGCTTGAGACTGACTTTTCCTAATTCATCAAAGAGATTTCCCTTGAACAATGCACCCCCGTTTCTTAGGAGATCGTTGTCTTGTGTCTCTCATCTCTGTGCAATTTGATATTGAAAAGATGTTAAATAGATAGTCTGTTATACTTCTGTTTGTTTGCAGACGTTTCATTTCGATTAAAGTTATTCAAGGTTGAAACGTAAAAGCTTAGTAAACGTCTAGCCTTGGCCCGTGGTATACAAAACATAATCTGTGTAGATGACAAAAAATAAACATTTATACTGTGAATGCTGGGGTGTGAAGTACTTATTTACAGGTTTATATGCATTTTTAAACTATATAATGATGATTTTAAAGATATAGTGGTGATCCCTGGTGTTTATCAGATCTAAGGAATAACAGGTGATGTTGAAATGCCGCCTCTTTCTCAGTGGGTCTTTAGACAGTTACTTCTCTTCACCCCATGACTTGCAAATTGCTCTATCTGATGCAGTCCCAATTAGACACACGCTTCTTGATCTACGTTGAGGAGACTGGGATTTGCTTGCGGTGCAGTATTCGACGGCGGTCTGGCTTTTGAGCACACGCCAAATTCGATTCCCCAGCATTACACAACTTTAGGGGAAACCACCCCATGAAGTTGCTTACCTGCATTTCTGTTGACTTTCTAACCCACCAGCCCAAGGATGTCACAGTGTTTATATGACTATCCATTACTAATGACGCTGGTGTTTAGTTAAGGCAAAGCAGTGCAGAGGATGTTGACGTGAGAGCTCTATGGGGAGAGAATGAGCTGTGCTGCAGGAGGCAGAGTGATGGATGGTGCCTCAGGGCATTTGAGACTGATGGGACGAGACTGTTCCAGGCCTTCACCCCGGGCTTCATTCTCCTTGTGTCTCATTAAACTGAATTATTCAGCCTGCCCCAGACAGACTCAGCTATTTATTATTATTATTATTCCAATTTTCAATTTAGTCAGAAAAATGGTCAAGTGGGAGTTTGCCATGGTAAACCTCTCCGCATTGCACAGACAAGCAAAGCACAGTGCAGCACATAATCTCCCTCATTCAAGTCGATACTTAGCTGCAAAACACAGCCCGCTACGTACCTCCCCAATTCAGCTTGGCACCAGAGCGAAACACAAAGAGAAATTGCAATACTTAACCCTCTTGTTTGATGACATAGAAATATCCCGCAGGTGTTAATTTGTTTTCTAATTTTTTTCCCCCGTTATAAACCAGAGCATACGCAGATGCAGGGCCATCCGTTCGACACTTCGAGCAATCAGGCGGAGAGGGGCCTGAATTCGGGAAGGATGCAGATTCTGAGGCAGAGTCGGAGAAATCGGTGGAGGCCAGCAGTGGAGACGAAGAGGCAAAGGACGAAGGTGGCGAAGGGAAAAAAAAGAAGCCGCGCTCTGGATTTCGTGACCGCAAGGTAATCAATAAACAGTAAACATTCAGCCGTTCAGTGGGTCCAGTGTTTAATTCACTTCCTGATTGGTGTTTTGAGAACCCTACTAATCAATGCCCAATATGCAAACGCTGGTATATTTTGACAGAGTATTTTATGGAGACACACAAAGGAAATGAGCATGCATTGCTGCTGTCATAAACAACAGAAATGTACCACTCGAAAGATTTTATTGCTGTTAATTAGGCCGCATAAGAAAAACGAGAAGCCAAAGAAGAACAAAGCATCTTTGATACGATGCCAAATAAACACAGTTTGTCACTCTGCATATTATCGATGGAGGGCCAGGGAGAAGGAAAGCGGAAGAGCTTTGAACAACAGACACATTTTTTCTCAAACACAATGTGTGATGCAAGTGCACATCTGACTTGAGGGTGTAGATGTTAAAATTGGGCAATCACTCTTGCCTCAGCAGCCATAGCCATTGTCTGCTGAAAGCGTATAGACGTCTAGGGAGCAAAGCATTTTAGTGAATCACAGCACGGCAGGGTTCACAAGTGTGTTGGTAAAAATAGGTCGGTTGTGTCAGCTCACTCACTATGCCCACAAAATGGTTCGGTGTTTTACAGTATGTGTGGTAGGGAGTACTTACACATGTCTTTAGTCTAATTTATTCTTTATTTTGAATTTTTTGGCTTCCATATATTTTTTCTTTACTTTTTTCAAAGGCAATAGGGACTTCCTGAATTATATCATCTCAAATGCAAAATTATTCAGCAGGATGAAAATCTTGTGTGTGTTTAAAATTCAGGACTCTCACCTTCTTACTTCTAAACTGATTTACCACTCTTCTCTCAGATGTTGCACAACAACCTCTGAAAACCTGAGGGGAAAAATTAGAATAAATATCTGGTGTGACTTGAATTTCACTCCCTGGTTGTGTATGTGCAGTTTTTGTAATGGAAATACAAAGTCTAAATAGCTGAAAGCTCAAAAGAACGAGCTCTGTGTCCATCAGTGTGGAATCAGTAGCCTATAAATCTGATGAGATGAAAACCAGAGAGGGATGACAGCGAATCCCGAGCTTTCCGTCAGCCAGGCTCTCGGGCATTTCCACACAACTGTCCTATAACTTCTCATCCATACACTGATGGTTGCCTCATCTCAGGGACATACTCCTGGTGATTTCCCTAAAGACCAATAAGATCTGCTAAAAAGAGGGAACCAACGCGGAAGCACGTAATCATCAACAGACTCAAGAGTAGAATCTAGTTTGATCAGAGTCTATGCATCTCTTTCACTCTTTCTGTTGTCAAACTGAAGCGGATAACTGCCTCAAAAAGTTGTAGCTGTAAAACGTATTTCACTTCTCCCACAGGGAGTTTGTGTAGTGCGCTCGATCATTTAGCGTCACATAAAATAACCGCCTGTGTGTATTGCAGCTGAACACAGCTCCCAAACAGACACTGCTCTGTCAATTCCTGTTTGAAACTTTCTGCTGTAAAGCAGATGGCAGTGTCAAGGCAAACACTGACGTGGCTAAATATGCGCATCAGAGCTGAAAAAGTTCATTGTTTGTGTTTTCCAAAATCTTTGATTTCGGTGCGTCAGGGATGCCATGCTGTTAGCCTTATGTGTGCTTCTCGCAGCTTTGTGTGGCTGTGATAGCTCTGCAGTCTCCCCTCATGTTAACCTGTCAATCAGATGGATCCTGAAAACACTATTTCCTGTTTTGATTATGTGGCAGTCCAGTCAGAAGGTTAATATACCTCCCTAACCAGTTTTCCTGCCACCACCTGCTTCTTTATTATGCTCTCTCCTCCCATCTCTCCACACTCTCTTAACTCTCCCTCAGATAATTTACCTTGTTACACGCAGGAGTGGAATATTACTGGGTTTTTGATTTGGTTGATGTTTGGGTATATTAAAGAGCGGCGCTCATGCCTAATGTGTGAAATGTCGTGTCATTAATCTGTGCTTCCTGTCTGGTTGGCAGGTGATGGAGTATGAGAACAGGATAAGAGCATACTCCACTCCAGACAAGATTTTCCGCTACTTTGCCACGTTGAAGGTCATCGGCGAGCATGGAGATGCCGAGGTCTACATGACACCCCAGGACTTCATACGCTCCATCACACCTAATGAGAAGCAGCCTGAGAGTGAGCCTCCTCTCTTTCTTTCCACCAGTCTTCATCAGTGGCTTCTTTACATGCCCCAGTTCTTTTCTGTGATTCCCATTCCCGTTCTGCTTCTGTACTCCAGTACAAGTTTAGAATGAATCTCATCATCCAGGATTTTAAAATAAACCCATGCGGCCTCACATGTGCAACGGTACATGCAGGTAGTTTATGGTCATCACTATCCAGTGTGAAATGTTTGCAGTTAATGATGCTGAGCATACATATCATTCTGCTGTTAGAGCATTACCCAACACAGCCCTCCCCCACTCATCCAGCTACAGGGACACATGACACACACTTGGCAGTTCAGGACATATGACAGATCATGGTATAACGATCCCGCTGACCGTGTTCACAACTATGAAGGCAGGCAGGAAGATGGTGGCGTGTGACAGGTCTGTCCTATCACGCTGAGTTGAGGGAATCACAGCGCAGCAGTTGGTGTATCAATTAACGGGTTCAAACCAGAGCAGATCTCAGGCGTCACACATGGAACCGGTGTGAGATATTTGATCTTCAGCAGCAGGAGGGTTGGGAAGGCAGAGAGCTTAAGTTGGCATAGATGAGTTTCAGCACCACTTCTGTCTTTTATCTGTCATTATCTGGTCATTCGACACTAAACCTCAGTTAGATATGAATGAAATTTTATTCTATGGGAGTTTACCATCCATCATAGACATGCAGTCTAATGCTCAACGTGTGAGGACATTACATCCTGCACTCTCATCCACAGTAAAGGAGGCAAGCCTGCAGTTAGCACTTAATAAGGACTTAGCTGGGCCTGTCACGTCCGCGCTGCCTTTCCTGCTCACCTCGGCACTTCCGTCCGTTAACCATGCTCATGACTTGGCCTAACTTGGCCCCCATTTGCCTTCCATTCTTGGACCCGGTACTTCTCCTACCCACTTCATGATTCCACAGCTCTTCCTTTCTTTATCCTGTTTTTAGCCTTCCAAAAAGAAATTAAATAAATTATTAGCTTAGCTTTTTTGGATGAGAGAAGGTTAATCAAAGCAGATGAAAAAACCAAGAGAAACTGCAGTTTACGTCACAGGCAAACATTTCTCTCTCCTCAAAACCTCCTCACGAAAATGAGGTTAACTAATAGGCTCCTTGGTCAAGTCTGCTTTGTTGTTTGAATACTCAGCAGATTTTATGGCTCACAGATGATGAATAACTCATGGACCTGATTTAAAAAAAACTTATCAGATAGTTTTAGCCTCCATTTTCTTTTTAATTTAACTTTGGAAAGATACATAGAAAGACTAAACAAAGGGGTACAGTAGCATGCTTAAATAACACTTTCCAGGCTCACAGAGACCAAAACATGTGGTGCTTTCAGGTGATCCTCATCAACTCATTAAGTTAAAATGTGAATTTTATGACTAGGATGTTGCAGAGATTGTAGAATAGTAAGGGCTGCTGGATCGACCAGTTGCATCATATAAAAATTGGCTAAAATAAGGCTGCCATTTTCAGATGCATTTGAAACGACCTTTGAAATTGTTGACTGGGTATTTAATCTAGAAATGTGTGCTTAAACTCAGCAATCCAGGCCCCAAATTGGGAATCTCTTTTGACTGAGGTAACTGACCTGCCGTTTGAGCACTATTGACTATGCAGAAGAAGCTGGCGGGCTATTGGCAGAGGTCTTAGGTGATTAGGTTTTCTGTAACGCTGATGAAGTCAACTTCAAACAGAATTATGATGTTCACATAATGAGTGCTCAGTATAATGAAATTATACCCTTAACTGTCGCCCTTAAAGTTAATCTGATTTGAGATATGTTTCAGCAGGCCAGTGTGCTTCTAGTCTTTTGGTGTGATATCAAGAACCTGAATGACTCTACATGGAATATTATTTTCTCTCCAGTATTACTTGCTTCATTTAACAGATGAGAGCTGCTGCCTCACACCTCAACAAGGTTTATTTGTTTGAATTACATCAGTTTGGAGGTAGAATCATCGTTTTTTAACGCAGAGAGTCATAAGTCATGTTTGAAGTATATCAGATTAAGTTTAGTAAAAAGTGCGGAAAATCAAATTTCACGTCATTCTTCCAGGGATCAGAATTGTATTCAGCTACAAAATGAATTAATGTCTCTCGCGTAGAAAGACAGAAATAAATCTGCAGTGAGACTGATAGGACAAAAGACCCAGTATAGAGAAGACATCTCATTTTCAATTAATCCATACATGTGCACCATTTAAGTTATTGTTCAATAAACCAATACAACCTATAAAGATGCTCATTTCAAGCAACAATGTATATAATTATAAACACTGCGCACTGTCTATCTTGTTGTGCTTCTGAAGTAGATCTATACCATAAAAGATGATTGAAAACTTTGTTCGAGCTGATGATCAGAGGAGTCGAAGCTGAATGCAGATGATTATTTATTTTAAAGAATTTGCTAAATGGAAATTGGTTGTTAATGACTATTATTAATCTGGAGAACATGTCAGTGATTACCAGAGGTTCAGTAATGACGCCAAGTTAATACATTTGCTTGGCTTCATGTTGGGCATAAATCTAATTTCCCTCACTGTGTAGCTCGTCTGCCTTGTTTGTTATAATATTTGTCTCCTAATTTGAACGTCTGCTTATTTCCCCTCTCTGTCTGTTTTTCAGATCTAGGCCTGGATCAGTTCATTGTGAAGCGCTATGATGGGAAGGTAAGAAGTGGGCGTCTTTGTGGTAAAGAGGATAGAGGCTCAACTTAGCAATCATGGAGGTCAGCAGCAGGGAGTTTTTATAATTATGTCTTTGAAGCATTAATGTTGATGGATTTCATAAATATACTGAAAACTAAATGAATATTGCTTTTCCTGAGGAAACTATGCCTTAATAACTATTAGAGCTTATTTGCCGGTCTACCAGAAGGCTTTATTCCCCAGAATGTAAATAGTCCAAAAAAATACATTTTCTCATTTACCCCAATTATCTGTTGTGGTGTCTGGCCATGAAAATAATTTTACATACCAAGGTTTTTCAATATCTTCCTCTAAAACTTCTGCCACTACCCCAATATATTGTGGATAAATCGAAATTTGTCTGTGCACGAGAAAGCACTGAAAAATATCAGTTGAAAAACATATCTTAACAGTAATAATATCCTGTAATGATATTAGTAATGATATACTTTATATAATGATATGTCATTCTTCAGCAGTTTACATACAGACCTTTATTTCAGTACAAAATAGTTCTTTTTTTTTTTTTTTTTAAAGTCACCTTTGCAGGTTTTCTTTCAGAAATCTGTCCCTCAACAAAAGAAATTAAGCAAATGACATCTACAGCTGATGATTGGACTTTTTATCTGTTCATGCCTTGGATTCTAAAAATGCAAACCCAGAGAAGGAATTATAAGTGAGATTTTCTATGATCTTAATTCAGTGCAGTAGTGTCGGAACTGTAAATGAAATGAAGTGAAAATTAAAGATATAATCGCTGAAAAAAATCCATGTAAATTTACTTACAAGTGGACATAATTTATAAACACATTAGTTACTTGCTGTGCATATTTCCATGTAAATTAACAAAGTTTTTATCAGATATTGTGCAGTTACCCTTTTAGTCTATTTAAATGTGTCTTTTGCTGAACCCCAGTGTGTATGAGGGACATTATGTAATAGCATAATGAAATGCAATCTAAATCAAAGAAGTGCCATAGGCATTCATCTTGTAGGCTGAAATGACATTGAAAAAAGCTGATAAATAGAGCTGGAATGATAAATTGAGGTGATAACTCAGTGTCACAGAAAAAAAGCAAGTACTCATCAGGGGCAGTGAGGTTACATCATCCTGATGACATACAGAAAAAGAGAGCAGAGAAAATAGAAACACCATTACATTCTGTAATAGAAAAGTAATACTACAATAAGAGTGTTAGCTGGAATTTCTGGGTCCACCTGATTGTCTATCTGTGTATTTTACTTGATTGATATCCTGAAAAATGTCCACAAGCTAGTGTCATTCTGAGATAACTTCCATTGGAGGTGCTTTAAGTGAGTTTATTGTACTATGTTTTTGTTTTCTTATGTCTTTGCTTCAACTCCTGTCTGCTTCTCAGCCGTCAACTCATATTATTTTCCAATCACAATAACCGAGAGTGGGGCAGATAACCATAATATCTTGCTTTCCAAAGTTCAGAAAAGGGTTGAAAGTTTTTTTTATATTTACGCAGGCATCCTATCTAACAATCTGCCTTCAGTCTCAAAGCACTCAGTTAGTTAAACCTTCCTCTTTAACAGAGCAGCTCCACACTTAATCATTAAGAGGGACATGTACAAAGTGGGCCTGCCCAGTGGATAATGACCTATTTAAACACAATATCAGCAGGTGAACTTTGGAGAGGTTACCCCCCACCCCCTTCTTCATGGCCATAGATTGAGTTTAGTCCCTCTCTTCCAAATGCAAACATTTCTCTGTCCACAGTCAGGAAAATAGAAGTCATCAACAAAAATCACCAGCATCATTATTTTCATTACTGCTTTCCCTGATATTGATTCGTGACCATTACTGCCCTCTCTCTCATCCCAGGGAGCATCTCTCACACTCAGTAGCCAACCATGACCATTCATTTAGTATTACCGTAGCTAATCATCAGCGTGGTGATTGTAGCTTCTAACCTCATTATAAAATCCATCCACCCCCAGGCTGGTATGATGATGAGTGACTCTGTACCCCATCTCCTTGTCCACGCCAACTCTGTGAGGCTCAAGAGAGCTTCCCTCTCCTGCAACTCACTAGTGATTTTACAAAGCCTTATGTTTTGTAAAGAGAGGCTCCATGGCTTTGATTCGCCCATATTTCAAAAGCATATTAACCAAAGGGCTCATGCTATACATTAATCAACAGAAAATGTGAAATTCTGTGGTGTCCTAAAATCGAAAAGGAGCACTCCTCATTTATGGCCCTTGTCTACTTATGTAAATGTCGTCCCTATCTCTGGGCCTGGCATTTCCTTTATTTGCCAGGCAAATCTATGAACACGTGGTTTTCCCTGATACTGTATTTAGCTTTGGTTTTCCCCTTAGATTTTGCTGCCATGACCAGAGTGGCCCGAGAGCTCCCCTCCCTCCCTGGCTCTGCCCAACTCTGTCTTGCCCAGAGACACGTGGCTCCCCTCCTCATTGGCTTAATGGGCACTTTTAGCTACTTGGAGAAGGAATAAACCATTAATGCTTCCTGCCAAGAAGCCATGAAATCTCGTTCACACGAAACCCAAAACTGCACTGGATTAGACCCTAACAAAATGGCCACGGCAAGTGTAGTGGCGCAATATGTGTAGTGTGTGAATCATGAAGTTGATGGAGGGTGTGGTTAAGTACAAGGGGAGCTTGTACAGCTGAGGGGGTGGGGGGTGGGGTGGTAAACTGCAATGAAGGCAGAGGTTGATGGCAGAGCGGTGCACAGTGTTGTGTGAGAGTAACATGAGAGCTCTCTTAGAAGACCTCTGTCTCACTACTCATGTTTTTATTTAAAAATATCCACACTAACTGAGAGCTTTGTCACACACATACATGTTAGGCCACAGTTAAGTGTTTAAAAGTACCCGTGTTATAAAGGTCTCACTACATCCCGCTTCCCACCCCCTCCCGCTGACTCTAATTTGTTCCAGGTTCATATGTGGTCAGGTTGCATATTGACTCACTCTGTTTGTTTTATTTTTGTTTTCCTGTCCAGGGGAACACATTTACTTTATTGGTCTTTAAACTGGATCTCTTGTGTTTGCTAAACCAATTGTGTCATTGCACCTTTCTCTGCTGTTTATTCACTCCCATCTCTGCGTTCTCCGCCCCCCCCCCCGGCCCTGATCATGTGGACATGCTTTCAGCTGTTGCAGTCTAATGTCTATGTGACCTGACGTTGCCATTTTTAACTGTTGATTATACTCTTGTGCTCTTACCAGTCATCCTCTCTCATTCACATAACAAGTAATCCCTCCATTTTCTCTCTCTTCCCTTCCTCGTGAATAACCATCATCCTCAACTCCCCATTTTCTCTGTCTCTCCCTCCTCCCCGTCTATCTCAACCGTCCCGTCTACTGATCCCCATTCTCCAACCCCAAACTCCCTGTCCCTCCTTCTCCTCCTCTGTCTCCTTCCCTCCCTCCCGATCCCCTTCCTGTTCTGCCCCTCCCTCTCTGCAGGACTTCTGGCAGGTATGGGGTGTGTGCCGAGCAGCATGTGTGCACCTGAATGAAAAACTGCACTTTGTAGCCACTACCTACTCCCTCCTCCTCTTACCTCTTCTGTCTCTCTTTCAATCTTTCTATCTTTCAATTACTCACTCTCGCACTCCTCTTTTAATATGGAGGGCATAGCTATTCACTGCTGTTAGTCCAGGGGAACAGCTAAGTCAAGTAGTTTCTCTGTATTTACCACATCTCAGCTCTAGCAATTGTGAAACCAGAGTCATGGCCTCAGTTAAGTTTACGATCGCCATGGACAGGACAGTAGCCAAACAGTACATTAAAGTGTATATTTTTTAACAAGAAAGCAGTAGAGTGGTAATAAAATGTTGAATTTACATCTAGCTTTTCTCTCACAGGGTATACCCGCTGTACACAGCCTGAAGGGGAAAGTCAGACAGTATGAGGAAGGAAATAGAGTAAAGCACCACCACTGTATTTCCTTATATAATAAGGCAGATGATATCATGGCCATGAAAAGTACTTGTTTCTGATTGGCTGGTCAGCCACAGCGCAAAGGTACATGAACCTAACAGTACCTATGATGCTAATGGAGGATCTGGTCTGTTTCACTGTCAACTATTTTTAAACAACCTTTAAAGATGGTTGATGGTAAGTGGCCATGGTATAAACACAATAACACACTCTGAGATGTCCTTATATGAAAAAAAACAAATTTTGTGGAGGAAGCAGCACCCTGCTTGTTGCCGTGTTCTTCTTCACCTCCACCATATCTGTTTATTTCATACGCTGGGACTCGTAAGTTGCTCCTATCACTTCCATAAATGTGTATTGTTCAGTTTAGCATTTACTCGCTGTTAGTTTCCAGCGATGCTCCAAAATGTTTCACCACCGGAGAAACCTTTTGTAATGCAAACGCTCTGATATACACATTTATGTTGGTAAGTGTAGATAAATGAGCCTTAACCTATAAGCTTTATCTACTAAATGATTTGGCCTTTTAGCAGGTCTGAATGCCTCTGTCAGTCAGGGTGATATGAAGATAAGCCAAGTGTAGCAAAGGGCAGGTTGCAACCTGTTCTGCTATTCATGATGACGGGGAGTGTCACGAGCTGAAGTAGGCGTGCACCCCATTGTGTGTGCGCTTGTATCAAATATGCAAACTCTAACTGTGCATTGTTATTGGACATTTTTGAGAGACCTCCCGGGTGCCCTTTGTATAGGTTGCATGAGACAGCTGCGTGCCATGCCCTCCCTTCTGAATTATTGAAAGAGAGGACTTTATACTTTGCCTCTACAGGGATTATTAAACACTGCAGCGCTACATAATTTACACACCAGTGCCCCAAAGTAAAGTTCACATACATTTATAGTCATATTTTAAGGAGAATGTCAAGCCTTACAAAGCTGAGATTCAAAGAGCAGCTAAAATGAGTTATTTGTAAGGAACTTGTTTTGCTCAATGCCAAATCATAGCAGTGCTGTTCCCCTGCGCTCCCTCTGTCTCGCTTTCTAAACACACCTCTTCTCCTACGTCCTTTCATCTCTTCTAAGAAATATCAGCTCTGGCTTTCCACATGCTTTGGCACTCTAGCCTTTTCCCTAGCATGCACTGCTCTGTTGCCTGTGTCTCACAGAGAAAGTAGCTGGTGGTGGTGGCGCCCCCTCTCTGCGCATGGTGGCATCACAGGGTGGTTCTGGACCCAGGAAATGGCTCTTGTTAGCTCGTCGAGGCTGTATTGATGTGCTTGATAACCCTCACAAATCCATCCTCTGGATTGTCCGGATGTCATTGCTGCATGACTTCTGTAGAGCATGTGTTTTTTTTTTTTAGCCGCTGAAGGCAGGACTTGGTCTGTACATTTAAAATGTGTCCGAAAAGCTTTCTACTTGCTGTGGCCCTCTCCTTATGTAGAGCCACAGCGTTTACTGTGTGACCTGCTGCGACTGAGAGCGGACGCCTGTCACTCAGAGGGGGCTGCTCCAGAGGAAACGAGCCTCCTGTCACACCAACTGTTGTTACATTCACTCTTTCTGATTACACAGGGAGCTCCCAGGGGCCGCTGTTTGGGCTGTCAGCACTCTATTTCTCCATCTTTTCACACTGTCTTCAATTCTCACATGTTTTTTTGCCCTCTATGTTAATAATAGAGTCTATAAAAGCTCTCTCTCTTTTTGTCTCTCTCTCTTAATCCACAGTAGCAGAGGTTGGGTTGCGTGTACACCTGGTCAGCTAATTCAGTTCCCCCCTCTCCTCTTGCGAGACAGCTGCTGCTCCTCAGTGACTGAAATTTGTTTATTGAGTGTTCCACATCAGGGTCCATTATTCTGATTGTACTCCCAGCATAATTATGAGTTATTAACGGTACACCTGCTTTGCAGTTACCCCTGGGACCAGAGGTAGAAAGCTAATACATTAGCGTTCACTCCACCCACACACCCGCCCTCTTACTTGCATACTGTGGTGTTTTGGTCCCAAGGTGTCATCATAAACAAGGAGAAAGGTTCCCTCTTGACCACTCTGATGTGTCAAGGATGGATTTTGGTCGTGTGTGTATGTTTTCTGTGGTATTCAAGGCAGAGAGTACTTGGCATAGACTCATGCAGTGCGTGTGGTTTTCTTTGATCCTTGGATGGAGACGGTGCCCTAGTTGTATGTGCTGCAGCACGGGGCAAGTACACTTATGCGCTGTGAGAGCTTTCAGCCACCATTCAGAAATGTCAGGCTTGGACCTGGGTTGACTTCACCCTCTAGCAAGCCATTCTGAATTCACTTCCCCCTGAAACTCCCGTTTTTCATTGCACCCGTCAAAGTGACAGTGACCTCAGAGCTACCACATCACACAAAGCGGCATAAAGGTACTGATCCATTTTTAATGCATTTGTCTGGCTGCCCCCTCCCCCTTTCTTTCACTCACTCTGTGCTGTCCATCTGTCACTCCTTACACACCTCTCTTTTTTAAATCAGTACATCCCCACAGGTGTACCGCTCCAGTACACCACGTTCTATGGCGACTCACCTGTACAAAAGATGAGAGGTTGCTCAGGGCCAGGCATCACTCAAGTGCACATGCACACTCACCACAGATGAGAGTGGGGGTTGCGTTTCCTCTCTTTGCAGCTTGGGCTTTTCATCTTCAGTGGCAGGTCCCAGCCTAGACCCATAAATTCATCTCTTTGTTGTAGTGCTCAGAAGAGACCGCGTTGACAACAAGATGGTATGACTTTATTTCAGAAAATTAATTTTGTTTTTAGCGAGATAATTAGTATTTTAAAGCTTTAACACAAACTGTGTGGCTTATATCAAGTTCTTTCATTGTCCGATCCCCTCTTTTCCTCCCCCCAGTTATCGGGGTGTCTGCAGCTGCAGTGTTGGACAGGGTCACAGATCTAATCAGCAACAAAGCACTGCAGCGGTAACAGTGGTATTAGAGTGGGCCAAGTCTAAGCTGCCATCAGCTCCTAAGCCAACCGCATGGCCACACAAAGAGCTGTTGGAGCTGTGTAAATAACAGGAGTGTTGCTAGCAGAAAATGGATGGGTGGCACATGTCATATTTTTAGTATCCAAATGTTAGAAGCCTGCAGTATTGTGTGTTAAATTATGTCTCATCTCAATCACAGCCACATCAGCTGAAGCTGAACGTCAGAGACACAGTGCAATGTGATTGATAATATGATTTAAAGTTGTTTATATTCTCTTTCCCTTTGGAAGTAAAAGAAAGTTATGAATGGAGATAACCTGTTAAAGCTTTAAACATTTGAGTCTTTTACAGTCAGAGATAGTTGATAGAAGATAAGGATATGTAAAAATGCATTGCTACAAGGATATAATTCATCAGTTCTGGACTAACACTGAAATGTGAAAATCCAAAGACCTTTTAACCCTAGAACACTAACGTATCAATTAGTTAGTGACCATCTCTAACGTTGGGTATATTTTACCCGATATAAGAAATACTTCTCATCAAAATATATTCAACAATACATACATTATTTTCCCCTATGCAACATCTGATTTAAAAAAAAAAAGGTATCATGGGGGACCCTATTGAAAACTATAAAGACTACAGTCGCGTGGGTGAAAATCACCCAACGTTAGTGTTCTAGGGTTAATGCAGTCCAAGTTTTCAAGTATGTTACTTTTTAGTGGTGTGCTTAGAAAGTGTTTCGTGTGAAACAAGCAGATAGAGATTCAGCCCCTTTTGCATGCATGCCGCTGGCTGTGGTTGGCTTGTATGGGTCTCGTTTGTTGGACTCTTTAAGCTTGCACTCGTTGGCCAGGGTAGCTATCGGAGCTGCTCTGTAGCCTGGTGCATTGGAGAGATTAGCCCTGACCAAACCCTTAACCCCATCTGCATGTGTGTATATATGACAGCAGTATATTTGACTGCCCCGCTGCCAGCCGGCAGCTCTGTCAGCGCTGTGTTTCTGCCTCAGCTCACAGGCTAGTTGGGTTTGTTCCGTCATCTGGACACAGCCCATGGACTTGGCCATAGCATAGCTGACACGTAGAAACACGTGTGAACACATGAGCAGGCTCAAGGCAGAAATTTAAAAAGAAGTCATGCTCATACACACACAGACAGCTATGAAGTTGACACTGATGAACGGATGCACACTCTGACAGGCGAGGCGTTAGCTGTTAATTAACTTGAGTGCTGCAGCGATCGGGTTTAAAGTCATTTGATGATCGGTGCTTTGGGAAAAATCTACGATGAGTGTTAAAAAAAGACTCTGGTGTAGTTGGGAACCTTTTAGTGATTGCAGCAGCATGTTTTATAGGCATAATGTCCTCTGAGTTGATGAATAAAAAGTGATGAAAGACTTAATTGATGAGACACGGAGATGAAGGGGAATCATGTAACCTAATAGGTATATTCTGGCAGCTAAAACTTTGTAGCCATTTATCTGACTTATATAGACATTTTTCTACTGTTAATTGGCTTGTTGCTGCATGTCAAAGCTGAGGCTTTAAAAGAAAGATGGAGGATGAAGGGCAGGATAGGACATGATCTCATAGCAGAGCCACAACCTCCGTGGAAAAAAGGGAATCTTGAAACCTGCAGCTTGATATACACCCGGCCATACCTCTGTATCTGCACATTGTTACATCATACATTTGTTGAGAGATGTACAGTATGATAGTACATTGTGTATGGGGGAGATACAGCATTGTCAGCTCTGCACTGAAGTCTGTCGATCCTAAAAGAGAGAATCGTGTTCTCTTCTGATTTGAACACAGGCTGCCCTGAGTACATTCAAAGCTCTTTGCTGTGTTTGTGGGTTTATTGGTTAGGAATCCCATGCACACTCTGAGCTCTCTTCTTTTATCAGCTGAATATGTTATTTGGTTCAACCCTCTGGCCATTATATTTGGATATCTTGAATGTCATTTTGGCTATTCTGTGGGGTTGTTTTTGTCCTTGACTCAGGACGCTGAAAAAAGTGAGTTATTATGCCTAATATCCTTAGTGCCTATGTTCTGGTCATTATAATGAGGCCCTGTGTGTCTCTCGTGTGTAGTTGTGTTGCTGTCTGCGTGGGCATGAGTGCGTGTTTGCCCATTGAAATACACACTTGCAGTTGTGTGTGTGTGTTTTCTGTTTTGTGGTATGGCATTAGGACTCTGGCTCACCTCGGGCCCAGAGGGCTCTCTCTGTGTCATAGGCCCAAACTTTGGGCCAGTACCAACCTCTTTTACTCTCACCCACTGTCACTTTTTTACTCTCTTTTTACTCTTTTCACTCTTTTTTTTTTCTCTCTACACATACACACCCGTACCTTTTCTCTCACACTTATACACTTTCATATACCTGAAAGCATTCGAATCTTATGGCACCAATAGTTAAATATTTTGCCTTTTGTTATCTCTCTGTCTCTGTCTGCCTGTTTCTATCGAGGAGCATCGCTCCAAAAATAACTTTTTTTCTCTCCCACTCCCTTCTCCTCTTATACTGTAAATGTAGATACCATCAATAATAAATGTTACAGTAGAAACCACTATTTTCTATATTTGCATCACTGACATTGAGAGAGTCACGATGGACACGAATTGGGGATAGTAATATGTTCAATAAGCTTTTCCACGTTATTTTCAGCAGCCATTATATGGTCTGTATCTAATGAGGAGGGAGTCGGTTCATGGGGAAAGAATTTGAAAGAACTGAGAATTTGGCCATGTTATGCTGTTAAGGGGGATGCCACCACTTTTTAGCATTCAGATGGCTTTATGTAGGATGAGCTTTTATTCACTATGTACAGTCAGTAAACCTTGTTTGTGGAAAAGAGACCGATAGCAAGTCCAGATGATTGTTAAAAGCCTTATTAGTGGAGCTGCATCATTTTATATTTTGGGGACATCTCAGTCAGTTTTTTTTAGTTTTGGCAGGCATTGTCATTTATCCGTGCAAATGTTAATTACAGACTGCAGAGACCACAAGACATATTTGAATTCTTAACTGGAGTGGCATCCCCTAATGATCTTGTTTTGAGCAAGATGTTTTATCTGTGTGTGTGTGTGTGACAATATGAATGCACATGAGTGTCTCTGTTGTTCAAGGCCCTGCTAAAGTCAGCAGAGGCCACACTGTTCTCTAACCGTTGTCTCTCCTCCTTCCTCCTCCTCTGAATTGGACTCCTTACAGACGGAGGTAACTCCACATGGGCTCAGCGTGGCCCAGCTCACCCTTCCCCTACCCAAGGCATGCTTTGTCCGTCCGTCCACTGTGTTTGGTGGAGCGTCTTACTAATGGGATTCTGTCTTTCAAGTCTCTATCACTGAGTGTGTAGTGTGCATGTGATTAAGTGTCACTTTCATGCAATGCTGTGAATATACACATGCTAACAGGAAAACGTCAGTTAACCGTGTGTTTGTGTGTGTGAAAGAGAGTCAAACTCATTTTGTTTTTAATGGTTAATACATTTTGGTTGTGTTGCAGATAGTGTTAATCAATAGTGTGTGTGTTTGTGCTACAGTCTCTCGTGATGTTTTCCCTCTTTTTATGTCAATTTCACTGTGAGTACAGCCTCTGGTGGATAATGATGTTTTGTACCGGAATTGACCACAGACTAATTGTTTGTCACTACCACCCTCACCTGCCTGTACGGCGTCATGTGTATGCAGCATTTGCATGACTGTTACTGTGTTAAACCGTCTGTCCATTGTCATCCTTATTCACCAGGGTTATTCTCAATGTTTGTGTGTGGAAGTACAGTATGTGTGTACAATTCAGTGTTAGAGCATAGCCAGTCTCTAATTGAGCTTCCCTCTCTTACACACACACGTGCTTGCACACACACACAAAGCCACACCTGGGACAGCTGTATAAGCTATAAGGCTTTTGCTGAATCACATGAAATGTTTTTAATATAACTTTCTTTTTTCTTTTTTTTTTGTTCTGGCCTGGATGAGCAGAAGATCGCCCAGGAGAGGGAAAAGTTTGCAGATGAGGACAGCATATTTTACACCTTGGGAGAGTGTGGCCTTATCTCCTTCTCTGACTATATCTTTCTCACCACTGTGCTCTCGAGTAAGTACATTGTTGAACTGTACAGACATCCCATTCACTCCCACATCCTTAAAATCTTATTCTTTGATCACAAATCAAATCCTGTCTTTTGTACTTGCTGCCTTCTTATTGCATCAGTTAAGACAGAAAATACATTTTCTAATATGTTATTATCAGCCAGATTACAAAGCTTGCTGCCTGTTCAGTATGATCTCCAGTTCAGTCAAAGTTAATAGTGTGTGTCTACCAAGCCAGCTACCTCAGAGATGTTGTGTTTCACAGAATCAGTTTGTTTCAGCTGGATCTAGTTTTGGTGGTGGTTTACACAGAGTCAATTTCACAGTAACGGCTCCTTTTGAATGTGTCAGAGTTCATGTTAATGAAAATGATGCTCTGACTTCTTCCTCTAGTAAACTTTTATCCCCAGCTTAGCTCGACCATTTATTATAATCCGTTCATATGGAGAAAGTCTCCAGGGGAATTTTTCAAGGACAAGTCATTTTTAAGCAGACGGGGCAGGATGCCTAATGGTTGGTTTCAATCCATTTAACACTGCCACAAAAATAGTACAAAAGAAGACACATTTTGCCTATAAGGCCTCATGGTTATACATATTTACTGCTTTCGTACTGTCGAATCCTTTGTCAGATAAGACTAGATTAATCTTTAATATCTCCCTTGAAGGAGTAGTCATGTCAGTAGTCATGACAGTAGTCATATGAAGTAATAGAAAACAAAGCAAAGAATTTAACAAATAAAGGTTATATAATGTAGTGAATATATACATAATCTCACAAAACAACAAAAAACAGGTCACTGTCCAAAAACAGGCAATGCTGTGTAAATGGCTGTGTATAGATTTCCAGTAATGGGCAAAATAAATCAGGTTAATAAAGCAGCAACAGAATGAGTGCAGAGTATTTGTATTAAAACCATACCATAAAGCTTACATAAATAGCTACATGAATTTATAAGATTTAAGTTATGTGTAGAAAGATAAAATGTATATAGCATGGAATAGTTGACATGTTCAAACGACAACATCATTTTCATTATTTAGGAAGGATATATGATTTTGATGAATGTGATTTAGTAGCCCACACATCTGATATGAAAAATGTATATATTCACATGAGTAATTCTTCAGGGGACCTTATTTATCTTCTGAAAATGTGTGCAGTTTGAAATGTGAGGAGGAAAATAATGATACGTTCACACTGATTAAAGAAGCTAGACAGATTGTGTCTGTTTGGAATGGTGCTGTTTAAAGTATAAAACTCTGGATGGATTTACCGTTTACCAGACATTTCCTATTTCTGTTTATTCTGCCATTATTGGACTGTGGGTGCTAACAATGTGAACTGAGTGTTGTTATCATGCTGCACCAAAAAACAAATTCCACCCACTCTGGTCTTGTGGTCATTAAAGTGATAGAAAATGCCATTTGCAGAAAGACAGATTTGGGAAAATAAACAGTGCAGCAAATACAAATATCATTAATGCAAATTTAGTATTCCAGATCAGCTCACATAGACAGTTCTGGCTGCTCCACTGTCAGCAGAGGTTGGGGCTGATCGTCTAGCAATCAATGTGCAGGCTCTAAAAAAGCATCTAAAGCACCCCGTGTTGTACCACTGCGGGTGGGATGAAAGCTGAAGATGTTGCAGAGTCGATGTGTAATGACCGAGCCAGTATTGAACTCTTTAGCCATTCCCAGAGTCGATCCAGTGTGACATGTTGTTTTCATATTGTGTCGTATTGATTTCTGAATTTGCTTTCATGTCCCGCCGTTTCCAGCTCCCCAGAGGAACTTTGAGATTGCCTTCAAGATGTTTGATCTGAACGGTGATGGAGAGGTGGACCTAGAGGAGTTTGACCAGGTAAGACTGTGTTCAGCAGCAAGACTCGCGTACAGCCACCACACACAAACAGGCAGGAAACAAACATATTAAAGGAGACACACATTAGGGGTGTGATTTAATATCTACAGTAGCTCCTGATTGCATTACAGTGAGCAGTAACACACACTGGCAGGCAATAAAGGAAGGTCCCTGCATTGGTGTGCACTGCTGTGACATTTTCCTAGAGGGAAAAGATAAGTGCTATGCTCTGCACTGTGATACATCAGTATCTCTACTACTGTATCTGATAGGGTTTATGATATCGCTTTTTAAACTTACATCTCATTACGCAACAGAATGAATCAGTCATCCTTTTTCCATTTAACTGCAGCATGATACATATTTTAAATCAAACTCTTCTTACACAAACTGCATAGGCTTTTTATTGTTGTCTTATTGAAATGATATTTAGAATGCTGTTACATGGGAACCCCTTACATCCTCAGGTCCAGAGCATCATTCGTTCCCAGACCAGTATGGGCATGCGACACCGCGACCGCTCCACCACAGGAAACACCCTGAAGACAGCCGGCTGCAGCTCCGCTCTCACCACCTACTTCTTTGGAGAGGATCTGAAGGGCAAACTCACCATAGGCAGCTTTCTGGAGTTTCAGAGGAAACTGCAGCATGATGTTCTTAAACTAGAGGTACTTAAAAAGGGAGTGCAGGAAGAAAATATTATACTGAGAATATTTATCCCATGGCTTACAATTGTAGTATAATGAATTTATTTGAATATTGCGGCCTTGTTATAATCTTGCATCTTAATGTCCTCTACACTCGTTCAGGGACTACACATGACAGCTTCTTAACTTAGAGGAAGTAAATATGACTGTCACTGTTACATGTAGTCCCCTAGTAAACAAAAATGTCCAAGAGCAAGTGGGGAAACAAGGAGGCAGTGACAGGTGAGTGTTATGCACAACAAAGACGATGACAAACACGCTGTGTGGATTTGTCTGTCAGTGCTGGTCAGTGTCACTCTCTCAAAGCTGTGACAGCTCAGTATAAAAGCCATCTTCTATCTGAGTGACCTTCCCTGCCTCTATAGTAACAGCAGTGGATCACAGTTTTTGAGCATCTGGTTATTCAAATCTGTTTGATTAGCACTGGTAGTGCCTAACTGAATCGGGCGCTGTCATACAAAAGTCCAAGACTAGCACTCAGGTCAGAGCATTTGCCGGAAGGAAAGCTTTATCTGTTAGGTCTTAATGACACCACAACACTGAGAGGGATATCATAACACAACAGATGAAGTCGACACTAACATGGATAATCTCATTCCCGAAGTCTACTTCTCATGTGCTTGCCCTCACTCCTCCCTTTCTTTACTTACTGAGGCTGCAGCTCTCCGTGGGCTACATTTCAGCAGCTGGTTCCGATTTTTGCATGAGCTGAGCTCTTTTTCTCGCTTCTTTGCCCTCGTTCTTGTTTTTGTAACTTATGTTGATGAATTCCCCAGTAAAGCTGAAATTACAGGCTGGTTTCAGAGCATAATATATACATTTTCAATATAAGATAAAACCACCTGGCTGTCTTTTACAAGGCTGTATGTCAGTGCACAACAACAAAAAAATCTCAAAATAATCTGCATGAAGCTCATAATAGATGTTTATATAATAACAATATATACCAAATAGTGTGAAAGCAATGTGAAAGGAATCGTTCGTCACGATGAACATGCAGAGAATTATCACTTGAATCTTCAGCTCCCCTTAGCTTTACTGAGTTCTAGAGCAAGGTTCAGCTCATTGTTTAACTGTCTGACTCACAACTTTACTTTTGTAGTTCACACTGCTCTTATAGCTTCTGTTTTAAGCAAGAAGCTAAAAAAAAAAAAAACCCACCACCACCATACACTACCTGCTCAAAAGACATTTACAGTTAGTTAGAGACCAGCTGTTGAATATAGTGGAACATTCAGCTGCTAAGGAGCCAGATAATACTAAAAACAGAGCTGAAAGAGAGTGAATATGCACCGGGTGATCAGAAAAAAGAGTTCGCCATATCAACTTAAAAGGTGTCAGTAAGTCATTGTTGTGTTCACGGCCTGTTTCCTCATCAAACCACTGGTTTAATGAAACTTGATATCACGAAAGGGAGATCCTCCACTGGTGATTGAACGGTCAGGTCACCCCTGAAACCTTCACTCCGGGCTCATTTTGGCTTAGTCATGAGCCACCTCTCACAAGTGTGACAAATTAACATTTTGAGAGGTCGGCACATTCTAAGAGAAAGGAGGGGGGGGGGAACTGTGTGGCTGTCGAACATCCTCAGACATAAATCGAGCGGATTGACCTGACACAGGCGCGGCCCACTGCTGTTAAGCTATGCTCCAGTGCAACATTGTAAAAAAAAAAAAATGCACATACAGATTTAATGTCACCAATGCTGGGTCCAAGCATGATTCAACTTGAAGCCTGACACCAGTATTTACTGTTTCCCATCTCCCCATGCCCCCCTCCTCCCATTAATTTGTTTGTCCCGCTGTGTAGCACTCAATCTTCCTCCTCTTTTTCTCTCTCCCACCCTCCAGTTTGAGAGGAACGATCCCGTGAACGGCAGAATCACTGAGAGACAGTTTGGGGGTATGCTGCTGGCCTACAGTGGAGTCCAGTCTCGTAAACTCAAGCAGATGCAGAGGGGCTTGAAGAAGATGTTTAAGGACGCACAGGTAAAGAAAACTGTGTGTTCTTATCCACGCTGTCACACAACTCTGAGATAAGTGGTTGGTACTCTGTGGTTATATGTGCTGCTACATTTGGTGTTGTAAGTGTTTTTAACTAATTGGCCTACATGGGGAGGATGCGTGACAGACGGTGTGTGCCTGAGGGAGGAGATTGCCCTGGGATGTTGTGAGAGAGGGGATGAGAGATAATACATCACTGGAGGAGGACAGCACATTCAGAGCCTGATCGACATTTGCTTTGTCCGGCTCCTCTACCTTCCACTATTTCTGTTCGTGGTGACCAAACACAGGGCAGCCGGTGCTCAGCAGAAGGCCTTAATTAGTCTTCTATCTTTCTTTGCTTCTTAATGAGCCTTTTCTCTGTCAGGTCTCCACAGCCTTGCACTCTCTGATTATTTCAGGCTTTGTCCTACCCCTCGTTTGCAATTCTATCAATCAACGCCTTCTTACACAGTTTAGTTTACCTCAGCCTGAACAGAGCGGTGCAAGGTTTCTTACAAAAAAAAAAGAGTTTTGACTTTCCTTCGCATAGACAGTCACCAAGACACTGCCACATTCCTCCAAGCAAGTAAAATGGCTCTGCTGGGACAGAACAAACAAAGGAGAAATGTAAAAATATTCAAGATTTTGAGGGCTTGAAGCCAAGTTGTGTTTATACCGATCCCTTTCCGCTTTCCAGCGCCTTGCATGAACTTTGGTTCCGTGCTGGTTCTGCTTCACTGTAATGAGCCCCATCAGTCAATTGACTGAAGTCACGCCCATGCATATCCTATCCCCAGAGGTGTCGCAGCAAAAATACCTCCCATTTCCATTTTTCTTTCCCCAAAGACATCAAGCATTACATATTAGCTTGTTGGTATACATTAAAGCACAGATGTCACACTAAGCTATAATGAGACACGTTTGATGGTTAAACGCAGTGATTAGTAGAGAAAAGGAAACGGAAAAGCTCCTCCCAGGCATGAGAAGAAGATGAGGCTGGGTGCTGCCAGAGTTGTGTCTCTCTAAGGAATCAAACTGCTGCAAGGGTCTCTCTCTCTCTCTCTCTCTCTCTCTCTCTCTCTCTCTCTCTCCCTCTCTCTCTCTTCCAAAGTTTACCCTCTCTTTTTTTTTTTTTACCATCCCGCTATCTGTCTCTCAGCATTGGCATAACCTGTAATGTAAATGAGAAAAGTGTTATTTACTGCCTAAGACCAGCTGCTCACTTTTCTTTGCAAATGAGCTCATCAGCAGTGTGGCAGCTGCGTGATTGTGCGTCTGTTTGTTTATGTGCACATGTGCATGTGTGTCTTATACCGTCTGTTTCTCTGTCAATCCGCGGCACACTGTTCACCCATGTGCGTCGCCTGCTTCTGCCCACGTCCTTGCGTTGTTTCTATCTGCTTAGCTGCTCCCTAAATGGTATTGTGCAGTCACAGCTATTGTCAGGACAGTATTTGTCAGAATTTTTCACAGGATTTCAGTTAGAGAAGGAGCTACAAACTGATTATGTTGTTGATTTGTCACAGGGTCTCTCACCGAGACACTTATTTTTTATATTTTCCTGTCTTGTGCAGGGCATCACATTTGAGGAGGTGGAGAATTTCTTCACATTTCTAAAGAACGTGAACGATGTGGACACAGCGCTGAGTTTCTACCACATGGCTGGAGCCTCCATAGATAAAGGTACACCCACATTTGTCCTTTTCCTCTGATATTCTCTCTTTCCTCCTAATTACTCCCCTTTAGACTTCACCGTTGTCACTTTCATCCTCGCTCAGAGCTGTTAACACTCCAGCCAGCCAAATCCACTTCCCACATCTCTTTTTGTCTGGCTTTGCTCCCAGGCCTTGCTCAGCCATTTGTCATGTGTTTGTCCATCTGTCCATTTCTCCACCGCCGCCTCCTCCAGGCCCGCAGGAGAGCGCATGCGTAAATCCAAGAACCACGAATATGTGCACACATGACAGATCACTTCCTCCCTGATAGTGTAGGCTGCTGATGCCTGCTGACACATGTCAGCAAGCCAGCATCGTTACTCGGGGACGGAAAGGGGGGTCAGGGCTGTGCTGTCACTACACGGTTGCTCTTTCCCTCCAAAGCACCAGCAGGGTGTATTTCATCTGTAGGCTGGTGACTGCAGGGTTTAACCAGGACTCCAAAAGTACCTGAGAGGAAATGTTGAATTTGTGATATTTAAGAATTTCATCACAATAAAAGCTGCCACTTGTTTAACCAGTTGAATGCTTAATTTGAAGAAAATCTTAAAAGTAGTTTTTAACTAGTTATGACACAGTTTCAATTTAATAGCGATGCTTCTACATGACCGACTTCAGTAAACAAGACTAACACCCAGAAGATTGTTTCTGTTAGTTCTAAACCAGGGCAGGCAGTGTATTTCAGAAGCATTTTTGTTATATCTGTTGAAATTTTCTTTACGTCACGACAAAAAAAATAAGACAAATCCAGTGTCTGTGGCTGTCACATGACTGTAATTAGCCCATCCAAGCGTTTAATTAGGTCCGAACACAGCTCGGAGAAAGGGTGAAGAGAGTGAACAGCGCACTCTGAGGCCGGAGTATGTGCATGAATCGATTCCTGTGAAGTGAAATGAATCTGGTGTGAGAATGGCAAATTTGACCATAAGCTGAAAAACTCTATATTACATAATAAGAGGTAATTAATGAATGCTTTGAATGTCTGTTGCACAAAATAGAGCAGCATCATAAATGGGGTTTCATTTCATGAAACTCTTAAGGATTATGACTTTATCAGACTGACTGTGGTTTACCCTGAATTCTCACTCCTGAACAATGTGTCTACAATGATTATTCAAGGAGACCAATTACAACTTGTCCAATCAGTCATTAAATTAGTCTTATAGTCCTTTATCTTTTATGTTATTCCTCAACACATTCATTTTCACAGAATTCATTCGTCTGTCAGATCCTAACAATGAAACGCAATTTAATGTGAGCAGCACAGGCGGCGAGGACCTGTGGCTTTTTTAATGTGGCAATTGTTTGATGAGTCAGTGATCTCCTCATTTACAGCAGTGATTCAGCCCTTCAGTAGGCCTCCATATGTCTTCTGTCAGAACATTCATTACTTCTGATTCACTATTGAAACAGCTGCTGCTTTAGGGGAACGCAGGGTGGACCCTGAGGCGCATGGTGGTTTCAGCTGCATGTCTACACAGCAACAGTCCATGTGTGTGTGTGTGTCAGTATGTCATGTTTGTGAGTGTGTTGTGAAGGAGTATCGAAAAACATCAGGCTGCTGCAGGGTCGTGGAGAGCTGCCAGGCATACGTCCGCAAATGATCTCCGTCCTCCCACAGTCCGTCTTTCTGTTCCTCGAGCCTCAAGGAGAGACGAGAGAGAGAAACACAGGAGGCTTCTCTCTCTGTCGTCTGTTACGTCTTCGCTTTTTTTTTTTTCATCTTGCTCTCCAATCCAACGATTTCACACCATTTTTAGTACAGTTCATATATGTGGGCACGTTATCTGGAACTGCACGTTGTCTTTCTTAAAGGTAGAAAAGACGACCACTAATGAGAGATTCTTGGTGGAGTGATTCAGCTTTTTTCTTTCTTTCTTTCTTTTTTTTGCCTTGCCATTGGCAGGGAGATTTTGTCTTTTCATCCTAGCCCTCTCCCCTTTCTCACACTTTGTTTCCCGCTTTTCCACTTGTGCGCCCTTTGAAGTCTGATAATCGATCATTCTGGTTGAGACAGTGGAGGGTTTCATCATTTTATCATCTATTTGTTTTTTTCTGAAATGACCCTATGGATGTTTTCCCTCTCCCTGGTCTCTGTCTCCATTTCCCTCTTTCACTCACTCTTCATCCCCATCACCTCCCATCTCTTTCTCACTCCTTCCAGCCAGTCTCTTTCTCAGCTGGATGTTCTGATGCCGTCTGCTCCTCCTCCTCCTCTCAGCCTCTTCTTTCTTGTGTCTATCTAGATAGGGAGCCCTGCCCGCTATCGACCGCAAGCAGTTTGGCTTGCACACAACATTCCTCGCATGGGCCTCTTATGAGCTGGCTCGTGTGACTCGCACCTCCACTACTCTAGTACTCACAAATGGTGAATCTCTATCTGTGCTTCCCTCCCACTGTCTGTCAGTTACCATGAAGCAGGTGGCGCGCACCGTGGCCAAAGTGGAGCTGTCAGATCACGTGTGTGATGTGGTGTTCGCTCTGTTCGACTGTGATGGTAAGTACCTGGCTGCTTCACCACAGCTCTCTGCAAATATTTATGGAGAGCAAATAATGCCTCAGCAGACAGGTGGAAATCATCAATAAATGAAAGTCATCTCCTTCTCTTACTTCCTCTTTCCTTATTATTTCATCATCTCGCCCCTGTCCATCGCCCCTCTCTCTCTCCCTCCCCCTCCTCGTCCTCCCCTCCCCTTGTCCATCTTCCTCAGGGAACGGAGAGCTCAGTAATAAGGAGTTCATAGCCATTATGAAGCAGCGGCTGATGCGCGGCCTGGAGAAACCCAAGGACATGGGCTTCACTCGGCTGGTGCGAGCCATGTGGAAGTGTGCCCAGGACACCGCCTGGGACTTTGCCACACCTAAGACATAATAGAGACGGGAGACAACGTGTGAGCGGGAGAGAAAGAGGACGTGTGAATAAAGCAGCAACACCACTAGCATCAAAGACATTCTCCTTCTACAGGTTTTCAAAAAGTTAGATAGATAATTAATGCAATGGACTCATTACTACCGCAGCTCTGAGGGGCATCATCAATCGTCAACGCATGTCTCTGTAGTTCAAACTATCAGTATTGTGACTGAAGCATGCTGACGCAACGCAGTGTGTCCTGACAGGACAGTGGGCCTTGTCTAAGGCATCATGGGTATTTGTATATTTTAAAATATACAAAGTTGGGGTGTTTTTTTCCCATATTCTGTAGAGGAATGCAGTGTCAGCAGGTAACTGTGTGACCCTTTGTCAGATGCTAAAAATAGCACTTTTATATCCCCATTTAAAACAAGAAAGAGGCAAGACAACAAGTGGAGTCAATCTTATTTGACATTCAGCTGTACAAATGCAGCAGAATGTCTGTTCTGTACTGACTACAGACCCTTAGTTTTTCCTGTGGCGGGCAGAGAGTAGAAGGCTGTAATCTTGTTAGCATCTCTTCATTCAGTCTGCTTGCTCCAGCGGCCTCGTTACTCCAATCATCTTTGTCCCATAAAAGATCAATGATGCTTGCCTTGCTCTACAATGTACTGTTCAATATGTGTATTCTTCTAATTATTCCTGCTCTCTGAAACACTTTATATAGGATGGATGTTAAAAGAAAATGCTCTATTAAAGATGTTTTTAATAATGTAAAATTGACTAAGCTGTGTTTGTGAACAACTGTGTTCTGCTTGACTCGTACGTTGGATTGTTGTCCTGCCATGTTCTCATTTTCACTCTTTCTCTGAGAAAAGCACAGCGGGGGATTAGCAAGACTAATCTGTGGGCCACCAAGGAAGTCATTTGTCATGTGTAATGAAATTGGGTGCAACATTTTTGGGCCAGAACACACGGCTGATTGTATGCGGTGGCGTTGAGTGTGTGCCAGAGGGAGAAAAAGATGGTAATACGTGTGTGTCTGTGTGTGTGTGCTAGAGCAGTCAGCAGTTTTGTCTAATTGAAATGGACAGGATGGGCAGTCCTCGGCCTCTGCTGCCCATTAAAAGATTGTCCTGCAGCCCCTTCGTACACACGCTGTGCTGCATTGGCCCGAAACGAGCTGGCTTGCTCTCACACACATTGCGACTGACAGACGGAAGTGGTACTCAGGAGTGATTGCTAGGCAGGAGATTAGGCTGAAGAGCCTCTCATCTGTATTCCTCAGCCGTGTTCCTTCCAGAGCTCAAGTCTGGCATTACAATCACGTGAAATGTAAAATGATTTTGGCGCAAGATCCTCATTGTCAGTGTTGCATCAACTTTACAACACCCCTCCTTAAAAGCTATAGTCCTGTAAAAATCATGTTTTGCTTGCTGAGAAAAAAACGGCCTTGTTTCCAGCTTTGTGGACATCCATTGTTAAACTCATCCAATGGGGTTTTAAATGGTATATTTAGTTTAAGATGATGGTGACCCAACCCATCACGAAACATCCAATCCTTCAAAATCATCATTCAAATTGGAAATGCATGGTTTTCGTTCACCATGACTAGGGCTGTGGCAGTCATTTTCATGGTCGACTAATCCATTTAGTATATTCAGCATCAGAAAATTTTATAAAATGCAGTCAAATTGCTTGTGATGTTCAACCAACCCTCCAAAATTCAAAGAGAACTGACTTACAGGGATATAAAACAACAAATGAAACCAGTCTTGGATTTTTTTTGTCTGATAAATGACTTTTGAATAAGTGTTTTTCTTAATTTCACATATTAATTAATTGACACATTTTTCAGTTGTAATAGCAGCAAAGCAAAATGCTGGTTTCTTCTGCTCTCAAATCCTAAAGGCTCCTTTAAGCCCGCAGTGACTTTGTAGATGCCAATATGCTGCCAGCAACATCATCTCCATCTGCATCCAGCCTGTCTCCCAACAGTTCACAGTTCCATCTGCACAGAAAAAGCCCAGTAAAGATATAAAGGCTGTGCTGCATCCTGAGAACCCCGAGCAGGCACGCTCTGTCAAACCTGGCAAATGTACTCCTGTACGGGGGCAGGAGTGAAAAACATAAAAGCATGCGGTGGGGCGCGAGCATGAAGAAAGTCATTCTTCATTTATTATGATTAATTTCAACCAGTGCTCGATTTCTTCTGCTGATTGAAAATTGTTTTATTATGTGACATTTTTAAGTACTACACCTCTGTAATAAAAACTGGCGTTCTAGCATGCAGGGCAGCTTTATCGCTTTTCCTCCACTGGAAGTGTACACTAGAGGGCACTTTATCTAGTTTTCTCCTCTGGAAGGACATCACTAAGGATAATATCAAGTTTTCATGCATATTAGATCACTACTGTAGAGGACCCTTAATCATGCTTTTTATCCACCAAGGGGCATCCAAAAGGGCATTTTAGCACATTTTCTCCTCCACATGGGCACCCCAGAGGATATTATCAAGTTTTCACATACATCAGGATGAGGGCACTTAATCATGTTTTATCCACCACAAGGCCATCAAAGAGGACATTTTGCACATTTTTTCACTGGAACATGGGGCCACCAGTGGACAGGTAGGAGCAGGATGTTTTCAAAGTGAAATATAATCAATGCGTTGCCTCCATGTTGTTTGGCTGTGACAGAACTTCTTCTTCTTCTTCTTCGAACCGAGCTGAACGTTCTGTTGTTGCCATGGTTCGTGCGCGTGCATCATTCGGAAACGTTCTTATTTTAAACGGAAACCAACGATCGTTCGCTCAGCTGTTTCAGTTCGTGTGGACGCTTTCTGCGGAGAGAGAAACTTTTTCACACAGAGACCTACTCAAGACTTGTAGTTACTATCCAACGGACCTAAGTCACTCAAGGTGTGAGATTTTTACCCTTTTAAAACTCATGTTGCTTTTTTAAAAACTTTTTTTGATGTATTTTAGCTGTGAGACTTTTCAAAGGCCCAGAATTTTCGGATGAATTTTCCAATATTGGCCGTGTTTTCAGAGTTAAAATTAATCAAATTTCAATTACTTTGATTACTTTAATTATTCAATCAATTACTTTGTGAGTAAGAAAATCCAAATATTTCTTGGCTTGTTAATTTTCTTTTTGGTTAACTTTCTTAAACCCGCTTGTTTAAACTGAACAAAAAAGCTGAGAAATGCTGATAAAAATAATTTTCCCATGTTTTTAAACTTTTTGATGATACAGGTGATGAAAGTAGTGATATTAACATTTAACATTTATAATTGTAATGGATTATATGCTCCTACTTACATTTCTATTTGGGATATTTTTTATTTATGAACGTTTTAAAATAGCTGAGCAGCAGATAGTTGTGAAAGAAGTGTAAAAACAGATTTAACTGTTTAAAACTGTTTAAACTTATGAAGGCTCAGTCACGGTGTCTGAAGGTTTGTTAGTGAAGAAGGGGACTTAAAATGGCAAGTCTGAAGGAAGTTTCTCAATAATCATTTAAATCATGTCATGTTTTCATTAATTTGGTTGTTTTGAGACAAACGTTTCTGTTCACACGGTCAGTGAAGTGTGAGACATTTAATCTGTCTCCATCTCCAATGACAACGTGTCGTCATATACACAGTCCCTCATAAACTCATTTATTACTAATAAGAAATATTAATATGAGTATAATATGGTTTATTATAAGGGATGAGTCAGCTAATGAACATTTTTGACACTCGTTAATTATTAAATTACTCATTTTTAATTTACTTGACTTTTGTCTGTGTACATGTACATGACATTTACTTTTAATGGAGTATCATTGCATTGAGTTGCTGATGTTTTTAATTCAACATGTAACATGATGCCTTTCCCACAAAGTCTTTTTGTTTTGTTAATATGATGTGGAGTAGTGGTGTCAAGGTTGTATTTGTTTTTATCTTCAGATGGGGCAGCGCTACAACTGGACTTCGGTCCTCCTTCCAGTCCCCGGCAGGCCCGGCAGCCCACGGCTCATCCTTCGCAGGATGTCGGCACCCAACTCCCCTGGTGGGTCCTTGCCGTCCAGCTGCCCGGCTTCCTCCCTGAGCTCTGGCTCTTTTACTGTAAGTAACCTTTAACAAATCTATGAAGTGAGGTTGGTATTAACATACGGTCATAAATGTAACAGTAAACTGTATTCTGCATACTTTATCTGTGATGACTGCGCATTGCCTTGATGTTGTGTAAAATGATTATAAGAGAATAACAGTGTCTATGTTCTTTCCCATTGTACCATCAACATATGTTGACATCTGGCTCCCCACCTGGCTCTCGCTCCCCACCTTGGTCCTTCTTAAAGACTCCCTCTTGTTCCCCCTTTGGAGGCTCTAGCTTTTCCCTGGCTTCCTCCCCGAGCTCTCGCTCTTCTACTGTAAGTAAACTGTAATAACGCTTCCACACTCTTAACAGGACAAAATTGCATTGGAAACAAAATACTGGGTTTGAGTGGTTGAAGTCATGTTCTTTTCTCATAAACTTATAAACTCTGTGTTCAATGAGGTGTAATGTTCCTGCTTTAATGACACTGAAAGGAGTGCATACATTTGGCACTTGACTTTTTTTGTACAACAAATACTTTTGTGTGTATAATTCCTTTCATGACATTTGCTTTTAAAGGAGTGTTATTTTGTTGGTTTTTGATACTTTTAATTCAACATGTGCCATTATGACTTTCCCACAAAGTCTTTATGTTTTGTTAATATGATGTGGAGTAGTGGTGTCAAGGTTGTATTTGTTTTTATCTTCAGATAGGGCAGCGCTACAAGTGGACTTCGGTCCTCCTTCCAATCCCCGGCCGGCCCGACAGCCCACGGCTCATCCTCCGCCGAATGCCAGCACCCACCTCCCACAATGAGTTGTCACCCATCTCCTCACCCATCAGCTTTTCCCCTAACTCTCACTCTTCTTCTGGCTCCTCCTCTAACTCTTCTTTGGGTTCCACCGCCCTCTTTGCTTCTTGCTCCTCCTCTAGCTCTTCTTTGGGCTCCACTGTCCTCTTTGCTTGTGGCTCCTCCTCTAGCCCTCCCTCTGACTCCTCCACTGGCTTTTCTTCTTGCTGCTCCTCTCTTTTCTTCTTGCTCCTCTCACTTTGCTTCTGGCTCCTCCTCTGGCTCCTCCTCTAGCTTCTTCTCTGGCTTTTCTTCTCGCTCCTCCACTCGCTTTGCTTCTGGCTCCTCCTCTGGCTCTTCTTCTCACTCCTCCTCTGGCTCTTTTTCTGGTCCCTCCTCTGGCTCTTCTTCTTGCTCCTCCACTCGCTTTGCTTCTGGCTCCTCCTCTGGCTCTTCTTCTGGCTCCTCCTCTCGCTTTTCTTCTCGCTCCTCCTCTTGTTTTTCCTCTGGCTCTTCTTCTGGCTCCTCCTCTCGCTTTTCTTCTCGCTCCTCCTCTGGTTCTTCCTCTGGCTCTTCTTCTGGCTCCTCCTCTCGCTTTGCTTCTGGCTCCTCCTCTGGCTCTTCCTCTGGCTCCTACTCTGGCTCTTCTTCTGCCTCCTCCTCTCGCTTTGCTTCTGGCTCCTCCTCTGGCTCTTCCTCTGGCTTCTCCACTCACTTTTCTTCTTGCTCCTCCTCTCGCTTTGCTTCTTCTGACTCTTCTTCTGGCTCCTCCTCTCTCTCTTCCTACACCTCCTCCTCTTACTCTTCTCCTGACTCCTCCTCTCACTTTTCTTCTGGCCTCTCTTCTCTCTCTTTTTACGGCTCCTCGGCTGGCTATTCTCCTAGTTTTTCCACTCTCTCTTCTTCATCTGGCGGCTCCTCTTGCTTTCCTTCTGGCTCCTCCACCCGCTTTGCTTCTGGCTCCTCCTCTGAGTGTTCCTACAGCTCCTCCTCTCACCCTTCTTCCAGTTCCTCCACAGACCCTCCTCGTATCATTTCAGGTGCCGCCAGAAATCAGCAGCCATGGTGGGACGGTCCAGAGCCAAGGTGGGTCAGGAACTGCAGGCGGCTGCTGAGGAGGAGACGCCAGGTTGGCAGCAGGTGGCGTAGGTAAGCTGCTGAACCTGCAGGTAAGACTGCAGGTAAGATCTTTGTACTAAAACTTAGATATGAATTCAGTTGTTTTTCAGTTTTTCCTAAACTGAATTTTATTTCTTTGAACTGAATTCATTTCAATAGCTTGAATTTGAAAATGGTTTGAACAGAATACAGAATTTTTTTGAATCAATTTTATTGTATTTGAATTACTTTAAATTTATTTGAATGAAATTTCTTGAATCTATTTGAATTGTCTTAAATCTGTTTAAGTTATTTGAATTTCTTTGAATGAATTTTATTGAATTTTAATGTAATTATTTAAATAGAAATGAAATGAATGAATTTAGTTGTTTCTCAGTTTTTTATCAACCGAGTTTGATTTCTTTGAACTGAATTCATTTCTGTAGTTTCAATTTGAAAATTATTTGATTTCATTTATTTGAATTATTTAAATTTAATTTATTTGAATGTTTGAATCAAATTTATTTACATTGAATTTCTTTTAATTATTTGAATTCAATTTATTTCAGTCAAATTTTTGTTCATTGAACTGATTTGAATTATTTGAATTCAATTTATTTGAATGGATTTTATTTTAATCAAATTTATTTGAATTATTTAAATTAAATGTATTGAATTGCTTTTAATGGAAATTTGAATTGATTAGGATTCGATGAATGTGCCCTGCTCTGTGGTTAAAAACTGTGTCCTTGTTGCTGCACTATGACTCAAGCACGGTGTCTGCACAGAGTGTGATGTGGGGGGGACAGTGAACCTCCAGCATGGTTCACATGCCAGTGAAGATCCTCTGTGCAGAGAAAAAAAGGGATGATGACATCATCACACCCTGGTCCAACAAGAGTCTGCAGTGACAAGGACTTCAGTGATGGGGTCCACACTGGGTAGAGAGGGGGGAGACTTTATTGTAGTAGGGTAAGGAACAACATGAAAAGGTAAAAGGTAAAAAACCAAAATAATCTAAATAAAAAGAAATTGCGTTGGGGGATGTGAGACGGGAAAAGAAGAATCCAGAGGACAGAAGAAAGAAGGAAAAGGCAAGATAACAATACCATAATGAAACAACAGAGGGGAGGACAGGAGAGGAGAGGAGAGGAGAGAAGGAGGTGGGAGGGCCAAACTGAAGCCTGATCTTTCTTTTCAAAGGTAAATATGAATTCATTTAAAGTTCTTAAAAAAATACAGTTAATTCATCTGTGCATCTTTATTTTCTTTAGATTTTAACCATTTTTTGTTGTTTTGTGTCTTTAGAGAGAGAGGAAGAAAAGAAATAATTAAGGAGAGGATGTGAAGAGATCAGAAAAAGAAGAGGAAATACAAGGACGGTGAGACAATACCAACCATTGGAGGAGAGGAGAGGAGAGGAGAGGAGAGGAGAGGAGGTGGGAGGGCCAATCTGAAGCATGAACTCTCACGGAAAAGGTAAATATGAGTTACTTTAATATTACTATCAGACTGATACTGCTTTACTCTATTTCCTGTCTGTATTTGCTTTTGTACAGAGAGAAGAGGAGAAGAAACAACAGAGGAGAGGAGGTGGGAGGAGGTGGGAGGGCCAAACTGAAGTGTGAACTATCATTGAAAAGGTAAATGTGAATTCATTTAATGTTGTTGGAATAATACAGATTGATAATTCATCTGTTCACCTTTATTTTCTTTAGATTTTAACCATCACTTTTTGTTGTTTTGTGTCTTTAGAGAGAGAGGAAGAAAAGAAATAATTAAGGACAAGATGTGAAGAGATCAGAAAAAGAAGAAGAAATACAAGGACGGTGAGACAATACCAAACAGCGGAGGAGAGGAGAGGAGGTGGGAGGGCCAAACTGAAGCGTAGACTATCATTGAAAAGGTAAATATGAATTCATTTAATGTTATTAGAATAATACAGATTGATAATTACTCTGTTCACCTCTATTTTCTTTAGATTTTAACCATCATTTTTTGTTGTTTACTTTCCTCAGCGAGAGAAGTTGGAGAAGAACAAAATAAGGGTGAGATTTGATGAATAGAGAAAAGGAAGAAAAAATACAAGAACACTGAGACAATACCAAAGAACGGAGGAAAGGAGAGGAGGTGGGAGGGCCAATCTGAAGTGTGGACTCTTGTGGAAGGGGTAAATATGAATTCATTTAATGTTATTAGAACAATACAGATTGGTAATTCATCTGTTCATCTTCATTTCCTTTAGAAATGAACCCTTATTATTAGTTGCTTTGTTTCATTAGAGAAGAGGAGATAAAACACTGAAAGACGTGATGATAGTTAGTTTCTTCACAGCTGACCAAATAGAGGAGAACCCTGAACTCTTCAATGATTCTTCAATGACTTACTGTGATAAAACTGTGTAAACAATTTAGTGTTTTAAATATAAAGGTCAAAACCAGATTTAACGTCTCAGTTGGGTCTCTAAGGTTAATATTTCACATCATGGTTTACCTTTGCAATTTATGTTGTATGTTGAAAAATCAATATGTAATGTAATGTGTTTTTATATTGTTATACTGTCTGCAAACTACTGTCTTTCTGCTTAATGAAATTATTATATCATAGTGTTAGAACCGTTAGATGTATTTGGGTTTCTCCCAAGTATTTTGGATCAAAGGGGATTCAAATTTTTTATATTATCTATTCACTAACTTTTAATTCCTGCAACATAAATACAAAAGAGTGCAACTCATATCCATCCATCCATAACTTTTCTATACCGCTTATCCTGACTTACAAGGTGTGCTGGAGCCTATCCCAGCTGTAATTGGGCGACAGGCGGGGTACACCCTGGACTGGACTATTAATGTGTTCTGTTGAAATACCGTACAGTCATATTCATTAGGCTTTGTACTGTTTGACTGGTGCAAATGAATGTAGAATATGAGAGCAGAGTGCAAAGCTGTAAAATGTTCCATAGGAGGAAACATGGGGGACGAAGCAGCCTTCAAACTCAATAAACTGAAAACCACAAAAGACAATAGAAGGTTGAGTTTTACGCAGTAAATATCTCACCTTCCAAGCAACACTGGTAACAATCTAATAATTAATCTTAATAAAAAAATTAGACCAACCCTCATTAGAAATTGGACTGTATTTTCCCCATATGATCCACACAATGAAAGCCACAGACAAAAGTAGATTACAGATATGCTGTACATGCAGCTAGACATGTAATTGTTTGTGTTTTAAGTTATATAAAAACATAATTCAATAGTTTCTTACTTTTTTTTAATAACAAGTATTCGTGGCCACAATGGCGGTGTAATATAAATATAAATTTAAGGGTCTGCTAATGGCTAATGACTAACCCATGGTCATGTTTATGTCACTTATTCAGATATTCAAGCTTTCTACTTCTAAAAATGCACCGAAACAAGAGAGAAACTGTAAAACATGACCCAGACACAGCCTGAATCACCCCCACCCACCACACACACACACAGTCCACCAGTGGCGCTGTATTTCTCTGACTGCCTTCCCCCTTGGTTAAACAGCTGTGTGTGTGGAGGCTCAGAACACTTTTTCTCAGTGTGTAGGTATTACAGTTCCAGAAGTGTACACTTCATTAGGCCATATGTTAACATGCCATCTGTCATGTATTTCAGTATTTTGTAAGTATAATGAACCTTATTATTATTATTATTATTATTGCACCAGTGGAAGAGCAGAGTTTCTCTGTGTTGCATCTAAAGTGTTCAGCCTGAGGATCCTCTTTGCCCACTTCTCTGTGAGGGGTCACAAAGAGGGCTATATGGCAATGGGTAATACATTTAGTAAATAATTCTAAAAACTGACTGGCAGGTAGTTTAAAACTCGAGTGATACTGCATCTGCAGATTCCGCCCACGGCAGTAACTACACACTGACAGCGAGAGACTGGACTGTCAAGCAAGGCCCGTGTAAAGGGATTTACAGGAATGCAAGGGAAAAAAATAATTTCATTTTCAGGTACAATCTACCGGTGTTGTGCTGCTGTCACCGCCAGAGAACCGACAGGTGTTTACTGACAACGTGGAGAGAAAGCAAGCTATCTTTGCTTTGAAAGAGCAGGGAGTGAGAAGAGCTGCTAAACCCATTTAAGATGAACCTCTGCTGTGCTGTGAAATGTTCAGAGACATCCAGGATTCAATATCTCCGACGCAAAACTGGTCCGACCGGTGGGGCTTAGTGGGAACCGCAAAATGTGTTTATAGATTAATGAGGCCAAATGGGAATGTATAGTTTTAAATATGGTGATTAATGTGATTATGAATATTTGTATAATATGTAATTATATCCATCTATACATCACATTACACTGTACATACAGTATATTGTGAAGTTTAATTCTACACAATGAAGAGCACCAAAACCACATGAATACTGTTAATATTTAAAATAGAGACAATTTGGTCTACAGTATAAAACTGAAGACCCCCATCGCTGGAGGAGCCATGGGGGTTTCCTATTCTTGCTAATAGGCCTGTGATTTTTTTTCATAGCTGGTGAAATGCAGGAAACAACTGGATAAGGGACCTCACTGAGTAACCTGATAGGGCAATTTCTGAAGGGAATAGCCCCGAGAGAGATCAATACATCAGACTCATCTGGTTCTGCAGAGCTGCCAGGTTGACAAGCAGAGCGCCTTAATGTGACAAGTCTTGTACAAAGATGTGGAGTCAGATGCTCTCATTGCTGGAAGAAACACCTTGTGTTTTTCAGAAGAGGGTCCAATATGTCAGTCCATTCACACTCACATGCTGCATTTTCAGGTATTGAGAAGTACATTTGAAGAGGTGGGCTCACTGGCAAAAAGTGCATTCTGTAGCAGAGTCATGAACAGTGACAGAAAGGGTAAATTAGGTCTGAGGAAATACCCTATAATAATATGGTGATGTCATCAGGGTATCTCTCATTGTGCTTAATAAATAAAAGCAGTCAGGATATCTCAGCCTGCTGCATTTGACCTATTCTGTTTTTAATCTGTCATGTCACCCAGTTATTTAATTTTATAAAAGTACAGTTAGCTACTGAAAGGGCACCTGCCTGCTGTCACCCCACCAGATAACAGAACCAAACAGAGCATAAGTCACAGTGGACAGAGTACAATGGCTGGACGCTCCATCCACCCTCAGAACTGCTTCAGTACCTGTAACAAGGTGTCAGTTCTCTTCCTCTGCTTCCAGTTTCACACACACAACTGAATGTCAATCCTTGATCTAAATGCTACCTGACTGCCATCTAGTGGCTTTGAGGGAAATTTCAAGGCAACTTTTAGGCCAAGTGCTTGGATCGTGGTTCAGTCTGATATACTACTATACTATAATCAGTTTGTCTCGTACTCTTATTTAAGAAAAAGCAGATAAAATGGATTTTCCTGGATGTCTAGAATGTCTGTAAGACTACAGCCAACTGAGTGAACACATTATAACTAAGAATTGGATAAATTAGTAATGTCAGCATTGATTATTAATAGGAAGAGTCACACCAACATTTAATTTGTTAGGTCTTTAATTACTGCTACAAGAACTGGCAATACAAAAAAAAGGTACACAAAAGCTTGTATACTAAATTCAAATCATTGAAAAACGTGGCTCTCAGTTATGTATGTGTACAATTATTTCACTGATGAACAGATTAGGGAGAGCATGACAGGAGCATCCTAACATCAGAAGAAACAATAGTTTGAAAGCAAAATGGCTTGAGATAAGCTTGAGATGGCTTGAAGGTCCTAAAGGTTGAAATGGAATAAAACTTAATAAATACACAGTATAAAACTTGTGTGTTCATGTAATGTAAAGAGAAGAAACCCAAGCACAGACTGTCTCCAAATGTAAATTGACAAACAAAAACAAACTTCCAGAATTCCTGTGATTCATTAAAAATCAACATCAGTATCAATATATTTTCTTAACACATAATAAAGGACCTCTCGGGACAAATGGCTCTCATCATACATAGATAAATGAAAAATGGAAGTTACAAATAAATGACAGTCATTTGAGAATAAAGTACAGGTTTAGAAAGGCAAAAGGGGCTCAACACACACACAGGCTTTTTCCCATCAACAGGTGGCCTGCAGCCACCTAGTGGCTATAAGTGGTAGTAATGTCACATGGATGTCAGCCTTTAACAGCAGTCTGAAGTCACAGCTGGCAACACCTCTCTGCTGTCGCCACAGCTCCACTGACTGTAGCTTCAGAGTAGAGGTCATACTAGCAGTCTCCATCACAAACTAAGGGTAGCTCACTAAATGAAAGTGCCAGCTCAGCTGTACAATCGCCTTCCTCTATCAGCGTGCTGCTGCTGGGTGGTGGTAGTGATGGAGGGACTGTTTACAGGGGGAAGAAGCAGAATACAGATAGTCCTGATCATCCAGGTACAGTACAGTTCAGGTGGGAGGGACCAGAGAGAGAAGGTCCTCAGTCACTGTCAAACTTAATGGAGTTGACGGAGGTAGAGATGGCTCCACCGCGGTAGCTTCCCCTCTTCTTCTTCGTCTTTTCATGGCGGAATGACTTTCCTTTGGTGAACTTGAGCACGTCGTTGGCCTTCTGGCCCCAGTCCCCCGTGGCTCCAAACTGGAACAGCAAAGACAACATGTTGTTTTACAGTAAGTTATTGCAATCTCAGTGTGCAGTGCAGCTGTAAGAATGTCCATGATGGTTACTGAACTCACCTTTGCCTCAAAAGAGTTGTCCATCAGACGGGGATCCACTTTTATTTCTTCCTCTCTTATTCTACGGAAAGGTACATTGGAAGACTGGGGAAAGAGAAAAAAAAAATCACATTATGGCTCTTTCCCCTTCAGGATAATAATCACTGTCCTGCAACCATCAGTCATATGTGTTTTGACTTTAGAGGCTTTTAGAAAACACTTGGGTCCACATTCCAATCTCTGGCAGGTCCTACCTTGTTATTGGCTTTAGGAAACGTCTGTGGTGTTGTTGCTGCTTTCTTGTTTATTGGTGTCTTGACTTCTGTCTCTTCCTCTTCACTGTCTGATGATTCTTTATCTTTTTTCCTCTTCCCAGTGGTGCCTGCATCAAAAAATAAAAAGAGTCACTTGTGAGTGTGTAGAAGTCAACACAGTAAGAGTTCCATAAACCTAAGATGCATTATACTAAACTTAAAGACCAATAAAAGGTGGGTAAGAATAAGCTTTCTAGTAACGGCTGTTTGAGGGATCTAGTGTGCAGTTTACCCATTAATACATTTAATCTCTTCCTTAAACAGCCACATCATGTTCAGTCCTGAAGACATACCATTTGTTCCAGGGGTGGTGGGTGCTGCATCCTCCTCATCTGATGAGCTGTCTGATGAGCTGCTGCTCTCTTTAGCTTTAGCTGCTGGGGTTGTCTTGGGTGTTGTGGGTTTTACAGTACTTTTACTGGCCTCCTCCTCCTCTTCAGAGCTGCTCTCGCTGGATGAGGACTCTGCTGGCTTTGCTGGAGCCTTGGCTGCCGGGGTGGACGTCTTGGGTGTTGCTGCCTTCCCGTTGGCGACAGCAGGCTTGGCAGGGGTGGATTTTGTCTCCGTTTCTGAATCAGAGCTGTCTGAGGAGTCAGAGCTGCTCTCCTCTGCCTTCTTTTTTGGAGCTGCAGCTGCCTTTGTGGCCGCGGGCTTTGATAGCGGTACTGCCTTCTTGGGTTCCTCCTCATCACTGGAGCTGTCATCGCTGGACTCTGCAGGAGCCTTGGTGACTGCGGGTGCAGCTTTCTGGGCCGCTGCTGGTTTTTTGACTGCAGGTTTGGCCGCCTCATCGTCAGAGTCTGAGCTGTCGCTGTCGGAGTCAGAGCTGTCTGCTGCTGCAGGCTTTGCAGCAGGCTTTGCTGCAGCCTTTGCTGCAGGCTTTGCTGCTTTAGCTGCAGCTGGCTTGGCTTTTACTGGTTCCTCCTCATCCTCAGAGGAGGAGTCAGAGTCAGAGCTGCTCTCCGCTGCAGCAGCAGGTTTTGCTGCAGGTATAGTAGGCTTTGAGGCTGGCGTAGTTGGCTTAGCAGCTGCAGGTTTAGCCGCTGCAGGTTTAGCCTTGACTGGTTCGTCTTCATCTTCAGAAGAGGAGTCAGAATCTGAGCTGCTCTCTGCAGCAGCAGGAGGGGGCTTTGCTGCAGGGGTAGCAGGTTTTGAAGCCGGGGTCGCTAGTTTGGCGGCTGGCTTGGCTTTCGCTGGTTCTTCCTCCTCCTCAGAGGAGTCCTCTGAATCAGAGCTGCTCTCTGCAGCCTTGGCTGCGGGCTTAGAGGCAGCAGCAGGTGTGGGTGGAGCTGTAGTTTTAGCAGCAGGTTTTGCCGGAGCCTCATCTTCAGAGCTGCTATCTGAATCTGGAATGAACGATAAATATTTTATAATAAACTCTGCAACAGTTTATGATGTACATCTAGCTTAAATGAATGCAGTCTGATATAGGCCTGCAGTAAATCATGCCTTCATGCAGGCTAGAATAGGTAGAAACTCTTTGAGAGGTGTTGATTCAACTTCTTGATCATTTTGAAGGCTGTAGTTGGTGTTGCTGTAGAACTGTATTGTGTAATAATGCCTGGTGTTTTTAAAGTAGTCAATTCACTTTTGTTAATTGGGGTAGGCTAGGCTTAACAGAAACAATGCAATACAGTTCAACACTACCAACAGTTCAAAATGCTTGTATAATTGAATGAACGCCTTTATAAAATAGTTTAATTTTTTCTTATAACCTTCATGACAGCAGGATTTACTGCAGGACTATTGTATTAGGCTTTTTAAGGGTACCAAATAAATGACTGAATGAAATTAACAGAGCAGGATGAGAAAAACAATTATATTTAACTCAACTGACTAAAAGAAGACTACTCTTGTTCCCCACAGCCTGGTAGAATATATAAAAGATTTACAAACTACAGACTAACTCAAGGTAATACAAGAACTATCACTAGCAGAAATGCTGAGCTCACATGCTTTAAATCTGGTGTCTCTTACCTGAGCTTGATGAATCTTTTTTAGCCGAGGTAGTCTTTACAGGTGCGGGTTTAGCTGCAGGTTTAGCTGCGGGCTTCTTTGCAGTCTCCTCTTCCTCCTCTGAACTGGAATCCTCGGAGGAGGACTCCTTCTTAGCAGGTGTGACTTTAGTTGCAACAGGTTTGTCCGGAGCAGCCTTACCAGGAGTCACCTTCACTGCAGGTTTCTTTGCCTCCTCTTCGTCCTCTGAACTTGATGACTCTGAGTCAGAGTCAGAGTCTTTAGCTGCTGCAGCCTTGGCCGGGGCAGGTTTGACTGGGGCTGCCTTAGCTGGGGTGACTTTGGCTGCGGGCTTCTTTGCCTCCTCTTCATCTGAGCTTGAATCTGGAAAGCCATGTGCGTGAAGAAAAACATGTTACTTGTTCACAGGACATCAGATCACATTGAGTAGAAAATAACTGTCTGGGATTCTGGTTGTTACCTGAGCTCTCAGAGCTGGACTCCTGCTTCTTCGCAGCGGGTTTGGGCACAACAGGTTTGGCTGCAGCGGCATTGACTGGTGCAGGTTTGGCTGTTAAGATTACACTGCTGTTAGACATGCCATTACAAGTACTAACACTTCAAGCTGAGAAAGGTGGGCACTTCTTACCAGCTGCCTTCTTCTCTTCTTCCTCGTCACTGCTGTCATCACTACTGTCTGAGGATTCACTGTCTTTGGCCTTGCTGGCTGCTAGTGCAGCTGGAGCTTTCTGGACTGAAGCAGGGGGTGGGACTGCACTGTATGCACCTACCCAGAAGAACAAAACTAATCAGCATCATGAAATAGAATACAGGGCCTTGGTACAACCATACAATATTTAAGTCCGGATGTCCAGGTGATCAACTCTTGACATTGTATCGTCTTCAGTTAAAAAGCACATGATAGACTGTCAGAGACATGCACAGGAAACATGGATGTGTGCATGAGAACTGAGTAGTAGAGAAGGGGAGGAAGGACAATGATGTGTCATGGCCTCCAAAATGGCACTAGCAAGTTTCAAGTTTAATTTTGAAAAGGACAAAACAATTACAAGGAAGAAATAAGCCTGGGCCAGTTGGGTGGAAATCTTAGTTAAATGTAACTTCTTTTGACATCCATCCATCCATACGAAAGCTGTGCTCTGATTGGTAAATGTCACTGATCATATTCCAAGTGGAATCAAACCTTCCCTGTGTTGACTGCTATCCTTCATGCCACACCTTTTGTAACTAAACATTGTTGAGCTGTTACCGCTGCACAAAAAGGGCAAAAACAAACACACCTGCTTTGGGTTTTTTGCTGGGTGGAGCCTCATCTTCAGACGAAGAATCTTCGCTGCTTGATTCAGCAGCAGCAGCAACAGGAGCCTTTACTGGGGCGGGTTTGACTGGAGCCTATAAGGACACATGAAGTAAGCTGTTATAGTCTGCTGTACACATTTATCCACTAAAAATCACAATTTCATTGAGCTTCTTCTACATTATTATAACTTCAGGAATAGAGACAAATTGAAACATGCAATACTACGAAGACGTGGAAAGATTATTTGGCATACCTTGGCTGGTTCTTCATCTTCAGAGTCTGAGGAACTATCCTCACTGCTGCTCTCCTGCTTTTTCGGAGCTGCACCTTTGGCAGGAGCAGCTGGTTTGGGTGTTGTGGTGACGCCTGCCTTGGGTTCTATCATTCAGACATAAATCAGGTAAATTAGACACATTTTTATTATCAACCCAGTTTTAGTACACAATTAAAGACAGTGGTGTTATACAAAATTAATGACTTCTGGTTATAAACTCACTTGCAGGAGCTTTGGCAGGCTGCTCATCCTCAGAGTCAGATTCTTCACTGCTCGAACTGCTGTCTTTCTTTCTCGTAGCCGCAGCAGCAGGCGCCTTCACGGGTGCCTACATGTAGTAACTATTTTAATAACAAGATAAACCCACAAACACAGCCTTGCGGCAATGACAGCATGTGGGATGAATGTTTCTTCCTACCTTTGCAGGAGCCTTTGCAGGAGCTTTCTCCTCCTCTGAGTCACTGGAGTCTTCGCTGCTGCTGGATGCAGCTTTAGCAGCTGCTGCTGCTTTAGCAGGTGCTACCTTGGCTGCTAAAACAATTAGAGAAATGTAATCTGATAATACTGCAACCTGTTTCTGAATGGCACATCACGAACTGAGCCTCATCAGGTCTCTCCGTCAGATATATTGATATTACCTGCAGGTGCTGCTTTAGTTGGTTTTGCAGCCGCTTCTTCATCCTCGCTGCTCGACTCTTCGCTGCTGGAGCTCGCTGCGCTGGTTTTTGCTTTCTTGGCTGATGGACCATTTTTAGCGTCTGCCTTGTTGGGAGGTGCTTTACGTTTCTTGGCTTCAGGGGACCTAGGAAAACCCACAGTGACATGATAAGAGAAGAATCTACCATCTAGAACTGAATTAATCCATCCTGTATAAAACAAACTGCTCAGGTTATATTTTTAAACACGTCCAGTTCTCTCCTTAAGCTGGACACAAGGGATGGAGCATACTGATGTCAACTAGAGACTAATCTTATAGCGGAGAATACTGAGACATCAGAAGTGGTGATTTTACAAATTAATTTATTTTTGAAAGTAAAATAATAATCAGCATCTCAATACATGTAGTACTGTTAAGAAAATGTCTCCTTTTTATGAGCTGTCCATAAACTGAATTTTTAATTGGATACGAGTTTGGATATTTTTTTTTTCACATCTGTAAGTTGACAGAGTCAATGACAAATTCATGGGTTTGCAGCTCACGTACATGGACTAGTGGCTGATGGTGAAGCACTGACCTGCTTAAGGGGACAGTGTGTACCTTTACAGATGTTGTCTGTACAGTACAAAACAGTGTTCAGTCTACTTCAGGGTAGATTTTACATACATGTTAGCAGTGACAACATTTGACTGGGGAAATAAACAACCCACAAAGCTGGTATATTTCAAAAGTTTATTACTAATTGATTGATTAATTAATATCAACTGAGTATACTTTTAGCATGAAAAAGGACGATAAAGACAAAATAAGCTACTCACTTCACCCAGAAGTTGTAGATATTGACGAGGCTTTCTTCGTTTTCATCTTGTGGAGTCTGTGAAGACACACATGAGGCACTGACTCAGCCGAACAGCTGCAGCAGTTTTAAACTTTGCTGCACTGAACAAACAGTTTCATTTCTCTACAACAGAAAACACAGACTGGCTCTCAAACACAGTGTGACGAGAGAGCAGTGAGTTAATGAGCTCAGGACACACAGGTGGCAGCTGGAACATAGCGTGCACCCCGACACGTGCTAACTTCAGCGAGGAGCTGCTCGCTGCCTGCCGGCTGCTCCTCGTGCGCTCTGCCTCAACAACTTCACGTGAGAGCACCTGGACACCGACGGCGCGCGCACCGCTGCCTGTCAGTCACGCGCGACGGGCCACCTACCACTTTGGTCTGCTTGAGAAACTGCTGCGCCGCCTTGGTGAACTTGTTCTCCAGCAGAAACGAGTACACGCATTTGTACAGGTCGCTCGGCTGCGAATTCTGCGCCGCCATCTTCACCACGCTCTTTCTGGAAGGACGGAAGTGAGCGAAGAGGGAGGAGTGGGAGCGTCACTTGTGAGCATGCGCAGAGTCGCATTTTGACAACGTGGACGTGCACTTCCGTCATTTCGTTCAAGACTTTATTTGCGCTGCTGTTAACTGCTAAATACATCACATATATAAACAAAGTATAAATTGATAAAAACATTGTTACGCATGCGTAAAAGTTATTTTTAAAAATTCCTCCGGTGGCAGAAAAATTACCCAAAATTTCGTCATTTTCTTCCCCAAAATACGTTTAAAAATGTAGTTATTAATTTATTGGATCAATATATTGTGTCAGTAATAAATTACGCATCTTTCTTGGTTTTATACACTGTGCTTTTAATATTTAATTCGCCATAAAGGGGTCAATAGAGGCGCATGTGTTATACGTCATCACCAAAGACCTTTCTCGTCCCTCGTGTCATAACATGGTCTTTTCTGAGCCGAGCCGTCTGGCCATGACACCGACCCAGCGCCCCCTGAACTAAAGAAATAAAGGTGCTGAAGCGATGCCTCGCTATGAGCTTGCCCTGATCCTGAAGGCGATGAAGCGGCCGGAGACGACGGCTGCTCTCCGACGGACTGTGGAGACTCTGCTGGAGCGGGGCGCGGTGGTGAGGGACCTGGAGAACCTTGGGGAGAGACTGCTGCCCTACAAGATGACCAAACACAACCAGAGACACAGCCGGGGGGGCTACTTTCTGGTGGATTTCTACGCGGCCCCCAGCATCGTCACGGGACTGCTGGATCACTTGCACAGAGACGTGGACGTGGTGAGGCCCACCGTGGTCAGGAAGGACGCCGAGGCCCCCAGCACGACCTGCTGTGGCCCCCAGCTGTGATTCAGTGTAAGCTGCTGTGGTTAAAGCCAAGTGCATCGCATGTCATGCTTTTGTCCACACGGGTAACTCCATGCAGCTAAAGGATATTTTTTATCTGATTAATCAGTCATTTCATAATTTCTGTTTTAAAACAATGAAACAGGCCTGTCACAGGTTAAATCTCCAAAGTCAAAAGTCTGCATAATCCCAAAAGCTATCATAGATCTAGCCTTCACATCCAAGGTTATGCTGTTTGCATGAATGTATTAATTGGATCGTTGGAGAGTGATTGGAATCTGTGAAACTTCTGTTAATACACCAACAAATTAATTTACAAATAATTTCAATACAACGTGGTGTAATAAGAGGTATCAGATCAAGGGCCAAAAAACTTTTTACATTTTTTTTTTCTATGTAGCTTTGCTGATCTTTTATGAATGATATTGGAGACCCATCCCTCAAATAATTAGTTATTTATGACCTACCATAGGAGTTAATCTAAGAATCTGTGAAATTGTTTCAATTAAGGTATAATATAAATATAAAACTGAAACGCCCTGGTTTACAGCAGTGCTTCTTTTCTGAGTGCCTGCTGCTGCTGGGTAAACCTAAAAAGTTCCTGCGCATGCCATGATACAGACAGATGCAATTTTATTTGCAAATGATGGTAAAGCCACACTGGAGTGGACTACATGTTTTGCATGTTGCTTTATAAGATGCGCTCCATTTTAAGTAACAAAATCTATCAGGCTTTTGGTACAAATGTTACAACCAACAGGTGTGATATCCAAAACTACTGAAAACTTTAAGATGGCTATGCAAAGCTGTACTAAGACAGCTACAAAAGACAAATGTGGTGCTCTGTCTTCTAATGTGTGAAGGTCAGTCTGGAGCTAAAGGCTGTGACATATATAATCATGTCTTGGCTCAAAGGTACCGTTTGGAAAGCAATAAGTAAATTTCATTATGTAAATAACCCTTAGATGTTATGAACACGCACACCACTGTGAGATTTACAGGTGGTCCCCTCCCTCTTGTACGGAGAAGAAAATGTGAATGATTAGAAGTCCCTGCACAAAACATGCACATAGTAACTCTGACACAGTGACAAAGAACAGAAGAGACAGACTCCTGACACAGTCTTATTGCAGTGCTTGTTATGTTGGAAAAACAACAGACCTGGTGTTTGAAAGGCAGAGAGAGTACAAACGCAAGTCAGGCCAAAGGCACATACCACCTCAGCGTGAGAAAGGTGAACGTATTGTGGCTGTAGTGAAGAGGAGCAACAGAAATATATATTTAGAAAATGTTGACTAGTCCATCATAACTGCACCACCAGTGCTGGACATATTTTTTTTCTTTGTCAGTATTAATATGTTTTGCATGGCAGATATAATAGCAGTATATTTGTACAGGCTAATTACGCTGCAGTTCAGAAGTACCCAAATATATTCATTTAGAAAATATGTCGCTCTTACATAATTTGTCCACTAGAGGGTACTGTTTATTTCTCAGCAGTAAAGCTTCACACTCATTACAAACGGTATTTGTCACAATTCTCAAAGAAACAACTGTCATGGATCTCTGTTAAAAATATTTGCATCGTGTGCTTATAATTTTAACAAAAACAACTGCTGATTCATTATTGATCAAACAAATCTGTGTCAGTCAGGCGCGAAAGTGCAGCTAGTGCAACTTTACAATGTCTTCTTTCAACATGTTCATGCAATCGGTGTCCTTTATCTTCTGTTTATAGAGATCTAGCTGTGCTGACTGTGCTTTGACTGTAACTATAATGGTTGTTCCCTTTTTTTATTTTACAGGGTTCACAGTTCATATCCAGAAGATGTACAGTGTGATGCTTCCCTCTTTGACCTTTACTACAATCGTTGGCTTACATTTGGATGTTATGTAATAATAAACTACTTTTTTCTATTGTAGTTGCAAGTTTTTTTATTGACCTCTTGTCACAGCATTTTACACATTGTGCTCCTTGTGATGTTTAGTGTGTGTTGGTAATTTCAGTTCTTATTTCCGCTCCAGAGGTACGTGTGCTTTAAGCAGTTTTGAATTTTGAATTAAGTGGTTGATTAACAGTCCAGATATGATCACTGTCCTCTGAGAAACTCCAGTGAGAACGTGGGTGAGGTGCCCTAATTGGATTAAATTAAACAGTGCTGAGTAATTTTAAGAGACCAACGTCACTAATGTTTTTCAGGGACTTTCTCAGGCTCGTTGAGCTTTGTTAGCCGGCTGGAATGGTATTTATGTCTGCATAAGCCCCCCTTTGCTTCGCCAGGTTTAATCCCAACATACAGTACTCACACCATGCATTCACAATCAGGACTGAACTGAACAAGGACAGCAAAGCACAACAATAAACACCACTGACAAACAAAAAAATATATACATATCAGGTATTACTGGAAGTTGTAAACAACACAAATAGCGCAAAGAAATAAATACTAAATGGATATTCATGGGCTGGTTGAAAATATAGAGTATGTGTATGCATATATGACTATATACTATAAGAACAATACACACAGCCTGCAGGATTTATGTTGGTAGTGCACATTGATATGTACATATTCAGAATGATGTATTTTAGACTGTACAACATGATCTATACGTACGTGAGTCTTGCTGACTTTCTATTTAGATACCTTGGGAAAAAATATTTTTGATGTTTAGTAGAGAAACATAAAACTAAAGATACATTTCCTCCAAACATCACAAACCACTGCATGACTATTAAAAACCTCTTGTAGACTATATACTATATGAGATTAGGTCAAATAGTCCTTGCTGTTTTACAACAGCAAAGGGGATAATGCAATAACAAGAATTTTATGTAAGAAAATGCAAAGTAAAAATGAAATTAATGAAGATAATACGAATTAAAGCTGCAAGCAGGATTGACTGGGCCCTCACACCTCTGCACCAGTTGGGGGGGCCAGCAAGTCGGGGCACTGGCTCGACACCAGGCGGCAAACAGCTGAGCCTTAATGGCAGTTACATGCACCGTTAAGTTTAAACATGTATGTGAAACGTTTCCTGGGGTCTGCTTCTTTGAATCTTTTTAGGGGACACTATGGAGGCATTTTTTCCACACACAGTCCTTATACCCCCATCACCTGTGAGATTTTAGCACTTCTGATGAATGTGCCAAATTTCGCGATTTTCTAAGCATCACAAGCCCATCCTCAGCAGCTTCCTGTTTCAGGCGAAACATCAAACTTTGCCTTGCCCCCACAAACACGCCGTTTGACGAAAACTCAAAAAGCTTCGCAATTTAACGTCACTCCTGTCTGTAGATTTTACTTTTGAAATTTAAAGCCAATCTGACCAAGCCTCTAGGAGGAATCCATTCAAGAATGAGGCCTGGAATTGACAACAACTTCCTGTTTTACAGCAAATAGCGAAATTAGCCACGCCGCCACAGCCACGCCCTTTGACAAAAAGTTAAAAGCTTTGCGATTTAATGTTGCCTATGTCTCGAGATTGTACAGTCCAAATTGTAAGACAATCCAATCAAAGCTCTAGGAGGAGTTTGTTCAAGTACAAGGTCCTGGAAATGGCCAAAATCGTGCCAAAATTTGACATTTCATTCAAAATGGCGGACTTCCTGTTGGAGTTAGACCATGGCTCCAAGAGACTTTTTTGTGCATCTTGGCATGTTACATAACTCCTCCAAATTTCATACACGTAGGTGAAACTGTGTGTGGGGGCCCCTCTGAAAACCCATACGTAGGGGGCACCGAAACATGTCATTTCCTGTCGCCAACAGGTGGCGCTATAACCATAACTGAATATTGCTGCATAGATTTGTTCAGGCCTGGATAACAAACATATAAGTAAAATTTCAGCCTGATTTAATAATGTATGTGGGAGTTACATGGGAATTTGCAGCCACTTCCTGTTTTTTGGCGAGAGACTGAAATTCGCCATTTGATGAAAAGTTAAAGGCTTCGCAATTTCACATCGCCAGTGTCTCGAGATCGTACAGGCCAAATTTGAAGATGATCCAATCAAAGCTCGAGGAGGAGTTCGTTCAAATACAAGGCCTGGAAATGACCAAAATAGTGTCAAAACTGGACATTTGATTTAAAATGGAGGACTTCCTGTTGGAGTTAGACCATGGCTCCAAAATTTAAAAATTCCCTGAGTTTTCAGCACATTCAGGGCGTCAAAAAGGCAATTCATTTATGTGTGGAAAAACGAGAAGATGAAGGAAAATAATAAACATTTGAAATAAAATAGGGCCTCACACCGCCATTGGTGCCCCTCGGTAATAATAAAAAGCATACATTGAAAAAAAATGTACAATTACAGATAATGATGGGATAGTAATATCGCACCATCCTTTTTACATTGATAACAGCCAATTTCGATGTTTTATTTAACATGAAGCTGAACAGCATTAACTCGGTGGGCGGACAGAAATTTGCACTGGATGTTGTTGACTTTCTATTTTAAATACCCGGGGACGAAGTGACATCGGTGTTGGAGTGCAGAAACACAAAACTGTAGAAGAACCGCACCACTATTAAACAGCTCTTATTCAACAAACGTGGCTCTAGGACCAGTGCGATTGACTTGAAAAGGAGAAGCGTCTTGGGTGATCAGATCACATGCTGCCCGAGTCAGTCAGCTGACGGTGAGACATCATAAAAGCATCAACACGCCTCTTCGCCTGCATTGCGGCGCTCCGTCAGTCAGCTTCACCCCACACCGACACACACCGCCGGGAAACAGCGCAGTCATGCTGCTCCTGACTCTACTCTTCGTGTCCTCAGGTAATGCCAGCACGCAGTGGACAGACTAAATGTGTCCTGTAGAGAGCTGGAGATTGGTTTGAGACAGTTGTCGGTGCATATTAAAGCCTCTTTGATTGTATAACTTTGAACACGGAAGCGCCTCGATTAGCCTTGTTAGCCGTGGTCAACAACAACAAACCTGCTACCTTCCACAGCTAGCTCACACCGTGTGTTACTCTCTGAACACCAGCCGTGTGTTTTTCTCGCCTATTCTTAGATTATTTCGGTGCATGTTTATTAAATGTGTGCGTTAGCTTTGTAACATTAATCTGGGAGTGTTTGTCTTTTTGATGGAGTCGCCGCCGGCCCGCTAACATTAGCCTGTAAGCTAGCGCCTGTTAGCAAACCGAAAATCAACACGACTTTAATGTTTGGTGTCTTTTAGGCGGTTTTACTTTCTGTTTTAAACGTAGGAGCGACATTTCGATAATTTATTTTCGTTTACTGTAATGTCTGTAGTGTGTGTTCTCATTAAAGTACAGGACGTGTTGCTGTGTTGACCTCTGCTAAATAAGGAACAGATCCTCTAAAACTGCACTTCTTTCACTTCAGTTTTTCAAGAAAATGGCGTTAGTTTTCGATTTCTGTTCCTCTTGTGACTCCTCGAGTGCACCTTTGTCACTAAATGCCCAGATATCTCGTCTTTATGTGCAGGCAGAAGTGGGTCAGTGAAATAAACAAGTTATTGCTGTCGACAGAGAGCCTGTTGATACAGGTGCATGTTGTTGGCCTGACTGTGGCATCCGAAATATGAATCTGAACTGAATATGCATACATTTCATTTTTTATCATCTGTGGTTTCTTAAAGTCAGTGTTGGTTTCTTCGCAACTCTTGGTATTTGTGCTTTATGTATTCAGTGCTTATCTTCAGGCCAAAAAGCAACAACAACCCATTTATCTCTAGTCCTCTTGGCTCTTTCACATTTTTGTAGGCATGCCTTAAGCCCAGAGCTCAATCATATTGTGCAACAGGTGTTAGGTATGCTTTCTGCTAAACTTTGGCTGCTGGGTCAGACTCATGTGTGGCCTGCTGTACTGAAATGCTTTTACAGGTCGCCTGCTGGTGTTGAACAATGTAATCTGAATCTGACGTGAAGCCCTTTGTCACATCACGTGATGTTCATGACATGTTTCACTTTATGGTGAGTTTTCTGTTTTCAGAGTAGCAGGAAAGAGAGTCAAATATAGGCCAGTCGATGACATGGCTTTTTTTATGCTGACTTCTTACGAAACTTGTTCTTTGTCTGACACACATGGGTTGTTTTTCTGCTGTGGGTGATCACTTAAAACCAACAGAAACCTATAAAACGGTTATTTCCAGCTGCTGTGTATTGTTTACTGCAGTGTTAAAATGGTGTGCTGAGATATCGTCATTGGTTACAGTATGCCTGCTCGAGAACAGCTTGTTTTGCCCGACTGCTCATGTGACTAAGTGGAGGGAGGGAGTGTCCTCTTTGCACTGTAACTCTGCTGATATGATTGATTAGCAGGAGGGGTTTCAGTGGTGGAAGTGGGTGTTTTTTTGTTTGCTTATTTTTTTGGAAGGCTTTGTCAGTGCAGCTTGACCTGCAGTTCTTGGCCATTATCACCACAGGCTGCTCACCTGAATGCTGATTAGTTTATATCCTGACTTAAACTGCTTTGTTCTGAATGCAGTTATTTCCTGTTTTCCTGCATTTCAAGTCATAAAAACTACATTTGGACAATCTGGTATCTTTTTTTTTTTTTTTTTTTTTTTAAAGCAGGGTTTAAGACAGTGGCAGAGAACAGAAAACAGGAAACGGTGCTGCAGACGATAGGTTCTTTCCTACATCACTTCTTTCATTTCCTCAGTGAAGTACTGAGGACAATAACCACCTTCTTTACATTTCCCCATAACATTTATTTGACCACTAATACTCACTTCTGCATCTGTCCTGCATATGTAAATAATAAATTCCCCCTTCGGTGTCTTTTCACAGTCTGTTGCTTTCAGACCGGTATTGACAGGTTGGTTTTAGATCAGTGGAGAGAAATACTGCTAGATTTAGAAGTGAATGTTAATAAAACTCCTTTTTAGCAGTTTGAGCTAGCAGGGTTTTAGTGTGTTTATCCTTGCATATCTGTTATAAAAACTGCGAGTCAGTGTTGTTTGAACTTATTCTGGCTTCACAAGCCATCTGATTTTTCTTAGTCTCCCTCAATGACTGGACTCGATTGCATGTGGTTGATTTGGGGAGGCTGGAGAAGTGACGGAGGTGATTTTAATCTGTCTTTAACTAATTGACAGGTGATTGAAAAGTACATCTTTAATGAAAAATCACAACAGCTGCATTTCTGAGGGGAAAAAAATCCTGTTCCACCCCAACTATGAGTCACTCTCAGTACATGTGAGAGCTTCATCACTGCCAAATTGAAGTAGTTAATGTTTATCTGACTTGGTAACAGGTTTGGTTTTAAAAAGGTTTTGTTGTCCTTGTTTAAATTCTAAGTCATAGAAGGAAGTTGATAAGGATTTATTTTCACTTAGTGAATGTTATGAGGAAATAAGTTGTCCCTGAATTTCCCCTTCTGATTGTCACTGGCATCACAAGACAGCTCAATAGGCATGTTAAAATCTGTTTTTAGTCACACTAGAATTACTAGAAATTTCCTGAAGAAGAAAATATTACTTGCCCTGTTTAGATCTATTAAAATAATAAATGGATGTAAAACAAGTAAAACCTCAAACCAATAAGTGCTGTGCCTCATAAAGAAAGGGACTGAATATTTATTCTGGAGAATTAAAGTCTATTTCTGCTTTCACCTTGTTTTTCTCTTTGGGCAGTAATAACGCATCCAGGAATATGTTTCTTGAATATGTGTCTTGTGCCTGTTCTCTTGTCTCTGTAGTAACAGGTCTCTAAAAGGTATGAAATTTAACTTTTTTTTTTTCCCCCTACTTTGCAGCTGTAGCGACCCCTCTGCTGGGCACTGAGCAGTGTGCTCGTGGCCCCCCCTACTGGTGTCAGAATGTAAAGACAGCATCTCTGTGCGGAGCTGTGACCCACTGCCAGCAAAATGTCTGGAACAAACCCCAGATGGTGAGACTCTCTTCCCTTTTTTTTTTTTTTTTTCCTATTAAACCAACAACTGTCATTCACGTCATTTTGCTTTATCTGAAAATTGTATTGAAATGCATCACTAACAGAAGGCACATACTGGTCTTACATACTCCTCTTTCTTGAAGTTTTAGGCATTTGTTCCAGAGTTTCTGTGAACTTTGAACCGTGCAGGAAATCTATTTTGTTTTTACATGCTCAATTGTCTGGTTTCAGAAAACTGTGCCATGTGAGCTGTGTAAGGAGGTCTTGATGGTTGTGGCGCAGATACTGAAGGACAATGCCACTGAGGTAAGATTAAAAAAAAATCCATGTGTTCAGATAGCCCTCTGTTCTAGGGGAAAAAACAAACAAAAAAACAACTGTACTTAAACTTTTGGAAAACACATTTCTGGTTATTTCTGTGATTGCAGGCTGAGGTTCTCGGGTACCTGGAGAAGGCCTGCCAGCTCATCCCTGATCAGGGTTTGACTGCAGAGTGTAAAGAGATGGTGGACAGCTACTATCCCATCCTCATTGGAATCATTACTGGAGAACTGGTGAGCACAAGATGGCATTTTTAATGGTGCCATTACAAGCTTTGCATTTAGAGCCATATTTGATGCTTTAATATAAGCCTTAAACCAAAGATCTTATTTGAGAATGGTTGATCTGTCAGTTTATCGTTCAGCTTCATTTAAAGACTCTTCAGTTAACGCTCCATCTGCCTCTCGTTGACCAAAAAAGGGAAAACAAGTGGCTGTGAGCAAAGTGCAGAGAGCTGAATAAGGGCTATTGATGAGGAAGTGAGTCAAGTCTAAATAGGAACAGAGTAGTCATTGTGCAACACTAAACCTCATGACTGTGAGAGCATTGGATAACATTGGTGTTTTTTTTTGTTTTTTTTATTTCAACTTTCACCTGCTGCAGCAACTTTGAGTACAAAAACGACGGCCCTTAGAGATCCCCCATGAACTAGGCCTTAACTTCTACTTAGGGACAACATGTATGCTAGGCTTTTAAAAATGTGCCTGTTACTGAACTGCAAATTGTGTGTTTCAGGAGGATCCTGCCGTGGTGTGTGGAGCCATGGGGCTGTGTCGGTCTCAGCAGGTAGCCCTGGCTGAGGTTGAGGCCACGGAGCAGCTCACTTCCAATGAAATCCCTCAGGTTGATCTTTCCCAGCAAGTCGCCCCTTTCCTCCTCAATGTGCCCGGGCTCCTCTATCCACAGGAGAGCCTCAAGCAGGAGACACCAAAGCAGGAGGCCCCCAAACAGGAGACACCAAAGCAGGTATGCTGATGATAACTCCCCTCTGTGGCCACAAACGTCAGTATGTTCCCCATCTGTTGTCGACGAGCACAGGTCTTCCTTCAGCTCTGTATCTTACCTCTCTTTCAGCAAAGCAACACCGTGTGCGAGGACTGCATCAAGTTCCTGACTGACGCTCAGGCGGAGGCCAAAGCCAACTCCTCCTTTGTCACCTCTCTCATTCAGAGTATTGAGCAGCAGTGTGACCTGCTGGGGGAAGGCCTGTCTGCAGTTGTAAGAATCCCACATGAATGGATAATTAAGATTAAATGCATATTTTTCTTCGTCCCTCCAGAAATACTCACTATTAACTGTTCTTCCTCATTGCAGTGCAAGCAGTACGTTGACGAGTATGGCACACTTGTATTTCAGCAGCTCATGTCTATGGTGAGTCTTCGAACTGTCCCACTTTGTGCTTTACTGATATTTTATTTATTTTTAATATAAATTATAACATGAATGGCCATTATATTCTAATCAGCGATGAGCTTAATGTAAACTGGTCATCAAAACTAATAAGTCTGTTTATAATTTTTTTTTCTTTTGGTTGTGCTAAGCCCATATTCAGTCTTGCAGCACCACCTGGCCTGCTGACTTCAATTTATGCTCATCTTTGAACTGCTTTCTGTCTATAATTTTTTTAAAATTCCTTAATTTCTGTTGTCTTTTTCGCCTGCGTTACGTTTCTCCCCTCCATTCATGTTGTCTCGCTCTGTTTTCTCCTGCTCTGGGTTTTGTGTGCTGCTCCCCAGGAACAGGTAGGTCACTCTGTGTTCAGCCTGTAGCCTCTTTAACCCTTAGCCCTCGCTTCTTGTGCTGTCCACTCCTAGTGCTACTCCCCTTGACACTGTAGAGATTTATGTAAATGATCTAATCTAAATTACAAGTGAGGCTACTTTTTACTTAACCTCGAACACTCTTGCTTGTTTGGCTATTGACTCAGCACTTAAGACACTACAGCAAAGGGCCACGGTGAGATTCTCAACCATTCCTTGAAGTCAAATGAGCATACAGTACTGTCTTATGCAAAGTATACCTGGAACTTGTTGGCACAAACAAGACAGCTGAGAGATGCACTGGTCTGAACTAACACTGAAGTGACAAAAAAAAGCACCATCTTTTTTTGTGCTGTTTATGGCTGTTCTTTCTTTAACACTGGCTGATCTTGTTGGATGCCTCAGAGTCAATGCGACATAAGTAAACTTTTTATTTTATTTTTTTTTATGCCATTATGGGTGTGTGTGTTGCTGTCAAAGAAGTTGGATGTCCTTTTTTATTTATTTCGTATCACAAAAACTGGATATTGCATGGGTGGTAATGCTGGGAATGGTATGCAGATTACAAACACATGGTTTATGCTAACAGCATGCAATGTGGCACATTATGTCGACCATTTGGCTGAGTACCTTAAAGTAATTATTCGTTTCTGTCCTCAGCAACCCAAGGATATCTGTGCCCGCGCTGGCTTCTGTACTGCTGTGAAGAAGTCCTTTCCCATGATGTTGCTGCAGGCCGCCAAGACAGCATCTGCTGCCAAGGATGTTCCCGCCCTCAAACTTTTTCCAGCCACCAAGGTGAAGTCTGCTACTGAGAAGTCTGCTAAGGTATGGTGGGCAACGGATCATTGACTCTCAACAGTACCTGGCATTGATGAGACCTGTCAGTCTTTGTAGAATGTTTTTATTTTTTTGTACATGTGTGAGACCTCACCTCTTTTGTGTTCCAGAAAATGGTGCGTGTCCGTGAATCCCCAACATGTAGCATCTGTGAGTTGGCAATGAAACAGCTGGAAGCTATGCTGGAGGATCACAAAACTGAGGTGGGATGTGTGCAACTAGATACATCCAACATGGCTGTAAAAAGCAACAAAACCATTGCCAGTTGTCAGTGCAGTTAGTCAAACTAACTGATCTATCTGTCATCGTCTCAGGAGGAGGTGATTCAAGCTGTGGAGAAAGTGTGCCAGTACCTGCCCTCCTCTCTGAGCACCCAGTGTAAGGACCTGATCGAGACCTATGGCGAGGCCATCATTGATCTGCTGGTACAGCAGGCCGACCCAAAGACTGTCTGCACAGTGTTGGGACTCTGCAATGGTGCAAGCCGCGTATATGTCCGTAAGTTCTCACTCTTCACAGCACGCTGAAGGCAGATCTAAAAAATTAAAAAATGCTCTGTTAGGTCTTGTTTTATCATCTGGTTTGAAGCATGAGGTGTGTTTCCACATGTGGATAAGTTGATTTCTGCTCTCTTCCCCTGCCGCCCCCCCAGCTGCACTCGACCAGAGACGCTTCAAGGCAGGTGGCTACTGCGAGGTGTGCAAGATGGCCGTTAGTTACATTGATGGTATTCTGGAGAAAAACGCCACAGAGGCACAGATTGAGGAGGCTGTGAGGAAAGTGTGCAGCTTCCTGCCTGACTCTTTCCAGACCGAGGTGAGTACTCTCCGCCTCTTACCTTGTGGAACTTGTGTAACTGAAACTTTTACCCATCCTAATGTAACAGCCTCACATTAACCCCTGCGTGTCTCTGTCTGCAGTGTGACCAGATGATCGAACAGTATGAGCCGATGCTTATCCAGCTGCTACTCCAGATGCTGGACCCAGACTTTGTGTGCATGGTAAACTCAGATGACTTCATAACTAAATAACTAGATTTATGAAGAATTGAAGTCCTTCCTCACACTATGACTGTGTGTAACAGAAAGTGGGAGCCTGCCCTGAAGCTATGCGTAGGCTGCTGGGAACAGAGCAGTGCGTGTGGGGACCTGCATTCTGGTGCAAGAACATGGAGACAGCAACTCGGTGCAACGTGAGTAGCAAAGTCATGTGCTGACGCCCAAACTTGGCTGTTTTTGGGATATGAATAATCTTTAAGACTATAACTCTTTCTGCTGAATAAATGATTCCCTTTTAACTGTTGTGTATAGCAACTGATTCTAAAACTTCTTCCGTATGAGGGGCCTGTCTGACCAACTGTTTCTGTCTTTTAGGCCGTGGCTCACTGCAAACGCCATGTGTGGGTATAGAGGAAGACAAGCACCAACTGATCTGTAGGGAATTTAACAGAAGAAAATACTGTAGTGCTGCTTCCCACTGTGTTTTTTTTTTTTTTTTTTTTTTTTAAATGGACTTAAATGACTGCAATTTATGTCTAAATTAACTTTGATATTTGAATGATGTCTTGGTGGAAAGGGACTGGACTTTTTTTTTTTTTTTTCTGCTGCTGGGGGGGCAGGGCAGGGAGGAGTGATTGTGTATAGTGGCCTGCACCTCAGCCGGTTACTGCTTCACTGTCAGGCACTGCAGATTTGCATCATGAGTTGTACTTGCTTATATTACCCGCTGGGTGTAGTGTATGTTAGAACACACATTCAACTTTCACATGTTTAATGTCGGCGCAGCATCTGCCGTTCTGATGGGTCTTCAAACCCCCCCCCTCTCCCCGGCTGTATGTGACTCTCCATCAAGATGGCTTAGTGTGTTACGAATGACTGGCATTACTTTTAGCAGTGTGTGTGATGCTTCAAACTAAATTTATATTTTGTAGACAGAAAATGTGTGTTCTTGTTTTTAAGGAGCTGATATGGAGGTAATTCAGTGTACCTCCCACTCACCTCCCATCGTTTGCACTCTTCCTACTGTTTGTAAATCGCTGCGTTTCTAACGTACAGAAAAACTCTGAAATAAGTGTTTGTTTCAAACTTTAAGCCAACTGTTGGTTGATCTGTAAATTTTTAACAATTAAAGTGATCCCAATCCTCTGTGGTTTCCTTTTTCTTTGGTTGTAAACTGAATTTAGCTAAGTGTTCTTATACTTATACTTACTTATAAAAACCTACCAACTCATTTCTAACATGGTCATTTCAGCAAAACAGAACTGAATTATGTACAAGATCAGCAGATTGCACAAGTCAGTTACTTAAATCTTGATCACTTGCCCCATGAGGCATTCATCCATTTTACTACTGGAGGATTAAGAAGTTGCCACAGATAATGTACAACTGAATTTTTTTTTTTTTTAAAGTTTTATAATTATTGTATCTGTAGTTTCCAAGAAGTACAAAAAAATAGAAAAAAAATGCTATACTTCAAGCCTTTGAAAATTTATTTTTATATCTATAATATACAGACCAACCTTGTTTTCTTCAATTTCTTGTTCATTTTAATGCCTGGTACAACTAAAGGTACAATTGTTTGGACAAATATAATAACAAAAATAGCTCATAAGAGCTGATATCTAACCATTTTCCATGGTTTTACTGATAACCAAAATCACTTCAGTTCTCACATCAATAGCTATGGCATTGTACTGCCAAAAACAGTGCTTTTAGGCATTCCATGTTTTCTTTTCTGTTTTACTCACATGATACACACAGGAGTTAGTACTTGATTGCATAACCATTGTTTCTGATGACTGGAAACATTGGATTCATCACTGAAGAGAACCTCAGTTCAATAATCAACAGTCCAATCCTTGTTATCCCCAGCAAAGAGTAACCGGGCTTTCCCCTGCCTTTCGTTGATGAAGGGCTCCTTTCTGTGCCCTGTGTGACTTCAGACCAGCTTCAAGAAGTCGGTTTCAAACTGTCCTTGCCGAACAAGTCACATTTCTCGACAGTGCCCACTCATTTTTAAGGTCCCAGGAGGTCTGATGATGATTTCTGACATAGGAACGGATGAGTACAGAGTCATCTCGTGGGGTAGAAAGTTTCCTGCCGCAACCCGCTAGCAATTTGGTAGTACTATGTTCGGCTTGTTTTTTCTTGGTGTAATGAATGGCTGTCTTGGAGATGTCTTCAGTTTTTTCGCTACCTGTCTCTCGCTCATGCCAATTTCCAGCAGTGCCAAGATGGCTGTCTTTGTGGCTTCACATAATTCTTTTGTTTTAGGCATTATGTGAGAGCTGACAACTTCTGAGTTGTGTTGCAGCTTGAATGTAAGCAGGAAACCACTCTAGGCCTTCGCATGTGCAGTGCTGCTTATGACAAGAAATGGCCTCTTATACAGGCAGGTCCATAAATATTGGGACATCGACACAATTCTCATCTTTTGGACTCTATACACCACCACAATGGATTTGAAATGAAACAAACAAGATGTTCTTTAACTGCAGACTTTCAGCTTTAATTTGAGGGTATTTACATCCAAATCAGGTGAACGGTGTAGGAATTACAACAGTTTCTGTATGTGCCTCCCACTTTTTAAGGGACCAAAAGTAATGGGACAAACTAAACAATCATAAATCAAACTTTCACTTTTTAATACTTGGTTGCAAATCCTTTGCAGTCAATTACAGCCTGAAGTCTGGAACGCATAGACATCACCAGACGCTGGGTTTCATCCCTGGTGATGCTCTGCCAGGCCTCTACTGCAACTGTCTTCAGTTCCTGCTTGTTCTTGGGGCATTTTCCCTTCAGTTTCATCTTCAGCAAGTGAAATTCATGCTCAATCGGATTCAGGTCAGGTGACTGATTTGGCCATTGCATAACATTCCACTTATTTAAAAAACTCTTTGGTTGCTTTCGCATTTCGCAACCATGCTTTCGCATGGGTCATTGTCCATCTGCACTGTAAAGCGCCGTCCAATGAGTTCTGAAGCATTTGACTGAATATGAGGAGATAATATTGCCCGGAACACTTCAGAATTCATCCTGCTGCTTTTGTCAGCAGTCACATTATCAATAAATACAAGGGAACCAGTTCCATTGGAAGCCATACATGCCCACGCCATGACACCACCATGCTTCACTGATGAGGTGGTATGTTTTGGATCTTGAGCAGTTCCTTTCCTTCTCCATACTCTTCTCTTCCCATCACTCTGGTACAAGTTGATCTTTGTCTCATCTTGTCCATAGGATGTTGTTCCAGAACTGTAAAGGCTTTTTTAGATGTTGTTTGGCAAACTCCAATCTCGTCTTCCTGTTTTTGAGGCTCACCAATGGTTTACATCTTGTGGTGAACCCTCTGTATTCACTCTGGTGAAGTCTTCTCTTGATTGTTGACTTTGACACACATACACCTACCTCCTGGAGAGTGTTCTTGATCTGGCCGAACTGTTGTGAAGGGGTTTTTCTTCACCAGGGAAAGAATTCTTCTGTCATCCACCACAGTTGTTTTCCGTGGTCTTCCGGGTCTTTTGGTGTTGCTGAGCTCACCGGTGCGTTCTTTCTTTTTAAGGATGTTCCAAACAGTTGATTTGGCCACACCTAATGTTTTTGCTATCTCTCTGATGGGTTTGTTTTGATTTTTCAGCCTAATGATGGCTTGCTTCACTGATAGTGACAGCTCTTTGGATCTCATATTGAGAGTTGACAGCAACAGATTCCAAATGCAAATGTCACACCTGGAATCAACTCCAGACCTTCTTACCTGCTTAATTGATGATGAAATAACGAGGGATTAGCCCACACCTGTCCATGAAATAGCTTTTGAGTCAATTGTCCCATTACTTTTGGTCCCTTAAAAAGTGGGAGACACATATAGAAACTTTTGTAATTCCTACACTGTTCACCTGATTTGGATGTAAATACCCTCAAATTAAAGCTGAAAGTCTGCAGTTAAAGCACATCTTGTTCATTTAATTTCAAATTCATTCAAATGGTGTGTATAGAGCCCAAAAGATGAGAATTGTGTTGATGTCCCAATATTTATGGACCTGACTGTATACCCTGGGAATACAATTAAGATTAAGCATGTTAAATAGGACATAAAGTATTATGTAATCAGCTGCATTTTTTGTTGCGTTCAGTTGTATTCTTCAGGTAACATACCTTTAGTGGTACCAGGCATTAAAATGAACAAGAAATTGAAGAAAACAAGGATGGTCTAATAATTTTTTTCCATATCTATCTATCTATCTATCTATCTATCTATCTATCTATCTATCTATCTATCTATCTATCTATCTATCTATCTATACATACATATACAAAGGCTTGTTGTAGCTTTTTAAAGTCATCAACAAGGTAATGGTTTGCAGTGAAAGAAATCAAAGAGTCGTCACTGAAAACATTCAGTTTATGTTGTCTCATCAAGTTCAGTTATAAAGTCTACAGATGGCAGACATGAATCAACATCATGTTCAACAACCAGCTATGCCATTTCAACTGTATCTGTGAAAAAGATGTGGTGTTTATCTGCCAGCTGCTACAATAACACTTAATACCCTCTGTAAAGCAATTATGTACCACAAATAATCCCCCCCTTCTGAAATACAGTTGTGCAAAATGTGTGTTTAGCAGTATGAAAGAAACACTTTGTTTAATCAATTGTCCCTTATGGACTGCACCGATTGTTACTGTTGCTCAAAGAACCATTTTCTGGTGGATGCAGCCCTGCACCACAGCATGAGCCACATCAGTGTAAACATAACCAACCTTAATGTGAGGTATGTTAAGGCTTTATGGTCAAAAGTGGACATGAGAAGCTTATCAGCCTTTGTTCTCTCAGGGCAGACAACTGGTTTTACTGGTGCGCTCTACATCACACTGCTCTGAGGTTCGGGCATTAGTCAGCAGGGGTTTCACTGATTCTACTGTCCAGCTACTGTCTGCTGTATAGCCTGACTACTCTACTGTGAATGACCAGGTGGCTGCTTAACAGCCTGGTCAGATGCAGTGCACAATAAGCACAGAGAAAGCAGATCCAACAGCCAGTCCCAGAGTGAGGAAGAAGGACATGACCACCCCTGTGGCCTCTGCCAGCTCCCGAGGTACCACTTTAGGGCCATAGATCATTGGCAGAGTGCCTAGGTAGCCATTAGAGAGGCCCAGCAGGCAGTTAAAGACCACAGGGTATATGTCATGTGCAAAAAACACAGTGTGGAGGTGGTCCCTCGGCTGGTAGTTACAGAACATGAAAATTGGCACCATGACAGAGCGACACAGCACCAGTACAGGCAAGACTCCGCTGGTGGGACCAGGAACCTGCAGCCAGGCTGTGGCCTGCCTGCCGCAGAAGTCTGCTACATTGTACAGGAGGAAACTGGTGAGGGGCACAAAGTACGTGGTTGTCCAGGGGCTGCCACTGTCTTTGTGGATTGACTGGATCCCTGAGGATACCGCGGGGAACACCATGATAGAGACGCAGAAGACGTAGAAGACGCTCAGGCCGAGCACCAACGTCTTCTTGAGGATTGGCTGCAGTGGTGGGACGGAGACTCTGCTGCCTGCGCCTGCTGCTCCCCCCTCACTCAACGCACCTGAACCTGTGCACGTTGCTGCCAGCATGTAGTGTCTAGAGAAGAGATGCAGCATGTTTTTAAATAAATAGTACATCTAAAGTCTTCAAACAGTGTGGCTATCTGTATTTTATCTGTCAAATCTGAACTGAGTCTGATCTTATTTTCATATCCTATCTGCACTGCACTGAACCTCTTCATTAAACACTAGTTTAATCACTGACCTGAAAATGCTGTATTCAAAACAAGCAAAATTACTTTCTAATTTCATCAGTGCAACTGTGTTTAATTCATGTTACATAAATAAAAGCTAAAATAATGTTTTGTTTATTATGTTATTGTTATTGCTACTGACCTGAATAAAAACAGAAGCTGCAAATCAAAAGGGCACAAACAAAATGAGGTTGGCAATATGAAAATTTCAAATGTTGGCGCCATCTAGTGGTCACATGAGGAAGGACACTCTCATCATCATGCACAATGAAATATCGTCAGTATCTGGATTCAGATGAAAGTACCTTTTACAGGACAAGCAAGGGTGCGAGGGGCTACTTAAATTTGTAACTTAAAATACAGGTTTGACAGGTGGTGTATGCATCTGTATGGGAATCAGAATATCTAACCTTGAGTATGCCAGCCTGGGCAGCAGCAGATATGTGATGATGCAGAGCAGGATGAAGACGTCAGCTGTCAGGAAGTAGACCAGAGCGCTGTCTGTGGCGTTCTTCGCCGCTGCCAGGTCCACTATCGATGCTACTGCACTCAGCGTGCCTCCCATGGCCTGGCCTGAGGCAAAAACAGGACTTCTGCTTACAAATTGTACAGCCAGTTAACGAGAGACGCTTGAGCTGGCTAATGTCCTACAGTTATAACCTCTGTATATTAAATATAACACATTCATCTTTTACCCTCATTATATAATAAAACAGAGGGCAGACAGGGACACTCCTTAAGTTCATCCATATTCTATACCTGCTTATTCACTGGAGGAATAATTATAACCTTTTGTGGCAATAAGGTCAATAACTAAACCATTGATTGAAAAAGGAGGGGGCAGTATACTACACTCTGAGCAATAGAGACCTAAAGTATTTTTAGCAAGTGTTTATTCATTAATATGCAAATGTATGCAACAACGTTCTCCAAAATTGAGTCAAAAAATGGGACCATCTGTCCCATGGGGGGAAGCTGTCATGCAATCTCAACACTTTGACAGACAGTGGGCACGCACAGAGATGGACGTCATCGTGACAATATTATGTCCCAAGTTTGTTATTTTGGCAGTGAAAACAAGACATATTCCTGACCTGAATGAGGACTGTACCTGATATAAGGGCCTGAGAAATCCTCATGGGGAAATGCCCGCTGATCCCGAACATGCTGCCAGAGAAGAGGTTGGAGGCTCCACTGACGACAGCCACGCTGACCAGCGTGCCGACAAAGAACTGTGTCCTGCAGTCCGACACGTCCACCTTCACCATCACAGTGGTCACCACAAACACCAACAAGATCACCAAAAGAGACGTCAGGATCCGCACGTTTGACGACAACCTACCCTCACCCCACAAACACACACACGTACAGGTTAAATCACGGGGACCAGGCTGGAGTTTCTAAAAAAATCAGCTGATCAACATAAACACAGAAAAAGTTTTGTGCTGTGGAAACAATATGCACACAAGACTGATCGTGTTGCCACAAATGTGAGACAGTGAGTTATTCATTATCCATGTATATAACCAATACAAAATGCATTCAGAGGGGTTACTCTGTAAATTACTGTGATCGTAACGATAAGGCAGGAAGATGGGGCAAAGGTAGCATTGTGATATCCAAACAGAGGAGGAGACAAAGCAACAAGTTCAAAGAATATGTGAAACTGTACTAAAAATACTTCATATTTCATGCGATGGTGATCAGAGAGTCAACTAAAACAAACATGTGTGTGTGTGCGTGTGGTGAATTAACCTGTTAACTAGAACGTAGTTGAGTATGAGACACAGCACAGAGGGCACAGTGGAGGCAATGGCAAGATAACTTTCAAAGTAGTCCTGTGAAAAGTTACAGAAAAGAGCATCTCGGTTCACTTGAATATAAAAACATACGCTCACATGCCGTCTCACAAAGCACAATAAGAGGAAGTGAAAGCAGAGAGAAAAAAAGTCATGACATATTCACTCCTTTCTCATCTTTGCTGTGATCAAGTCAAATCAAACCAAGCATTAACCTCAGAGAGCATAAACCTGTAAAATGTATTAAGATAATTGAATATTTTTTGTATTTATGTTCATTGTTATTACTGGCAAAAACAGGCCTTTTGTGCCTAAACTCCTGTGGGAAGACTTTTAGTGGTAGTTGCTCAACTATCACAAAATCTCACTGAAATCCCACCATAAATTTATGACATATCATTTGCAAAGGCAAGTCTTCCTGGATGTGCTTACAGGCAGAACAGTGTACTGCTGTGAGTATACTTTAAAATCTAAATAATTAATTATTCAGCTGTGACAATACTTTTTTTCCTCCTTGTACTTTTCTCTTATTTTCTGATCTTTTTTTGGCTCTTGAAACAAAATTTCACACAGTTTGGAAGCAGGTTTGCTCAACGGCCTTGACCTTTATCTTATCTGCTCTCAACAAGTCCTTTGGCGTTTCTAATCGTATAATTGTGTTGCGGTGGATTTGTGTCACATGTGAAAAGGCACTCAGCCCTCACTTTTGTCACAGTTCCAGGAAAAGCATGCAGAATGGCACAAATGTTAATCTTCCTGTGTCTGCACAAAGAACACAACACAGTCATACTGACTTTCCCTCTCACTCACACTGAGGTCCGAGCGTTCCTCTTCCTCATTGCCGCCATGGTGAGTGTTGTTACTCAGCTTGTAGAGCCAGTAGTGTTTGGCTGTGATGAAGAAGTTCCATGGCAGCAGGGAGCCAATGCCCATCAGAAAGAAGATGATGTACACCAGATTGTAAGAGTCCTCTGGGCTGTAGCGCATGGCCAGAGGCACTGAGGAATGTCTGGGCAGGAGGGATGCAGAGGGGCTCTGGTCCTCGCTCTCCTCGTCCTCAGACACATGGTGGTTGCCGAGCGTGGATGGCACGTAAGAGGAGTTGAGGCTGGGCTGCACGGACTCTGTGTCGTCCATTTTCACATGCAGCAGACTCAGGAGAGAGTCGAGAGAGAAAAGGGGAAGGCTGAGGCAGTAAAAGAACACCACCGAGACAGGAAGTGTTAAATAGAGCTGGGAAGGAGAAGAAGAAAAACGTGAGCTTAAAATAAAATCACAGCAAAATAAGAATGCTATTGCAGTAAGCGGGGATGGGCTGATGCTTACATTTACTTGTGCTTGTCCAGACAGGAAAAGGCAGACTGTGTTTGTAGTGAAGCCATAGCCAGGAGGGATCTCTGGGCTGGTTGAAGTCAGTCCAGCTGTCCAGATCCTGCAACGCTGCAGTGCAAAGAGCCACATTCATCAATAAACTCTGCACATGTTTGCAGGTATTTACCAAATTTTATAGATACAAACATAAGATAATGTAAGACCCCCAGAATGGAGAAGTTGGGCTCAAACAGTGAACACGGCAAACTCAAAGGAAACACTACACAGTTATTCATGATTCAAATGGTGTGAAATGTGACACATGGCCTCATGGTCTCACTGAGCCTCCATCAAAATAACACCGGGCGTGGTGGAGTAGTTAGTATCTGGCAGCAGTGTGTTGACGTGAATCAGCCCTTAACTTGAGTGGCTGGAGTCCGACTGTGGGCTTATTTGTAGTTACATAATCAGATCATGCGAGCTCAGCACTCACTGCGAGGTTATTTCTTTAACTATTTAAGGAGGTTAAAGGAAGCCTGACCTATCATTCCGGAGCATCATGTGTGCAAACTAATGAGGAACAAGTATTCACATGATGCTTAGCCAAGGAAAAGTAATGACACGTACTCCCAGTTAAAGGCGACAGTTTACCTCTGGTCAGCTGCTTTTTTTTAAGCAAATTTCATTCACATGTATTAACACAAACCAACCCTGCCGTGGTCGTCAGTATTTAGCGTCTCAGGCGAACAGACGTGTCAGGTTTTACTCGTTTGGTTATCAGTCGGCCACACACAGTCAAACACGGACATTAATGTGAGCCCAGGCCTGGTGTAAATGACTATAAACGTCGCTAACCTACGATGTAAATGTAAATATATAAACGTACCTCACTGTTGGACACCCTCCTGCAGTGGCTTCTCTCTTTTCTGGAGGTGCTACAGTCACACACAGACCCATTTCATTGCGAACTTCGTTTCTGCTCAGCTGAAAAGCAGCTCTGTTTTTCTCGCACAAGCAGTAACAACAACACGGCTTCCGGAACCACTCCTTCAAAATAAAAGCAGCGGGTATTACAAATGAGCTTGTTTTAAAGAATAAACTCAAAATTCAACTACATTTTAAAAAGTAAAAAATGCTGTTACACTGCTTCCGGTACAGATGATTTCTTTCTGTTATTTATAAAGTATACAGATCAAATGGATAAAAACACTAAAACATTATTAGAGATATTACTTATCCAAATGATGCATTAAATGACACAAGTTTTTTTTTAATTCAACATGACTTGAATGTCCCTTTTTGAGGAACAAACAATAACAAACAAACAAACAAACAAAAAACAACAACAAACTTTCAGCAGTACAGAGAAGTAAATGATGAAAAAACGTAATTGAAAGTAAAAAAAAGTTTTTTGCTCTTTTAGAGAGAGTTCTTAAATTTCAAATGCTCCTATTAAACATATGATACTACTGATAAACTCTGTAAACCCCTAATACTCAATACACCATGTCTATATGACACACTCCCTAATATAAGATGTTTTTTTATTTGTTCTGCATTGAAATTGCATTGGATATAAATCTGATATATCTAAAGTTTGGTCTGGGATATATGTACAGATTTTATTATAAAAAGTGAAACTGGGCAAGCAGTACTAAAATCAATGACTGAGGAAGAAACTTGTGAAACATAGGAATCACTTGAGTTATCACAATATATTTAGTTCTATATTTTATGTTATATTTTATATATATACTTATATTTTAGTTTATAGAAATTTCATGAATTCTCACAATTCATGGTGGAAATGTATAATCAGATCACATATCACACATAAATCATTCCATTAATAGATACTTACAGACACTGTAAAGGTACTGTACTAATATTACTGTTGATGATACTGTGAACTTATGGAGTTACAATAATTTATGTTTGTTAACAGGAAATGTATCAATAAATTTCTCTTGATATTGTTTTCTTTCTGGCACTAACAATAGTTGTGCTGAATATTGTGTCCTTTGGCAAATATCACATGTATAATCTGATAAAAAAATATACAGAAACATGAAAAATACTTATTCGTGAATTGCTTATTCAATTTAATATGATTTTTAAATATTCTTAATATATTTTTCACATTTCCTGTTCATTCAAAAATATGCCAGTTAATTTTGATGAAATTGTACCATTATGTGCACTGACTCTTGTTGAAACATGTTCATCACGTTAACCAGGAGAGGGAAGCATTGGACAGCACATCCTTTGTATCCTTTCCTATTGCTCCTGTCTGAAATGTAAAAACAATTAAAGTACCTGTGAGAGAAGAAAAAGACTTAAAATCCTCTTTACACTGAAACGTGACACTAGGTGATTTTGTGCCCTTGACTGGTGTGAAAATCTGCAGACTCTTAGCTCTCCGTGACTCACGAGCAGACACCGCTGTACTAAACTAATCATTATCAAATGAATCACTGTCCAAATGTGCAGCCTATCCAACTCACAGCTGCTGAACTGCTGTTTCCCCTTGGCAACAACAGATCTAATTGTGCAAGACCAATCTGTACAAACAATGTACAAACAAAATGTTTTTTTTCTTCTTCCTACTATGAGCCTGAAGTCAAATATCCTCCCTGTACTTTTCTTACAGATTGTGATTCTAACTAAGCATTTATTAGACTCCTGTATTGTCATTGGGTTTGTATGTTTTTATTGCAATGTAAGGCATCTATATATGTCTAAGTATGTCAAGTACGTTTATAGTTATTTTAGTTTCTGTTAAAATTAACTCGAAAGAATATGTGTTGTGAATGCTCATGTATGTGCATGCACGCGCTGCCATCACATTCAGTATGTTCTCAAAATAGATTTCGCACATCCTCTAAAAAAGCAAAATTCTCACTGCTGATTTATTTGCTAAAAAGTAACAAAAACATCCTGTGCTGAGGTGAGGGGTTGGGTTGAAGCCACAGTCAGCCTTTATACTGTACCACTTTATGCATTATGAAAGGTTCAATTAACTCATGCACTGAGGGGTGACATATCAGTCTTCAATTAGCAGCGCATCTAATGAAACAGGTGCAGTGCGTTGCCTGCCATTAGGGCTATACTGCAGTGCACACTCACCGCAGATGACTCACTGGGATATTCGTTCTTGATATAAGAGCCTAATCTGATGAATCCCCACACATTCTGCAGTCATAAAAAAAACTGAGGTTAGAATGCTCGATCTAAACGGCCGGAGTCAATCCTTGAAGGCCACTATTAGTGTCTCTAAAACCTTGTTAATTTGAAGGCCAGACAGCCTGCCAGTTAAAAGCTTTCAGAGCTAAATGGACCTAATGGGAATTTTCCAGTGAGGTGTGAGGAAAAGAGGGACAGGTTGAGTAGCTCCGTATTTTCTGTGAAAATGGGGTGTAATTGATTAAAACACAGATGCCATTTAGCAGTGATTTTGTCCTGACAAGGAGCTCCGAAGAAGCCTGCAATTTGGTGTATGGATTTTATGCAAGCTGCTCCTACATTGTTTGGTTTCGCAATAACAAGTTTTCATCATATAACAACAAAACACACACTTTTGTTAAACTAAGAAATATAATTTATTGCATAAAAATTATATTTAGTTACAGGTAAGAAGGCTAGACGTTTATTTACAATTGGTACTTTACAGAGATAAAATAATGTCACTGAATCCATTTAGTTTTTTGTTGTAAAAATGTCTGACTTCTTGAACAAAGGCTAAATTCTTCTCTTTGATGGGAGCGAGGAGGACTCCAGTCCAGCTCCAGTGGTCCAGAGCTATGGCCAAAGATCCAACTGATACTCAAGAAACCTGGACAAATAAACACTGTAGTTTACAGCTAGCGAGTTTCTGTAACAAGATTTGATGAAAGAAAATAGTCCTGCAGTGTTCAGGGGTCCAAAGTTCTGAACTGGTCATGTTCAGATATTTCCTCACGGGCAAAGACCTGCTGGGCATGAGTTCACGATGTTAGTCACAACTTGTTTTGTAGCCACTGCACCATACTGTGTTTTTGTTCTCCCACGTGTGCTTCAGTACAAGCTTCCTTGGTCAGTGATCCAGTTCTTTTGATCCAGATTGAGAAACATACTTCCATTGCCAAAAAGTGTTAAACCACTCTTAAACCACTTGAGGATACAAAATCAAAACCCTGTCAATGCCCTGATCTGAAAAAATAGAATTACTCTTCCAGGAATCAAAAGAAGTCAAAATGCTTCACTTTTCTTTTGTACTTGCATAGCACTTACAAAGAGAAATGACAGATCTTAAGCGCGCGTGTGTGCACGCCCACCTGCCCACACATACCCGCTCACTCAACACACACAACACACACACACACCTTTTCAGTTCATTCATACAAAACAGTGACATGACTCACTGCTGAAGAGGAGGGATACTGCCTGTGTTTTGGTTTTTGTGGTTTCAAAGATATGAACACTTTTTGTTTTTGCTTTGAGGGAGAAAAAGACTCAATAACACACAGAACTTAAGTAATGATGTTACAGATGACAGCATTTTCAATTCCCGTCTAACAATAACTGACAGAACAATATTGATAATGCAAATAGCTCGAGGACCCTGACCACAAAGCAGGCGGCTTAGTAAAAAGGTTAACAACGTGTTATCAAAATGAATGAGCGAGGGAAGACAGGATGAGTTACAGGGTGATAGATGGACAGTTGGACACATAGATAAGTGGCGAACAGAGAACAGATTGAAACATAATGCAGTTAGTATTGAGGTAAATTTGATGGTCCCTTGCTGCCTAGTTGATTCAAGGCAAGGCTAATCTATTCTGTAATATTCATCTCTGAACAGTGGCCCTCAGTTACAGCAAAGCAAAATGCCTACAGTATATTCACCCGGACATTTGACCACCTCTATTCATGTTTTACAGATTATATTTTACATTACGAATAGATACACTGTATTAAAAAGCAAAACAAAACAAATAAACATGGTTTTGTTATTCACAACCGAGACGTCCACTGTGCACCTAACTCTCCCATTTGGCCTGCTCTACTAGAATCAAAAGTAATACGCAGCAGCTCAGTAGCCTACACAAGCACAGATGATAGAACAGGTTCTATATGTTCATAACAGCAATGGAAAAAAAAGAAAAGAAAAAGAATCCACAAATATGGATAATAACTTAAAGAGCGTTCCCCAAAGGAAACTTTTAAAGGATGACCAGAAAGCTCTCCTGCAGTTTATTCTTAACAGATCGAAGGAGTGTGGCGGAGCGATGGAGGAACGTGAGGAGAGATGAGAGAGAAGCACCCCTGTCAGTCCCGAATGATATGCCAAGGCTTTGAGGCATTTGTTGGTGCAATACAAAGAGTCAGTCAGTTTAGTTTTCCGCCTGTTCTTAAACAAACTTCCCAATTCACCCTCCTACCACAAAGAAGAGGCAGCTTTTATTTTTCAGCCCAGAGTGACGTGCTCGAGCCCTCAAACCTTGAGGGCTCTGTCCTCGTATGATTTGTTGACAGTCGAAGCAGCTGGACGAGAAATCCTAGCCTGCCTGATTCGGAGCCAGTTAATGACCAGTTTGTCCGTGTGTGTCCGTGTGTGTGTGTTGGACTGTGTCTGTAGCCTGAGGAGGCTGCAGACAGGTCTGTGCTGCCTATCATTCACTGCGCACACAGAATGACAATGGAGAAAACAAAAGCCCCTGCCATGAGGTGAGATGGTGTTAAATCATGCGCTTTCATGCTGTGGCTGAAACACGGATAATCCCGTGTTAGCGCTGTTTGTGTTTGTGTTAGTGTTACTCCGTGTGCCTTTGTGTATTGAATACATGATTTTTTTTTGTTTGTCCCAAAGCTTTGTTATTATATACAAGAATAGCGTCAATTTCAATCTTTGAAAAAGATAGTCCACACATATGACAGATGACTTAACACCAATTTTACGCCTTCGTACCCTCAAATTGTTTTTACATCTTGCAGATGCAACATCGCTTTGGAGGATTCAAGCCGAATCAGGTAAGCAGATATCATGGGGTGGCCTGCGTGGGAATGGGCCATGGTGGGTGTGTAGCTACAGCAGCTGATCAGGGGCCAATGAAAAGTAAGACGAGGCAGAGGTGATGCAGTACATGTGAGGGAACTGAAACGCTCTGTGGGCTTGTGATTTGTGCCGGGGTGTGCATATTCATAGGCAGGTATTCTTATTTTCATCGCAGTGAAGAAAAAAAAAATAAAAAGAAAAGAAAAAAAAAAGTCTTGCTTGCTTTCTCGTTCCTTGACCAATCAACAATCCCCATCTGTTGTCATGACAACTAGCACCTCACTTTTGCCCATCTCTTCCAGCGCGGTCGCCAGAGAGACCAGGTCTGCGTCAGCTTGGTGACAAGCTTCCCATAAGTCCAGTAGAACACCTGTGGGGCTGGGCTTTGTTGCAAAGTAGTTTAAGTACCTGGGGGGGAGAAAGACATGTTGTGAGATGTGGGCTGAGTAAATGGAGCACTCCATGACTGATTACATTAACATTAAAAGTCACTAATACTGCTGGTCCCACTTTATTTTGAAAGTCCAATACTGATGCCCAAATTACAATCATATTTCACAAAACAGGTTTAGCTAGTGAGCAAGATGAAATATCACAAACTTCTCACTGAACTTAATATTCAGGTCACGTATTCCAGATTCTTATTAGGACATAACACAATTGTTTTTCACAGTTGTCTGTCTAAAGTTCTGCATTTGTTAACCTGAGGCCAACTTTAAACTGAGCCTGAGCCCCTTTAAAATCATAATCCCATACATCAAACCGCACACAGTCAATATGTACATGCCACCTTACACAGTCATCGCTTGGCAACCTGACTATCAACACTGGACTCTACAGCTAAAGCGTGACCAAGCTGCCTTTCACACATCAACATGTGAGGCAGATCTGACCTGTCAAAGCCCAGACTGCGTGCCAGCAGCCTCCAGTCACATCCTCGAGCACTGGGTGCATCCAAACTGGCACAGATCTTCTGGCGGATGGAGTCAGGCAAGCGAAAGGCGTAGGGTCCCACTTGAGAGGAAGGCAGGCAGGTGCCTCCTGAGGGGAGGGGCGAGTGCGGTGGTTGAGTCTGAATTGACAGAGAGGGTGAGAAGCATTGAGATAAATGTTTACAGGGTCTTTTTTTTGGCATAGCTGCGTGGTTTTCAGTGCGACGTAATCTGTGTTTGTGCAAGCATTTTTTTTTTCAGTTGTCACCATTACCTCCTGAATATCCGTGTGCAGCTGGAATATCTGTCCCTCCCCTTCCACCTGTCGGACACAGATCTTACAGCTGAGCTGCGACACAGCCAGGCTCCCTCTCTCCAGGCTGAAGGTGCAGTGCAGGGGTCTCTGACTGCCGCTCCAGATGTGATAGAACGGGATTTCCTTTTAACAAAAGGGAAGATGTTCAGAAAGGAAAGCTGGAAAAAAAAAGGTTTTCTACACTTTGATTAAAATGGTTTTGTCCTGAGCAGCACAATCAGGCAGGATCTAGAACACAGTTTCCATTCAAGAAGGGTGCAATATACTTTATTTTGATATTGGGTGTTTCCACAGACTGGGACTTGGCGTGTCAGAGGACAATTTATTTCGAAGGCGCACTGTCCATAAATTAAGACCACTATCAGATTTTCTGTTTGTTTATTCAGAGAAGGTTCAGGCTGCAATCTCAGTGCTGCTGCCAAGAGAATGCAGCAGAGGTTTTGGATGTTTACAACAGCAGTGAATAGTAAAAAGTCCACTAGCTGTATTTTATGAGAAAACAGCCTTTCTACTGAAGTGTATCAGAGTGTGTCAGAACATAGTTTTTGCGTAGGAGCTATTGCCTGTTTGTTTTGAAGTACACACACTTCGCCAAATGTTTTATTAATCTACATTATCCAAGCCGCTGATTATTGGTGCTCTTTAAATTACATCTATAAACACACATTAACAGGCTGTTTTCTGTCTGTTCTGAGTGTCTCACCTGATACTTTGCCAAGAGTTTGCTTCTCCAGTGAGTGTGAGGAATGTCGTGGATGGACAGGCGCAGGTTGTGGTAGCTGTCTTTGAAGAGCAGCGGCTTGGGATCCTCCAGCAGAACTCCACCGAGACTCCTTTCCAAATCCAGCACCTCCTGCACAGAGGCAAAGAGGTAAGACGGGCTTAGGAACATATTTATTTGAGCATTTTTGTGATGGCTTTATGGTTTTAACGCATTTCATAACATGCTTTGGAAAAACGCTTGAAAATTAAAATGTGTCTGGCATTCTCTGAGTCGGGTCTCCAAATGGAAATGTGCGAGAGCTAACAGTTTGAAAGCTGTTTGAACTTTAGCAGCCAGAAATCATGTAATGTGATGCCAATAAACTGCACACAGCACGCTCGTGTTTACTACCTCGGCTGGTCTGTGAACACTTCATACAAAAGGGACTGAAAAAGGCAAAATATTTAACGTCAGCGAGTCCAACTTTCTCTGGATGGAGTACTCACTTACTCACTTCGCTGTTTAGTAAGGGGTTTGCATTGTGCTGTGCTATTTTCAGTCAAAGCCTCTCGTGGGTGAGGAAGATGCAATATGTGATACCAGAATTTGATTTGGGCAAGTAGGGTGGGTCCGCAGGGCCTCAGTTCAGAGGCGGTGGGACTCCTCAACTGCCCAGAAAATATGGAAACAAGTTATATTAACTTTTTGTGCTATCATCTTGTGTCTTGCTTCAATTTTACGCACAACACCTTGTTGTATTATATGCTATTTAAAGTGTGTTTTATTTGATTTAATATATTTTATTTGATGTCATACAATATTTCTTGTCTTTGCATGTCTAGGTTGGATTGAATCTGTGTCGTTTTGTTTTGTTTTTATTTTGTTTTGCAAATATGATTTGCTACTTTACAACTGAAGCTGACATGATTGGGTGTGTTTTTATTTTGTAAAAATCTTGACAGGCAGAGAGAGAAGCAGCACCTTGAGTGCATGTGGGGTGTCGTGGATGCAGTAGATGCGGAGGCTGAAGTCCAGGGAGAGGCACGGTGCTCGAGGGGCGAACAGTGCCAATTGCAGGCGTTTGCAGGCAGGTTGTGGAGGGCAGGACTGGCCCACCAGGCCATATGTTCCCAGCTGCTCCATGAGGACGTGACAACACTCCTCCTCCAGCTGCAGGTAGCACGGAGACGACAACGTTTCCTCTCCGACTGTGAGCACCTCCTGAAAAATGATTGAGGAAGGGTTTTATGATGACGGTCATTGCAGCAAGATATCAATTATCTATTGCCAGTCAGAGGCCATCTCACCTCCCAAGCCCCCTGGTGCGTCTGTGTCTTGAGTGTGAGGGTCCAGTCAGGTGTAGGTGTGTCTAGCTGGGCACAGTGGGGCAAAGTAAGAACCACCGGGCGGTTCAGCAGCATACCGGATGGGCCGCAGCTCACCACAGGACTTAGAACAGTCTGACTGCCCTCAGAGGGTAGCCTGTAAATGTCACACACACACACACACACACACACACACACACACACACACACACACACACACACACACACACACACAGGAAGAACACCGGGTGTTTAACAGTTGCCAAAACATCACACTCCATTTCTAAAAGAACATCACGGCCACGACACAGATTACAACATGCTGGTATTGATGTATCTGAGGCACGCTCAATATCAAACTTCCAGAAAATTGGCAAGAAATTAATCTGCTCGCTCCAATTTTAGTTTGGAAGTTGAGACAAGTTGATGCATTTCTTTTATGCTCAGAAAAAGTGATAGAACTTCCAAATAAACTTTGAGTGGTTCAGAGTAGGTGAGCCTTGCATGGGAACATTTCTGATTGAGGTTAGAATGAGGTCTGTTCTGCCTTGTGGTTGCGAAACCGATGAGCGAAATAGAGGAAGAAAGATGACAAGCACTCACGTCGTTTTGTCCCACTTGTTGATAATGAGATACATCTCGTAGAACTTCCCCTGGGGGATCGTGCCAGGGGGGACCAGCAGACTCACACCTGTGGGAGAGAAGGTGTCACGGCTTATCTTGTCTCGTGTCATAATTATATGAATTCTGGGTTAATCTGCGTGTGAGGCGACAGCTGCATGCGATACATGTACATGTTACCTGTATTGGGGATGGTAAGGCGTCCTCCTAGATTACCCAGGGTGGCGCTGGTGCTCAGCCCCGGCTCTCTGGACAGGGTGTGGCTGTGGTACTCGCGGTCTCTACCCACAGTGCCCACCGACTTCAGGCTGAGGATCTCCCCGTCACCTGAGTACATGTCCGCGGGGAGCTCCAGGGAGGAGAGAGTAGAGGAGTTATACACCTTGATTTTGAGACTCGGCAAGGGGTCCAGCAGGGGAGAGGTGGTCATGGGGATTTTGTGGGGGCTGTCGTTGACCCCTTGCTGCAGGGAGAAGAGCGGCCCGCGGAAGGCCCCCGCCGTCGCCGTCAGATCCGGAGGAGCTGAGGGGTGGAGAGGGTGAGGGTTATCTGTGGACGCAGGAGAAGAGAGGAGCCGTTCCCTTATCACCAGAAATGACACAGGCAGGGCTGAGAGTGCTAAAAGTGACGCGGGTGAAATGGATTAATGCTGCTCATTAATGTTTGATGGCAAGAACAAGAGAAGGGATACCATGACAAATGCTTAAAATGTAAAAAATGTACTGCAGTAAAGAATGGAGAATTGACTAAGCGAGAGGAGATAATGGTAGAACGGGGGTTCATTTAGGGGATGATATAAATAGCAGTGTGATAGTGAGTGCCTCTATGAAAATGAGTGAAAACAAGAAAAGCTGTAAAAAATATACACAATGCTGAGGGGGGGGGCGGGTTTGTGAAAGCAAAGTGATTGATGCGTGCGTGACAGGGCATATGTGTGTGCTAGTGTGTGAACCCACCCTGTCTAGGGGGCTTGTAGTTGCCGGGGTGGAAGGCAGCGGTGAGGGCAGACGAAGAATCGGTGATGTCTCCGTGGAGATGGTGGCATCTGCGGCGATATGCGAGCACTCCCACGCACAACACCAGTATCACACATAGCAGCAGGGCCCCCACCAGACCGGCGTAGACTGCTACACCCATACCTGGGGCCAGAGCTGAGAGAGGAACAGGGAGGTGGGCGGTGAAGACATCGTAGAGAGAAGCATGTGAAAACACACAGATACAAATCCGGGGGAAACACAAGAGGGAAGAAAATACAATTTAAGAGATAGCATCTGATTTACTACGCATCCTGTTGTAGCAGATAGCAGAATAAATTAGGTCTCGAAGGCTATGTCAGTGCTGAATTTGTTGATTAATTGAATAGTTGATGAAGTTGATGATATCATTTATTAAAATAACATTCAGGAAATTTGCTGGTTCCCACTTCTAAAATGTGAGGATTTTCTCTCTTTTATACGGTTGTAAATTCAATATCTTTGAATTTTTTATCCAATAAAACAAACAAAATAATCACATGATCACGAGTCATTTAAAATTTAATCAACAGATGAATCGATAATTAAGCCCGTTTTCACGCAGCGGCCACAGATATGATTTAAATCCTTAAGGAAACAGCACTAACATACTAACAAGTATATTGAATGAGTTATTGGATTCTCTAATTGTTTCTTCTGTCCATACTGGCCGTGAAGAGATCCCTCCCTAACATGAGTCCACTGTGACAGATGGGGGACAAAATCCACAAATCCTTGTTCTGTGTAAAAATGCATTATAGAGCTCAGCTGAAGCTAATGTGGGGCTTAGGGCAGTCTGAGTAAAGTCAAGTGTGATGTACATGTGTTTTTTTGGGGGCTTTGTTCCCTCTCTTTCGCACTGTCCCGGCTCAGTAAATAAAGGCTGTGCGGCATATAAAAAGAGGTGATTAAGCACTAAGAAGACTGCAACTTTCAAAAATACTGGGGATCTACACATCTGATATGGCAGATTGGTAGTGGTGCCGATGCTGATCTTATTGGTTGAATCAAGTATCGACCACGATGTGGCTGATTCACATTAAACACAGCTTCCTTGTCAATGTCATTAAAAAAAATTACAGTTACTGCTATGAGTGTCATTAATTTAGCCACATTTTTTTTACTCACACCTCTGTCTACTTTTACACAGAACAAGGACTGTAGATTTGTCCCCTGTCTGTTACATTGGAATCACATTAGGGAGGGGATCGCTTCACTGCCAATATGGACAGGAGGAATGATCACAGTGGCCAGTAACTCTTCCAGTGTACTTGTGGGTATGTGAGTGTTGTCTGAAGATGGACTAAATGTGAATCTATTTTTTGACTCAGGGTTAATGCACTGTTTCATTTGCTAAAGCTACATCTTTTTTTGGTTTGAAGAGGTCATCTGGGACTTGAAGAAAAACCTCTTCTGAGCCTGCAGGGGGCACATCTGACAAGGAAAGTCGGCATGGATCGAAGTGAGGTTGTGAGGGTGGCGGAGGGGGTCAGGTTGACCATAAATTCACCTGCTCCCCATTGAGCTCCCTCTCTTTTCTCCTGCTGGGTGATTGGTTGTGACTGGTCAGCAGGCCCACCACAGCCTGCTTAGCCCCGACTCCCCAACACTAGCAGAGCCTTACCCAACCCCGGACCAGACACGTGAGCCAGTCACATCACAGCAGAAAAGAGGAGAAGACAAGGAGCGAGGTTGGCGGGAGACGATGAAGAGCAAAAGAGAGGGAGTAGACAGGCTGGATAAACAGAGCAGAAGAGAGCGAGAAGAGAGGCAATTTGGCAAAAAAAAAAAAAAAAAAAAGGATAGGAAGGAGTTAGATAAGGTTGTGATTTGTTGAGAGGACAGACAGATTATAAGTGTGGTGAGGAGGAGAGAGGAGATAAGGATGGCTGTGCTCGAGAAAAAGGCCCTTGTTACGAGAGAGGGGAAGAAGTTGGGAAGAAACCACAGACACTACAGAGCAGCAGCACGAGCAGAAGAAAGGGTGGAGGAGAGGAAAGCCGGAGGCAGGCGGGCTGGCAGAGGAGAGCTCCGGTGCTCACGTGGCGCGATGGAAGCGAATCCGACAGCCGTCCGCACTTATTATCACAAACGGAACAATAGCGAATTAGGTGCATTACCGTGGCTGCTCTCTCCTGAGCCCACGTCACATGGAGCTACAGGAATTACCATCACTTCAAATGTAAACTGTATCAGAGATTAACTGAAAGTCAGATGCAAATCAACTGCTTTTCTGCAGCAAGTGCTTTCACCTCATGGCCTGCGGATCAAAAAGTCTCAGCTTAGAGTCATTTTGCTCCCTTCAAAAGAGACTTTCTTCTCCTCTGAGCCAGATGAACTATTTTGGGCAGTGTGATTCATTATACTAACATCCATTAATCTCTTTGTTGTGATCTAATTTTTTTTTTCTTCAGTCCGCAGTTGCAGCCAGCTGTTATGTAAACGACGCAGCGTGCTAACATGGAGCGGGCTATGTTACGCGAAACCTATGTTACGGTTAGTCAACGTGCGAGACAAGACGGGATAACAACACTTGTAAGCAGGCTGGACAAGAAGGTGAGGCGTGTCTGCGATGAACACAATCTGAGATGACAACAGGGTGTGGATAGATGGGCTCAACACAAAACGTTGTGTGCATTCAGCCCCACGTGCTAACACAGATGTTAGGACTCTCACACGCACGCACACACACACACACACACACACAGTACAAACACACACAATATGGAGCAGTGAGAGAGTGACATCATGGGGAGGTGAACTTACGATGGCTTGCATGTTCAATAGAAATCTTTTTATCTGTTTGAACAGGAGAAGAAAACAAGAGAAGAAGAAAAGGAAAAAAAACACAACAACATAAAAATGGATGGAGTAGTCGTTATGCAAATGAACGATACAATAACATAATACAAAGCAGAAAACAGGAAAAGTAAACAATAGCTCATCAATATGAAAATAGAAATGTAAACATAAAAGGCACACTGCGAGCAGGAAAACATACTTCACATCTAAAAAACAATAACCTCTTCAGGAAATGTGTGAGACTGTGTCGCATTGTGGAATGAAGTGCAGCACTATTGTTTACATAATTCACGAGGAACAGTGAGAATAAAAGCCTATTAGAGAAGGACTGTGAGAGAGATTAGGATCATTTGGATGTGAGTGGCAAAGTTAAAGACAGTTTTGAAAATGAAGAAGGACGCTGGTGTTGTGTGGTGCACGAGGGACACATTGTAAACTGAAACTGTCTTTTTATACACCCCACAGGGTATGTTATCACCTTCGTCCTATGAAAAAAAAAAAAAAAAAATCAACCACATCCCTACCCTGACGGGAACAATGTTTTCCAAGATAACGCCAATGTGAATCATCCCTGAGAGGTGTGGTGAATGTCGAAACCATCTTTTCGGGGATTGTATCACTTACTAGATCTCAGACCAAATAACTTTCTCTCTCCCAAGCATCATCAAAATGCCAAATGGATTTCCTGACTTTCCCGTTCATCTAAGAGCAATTAGAATCTTCTAGGAGGCAGCGTGGATGATGGTTTGTGGTGTCTCAAAGCATTTTACATTTATGACTGCAGTATTTAGCCGATCCTCAGAGGGATAAACAATGAGTGAGACATTGCTGTGAGCTTGTATTGTTTGATTATCTTGCATCTGTTAGGAATGCAAAGAGTCATAATGTCATCAGGCCAATTTGTGCACAATAACGTGCAGTTACCTGTAGTTTACCAAGTGCCACATTTACAGATATTCTAAAGCAGAGTTCCTCCCATAACCCCCCTCTGTCAGAGCCACTTGAGTGCCTGTTTATGTCAGAGCTCGCGTGTAGGTCTGATAGGGTTGAAGCACAGAGTGTGCATATGATCTCCCCCTTTTGCACGTGCGCTTGTCGCAGGACGATGTTTGTCTGCAAGCCTCGGACGTATTGCTCTGCTTTTCTGTGTGTTTTTAAGTGTGCACTTGAACGTATCTCACTGCCTCTGCGGATGTGCGTCTCTGAGATTCTAATGCGCTGTCAGCTGGATTCCTCCCAGCTCATCACGGGCTGCACATTGGGTGTCAGTGCGAGTCTGACTCACTCTCATATGCTTCTTCCCTGTGCTAATTTTTCGACTTGGCCGTGTCATGCTCGCTTCCCACTCCACGCACTCCGTGAGCCTGCTCTTTCTCTGTCTCTCTTTCTGCCTCCCTCTCCATCTGTGCTCTTTAGATGTGGATCACTTGCCTTCTCTCTTTGTGAGCCTAAATTTTGCCTCATGAAACATCTGTCTGCGATTTAGCTATTTTTGCTTTCATCCCTCTCTACATCATTCATGCTCCCACCACGCTGCAATGGCAAAACACCTTGGGAATACAGTTCTATATAAAATAGCTTTGAAATGCAATACACCTTATAAAAGTCTAAAACTATGAGCAAAGAAATGACTGCCCGCAAGACTTGCTATCATCAATTCAGCTACCTGAAGCAGCAAATATGCTGATAAGGAAATGACCCCTATAGATACCTCAGAAACACCCCATTCTTTCAGGTATAAGAGAGATGAACAAGTATGTGCTCTAGTGAAGGGAGACTGCCTATCTGTATGTAAGGACACATCAAATCAAGGAATATATATGAGCCTGAACTATTTACTCTCTTTTGACATTTAACAATCAGCCCAGTTCAAACACACTGCCCAGGTGACTTACTGCGCGCACACAGGCCCTCGGTGCAGTTTTTGCTCTCCATCATGCTGCCACTGCAGTGCTTTCCTCCGTTCCTGGGTGGGGGGGCTTGGCACTCGCGGCTGCGCCAGTGGGTGCATTCTGTCCCACAGGCAGACCACTTTGCCCACTCGGTCCAGCCTCCGTCCACTGGAATGAGACAGCAGAGATGTGAGTCATTTTAAGCCAAGCAACAGCTAATCACTTCAGGTGGCGGAGAATTGGGCGTGACGTTGTAATGTGGCACGATGCTTATGTAATGGCTTCAAGTGCATAATTTAGCAATCTGCAAATTGCATTCTGTGGTGTCTTTGAAATGCTTTGGGAGTTGGGGCGGTCAGAACACTGACCTGAATGGTGTGTGACAGTAAATTAGAAAACACAACGTTCCTGATGGAGATGACTTTTGATGATGAGATCAGAACAGTTACATGGCCAAATCTTATTCTGTCCTGATTGAGGTTGTTTCTGTGCTGAACGCATTTCAAAAGCCTGGTTTTATCTAAAGTTCAACCTCACGGCGGAAGAGAAGCTTCTTAGGTTTTAAAATTCGTCCTGGTGCTTCCTGCAAGATGGCCCACAATTGCATCTGAAGATATTAAATAATACAGATGAGCACATCATCTTCACCTGGGCACAGAGTGGTGCAGGTCACTCTCTGGAAGGGCGGGCCCTCACAGAAGGCGCCTCCATTCAGAGGGGCAGGATTGGTGCAGCTGCGTGTTCGTCGCTGCCAGCCCCGCCCGCATCGAGCATTACACTCTGACCATTCAGTCCAAGAAGACCAACCTCCACTCACTGACGGAGACACAGACGGGCAAAGTGAGCGAGTCTGGTAGTTTTGTACTCTGGTCAGCTTTAACAATAATGAGAAAATAGACACCCAATATCTCCATTCAGGCCTGATGCTCCTTTAGCATACACAGTAATGAGAGATCACAAGCGATAAGCATAATGCAAAGTAGATTTTTTTCAAAATTTTCATCAATGACTTACATAAAAGTGCAAGAACAATATTAAGAATAAGAATAATAATTTTACATTTGGATATAGAGCTGCTAAAATGTTCTCATTTGCAAGTCACCTATTATCACTCAACCACTCTGACCAGGGACACTTGAATGATTTGAATAACAATATCGTCATGATTCATAAACCAGTCTCCTGAAATGCTCTAAAAAAACAAAAGACAGACAAGGATAAATGTGTGTGTGTATGTTACCATAAACTATGAGAGTGGCTGTGCTGCTGCGTCTTTTGGCCACCACGTTACGGGCCACACAGGTGTAGTTGGCGGTGTCTGAGAGTCTGGCCTGTTTGATGATCAGATCGTGATCGATGGTGATCAGGAAGTTGGAGTCCTGCGATGGATCTATGACATCCTCGTTCTTCAGCCAGTCCACCTACAGAGAAGCAGACACACACACACACACCACTCTGAACTTTGTTGTGCTGAAAGAAATCTTTTAGCATGATTGCTGAGTGACAGAAAGGATCAAAATAGAAAAAAGCAGCCACAGCAGCCAAGACTCTAGTTGAAAATCTCAGCCGTACCCCCTCAAACCTCAGCGTTTTGAATGACGGACTTTTCTTTAATTCTTTTGGCAGATAAGGTTGCACATAAACCATTGTACAAAATTAGCAGGTGTGTATGCATAAACATGAGTTAGCACACCAGACAGGCATACCCATCCAGTCAACACAATAAACCTGCGGAGTGTTAAGCCATCACGACACGCTTCAGTGCTACAGGTGGTATTGATCAAACACTGCCAATATTTGATCATTTTTAGTTTGCTCAGTTTGGCCAGTTTTTTGACACGTCCGGCTTACAAATGAACACAGTATCACTGCGGACAAGGACAAGCAGTACGATTAGTATTTACCGTTACGCATCCTGAAATTCCAGTTAAATCCTCTCATGTGTTCTCATAACGTGAGCTTTCACGCTTTCATGCTATGAGCTTTTAATGCCATGCAATAACATGTCATTTGGCCACTAAAAGGAAGAATACAGCTCGGCAGAACATAAATATTTACTCGAGTCATAAAAATCTACATTTAAGAATAATTTGTTTTCTTTTTTAATATATTGCTCTACTGCTGTTTTATGAGGGAGATAAAACTGTTTGATATATTTCTGTAGTGTCAAAGCAGCACAGTGTTAAAACTTGACACAAAGTGGATTTAAGCGCAGGCTTTTTGCCTCGTCACTTAAACAACAGGGCATATAATTACTGGTCGTTAAGCATTTTAAGGAGTTTTTTTCTTGATGGAGCCACATAGCTGGATAGACTTAAATTTCTCAAACTTCAGTGGCTCGCCCTTTACTACTCCCCCTTGTGTATCATGTTTATGTTGGTGTATTAGTGATTATTTAGATCTCGGCTTTGCTATGTCGGCTTGAGATATAGAGCTATAAAAACATAAATGATCGTCAGTTATTGCCCTTCAGTTTCAAAAACACAAGTGTATAGTAAATGTAAAGCAAGGAGGATCTACCTCAGCAGCAGGCATGCCCTCCGGGGGGCGACACTGCAGCAGCACCTCCTGCTCGAGTCGCACCTCCCGCCCCAGTGGCTCCTGCTCAAAGTTCTTCCTCAGGTCTACAGGGGGCGACACAGATGTAGTCAGCAGTTAGAGAAGGTTGCCCCATGACAGCAGTGACACCCAGTTTATCTTTCTGACTTTGGCTGTCACACACGCACGCACGCACGCACGCATGCGCACGCATGCACACGCACACACACACACACACCAGGGCAAAGCCCCCAAAAAGCCTCTGTCACTGTGTTGTGTTTTTTCACTTCATATCCTCACAAACATGCAGAGTGTCAATCACACTACGCCACACATTACCACGTAGGACCGTGATGGAGTGCTACTGCAAATTTATTTGCATATATACTTAAGCTGACACATTTGACAAGCAAAAAGTCGGATGTTTGCCCTTCTGCTGTCTGCTCTTCCTTCCTTCCCCTCTCTCACACACGCGCATGCATGCGCACACACACACACACACACACACACACAGCCTTGGTACTGACATGCGATGCGAACGTAGGCACGGTTGCTCTTGGTGGTGCCAGCCGAGCTCCAGGCCACACACTGGCACCAGTAGTCCTCCAACCCAAACAGCTCCTCCACCTGGGTCCTGGACACAGAGATGTCCACCTCCCGCACCACCAGACCTGTGCAGAGAGAGAGAGAGAGAGAGAGAGAGAGAGAAAATCAGAGGGAGAGGCAGATTAGAGGGGAATATTTTTCACAGTGCATATAAATAATGCATTGGCTGCAGGCCAAATGCAGTTAACGTGCACATAAAATCCTATGGGAGCTAATGGATTATGTAGTTGAAAATGATGTTTGTAATTGAGTATGATGTTTATGTCTGTGAAATACAAGGTGACATTACTATGTGTGTGTGTGTGCGTGTGTGTGTGTGGGTGTGTTTACAGTAGACTTCAGTATATTTCTGTGTGTGTGTCTGTGTGTGTGTGTATTACCTGTAATCTGGTCCAGGCTCTCTCTGGTGACGTGATCATTTTGATTGACCCATTCTCCGTTACATTTGAAGTAGATCTGGGTGGCTGGCGATGCACGGCACCGGAGCTGGACCGGTCGGTTCTTTACGATGAAGGCGTCCTCTGGTTCCAGGAGGAATTCTGGGAGAGGTTCTGCCGGTGCTGACGGGAAGGAGTCAGGGAGAACCTCCGCCTCGCTGTAGTCGCTGCTCTCTGAAAACACAGACCACGGAGGTGATTAGATTTTAAGATATGACACGTTTTAGTGTCTGCCTACTGGACTCAGTGAAGTGAGTTGGTATTTGTCAGTATTCGGGTGGCTGCTTCGTGGCTCATCCTGCACTCTCACCTCACTGTTGATGAGGTAAAAAATAGGCAAAGTGACAAATTTGTCCTTCAGGGATCAATAAGCTATCACAGACTTGGAGGGTGCAAATATGTGTGTGTGACAGCGTGTCTTGTGTGTCTCAATCCAGCTTTAGGGCATGTGTGAACGAATCTGCCAGCAGTGTCCCAGTGTTTACATTAAGGCGAACCTGTTAGTGTATCTCAAGAAGACATTTAAGGTGCTGACCGTTCGCACCGTAAATGGAGGGCCACGGTGACATTTTCGCCCCCTTGTACTGCCAGTAATCTGGTCAACGCAGGCCTCCTGCTCTGGTCTCTCTGGGAGAGTCCATGCCTCTCAGCTGGGGGGGAGAGCTGCTGACCTTCCACAGACAGGTCCTGTTGATCGCACATTATCCCCTGACATTTCCGATGTGACATATCCCTCCCGGCAATGCTGCCAAGAGCTTCTCCTGGCAGGAAGGACACGGTTTTACTGACCTCTTCACTCTGACTTGTTACTCTAATAATGATGGGTAGATCTCAGGCAGTATATCAGTGGTGCAACAGCTACTACACTGGTTTCCACAACCATAGATATAGTTAGATATATGCACTGATAACTTTGCTATGTACTACATTGTTTTTGCCAGGTTGTAAAGCCCTTTCAGGAAAATGTTATGATTTGTGATTTTGGTCTATATAAATAAAGAATAACATAACTTGACAGTTCCATGAGTATTATAATGACGTATGATGATATAATGACATAAACTGTCAAACACACCATCTGTTGGCGGAACTTGACAAAAAAATACCGTATCAGTCACACTTGTCTGTTCACAAAGCTGCAGAGTGGCAGGCTATGATGCCAGCTCAACTCCTGCCACAGCTCGCGTGTGTGTCCATCAACTGGATTGCATCTTTGTGTACTTGAGCAAAATGCTGAAGCACAGGCAGACTGGAGAAGACCTTGTGACTTGATGCCCCCTAATAACAGGACTGCTGCAACCTCTGCCGTGAAGAATGACCCCACCACAATGTAGCGGGAGTGGTCTGCATAGACATATAACACACAAGCACGAGCTGGTTCCAGAAATGTTCTTTTTTTTATGCAATGTCTTAACACCATCTGCTATCAAACTCTTATCGTCACTTTTTGACTTTCCCTTTCCAGTAATAATCCAGGTTCTTATAAATTGTTAATGGGCCTGACCTTCCAATAGAAAAGTTTGCTCTGCTTATGAATATGATCTAAATTCAATAAGCATTAAATGGAAGACTGGAGCGGAGTAAAGAGGGATTGACAGGGTCGGCTCCAGTCAGGAGATGCCAAAAAAGTAAAGGCATATGCAACCCATTGCACTCTCCTCCCTTGACGTACACATACACATGCACACAGACCTGGGCATAGCTCATGGGTAATTGTGCTTTTCTTAAAGCTCTGGCGTTTTGAAATCTCATTCTCTATGATCAGTGGGTAAAGGAAGAAATGGGAGGGCAGATGCAGCTACTTTTTCCACAATGAGACTTAAAGCAGACAAATTTGCAGTGTTCGGTTTTCAAAACGAATCGAGCCCAGCCTGATGAGTTATTCCACAACTGGGGAACAAGAGAAACTACTTAGTAAGATAGCATCTCCTATTTTAGGAAAGTGAGCAACCCCCACCCCCATCTCACTGTCTGAGACATTAAGGGGAAGCAAAAGAGCAACACAGAGCGAGAGGGAAGTGGGAGAGAAAGTTGCGGCACGACTCAAACCGAGGCCAGCGGGGATTCAAGGGATTCACAAGGCTGTTGCCATCTTCAGGTACAGGAACGGCACCATCTCTTGACTCAAATCCCCCCTCCCCTCTGCCTGGAAAGGGCCGGCCCGGGAAGGAAGAGGCTGAAGCATCACTGCCCACAGCTCAGAGCGTGGCAGCGCTGTGGCCACGGGACGGGCAGAGAGGGCAACAGCTGCTCCAGGCCCAACAGCCATCCAGGATGGACCCGTCATCCTTAATCTGCCTCTGCCTCTCCTCAGCCCGTCTCTACCGCAAACACGTCCTTGTTCCTCTCCAGTGACTTCTTCTATAAAGACCTTCCACTGACTACATTTATTCAGTAACCCGTGACCCAAGAGTGAACCCTCGCCACTGCACGCTCCACACTAGAACCCGGTGCTGTACAGGGAAAGCAGAAATGCTCATTCAGGCGGTGAGTTGGGTTAGTTTAAAAATCATGATTACTTGTAAATAAAAGAAAAGGATTTTTCTTACACTGAGAAAAGAAACGTTATTTATTTGACACATTTAGACACAGCTACAAAGCAACTCTGCACAACAACTAATCACTTCTCATCAAATCCCAAACACCAATTAAAATAAATGATGAAATAATTTTTATATATTTGTTTATTTTATATTCTGTTGCCTTTTATCTGTTTTCATTGACTGAATCTCCTTCTCCCTCACTTTTTTTAGCTTATAAATGGTGTATATGATGTTTCCCTTTTCTAATCCCACCAGAGCTGCTGGACTCTCTGGATTTCAGATGGTGCTTTGACACATTTAGACACAGCTACAAAGCAACTCTGCAACACAATTGTGCGTGTGTTTGGTCGCGGTCACAGTTGTGTTGGATGCACACCATACACCACATTGGGGCTTCCAGGAAAATTTAAATACACAAACATTTTATATCTCAAATGCGCACTTTTAAAATCACACAAAATTGTGATATACAACTTTCTGTAATTTGTTGTGAAGCTTGTGTAATGAATTGTGAAGTGGATGTGCATGGACAGAAACACAGAAAGGTTTGTCAGACTGATGTGGCCACATCTGAACTTAACCTGACTTTAAACAAATTCTGATAATAGAGCAGCATAATATAAACCTGACGTGTAAATCTAAAAGATGGCACTCATAAGCTCAGAGTAGTACACAAGAACAATAACAACCTGCATGCATTGTCCACACACGCACTCACACAAAGTGCACGGACACAGTTTACACCCTGGCAGGAGTCACTTATACACACTCAATTAAGCACGTACGATACTGGAAGTAGGCCCACATGGGGGTAAACGCAAACAAACACGGGTAATGAAAGCTAACACATCTCAAAGTGATGCTTAACTGTGGGCATGAATCACATTCACTGCCGTGCCTCTCTCTCAGCCCTCTCCTCTCCTCTGTGTTTTTCTCTCCACGACATCCCCTTGCTCTCGCCTTACTAAGCTGTCGCCTCCAGTCTTTTAGACTTTGAATTCACTGTCAATAACCAATTGTGTTGCCCCTCCCCGCCCCTCAAACCCGCTCCCCACCCTCCCACCCACCTCTTTCCCTTTGTCCGGCATTGATCACTCCGTGTTCAAACATCAGCTGAAAAACACAGCCTGTCACTCTGCGAACTCTGGAACGGCGAGAGACAGAGGAAGGCAGAGGAGGAATGGCAGCACAGACAGACAAACAGAGAGAGACGGTGGTTGAGACGGAGACAGAATGGGAGGAACAGCCCTGCGTATTTGGATAAACCTCTCTCTCTGGGCAATGAGTGCGTGAGTGTGTGTGTGTTCTGGGGCCTGCGGAGAGAGGCACAGTTTAATTAAAACACTTTTGGATGACAGAGGTAAGAGACAGACAGACAGCTCCTTTCTCTCCCCCGGTCTCTCCCTGGGATAATGGAGCTGGGGGTTTAAAGTGGAACCTGTGTTTTTGGGCCAGCATACAAACATCCATCAGAGCTCAGCAGCCGGCAATTTGTGCGGAATGGAGGAACCTTAAAGACAATAACTCCTCGCTGTACAGCCCAGCAAGTCTTTTATTACTCTAATGACAGATAGCAGACAGCTAGAAAGCAAACACAGGCTTCTGGGTATTCTTTTCTAGAGTGCACAATTGTACGAACACACACACACACACAGACCCAGGCGCTGGATGACAACCTATGCTTATACAGTGCATTCTTACTCACTCTTATTCATGTATGCAAAACTCAAATGGTGTAAGTGAAGGGTTCCCCTTCCTTTGGCGGCAGTGTGAGAGCTACGACACGGTGTAAGCGAGAGTTGGAGTGACAGTGGCCGCACTTGTAGGCAGGACTGCGTGGGAGAGAGATAGAGCGAATCTGGACAGAGGTGACACAATGGGAAGATGGGAAGGCTGGCCAAAGACAGGTCAAGAGACACTAATAGACAAGTGGAGGGGGGAGAGAGAGAGAGTGAGAGAGAGAGAGAGAGAGATGATGGATACACACAAAGTAAACACACACAAACACACACACACAATACCGGACTGCCATAATAACTGGTGAGGAAAATGAATCACAGCGATGTCTGTCTTTGTCTCGGCCTGACTGTGAAACTGTCTGTGTTGTTCTTTCTGCCCTCTGTCCTTCTCCACCCGCTCTTTTCTCTTGCCTCTCATTCTGAGACACACATACACACACACACACACACACACACAGACACAGACGGCTGTAATTTTCTTAGCCCCAGCGCCTCTAGCCAGAGTGGAGTCTAAAGCGTCTGTGCTTTATCATTACCTTTACAGAGTTAGTCATTACTGTCCCCTCCAGTGCCCTCACTATCCCAACACTGCACTAAGAAGTGCAGGGAAAAGAGTGCAAGAGAGAATAAAACACAGGAAGGAGAATACTTTGAGGCAGTCAAAAAGACAGAAAGACACTATAAAAGACACAGGGTCAGGTTTTGTTTGTTGTTTTTTTTTGTTTTTTTCCATCCTATGAGGTCAAAAACAAACAACAGCACAGTGTCCCACCCTCCTTCCTTCCACTCTCCAGTTTGGTGTCTAACATAGGAGTACTTTTCTTCTCCAGGCCCTCCCCTGACTCCATTCCTCTTTCCCTCCTGCCTGCTGGATTCAAAGCATTTTGTGCAGCTCCAGTGGACTTCAAATGACATCCTACGGCCTTAAACGCAAACACACATGCACACACTTGCGCGCGCATAGAGGAAGAGCCCACAGCTATGAAGCTCAACCGGTTAGTTGAGCCCACTAAGGACAAACAGCTGTGAGGACAGAGAGGCAAATATGACAACACTGCCGGTGACAGAGGAAACAAGACCAATAAATGGAGTGATCGGCAGCCATTATGTAACATTGACTGGCTGACCATATCCATCATCCTCACCCAATCTACCTCATTATCATCATTCTTGCGAGGAAGCCCCAGGGAAGAATAGTGCACGCCACAGACACACACACACACACACACACACACAGAGGCAGGTCGAAAAGAGACAGAGATGGATGGAGGGTGATAGTCTCTCCTTGCCTTCCTTAAAGGACAATTACATTAAGTGATTGATATTCAGACTGACCTCATCCTCATCAGCCTGAAAACATCTCCTTACAGGAGGAGAGAGAAGGAACTGCCAGGCAAGGAGGGAAAAAATGAAGTGCAAAGACGTGATGACTGGAAAAAGCAAGTGTTGAGTTTTAGACGAAGGATTTGATGGTAAAAAATAAAATCACAGAATGTGCAAGCAGGACAGTCTCAGTGTGTGTGTGTGTGTGTGTGTGTGTGGCATCAGGCAAGGCATGAGGCGACATGAGTGCAGGTTGGAGCGACACAGCATCACTTCTCACATCAACAAAGCCAGACGGGGTGTGAGGAGTCATGCAGTTCACCCATCTGACTCAATAAGCACACACTCATGCAAACACTTAGAGTATATGCGGCCCTTTTGAGCGCAGTCAGTATGTGGTGGAGAGTGAAGGGGGGCAAAATTGGTCATCTTTTAATAGGAAATGTCGTTAATTCACCAGTGACTAACAGACATGCCATTATTTTCATTTCATCACGGTGGCTGTGAGGCGACAGGAGGCAGGAAGCACAATTTGACGCCCCGCCAAGAGTGACACCGATCTGTCCGCGTGCTCCTTCGTAAAGCCTCGCCGCGTTGGCCTTGAAAGTTCTTGTTTGGATATTTTGATACGACCACCAAGATGTGCACCTGCGGCGGCTCCACATGGCTCTGCAGCCTGATTCTTTGTACTCACCATGGTGGCTCTCTAACTAACAGACTTCATCTCTCACACAGGCAGGCACCTCTCTAACTAGCAAAACAGACAAGGTTTTTGTTTTATAAGAAAAGGCTCAGAAGTTGTCAGTTGATAAGAGCAAAACACAGTCTGATATTTCAGAAATACATTTACTCGCCATTTTTGCCTAGATAAAACAGAACAGTACCAGTTTCATCTTCGTCTGTCCAATACAGCAACAGGTCCAAGGTGTGTTAACTTAAAAGAAATGCTGAAAACAAGAACAAACAGCTTAAAAAACCCAAAACTTTCCAACGTCTTACACTTTGTATCTTGCCTAATTAACAGTTACACATTTTATGTTTCTACTTGAAAAATCACTGAAGAAGTAAAAATCCCTCACTGGGTTTGTCTGCTGTTAATTAAAGCTGATTAACGAGCTAGCAAAACTAATATTAACCAAAATATTTTGTAAACACACAACTCCATCTGCATAACTCATTATAAGCCATAATGTCATATTTTTATTTAGAACACAGATATATATACACTTTTCATAAATATACAATAGGAACACAAGCACATCATGTTCTTTCAGCCCATGGTTGTGACTCATTTCGAAGGTCATGCAACCACTATTTCTACAGAGTTAACTTTACAGTATTTAATTACCTCGTTGTTCTGCAGTTTCTGCAGTTCTAAAAAAATTTAAAGGAAATGAAAGGATATTCTTACATGTTGCTGAATACATGAGTCTATGTCGTGAATCAATCAACACACCTTAAATGTCAATATGACGACCTTGATCATTCCACTTGTTTGTATTGGCTCTACTGCATGGTATACACTTCAGAGATGACTGGCTCTTCGAGTGTATTAAAAATGTTTAGTAATTAACCATAATTATTTAAAACTAGCAAGACGCACAGCCTTGTAGGATAGGCAACGTCATGTGCAGCATAGGCGACTTCTGTCACCAGCAGCTCAGCTTTTAAGTTGTTGTTTTTTGTTTTTTTTTACACAACAAAAATCCTGACCACTTACAGCTAACTAAGAATCACATACGACACATAATCATGTTTGTTACATGAACATGTCAGCCGCAACTTGTTGGAAGTTCATCATAGCAGTGGAAATGTCACACTTATGATTGGTTCCAACATGTGAATAAGGATGCCTGCAGACTGGCTATTTCTGTGGAGTGTGAAACCTCCCCCTGTTTCATCAAGAAATGAGCGTGAGTGTGTAATTGATTGTGCAAGGCATGTGCGCAAGCGTGTGCAAGTGGTTAAGAAAGATGGAATCAGTGTGAGCCAGAAAAAGACAGAGAGAGGTAAAAAAGTGTGTGTGTGTGTGTGTGACAGGAGGCTGGAAAGCAGATTGGCAGAGGGGGAAGGCCGAGCGAGTGATGGAGATGCAGAGTGACAGAAATGCTTCGCTTGTCCATCCAGCATGTCCGGGTGGCAGGAGGAGAGAGAGCAAGCCTGAGGACATGGTTACGCACACACACACACAGAGTGAATGCAGAGGCTTGCGAGACCTCATTTATAGATATGCTTGTAAATAGAGTATTATCCCACTCTCTCAGCTGCAAGGTGTGTTACCCCACAACCCTCTAATTGTAAATGAAGTGTGACCTGCCATTTTTCACAGGACTTACACTCTCTTTTCCGTCTCTTTTCCCCCTGTGAGCTCTTGGTGTTAAAATGACACTGTTGGTGGGTGTGCCAGGGGCGACTCACACACACACACACGCACACACACACACACACACACACACACACACACATATAAACATGTCATCTAACTACATGGTTCCAGACAGTATATAAGGCCCAATGACAGAGGGACTGTGAGCAGTGTTTTTTACTGATAACTGGGTGAATATTGCAGAATTTTGTGGCTGTTTAACATGGACCCATACCACATTCAAACTGTGTGTGTGTGAGAGGTAGGGCGGGCGTGTTTATAACAGACCATGGATTATATTTACCCGCTGTGTATGCAAGGGACAGCCTACTCTAAGTGAGATTCTGTGACTGTGTTTTCTGAATGTGTGGGTGAGTGTGACTGCGAGAGTGGGAGCGCTAAGAGGATTTGTGCTTGTGTTGTAGCTGTGAGCCCACTGCTGCTACTGGTGCATTTGAATAGACAGAGAAGGAGAGGCGGAGGGGGGTGCGGGGGCTACGTCGTGTGGTCTGTCACAGCTAGGGGGCGCCACCCCCCCCTGCGGAGCTCATTAATCATAGCCTATCAAAAAGTGGCCCTGTGCTGTTTGTGTGTGTCCTGGCGACCACCTACTGCATGGGAACACGGGCGTACACAAGCAGCGCTATCAATCACTATCAGGGGTGGAGAGAGAGAGAGAGAGAGAGAGAGAGAGAAAGAGAGAGAGAGGGAGAGAGAGGGGTGAGGCAACAGGGTGAGGGAGGAAGGGAGAGGAGACAGAGTGGGTGAGACAATGTTGTTTTCCTATTATCCTCTCGAAATTACAGGCCAATGTCACAACTATTACTTGGAGGTCAAACTCATATGGTAGAATGAGGCTCTGCCCCTTCCAGTGTGTGTGTGTGTGTGTGTGTGTGCGTGTGTGCGTGTAGACATAAGTGTATGTGTCGAATGTAAGGCGCCACTGCTTGTCTGCTCCACCACTGTGCAGCTGCTTGATGAGAGTTGCGCAAATCTACCCAGAGTGGCTGGTTGCCATGGCGGGTATTCACATGGAGCCGGCTCCTCTGGAGGACTGTAGTCTACACAGCCATTAACTATGGCGCGCACACACACAGAAACACACACACACACTTTGGCCCATTGTCTGTAGTCTGTGTCTGTCTCTCCATCGCTCTTTATTTTGCCACCTCACTTCCTCCATTTGGAAGTCTTGTTGAAAATCTGTCCTTCTCTGACACTGTGCCTGTGTGTGTGTCTGTGTACGTATAGTGAATAGGTGAGCAGTACAGTGGGATGAGTGTTTGGAAGCTGGGGCCGTTTAAATGGCAGTAATTACATGAGAAGATGAGCTGCATTCCTTCCTGAGGGCAGGCTGATTACAGGCCTCTCCTCTCTGGGCCCCTGTAATTACCCACTCTACCCTGCCCCCCCACGTCCCCCTCTCACCCCCATGCCTCACCCTGCATCCCACTGTACTTGGCTCTGCTCTGCTCTACCTCGGCAAGCACTACGGGCGGGTTCCCTGCCCCCCCATCCCCCTCCTGTCCTCTGATCCACCTCTCTCCCAACTTCTGCAACACTCCACCTCCCCTTCCCCTCACCAGGTCACTCCTCTGTCCTCTCTCATTGCTCCTTGAACTGATTGCTGCTCGCACACGCACACACTGGCTCACACTTAGAGACCACTCAGAGGACAAATAGCAGATGTGGCATCATGCACATTGTGGGCACTGCCTTCATTTTTGTCGAAAGATCTCTTACTTAGAAACATTCAATTTCTCTGCATTATGCATATAAACAATGTACTTCATATGCTATATTAGCCAGTTCTTGATGACTACTACTACTACTGTAGGTGCGATTCTGTATTTATGTATGTGCAAATCTATGTTGGTTTTTGTGTGGGGGTTGCTGTCAAATGCCATTCAATCTTGATGGCCACTCCTTGAGACAAGACTTGACAGCTCCTGCCTTACAGGTAAATCCCTGCTCACTCTCACCCCACTATTTGTCTCCCTCACAAACATGCACACACAAAATAAGGGTGGGGTTGTGCACATGACCTCACACGTAAACAAAACCAGTAAGTCCACCCCAGTCAGGGATTCCAGTAAGACTGGAGACACACAGACAGTCAAATTACATGTCCCTCACCCAAACACCCACAATTGTTTCACCAACCAACAGTCTGAGTCCCTGCTGCTCTTTCATTTGTGTTACAGCACTTATTCAGTGTGGGACTCATTTACAGTTTGTCCACTTAAGCTCCCAGGATTTTCAAGAGGCTCCTTCATTAAAAAAAAAAAAAGTACTGTAATTAAGTACTGTAAAGTATTGTCTTATGGTAACATCACGTGACAATGTGTTAAGTCAAGAGGCATGAACTATGATTGTAAGAAGAGTCGGCAAAAAGCGTCACAACATATGTGTTTTTTATCATTTGATATGACAACTTGGCTCCCCGGTGACAGCAAGAGAGCCAGATCAAACTTGCTGTACAAATCACATCAGACACCCCCGAGTAGGTGATAACTAAGCAAGAGGAGAGCACTGGGGGGGTGGGGTGTTTTATGGAGTTGGAGAGAGAGAGAGGACTAAAACATCACAGAGAGGGAGACGGATGGATTAAAAATGAAAAGTCCTGATCTCTTTGAGCATTATGAAGACAGAGAGCAGGCGGAAGTGAGACAGAAATAGAGCTAGTCTGGGAGAGAAAAATTCAGGAAAAGGACAAGAAAATGGGAGAGATGGAGGGGTAAGTACAGGTAACCCAGCTAATGTAAGGTGATGATGGCGGGACAGGGAGAGGGAGGAGGGAGGAAAGAAGGAGATTAATGAAAGGCTGTAAGCTTTGCTGTAAGTGGGCAGACTTGGCAGAGGGGAAGGAGGGAGGATGTGCGGATGGAAAGAGCAGGAGAGAAGGAGACGGAGAGAGACTCAGAAACACTCCCTGGGTGCGGATCAAGTGCGACTCTTGATTGGTCCGAGTGTGTGTGTGCGTGTGTGTGTGCATGCTGTGGGCATTGGCTATGGTTGCCACGATTGCCAGTGCTATTAGAGATGCCTGCTGCTGTAATGTGTTGTGACAGGGGCTGATTCTTGTGACTAACTGCTTTGGCAGGAGAGCTCCTCTGTCATGCTAATGAACAGATGAGGAGATGAGCCGGATTGACAGCGGATCGACGGGCCGCGCGCGTGACTTCTCATCCACTCACTCACGCACACACACTGAAGCTGAGGGCTGAGACGGCACTTAGGAAGACGCGAGCAGATCTCGCTGTCATGAATGTGTGCGGCACACATCGCCCCGACGCAGACATCTCCACTTACAAATAACTAGTTTCCAAGTTGGTGTGACAGAGGTGACAACACATGGACAAACAAGATGAAAAAAAAAAAAAAAGAAGCAGGAACACATGTGGATGCCCAGATGCATGATCACACAAACACGGCGGGGTTGGCGTCACTCTGTTCCTTCATTGCGTCCCCTTGCATCAGAGAAATCCCTAGATATGCCATACACAACAAGCAACATGCTGTAGGCCAGCCTCTGTCTGCCTCTGTGTGTTTATCTGTATGTGTGTGTGAAAGAGGGAGATATGGTTTGTGAGCTTTGTACACTTGGCCAAAAAAAAAAAGCTAAATCTGACGTTCAGCGTACGTTTGAAATGACGAAAGTGCCTTGCTATTCCAAAAGCAGGCTACAAGCAAAAACATCTGCAAAACTTGCTTGTGAACTGACAAAAAAAATTAAGTAGTGACAGTGATTTCCAATTGTTGGGTTAAATTAATAAACAAGGTTCTCAACAGGGACTCTTTAAAAAAAAGACGAGTCTGATTTTAACAAGATATTCTAAAATAAAAATGAGAGAAACAGAGATAGAAATAGACAGATAGCGAGGAGAGGCAGAGAGGTAGACAAGGAACAGAAAAGATTAGGGCACTAATAGGCAGAAAATCCATGTTGGAGGAGATAGATGACAAGAGGTGATGTGGCGATAGCAGAGGAGGACAAATGGAGAGGCAGAAAATAGAGGTGAGATTCAATCTCCTCGCCCTGCAGAATGTCGGGGGCTTGTAAGCAAAAGTAGTCCTGTGCAGAAGCTAATGGCTGTTTTATCCTTTTGATCTTTTTCCTTCACTCCCTTTATACCTCGCTTCATCATTCTCTCAAAATAAATTTCCCTCCCTGCCTCAATTTGGACACACTCGCTCAAATCAGGCCAACGGAGAAAGAGGAGATTTCCTCCAAACCTGTTGTCTCAGGGAACCAAATCTGGATCTACTCGGCATGTGTGTTATCCTGTTTTGAAGTCACTGCGACTTTTCCCGTTCTCCAAAACCCGGATTCATTTCGCAATTTTCTAATGTGGTACTTTTTGTTTTTTCAATCCAACAGCAAACAAAATAAATAAAAAAAACCCAGACAAAAAAAAAAAAATCAAAACCCAGAGGAAGTCACACTTCACAAAGAAATCTGCATTTCAAGATAGTGAGGGGAAAAAAAACCCACACCACACTGTCTGACTGCCACGTAATCTCAGTGCAGTGCAGCACCAAAACATAAAAGTAATAACTAAGGCACAAGCATCTCACAGACTATCACTTTAGGACAGGCCAACTTTTCCGTATCTGGCAATCTCAGCTGCTAACAGATTGTGAAACAGTGAGAACTGATAACGCTGCATTGCACAAAGGGACTCGCGGCATCGCTACAAATTTATCAGCAACCTGGACGGCCTGTGTGCATCTCTGATCCTCTCTACAAATGCAAACCTTGTTACATTTTAGGTCAAAATATCGGTTTATTCCTCCTGTGTGATGAGTCAGCAGATGCGCATCAATCATTCATGAGGTTTTGGTCCCCGCCTGATGTCAAAGTTTCTCGCTGCTCTCCGCTGCAGCAACGGGAACGTGCCCTTGACCCGGAGACGGGACGGGGACTGGGCTGGAACGGAAAAGAGGACATTCCAGAGCCTCGGGCCGGGACCAGTATGACTGGACTGGCAGGAGTGGCCGTGATGGAGAGCGGTGATGAAGAGAGCATGACGAAAGTCCCCCGTGGCATGGAGAATATAACGGGCGACTGCGAATGAGAGAGAGAGAACGCGCTTGGGTATGTGCGTATAAGCTGAAACAGGGGGAGACGGATGGATGGAAGGAGAGGCAGAGTGTCACCCGCCAGACGCCCAGGGCCAGCACAGACTGATGGTGACACTGAGTGGCCAGAGTGTGCGACACGGTGACAATAATGATGAGAGACTGTTTCCCGATCTCTCTCTGGCTCCGTCTTCTACTCTCCCTCTCTCCTCCTTGCATACCCCCCCCCTCCCCCGCAGCAGGTTGGTGCTTTGATCCACACCCTGGCCATGTGTCCTCTACCGGCCTGTGTCAAATCACATAGGCAAGAGAAGTCTCACGATCCCCAAACAGCATTTAAGTGAAACCCCAGAGAAAAGTGGGGTTTTATTGAGGACTTTTATTTTCAAAACTGTAGAAATCTGGGTGGAAGCTTTTTGGGCTTGTGGTAATGCGGAGACAACGTGACCAAGAAACGTTCATGATTGAAGCAGACTGCCAGAAACAGAAGAAGTGTAAGCAGTTTCCAGCACATTATCATTTATTCAACAAGACTAAGCGTCCACAGCCATGCTGGTGACTCTGTGAGGCTGTGCTTAAGCATATCAGTGCTTTCAGCTGAGTGCCAATGTGCTGATGTGAAGCAGTTAAATGTTTACTACATGCACCATCGTAGTTCAACGTGCTTGTATTTTAGCATTTGGATATGTGCAAAATTTGACCTAATCATCACCTTAAATAAGAGGTTAGAAGATCTTCAAAGCTATTACATTTCATTCTGAAAAGGAATGGGTATGTGTACTAAAGTTTATGTAAATTTTAACAGTTTTAACAGTTGTTGATACATTTTACTCAAAACTACAACATCAACCTCATGTAGGGCCATTAGGATTCACCCTTTGGGCACAGTGGATATACTGTGTGTACCAAATTTCATGGGAATCCATGAAAGTTATTGAGACATTTCACTAATAAATATACAGGTGACAAGTCAAGGGATCACTGAAGTCAGTGGAATTCATAATAACATAACTTAAAAGGCTGTGCAAAGATTGATAACCATCCATCCTACAGCTGGTTAGAGTGAGGGACCTACCAGCTGTGCCTGGAAATCAAATGGATTTACATGATCAAAAGTCTAATTTGACACAATCCTGGTCTTTGTCCCCTTACTCTGGATCTGTGCCAGTGGAGAGAGGGGGCACATGGCCGTGGCTCCGGTGGACAGCAGGGCATTAACTCCCTGTCCCAGATCCTAATGGCCCTGGCCCACTGAACCTCTTGCAAACCTGAGGCAGCCCAGAGTCAGGACTCCTCCTCTGCACTGACTCCCAGCAGCAATGTTTTGTTTACACTGTACATTTTTTTCTGACCTGTGCACTTGTGTATGATTTCAGTGTGGTCCTTGGTGTGTGTGGCCCGGCTAGTCACTCAGTGCTCTCTATTCTTCTCTCTCCTCGGCTTCTCCCAGCCAAAGCCACGGCAGCGGTGCTGGTTAAGAGGTTTGTGTATCCCATTAGGATGATGAAGAGGCCTTTCATCAGTACACTCCCTCTGGCCAGGCGCTGACAGGAGCTTTACCTCGACAAGCCTCTCAAACACATCGCTCGACATGAGACAGCACCCAGCGAAGAGGTCCGCAGGCGGTACACACACTCACTGACAAACACTTACTGCATCTCACTACACACTTTAATACACGCACACACACAGTCTGAGCAGAGAAAAAAAAGAAAGACTGGGACATTTTGTTGCTAACTTTTCACTTTCAATCTTATATCCATTTCTAACATTAGCCAATAGAGTTCAGTGTTGAAGAGGGGGCTGGAGAGGAAGAAAAGTCTTGACTAATTCTGACTCTGTACTCTGATCTATTTTTAATCAATGCCACGCGAGGACTAATAGTGTAACGGCCGTGCAGGGCTCCGTCCAGATGGGCAAAGTAATTTTTCAGGAGGGGGAGAGCGGGGAGGAGGAAGACAGAACGTGAGGACGGACGAGGAAAAAAGCGACAGGAATAGAGAGGGAGAAGACAAAGATGGAGAGAGAGCACAAGCGAGGGAGGAAGAGAGGGAGCGAGAGAGACGGAGATTGATAAAGACAGAGCGGGAGAGAGAACGGGAGACAGAGAAGCCACAGGAGCCAGGATGACCTGGATTCATAGGACCAGTATTGATTACCTGAGGATGAAAAGCCAAAGAAAGAGCTCTGCTTACAGACTAGATAAATGAACTCGCACGTAGAGGCCTGGAAATATAGAACTGACTGAATATAGAACAAACAAAATGCACACACCCAGAATCTAACTGTTGTAGCTGCAGTGCCTTAAATCTGACAAGGTGGAAGCAAGTCAGCCGCTTAATCCATTGCTGTGATGGATAATAGAGTCTGACGGATAAAAAAAAAAAAAGTATGACAGGTAGGGACTGGCATTGTTTGTGTGTATGCTGGATTCACGCACAAACAGCATTAACTAGAGCACACATGCAGCATACGGGAGACTATGATCTGATTAGATTTGATTCTGTGAGGGATTTATAGGGCAATCTATGGAATGAGTATGGATGGTATATGGGGGCCTGAGAGTGCGCACACACATGGATGCAGACAGCACCGAGGCCCATCTCCCCCATTTGTAGTCTGGATTACTCTGCTTCACGTGGATTAACTTTGTATAATCGCTTTGAAAATTCTGAGCTCAAAGCACAGACGCCACCCAAAGATGCGCCATCAAAGAGTCATTTTACAACATAATGAAGCGCAGGTAGCGCAAAAACTCCTGCCAAACACTCCGCTCTATTCATGCGTTATTTATGATATGCGGTGGACACCTTTATCCACAGAGCTTTGCAGTACCAGTGCTTATGCTTCTATCTATTTTTAAATCAGCAAAGACAATAGTTGCTTTGGGTAATTGTGTGATTGTATGCATGTATGAGTGTAAGTAATTATTTCCTCTCTTTTAATCTCTGTTTTGGTCTCCACCAACTCCTGAGGCTGTTTCAGCTGCTAAATGCTCCACTGTGTTAATCAGGTAGTTACTAATAGCATGCTTTATTTTTATGTTGACGCTACAGTTGACATCTGTACGGCTACCATGGTTACAGGTTCTGCTCTAATATATGGTGAGGTCAGTGGAAAAAGCATTTCACAATTTTACCTTAGCTTACCTTTTTATAAATGTCACTGTGCTGACCTTCACAGTTCGTCATCAGTAGTGGTTTGTAGTTTTGTGGTTATGTGGTTTTGAGGTTCTCGTCTAATTCTCAGTGGGTTGTAGTACTAGTGACCCGTAAACACTGGAAATATGACCAACCTCTTTCACATCACACCATGGTCATTTGTTCTATTGCTAACGGCAAAATAATGTTTGCAGCAACTTTAGAAAGCTAGTTTCACAAACCTATAGAGTTTAAAGTATGCAGCAACAAACTTTCTGATTTCTTCCCTGAGATGTCTCTTGGTTCAGCCTCCCTAATACTAATGGCTCACAGAGGAACAACAGTGCTGGCCTCGAATGGCCACACCGTGCTGGAAGCTGTAAGAATGGAACTGCTTGACCCTCATATGGCTGCGGTCACTTGGGTCATCTGTGAAGCACAATGGCAGGCGGCAGACATAAAGGTGTTTATATCTTTCCCACAATTTACAATCTATTCGGCATGGCTGACTTCACAACTTCCATTTTCCACAACAACAAAGAACCAGCTTTAAGTACATGTGAGTGTGGGCAGCGAGCGGAGAGAGGATGTGCCGGAGCACATATAGGTGAGTGGTGTTTGGGTGGCCGGCCAGATTGCAGAGACCATGCGAGATGTACAGCCCTGCTCTGCTAGCGTTATGAACTACATCACGTGCGCAACAATGAGACTGGGGCTGTTTGAATTGTTAACATGCTAGTGCCAGACCGAAAAGCAAACAGCAAATGACTGATGTGAATAAAATGAGATTCTCGTGTGTGCATCTCCTCTGCAAACACACACAATTTATGCCAGAGACCACGACTTTATCAACTCTGCAGCATACTGAAGCTAGTTAATCACATTCAGTATTCATGTTGAGGTTTCTGTTATCATGCTTCATTCACATTAGCGCCCCCATAACGCCAACATATAATACTGCAAAATATCCAGTGCAAATTGGTGGATCAGAGGTCACAGCTCCAAGGTTTCATTGCTCAATATTGTAATACCTTCATAGTTCATCATAAGGCCTCATCATAAACCGATAAAACAGGCACAGCAATCATGACTGAATGCCTGTGAAAGGTCTGTCAGCCTTTGCCATGGCCCCACCTTTCTGTGACCCCCTTGACCTCTCACCCCGACCTGTGATAGACTCCTCAGAGATGGCCCCGCTCCGCCACAGTGAGCATGGCTATTCTGCATATGTGTGTGGAAAACAGATCACAATCTCAATTTAATTACCCGACACAGAGGCTTGCTACTGTCTTTTCTCCCCATGAAATATTATAGCATGCACAGCGAAGCTACTCTAAAAGTACAAGCACATTAATATACATTACGCAGCCTCCAATCATTTTAATGGCTGTGGAGACACTGAGAACGATCAGTGAGGCAAATAAAAAAGAAGGAAGGAGGGACAGAGAGACTCAGGGAAGCAAAGTGGACGGGATGACGCGAGGCTTCCAGCGCACTTAAAACGGTGCGAGAATGTAAAAAGAGAGGAAGTCAGCTGAGCAAAAGAGGCAGTTTTGGACAGTGCGAGATTCATCACGCCGCCTTGCCTTGGATGCGTCACGTTCTGAGGTGGTCCACATAACAAGGTGTGGAAATCAATAGCATCCATTTACTGAGGTGCAGCTCATCTAATCATCTGGCGCTCTGCTGCCCACAGAAGGCGCTGCGACACACATCTGGGCCTCTGGAGGAGAACCGAGTAATGAAATGTACACTGCAGCCTGGTCTGTCGTCAGCTTCCCGGCAGCTAGCACAAACACAGCCCCCACGCCTCCCTCTTGTCTCACTTCCTATTCCACCACCACATCACGCAGGCGATAAACCAAGAGCTTCACCTCCTCTTTCCTCCCTTCTCCTCCTCTTCGCCACACGCACAGGCTCTCATATGTTTGACTGGAGTTGCATATCCTGCGGTCCATTAGGAATCTGAGGGGTGTGAAGCACAGAGACCAAAATATCCACAGCACTCCGTTTCTCTCTCCAACTCATTGACTGAGTGCCTGAGGGTAACATCACAATAAGCGCTCCTTGTCCCTGCTCCCCAATGCAATTCTATAATTCATCTTAATTGAGAAAAACAAGCAAGCAAAGGGGAACACTGGAAGCATGTGAAGTGCAGGTTGTGTATTTATGGGACTGAGGGACTCGAGTGTATGTTTTGTGATTGTAGAAGGTGAGCATAGGTGCTTGCCGTTGCAAAAATGTGTTCACCTTTCTCCTTTTTTGAGCACATTTACTCATTAGAGAGTGTTTTTTTCTCTAATTAGGCTGAAAACAAAGCAGGGCCACATCACATTAGAAAGAACAACACATACACAGAGCTGACCTTTTGGCTCAATTGCTAAAATGGTGAGTATGTTATTGATATGGGGAAATATCAATATAAATAAATAATAAATAAATAAATTTTCTGTTGTCAATTTGATGAAAGGAATTTGGCAAGAAAATGGAGAGACAAGTACAGAAAATTAGACCCTCTGTGCTACAAACGTAATGAAGGACTGTATTTTTGTTTCTCTGCACTCTCTGTGATTTTTACGCATATGCCTTAATTTATTCAAGGGTTCTCTGGTTCAGATTTGAGAGACAGAGGTAAAAGGCAGATGGTGTTTAAACACTATCTTAAAACATAAACATGATGTCTGAATATCAAATTGTTGAGGAACTTTTGGGCCAATATGGCATCTTCAATACAGATGGAGCCCCAGCTTTAACTTGCACTAGCACGCATGCAGACTTCACGTAATTAGCAGAGAATTCAGGCTTTTTGTTCGCTTTATGGCGTTGGAATTTGAAAGCAAACTGGTCAGTCTGGGCAAATCTTGCATCTAAGTCCATCCCTGCTGCTCTAAAGAAAGACCAATGCAGGATAGATGCATAAAGGAGGGATTTCTTCATTGGCTGCCACTGTGCCAAGCATGCAGTCCCACAGTTCTATTAGAGGGGACATGTTTTTAGAATATGCGGTACTGTATCTTTTGTTTTTGCTTTTGTTTTTTCATCTACTTTCCAGAGCCGGCACTATCTAGGGCAGCGGTCAGCAGTTTTAATAAATTTTCCAAACACAGGAGCGCTACGGCAGTCAGGAAATCCCAGCAGGACAGTAGGGAATGGACATAGCAATAATAATAACAACACAAAATCTAATCTGAATTATGCTGTAAAGAGATTAGGTCAGAATAATCCCCAGAATAAACACAAACCGGGAGGAGGGGTGACTGCTTGTGATCGAAAACACGGAGTGGAGCTGCGCCGCCTGTGTGCGTGGATGTTTTCATTCCTGATGGTGGGATTTGTGTAAAGTTGTGTTTGATTTTGGGTGTAAGAGTGATGGTGGTGTTTATTTTGGGAAATGAGAGTATGTCTGAGGCTCAGAGAGTTGCTATTATTAAAATAGAATAAAATGCTTCCCTTTGCCTGCTCAAACAAAGAGAGATTCCCTTGGTGCAATGGATTCCTGAACATTCTCAAAGCCAAATGGAGTACACTCATTTCCAAATGGGATCAAGATTTATTAAAACATATCATCACCCAGTTAGACATCATCCGTTCTGGGGCCATATACACAGTTAGTGTGCAGATATATTGTTTTCTGCCAGTCTCGAAAAAAGGAAAGATGTAAAAAAAGACAGGAATAGAGAGCGACGGAGGCAGAGTATCTGTGATATCAGTTCATCTATCTTTACTTTTCTGATTGCACAAAATAAAAAAATGACAAAATAAGTACCTTAACATAACTGATTTCAGCATGGCTAGACGCAGAGGGCAAGGTTTTAGCTCATGTTGTAGAACAGTGTCACACTGATTTATTCCACTTGAAGAGGATGCAGAGCTTTGTTAAGTCAAAATCGGAGGAATAGTTTGACATTTTGGTGCCTGACAACTTAATGGTGAAGAGAGGACTCCAGGAAGACTGTGGAAATTGAATTACAGTTCAGTTGGAGGTGATGGTAAAGTGGATTTTCAAATTTTGGACACAGTCAGGCTAGCTGTGTTCCCCCTGTTTCCAGTGTTTGTGCTAAGCTAAACTAACCACCTGATGGCTCTTACCTTACGTTTAGTGTACGGATACGAGAGTGGGATTGGTCTTGTCATCTAACTCTCGGCAAGAAAGCAAATAAATGTGTTCTCATCGTGTTTAATTATTCCGTTCATGCTGCCCACAGGAAGCTAAACTGCATAAGCATGTTTACTGGGATCCAAACTGGGATCGATGTGCTCGAATTGCTGCAGGGTCTCTGCTGTGGTTTTTCAGTTCACGGGGATCAGAGTGGACAGGGCCGGAGCAGACCTTGAGGTCAACCGGGTGCCTTTCCGCTGACCAGGCTATTGTCGGGCAGCTGCATGGCTGCACCACTCCAGGTCTATTCAGAGTCCATTCAGCAGCTTCGGCTAAGTGCAATAGAAGACCCCGCTTCATTGTCTGACGCCAGGTCTGTTTGAGCTGCACCAGAATGCTCACTTCATCTCCCAGTGAGTTCAGAGAAACAGTTGAGTCTCGACGAATGGGGGCGGATTTACACAAGTAAAAAGACATGTTAGACGCATGCAGGCCAACTCCAGCTCTCAAACAGAGCGCTGCTTGACCTCAGTAACCTTTGCAGAATGTCACACCACACTGTATGACCTCCCTTTGCTTCCCTTTAACACAACACACACACACACTGCACATGCACACATACACTGACACACAAACAAAGGAGAGGTGCTAAGAGGACCGAGAGAAAAAAAAAAAAAAAAAGAAAACACTTGTCTGCTATGTTCATGACAAACAACCAAATAGTGTCAACACCTATTTTGTATTTTTGTAAGTGTGTCATATAAGCTAGCTTTATTTGCATTTCCCTTCTGCTGCGAGTATGAAATAAGAGGCAATAAAAACATTGTAATGCGTAAACGGGCAACAAGAGACCAGTGGTGTTGCTAGCAAGTAAGCTATTCCCAAAGTATCCGGTAAGTGTATGATCACGCACACAAAATGCCCATATCACACTCAGTAAAAAAAGCCATCTGGAGGCATCAGCACTTCTATGAGCAGAATTAAGTCAGAGTGCAATGACTTTCTCGTTTAAAGTGCCTCCAAAGAGCGCCATTATTACCTTCCCAGAATGCAAATGTGCTTTGGGCCAATTAGAGGTTGAGCCAATACCAATGTAAGCCCATAAAAATCCGCCCTTCCATAATCATTCAGCAATATGACTCATGGGTAAGATTGGAACGCCGGCCTGTAAATGTGTCACGATTATGAGTCCGTGCTTAAAATGAATGGAGGTGCTGTGTATTTCATTCCCACGGTGCTGGAGCTGAGCCACGCATATGTTAGTGTCAGTGCTTCTAATGAAATAAATAGACTTGTGATAGTACTGATTAGGCCTCCATAAGTGGCAGGTAAAGACAAGGGCCCTGTGGTGGATCAAAGGCATTTGAATGTCTCTTTTTAGATCTCCACCTATCAGGAGGTATTTAGGGGGAGATGGGGGTTGCTTTTTTTTTTTTTGTTTGTTTTTGTTTGTGGAGACGGACGCCCTCATCCAGGATCTCTCTGTGTAATTACACGCCGCAGAAGACCTTCATTCCTCTCCTCTTCACAGAGAGAGATGAAAGACAAGAGAGACAGAGGCATGTAATCGCTGTGCTGACTGAAAGAGGGGGAGAGGAGGTGAGGGACACAGAGAATATAAGGACAAAGGGATGGTGAGTGGCGGTGGAGTTTTAATAAACCTCCTCTGTCTCTTGTTTACAGAGTCTCTCCTAGCTCCCCTTATTTCTCTCTCCCCTCTCTCTCTCTCTCTTACACACACACACACACACACACACACACACACACTGGCTATCTTTGACTGAGGGTTTCATTATTCTTGGAGTTGCCTGTTCTTTGCCTCAGGACAGATGTGTAAATTGTTGTGCTAATGTAAGGCCCACTGCTGAGAGCTTTAGGGGGATGGATTTACACACTCCACACCACTGTATAACGGTCACTCACAAAGCACGCTCACGCGAGCATAAAAAAGGACCCCGTAAGTGACAGCATCTCGGCACGGCACACACACACTCGCCAGACCATGCAGGTACGCACGCGCACACACACGCACACACATACACTTTGGTACTGACAGAAGCGTGGGCGGACATTGACATGCACACATAAATGTTCCATTTTCTTCTGCCACTCATAGTCCCCTAGCATAAATCTAACAAAAAGGCTCCCTCACCTCATCACAAAGGGCTTAAGAGCTTCAGCGAAGATCCCAATCTGTCGCTGTTCCACTGTAAAACCTTCAATATTTTTCATAACAGGCATTATTTACTCCAAAGGGCACAGGGGGCAAAACAACGGAAAGGTACCTGTTAATGATCTCCCTTTGCTTTCCGAGGTTATGTCGTGGCGGTAAGATGAGGGATCTTTGTGTTGTTTTTTTAATAGTTCGGCAACATCTGTTGTTTGGTTACAGCAAAGTGCTCATCATACAATCGAGAGCAATGTGAGAAAATGGGATGATGTGTGACAAAAGTCATCAGGCAGGAATCAAACCAAGGACAGGACAATTACACAGAGCCACTGAGTCATGCCGTTTGCCTTAACAGGGGTGGTACCAGATCAGTCAATTAGCTGACTGAGAGAATTTTGATTAATTGATTGATCATTTAAAGGAACATTTTGATAAATACACTCATTTCTTTCTCTAGTAATAGAGACTGGAAACAAAGGGAAACAGCTAGTCTGTGTCTGTCCACACCTAAAGTTCACTAATTACCATGTTAACCAGTTTAATGTGTGGAAAAATCTGAGTGTAAAAAATTGGCCTGTTGTGGTTTTACAGGTGGTTATGTGCAATACTATTTCTTGTGCCACGCTAACGGACTCAAGCTCCATTTATTCACCATACAGACATCAGGGTGGTGTAATTCCTCTCGTCTAACTCTCAGCAAGAGAGCGATTAAGCCTATGTCTTAAAATACTGAACAGTTCCTTTCAGTCATTCACCGAGCAGAAATGGCAAACACTTGCTTGTTACAGACTGTTAGTGTAAGCTGTGAGAATTTGCTGCTTTTCTTTGTTTCATGTCACTGTACATTAAACATCTTTGAAAAAAAAAAAACTATATAAAGACAATATCTCTGGCCCTGGGAAATTGTAATTAGCATTTTCCACTATCTACTGACATTTAATTAAATACAATAATAATAAAGAGATTAATTGATGATGAAAATAATCACTTGTCACTTTATTTGTGCTGCTTTGAACTTTTTTCACATCTCTGCCAAGTCCGCATGACACAGATTGACTGACTGCTCCTCTGTCTGTGTGTCTGTCTGATGGCGCCGAGCCCTCTGAGGGGATCCAAACAACCCATCTGCCCAGGAATCTGCTGGTCCGTCTGTGTGTCTGTCTGGCTCTCCACAGGTATGTCTATCTGTCCCTGCGTGATCCATGTTCCTTTTATTAAGCCGTGGCAAGAGGAGGGCAGGAGCTGGCTGCAGCGTGAAGGTTGAAGCTATAGACAGCGAGACACACCACTCAGTGTTTAATGACCCACTATAACTATACCTATTCATCTCCCCCGGCAGAGCAGTGAAATGCCATGGAAATGGTCCTCTGCTGAAGATATTGCATCATGTTAAATCATAACTCTTCAGCCGGCGCTAGTATGATTACGCGAAACATGCTTCTACCGCTGCTTTTCGCGTATAAAAACTGGCCTTTGACACAAAATGACACAAGGAATGCCTCGATGCGAATGAATCTGGAGGCAGTTTAACATATTGATGTCAGTGAGCGAAAAAAAAAAAAGTAGGAGAAAGTGGCGGCCGCTTCACCGCTTCCACATGAACCAATCAAGCAGAAACTTCAAGCTCACATTTATCCTCAATCCTTTGCTTTGCTTGTGTGAGTCGCTTTCTCTACCTGCTGTACCTGCACACACACACACACACACAGACAGACAGACACACAAACACACAGACAAACACACACACAAACACACCACCTCTTGTTGCTGAGAGGATTGGAGGCAAGTGAAGTTGAGCAACAGCAGCGGCAGAGCAGAGACACCAAGACTTAATGAACCCTCACCAGTCAGCATGGCTGTCCATCTGCTTTCATAATCCCCATAAACAGCAGGCCACGGGTGCTGCCCAAACAGCCACACACACACACAAACAGCATGTCATCATCCTAAATATCCTACACGAAGAATGAGGCTGCACATGTGCTTTATGTGTGTGCTGGATTGGGTGTTACTGAGGGGAGGCTGGGTGGGGGCTGATGTGTCCATTATAATGCCTGTGTGCCTTAGCGCTGCTCACCAGCTAATCTAAGTGGAGTGGCGGGGAGAGGTGAGCGTGAGGTCGACTGTTGAGCCCATCTGGTCAGTAGCAGGTAAGAGGCTTGAAACACACACCCGCTGACACACTTGATGCGTATGTGAGCTCACACACTTAAATCTAACCTTAATTACATGCAGGTACATCTGCCACATTAGACCAGACCTCATCCCACTACTTCACACAAGGCGCTCATTTAAAACGATTCTTTAACTCTTCGGTGGCTGGTGGCGTTTTGTGGCATGCAGCCGCCTACACCTGGCATGGTGAATGAACCAGGAGGACAAACCACGTTTCCTCCTGTGCAATCAGAGCGGCTTCCAGAGCGAGAGAGATGGGCGTCTGTGCGAGCTGTGTGCTGATTGAGACTGGGGAGTGTGACCCCACTGTGACCCATGCAGAAAAGGGAGCAATATCTAAGTAATAGGACTGGCTTCCCATCAGCGTGCACCCATCGCGCATACACGTGCTCACGCCGAAAGCACAAAATGAGCCAAGAGGAGCCTGTCAGCCCTTGATTAAGACCTGCATCCAAGGCGAGAGCAGAATCTTTACTGCGTGTTTGGAGACTCCAAGTCAAAGCCTCTGGAGGAGAAGTGAGAATTAAGTCCTGGAGCTGAAGACGGGTGGTGGAATTAAAGGGTGGATGAGGGCAGATCTCATTCTTACAGTCTTCTCTTTGCTGTGGTCGCGATCCAAGAGTGTCTGAACAGAAAGAGGGATTATTGCCCCAACTGTGCGTGTTTGTATGTGTCTGCATATGTTTTGTGGGTGGAGATAGATACTGCACAGCAGACCTTTTTCTTCAGCACGATATTTAAAGCTCCAACTGAAGGAAGGGTGAAGACAGGAAAGGAACAGAGAGAAAAGGAAGGCAAAGAAATATAGAGATGAGGAAAAGAAAAACAGCTAGACAAGGTAAGAAGAGACAAGGAAAGGAAACAAGCAGAGAGGAAAGGACAGGAGAGGTCTGAATGTGCCCTTGTTCACCTGTGATTAAGTGGCCAATCAGTGCTCCATCATTGACAAGGGCAATGAGAGACATGCATGGTCCTTTAACTCCTTGTCAGTTGCTATGTTAAATAACACAGCAGCACATTGTTGACATGCAGCCAATCACACCCCCCCCCTTTTCTCCGCCCTCGACACACACTCAGAAACACACTCATTAAGCATCATTCGCATTTGATTCAAAACACAAGGGAGGCAAAAAAAATTGTAAGTTGTTTGAAAGTCCTGCTGTTGCCTAGCTGCCTGCCATACAGACAGAAGGACGCAGGATCATTTCCGCTCCCTCTCTGAGCCGGAGATACGCGCACGTACGCTCAATACGCCCGCCTCTCCCAGGAGGTCTGTGTGTCATTCCCCTACTTTAGACACACCAGCTGCTTGGTGTGTGCTCTGCAGTGTTAAGAGCCCCTTCCCACCTCGCACAAGCCCCCGGCGGCACCCACATCCACTTACACGCAGGCATGACAAAGCTCCCCTCGCTCCCCTCCTTTACCTACCCGCGACAACGTAAACACCCCCCACATTCATAAGTACCCTGAGGGCAGATGGGACCCTAATAAGCGTCACACTCAGAGAAATGGGATTCTTCACAGTGCCTTCGAAAGAGCAATTCCCGAACTCCGCCACAGAGCTGGCTGGGAAAAAAAATGATGGAGTGAGTGAGATATGGATGACAGAGGTTGGTATATGTGAAACTATAAAGCTATAAATACGCCTGATGAGACTATCAAGAGATTGAAGGAGGAGGAGGAAGGGGAAATGGGGACAAGTGAAGGCAATTCATTAATGTGGATGTGAGGGAATGTGGTGACTTTGTATGCCAAATTCATTTAAAGGAAGTCAGAATAACACAACTGCCATCGCCTTCTCTAATGCGGCACATTTCCTCTCCTGATGGAAAGTGTGTTATTAACACTTTAAGCAGAATTTTCCTCCAGTCCTCCAAGCCCCGGCATGGCACACTCAAACACAAACAGACACAAACACAAGCATTAACAGATTGGCTGCGGTCTAAGCTCTGAGTGGACTTGGCTCAACTGCCTTTTGAAGACAAAAAAGCCTCTGCTAAGAAGATGAGGGTGAATCTACATGGCCTGGAAAAAAAAACTCCCTTTTTTCAACCAGGACACACGCAGAGCGCTGGACCACAGTACGGCCAATAAAGTGTTGCCTCTGATCTATGGTCCTCAGTGCGACCACTTTTACCAACTGTGTGTGTGTGCATGTGTGTGTCTCTATCTTAGGGTAAGGGGGTTGCTCAGGATCTGGCGTGACCCCCCGCGGTGAATCCTGATCCTATTGGTCACGATGCTCAGAGTGCTGCTGAGATCTTTAAATGAAAATTCCTGCACTCCCTCACTCACTCACTCCTCCCAAGTGACCCAGCAGGTCTTCCGCCAATACACACACAAATGCTACCTCTTCATCAGAGGATGTGGCTCCATTTTGCATATGTGGGTGTGTGGGTGTATGTGTGTGTGGGTGGGGGGGTGAGTAGGCAACAGCTGTACTTGTGTCAGATGTCACTGAGCATGTCTTAGCATATCAATCGTTAGAAGAATCGAATAACTTGAAGCCAAGAAAGGGAGGTGTGATCTTTACCTGCGCTTGAGTGGTTATGCAACAATAACACACCTCTAGCAAAGCATGAACACACACACACACACGTGTGTATGGCTCCTGCTGAAGTTGTGAATGAGTTCTGAGTGTGTGTTCTCCTGCTGCCTCCCACCCCCCTTTACCCCCCACACCCCTTTACCCCACACAAAGAGGTAGAAAAAGCTCTCTGGAGTCTCCTATTCATCTAAAGCACAATGGAACCCCACAGAGGTTTTCTTCCTGTTTCCCTGTCTGCCCCACCCATCTCCCCCCACAGGGCAGGATGGAGTGGCAGGGGGCACCCTGTCCTGCCGGCCCAGCAGCGACTCAGCTCCCATCTGCCACCAAAACTCTCCCTCCTCCACCCCTGGTCCATCCATCCATCCATCCATCCATCCCTCTCTCTCTCACTCCAGCCTCAATTTTTTTCTTTTTTTTTTTATTCCACTTGCTGGAGATTTGAGATGTGCCAAAATCTTTGTTTGTTTTATTTGCAAAACATCGTCCTCATAAGTCACCGACGGAGTAAAATGAATTTTGTGAGTACTATGAAGAAAACTAGTCTGACCTTGGAGATAAATAGCTCCGTCAAAAAGATTTTAAAATTTCAAACATCAGTGGCTTTAAATGTTTGGATTAAATTGAAACATTCCTGCATTTTATTTCTGTTTTATGTGAAGGCGCACAGGTAGGAGAGACCATCTGGTGTGAGATAAACAAGACATTTTTAACCAGAATACAGGCAGGCATTACATGAAATATTGAAATAACTTCACTAGACGGTAATTATCAACAGTATTTTGGGACACTTTTTAAATAACACACAGTTTGACTTAGTTGGCAGACTCAGCAACATTGATTCAACCATCATTACCTCCGATTCTAAATACTTTACGTACATATTGTTTTTGTAGAAGGAAATAATGGCCAGCGCTTAAAAATATATTCATCTAAAGTCTGCCAATCTCTGCTCGAAACTTTCTGCTGCTGCTAATTCCTCCTTTCATTCTTTATAGTCAGCTCTCTCTTCCATTTACCCCGCTGTTTTCCCCTCCTACAGAGCCCTTGCTGTTTGCTGCAGATTTATGGTCCAGTCTAACATGCACGATATTGGCAAAGCATTAAACATGTCTACTCTTAATACTGTGAGCTCTCTACATCGATAAGAGCCTTAATAAAAACATCCCCCTAGTGGATTTGTGTGTCTCTTTTTCACTTTCCACCCTTCGTCTCCCTCCTCGATGATACCCTCCTCTCTTAACCACTGTTTCTTGTCCTGCTTCGCTAGCTTCAACCTGGTCCTGCTGCACATCACTTCCCTTCCTCTCATTCTTTTCCACCTATTTTTTGCTCCCCCCCATCCACCCACCCACCCACCCTTCAACTCACAGCCTCATTCTCTGGCCTGTGCCAGAGGTTTAATGACGCTTGAATGCCACTGCTATGGAGTTTTCTTCTTCGCTCTTTTCTCATAAAGGATATTTAAAAGCCATGCCCCGAGATCAATCTATCTCAATGTGTCTCTCACAGATTCATTTCTCTTCCATCTCCGCTCTCTGTTTTTTTCCTCTTCAATTTCAGATGGATAGCGTTACCCTGCGTAACCCTTCTCCTTGTTTGGTTCACACACATCCTCTGCAACAGCCCCCCCAGCTGCAATTGGCACACTTGCTCGAACTGCCACTCTTTTATCTAGTCTATAAATGCCTATTGGTACCCTAAAATCCTTCACTACCCCCTGTAGCCATCCGGGTCAGTTACGCCTATGAGAGCCAAGCAGCTGTTCCCCTCCCACTTCTTTCTCCTTTGCTGTGTTTGATGTCAAGAATTTGAGCATCATAAGCACATTTTAAATATTAACAAAGACCACTTTGCACATATGAATAATACAGCAGAGAGGGCAGTGGCTGGCCAGCGATCCCATCCCCTGCCGCCTTACGGCCATAAAACTAATGCACTGCTCCGGGACAGAATGTGGCCTGGTCTGGTCTGCCAGCAGGACTTGCCTGAGGAACTAGTCTGGCCCATGGCCTGGCCCAAAGAGAGCTGTCTGTCTGTTTATTTATCACCGTGCCCAACCACCTGTCCAAATCTCTGCAGATGCAACAGCCTGGCAGCACTTTTGTTATGACTACATGTTTCAGAGACACTTTAATCTAATCTGACATCTCAATCTGTTGAGCGTCTTTGAAGCCAAATGTACTTTGGTGTTTGTTTGAGGTTAGCTTTGTTGTCACATTCCTTTCTTTTCATGCATCTAAAATTCGTACTTCTTAGCTGTGAGAAAATTACAGAACTCCTCTGGCCAAACTGCGGAGCGTGGCGACAAATATTTCAGCAGTCTTTTACCAGCTCATATACAATATTCAAGAGTCTCCCTGCAGCCGCTGCACTCCTATTCAGGTGCAAGAGGGTTCCCACACTTAACACAAATGAGACAGCACATCCTAGAAGAGTGTCACTATTCATCCAGCCCTCAATGGGAGTGTCTGACATGCTACGCTCCCTAACTCTGAACACTCCACTGCTCCTTCGTCACCCTCGCCCTCGCTCTCCTCCTCTCCTGACCTCCCTGTCTGGACGCTGGTCTCCTGCATGCCTCCCTCCCTCTCCCACCTCAGGGCTTTCCCGAGCACCTGGTCATTTCAATTTAATCCTGATGTGTCACAAACTGCGCGCAAACACCACTTCCCATATGTCGTTTTTTCTAATTCTGATGTAGCCATTAATAATGACGCAGACAGAGAAAGGCAGTGGACAGCGGGGTAGTTACTCCAGTGTTCCTGGCAGTCTGGGTAATTAATGTGTATGTCAACACAGAAAGAGGAGCACCATAGCAGAAATGTGAGCTCAGCACATCCACAATGCAGGCAGAGACCGAGACAGGAGGGATCTGAGGGGAGGCAGCAGAGGAAAGGTGTACACACACACAATGGGAGTGAAGATAAATGCAATCTGTCTGTCCCATCATGCATTCCCTAAATATATCTCTGCTTCTCCTCTCTCCCGGACAGAAACTTTACTGGGGCACACTGAGCTACTGTCCCCTCGTGCCCCCCCCGCCTACCTCCCTCTGGCCCTGCTCCCCTAACAGGACCTCACTACAATCCTCAACTGTTTATATCAACCTTTCTCATTTCTCATGCAAGGATTTCAGAATGGTCCACAATTTTAATAAATGTAAGCTGCTTTTCTGCTCCGCCTGTTCAGGGAATACTACACACACACACACACACACACACACACACACACACACACAAGGACCTTGGGATGTTCGGTGTGGGGGCTTCTTATTGCCGTTCAAAGAAATGGCCACAGACCCCAGACAGACAGTCAGCGTGTCCTCCCGAAAAGATCACTGCTATCATTAAGTGAAAATGGATTTCTTCACCAGAGAGTCCAATCTATTTCTTGGAATGATCTTTTAGCAAAGCTTGTGTACATTCTGCACTCATTGTTGTCCACATTGTTCTTTTTTCCCCCCACTACTGTAAACCGAGCTTAATCCACAATCCACTAAACCCTCAGATTTCTGCCTCGTATTTCAATCTGATCTGGCACCGTGAGGGGAGGAAAAGTCCACGCTCGCCTACCACAAGGCTACACCAGGATAAATTATTACCCTAACAGTGGGCAGTGTCTCCTCGGTGTCCAGGTCCTGGCCCATAAGCTCACCCAACACTGACCTGCCTTGTGCACCAAGTGATTTCATCTCCATGAGAGCTGCTGCGGTCTTTTGACGGCATTAACTCTGGGCAATCCACTGATCAAAGCCTGCTGTGTTCAGACTGAAACACCATGTCTAATAAAATAATGATTAAAAAAAAAGTACAGATGCTTTATGAGTGTCTTCAGTATTTCAAAAACAACTCCCACACCCAACCTTAAAACAAGTAAGAGAGTCACCAAATTTAGATGCTGTATCTCACAATGGGAGAAAAAAAAAAAAAGAATTAAAAGAATCTCTTCCCCTCCAGCACTTCAAGTCTTCTGTCTTACTTTTCACAAGCCTTTCTTTTCCTTTCTGGAGAGGCCAAGAAGGCATGGAGCAAAACCTTAATTACTCCCTGCGCACCGGGGGAGTTTGATTTTTCCGCTCCAAGTAGAAGAGAGCTCTGGGCTCGGGTCTGCTGTAGGACTGAGGAGTTTTGCTGCGGGTACAGAGCAGGTCAGCCGGCGACCCCAGACCACTGCACCGCTACAGTCCATAGGGGTCCACATCATCCAAGGCGCCTTTTTAAATTCACATTGACCAAAAGTTTTCTTTCTGACTGGACAATTTTGGTAAAAAGTCTAAATATTTTCTCTTGTGTTCAAAATAAATGAAAAACAAGCGCTCTGTGTGTGTGTGTGTGTGTGTGTGTGTGCGCGCACATGCGAAGAATGTGCGCTTTGTAAATGCTGCCAAATGCCACATGTGCACAGTATTTCACTATTACAACAGCCCAAATTGATCCTTCATGTCAAAACTCACCAGTGCCAGACGCGACATGCCCCACGACCAGGAGAAGCAGAGGAACCAGGAGAGCGAGACCTCGGTCGCGCTGCATCCGAACAGAGCGCATCTTTTCCGGCTACGCCGTTGCGAAGCGTCACGGGGTCTTCCGCGCAGCGTAAACCGCGGTGCCTCTCACACACCGAGGTGGCTCTCGTCCAGCAAAGTCTCTACCCCGCAGAAGATTTCTCAGGAAATCAGTTGCGCGCCGACGGGTCCAGTGATTGATGCCGAACTTGTTTCGGTAAATAGTTCACTCTTGGCTGTTGACGCAAACAGGCTGCAGCGCTCAAAACACACCCATCACCGGGCGCTCTGAGAAATAAATGTCGAGAGGGTGTAATTTCCGCCCGCAATCAAAGTTTGAAGAGGTCCGGAGGTATCACACCCTGTGAATGTGAAAAGGAACAATTACTCGGCGCTCCTCCTGCTAGATCGCACTCCCAGCCGCACTTGTGCGCCCTGCCTGACCCGGAGCCATGAGCGCAGCGGTGCCACGAAAGTCACCAAAAAGTTTGACGCATTTCTGCTCTGAATGGAGAGGCTGAAAGAGAGAGGACAGAGAGAGAGAGGGGGGAGGGGGGAGAGGGAGTCCGACTCCAGGCAAGGAGAAACTTGCTTTATGACAGAATCGGTGCCACGGGGCGGGGGGGGGGGGATGCTTTCGGACTGGACTCTCGACTCTGCTCTCGGCCCCCCTTCGCTCAGGTTGTCTCGCCTCGTCCCCCGTCCGCAAGGTGTAAACAAGAGCACGGGGATCAGCGCGGAGCACAGTGCCAGCCTCCGGACTACCAGCCCCCGCCTGGCCAATCATAGACCATCCTCCTCCTCCTCCTCTCAGAGTGAAGCCCGAACAAGTGAAGGTAAACTAGTGGCAAGCTGGGAGGAAATAGATGGGAGGGGAGAGATAGAAAACCCGGGCAGCAGCGCTCCGGACTGAGCAGGTCCCACTGCAGACAAGTGAGTTCCTTTTGTTCTATCTATCTATCTATCTATCTATCTATCTATCTATCTATCTATCTATCTATCTATCTATCTATCTATCTATCTATCTATCTCAATAAAGTGGACAACCTCACCTCCCCTCCCCACCCATCCTTCTTTTCTCCCCCTACCCAATATGAATAGTCTGTGTAAAGCTATCTGGAGTCTATATAAGAAGTCCAGCAGCACCACTTTTATGCACCACCAGTTTATGAGCGCACATTATTTCCTGTCAATCCATCCCTCCACCATCCCAGGGTCATATTTTACTCCGGGTGGCCACAAGAGAGCACCCTTTCATAGACGAGCCCATCTCCAAGGAGGAAGACACCTGGCTTGATCTTCGGCGGAGCTCTTTATCATCAAAGTCCCTTTCGTGTTTGACTGGGTGGGGTCTGATTGGTGAGTGGGTGCCGCAGGGGGCGCGCGGTGAAGGGGTGATGGTTGAAGCTGCTTTAATTTAATGGTGCTTTTTTTTTTTTTAAATTATAAGCAGCACATCACATTACCATCACACTTTACAGAGGGGGTGTTTTATTTTGAACAGAGGCAACATCTCTGCACTATTTTCTGACATCACCTGTCACTTTGAGGAGTTTGCTCATGGAGAAGTTTCCTCAGGTGGGCCCTCCCCTTCTCCTCTTCCTCAGCGACATCCACCACTTGCACTAACTACCAATTTCCTCTTCAATTTATTACAAAGAAATCACTCTTGCTGATGCTTCGGGAGGCTTTAAACCGACCGCTTCCTGCACACTTAATGGTTTTCTGTGAGATGCCTGCACAATGCTGCATTTTGCATTACAGCAGAAACAATTTCATTAGCCGGACACATGATGCACAAATGGGTGACAAATTAAATGAAAGGCCTGAATAAATGAAAGGGAACGTAACGTGTTTCCATACGGTGGAACGGTTTGATGAGGGTGGAAATGATGTGAACAATGTGTGGTGGTGCTCACACTCAGCGGCGCCACACCTACGGCTGGCTTGTTGTTATCCATCAATCTAGATTCAGAGACTTTATGTCTGCTGTCATGAAAATGTAATGCTGTCAATTTTTTTCCCATTAATTTCTCACCCAGCTGCTGTATAGACTAAATTTTATGAAAATGTCACAGATTATCACTTCCTGCCTGTCTCCGACGCTGCTGTCTGTGGGCAGCATCACACTGAGCCTCACATTCGCTCCTTCTGCTGCTGAGTCACACTGATGGCCAGTGAGGGGGAAGGTTTATCCTTGCAAGACTTGTACCTTGAGATTGGATTTAAACTGTTGTGTAAAATGCAACGCTCGAGATCGAATAAGATACTTAAGAGCAAAACAGGTCGAAGCCCAGAGTTTTCGGTGCGAGGTGAGGCACGCGTGCACACACATACTGACTCTCAGTATGTGTGTGCACGCATGCCGCTGAGCCTCGAGCTGGGCCCTTCTCTAAGATGTGACAGCATCTGGCAACAGAGCAGCATCACTGTACTTTGCTTAAATCCAACTTCAAAGGTTATAATTCGTCTGGACAAGTGATGACTCCCAGTGCCTCCTTCCTCCGATGACAATTATGCTGTTTCCTGGAGCACAGAATACAACCCGGATTATTTATTTATTCGCTAAGTCTTTATTGTGACTGGCGAGAGAGCGAGAGAGAGGTAGGAGGAGAGTGACAGAGAGGATGGACGGGTGGGAAGAGAAAGAGAGAGAGGGAGAGACACTGACGGAGACGGCGAGAGCGAGAGAGGTTATGCGTGAAATGGAGTTCGCAGGTTGTGTTTGAGACAGACTTGCCTCGTGGAGCTGCAAATGCATTTTCTGTTTACATGTCTGCGCACGCCGCACTTTATGATTGTGTTTCCGTGCTGGTTTTACCGCCTGTTCTTTCATACAATAGCTCTGTGCTCTGCATAATCGGCACACACTCACATGACATTATCCCCCAATCTTTTTTAAATCCCTCCACTTAGCAGCAACTTCTTGATCGCCGTGGGTATGGGGCACTTTGAGGTGAGGAGTTCACTCGCTCGCACTCTTTCATGCAGCTGACTTTTGGTGGTGCGGCCTGCCCGCTCTTCCTTCCCTCCAATACATTCCTCTAATTATTACTGAGATGATGACAGTGTTGAACTTGCCATAAGTTATTATTTTGTTCTGCCCTTTGCTAAGACTAATTGAAGATATAAGTCAAGGGCACCCAATTGAAAAAACTGGGGAGGAAAGCTGTGGGGGGAGAAAGAGTCATAATCGAGTGGGATGGAGCTCATATGCGGTGCACCATACAGAGGAAGAGACAATGAGAAAGCTAGGGCTATTATTAAGGCATAATAGGTTATCCGCCGAAGACTGTTTAGCACCGCTGACTCTTGGTTGCTTTGTGTTGCAGGCTTGACATAAAAAGGATCAAACCGCCTATCTCTGTAAAACAGAGGCGGTCTAAAAATAGGAGACATGCTCTAGAAGTTGCTGTGGAGATAATTGAATATTATTTTCAGGAATGATTAAGTTGACCTATCCAGTAGACTAATTATTTCTTGCAGGCCAGAGGAGAACTTGTTTAATAGATTTTGGTTGCAGTGAATAAAGCAAAAATAAAGCAGCCAATCTGCAGGCTTTCTGCTGACCAAGAAAACATCATCTGTTTGAAAAATGAATAATACCCATCATTAGACTTTGGCTTGGGGGATGCTCACTGATTTATCTCACAGAATTTCTGTTTTTTTTTTCTCCGGACGTGTTTAAAGTTTTCAGGTCATCCAAACCACATGAACAAAAGGACATTTTTTTCTCACTATTTTGGGAAACCATCCAGGAATTGTTCGTGTCATGTGCCATGATGATGGAAAAATCACTATATACATTTATTCAAGTACTGTACCAAAGGCATTTTTAAGGTACTTGTTCTTTGCTTGATTTCCATTTTTTAAATATTCCTGCTTCAATACATGTATTACATGCATCATAATTTTTATTCCACTGCTTTTATAACTACAGATTGCTGTACAGATGAATATTTTAGGTACAAAATATATTCTCATCTTAGAAAATATAATACATTGATATGGATTACATTCACAATTAGTATGTAACATAATGAAATTTGCTCTACCTCAAACATCTGAAAAATCGCGATGTTCACACATTAAAGCATCAGTGACCCTAATTCAGTTATATAATAATATAACAATATACTACTGCTTAAACTTTTAGTACTTTTTTCTGTATAACAATATGTGATGTTACTGTATTTTAAAGTAGATTTTTAATTCTGGACTAAAAAAATCTATTTTTATTACGTAAATGATGTAAAAAAAACTTCTTCCACTACTGTTCTCGCTCATCTACAGACCTGAATATAACCAGGTTTCACTGCAGAGCATTCATTTTTCCAGTGAAAAGTGTTCACTGTTGACAGAAAATAGTTTTTCTATCTTTTAATTTTATTTTTATTTTATCAACACTGACCTTTTGAAATTCTTGTGAGATTTTTCCAGCCCGTTAAAACTTTAGTTAAATCGTTGGTGTTTGTATGTATCTGTGTACTCTATATGTCCATGCTTGTCGCGTGTGTTTGTGCGTTTGGAAGTAAGACAGAATGTGTGTGTGTGTGTGTGTGTGTGCATTGACTTCACCTGTCCTCCACCACTGTAATCCCTGGGTACACCTGGGCCTTTGGGCTTCAGGGCTTTTAGCAGATTGCAGACTTCGGACAATTACACTGATTGTTGCCCTAGAAACTCTGCTCTCCCTCTGCTTCTGGGGGTAAAAAAAGTTAATAAAATTAAAGCGGACAGAACAATGTGGAAAATGAGAGAATCTGTCCGCAAGCTGCTTTTAATATACTGTACACCTAACTTCACCACGCAGCACAGAAACGGCACCTTGACACACAAATCACTCTGGTTTTCATATAAAGAAAGGTCAGTTCTTCTGCTGCAGAATGAATTTAAAACTTTTTACTGGTTTACTTTTAAAAGTTTATGTAAACTTAGGCGAGCTGATTTAAAAGTAGGCATAAAAGCATATTAGTAGAGGATTCATCAGCCCCAAGTATCATACTCAAGGCGACATGATTGCTCCGTCGGATTTACCTTCATGTCCAAATTGTATTAGTTTATATTCAGGAGAGATAGTAGGCTTAGTGCTCATCTTATTCTCTAATGGCAATGATCAGAATGAGCTCTCCTCTCGGCCGTACGCAGACATCATTAGCAAACAGCAGACCGTGGAGCAACATGATGGTGGTTTGTGCTGAATACTTGGCCAAGAGTGTAGAAAGAGAGATCGGTCCCCGAAGAGGCTGCAGCTGTTTCGTGTTTCCATTCTGTTAAGATAAGCGCTGTAATGTGTGCCGCTGAGCGATCCTACAGTGCTAAGTGAGTGATGCACGTTGAGAAGCATGAATCATTAGGACATGAGACTGGATCTCATCAGTGGTGGAAGAAGCACTCAGAACCTTTACTTAAGGAATAGCATCCATACCACATTGTAAAAATACTCCATTACAAGTAAGAGTCCTGCAATTGAGGTCCTAAAAGTACAGAAGTATTTAGCTAAATGAGCTAAATGTATTCAAGTATTAAAAGTAAAATTGGTTGTTTGTCGAACACCTGACTCACGTGTCACATCATTAGACTGTTAATACTGACGCGTCATTGTATAAGCAGCATTTTACCATCGTTGCAGGTTGAGGTAAATGTAACTACTTTACATACAGCTACTGTCAGTTATTTAATCTAGAGATTACCAACAGAGGCCACCTATGAGGAGCCACAAAATTAATCTGTGGGATTGTGAGATGATTAATGTAGTGGGAACGGAGAGGAGAAACAAAACAAGTTCCACAAATGAAAATTGGATGCATGTAAAAAAAAAAAAAAAAGTCCTTTTTTGGTAGAATAATGGATCCTTTTACTTAATTGGGGCTCTAGCGATAATTTAAATGAAACCATGTGAGAAGTTTAGAGGGGAAATGTTTCTTTGTTTAACTTCTAACAACTCATAGACATCTGAAATGTGTCAAGGGGACCAAACTAGAACATCTTTTAACAATGCATCGTAATTTATAAGCGTATCATATGTTTTCATTTTAATTTGGAAGCTAATTCACTCTTACTCTAAAATGTAGAGTAGCGCACATACAGTAAACCATTTAAGTCAATGTACTTAGTTACTTTCAAACATTAGTCAGCCACAGATAGGATCTGCTGTGTGTGTATATATGTTACTTCGCACATTTTTACTGTCCCACTTAGACACACAAAAGGGGGGAAAAAGCTGAAATAAGGTAAGTGTTTATACAGTAGGAGTTGTTAGAAACAGTGAGGAAGAGAGACAGGAAGATATGTGTAAATGAAAATGTTGTTGTGAGGTGGTGAGACTCAGAGCTGCACTGAAGAGTGGGTGTGAGCACTAATTAAACATAACATCTGCTGGAAGTGGAGACACCGGCAGTTATGAAGCTGACAATCAAATCATCAGCTATTAGAAACCACAATGTTACTGTCATTTCATATCTAACAAAATACATTCAGTTGATTGATTGCAGGGGGGGGAAAAAACACACACACACACATCCTGCGCAGCGAATCTCGCCTCCAGTCAGCTTCAAATGTGGGAGTTTCTTACCCACTGTGGGCCTTTGCCAGGTAATGTCTCAGTTTATTAGGCCTGATATGAACTATAAACCCAAATTTTGTTTATGATGAGGGGCGTCAGGGCATTGTTGAGTGATGATATTTCATGAGGGAAGCATTATGTACACTTCATAATATTGGCTGCTCAGCACATCCGCTATGCTAGTCCAGTCCGGACTTGTTTTTTATGGTAGCGTGGGGCTTTAGGACACTGTAAGTCAGGGCTTCATCTGTGAGAGCAACATTATGGCTTCATTTCTGTATGTGCTTGTGTGTGTGTAGGAGTGTGTATGTGTGTGTGTGTGTTTATGTGTCTAGATTAATGACTACTGGCATAAGAAATACCACCGACTAGCGTTTTACACAAACAACTTCTAGTTTTGTGACGATATAGGGAAACGCCTCAGGGTGGAAACATGACTTTTGCTGTCCTCTGTTACTCCCTCCATCCCTCCCTCTCTTCATCATCCGTCGCTCCCGTTCACCTGCGCCACCTCACTAATGATTGCTCAGCGGCGGTGAGTCTACCATGCATCATTTACTGGGAGCTCCGGAGAGGCGGCAAGAAAGGAGAGGAGAAGAGAGGGAGGAAAGGGGAGCGAGAGACAGAAATGCTCTATTCATGCAGGTGGGAAAGGCTGAAAGGGAGCAACAGCGATATTCAGAAGGAGAGAATGAGAATAAGGGGAGAAGCTGACAGAGGTGCAGACACTTGGAGACAAGCATGTGCTGCAAAGGCAGTGTAAAGGGAGAAGGTGAGAATAGGCTGGAGGGGACCAGGAGGCCCATTTTATTAATCACAGGCTTGATCTGGTGGGAAACGCTGACAGCTCTGGATGGAAATAATACTCAAGAATTGCCGCCGCTGCACTTCTTCTTGCCACCAAGAGTGGCTGGAGACTGAGGCAAAACACCCCCCTAAAAACAAAATGACTGTGGCGACTTGATATGTGTGTTATTTGTGATTAACATAATTGCACAGGCATATTATTGTTATTGAAACAGAGCGGAATATGATGGTTTGATTTGATATGTTACATCGATGTCCCGACTTAATACGTTTCCAATACAGCAGGAAGAAGGACTGCCTGACAGTGCATTTCTGGCCTCAATAACATTCAGATTCATAAAGCTATCTGTGTGAATTTGAAATGAAACAATTGAGTTTTGCCTGACACATTCGAGGAGTTTCTCCGCAGCCACACAAAGCAAAACAAAAGCAGCGCTTCACACTGAGACGTGGTGACAAAAACAGGAAGTATCGCCTCCGCTCAAATTTCGCAGCAATGAATTGTTAATATTTTCTCACCATATGCGTGATGAGTTGTTTGCTCCACTGCGTGTGTGGCTAGCCTTGACAAGACTCAGTGGCATCCCATGATGCAACACAGCACAGCAGGGTGGCATGGTGGCTTACAGCACAATATCAGCCAGCCAAAAGGATTTAATATTCCAACTTACCTTTCTAGGCGTAGAGACAGAAAAAGTCAATAGAGCCAAGCAACAAATTTTCCACATTCCTCGCAGAAGCTGAATGGACACTATTATTAGGTGTCAGACTAGACTAGACGGCCAATCAAGTTGATAATAATGGGTTGGATTTCTGCAGACAAAAAGTGGATAACACAGAAGCTGACCCCACAGTACAGCCATCCAGTGGCCATCTTATTAGCCTATAAAAAGCTCAGGTGTGGGCGCGCTTTTGTTTGCCTTGGACATGGTCTCCCGTCATACCAATATCACCTCATTTCAGGAGGTGGGAGCCAACACTGGCATGGGAGGGGGAGAGAGGTAGAGAGAGGAGGAGGGAAGATAGTTCGAGGGGAAACAGTGGTGCTTCTCTAGCACGAAACGTAACTTCTCTGATTAAAATGATTGCATGGAGCAGTGATAATAAATGTCATATTTGTTGAAATGAAATATAGATTCAATCATTTTGAAAAGAAGTAGCCTTTCCACAAATCCCACTGGACATCTGTAAATGGGGATAATCAATATTATTGGCAGCTTGCTTGACTAAGCAGAGGCTGGAGCAGCAATCGTGAGTTTATCATGTTTTCATGTATTAGTTTTTATCTCTGACCTTTGTGCAGTTGAGGTGCTCTTTCTTTTCGAGGGATGCAAATCCATCTGTGGTTACCAGTCAAATCCATGCAAAGTAGTCGGCTGAGGCAGAATCCACAGAAGCCTCAAATCAGGAAGCAGAGCTCACGCCGCACAGAATAAGGTCACGCTGTTGTGATGTTAAGTTATCAACAGCCAGAGGGGGGAATATTCACTTAAACCTTTTTTCCAGGGATTTGACTGAAACGTTGCTCTGTTTAGAGCTTTTCTTGTACAATAGCTGATGTAAATGACAAAGGGCCAACAAAGTAGGCTTTTAAACAAACAGACCAGACAGTGCTGATAGCACATAATTCTATCGACGAATAACACATCAAAATAAAAGCATGAAATATGAGCCTGTTCTCATGCCACTTGGAGAGAAGAAGACGCTGTGGGAAAAAAGGAGTGTGACATGATGTACTATCTCACTTAAATGACAGAAAATTGATCTTTGTATTCTGGTTTTGTGTATTTTTTTTTCCAAACTCCTAAATGACAAGAAAAATCAACTTGAAGGAAATGGCGCAGGAGACAGACAAGAGAACAAATAGGACACCGCTGTACTCTAAGGTAGGTCGCAACCTGGGATGGAATTAACGAGCAAGTATCACACCTGCTTATAGGGAACAGACAGGTTGACAGGGTGGACATCTGATGCCGGAGACACACATGCTCCTCTCATCTGCTACATGATAGTTGGACAAAAGCTTCATCTCTATGAATTCTGACCTCCTTTGTAGTGCAATCTGAGAGAGTTCAAAGATGCTTATAGAAAGAAATCCCACAAACGTGTAGAGCACTAAGGATGTGAAACATCAGACCTGCAGTCCTTTGCCTGTCACATATCCGGTGTTCGGGCTTTAAAACAGCTCCTTCTGCGACTAAAAGAGACAAAGGAACAATCAGACACTGTGAGTAAGCGTGCTCCCGGGCTCCCACGTTCCCTTTGGAGGGCACACCGCAGCCTTTCATCTCTGCTCCCCTCTCTGTCTCTATCCTCTCATCTCTCTGCTTTATGTTCTGCTTTCTGAGCAGAGTTCAAACACTGGGGACCAGTTTAAATACTGGAGGTTCCCACTGCAGTGCTCCAGTGAACTAGAGCATATAGTGAAACATAAAATACTCAGGCTGTTGCTCGTTCCCCCTCCTTGCGCAACACTTTTCCATGAATACTCTCCCCCTTTTTTAATTAATGGGTATTAAAGACAGCGTTGTTACACTGAATGTTAAGCTTTAAGACAAGGCCATTAAAGACAGGAAGGTCGTGGATGGATGCAAAAGGACACAAATGGTCACACCTGGAACATGATATTCCAGCACTCTGCGATGCAGTTTTCAAAATACACTGATGAACAAATCAATATGTGAAAAAAAGCAAAATAAATGAAAGGAAGGCGGATGCTCCTGGATCGATAGACTTGCAGGTGATTGAGAGGAAATGGGAGCCTCACTGTGCCTCGTGTACGCGTGCGTGTGTTTACATCGTGTGGTTATAATTCAGACCCATATTGCACGCTTGTATGTGCACATCTGTATTGCGAACGTGACCGCCTTTCTTGTGGAATATCTCAAAGCTACTGATCTCTTGTTTGCCATGGACTCTGTTCGAGTCTCCTACAGGAAGTATTTTTCAGGAGAACAGGAGCTCTCTGCTGCAAAATGGGCCTTTAAGTCCATCAATAAAGAGAAAGAGAGACTGCTGGAGAAACAGCACAGACACCGCTGGCCCCGGTGGATTCCACAAACAACTATAGCAACAAGACAATGTTAGAGAGAGAAAAAAAGCAGAAATCCAGTTTTCACACTGCACAGTGAAACACATGCTTAATTAATCATTTTATCATTAATTGGATGCTAGCATATTAATCTCATGCTTCTACAAATACAATTATATGGATTAGGTAAGAAGACATAATCTGCTGTTCAATCCTCATTACTATGGTGATTAATCCACACTGATTACCTCATTTTAATTATAATGAGATACTCAAAATACCCACTCTGCCAACAGTGAGTGTGATCTTTGGTTTTGTTTTGTGTACCCTGAAAGCATTATTGTTGTGTGTGTGTGTGCGTGTGTGTTTGTGTGTGTGTGTGTGTGTGTGTGTGTATCTCTGTGGTGTGTTCTACCTGGCTGACAGAGACGGTCCACCGGTTGAAATTAGATTACACAATCACAAACGTCCCAATCAGGGCTCATGCATATTTCATCCCCCCTGCCTGGCTTTCATAATTACTTAATTAATTCCCAGCTCTAAAGAGATAGGCCGGCGCTAATCCCCCAGTCTCCCCTGGGGCTTCCCGGGACTGCTATAGATGTCCTGTCCCAGGATGCACTGCAACAAAATAGAGGGAGACATCCTGAACAGTTGTGCGGACCGCAGCCGCGGAGCTAAATCTGCTCTCTTAGGAGACCTCTCTTGTTTCACCTTCTTTTCGCTAATGTAGGTTGGGATTCAGGATTCTAACTTCCCAGCAAGTCTCTCAGTTGGGGCTGCGTAGAAGTGTTTCCATTCTTCTGTGAGAAACATCCCTTGTTTTGTGTCAGCCCCTCCCAGAGCAGAAACAATGTATTCTGACTGATCTGATGTGGGGAAAAATAAGGAGACGTACCTACTTGCATACTATTACAAGCAACATGTGCTCAGCCTGTTTTCACTGCTTCTTTATCTCCCGTACTTTCGGCGGAGTAACACAGCGTCTCATGCACTCAGTTTGAACTGGAGGCAGATAAGGAAACAAAAAGGAAGCTTTTCTTATGCACTCCCGCATAGTAACGTATTTGAATACTCTGGCAAAACCAAATTTAAATCTCTATTTTGTGCTTTTTCGAGACTGCTTTGATATCAACTATGCCAGCTTATGTTGTAGGAATTAATGACTTTTAGTTCGAACAGGAGGAGAAAAGGCTGTGAGCCATATCAGCTACAGAATGAGTAAGCTGAATCCAACCAGTTCCCTCAGATCTGCGGGGAAGAAAAAAGGATTTTACAGAGAAACAGTAGTCAGACTAATGCTAACAGTCATAAGCTGCACACTCTTAATTCCCTTTGGCTTTTAATGTAAAGTCTAATGAACCAGGCATGAGATTCCTACTGGACCAGGAGCTACTTAATCACTGATGAATGAATATAAGCAAACATAGCAACACTTATTTAATCACACCTCCGCAGCCTCCATGGTCATGGCAAACAACATCTATTACTGGATTATTATGTTGACCCAATATGAGTGACACTGCAGCCTTTCTTCCCTGGCCCACCCACTTGAAAAATGTCCTGTCACCTATTAGGCTATAATTAATCAGTTAATCTGTAGATTAAATTTCTTTTTCAGCACTTAACAAATGAATTATAAGTCCGCTGAGAGACAAAATCACCACAGTTGAGGCAGCGTGTCCACATTGTGCAGAGGCGCCGGTCGCCTGCTGCTGCTGTGCTGCCACTGTGCTGCGTGAGTCCCCACAGCAGGACTCCGGCGACCGAGAGTTTCCACAAAGAGAGGGCGAGACAGGAAGGAGAGGCGGCGAGGGACCAAAGGCCGATTTAAAACACTCCAATCAATCAGTGATTTGACTGTGGGCTAAATCCATGTTGATAATTAGCCAATCAGAGCAGGTTGGGGCGGTGGGAGCTTGCCAGGCAGGTGCCTAGAGGCCCTCGGGGGACCTGAACTGTCTCTTCCCTTCATTAACTTCTCTCGTCCTCTCCCCTTGTCCGCCTGATCCTGCGAGCGACCGGGGCTGCTGGGTAATTCAGTTCTCCAGTCTCCGAGGTGACCCCATGCCGCGGGGCTGAGGGAGCTGAGGATACAACACTTCTTTTTAACCTCTCTCTGACTCCCTTTTTTCTGTTTCCAGGACCACTACTGCTGCTGCCCGTTGTTAGCTCTTTGTTACCGGGGTTGTGCTCAAATGGTCTAAATACCATGAACTTTTTCTTTCCTCCTGACCTTCAACCCAGTCTTTAGATATGGAAGTCAAAGAAAAGGATTGTAGCTCTCCTCCTTTGTATCTTTATCTGCCTCTTTTTCTCTTTGTATCCCTGCCTGTCCATCTGTCTGTCTGTACAGAAATGCAATTTCCTCCCATCTCACTGTTTGCAGCTCTTTATGGGCCCTTTATTGCCGTTCTTAGCTGATTGCTCATATTTATTTACAACGAATGCAGTTATGAGGTGCGGATGTGAATGCAGTGGGCATATAAATGCAACACTCATCTCCTGTTAGCTCATTAGAATGTATTGCATATATCTTTCATCTGAACAATTTTTTTTTTCTCTTTTTGTTTTCACGACTGCAATTCTGAACCTCCTAGGATCCCTTTCTTAGATTAAGATTGTCAAAAACAGTAGCTTTGTTCTAGGAAAAAAAAACAGTCAAAAACACAGAGGACCTTCAAAGATGAGATACAGTCTTTAATATGCGTCAGAAAACTGAGTTGTCATAATATCCAACTTTAATAAGGGATGTGCAGAGGTCCTTGTCTCACAGAAATCCACCCGCCCACACATGCACGTACGCAGACATGCACACACAGTAATCAGTATGATTTCACATTATGGTTTTGCACATCGCCATTAAAGCTGAGTTACAATGTGATTATTGCCTGTGACAAATGAAGAGGTTATATTCAAACTATTAAACAGCTCATAGCTTTTGATAGGAGACATATATGATCAGTTAAGGTGCTTCAGGCAGAGAAATGCTGTTGTCTGTCTCCGTCTATTTGCTCTTTCTTTCCTTCTCTCAGTCTCTCACTTTAACGCAGGAGAAAGATGTATTTATATATTTTGACTTATGTTAATCTGCAGTTTTTGAAAGTTAGGAGGAAAGAATATAATATCATCAGACAATATCATCAATTGTTCTCCCACCCACATAAATGTGAATATAAACTGTGTGTGTGCACAAAAACGCACACACACACACGTACATAATCAGTCAAAATGTGTTTTTCAAAAGCATATTAATCTGTAGGTTTTGAAGTGCCACACACACACACAATGTCAACCGAAATGATAATGCTGCAATTCACACACGCACATGATTGCCTCTGCGTCAAATAAGCGGACCTGATGGACGACTGTGCTTCCAAAACCTGAGCAGGAACACCACAAGTACCTCTTTTGAGAATATGTATCTATCAATACAAATGCAGGTGGAGTGACAAAAGAGAGCGAGATGTGCACGCACAGGCGCACGCCGCGACTCACACTCACTGATGACAGGTGCGGCATGCTTCACTGAGCAGCTTTGGTTACTGACAGATTGTGGCAGGTGAGCAGGTCTAAGCAAAGCGACAACTGTCATCTTTAATCTCCCAAATCCACATGCATACACATGCACAAATACTCCCACCACCACTGGCACTACAATATTTTTTCGGCTCCACACCCTGCATGTCTGATTGCTATCCTGTCTGCTGGGGGACTGGGGCTAACCCAGGGGGAACCAGAGTAGATCTGGCGACTAAACCGATCTGCCTCTCCCAAGAGACCCTTTTTTTCTTCCCCCAGTGCATACACACCCAAAGTGACGCCACCGTCCCATCTCATCCAGGCCCATGCCCAGGCAGGCTCCTGCAGGGTATGCTTTAATGACTTCCTCTCGCCTCCCCCTCTCTCCATTTAGGTGTGGCTGCCATGTAAAGGGAGTATGCAGAGAGATTAGCATATCAGGGGCACAGATTAGTGCTACTGTGGCGTGTACATGTACTGACAGAGGGTGGTAATGAGAAAAAAGGACCTCCCTCCCCCAGCCCGAATCCCATCCCCTGGTTTAACAGAGGGAATTCAAATGGAACCGCAGATAGAGACGCAGGAGCTCTTTATCTGCTCTTTACAGGTAGAGGGAGTGACCGTGTTTCCTCAATTTTAGGCACAATGGTCAGATGCACAGTTAGGGATTAATGCGATTAAAGTGCCAGGCAACCAAAATAAAATAACCAAAATAACTCAAACTGTCTTTGTGGTTTTAGTTTAGTATAGTTTAGTTTAGTTTTGTATTTTGCCTGCATCATGTCATTTTATTCCTCTTTCTTAGTTCTTTTTCTCAGCCAAAAACTAAATGTTCTCACATCCATCTTCTTCTCAGTGTGCTTCCTGCTGGTTGGGTTGATTTTGGCCCCTGTCCAGCTGATCCAGCACTGCCCAATGCCACCCAGTGAGAGGCCCAGGCTTGGTGTCAGTTGTGATACGAAAGCCTGACCGCCGGTGCCCTGTCTCTGCCACAGGGCCAAAGAGCTCCTTAAACCCATGGATTTTCCATTTGTGGATCTTGCAGAATCAATGTTCTGTTTTTGCCTTCCCAGACAGGGACCATGGATCAGCATTTTCTTTCACCACTTCTTATCTCTTCATATTTCCGTTTGTGTACCTGTGTGTGTGTGTAGGTGTGTATATATCTTTCTTATTTTTCTTAACCTTTCCCCACTCTGTTTGTCCTTAGGAAACCACATCCGCTCTAGCCATCGCTTCATCCCTCTCTTCTTCCCCTCCCTTCTTTTGATTTCTGCCGTGGTGGTACCAGCAGTATGAAAAAGCATGTGACTCACATTCAATTTATGTTTTTTTTTTTAACCTAATCACCAAACCAACAGGGTATTTAAACACAGAGGTATTTATTTATATAGATAAATGTCTGTCTCTGGAGCCGCTCACATCTCAGCAAATGTCTGGAGGCAGCTAATATAGCTGGAGATTCACAGAAAGCTGGGGAAAGTAGGGCAGGAGTCCCTCTTTGACAAACTAAATTGTTTGAACCGTTCTTTAAAGCACAGCATGGGACAGTTACAGAGCATTGCTTCTCCACCTGTTCTCGGCAGTGATAGAGGAGTTTGCTAGCAGGTATTTTTTTCATCACTACCCGTGGCGCCTTGTTTCCTAAGAGACCTTTAGGTGGATAAAATCATTGTTACCAACGTTGCACCTCACTATGACAATGCCTGTGTGACAGGGTGTCTAGCTGAGCCTTTCTACCTTAAGGGCTTCACTGCACACAATGCAAATGATTCCTCTCTTGTGCTCTTTCAGTTCTTGCTGTCCAGCAGACCACTGGAAGCACATAATGAGCCACATTTTACACTTCCACAGTGGCAGAGTGGAGAAGTGAAAGGTAAAATGCTACAAAGCCGCCTTTACAACACGCGGCCCCTGCTATAAAACGCTGCTGCTGCTGCTGCTGGTCACTCCGAGGATGAAATCCAAGCGCACAAGATGGAAAACATAATTGCATTCTCACCACACTCTCAGACAAACACTCCCTGCAGACATTTGGGTCAGTTAATTGGAATTTCACTTAGTGCCAACTAACCATCAAGTAAGGCACTGGGTTTATTCTGGCCGCTGTTCATATTGTGCTGCGTTAGGAGTTGAAAACCTCCCACACTGCTCTAATTACCGGTCTCCAGACAGTTTGGGAGGCACAATGTTGGCCAGCGAAGGAAAGAAGTGTTGGGATGAATTTACAATTAGAAGAAGCTGTCCATTTTAATACACATGATAAATAGTTTATTGATGTAAATGTATCACAGCCCATTCACACCGTAAGCTGTGATCACTGGTCTTTGCATTGCTATTTTTGGTGTTGTTTTATCTCATCAAACTTGTGAGTTTTAGGCGCATATGCCGTTGTTCCTCTAGAGTTACACCTAAACCAACAGCACACGGTGACCTTTTGAAGGAAATAGAAAAATATTGAACCGCAAAGAAAATGTGTGGGCAAAGAAGAAGTGAAGATGGGGCACATCCACCACCCCATCTCAGTACAAAAAGGAGATTTGCTGGTTACATTGCTGAAGAGAAGGTACAGAAAGAATGATGAGTTTGTACCATTGGAGGACTTTACTGACTTACTGCACTGGCAGGGTATAAAAATACATTCGCTTTCACACTGGGGTGATATTCTGAGTGTGCTACTCCTTACTTGTTCGTATGGTTCTGGTTCTGCACCTGGTTGGGATGTGCATAGTTTTGTCTCTCCCTAAGGTGTGGCCTCTCCCACAAATCGCGCCTCTCACCGTGCTCCCTGCCTTCCACCAAGCACAGCTCCCGACTATTTGCACTTCTCTGGTGACTATTTTGTCATGCAGCACTGTCATGTCCTGGCCGTTATATGCTACAGCCGGATAGCATCAGTGTCCAGCATTATTTCTGAGACTCCCTCCTCTGTAGCCAGGGGAAGCGTTAAGGGCAGGCAGAAAGCGGTGCAGGGCTAGTTTCACCTCCTCATTCTGCCTCCTCCACCATATATTAAAACCCACCCACTCCCTTGAAAAGCTGAGGGGCCATAAAAAGCACCGCAAGAGAGGGGAAAGGAGGAATCATTACGTGCAATTTATAAACCATTAAGAGCCGTATTAAAAAGCCTGCAATCTAATTCACCCAGCGGTGGGCTCCGGCAACGATGGTGGCTGAAGGGGGAGAGGCGAGTTCATTTAGGGAGTGTGTTTTGGCCACTCAGAGTGTGTGTGATGTTAATAGGGTCCGGGGGGTCACCTCTAGCCAAGGGAGGCTGCTTACCTCTGCACTGATGCCCAAGTCAGCAGTGGGAGGGTGAAGGGAGAACATGAAGGCTGACAAACTGAGAGAGAGATGGAAGGAGAGGGGATAAGAGAGTAGCAGAGATATGATATTGCACCCGTCTCACCTAGTCCAGCCGGTCATCTCTTAAAAGTAATTGTTATGTGGTTTCACAGTTATTTAAACCGGGTATGCCGGTGAAATAAAAGGTGAAGTTTGTATCTTTGACCACCTCTTCGTGGGTCCATTATTACAACCTTATGTTGTATGGACAAGCACCATTCAAACCTACAGACCTTTATTTTCAAATGGTAGCATGTAGGGAGGTCGAGGACTCTAAAGACCTCTAAATGAAAAATGTTGAGAAGGAAATGTGCCTGTAATAATGTACAAGACATCTCCACGTTTCCATTTGATATAATAGCACAGTCATTAAAATGTCATTTTTGGTCGGAATATTTCATTCAGTAGGTACAATAGCGTAATACAGCTTCAATGAAGTGCTGGAACACGCAGAAATGCAATATGCTACGCCATCAGACAGTGTGGTACAATTTAGCTCCAAAATTGAATACCAGAACTTTTTTTTTTAAACAGTTTGACATTTAGGGACATATGCTTCATTTTTTGTCATGAGTTAGAAGAGTTAGAACGAGGAGACGATTTGAGGCAGGGGCAAACTGCTGCCCCGGCTCTGTTCAAAGTTACTTCCAGCCCATGCACCAGCACCTCTAAAGCTCACTAATTAAAATGCTAGAACTTATTCTGTTTGTGTATGCAAAAAACAATCTTAGGAGGTAATTTAGTGAGCTTAACCAGACCAGCTGTTTGCTCCTCTGTCCAGCCATGGACTGCAACAACCTGCAAAGTGAGGATCACGTGACCGATGGACATTTAGCGTATAGTCCAGTTTTCTATCACCTTGCTAGCTTGTCATCTTGTACTGCATAAGAAGGTAAACAGTGAAGAAGACCATAATGGAGAATTAATAAAACTCTCTCCAACAGAGGTAAAATGCAGTAAACCTTAACCTGCTGTGTTTCTTTATTTTGACAAATTGTGATTTTGAACAAATTATCAAGTAACATATTGTGCAGTATAAAATCTGCTATGTTGAGAGAAACATAATCATGAAAACAAGTAATGATATTCCCTCCCTCCAAAATTAAAGCATACACATATACAAAATCTAAAGTTCTTACAAAGGAAAATCTGATAATGGATGAATTGTTATAAATCCTTTCTGAATAACTTTGATTCGAGGACTTTATAATACATAATGATGAATCACAGGAGAGCTTACTTGACAATACTATATTAATGAAACATTAGGTAATGACTTACATAAATACCTGTGAATGGCAATAATGACCATGTTCTTTCTTTCCTGATTAACTATGAATCAGCTGCTGAGCGCCATAAACTAGTTATGGCTCATTAATTACTCATTACTTAAAAGCACTCTATGGAGTTTTTAACTGGTTATGAAACAGTCTCAATTTAATACCGATGCCTCTATATTACCTACAGAAGGAAATGAGATCAACAGCAAGAAGATTGGCTGTTTTTAACAGTTATCCTTAATGCCTGCCAGGGGGTCAGATTTTTCTGTAAAATCAGATAAAACAATGCTGGGATGAATTGAAGTTGTTTCAGCTGCCAACTGAAGGTCCATCTGCTGTTGCCTCCTGGTGAAATAGTTTCCATGTATGTGAATGTCAATGTCAATGCCAAAATTAATGCAAAATGAAAAGTGCCATTGAGCTGCTTTATTAACTAATCACTTGTTTTTGTGTACCCCAAGTGAAATGACACATTCTACTGAGTACCAACTTAATCTTAACCATCATTATGTCATGATTAGCTAGTGTATGTATATATAGTGTAAGTAGCTAGTGAGTTTTCTGAATCAGTTTTAATGGTCATACATGTACAAGGAATCTGACTGGTTTTATGATGCTTGTGATGTACAAACACAAAAATAGACATACATACAGCTTAAAACAAGGACAACATGCTTAGCAAGATAAAAATAAGCATTAAACTACTGCTACTACTGTACTTTTTCTACCAGTGGCTGGAAATGGCTGGACTGAAAGACAGCACAGAGGCGCTGATCATGACAGCACGAGAGCGATAGAAGCCAGGGTCTACCACACTAGGCAAGAACAAAGAAGCCCCAGCAGGATGTAAGATGCTAGCAGGTAGAGTGTACATGGAACGCCATAACCATAGTGTACAGGAACATCTGTACTGAGATTGACTGGAAGTCCTGAGGTCAAAATGGGACACATCTCCAAAAGTGGTGGAGAATGACCGCGCTAAGATGCTGTGGCACAGATACAGACAGACAAACAGGTGATGGCGAACCAGATGGACATTGTGGTTGTGGACAAAGTGACAGAAGAGGGATGTAGTATAGTGGTAGATGTAGAAATCCCAAATGATACCATCATCAGAAAGAAGGAACACAAGAAACTGGATAAATACCAGGGGCTGAGAAACAGTTGGAGAGGATGTGGGGCATGAAGACATTAGTGATCCCTGTGGTGATCGCAGCGCTGTGACCCCCAAGCTGGGTGAGTGGCTCCAGCAGACCCCAGGAACAACACCTGAGATCTCTGTCCACAAGAGTGCAGTGCTAGGAACAGCTAAGATACTGTGCAGGACCCTCAGGCTCCCGGGCCTCTGGTAGAGGACCCAAGCTCGAAGGAGGGACAGACCGCTCTGGGAAATGAGCGAGTGGGGGATTTAATTTTTTTTTTGCTACAGTATATACACCATATATACCATAAAAAATCATAACAACAACAATTCTATTTGTAGACAGGAAAGCAATAGTGCCATGGTGCAGAGTGCATGAGGTAGGGTTAGGGTTAAGGTTAGCATACACAGATTTGTTTTTGACAGGGATGATATGTACATGATAAAATCAGAGCATATTTAAACAATGAGAATACATAATTTACAGATACAGTGGATGTTTGTATGACAAGTGTTAATTTGTTTATCAGAGAGAATTCACTATATAGTTCCTCAACAACAAATAAGAGATGGCAGGATTCTCAAAATATTTTATTTATCATCTTCAAACCACATTTATTAATTGTCACATTCAAGTCACGCTCTGTAGCATTACTGATGTTGACACATTAAAAATAATGGACATTTATGTATTAAACAGGGTAAGTATCAGAGCATGTGTAAGTTAGCTTAAAGTTTTGAGCATGACGCTATGTGGAAAGACATCTCCATAGACAAAGTGCTTTCACAAAGTTTATTATGTATTTCCAAAACATCTCAACATCTAGCAATAGTCTTTAAATAAATGTTCACTTGGAGAGAAACTGAAAAACAGCCAAAAGGAACATTTATTCAATAAAAGAGCAAAAAGGTACAGATGCTTAATACATTTATCTTATGTAGATAGACACAACAGTACAGTCCTACCACACCAGAAATGAAAAATATTCTGGCCCTGGAGTTGGCTAAATGGTCCAATGGTTTTCATTTTTTCTTTTCCTCCCACAATCCACGAGGGCTCACCAGAGTTTTTTAAGCAAAATCAATAAATGTATTTTTTTCAATGTGAATATTAAATAAAATGAAGAAAACAATCACTGTACACCTAACAGAAATAAAACTTGATTCCATCTCTGGTCGCTTCAGTATCAGGACTGTTGAACAGATGATTACAGATGCAACATGCCACACTACCAAAGCCTCACATAGGTTCCATAGGTGGTACAAGAAATATATCCATTTCAACAGGATTTTAAATAAACCGATGTTGAAAAGATATCATTGCAACAGATTGCACAGCCAGTAGTAAGCCAGTAGCTGATAAACTGGCAGATTAGTAGTATTGTTTGATCTGATGTGACCCTGCAGCTTGTGGCGGTTCATTCAGTCTTCTTGTTTTTATGCTAAGCTAGGCTAATCTCTCTTGCCTCTGGCTTTATTCTTAACACAGACATGAGAGTGGTGTCGACTTTCTCATCTGACTGTTGTCAAGAAAGTGAATAAGCATACTATGAACTATTTAAAATCCCAGTCAATATTTTTTTCTTGCTGCAACAAATGGAAATGAATTTACATTCATAATTTAATCATTTGACTTGTTTCCTCCTGTTCACACACACATTTAACTAACAGCTGAGAAAACATCAACTTTAATTTAGCTCTGTCTGCAGTGTTAGTCACTGTGTTAAAAGATTTCTGAGTGATAATTGAGTAATAATTTGAAAGCAATAGCAGGTTCTAACCTGTTGTGTTTTCATTTTCAGGTCATGGACTGGCCCTTTAGTTTGCAGTTTTATGATGGATTTTGTGCCTTTACAGGCAACAAGTACTTTAATGGAGCAGAATTCAAGATGCACTGCGGTTCAATACATGGCTCTATTGGGAACACTATTTTAGTGGTTATGAGTGGAAACAAGTTAAGTATTCTTTGTTCTAATAAGTGTAGACTGGTTTTGTTTATATCACTGCAGCGTTGATACAATGTACCAGGACCACTATAGACATGCCTATATTGTCTTTGTAGGGAGAAGGTCATGAGGGTCAATAACTATGGCGTTGAGAGCGTCTGCCTGGAGCCCGAGGCCCTCCCTCACCGTATCACAACAACACCACAGTCAATATACTCCAAATTGAGCTCTCATGCAGAACACTGCACAAATCGATATTCTTAAAAAGGTTACACGTCAAACTATTAAATACATCATTGATCCATATGCAATATGTAGTGCTTATGTAGAAATCTATAGATGTTATCCCTGTCCAATGGCAAAGATGTAAGAAATATCTCTCATTATTTAGATTTCTTACAGTATCACATGGCAAAGTAGATGTGGGAGAGAGGTAAATAATTCTCATTCAGTTGGCCACATGCCTTGATAAGTGCCGCTTTGTCTTTTGAGAACATCCTGTCAAACTCAATGCCAAGATTTGACAGTTTTAACGTTTCCAGCATGCAGTTTGACATGATGTTCTCTCTCGTACAAAAAGAGAGAGAGGGAAGGCGACATTTAACGGGACTACCTATAACTCAGCCCTTACATAAGCTATGTTAAGAATATCTCGGAAAACAGGCTGAACATCCCATTTTGAACCTATTCATCTTCTTTTTTTCCGCTGTCAACGTTTGGAGAGAAAACTCCTCTAGCTGAGAGACTCAAACAGTCAGAGAGCATCTCTCTCATCAAACCCAACTCTCTCAAAACCTAACATTAACTTTTCTTTTTTGCACAGGCCAGCCACATGTCATTCAACTAGATGAAGCAGCTGCACCAAAATCATAGAATGTACAATAAACCTGTCACAATCCGTATTAGTAGGCAAACGGGAAATTAAAAGACAAAAACAGGTGTTGTTGGGGATGGTAGGCTTTAGTTTGCCAGGTGTAAATCTGGCAAATGGGAGAGAAAGGGGAGCGGGGAAGGAAAGGGTGACCAAGATAGATGGATGGAGTCATATTGAGTATCAAGGTGTGCAGAGTGCAGAAGCACAGAAGAAAATGCAAGGCGAGGCAAAAAGTCAAGAATCAGGCGCCGGAAAAAGTCAGCTGGCATTACAGATGTACCACAATGAAAGTGTTATTCCCTCGATAAAATATAGCTTTAGGATAATGGGTGAGAACAAAAATATACAAAAATGGAACCTGACATATTGTGCAAAGTGACAGAGAGAAAAAATTTTATCCATAGAGCCATGGATGGTAAATAAGAAAAAACTGTGAGTGGCACTCTCTGGTTTGATGGCGTTTTTGATAGCCCTTTGGGCCATTACAGCAGGAGAAGTTAAGAGGAACATCACAGGAGGGAGCAGGAACGGAAAATAGTGTGCAGAAAAGTAGAGGGACACAGAGTAGAAATAAGTGACCAGAGGCAGGTTTGAATGCACAGTCAATAGAGAGACAGAGAATGGGCAGGAGAGGGAAAATCGAAAAGGGCACAAGAGAGCACGAGAAAGTGAGTGGGACACAGAGAAAAGGGACTGACAGTGAAGAATGGCGGCAGTTAAAGATATCTGTCGAGCGATCTGTTATTACAGAAGGGGGGAGACAAACAGCTTCTTTCGTTTTTTTTTTGTTTTTTTTTTACAGCGAAATAAAGAGACTCATCAATTTAAATCGCCAGGGTTCCTGGACCTCGCCTTTTCTCTGTCAGTCTCCGGGTGGTGAAGGCGTGCTCCTCCCTCCCCCTTGTCCATACATCATGCAGAGGAAGAAGACACTCCTCCAGGGGCATCCTGGGTAATCTTGCATGGCCGGAAACGTGGCAACGATGAGCGTATGGCGGCTGGACCCTTTGTTATTTACTGCTCACTTAGCCCCTCCGCACCCCGACACACACACAATTTATGAGGACAATCGTCGGGCCTGCCGCGCTCCACTGGAGCACTCCCTGATGGATGAACATGGAGCCGGGAGAGGAGAGAGAGGGAGGCAGGGAGAGTCGGAAAGACAAAGATTGAGGTCGGGGTGTCTTACCGTTTTCATTACTGTAAATTAAACTACTCGTTGAGCTTCGTAAGAGGAAAAATTATATCAAAACAATGGATAATGAAGATAATTTTGTCGTGCAAACAGTATGCATAAAGTGAAAAAAAAGTCATTTCAGATATGCTAATGAGCACTTCTGTGTGGCAGCTTGAATATTTCAGAAGGTGTCCCATCTCATGCTACGAGTGATTTGAACTGAGCTACCTGCTCGTATGTCTTGCGAAATGCCACTGACGCACCAAATGTCACCAGAATGTCAGCAATTCCACTGTCTGTGTTTCGAGCTTTTATTTTGGCACATTCATTTCAGCAGATACCTCTGTTCTCTGGCTCAGCTGTGCCTCTTTCATCTTATCTGCACATCTCCCAAACCTCACCTCTGCTGTCCCTGCGCTCTGTGTTTTTGCTAGGGCATCCGGCGTGCGGCTCGGTAAGTGTTCGATCATAACAATCCATTAGAATAATCACTGATAACAAGTCCATTTTCATAAAAGAGGCGGGAGAGGGATTAATGAGCTTAACGCTACTTATGTTCCATCCATTTTGTCCTGTAAATCAATAATCCAGTAATAATGTTCTTCAGTGGGGCAACAGAGCCCCGAGAGCAGCATCCTCTCTCTCCTCATGAGTTATTTGAGCTGCCCTGCTATCTCCTTTGTTCTCTATAAAGTTGCCTTTTGGGACGGCCAGGACCAAACACATATATTTTTAGTCTTTTCAACACAGTCTGGTGTGAAACAACACGAGGGATTGGTAAGACTCCAAGAAGCAGAGAGCGCACAGAAGGGGAGGGGAAGGGAGGAAGAGCAGGGGAAAGCACGTGAGCTTAGAGGATGGGGCTGAGAAAGCAGGGGAGGAGGCGAGAAGACGGAGGAGGCATATGGAGGTGGTGGGGTAGAGCATTTTACATGAGTCTGTTTCATCAGCCTTTCCTTCCTCACTGGGTGCAAACACACCATACACGAAACCACTGTTAGTGGATCGCTACAAGATTACTGTTTTGTGGTTATTTGTCGCTTCATTCAGGGGTCCTTTTAGAGCATGACGGCACTGAAATCAGTTTTTATTCTGACATGATTATTGGGTCAGTTGCAAAATTGAGATTTTTCGTTCATATTCAGAGTGAAAGTGGAACAGAGCCAAAAATGGGATTTCAAATTTTAATGAAAGCAATTCTGATGGTGGATCATTATTCACATGAAGAAATAAACTTTGTCTTTCAACTTTTGTAATTATTCAGTAATTACTGATGTCAAAGTGCCAGTCTGTGTGCTGCTATAACTAAAATTGGAATGTGTGCTTGATTTAATTGTGTTTTCCCGAAGTGCTGTCATGACAACTTAAAGTATTTTTAATTTTATAGCTGGGTACTAAGAAAATACATTATGGCTTTAGAGCTTTGTTTCTTTACATGCTGTTCTGTTTTTATCACACAGTATCCACCTATGTTCCTTGCTCTATCTTCCTAATGGTGCCCTGTTGAATTTTACAAACAAAAAAGGTACATTTACATTTAACCAAAACTCATTCTGTGTATCCTTGAGGGTCACCAAATGTGTTTTTTCATATCAAACATTTTCAAAGGAGACTTGTTTGTTTTGTTTTTTTTACCTGCATTGTGTACATGATAGCAGTTTCCTGCTTTGCTGCCTTTGTTGGTGTATTAGTGTCACCTGTATCAGCGATATAATGACAACGATTGCCAGGACTGTGTTTCTTGTCACCCATTTGCACGTGCATGTACATCTGCATACACATTCATAACGCAAACAAAACTGACCCATTGAAAAAAAGCACTGCTCCATAGAAACTCTAGTTGTTGAAAACTCTACACTGTCCCCTAAGCTTGCAACTCTGCATAGTATCTTTGGTATGATTAATACTGGGGAAATAAATACATATTCATAAATACAATTAACCCAAACAATAAATACAACACAATAAATTCAGCTTAAAACAGAAGTAGGTAAATAACTCTGTGTAGGTAAATAACTGTGAAAAAAAATCTGGCTCCTCTGGCTTCCACCTGCTGCCTCGAATACCATTGACAAAAATGCCTGAATCAAAACAACCAATCAGAGCCATAGGCTTTATATAAAGAGGGACAACATGACAGCTCCCCAAAAGTGAAGCCAAACACATCTCAATTGCCCCGTGGCGGCTGGCTGCATTACAGGTCATACGTTCCACCACGCCATGTTAGCAGATGGGACATGGACAAACTAAAGAATGAAAGTACACATCAAATAATTTTTTCTCCCTTCTGTGGTTTTACATTCTTTCTTATCATGCTGATGTTCGTCAAGTGTTCCTTTTTCTGATAAGTTTGATTTTAGTGAGTTATTTGTGCTTTAATATATTTCAGGAATTGTGCACAGCACAAATGTCTAGAGGCACTTTAGCAGATGATTGATGGATGATTGTAATTACTGATAACCGATTATTACTGCTCAGACTCTGGATCCAAAGATGGCAGTGCCCTTATCTGGGATATTTTGGCTTCATTTTTGCAAAGAGGGAGAATATGGAGATAAGTCATCCATCTTTACATGGCCAACCTGTGACAGCTGCCTGCTGCAGCGAATCAAAATAAAAAAGTGATCAGAAACCACCATGCCAAAAGGTGCTATAAGTTCCTGTAGAGCTGAGGGGAACTGCTGAAATATGTGATAATTATCTGTGGGTTCATCTCTGTGAGTGTCTCCTTTCACACACAGGTTATCAGATCCATTTGTAATAAAAATATATGTTGATTATAGTTACCTTAAGGTTAAGGTAAGGCTGTGGAAATGAAATCCTTGGTTAAGGTTGGGAAAAGATCATGTTTATGGTTAGAAAAAAGCTATTAATGGCAGTTCTGTGACAGGACACAAACTCTGCTCTCCTGGATCAAAGTCAGACACAACTACACATTACAACATGAGGAAATTGAGATACCAACCACCCACAAGTTCTAAAACCTCTGGCTTTAGATTTCTTCATGCCAGATCAGCTTGTTTAACCACTGACCTTACGTATATGACCATGTATATATATATATATATATATATTATACTGAGACTATTTAATCCTAGCGAGAAATCTTTCAAATCAAATCTGAAAGAACATATTAGTCTACAGTTCTGTGTTTCCTGTTTGTCTGAATCATACTGATGGCAGTGTGTATAGCCAGGCTCTACTCCTGTTGGAGGGGATGAGGGCAGAGCTGGGCGCAGCACAGGGTTAATTTGAAACATGCTGGAAGCGTCAGAGTCCAGACAGCCTCCCGTAGCCCCAGCTGGCGGCTTTCTTTCCCCTCCATCACTGCTCCGGCTGCTCACATCCCTGCGATGCACTGAGAGTGGACGAGTTGGCAAACACTGCTGCCCGTATACCAACGCCGAGCCCCGGCACTGCTCTGCCTGCCTCAGCAACAATCTCTGCAACAGCATTTAGAACAGAAGGTAATAGCCCACAACATACCCTGACGCTGCATTTATTCACATAATGTGGGCAAATTTGAATGAAACAGCAACAGATCGACATCTCTTTCTGTCTTTTTCCAGATATCAAAAAGTAATTCCACGCCTAAGGATCCAGCAGATCGCTGCTGCTAGAGTATCGCCCCCAGGTCCATATGTGTTTTAGCTGACGCAGCCTCTACAGCCCTCAGGTGCCATGTTTACAATCAAGTGGAAAAAGGAAGCAGATATCATACAAGGATGCAGCCTTCTCAGGTGGAATTAAATGTAACTAAATGTTTGTATTTCTCCCCTCAAAGCTGTTATCTTTACATGTTATGCACATCAAGCACATTAGCAATCACGCTTTACTCCTATTACATAACAACATAATGGGCAGGAACTGCGAAGTGTTGTATAATTGGAAGCATGGCTTCATTAGAATAACTGGTGCCATATTTGTAGGGATTTACAGTGTATTAAAGCAAGTGCAACAACTTAAGAGTGCAACATAAGTTCAGCATTCCCAGATGAGATGAGGATAAGAGACTAATAGTAAGAATGAAGAAACACCAGAGGCCATCTGCATGTGTTATTAAACTGCCCATTGCCTTGCACTAAATCCCAACAGTGGGAAGGAATCCAGCAATCAAAGCACATATGGCCGCCGACTGGTGCCTGAATTATCCTTCAAATGTAGGTTAATGAATTCAGGAGCAGGCTGTGCTCATGAACATCATATCTTTAGCAACCTGACAGACACACCTGCCAATCTGTGACAGGGCTCTTTGCGGGAGGAGGAGGGTGGTATAAAGGAGGGGGGGGTTGATCTGCACCTCTGAAGCGAACCCTGTTGGGTGACAGCACCACAACAGTTGCCGGGACACCCGGGGCAAGTCCATTCATCAGAGACCATCAGGAGCTAATGAAACACACTGAGAGAGTGATTAAGACACAGACACCTACTACAGCAGGGCCCCGCGCCTGATGCATTAATCACAGCCGCTGTCTGCGGGTATCTGAACCCTCTCTGTTGCTGTGTGTGTATGTGAGCAAGCATGCCTGTTGTGCAGGCCTGGATGTGTGTGTGTGTGTGTGTGTGTGTGTGTTTGAGAGTGTGTGTGTGTGTGTGTGTGTGTGTGTGTGTTGTGCACAGAGACACACATACAGACTGGTCTTTATGTCTAGTACATGCATGTATTTGTTAGGGAAATATCTGCGGTGTGCATGGGGAAGATGCTACTGTCCTCTCTGCGTTTGCCCTTGGATATGGTCCACCACCTTTGTTGCTCTGCCAGTAAAAGACACTGCATGGACTTGGCATAAATACAAGAGGCTGTTCTCCTACTGATCATTAACTTTTGGTGTTAATTGATTAATCAAACCTGGCTGATAATGAGCGGACCAAAAACTGTGTTCTATCTTGGAAGGGCTTGCCCTGTCTGCTCAGCATATGAATAATACAATGCAGATGGTACAAGAGTTATATATTTATTTTGGTACTTTTGGGACTCTTCTGCAGCCGATTACTCATTACAGTCTGGTTATACATAAGTTTGTCACATGAACTTGGCTGCAGCATCTTTTTTGGAAGTCCAAGACAGCGCTGCTGCGCTACAAATTCGTTAGATGACATCCAAACACCATCTGTGGTGTCACTGTCAGGGAGAGAGAGAGACTGCATATTGTTTATGACAGAACCAAGATGAGGTTTTAATACCCGGTTTTATTGCTTAACAAATGAAGACAGGCTGAAGGTGATTATTTATATCTATTAATTAAGTTAATTAAGATGGGAGGATTTGCTTCCCTCGCCCCCGTTGTTAATTACATCTGTGTCTACAGCACAAGGTTGATGCCGTAAATACAGATGTCATCTGTGCGCAGCCAATGTTAGAGAAGCTCAGCGTGTGTCCTCATCTGCATGTGTATGTGTAAGCACAGGTTTACATATCAATGTCACCACTGTTTGGTATATAATGCACAATGTCTCACAAATATGTGTAATCCTAGAAATGAAAAAGACATTGTCTCTCATTGTGTTTCGTGCATCTTTGTCCGAAGCAGCCCAGCAGTTTGACCTGCTGAGTGAGCAAACCCACTCTCTCCCCACTCTATCTCTGTCCCTTCTTCATACTCGCCTCTGTTGCTGCAAATGGGACAGCGACCAAGGGGTCTGCACTACAAGCAGCAGATTAAAGGATTACCATTAATTAGATGTCAGGGACAGAGAGGGGCTTTGCCTGTCTTGGCCATGATACAATATCTGTTAATCTGCTGCGCTCCTGGATAAAAAGAAATCAGTCCATTGACAGGAAAAATGGGAAAAGAGGGATGGGGCCAGGAAAGAACTGAAAACAAGAACAAAGAGGCAAAGGAGTGAGTGGTGGGTGTAGAGATTGGAGGAGGGATGAAAGAGGTGGAAGAAAGCAAATATGCTCACGGTCCACTTGAATGTACATTGAGCTTTTTTCTTACAGACTGAAAAGCAGATGGGAATAATAAAAGGCATGAGGGTGTGAGGGACCAAGAGGAAATAACAAAGAGTTATTAACATTGTGATCTAAGGAGGAAACAATGGACTGAAAAGAGGGCTGAAGTGGCTGGGGCCCGAGAAGAGAACACAGACTCCTAAGAAGTATAAAATGCTGATGAAAACCCTTTTTTTCTTTACTTCTATTATTATTTTTGTCATTTAAGTTTTTTTTGCTCGGACAAGGTTGGCCCAACACTTCTCGCTGATGGACATTTGTCCATTTCATCTGTCAGCTCTGCTCTGCACCGCTGCATCTGTATGATGAGCAGCTGCACTTCACAGATACAGCGTTTCTTTGTACACACGTGTCATTCTTAATTGAAGACTCGGTCAGATGGTTAGCAGGTAAGTCAGGTGATTGACAGGTGACTGGTTTGAGTTTGATAAGGCACTAGTCCATAATAGAAGTCCTGACCCTTACTTTTAGTGCTATTAACCCAAGCCAGACTGCCTGTGTTGACTTCATCTTCCTTTGACCGGGAGTTTGATACTGTGCCTCAGGCCAGGTGAGGACAGGCTATCAGGGTCCTGTTAAACACCCGCCTACTGCCCAGCAGATAACGCTCACCCTGTGGGCATCCTGGTTTTGGTCTGGACAGATCACCTGCACCGAGCCTACAGCTGTATGAGGCTTATCACCAAAAGGTACACACAAGACGGTAACATTGCTCACAGGAAATACAAACTAACTGCAAAGTGAGGTTAATCTTAAAAAAATACAACCATTCATTTTGTTGAGTTGGTTGAACGCCTGCAGGCAAGTGCACTGCACATTTTAGTTGCAGCAAGCAGCACCTAATGTAAATTTGAGTTGCGAGGGGGTAATTGATGGAGAAGGGCTGGGACATCATTTTCTTATGGCCAGGCATAGGGCATTCCCTCTATTTGAGTAGAGGGACTCTGGGCACCCCTATGAGCCCCACTCGCCTGAGACTGTAATTACTTTGGGGACCTGGAGAATTCAAAGGATTTAGATACGGGAAAAAAGAATTTCCAATTTACTGCACCACTTGATGTTTGTCTTCGTTTGCAGTATGACTCGTGCTTCGGAAAGCAAACTGACACAAAGTGCACATTTGTGCGTCCTGATAAAGGTGAAACATTATTAGAACGCTGTCACGGCTGTGTTTATCCCTGGGCTGTGTGTGCATGTGGATAATAATCTCCTGGACAAACACACTGTAACCTCACCCCCCTACTCTGCCGAAGCTATCTTCATCTCACAAAGCTCAACCCCTGCCTGTCTGGCCGCTGACATTTCTGCTCATGCTGGTGGAGCCACCGGCCCCAAAACCCTTTACACTGGGAATAAATTACCTCGGAAAGTATAAAGACAGAGCCATCAGTTTCATTTCTTGATTGAGTCGTATCTCATTCACTTTTATTACATCGTTGTTTAGACATTTACGCAGACTTGTGAAAAATTCCATAATCAGTTCACAGTCGGGGAAATGTTCTGCATAAGAATCTCCACATGATTCTTTGAGGTCTGCGTTCCTATAGGTGACCGAGTTGCTTACATGCAAATAATATTTTCATTCCCTGAGCTTTATATAATCTGAAATCTGTAATGAAATTGAAGTACTAAAAAAAAACAAAAAAAACATAAAAATGTTCATTTTCCATTAGTTTGTAGCTTAGATTACATTTGCGCCTGATTGAGAACAGTCTCCTGTGGACTGTGGAAGGTGCTGTCTAAACAGTTTAAAACATGGCTTACTTGACAACAGACCCTCTGAAGCATGATAATCAGAAACACATTTTGGTTATGAGGTCAACCGACAATAATTGCCTAGCAGGTTGGTCAATTAACACTTTTCCCCCACACGTGTTTGGATCTGCATGCACATGTTTATGTCTTACCTTTATATGACGGATCAGAAAGGTGTTAATTTCTTTCTTTTGCATGATTTAGTGAGCCCACATCAGAGAAATGCAAATCACATGGCAGGATATTAGTATATCAGACAACGGGAGCAGTGTGTGTTTCATACTTACTCAGTGTGACTTGCCCAGGAATTATGAGGCCACAAAAGCAGTAAAAGCTTAATTTGAGAGGTTACACTGTTGCCGACTGAAAGCTATAAGGAAGCTCAATGGCAAAATGAGGATTTAATAAAAAAAGAAAATACCAGTGATTCAGTTGTCATTAGTTGAGAGCGCCCCTACGCATATGCACAGACCCGTGACCAGTGAAATGAGAGTGAGAGAAAATGGGTGGTAAACTTTCCATCATCTCCATTCTTTCCTATTTAACGGGGAGGATATTTTTGCGCTCGCTCTGAGTGGCAGAGACTAGTAAAGCTGTTGTGTTTTACAGCCTCTTGGCTCGGTGTTGACAAAGATTGGGCACTGGAGAGAGGCCGGCTCGAAAGTCACAAAGTCATGCAGGACAGAGAGTGGGGCTTCGCGGAGTGATCTTTCACTGACAGAATCTAGTGTTGTTAATGGTTTAAGGCATTAACGCCACACTTTCACACTTTAATTGAGCGCCCGGTGAGCGAGATGTCAAACAGCAGAGCCCTCTAGGGTGGCATATGATGTCCAAGTTATATGTGTGTTCGATTGTGTGTGTGCGGGTTAGTGTGTGTGAGTGCACTACGCCTGTGTGGGAGTGTGACAGACAGAATGAGACCTCTCAGCAGAAGATACCGGGAAGACAATCGATACTTTTCACCGAGGTGTGCGGCTGCAGCCCTCGCTCGTTATGCGCGTCGGGGGAGGCTGCTGCCGGGTCTGGCTGAGGGAGAGCCACGGGAGTAAGGACACACACTCGCATGGGCCCCAGTGATGCCGGCCTCTGCTGTCTCTTTTATGATACGTGACAAGATAATGAGTCTATAGCACCCCTGAAAATATCCCCCAAGGGTGCGTTATCCCTGTGTACATTTTCTGTGGAGGAGTGTTACTCTTGCTTAAGATTCACCATGAACAATGTCACCAGATGTCCATTTTAAGAGAACCTCTATTTTAGATGTGATGACGTTCAAAACCGAGAGAGGCTATTTGTGAATATGCTGTCCTGACTAACACAGGGGGAGAAAAAAATGAACAGAAAATGATACCTAGAGCATACCGTGACATTGGAAAAAATACCTCTCTGCAAACATTGTGGCCCCTATTATCTGCAAATAACCAGAATCCCGAAGGTGCTTTTGGATTAAATATAACTGCAAAAATAATGGGCATATTTTAAAATTTGATAATGCAACCCAATCCTTCTGGGCACTGTTTTCTTGGACCAGGACTGTGGGACAGTTCTGTTAAGCTGCACCCCTTCCCCATCCATTTTTATGCATGCTGCCAGTAAGCTGTGCCAAAGTGCTGATATCCCTCATTAGAAAAGCAGGATCCAGGAAAGAGTCCAACTAATGTCTGCCCACACCGACACAATGATGGTGCAGGGTCTCCACAGGAGATTTGAAGGTCAACAAGAAAAACAGGTTGTAACAGATAGCAAATTGCGGCCTGTGAAAACCTGGCCATTTAAATAGAATATCCTCTTCTGTGGCAGAATGAGCTTAAGGGGAGTGGAGATGTGTTTCCTCATGCTTGTTAACGCTAACTGCATGTGACTGCAGAGGGAAACAGACACGCTGATTGAGGTGACTGTGTATGCATGTGTATCCAAGTGAAGCCTGTGTGATTTCCAAGCCAGCAGTCAATTTATCCACACAGTGTGGGGCCCAGCACTGTAACACGCACGCAAGAAGTGCAGAATATTTGACAAAGATTAGGAAAAAGTGCAGCCATTCTAACAAGTCATTCATTATCTAGTGATATCCCAAATAATTCTATCCACTGAGCCCACAAAAGCCAACATTTATCCAGCCCTTAGGGCATAGCCTTGGGGGGTTTGACTCTAAGCCGGCTGGAATATGAAGTTAACACAGGTCGCATCTCATCTCCCCTATCCTTAGGCAAAATATGTATCCTCATTTCTGGCAATTCCACATATCACCAGGGCCTCCTTTTTCTGTTATGAGTACATTTTTCATCAAATTTTCCTCACTTTCTCTTGTTCACTCTCTCAAATACGCGCAACGTAGATTCACACTCCTGTCTTACTTAAAAGCCTTCTCCCTCCTGCAGTTCTTTGCGAAAGCTCTGGGGTGCTGCAGGTGTGCTGAGGGCCTTTCGGTACCAGATAGGGCACAAGGATTACATCCCCACTGGATTAAACCACCACCATTGCCTGCTGGGAATTCTAACAATTATCAGCCTTGTACTCCAGGGATGTGGGACTGATGGGGGCCAGGGAGTCCTGAGGCAGAGGAGGGGGCAGCCAGGCACCGGTTGTCACAAGGGTAATGTCTCCATCTTGAACACCGGTCTGCTACATTGAGATAAACAGTGCCTGCCAGGCAAATGTATTATAAAACATCAGATGTCTCAAATGCACTGTTAAAAAGCACAGTTTGAGACGTGGCACCGACTATTTTGTTTCATGTGACCAGCTTAAGAATACCCTGCTGCTTATCTCTTTTTGTTTCATTTTGCATCCTTGCTCGCAATGCCGGGCACTGATGCTGCTGTTTAAAGTGTTGTAGGTAAATGCTCCCTTTTGCCGCCCACACAAACGCAGGCCACTTTCTCATTTTGGAGCCTGTTGTAAATTGAAGGACCCTTCTGAGGGCACAGGGGAGAGAAAAGGGGTCTGTAATGAGAACATTAAAACAACATATGCTGCTCCCTTACACCTACGCACTTAAGGCTGGCTCTTTATTTCACCCTTTTCTCCCTCTGTTGCACACTCTGCTCCCCCTCTTATGAATTCCCAGTTGCCTCTTTTTGGAAAGTCATTGAGAGTCTTTGACAAAGACAGGCTGAAGTGAATGTGAAAGCGTGCCCCTGGCCTTGTCGCCTCATAGTGGAGCAGGCCATCTGACCACCAGCAGTAGGTTGGGCCAAGTGGGGCCATTAGACCAAACCTGGGAGACCCGTGCAGCCAGCGCTGCCAAGCTGCGCCACTCTCCTTCAAGCTTCGGACTATTCTGCCCACCTCAGCCACCATCGACCCCTCCTCTCCTCTTCTCTTCCCCCTGCAGGTGCCAACTCTTCTGCTCAGCCAGATCCCAGTGGAGTGCACTGAAAAAATCCATCCAGTCAACCCCATTCTCCCGTGTGTGTATGTGTGTGTGTGTGAAAGAGCACTGGTGGCAAAAAGAAACTCGTAAGTGAAGGTGTCAGAGGAGGTTCAGTCCCAGGGGGGCTAATTTTATATTGTTGTCCAGCTGACCTTGAGCTGGGTACCATGGAAACATTTCTACCTTGACTCTGAGGTGTCTTGGAGGCTCTGCGTTTGTGTGGCAACAAAGCCCTCTCACCTGAGAACAGAGAGAAATCGCCAAAGGCGAAAGGCTGGAAATAATAGCAGGGCGCCTTCTGTACCCAGGGAAGGAGAGTATTAGCAGGAAATCTTTTGAGGTGCCGCTGTTCATGCTCCGTAGCTCCTCTTCAGACAGGTGGCTGTATTTGAAAGCTATTGATGGCCTTGTTCAATCAATGGAACAACAAAGTCTTGAACCAAAGTGACTCTGAGAAAAGTGAGGGTAAGTGTGTGTGTGCATGTGTGTGTGTGAAAGAGAGAGACAGATGGAGAGGAAGAGAGAAGTTGTGATTGCATGTGTTAATGCGTGTTTAAAAGGGCGTGTGTGTCTGTGTGTGTGTGTGTGTGTATATGTGTGTGTGTGTGTGTGTGTGTGTGTACAGAGGGAGGAAAAGAAACAGAGAATGCCTCCGAGATTTGATCTTGTAATATTAGTCTGGAAATGTACCAAACCTCCATGTTAGTATCTAAGCAACATGTGTACTCTATGTAAATTTCTGTCAGCTAACACTATATTCAGCTGCTGTGTTTTTGATATACAAATGAAGTCAGCTGGAATGCATTAGACTACACACATTTATTTCAGGAATAAAGTAATATTAGGCTTTGATTACCAAAAGATGTGCCCAGGCAGGACAAGACAATATTTGTATGCAAATGCAGAAAAACAAAACTGCACTGGCTGAAAATGCTAAACAGGGAGAAAGTAATGATTCTTTTCACTCAGCCTAAAGACAAATGCAAAAATCTCTGGCTAAACAAGCAAATATTTGCCATTAGTATTTGCAAAATCATTTGATTTGGATGTACTTTGAATTACACATTAAGTTAACTTGCAGATGTACCTGCCTTAGGTTTCTTAGTTTCTTCTGTCATGTCATACCTCACTGTTGTGGACTGAAACTGTGCACATGTTGGAGGGAGGAATAAGAAGTACCTTCCTTTGTGCCTCACCCCACCCAATGTCCTGCTGTCCCAGGAACAGCCCATCTGCCTCTTTAACACACACTTTCAGCAGAAAGCAGAGCGATATTCCCTTTGACTGGTTCACTTTTCATTTCTCATCCGGTGGACACCTTTATGACTTTCTCAGTCAAATCCAGAGTGGGTTTAGAGAGCGTGGTCATGCACAATTGGCAACAATTGTTTTGATTAAGAAGGCAGGAAAATCTGTGCATGCAAACACTCTCTTGATGAATCAAGTATTCTTCCTTCTCCTACTGAAATACTGAGATAGTTAGCATTTGTTGTTAACATCAATTAAGAAATAATTACACTCTGTTTTGTAAACAGCGTTCTAAATACAGACCAAAGGGCTGTGCGTCATTGTTTAGTATTTACACTGAGCAAGCATTTGTAGCTGGCATCTCTCTTCCTGCGAAGTGCCCTTGGAACCAAGTCTTTTATATCTCAATTAAAGTGCTTTCCCTGTGCTCCCTTGCTCTGAGCATGGCCATTATCACCATGGCTCCCAACAGTCTAATTATGCTCACTCCCAGCATCAGCCCCCTCCAAACCCTACACTGCACCCACGCTGCTCTGTCTTGGACCTTGCCAAGCTCACCTCAGCCTCCTTGCAGCCAATCAGAGATCAGCATGTGCCATCATTAGAGTATGGGATCTGCTGTGTGGTGCTAGGTGTCTCTATGGGAGGCATTGATGAAAAACCCCAGGGGAGACCTGGCACAGCAAGGCTGCTGCTAAACCCTGAACTGCCTGTCAGCTGCATTTTGTCTGAACATGATAAGTTCCTGTAAAGAGGCAGTGCTACCATGGTAGAGCCTGTGCCCCCTGCACTGAACAGCAGCAGAGACCTCAGAAAAGTAGCCCCATATGTCAAATCAGTCTCTAGTGTCTGGAAAGCAATCCTGTGATGGTATTCAATGTTTAGTAACTATTACCTCAGTGCAGACAGGAAAAAACCCTGCAGAATTGACTTTAGATTCAAGATTCAGGAGTTTGTTGCTATGCCAGGAGTTTCTCCTCCTGCAACCACACAAAATACAAATGACATTCATTTCTGAAATTACACAAGCAAATCAGCCAGTCTCCAATTTTACAATCACTATTTTTATTATTGTCAGCGAATTAAAACCAACAATAAATCAATCCTACTAACACAATGTCTGTGAAGCTGGGTTAGGGTTAGGGTCATTTCTCTGCGCCATTGATCTTAATTGTTGTAAAACAAAAACTCAAAAATTAAAAAGCACATCAATGAGCCACACTGTTGCACTAGAAAAAATGTTCCCATATTACTATAAACACACACACTGTAGTTTATTTTTACTCAATCCAACACATGCCGTCCTGCTGCTGTAAACTAACACTAGAGCACCAAATGTGGATTAATCCACGGCTGAAAATAGTCCGCCCAAAAATTCACCATTTGGTCCAGTTTGATTCAAGGAAGTTACTAACTCTTTTTTTTAAAGAAATGAAACTATATATTTGAGACAAACTTGGGTCTGAGAGCCACAGACTGGATGGGAGAGATTTTTTATATTGAGAAAAGGTCAGACACATAGTTGGTTTTGGTCTTGTCATAGGTTTTACTGACAATAACATAAATACAGATTATTGCCTGCCTTATAAATAGACATTAAAGAAATAAAGAAGATCCGGGTTTAAATCAGAACTAAGCTGCTTGTTTTTCATTTTGAGAAAAAAGGGTATCAAAAATTCAAACTGAGACTATTAATGACACCTCTTATTCTTCTATTCTTATTCTTCCTATAGCTGCGTCCCCCAAGACATCTGGCTGTGAGTGGTTGATAGTAGCAGTCAGAACTTGTGCTTCATTTCTTTGGTTAGACGGCTTTTTACACATAATTCACTTTCAAATGGAAACAGCAGGGGAACTGAGGTACTGCTGTTTCTGAGACGTGTATTTAGCTTTCAGATGTGGTAAATTATTTCAATCACGTTTATGTGTAAAGATTACTTATATAAAAAGGTATAAGAGCTTAGAGTGACACTCACAGGATAAAGAGGAAAACGAGAGCCCTCGCTCATGTTATATTGCCGAGCCTCCTTCCAGAGGGAGACAGAAATATGAATCGGCTCGGTGACTTGCAGCTTTCCATAGGCAGAGTGGCGGCTTAATGGAAAATAAGGGAAAGAATAGAACTGCCAAGTGACAAGTCCAGGGATGCATAGAGCTACAAACAAAGCACACCTGTTCTGCATAGAGAGCACAAATGAGACTTCACTATCATAAATCATGCACCTATAGTAGACAGGTACCTACTCATATTTAGACTTAGGGGGCAGATGCAGACTATGGAAGCATAGGAGGACTGTTTGTGGAATAAGCTGCCGTTTCTCAATAATATACTAAAACTTAAAACATGCCTCTGACATACAGAAGGTAGAAAAAGGATACATGAAATGGTATACCAATATACAGTGCAGCTAAGCGGGGCAGCCAGCCCTCAGAGTGGCTAAAAACCCCCTTGAAGTTGTGTCATACTGTGTCCTGTGCTGTGTACAGTGCAATATTAAACCATCCTTCAAGACCGACAGGATCTAGTCATTGAAGGATGAAGGTGGTGAAAATCTACTTCACATGCTGCTCTTCAAAAAAGAAAAAAAAATCCCAAAGGTCCAATGATCTTTTAAATTAAAAGATGTGTGACTTCTTCCTGGTGTTCATGTAACCACTTTTTAATTTATTTAGCAGCGTGCATCGCGGCACTATCATCTCGGTGCACAGAACGTCACGAGGGAGCGCCGTTTGCCCCACAGGGTGCACTTGGTTCTGTAAAATAGCTTCATATTCCTTGGCTGTTATGCAATCATGCAGAGCAATCATCAGACCTAATGATCCCCAGTAGATGGCTGCCCCTACTATTACAGCTCTGCTGCCATGTTTAACAGTCGGCAACAGACATTGTGGGTTGAAAGCATCGTTTATCTTTCCTCAGAATCTAAAGAGGGTGAAAGATGACTCATTATATGATATTGCTTCTAGCTGTTGCTCAGTGTCCAGGTTTACAGGAAGTGATATACCTTTATTTGTTCGCCTTGGATACAGTGTGGTTTCTAACAGCAGCCCTTCCTGAAATACCAGCTTTGTGAGACTCACAATGTACAATTTTTGTAGACTGGCTCACAGCAGTGTTTACTTAATAATGTGGTAATATTTGAGCCTGCAGCACTTAAGTGTGTAGTAAGTATCTTATTAAGTGTCTGTCAACCTTTGGTGGTGAGTTTCAGGCTGTGTCCACATTGTCCTCTCTTCTGATACAGTTTGACCACGTTAGGCAAAATGTTTCCACTGATACAAACAATTACTGAACAGTTTTAAATGTCTTTTTAATATCTTTTAAAGTAATGTTTTATTCAACTCATTCTTCAGTGAAAGTAGTATGTATGGACATCCTCTGTATATAAATATATATATATATATATATATATATATGTGTGTGTGTGTGTGTGTGTATATATATATATATATATATATATATATATATATATATACAGAGAGAGAGAAAATACCTTTATTTACCTTTATTTATAGATAATATATGATGATGAGAAGTTCATAAAAGTAAGTGGAGTAAATCCTAAACCATTCAATTAACTTTTTTTTTAACCTTTATTTGCAAGTTGACAGCAACGGGTCAAAGAGGAAACAGAGGCAGAGAGAGGGGTGGGTGTGACATGCAGCAAAAATCCCTAACTAATGTAAAAATGGAAATTGATACACATTCAAACACTCATTTTCAAGATCGGCACCAACCAACCCCTTAAGTAATGCAGTACTTTTACGTAACTCTACATCCCTGGTTACCTTACTATAGGCTGACAGCTGTCAGTGTCCACTGACACATATTGTGTTCCAGGCCAGTCCAGTTAGTCTCTGTGAGGTCGTCTGCACAGGCTGTCAAACTGCACATCACTCCTCAGACTGCAGACATACGGCATCGTTAAAAGTCCATCCATCTGCACAGACTGTCTGTATTGCTCACACCATGGGTCACTGTGAATCACAGAGGAAGGAGAGAGCGGCAGCCAGAATTAGACAGTAAAAATGTAACATGCTACTATATTGTTGTCCTTATGGAGGATCAAAAAAGAGCTCTGTAGGTGGAACTATATTTGATCTCGAATGGATATTTTACATAGATGAACTTAATGTGATGGCAAAGTTTTAGTCAAACATGATAATGTCACTTTGTAAATTCATTAATTTTGTTTTGAAGCTTCTGTATGCCAGAGTTTCCTATTCTCTAAGTATCATGTTATAATTATCCTGATGACAATAAGGCAGCTGTCAGATTTATTTTTACATTCAATTTCAGTTTAATATGTTGAATGTGTGCAGAATGTAACTCTTACACCCAATTTTCATTATGCCAAATCCACATACGTATATAAAACGATACATTGTATTCTTTGTTTATAAATCTGTCAAATGGATTACAGCTTTGTCAAATGGTCTAGAAATTAAAACACTGCGACACATTTTCTGTGCTTGCAAATAGATTTTATGAGTCACTTGTCATGACAAGTTGATCTGCAGCTTGTTTAATTCAGCGACTCTTTTATTCACATTGCTCTTACAGCTAAATGAAGCTGATACCACATTCAGGGGGTTCTAGGAATAAACATTCAAATTAGTTGGCTCAACTGATAGTAGATTAATTATTTTGATGAATATTTTATACAATCAGGAGGCAAAAACAAAAGAGCGAATATAAAAGAAAGAGACTGAAACAGAGAAAGTAAGAGAAAAGTAAGATTAGACAGCCAATTATTTAATCTCTATTGTTGTTTTTGACTAATGATGATTAGGAATAGCACACAATAATTACGAATTCATAGACATGGGAGCAAACAAACTGTATTAACACAGCAGTATATATCTTGTAATCAACAATTAACAGCACAACAAACCACTGTTTACTTATCACATAATTCACATTGCTACCCAAAGCACTGGTAACAAACTGTGCCTGCTGATGAAAAGAACATGCACTTGGTAGCATTATGTGTGCTGACTAAATGAAAAAGTTGTGAATCTTTGAGTGTTTAAGTAATTATTAAAGCTTGTTAATTCTTTACTTTAATAATTCTCTCAGTGTGCTCAAAGATGTATGTCCTCTACAGAGCGCTCCATCTTGTGAGGCCTTGGTTTTTTTGGTAATATAACATGCAGCGGCAGGAAGCAGCGATGGATGATATGTGTGGGAACATTAATCATATGCATGTGTTTGCGCAATGTTCTGCTTTTGTTTGTGCCGCTGGGCTGCTATGCCTGCTTTACTTTTGCTTCTTGCTCACAGACAAGCAGAGGTGCAACAAAACAAGGGCAGCATATGGTACAAAGTCAGCACCTAGCCAGCCCGATGAACACTCAAAAGTTCACACTCACATTCGTACGTGATTTGCATTCATTTTGGAGCGCGGGCAGAGGCAGCAATGCCTGAAAGCCACAAAAAGAGTTCCTGCCTTTTGCCCCTGTGAAACATTAAGTAAGCTATTGACATGACTTTGCTTAAAACAGTTTTTTAGATAGATAGATAGATAGATAGATAGATAGAATAGATAGATAGATAGATAGATAGATAGATAGATAGATAGATAGATAGATAGATAATAGATAGATATCTTACCCCTCCCCCATGCTGGGAACAGTTTCAGTGATCTGGCTCCCTGCCACCTTGGAGCAACTGACCTGGGTTAACTTTGATGTATTCATGGTATCCAAACCCCGGGAGACCATCGCTGTGGCTTTAAACTGATGCCTCTTACATATGGCTGCCCTGTTGCCTCTCAGCAAGAGGGGCCCATGATCAATACCTTGATGATATCTTGCTGGTTTCTGTGCTCTGGTTTCCTCTCGCGGTCAGAAGGTGGCTTGGAGACTCTGAGTTGTAAGTGAGAATATCAGAGTCTGCCTGTCTAGCTGTTTTAGCGTTGTGATAAGGGTGGAAAAGTTGAACAGAGATTTGAGTCATCTTGACTCTTGTGTAAGGAAAGACCGAAAAGATTGTACAGCTGTCAGCTACACGAGGATAAAAAAGAGGATAAAATCATTTTCACCATGAGCCATTTGAGCTGTTTGTCTCTATACAACAGTCAACATTTGAGAGACTTTGGGAGGTGGTTTCATGTTCAATGATGACAGAAGGCAAAATTATAAGTTGCCTAAATGTAGCTCCAGTTCTTTGAGTAGACTGTGTGTGTAGCCCACTGACACTCTGTATTACAAAGTAAACAAAATAATTACATGGCTGCTTGGGGAATATAATTAAAGCAGGACAGGGCCTGCATTTATAATACTTGGGTCTCATGTTGCTGGTAGCCAAGGGCCAACCATAAATCAAAACCTATGCTATAGTTTTGTACACAAAGATTCCTCCCTGCTTTACTCAGTCAATTCAATCACAATGGCAACTTGGCATCAGAACTGAAGTGGTATCATGAATATATTGCACCAATCAAATTAAAAGTACTGAATGTCCCTTGGTACCTGAATTTTCTGTCCTGTCAAGAAAAAACAATGTAGAGAGTGCTATCACTAAATACAACTAATACAATTTAAAGTTCTCATTTTAATTCTTCTTAATTAGAATTTTTACCAAATAAGCATGAAAGTCAAAACAAACAACAAAGGATATGGTGATTTTTTTTCTCAGGTTGACATAAATTAGTGAAATGCATTAAAAAGTATTTTTGGATGTAACACAGATCCTGAAACAAGCCCCTAGGTTTTATCATTCAAGAATTGAGGCTTCTGGTATTATAATAATGGTTGGGGTTATGATGAAGATGAGAATGGGATAAAGTCAGCTCACAGGCAACATCCCGTCCTCCTTTGCTCCAATTCTAGTATGTCACTTTCTCTTTCATCTCCTCTGAAATATTCAGCACTAATCCCTTCATCTTTTTGACTCTTGTGTCAGTCCTAGAGGAGTGATGGACAAAGATCACTCCTCATGAACTCTAACACATTTCCCCTCAGGTGATCTCAGAGAGAAAAAAAGACCAAATGAAGAGGGTGGGGGTTGTGGGGGGGAAGCGAAAAGAATGAAAAAGAGACAGGAAAGAGAGCAAAAAGGAAGGACTTTATCATCATTTCAGTGAGATGTCGTTCACTGGTTCCTCTCCCAGCACCACAAAGGCAGAACGTCAACTTCATCCAACTGTCTCGTCTAAAGACACGTTTCAAAGTGACAGAGAGCCCCATTGACTGCTCATCACCGACCCTCATTAAAGGTAAAAGGAATTCTTCAATCTTTTTATTTTACCTCTATGATTCATCCCCATATCTTGAGACATCAAGCCGTAACGTCTCCTCGAGAGGAGAGATTGGGCAACAACAGGATGCGAAGGTATAGATCCGATACCAATAAGACAGGTATGACGAAAGTGTTATGGTGTGAACACAGTGCAAGATGATTATCGGGAAAAATAAATTAACATTATGGCCTTGGAGAACACATTTGCATCAACACCTTCCCATTTCACGACCCTATCTCCTTCCTTTCACATTCTTGCCTAATTATTTACTCCCATGTCTTGGCTCACTTGCTTCCCTGTAGGATTGCAGCTACACAAATAGTGTTCCCATACAATAGTGAGAGGTTAGGCTGAAAAGAACAAAGTCAGGCATATTTTTGAAACAATTATCACTTTATTGAGTTTTAAACGTATTTTCTCACCTCCTACTTTTTTTACTAGCTTTATTATGACACCGTCCACTCTGACGTTAATATATATATGATAATAAGGCTTGTGTAAAAAAACAAATATTAAGGGTTTTTTTAGATTTCTTTTTTTTAAGCTGCATGGAGAAACAGAAGTGTCTCCCCACACTCAGGCAGTTATGGTGAGCTATCAAAACTCACAAATAAATTGTTGCGATTGTTTAAACTTTCTCAGTTTATCGTCCTCTCCGGCAAAAAACCCGAAAAGCTGGCAGGGCGGAAGAAGTACAAGATGCTATTTTGAGCCACTTCTGCAATCAGGTGAGCCGGTGAAAAGTGCAAATGCTGCTGCAGAGCAGAACAGAACAGGCCCAGTGCTCTCAGGCTCCTTCTGTCCCCACGCCGCCTGCCTGCTCCCAAGGGCCCGCGGAGGAATAATCAGTCATTAACTGGTGCAGGCCCAGCTTCAGCTCCAGAGTGCCGTGTCCCTGGGAGGATCAATAGGCCAGGGTAATTAAAGAGGTGGCCGGGGAGGGAGGGGGGCATGTTGCCAGTAAATCCACCGCAGCGACAGGATGCTTGTAGCCAGAACGACTACAACACTGACACTGAGAATGCCACTAAGGGAAGGTGACTAACCGCACACACAAGAAACAAACACGTGCACACAAACACACAAACCTCCCCACATCACGGGCACAGACCTACAAACTGACTCAAAGACAAGCTTATGCACTCATAAAAAATATAATACAACACTAAAGACCCGTGTGCATGATGGGACTGCTGTGTAATTACTTAACTTGTTTAGTTTCAGGGGTTTTTTTTAGCTTTCTATTGTCATGTGCAAATTGGCATAGATGATGGTAATGACTGTGATTTAGAGTTCTGCGTCGCGCCCAAACACGGGAGGATTAATCGTGCCTTCTTGTGTATCCAAGTGGAGACGCAAATCTATTGAGCTGTCAGGACACATGGTGATTTAATTTCTCTAAGCTGCTTTTAGCGTGAGTAATGTTTTATTGTGGAAAAGGTAGTGGCAAGGTAAGCTGCACGAGCATGAGCCATGTTGCTTTTCACATCCAAAACACCATAGATGGATTCCCTTCTCCCAGTGAAGTTGCTCAGATGTCCAATAAAGAGATGACGGAATTACCGTGGAAAATCCTGTGGGAAAGACTGATGCGTATGATGTTATTTTGCTTTCATTTGTTTGCAGAGATATAATGTGTTTTTGCAGAATAAAGTTCAGTGTATGCCCTAAATCCCTGAGCATTTGCAGGCTCCGCTGGTTTCGTTAATCTGATGCATTAGCGGTCCTTACTTCATTCTAATAAGGACATAGAGGTCTCATGTTGTTGTCAATTCTTGCAGACTTATATGACTTTTTAAATCCAGCCCTATTCATTCAACGCAATGCACGACACACAGTGCCAAACAAGTATGCAGATAAGTATTGTGCAGCTTCTGAGAGATGTACTCTACATGTGTACCGATAAATAATTAACATGTACATCTGGAGACATATCATGTTGCATGTCGAGACCATTAACAAGAAGACTCTCATGTCAAAGGTGAGGAGGTAAGTAATTTGTCACAGGAAGGTGTCAATCATCATTAACAGACACTGTCTGTGCACTTCCAGAAGCAGAAAACAATGCTAATTTCAGGTACTGTTGAAATTCATTTTTGATTGTTCTTCGCATTTGTCACAAAGTGATTACTGCATTTCCACTGTGATTCAAAATGATTTCTGTTCTTCTGTTCTGTTCCTGCTTTTTGTTAGCTAGTTACAGCCCAGTAAATCCAGTATTAATTTCATAGATTGTGTGTAGTGTACTTTGTTTCCTTAATCCTAAACTAACAAATGCAACAGTACATATTGACATAGATTTATGATTTTAAAAAAAAACAAAAAAAAACAAAACAACAACTATATTATAGCAATGAACAAAAAAGCAGCTAAGATAGATAAGTGTTTCCGCCACCTGGTGGTGGAATCAGCCTGGCAGTATAAGGCTGTGAGTCTTGGCTCAGGGTAAAGAAAAGCTCAAGCCACAGACAGACAGATCACCAAACTCATTTGTAGGCTTGGCAGGATTTGAACATGAGACATGTACCAATCACATTTACATATTTGCATACATATTCAAAAACATCAGCACGCATTCAGGGATTCTTGCAGGAATTCATGAAATCTGATTACACCTCTGCACACACAGCTGCAAATAATATTTCCACAATAATACCCCTGCAGAGACACATAAGAAGATAAGAGAGTCGAATGATGCACCCAATGTCAAAACACTGTGCATGGTGGGAGGGAATGAAATAGAGACCTGTGTGACACCAGTTTAACAGCTGTTCAGACCAGGTGAGCAGAATTCTCCATGACAACCCTCGACTTCACGAACCAGGTCCCTGCAGAGAGTGGCTACGCTCCAAAACCCAACCGGCACAGTGCTCGGTGAGCCTGTTGGTTTCCACCCTATTTCAATTCACCACACAAAAGAGCACATGTTGACAACACGCTGAATCGACGGCTCTGTGCAGCAAGTAAATAAAATACCACAAGCATTGTATACAATCTGGACTCAACATAAACTTCACATGGCTCGTAGTGGCTGAAAAGCTGCAGCTGATAGAGATGGAGCATCGTACCTGTCACCTGCACTATATTTAAGTGGGTCTCCGTACACAACACCACACTGGCACAGCCACATGGAGCGTAGCCAGAGACAGAGAGCAGGGCAGCCTGTAGACAGAGGGCCATCACAATAAGTGAAATGAGAAATTTAAAAGACTGTCTGTTTTACGGCATGTGGAAATAGCCTAGATATTGATCATATTAATGAGGCCCATTCAGCAGACAACATCCTGTGTATTTGGTTTATAATAGTTTCGTCTGTGTTTTTGCCCCACTGCTGGTGAGGCCTGAAGACGAAGGTGTTGTTAGAAATTCAGTTGACTGGTTGTTTGGTATGTCTGTCCATCAAGTCAGTCATCTGCAGGAATAACCTTCTGAATCTGATGATTACATGATATGTTTTGTGGGCATCATGAGGTCAAACATTTGTATAATACACCCTCCTAAGTTGCTTTAGACCTTCTGTCTCGTTAACATACAGTAAGTCTGCGGGACCTTTTTTGATCTTAGTTCGCCCCAGTTTCCAGATAGCCTTGGTAGCCTAAGTCGCAGAGCTCAGAGATACTTTAACTTTGTTGGCAGTTTGTGAGTAAGACAATACTTTCTTTCCTCGGAATAAAAATAGCTCGCCTTTTCCCTGCCGAGCTGTCACTGGCCCAGCGTGATGACTACAGAGTGTTTCACCAAGGACCTAAATGTGTGCACCTATTGATTAGGAAGCTTTCAGTTCCTAATGGGGCTCTTTATTAGTGCTTTACTAAAGGTAGTTACATTGAAAAGGTCACTTGGTTAATCCTCTTTGCTTAAAACTCAGTGACAGTGGCCACGTCAATTGTTGTCAGCTACAGGTGCTAATTTTAAACAGATGTAGGTTTTCAATAAAATAAATGCATACCTTTTTCTTCCTGAAGTTTTGTCATTTTAATAATTAGATTGGATTTTTACTGACAGAGTTTGTGATTTCACAAGAAATGCAAAATGTGTTGTTGTTTTTGATTAGCAATGTATGTACTTAACAAAACCCAAATTAACCCTCCCTGCTACCTGTGCGACATACACACTATACATAGAATCATACTGGTGCACTATTTATCGTATTTCAAGTCAATTAGACAACTAAACAAAACCCTCTTTGCGGCAGGTTACATACCAAAGAGCCACTTAGTATAATCAACTCTGTGAGCCTCTGCAGGCGTCCCAGGCATAGGACAAAATGAGATTAAGTGCAGCACAATTGGTTTACGGTGTTTGAACAAACTCTGTAGTGAGGGCAGCCGTACGGCTGCAGATCTCTTGCTGCCGGGCCACAGGGAAGAGAAGTCACACCACCTCTGCCTATTCATGTTAGAAATCACTTTGGTGGAGGCCATTTTATTTCTCCCTCCCTCACAGCCTCTCTGGCCCCGTTCTAAACAGATAACAGTGTAATGACAGAGTGTGTATGCGCGCGTCTTTGTGTGGCTGGGTTGTTACAAGCGAATGCATGCCTCAAATATCGTCGACACAAGCTACTGGATTATTTTTCAAAAAATTAATTAGAATCCTGGAAGGATGCTTTGTCAAATATACGCGTATATGAAACTGGGCAGTGCAACGAAAACTGATGATGTCTGTCTTAGGAGTGTGAATAAATCTGGGCTCCAAGGTGGTTGCAGCATTTGTTTAAAATGTCCTGAGGGGCAGCTTGCACAGCCTGCAGCATGAGAACACGCAGACAGAGTGCTGAGCTCCTCATCTACCAATGTGTGTGTGTTTTTGTTATTTTTTGTGTGTCTTTGTTGTTTTTTTTCATTTTCTAGCTATTTAAATAACAGGACAACTCCAAATTATTATTTACCTTTCCGCTGGCTGTGAAAAAAAAGTCTGTTTGCCAATAATGATCTTTCTAATTTCTAATGACCTGCCATCCTGAGACCTTTCCAGAACCTGATCCTTGAGGCCCTCTGGGTTGCTCTTCACTGGGACTCTATCCACTCTTCTCTCCTGAGCCCATTGATTATTTGATTTATTGATCCATCCATTTATTGATCAATGTTCTTTCCATTAAGGTACAGGAAAACTTTGCACACTGCTGTAAGGAGGTAGTAAACGGAGAAGCAGTGGGAGCAGGAGAAGGCTATCGATTTTGTGGACAGTGACTCTGATCACTTTGAACAGCCTGGGATCGACAAGCCGTCTCCAGGCGGAGCAAAGCCTTGATCTGGAGAAAGGGAGAGCGGCATGGGCGTGTCCATCAGCAGCAAACATTCCACAACTCGACAAAAACAAGAGAAGGTATTAACTGTGATGCCCATCGATCGGCCAGCGCTGCACACACTCAGAGAGACAAGCTGGCCCATTCGATTTGTCTGGAGACAGACCCGGTGTAATTGTAAGGAACTGCAAGCCACATAAAGGACAGCGAGGGTCAACACGAAATCTTCAGCTGGAACAAATTTTTCTAGTGTGTTGCGCATTGACAGCCAACCCGGTGAGGGAGAGGCAGAAATAGAAGAACATACAATGGGAGAGTGACGGAAAAAAAAAACACAGACCTCCGTAGGGGATTGATGTTAGCAGTGTCATTAACAGTCGAGGCAGAGATTTCCTCCTGGCTTTACTGCCCACTGTGCACCGAGGGTCACTCTTTCCAGACAGATCTGCGAGCAGGAGGGGGACATATATTAAGAGCTTAGAGGTAGCTTTATTCTGTCGTGTTTGGCAGAATCTCACAGGTGGGGGGTCAGCATAAACAACACAAGTTAGAAGCTGCCAGACTGTCCTTTTTCTTCCTGAGGCTCAATGCCCAGCTGAGTGGCTGCACAATGGACACAAATTTAAAGCTCTGAATCGAGCTGTGCTATGGATTCTTTTGTTACAGCATATACTGTAAAAACTGTGTGTAAGTTCACTTCAGTCATGTATATTTCACCGTGCTGTCATAGAAATTAAGACTGCTTTTAGTAAAGCTCCGACTTCTTAATGAAGGAAAATCCTGTATTTGATGTTTGAACTTCTCCCACCCCTCTCTCTTTTAGGAAAGACAAAACAAAATGGTCTCTATGCCGGAGTTTCTTCTGGAACGGGAACTCTAGTTTGCAGCATTTCTACTGCATGTTTTTGTCAAAAGAAGTCAGTGAGCATCAGAGTGATAAAGCTCAGTCAGGGCAAAGCAGCAAGCCAAGCCAAAGTAGCTGCACCTGAATAAAAACACAGCATGTCATGTGGCTGCATGGCGCTGTTATCAGTTAATGCTGTCAAGTGAAGATACTTTAATCTATGTTTTTCACAACAGATTTCCCAAACATTGCTACATAGTTATGAGTCTATTAAAGAGCACTTTGATTGTTTCAGATAATTGAATTTGGTTTTCTGTTTAAGCAAACTGTGCTTGTAGCTGCTGGAAACAGACAGACCACCAACAGACGAGAATGAGAACAAATAAAGTGAAAAGGTGAGGTATATTGTCTGTCACTGTTTCCTCAATTTTATTTCATGATAAAGGGATGGCAGTGTCAGTCTGATGGCTGCTCCACCCCTTTGACCCTGACTGAAATATTTCAGCAACTGTTGGATTGTGGTCCCCCAGTGGATGACCTTTGGAGCCCCGACGTTTCTTCGTGAAGCGCCACTTAGAGGCTGACATTTTTAGGCTTTTAGGGAAATATTTTGACAACCATTAATGACAGCATTAAAAATCTGACATTCAGAGTTCAGAGACGATGAATCCTCATGACTCCGGCGACCCTCTGATTCCTTTGCCATCAAGGCAAAGTTAATGTTAGCATGCTGACACTACACCTACAACTACAATGATGAACGCATTAACATTAATCAAGTTAGCATGTTCACTGTTAAAATTATATTGGGATTATTAGCGTGCTAGTATGCTGCTGGTACCATATAGCCCAAAGCTCCAGTGTACCTCAGTACAGTCTCATGGAGCTGCTAGCATGACCGAGGAATGTCATTATTTGCCTCTGAGGACTAAAAAAGAAAAAAACAACAAAGAACCGTTTCACAGGTATAAAATGAAAAAAACCATCAGGAAGAGCTAGAAGAGGAGGGATGGATGGATCCCAGGATAGATGTGCAGTAGATGTGATAAAAGTAATAGTAGTAGCAGTATTGGCTGTAGACTTTTAGTCTTGTTACTTTAAAATGAGACACACACACACTCATCATGTCATATAAATTATTATGTAAGCTTGATGTCATTTGAAGAGCTAAACATGTTTTTCATTGAGCAGCACAGTGTCTCATCTAACTTCATGACTCCTTATTAAACACCACAAACTCAGTGTATGCAGTTGTGTTTGATAGGTGTAGGCACAGAGCTCACTGTGCCTGTATATACTGTACATTAGTAATTAGTGTGGATGTCAGTATAGAAAATCATGGACTTATTTGTATCTGTGCTCCTGTTCTCTTTTACCTTGTAATAAATGATTGATTAATCGAGCCCACATGAACGATGTCAACACCCTCATTTTGTGAAATGTTTGGGTGAGCCTAATGACAGTTTGACGCAGAGCCAATCTCGAGAGCGGACAAGAAAGGTGATTGAAATTCATTGCTTTTGAATGGCTGTAATTTATGTCCAGGTCAGAATATGCCAATTGCCATGAGCACTGGGCATTTCCCAAACCTGCAATTAAACAGGGAGCACATAAATCATGGAGGAGGATGAACGACAGACGGGTTCTTTCTAATCGCAGGCATTCAGCTGAAGAAGAATCGATTTTTATTCAAATTTGACCGATGTGAGTGGTAGATGTCATCCTTTTGCAGTCCAGAGGCACAGTTGTTAATTAGAGGTAGAATTATCTTAACTTTTAAATGTCTTTTTGCACATCATATTTGACAGAACATTGTCCCAGCATAATGAAAAGGACAACTGTGAGTCAGCCTGTCATCTGTCCATCATATCAAACAATAACCTGGCTGGATGCAATTAACTGGACTTTGACAAATCTTCAAGAAGAGATAATGTCGAAAAAATGCCTTGTTAGCTGCTGGGCTGTTTTTTTTTTTTTTCGTGCCCGTACATACTCAATATGTCATCTGCTGTTGTAGAATTTCAAATCTGAAGTAATTGTACTAAGTACGGGTATACACTAAACACATTTCTTAACATAAACTTGGCTTATTGTGCCACTAGATTTCCCCCTCTTACTTCTCTTTCAATGAAAACTTGTATGAATCATTTCCATGAATACAACAAACTGGTGATTCATCCTCCCACATGCTATTTCTGTGCTCTCTTTTTCAATCATTCTAACATCAATGCAAGCACGGGTTATTTTAAACCCATCTTGGCCAAATTGTTTTATTGTGTGCATCTCAGTACTGTAGGTGTCTGTGACCACACACAAATTCACATTTACACACAGACAGGTAGCCGGCCCTAACTCCCATTGCACAAAGCCATTATTCTTGGTGTAATTTAAGACAGCCCTTTGTAACATGGTAATTATGGCAGATGGGAAGATTTTCACATTACGGTAATCTAGAATTGCTGACGGGTCGCTGGATTTCTACGCTGAGAATGAAGAGGTCTGTGAACAGATTAACAGAACAATCTTTTATGTTTTATCTCAGAGACACATGCAGAGAATGGAGGTGGTCGGGTTGCCTTTAAATCACAGAGTCAATTACTTTGTCCATATGGGACAGGAGTGATTTGGATATTAAAGATGGGTGGAGTTGAGAGTGAAGGGGCTGTATCAAAGAGGTCTCCACAAGGTACCTCGTGCCCCTTGAGGCTATACTTATGAACACCTGACTGACTCTGATTCGGGGCTGCTCTGGTTGCGATAGCTGTGGCGGCAGGTTGAAATGAGATGGAAGATGGAGCACCTGGTCCAAGTGCACCACGAACATCTCCAGGGATTCACGTAATTAGTGTCAGATTCACATCATAGCACCTCTTGAAACACTGTTCTGGCAGCACAATGACACCCACGTTTAATGTTATAAAATATATAGTCACATTCTGCAGTGCCAAAGAAACATTATGCTGATGACTGATGTTATGAGGTCTTTTTATGTAAGGTACAATAATAATACCTATATGTAATACATATAATATAATACAAGAGACAGTATTAAGGAAAAAATTGTAGAAAAAAGCTGGAGGATGTTGGGTTAAAAATGTAACAAAATGTATTTGAAAATGTGGATTTCTTGCATAAGCGAAAGTTAACTGCACATAAACAAATCTGTAATATAATTTCAACCATTTAATACATTTATTTAATGGGACTATAATAAACTTCTTAAACATAATAAATGTATGTACAGTAATGTGAAAGGAGTCTCTGGTAGTGATGAACCCACAGAGAGATATCACTGAACTCTGCACTTCCTTTCAGCTCTACAGAAGGTCTTTCAGCTTACTGTTTTGGTTTTCCAGATCACAACTTTTCTGTTTTGGTTCTCTTTCTGACTTTTGGTCGCAGCAGACAGCTGTTTTTAGTGACAAAGCTTTAAAAAAAACCTTATGCATAATATCTGTCCAGCTCCAAACAGACAATAGAAATGCCTGCAACTATCTGACAAGCTTAGTGGAGCATTGGGCAGCTTAAGAGTCTGATATTTCCCTCAGGAGTAGGTCGAAATCAAAATAGAGCTAAAAGAGGAATGAATATCAGACTTACTATCATCAAAACAGACTGACAGACAGACTGTAAATTAATGCAAATGTTGCTCTGTAACTGCTGGATGCACAAATTATATATAATTAATAATATTATATATATTATATAATATATATAATATTGGCAACTTAAAGCAAAAGTATTTTAGTATGTTGTGTTCATAGCTTGTGTTTGCTGGCCAAAAATATATGTTATTGCAGCTTTAAGAAGTTGTAATTTATATTGCATTTACATGTGGTGATATAACAGCTGATTTGATTTTTGGATATTAGGGATGCATGTCAAAATGTGGCATATTTGTCATTTCATAGATGTGAGACTACCAGCTAAAATGTAATGTTATCATGCACTTTAATCCAAATATAGTAAATAAATATCATTATTTAATATAATTACATTTTAACAGGAATTTTCTCCCCTTTAGAGCTCAGATTATAATGTTTTTCTGCACATTAAGAAGAAAAATGTGTAAGTCTTCAAATAAAACCTATGACATCAATTTCAGTATGTCATCCGGAGTCGACTGACAAGCCTGACACATTTTTCTCTAAGGAAAGGAGAGTGGGCTTATTTCATGTTAACTGATTCAGTTACATGAAAGTTGAGCGGTTGACACAAGCATCATTGAGACTGACCTTCAACTTTGCTTTTACACAATAGTCTATTACGTTACGAGCAGCTCTGACAGGGCTCACTGTTTTTTAGGGTGTGATCAGTCTGGATCGTCTGTCGACTGTCACAACTTCAACTGACTCATAAAAACAAAGATGCTTGAAATAGCCAGCTTTAATCCTTTTCGTAGAAATGGCCAGAGCTTTATAATTGTCACAATACATGTATTGCTGATGTACCTGATGTCATCCATCTTTATGATTATGTGTGTCAAGTTTAAATTGAGTTTTATCCAGTCTCAGTAACGTACATATCACACCCTTCATAGATTATAAGTAATGAGTTTAGCCATTAGTGTCTGTTCTTTTTATGACGTGTAATTCTCTTCTTCTGAGCAGCTTGACACAGGCTGGCTGGTCAGAATGATCCAGTGAGGTCCCAGACAGCAGTGTATAATCCAAGTGATCAAAGGGTCTTAATGCAATATGAGGGTTTTTTAAAGGTCAGCTGCAGATCTGCCATTTCTTATAAGTCCTGTGCTCTCCTCTGGCCTGCCAGCCATTAAAGGTCACATCATACTACTCTCCTGCAGACAAAAAGATGGCAAAGGGCTCTGTGTGGAGGGGACCATTCTTCATCTAACAAGGGCCACAAGAGCGGACACTTCTATTATACTACATGCTGTCAAACTTGCAGCAAGCTCTCTCAACACTGAGTTTCCCCAGATATGAAGGTTTGTCCTACAGCCACTGATATGATTAAAGTCACAGCAGCTCAAGAGGTACGGCAGCTCTGAATTCCTGCGTAGTGTTACACTAAATGATCTTACCAGTATTTGTATGGAAAGCAAATGACATCAGCTGCAGTGAAAATAAATGATGTTGTTTTTGTTTTTGAATGTCAGATACAAGATGATGCTGGTACAGATATGTATATCATGTTTAGAGCTGCTAGGATCTGAGAGCCTCAGTACCATCTCACTGTTTTAATTCAGTTTGGGTTTTTTTGCTCTTGCAGTTCTTCTATGTACCAATAAATCATTTCAGAGAATTACCAATAAGGTGAAACCCCATACTTCTTTTTAACATCACACACTGGCATTTTTCATTTGTAATGTACATAAAATTGTACATTTAAATTTCAAAATTGCAACAGAAGACAGAATAAATCTGTGTTGTGTGTTTGTTTGTTTGTTTGTTTACTGGCAACGGATGTTAACTCTATGAAGGTGGAATTATCATGGTGTTAGTGAAAGTACATTTGCCCAAAACATTGTAGTGTCTGGTGAAGAACGGCGTCAGATTAATCTGAGCACTCTAATTTTTGACATTTACATTTTACTGTATCGAGGGCAGGGAGAAAAATGGAGCTAATTAAGAAATGAAATGAATTTAATTAATCTATTGTGGAGACCCAGCAGCACTGTGAAGGGCTCAGTCAACCAAATAAAGCCTATGTATGTTTTAGTGTATTTGTGTGGTTTAACACGGAAAACACTGCCAGTTTACCTCTGGCATCTGTGTGTCACTGATGTTTTTCTTTTTTTATTGTGTCATAGAAGGAAAATATAATTTCATTTTTAATTGCTGCGTCTCTTTTAGTGCCATAAAGATGCAAATAATAGGGGCTTGTGGATTTCAATTTCTTTGTTCCAGGAGGTATTTTATGATGAGTTTTGTAATTTACTTCTCTCGAGTAGCCTCTTCCCCTCAAACCCGTGGTGGACAAAGTAAATGCAGTAATCCCCTGACAAAGGACCATCAATCTGATGCATTCAGCACAGGTGGAAAGAAAACATGTTCAGGGCAGCTGTGAGAGCTGTGGCCCTTACTCATGTCCCGTGGCTGCAGTGTTCATGCTCTACTGAGGCTCTGTCAGCTCAGAAAATGTATATACATTACTGCATATACATACAAAGCTCGAGCTTTACAGGTCTACAGCTCTCAAAGATAAAAGAGCAAAATCCTGCAAAAAACTATACTGAATAAGGGAAAAAGGGAGGAACTTGAAAGCACACTACACAGTGAGATATCTAAATATGTGCACATGATTTAGAAAAAAAAAAAAGTACTGTAAGGCATCTGCTTTACTTGTGGGAGTTTGATCTAGGTTTGCTCTTGTCAATTCCTTTAGCAGACAGACTGGTGAGGGACACCTTAGCTGGAGTTTTGTTAAAATTTGAAAGGTGTTTTCACGTTGTGGACTTCAGGGGCTAATGTTAAACTCGCGGTTATTAAATACCTCCAAACTGCAGGCTGGCTGCTTGCCAAGCCACAACAGCTAATTTAAGTTTTCTACAAATGCTAAGTACAGAATATTTAATGTACTCTGTCTGGAAAGAGAAATGTAACATTGTTGCTTTTTTTAAATAACTTGCCAAACACTGGTTATAAAATCAAAAATATGCAACAATCTGCCGATGTTTATCAGGCTAAAAAAGCCAGTGCTTTGTCCCTCCCTCTTTCACTACTGCAACTGTGTCTTAGTGTGAGTTTGTGTTTGCCTCGCCGTACCGGCCATAACAGAACCACGGACACTTCAAGCTCACTTTCCTAGCTAATGAGTTAAGCAGAGTGTAATTAGTCATTGACAGCTGCAGCAGGACATTTGTCATCAGTGAAAAAGAGATTTTTTTGAGGAGTGACACTGATGAAAAGAGCTGCCTTTATTGGAGGTGTGTGTCAAGATTGTGTCAAGATAGTCCTGAAATCTTTCTGTGCAAACGTCTTAATCTGTATAGACAAAGCATGTCCACCAGGTAAACATCAGCATTACCCCTTGCGTTGCTTTTGTGTAGTTGCTTCAATCTTCTCTGTTTGCGCGATTCACCTTCCAAACCGACTAATGTCTGATGTCCACATATGGCAGTTACCGGCCTGTCCAGCCCGACACAAAGATCTTGGCTGAGTGCGGCATCGCACCGCTAAGAGTGTTTACCTGTTAACACAGATCAGCAGTGACACTCAGGATTGAATCTGTCCATGTTCTGTGTACACACAGTCTGATAGTAAACACGAGCAACAATAGCCTGATCTGCAATTTCTTCACTTCTCTGTTTATATCCACCTCCACTGGAAACATTCAACTATAATTGAGGTCTGGAAAGTCACATTTCCTGAAATTGCGTATCTGAGAAAAGCTGAGAGTGAACATTGGCAAAAAAGGGGAGTCTAAATCTTCTGGGTTCGAGATTTGTTTGTGTACATCTGTGCACTGCACTGAGCTGTGGCTGCTCAGGTATTGCGCAAGTGTTTAAGTATGGTATTCATCTCATTTAAGTGTAAGAAACCAGCGGAGGTAATGGTAAAGTAAAGGAGATGTTGTGAGGGAAGGAAAGGGCATTTTTCTACAGGCCAGCACAGAGAAAAGTGACATCTCGGAGACGCAGAAGATAAAAGCGAGGGTTATTAAATGAGAGGAGGAGATGGGCAAAAGGAGAAAGGTCTCTTCCAAGGTCAAATCCTCTCCATTCATCACCTGTGTTTGTCACAGTGGTCCCCTCGTCCTACAGCGCACCATGGTCACGAATGTACGTCTCGCCCCCATGTGCCTCTGGGACAAATTTCTCTGTCAGCAGGACGGCCACACTGAATGTCTGCTGATTACCCGCCACATGCACTCACTGCCAATCCGTGGACGACATTATTCAGGTACAAATCAGGAGCCGGAGAGGGATGGCGTTTCCTGAAAAACCACTCGTGTGTTGATAACTGACACCTTAAGTCATGCATATTGATTAAGTCCTGGGGGCATTAACGAAATCAGTTGAATCTGCAGAAGGGGGAGGTGGAGTGAGCACTGCCGCAACTGTGAGTGAAAGACATTTGAATACAAAGAGCTGTGCTGTAGTGATAGGAGATGTAAATAAACCAGCAATCAGGATGCATTAGCTTCAGCCTGAGCAGCCACGATACACCACTGTGATGGACTGTGTTTGTTAAATGAGAAAGGGTGCAACCAGGTGGATGAGTCATTTTGAAGTCATGCCCTCACCAGACGGCCTCATTGTCCTCTGTGAAAACATTTTCCAGACTTATTTATGGGGAAGTTTCTATCCACTTCATTGGCTCGCTTCATTTTTGCAAATTGCCCCAGAAAAAAAAAGGCTTGCCCTCCACTTTGATGTCAGCGTCTCTTCAATTATTGTTATTATGATGAGGTGTGGTGCGCTGCAGCTATCAGGGCGCTTCCACCTACTGTATGATGCCCTTTTTTATTTAAGTTGGAGGTGGTTGTAAAGGTGGTTGTAAAGCTCCTAATCTGTAATCACGGTAACAATAGCGAAGTCATGCCTTTAATAAAGAGCCGCAGCACTCCAGGTGTTCTGGAACCAGACCAATGTTTGCGCAGAAGTCACAGGGACAGACAGTGTTCAGCAACACATTTTTCCTGGAAAACTGTCTCCGGCTTCCCGGCATCTACCTCAGCGACGAAGAAAGAGGCACCTCTTCGGGTTTCCTGCTGAAATCCAATGTGGCATCTTCAGTTTCCAGAGAGGCGCGTTATGGCTTTTCAGTCGTGATTATGAGGCAACCACCACCACAGACAGGAGGTGGAGACCACATGAAACTAAACACCGCAGCCAGCGTACACAAAAGACACAGCACATGGATGCTCTCAGCAAAAGGAAAGAATGCACACTTGCAACCACAGAGACGAGCAAATATGGTGCTCGCACAAATGTGTACATGCACTAAAAAGCCTCACAGACACACACCAATCACAGCTCTGCCGAGCTCAGAGGCATTTATTATTAATAGAGGAAATCATAGGAGGCTTTTAATTGGAGATGCTCTAGTGGGTGTCTCAGAGGTAAGCGGGGTGCTGTCACTGTCGATCTGCAAACTTCCTCAGCTCAGAGAATAACGGCGGGATGTCGCACTTTCATGTGCACCTCCTGTTGACTGTGAAGGATGTAATTTGAAGCCGTCCTTCTCCTCTCACCACAGCCTCTGATTAGCAGCCCTGACTCCCAGGCTGGAGCATACTAATTCAGAAACGGCAGTCTGGGAATCACCACCATTAGTGGCAGGTATAGAGAGTAAACGGCATAATATGCAAATGAGGGGTAGGTATCACCTTGGCTGTCAATCACCAAAATGAAATAAAAAATTCTGCATGGCCGCTAATAATACCGTGCCAGAGGGAGGGAGGGGTGGAGGAATACAGATGAAGAGAGAAGGGCGGAAAAAGGAAAAAGTATAGAGAGGATAAATGAAAGCAATGTGGAATCAAAGTGAGCTGGCCCTGCGCACATGTGAGGCTGTGATCATGGCAGGCATTCAGTGAAATGAGTTCAGACACTGACGTGAGTTAATGACAGGAAGGGGCCAGGGTGCCAGGACACTCCTCATCATCAGAAGTGCATTGCAGTCTCCTGTCACTGGTTTGTCTCTTTGGGACGATGCGCTGTGACTTCCTGTTTGTTTTCATAATGACAAGCCACACCTGACCATCATTACAGTGTTGCTCACACAGGAACAGGAAGGCAAGGTGCTGTTTTTTTTTTCTCTGTTTTTTTTCTCAGATTTGTCTTTGTTTACAACAGAAGCACAACAGAGGCATTCAACAGGGCTGTTAATATAACACATTCCATATAAAGAGGGGACAGTGTTTCATCGCAGGTTTAAACTACTTGATGTTTCCGGCCCCAGTGTGCCACAGACCTGTTGGCTGATCACACTGTGCAGGCTGGCATGAGGATCTGAAAGTCCCTCTTGTTTGTCACATATTGACCCACTTTGCCTGACAGCTTACAAATCAGAGCCATCAGTCAGTGTGTGCTGTGTGTGTCTTTCTGTGTGTGTATTTACACACCCTCCAGCGCCACCTCCCCTCATGAAGCTCCCCAAGAGGCTTTCAGGGCCTTACCTCATTTGCACTCATCACAGCAACTTGGGACTGGGCTGACAGGCTCATTTTCCCCACTCTGCATGGAGCAGCACAGCAGCAATGCCTAGGAACAACCCAGCACCCAGAGTGGTTTTATAATTAGCTACTTGCTCTCTGCCACTAATGTACAGGGAGCATGAGCCTCCTTCTGAGTGTGTATGGTTGGCAGGCACTCAACATGTGCAAGCCACCGCTGATGATAATATGTAGGTGTATGGTGGTGGTATATGTTGACTGAGGTCGTGGTGACAGGCTGGAGTGAGGTGAGAGACGGAGGTGGGCGATTGTGTGTAGATAGCACTCGCCGTCTCGCAGCGCAGCAGGTGAGAATTGTGCCTGGGGCTGGTGGCTGATTGCTTTGATGTGAAATGATTGCATTTTACTTGGCTCTGAGGTGCACGGACCACAGGCATTGCCCTGGTATCGCCTTCACATGGTCAGCCAGGCTTAGGTTAGCCGGTGTTACACCCAACTGGCTCCCCAAGGGTCCAGAGGGCCAGGGGCAGACATAGCTGTTGGTACGTACATGTGTTATGGGGAGCGAGAACTCAGCTGCTGGTTGTGTCTCCAGATAAAAGAGCCCGGTCGTGGCAAGGAGGTGAAAATGAAAAAGAGAGAGAGGGTCTCCCCAGGAAGGGTCAAGAAGGGCACTCAGTCCCTGAAGGAAATGTCCCTCCAATGTCAGTGAATAGAACAAAAGGAAAACTCCGGATAGAGGAATTAGATCAAATTAAGTGGTACAAGAAGTAGTGGTGGTGTTGAGTATAACAGAAAACTTCAGAGGTAAGTGCTATTATTATAATGTGCTGTTTTTAGTGTTTTATATTTTATTGTTTTCAGCATTGACTAGGTTCTACAAGCCTTCTGCTGCAAGCTGTTCAACATCAGCTATATTATTGCATTCATAAAAACAAGTTCATTCTTGTGGGCTCTGGATGTTATGAAGCCACACAGGATTACAATGTACACAGTGTCTCATCTCATCTCATCCTGCTTCCCAACCAGCTCTGCACACCTTTTTTTTTCTTGCCTCCACAGGACAGACAGCATCTGTTGTTCAGCCACGCTCATACAGCGGATAGAACATCCACCGAGTGTAGAGGTGGAAATGGAGCGATCAATTAGATTTTAACAAATGACTTTCTGTGTATTACCCAGCAGCTGTTAAATCGGTCAACCTTAGCAAACCCCCCTCTCTGAGGGGATGGAGGAGAGGAGGAGAGGGCTTGTCTGCACTGCGTGTTACATCATGGCAAACTACAGAGAAAGTCAGCCATGGCCTGGGGCGGGAGTGTGCTACGCGTAGCGTGGCTGTGGACGGAGATGGAGGGACGGCGGATGGAGGATAGAGGTGGGTCACTTAGACCCCAGGGGGCCCTGGTGGAGATGATGTGGGGACTGAGGGCCAGGAGATGGGCATGCTGCATATGGAGGTCCATAGTTACCTCAGGCAAAGGTCGGCCAAGCCATTTGTTCACTTCCTCTGTTCTTAAATATATAAATAAGGCATATCACATACATAGCACTGTACATATCATTGTATCTCTTACACACATACAGTATGTACATGCATGCAGAAACAAGTGTGCAGATACAAACTCACTTCAGAGAGGACAGACCTACTTTTAGTCCTACTAGTAACCCTAGTCTTTAAGGGTACAGACACATCTCAGCGATTTAGCTCCCTAAATGATGGAGTTTTATGGTGAAGTGCTACTAATGGCTCAGCAGAACATCTTAAAAGGCCACTTAAAAGCGAGCAGGCCCATAAACTGCGTGACACACAGCAGTGGGATCTGACCACACAATCCTCATTTGAGTGACTGAATGGGTGGGAGAGAAAAGCAGACACACAAACAGACAGGCAGACAGGCAGGCGGAATATAAGGTGTGAATGCATTTGCGAGCACGGCTACACCATTTTGCTTGCTCTGTAGTGTCACCTCAGGATTCACTAAGGGTATTTTTCCAATAGCTACCAGATTGTATGTAGGCGTGAACGCCCAGATGTGTGATGATACAAGAGTAAGTCATTCTCACCTTGGATCATAGATAGATCCACAGCAGACCAGGCTTCTGAGATGTGTTTCTTCATCTCAGGTTAGAGGACTGTATTCCCAGGAATAAAGCACTTAGAAATGGTTTTTTTTTTTTTTTTTTGCTGTTCTAATTCAGAGCTGTAGTCAATAGTTAAATCAGTAGAAAAGAACTGCATCTCTCCAATTGCACATTATTGCACAGGAAACTGTAATCAGTGAGCACAATTGAGCAAAAAGCCTCTTCTTGTGGAAAGTACTGTATAATGGCAGAGAGGTTAGTGAAGTCTACCATTAAGTTTTGATAAGATGGTTGCCATGCTAACTCTTATGGAGGGGGAAAAAATTATAACATAAAATCTTGACACAGTTTTATGGAGAAAAGAAGTTTCATGTGGGTCTAAATAATGTTTTATATGTGTAGGTTCATGGATATTTGGAGTGATCACTATACTTGTGAGAAAGAGGTTTATATTCAACAACCAACTATAGCTCCTAGATATTAGGCATTTATAACATGTCAGCGATTCGTTTCATACATTTTTATTGCTTGTTTTCACCACTTGTAAATATAAGAAAATGTTGTTTTTTTTTTTTTTTTGCTTTTCTGCATTTTTCATTAAACGTGCATGACTGACTGAGATGAATTTTTCATCCAGGCATTTCAAAACACCCAAATTAATAGAAAGCTTATAACAGATTGGATTCCATCTTTCTGCCCACAGAGTAGTAACAATAGCGAGAGGACATCTGTACAACAAACACTGCTGCTCTGACTCATCCCGATAAAGCGAAATGTAATTTTGTTTATGATGAGAATTACTCTCCAAATTAATTTCCACAGCAATTAATCTTGATGCCTCACCTATAAGATGCATTCCGCTCTTGGGGAGAGGTGATAAAATGCAAAATAATTGAATTGATTATTTAATATATTTTTGTAATGACCAACCTGTAATGGTTTTCTCTTTTTAATGGAGTTTTTTCCATTATCAATGGCCTATGTTGTCTGTGATGTTCAGTAGCCTGTGGGTTCTCAGATATTTAATAAATATCCTTTTATTGTGCTTTATTCCATAGGTGAAGCTCAAAGTAGTGCCTCTCGTGTCCAAAGTGCCTTTCATATCACCCTCCCCCATCAGTCACCAACCCCCAAGCCCTGTAACCCCATTGAGGAGCATTTCTTAATTAAACCTTTATTTATCTACTTGATTGGTATATAAGAAGGGACAGGGTTAAGTCTGCTATCCACTATCTCATATTGGGGACTTGACTGGTTGCAGCCCAGAGGGAATAGGTCTTTATAATCTGAACATCAGGCCTGCTGAGTGCTATAGTTTGCATAGGCGTGTAAGCTAGGGGCTTAGTAATAAGGAGGTGAGACAGCCAGTCATCCTGTGGAGGGATGGAAACTAATGAGATGGGGTTTGTGAAACAGAGAAGGGAGCAAAGATAGAACTGAGGAGCAGAAGGTGGAATGAAAATGATAAACAAAACAGAGCAATTCAGACCTCATAAAGATTCCCATATTTTTACCTACTGGTTGAAATAATGCAAAAATGCATCTGTCTGGGGCTGAATCATGCTACCTTCCCCGCTAGCACACTATGGAAGAAAAGCAAGCCTTATTACCTTGGACATTTTATTTCAGTGACTGGGGGGCAGAAAGCAATTACATTAACAGCAGTGAAGAACAAATCTTTTGGAGGTGAACAACACTGAATTTCAATACTGGAATATTTGTTCAGCACTCTGGAGTTGGAGTGTGATACGTTTTTTTTTTTTTTCATTTAGAACTTTTAGGGTTATTATGAAATATGCATCAAACGTCACCACCTGGCTCGGTTCTGAGAATTTGCTGTTTGGTTAATTCACAAAATTATGCAGACTGTCACTGGACTGCGCACACTGCTGCTCCCCGGTTTGTCAAGTTTCACCTCAATTTATTGTTATATAAATATAATATAATTATTAATGCATACATGTATTGGTGTTAAATTATTTTACTGACAATTACTAACAGGTTTTTATTTGAGTTATAATTTTATGATATATAATGATTACACTAATTAGTTATCCAGGTTGAGGATATTGCATCTATTTTACTAAAGTTATCTTTATAAATGAAAATACAGTACTAGTAACCTTTACCACTGTTAATAATTAATATTTCATTTCATTTTGATTGTGTTCAAATGTTTTATTTTTGTGTAAAGTCTAAACTTCCTACAACTTGCAACAAAGTAAAACTCCAAGCAAGTTTTACATCAGTTCTGTCAGTTTCTATCAGCCCTAATCACATGAGCTAATACTGACATGATTATTTATTAAAGAGAATTCGGTGTGAAGTTATGTTTTGTACGCACATGGAATTAAATCCTGCCCCTGTGTCTGTATCTATAAACATCTGTATGCCTTTTAATTTGTATTTCATCTTTTCTGTCTCTCTTATTTATTCATGATAAAAACATATTTAAAGCTAGGGTGGGGAACATTGAAGAAACCACTAAGAGTCAGCTGGGTTTTGAGTTGAGGGCAGAATGCACACAGGTAGGCAGGTACGTACCTAGATGGTCAGTTAGCCTGTCCAAATTACATTCGGTCTGAATGAAAGATAGTAGTGCTTTATTTTCCACTGAGGTGTGTGTGTAGGTGGAAAGTGAAAGAATACAGAACTTACATTAAATAATTGTTTAATCGTTGATTACTCATTCTCACCAGGTTCATTTAAATTGCAGTTGATAAATGTTCATTATTCATCATTATTAGTCCAGGTATGAGAGGACCTGCTCATCAACCAGGGACCAGGTTATGATAATATATTCAGAGGTTGCAGAAGTCATGCTTTTTCTTGAGTCTTAACCTTTTGTTCACAGATCATACGGAGATGACACAGAAAGGTAATGGGGAAAAAGTTATTAATGCACTCATGTAATATATATTTAATATTTAATTTGCAAAGTACCATGAGATTGTCTATATACAATAGCAATACAGACTTTGATTTAATCCATAAATTTGTACATTATGTGTCTCTTTTTGTGGATTCATTAGAGAGAATTTACACAACGTCAAACAGGTCTGGATTTGTTCAGCCCCTGGTGGCCAGGACCTGAAACTGCACTACACCTAAAAATAAATCCCAAGTGACCTCTCATTAAACATTCCTCTGTCCCTCCCCACACCCCCTCCTCAACCACCTACCCCAACTACCCTCCTCACCCCCCGCAGAGAACAGCTTAGGTCATTACAGTCTGCTGTCAAAACCTGTGATCGCTCCGCGTTGGAGCCGCCAGGATTAAGGGCTGTGAAAACAAGAACAAGGAGGGAAAGGAGGTGAAAACTGACAGAGGGAGCAAGGCCTTAAATATTTTCTCTTTCTTCTCGTCTTTTTTTCCCTGCCACAGTTGACCGCGTGCTGATTCTTGCAGCTACGGACTGCACTAATGTGAAGCGATATGGAGTCACATGGAAAACACGGAGAAGGAGGCTGGTGCACTGAGAGTGAGGGATAAACATCTCCTGACTGTTGAGTCAAACTGTCACGGCTCCCTATTAAAGTTGACTGGTAGGAAAATCACCCATACTCTATCAGGAGGTGCCTATTAAAGAAGTATAATAATAATTGTCTTGCTGCAACCAAATGATAATGTAGTGAGCTGATAGGAGCAGCCTGATATGTTAACTACCTCAGTGCCTGTGCTTTTGCACTAAATGAAAGTGCCTTACCCCAATGACTGAAAGAAATGTAACTCTCTTTGGTTCTTTTGGTCAACTTAACTGATCTGTAGACATCACAAATCTGATGCTCTATGCGGGAAAGACAAACAGTTTTCAAACTATTAAGACACATTTCCAATATATTCAACTGAGATCTGAAAGACGATGACGCGGGATGTTAAAGAAGTGTGTGTGTGTGTGCGTGTGTCCATACAGGAATGTGTGTGTTTTATTTGCATTCAGTAATGGTCAAGGTTGACAACTACAGCAAATTGCCCTCTGAATCAGACACTTAGGGTTGAGGCAGCAGTCTTGCATCAGACCTGTGTGTCTTTTTCTCTTGCTGTATATACGGTGATGTTATCTGCAAAGTGAGATCAAGCCATGCAGATGTCAGCAGGCGCAGTGGGAATATTTGACTTTATCGCAGCCATTTACTTCTATGTTGACACCACCGGGAATTTTCAATTTCAGTCGCAACAAAAGATCACTGCCTGCCTTTTCCCTTTGGAAAGTACAATATTTCCCCTTTTTAAAAGCACAATCCTAACTAACTGCATGCATTCCTTCCCGCTCTCCATATTAAATCAGCTCCGGAAAATTGGATGGCATAAAGCTGAACCATGACTCCATTACCCACCGACATTAATTTGAACTGAGTGTGAAATCATTTTTCTGTTTGGACCTGCTGTCCTGCGGAGTGGGCCTGTTTGGTGTTTTATTTACCACCACCTCCATGCCCAGAACTCTGTTAATCCTCTGTTTGTCTTCAAACACCTTAGCTGGTTGCTCTGCGTCAGTCTGTCTCCTCGCTGGCTGCTGTGAGCAGTCTGTCTAGCTGGCTGCCAGTGGAGCTGATCTGGCAGGCAGCCTGCTGTTGGGGACGCCTGATTGCAGAGATGTGTGACAGCGGATAGTGGATAGGGATTGTCTGTCTGCTCTGCTGCCTGCCTTTCTGTCCCTCTTTCTGAATACCTGTCTGTTGCACTGTACACGTCCTGCCTTTCTGTATCTATCTGCTCGCCTGCCCGTCTCTGAGTCACCAAGGATGTCTTAAACATCTTCATAAAAAGCATTATTCATTTGGCAAGCTTTTCTTCATTTGATTTATTCATGACTGAAAATAAAGTTGATCAATACAAAATTCATCTCCTGAAAGGTTTTGAAGCCTGGAGGTTATGAGACAGCCATCTAAAGTCTTTCAGATGGTAAAGTTTACACAAGCTCCAACGCAACTTTCACTTAAATGTCCAACTCTGCCCTCACCAACCTGTCGCCCCCTGTAGGCCGCACATGAGCGCTGACCTTGTTCCACAGGTCCTTCAGGGTCAGCAGCAGGCCCCGTGTTTTGGCTCGGGTCCTTCCCCTCACCCCGCTCCTGAATGGTACCCCTGATTATCTCATAGTTTTGCTGGATATTCCCTCATCTCCCCTTTAAAAGGACTGCATTACTTCCAGCTCTCCAAACTTGTCAAAACCAATTTGCTTTCCTATTATTCCATCAACTGATTTCACCATGACCCCTCCTCACAGCCCCCCTCCACAAATCCTTGACCCTCTGCTTCCCTCAATCGAAACTCCTGACGCGACCTGCGCAACCCCTAAACTCCATCCACCCCCACCCTGCGGACTCCTGTGATTTTTACTTTTTTCATACCCCACCCTCTCCTGTACCACTCTTATCTGTTTAAACTCTGCAGCGAGTTTTCTTTCATGTCCTGGCAAACCTTTAGAGGGAAAACAGCAAACAGTGGTGAATGAGCCGGTCATACACACACTAACAGGCTTTTGTGAGAATGAAAGCAGACAGTGAGTCACTCACTACTAAATAAAAACCTGTCTAACAGAGATCAGTGAACCTGAAAAACTTTCGGTTGCCAATGCTGGCAGCACTTCCACCATCATATCCTGCACAGCCCACCCCCCTCCTCCTCCCAACCACCTCATTCCATCCCTCTCCCGTCAATTAGCGCCTCACCAGTGACAACACAGAGGATCTTCATTAGCGGAGAATGCTCAATTATATCAGTTGATATTCCTTTCCAAAACTAATTATCCCAGTTGAATGGTACGGCTGACTGAGCCTGCCCTCACCCCGGGGCGCAGCGGTTACTGATGTGATTTGGTTTTGGCTCCAAGGTCTGCTTTCCTCTCCTCTCTTTTGTTATCCATCTTTCCCTCTACACTCATTCAACACAGTCAACCCTACCCCATTAGAACTGCCCCCTCTCAAACCTTTGCTCAGGTTTCATAATATTTATTGACCCTCTGCGTATGTTGTTCATGAAGATGGTATGCATTATTATGCATTTTTCCCACCAAGAACTAAGAGCCAAATGGACGCAGATCTTGTTCCTCCTGTAAGACATGAAGAGTTATAACCGTGGTTATTCTACAAGAGGCTTATCATAGGAGCCCTCTCTCTCTTTAAACCTGCTCCTTTGTTCATCCTGTGGGGGATAACCAAAATAGACAGCCTGTACTACTGCTATAGCTGGAAACAGGATTGGTGCAAACACTGTCTCCTCAAGAGAGGAGGCTGAGAAGGAGGTGAAAACTGCAGAGAACATATGGTGAGATGCTAGATGCTGTATATTGGCTCAGCATGTTTGCTTGGAATTGATCCACTAATGAATAGCTGACAAATGACATCTGAAATATGTTGTTTATGAGGAAAATTGCTCATACTTCTCATGAAATCTGTTTGCATAAGTGTGTTCTTTGTGTTGCTGATTTCCTGCCCATTAAAAAAAAATCTTTTAAAGGAAGAATTGAAACTGCACATTTTTTTCATGTGCAGTACATCTTAGCGCTGTGTTTGGCATTAAATATGTCAATGGTTCAACTTGTGAACTGAGTTAATTAAGGCAGGAACAGAGAAACTGTTTAACTGAAAGGAATTCTTGTAGCCGGGATTTAATTGAATTGAAAGGCTTAATTTCCTTTCATCTCGAACACTTGTTTCCTTCAATGCTAATCACTTTCTTTGACTTTAGTTGAGGAAATATTATCCAAACGTCTAAATATTCTGTACACCTCTCGGAGTCTGTGCTTCCCGTCGGCTTCAGGTTCTCTCGGTGGGCTCCTCGCTGCCCTCAAGCCAGGGCCCGGCCTCACAGAAGGTGGGCCATTTAGTCACATTTCAAAGTAGCTCAGGCAGTGGAACACACTCATTACACATAATTCTTCTTCTCCTCTCTCCCCCCGGCTTCCTCTTCTAGTCCCCCCCACTCTCCCCCTCTCGCTCTCTGTATCTCTCCTCTTCCCTGTTTCAAAGACCACAAGCCCTTGTGGTCCTCTGTCCGGAGTCCGGAGGTAGATCACTTTAATTCTGCTTGACAGATCTTTTTCAAAAAGACCCAAGACCCGGAGACCTCAGAACCGGTGACCGTTGGGTGAACCCGGGCCGACCAGCCAGGACCCGGGCGCATGTAAACACAGCCAATGTCTCACACGCTCTCATTCCCCCCGAGCGCTTTTGTTCCCTCCGCACAATGGCACAAGCATTTGATGTTGGGCAGTGTGCGTTCTTTTTAGCTCGGTTGTGTTTGTTTGTTTTTGCAACCACTGGTCACCGTGTCCATCTGAGTTGGTGATATCGGCTGTCCCTTGGCTGAGAACAGCTGATCAATGACTTAAAGGTCGAGAACGGCCCTGGACATGCAACCCATTAAGCTAGATATTTCACTGTTGCTTTATTTTGAGGGACTGCATTCAGAAATGCCCAGTGTTGCCAAGACAGTCTGACCCGTCCTGGGACAACTGAAAACTGCTCTTTCTCCATGGGGGGAGCTGTCCTAGATGAACAGGTTTGGTTATGTGGGCCGGAGCTGGATTCCACTGATGGTTCATAAGTTCATTTCCCTGTTTGGGAGGAGCCTCCACCCAGAGGCATCTGCCTGATGTCATCAACCCAGTTTACTCTGAGCTGATTTGAGCACAGGCAAAAATCATTACTGCATAAACACAAATGCTCAACTGTTTTTTTTTCTTTTTTACCTCTTGTATTGACCGGTCTCATCAGTCGTTCTGCAGCCATTACAGATGGGTAATGCAATCAATACACTGGGCAAATAAATATAAGAAAAATGCAATGAAGGCCTTGACAGTCAATCTCATGATGAAAATACAGAAGTTTGACTGTTTATGATGGCAGGCGAGGTTCTCAGAAAGACGTCAATCTTTCCAGGGCACTGCACAAATCAAAACGCACTCTACACTTAAATAAATCCGCTCTGATAACAGCACAACACACACCAACTCGCACACAGAGAAAATAATCACGGATATGTCAGTGTGTGGAACATTCAGTGGCATTCACAAGGAGTGAAACCTGTCTGGTTTACTTAAGAAACCACCAAGTTTTCTGCAGCCTTGTTGCTTTCGCACAGTCTCCCTTAAAGGGCAGCCGGCTCATCCTTTTGATGACTGACGGTGGGATTTGTGGTGATAATGTCTTCAGGTGCCAGAGGATTGGGATTAAATATACTCCAATTTAAACAGCAAAGTTGCCATGGCGATGACCTTCAGTTTTAGCTCAGATGACGTATACATAGGGAATACAGTGACTGGCGTTATTGTCCGGAGACGCTCCAATTCTGCGGAGGCTTTGGCCATGACTGCACTTTCAATCCTCCATCAAATTATAAACTCTGGCCTAGAATATGTCTGCGGGTGAAAAGTGCAAGTGACGTCTCGCACAATAGTCATGCAGCGGAGAAATTTCACGGCACACAAACAGTCCCACTTAAGTGAGTCGTGACTGTAACACTGTTGAACAGTCTGAATTGAACTACGTGCCCCAAAAGACAAACTTCAGACACCCCAACCTACACCTCAGCGACACCTTGACCCGTCAGCCCTGCGTCAGCCCTCCAAGTTTATGTGAGCCTTGCCTTCCCACCCTAATTAAGGTGAAAGAAGCCTTTCAAATAAAGCTGATGAGGGCTGACGTAGGGCCGCTCCCTTGGCTGTCTGCGGACATGAGCACCCAAAGCAGGCTCCGGCTGAACGGGCCTGGAGACTCACGGTTTGGGGTCAGTGTCTATACCCCACCAGGGCAGTCCGTTCACACTCTCACACCTGCCTGTCAAAGGAGAGAGCAGCAGGACATCGCCAGAGAGAGAGCAGCATGAGAGAGGGAGAGAGTTGATGGAGGCGAGGAGCAGAGGGGGGGAGTTTTCACATTTCTAAATAAAGTACAAACCCCAGCAGACAGCAATAAAACTGAACAATTATTATCTTTATTGACTCAAGCCAATCTCAGCAGCACCCTTGAGGCGTGGTTGGTCAATATGAATTGCAACAGTCCTGTGGATTTGACTGCATCTGCTAAAGTCAAAAGTGTGGCTAGACTGCCTCACAGTGGAGGCTGCGTGATCTACAGGAGCAGACACGCTGGGAAGAAGATATGTGGCACACAGCCACATGAATGTATAGGGAGTGTGACGTAAAGAAAAAAAGGTCAGTTCTTCTTCATTATCTTAGATTTTTATAAGGGCTCATATTGATAAGACCCCACTTAATGTTCATAATTACAAAGTACTGCAAATTGTGTTTGGCGTTGCGTGCACAACACAATCTATTGTTTGAAATGTTTAATATGTTTTCACTCCCACATTCATATTTTTTACATTTGCAATTCATGTGTCTTCGTATCTCAGTAAGCTGCTGTATGAGCAGTGGATGTCACCAGTCCAACAGATGTAATGTATGATCATAATATGGAAGCACGGTTCAGCTTGAGAGCAGCTGTTGTATCCCAGCTGTTTTATGTGGTGTCAAGACTCATTTAAATGCACGGCCTCACAATAAGGATGCTTCAAACAAAGCCTTTGTCTCATTTGATTTACATAAAAATATCTAATTTCTATTTCATTCAGTTACAATTAACCCCAGTTCAAATCATTTAACATGTAACATGATTTACATACATAATGTGTAATCATGCATTATCTTACTAGTGATATAATACTAATACTAATACTAATACTAATAATTGGTGTCAATGCTGAAAGCATTCAAACCTATGTTCTTCTAAATCGTTATTATTATTATTCTTCCTCTCACTTTTTTTTTATTCGTAACTACTTCCACATTTTTTATCGTATAAACGTCATTCAAACATCAAAACGTTCAGCTCAATTAGGACATGCGCACTGTTACTTTTCTCATTTCATTTCAACATTCAAACTTTCCGAAATATTCCAGGTTTTTCAGGAATTTTTTCCCATTCAAATGAATGGACAGAATGTTCAAAATGTTCATTTTAACATTTTGTCACACTTTTCAGCTCTTCACCATTCATTCATACTTTCAACTACAAAATTCATTCAAACATCAAAATGTTCCACATCTTTCAGGGATTCAGGATATCATTCAACTTTTCAAAATATTCAACTTTATTTGAGGTCAAGTTTTGCCAAAATGTTCAAAACTACGAGTGGGTGACATCATCAGCTAGAGTGGAGAAGGAGGCTGTGAAAATCTTGTGAAAAGTCTCTCTTCAACTCGCTCTCATTCCCACAAGGTTTACTCTACATCACATTACTCTACATCATATTACTCTACATCACATTACTCTACATCACAGAAAATATGTGCTGATCACAGACATGTGTCAGACTAAATGGACTAAGCAAACAGGCTCCAGACTCCTCCAAGCGAGAGGAGCACCAACCAACTGCCCCATCTACTCCCATTATAAATCAGACCTGAGAAAGTTGGAAGAAAGGAAAAAGTACCACTTTTTCAACCTGCTCTCATGACCACATTTTTAGCCACACACGCATAAAATTCTACATCACTGTGTTCATGAGACTCTTGTCTGTCTGATGGTATCATCATTACGAGGACTTATGGTTTGGCTGGCCACAGGAGGCAGGAGTTTGAGAGGTGCGCCTCAGCTGAATCTCTGTGAATTCAGCTGTCAGAGGCAAGAGTGCATATAGTCACCATGGTAACCAGTGACTGAAGGTTTTCACACACAGCTGATTGAGATGAGCTCATTAGTGCAGTCTGACTGTGTGTTTACCTTACAAGAGGAAATCCCAGCGCTCACACACACACACACACACACACACACACACACACACCCCACCCCAACGCCCCACAGACACACCACAATCACACACACACACACCAACTTTTACCATTATAACCAAGGCATCAGATTCTACAATTACTTCTTATTCAAATAACTTTTTACATATATTTATAAACTAATTTAAGTCATTTCTCACACACACACAGACATAACCAAAGTACTCAGGCACCATCGCACTTTGTCAAGCATTTTCAAAGTCTTATTTAATCATTCAGAATTTTTAACATGACCTTTTTAATGCAGTATTATAGGTATTATTTAACTTTTGAATCAGATTCATGTCAGTTACAGTCTTTTCCACTTTTCCATCTATTCATACATAATAATTCAAAAACCTTTAAATATTCCACATTTTTCATTCATTTTAGCCATCATATCAACTTCATTACTCAGCTATCCAGTTTAGCGTAAGTCTTTCATTCAACAAATCTTCAAATATTCCACATCTTGCATATATTTCTTCCTAAAAATAAAAAAACCTTCAAATATTCCTTCCTTATTTCAGACATTTTAGCACTTATTCAACATTTTACTCAGCTATCCAGTTTAGCATAAGCCTTTCAGCAGTCAGCATTCACACTGCAATTTCTTCAGAAATTGCATTCTCTAGTTTGATATAGTACTGTGTTTGGATGTTTTCCTGTTCCTCTTTGGTTCAGCTGGTCACCGCCATGTTATGTTATTGTGAGGTATTATATAAAGGAAGACAGAAATTAGGTTTAAGTACTAGAGTCAACCAGAGTACATTTTAGTTGGATTACTAACCATTATAAACCATATAACCTGTCACCATATAAACTGTCCATAAACTTTCATCTGACTAGCATACAAAGCCCCATTTACTCAAATGCACCACTGATGAGTAACATAGGTTGATAGATTCAGATATCTGCAAGCAATTCTGCCAATGGGCTTAAATTAATCCAGAGATTCCCCTCTTTGAAAAATTTCTTTAGAAATAGAAAAAAATACAAAAAAATAGAGTTTCTACAGCCATAGAAGTGCTATGAAGCTCTACAATATGTACATATTGTTTTGTGTTTATATTCTCTCTATTATTTAGAGAGTCTTTAATTGTTGTTTTTTTTAGCTATTGTAACAGTGTAATTTCCCCACTGTGGGATCAATAAAAGATCTTATCTTATCTTATCTTATCTTATCTTATCTTAAATAGCTTAAATATTTGGACATAAACCAAAGTACTTGACAAATTGAACCAAAGAGGAATGTGTTAAACAGGAATCCAAACACAGTAGGCTACTATATCAAATTATAGTATGCTTCTATACACATACTTCAGTCCTGACCAAGCAGCATCTCCATCTCTAGAGGTGCTGCTAGCATGGCTCAAAAAAGACAAGGTGGAAAAATAAAAAAACACTGACATTTTTCATTTTCTGACTGAAATAATTACACACAGTGTAACACATATTATATTGGTTGTATTTACACTGAATTACAAATGTCAACATTTTTATCATTTGGTCAGTTCATCAGTACTCAGTACACCATTCAAAAGCAGAATATATCTCCTCACAATATCATACATACAGGGGAGAAAGCCTGGGCATCCCTAGTTTATTTATTATATTATATTATATATATTATATATTTTTCTTACATATAATGACAATTGTAGATAAAATAAGTACAAGAATCTACAAAAGATTTGAGGGTGCAATTTGCTTATTAACATAATAATATAATTACAGGACTTAATTTTAATAAGTGTAGGATTTCCTAACTTGAGTTCTAAGAAAGTTGTTGTTAAAGAAAAAAAAAGTATTCACCAACTGGACATTATTCATTGTTTGATTTATTCTTTTTTTTATACAATATGTACAGTTGCTGCTACTTCTAGACCATCAGCCCATGAGGTGTGCTTAGACACTGCTTATAAATTCAGTAATTCTTTAAGTGACTTCAAACGCAGTGGATTAACTTCACTGGAGGCCAACAGCAGGTGAAAGGCTTATGTGGATTTGCAGTGTGTGAGAAGTGTTTTTCTCTCTACAACTTCCAAAATATCCCACACAGCTCGTCAGATGTGTTTGACTGACAGGTGGAAGTCTAATGATGTAACGATGCACCAGCTGATGGATCTGTTGGTGCCATATTTAACCACAGGTCTATCTGCTGCAACACGAGCTAGACTGAAACACTCGAGCGCACGGCTGAAAGAGAAGACAGATGATTAGTAAAATCTCAAAGAGACCGTCTTGTTCCTGTTTTCCTGTAGCGTCAGACCAGGGTGGTGAAACATGAACTCAAACGGCATGTCTTGAAAAAATAAACTATCTCTGCCTATTGGCTGAGCACTTCGCATAGGATCCTTTAGTTGTTAGCTTAGTTAAATCCATTGAAAGATGCATCTACTTAAGTACTGCTTAATTGTTTCAATCCAACAAGGTGTGCATAATCCACGCAGTCACGTTTAGCACCTTAAGCTCCTCTGTACAATACCTCCTCGATGTCTGGACCTCTGTTTAGATAAACAAGGTAAATTAAGGAGTGGAATGACAGTTAAGCAGGACAGCATGCAGTGTAAAATTAGGCAGGGTTGTTTGGCATTTGCGTTGCAGATGGATGCTTGCTGGCATGACGCGGTTGAGCCGTGTGTCTACTTAAAAAAGCAGTGGAGCAGCAGAGGCAGAAAGAGCAGCAGATAGCTGGGTCCCGGCAGCCGAGAGGCGAAGCTCGTCACATTGCAGTCATCGCTGTAGCAGCAGTGAACTCTGACTCCTGGAGCTCTGTAGCCCTGGCTGTTGGCCTGACTGCAGAAAGACTTGTAGGAGCAAGACTTCATCACCCCGCCTGACAAACAGCCAGAAATAGAAGTTACACTGGGCTAGTAGCTGTTTACATGGACAGTGTGAATCAATATCATTTTATTAAACTTCTCCTGGCTGCCTGATAATGCTTTAGTGTCATTTATAGGTTGGTGGTGTTAGCTGTTATCCAACTTTTTGGTCATTAACAAGGTATATCTTATGTAAAACCCTGGCCTTGTGCAGGCTTAAATTAGCAGTTAACTTGATTTTGGGAGGAGGAATTGTCTTAGCGCCATGAACACATGGTGTCCTAATTAAGGATATTGATCGAGTGGGAGTAGCAAATCTCCTTATTCCCTTAAAAGCCTCGGACCCCCCCCCTCTTGGCTGCTGTCTGGCGATGTGTCTCCAGACAGCAGCCTGTCCTCCATTACATGCATACACACATCCTCACATGCAGGTAGAGTTTTATGCGTCTGTCTCTTGGTAGGAAAAAAAGGCAGGAAGAGAGCTGGTAAAAGAAAGGCTACTACACTGTCACTGTTGTACTCACTGTCATGGCCCACCACCACGGCGCAGGCATCAGAGTAGCTGGGACAAGATCTGGAGCCTTGCCGGTTGCAGTCGTCGCTATTGTAGCCCATACAGGTGTAACACTGTAGAGCCTCACCTGAAGGAAACAGAAAAGAAATACTGCTACAGCACTCACTTGTATGTTTTATTAAATAAATACAGGTATAACGAAATATACAAACACCAGAAAAGTGTAACCTAGAGCCTATAATTTGTAGATGAAAACTGTGCTCATATGCTAATATTCTTTGATAATAATGTAAGATCAACTTTATTTATCCCGAAAGAAATTGCTTATAACAGCATGTTGCCACAGTGCAAGATGCCATGCAGAAGTGAGAATAAAAAGGGAAAAGGCTTTTCCACTAGATATTTCAGTGATGCTAAAAAAATTTAAAAAAGAAAAGAAGAAAGAAAAAGGAAAGAAAAAGGCCTGTGTCAGATTTCTTTTCAGGGCATGAATAGGCAACTGAATTCCACTGGTGTTATGGCTGCCATGTTTGTTCTTTAGAAACCCATATTTAGACACTGGTACAAGTGGTTCTTAAGACAGCCTGCTGCAGCTGCTCTGGCATGGTAAAGCCTGCAGTACACTGATGCATACTAAAGCTAGCTCAGCCCCATTTAACATAAATTCATCGCAGGGGCCTCGACACCGGGTATTTTTATCCTTTACTAACACAAGGGGTTTGATGAGCATCTGGGTGACTCCGCTGTGTGGTGCTTTTCTGCCGGCACAGCCAGAGTAAAGTGCACAGAGAGCACTAATTACTCACTTATTTCCCATAAATCATCATAAGAGTTAAACAAGTGACCGTCGGATTTAAAAGCACATTTTTCCAAACCTTAAGCTAAAGCTTCAGGAGCCCACTTCAGCACATAAAACACTCAAATGTCTTTGCTAAAGCTCTCCAAAGGAAGGAGCGGTGACTTGAGAACTAGCTGACCTTTGAAATATCACTTTAACGCTTCCTTTTGAAAACATCCATCTGTCTCCTAAATTCTAAAATGGCCCTTCAGAAACTGCCTTTAATGCTGCTTTCTAAGAGGATCAAACCAAGCTGGACTTATAGGAATCGCTGAAAGCTTCAAACAGTTTTTTGTGACAGCACATCTCTTGTCTTGGCCTTCAGAATAACCTCCCTCCCACTTTCATCATCCAGTTATGACGAGAAAGTAGCTCTGACACACAAAGCGTTGTTTCCACACAGGTGTGGACGAGAGAGGTGAAAATGTTCCTATCAAAACCACCAAATCAATTTAGTGAGACAGGGGGGGGAAAATGACTAAAATTTCAAACTTTCAGCCTTTTAACTGACTAAGGCACAACTTTACCAGGTAAACAATGAAAACAACAACAGAAAAAACAACAGTACTTGCACAAATTTAAGTCATCTGCCTGATTTCTTTGCTTCTTTTGTGCCCCTCTGTATGTTGACATGGCAAGGCAAATGCCCCCTGCCGTTTGTAGTTGACCCCAATCTATCCCCACAGCACAGCCGCTCTACACACATGCTGTAAGTATTAGCCTCCAGGCCTATTAATGGATTAGCTGCTGGGATTGCATGCCAGTTACAGAGGAGGATGACAGACTGAAGGCAGGCAAAACTCAGAATTATCAGAGAAATTACCAACAATTAGCAAATGTGACATTAAATGAAGTGCCATTATAAGACCTTACTGTGAAACTCTGTCTCAGAGTTATAAAGCTTGCAAGGCATTTTCTGAAAAACAAAGATAACTGGTGTTGTTATGCCCAACAGTCCCTTTTTTGTTTGAAAGCAAAGCTTGTTTGGATGGTTATTCACTCAACAAGTTCCTGCCTCCCAGGTTAAAATAAAATTTTAAAAAAAGAAAATGAAATATAGAAAGGAAAATTATTCTTGGAAATTCAAACATGGGAAAAGGAGAAGAACACCTAAAGGGAGGCACCAACAAGCCCAAACGACAGGTGAAGGGATGGTAGGGCAGAGATCTATAGGGGGAAAGGAAAAGGTGCAGAAACCTGACCCTTACTGTTAGTTGCTAGCAGGACCAGAGAAAGCAGGAGCAGCAGGCAGCACTGGACAGCTCCCATGGTGTTGCTGGTCCTCGGCCGTCCTGATCGCACAATGAAAAGCAGGTTGTTTGCTCCCAAAGCAACCCTGAGCTTAATCTGAGCTATCAGAGGAGCTAATATCCCCCTCCTGCACTGACCAGGAGATTACCAGCACCTCCACCGGGGTCCACAGCTCTCTGGTGAGTGTCAGCTTCTTCTTCAGCCCGGACCGGCAAAAGACAGACTGATTCGCCTTGCGCCTCTCACCTTGCCAATGTGCTCTGGCCACACCCACCCTGCATCTGGCTCTTCCCTATCTTGTCACTGTCCCCACCTGGCCAAGGCCTTGTCACTCTGCTGGAGCGAACACTTCAGCACGTACCTGAAACAGATCTCTGAGCTTTAACAGGTGTCCAGTTAGGTTTGTCAGTTTTAGAGTAATTTACCACAGAATGTTTTTGTCCTGCACTGCCCATTTGTCTGTGTGAGATTAGTATATATCAGCATTACTTTGTTGCTGCTACAAGATAGATAGGTATGCCCTCATTATATAGGGATCTATTTGATATTAATGTTTCAGCTGCTTCAGTGTGACATTTGGAAAGAGTAACTCTAAAGTTACAAATCAGAGATTCTACATTACAGAACTGCAGTAAATCATTTCAGGTTGGATGATCTGTCTCAATGACACTGCTATTCTAAATGTATTATACTAGTTGCTGCTGAGATGCAATACTCCTGTATTTGTCAAAAGGGTTTATTGAACATTTCAGTCACGAAAGGCCTCGGCTTCTAATCTATTTTTTGTTGATGTACTCCCACAGCCCTGTCAGATAAAGTCGAGCACTCATCATGTTCTGAGTGTGTTCTTTCATATGGATTATAAACTGGATGTTACTTAACACTATCTATTCTATAAAAGTGGATATACTTGACAGACAGTGTGATGCTGGTGGTGTTGTTGTGTATGCTCTGTCTCATTCATCAGTTTTGTGTTCATACTGTTACCCCTTTAAATGGCAGGAGCTTGATTTTCAACTGTTTATCCATTTCTTTAAGTGATCTACTTTAACTTCTCAGCTTTCCAGACTTTCAATCACAGCACTTTTTGTGAAGTAATGTCCTTCAGATCAACCTCACAGCAATTTGCAACTACATCTGCAACTATAGTTGTGCATTTATTTTCTTCTTAAATACAAATATGTGGATTATTTTACCAAATTACAATTTCTGTTTTTTCAATTTCCACATACCCACTGCAGTAAAGATACCCCTGACTGGTAATCACTGATCTTAAGTCAGACACAAGGTGAAATTAATCTAAAATCATCTTCTTTCCTCAGGCACTGACTAGATCCAGGAAAGTGGCGAAAAATCATAATCACATCTTAAACTGGTTCAGATCATACTTATCAGATCGGTCTCAGTTTGTCCATATTAATAATGAATCCTCTGTGCATACTAAAGTCTGTCATGGAGTTCCACAAGGTTCAGTGCTTGGTCCAATTCTGTTTATTTTGTATATGCTGCCCCTTGGCAATATCATCAGGAGGCACTCCATAGATTTCCATTGTTATGCTGATGACACCCAATTATATTTATCAGTGGAGCCACACAAAACTGATCAGCTCCTGAAACTCCATGCCTGCCTTAAAGATATAAAGGCTTGGATGACCAGAAATTTCCTGTTGTTGAACTCAGATAAAACTGAAGTGATCCTATTAGGTCCGAAACACCTGAGGAACACGCTTTCTCCTATGATAGCCTTGTTGGATGGCATTAACTGGGCCTCCAGGCACCACTGTAAGGAACCTCTGGGTTTTATTTGATCAGGATATGTCCTTTGACACCCATATTAAGCATATTTCAAGGTCTGCTTTTTACCACCTGCGTAACAACATCGCAAAAATTCGGCACTTTTTGTCCCAAAGCGATGCTGAAAAATTAGTCCATGCATTTGTCTCTTCCAGGCTGGATTATTGTAATTCACTTTTATCAGGCTGCCCAAACAAGTCGTTAAAGACTCTACAGCTGGTCCAGAATGCCGCTGCTCGGGTGCTGACTAAAACCAGGAAAAGAGACCATATTACTCCAGTATTGGCTTCTCTGCATTGGCTCCCTGTAAAATTTAGAGTGGATTTTAAAATCCTTCTCCTCACATATAAGGCTCTGCATGGTCTGGCACCATCATATCTTAATGAACTGATAACTCCTTATCAACCGACTAGAGCGCTGCGCTCCCAAAACGCAGGCTTACTTGTAGTTCCCAGGGTTTCCAGAAGTAGTCTAGGGGGCAGAGCCTTCAGCTATCAGGCCCCTGTTCTCTGGAACCAGCTCCCAGTCTGGGTCCGAGAGGCAGACACAGTGTCAGTGTTTAAGAACAGACTTAAAACCTTCCTTTTTGATAAAGCTTATAGTTAGGGTGGGCACAGGCTCGCCCTTAGTTATGCTGCTATAGGTTTAGACTGCCGGGGGGCTCCCATGATGCATCGGGCACCTCTCCCTCTTCCTCTGCTTCCTTTACTCATATTATGGTAGTAGTGCAAACTGGAGTCACTTTTAGAAACTGGTTAAAAGTGGCTAAAGTGGCTAAACTGGTTAAAGTAGTTAAATTGGCTAAAGTGTCAAAACGGTTAATGTGAATACTCTTATGTCCTGTAAAGTGCATGTTACTGCCGGAGGAGCCCCGGTCCTCTTTGTTCTCTCCAGTCTTGCAGGTTCCTCACTGATTCTGGTTGTGGTCCATCTGTCTGAGGTTCACTGGCCTGGTGGGGACATGATCTGTGTCTGTGCTGTGGAGAGAAGGTCGAGTGGCCCAGAGCTCCATATGAGGACATCTAGAGATGCACCTGGACTCACAGACTCATTTCCATTACCTGTGATACCTTCACACATGGACTAAACCAATGAACTCAGTATAGCTACAGCACAGTTATATTACGACTCATGTATAATTCCATAATATGATTGATAATGTTCTCTGTACATGTGGCATCTATTGCACGTCTGTCCGTCCCAGGGAGAGGGATCCCTCATCTGTGGCTCTTCCTCAGGTTTCTTCTTTTTCCCATAAAGGGTTTTTTGAAGTTTTTCCTGACTCGGTTCGAGGGTCTAAGGACAGAGGGTGTCACAACTGTGCAGATTGTAAAGCCCTCCGAGGCAAACAATGTTTGTGATTTTGGGCTCTAAATAAATAAATTTGAAATTTGATTTGAACCCTTATTTATTGTTGGTCATGCCTAAACTCTTCGAAATAAACACAAGAGAAAACTTTGAGCCATTTTACCATGATGCGTGGTGCCTCACACGGCGGCCCTTCTGACTTTTAGTGAGAAAACACGTCATGCTGGAAAAACAAGCACAGTGAACCCGGTGTGCTGTATTGCCATCTTTTATTGCACTTTGTAAGCAGATGCTGTACAGTAGCTGTGCAGAGAAGTTATACCTCAGTGTGACACAACGACCATAGCAGGACTGGGACATATCCATCCAAAATTAAATTACTCCTGGTCACAACTGAATACAGTCACGATTAGTTTGCTTTATATCAAAATAAAATCCAAAAAATAGTTGCACAATTTCATCGAGAAAGCTATGACAAGTATGACAAATATCTACAAGGTTACATGAGGGGAGCGGGCTGAGGATGACAAAATAACTATCAAAAATGCAGATGAGTCATTTCCATACTGTCCTACGGTATATACAAACATCAATATCGCAAGTTCTTCTTTCTCTCTTACATGCAGTAATCTATTGTGTGTGGGTTTGTGTTCTCTTAGTGGTGTATCAACATTGTGATGAATAAATCTAAGTCTCTGGTACTCTTTTTCGAAGTTCTATCATCTCGTATCAAGAGGACACAACAAACAGGAGCGGGTAAACAGTCTTCTCCCTCAGTGGCTGTCATGGCAACATCATTATAATTTAACCCACAAACAACGCTCTCACTTTTCTCGCCATCATACACGCACTCGCACACACGCAGACACACTCATTAGTGATATGAGACTTTTTTCTAAAACTTGAAACCAGACCCCTGATACAGTACGATACACTGACATCAAAAAATGTACAGAGTGATTAAGAAGAAGCCATTCCTGTGGATCCCCTATACACAAAGTCAGTAGGAAATCTAACCCCAAGACCATTTTGGCCTTTGACGTCCATAACTCCTTGGAGGAGTGGTAAATATTACTGATCCGCTTCGCTTCCCACAACCACTCCTCTTGAGACTCCTCTGTGAGATTCCGGCGTGGCGGTGGTGTGGTCGCTAACTCCTCCCCATCTTGGCGATCAGCTCGTCGCAGATCTTCGTCAGCTCCTCGATTTCTTTGTTCTGTAAAGGAGTTGTTCAAATTACCAATCGTATACTTGGTCACTTGTATATTTTTTTAACTTTTTTTCACACCCATGGACTCTGACTCTGTATTATTGTCACTGACCTTCTGCTCCAAAGTGCGCTCCAGAGAGTCCACCTTCATCTGCTCCTTCCTCAGACTGGCCTGGTAGGCGGCCTGCTCCTGCTTGGCCTTGGCCCGCACTTGAGCGATGTCTGCGTTGGCCCTGGAAACACGCAAGTTATGTAAAGACAATCAGCTCACCTCTCCAGAAGCCCCATAAGCACAACCTGACATTTGAAAAGCCAGTATCGGATTAGAAATTTCAATAGCTGGAATATAAAGAATCTATAGGGAAGAGCTTATTGCACTGGCATTCATCCAAACACATTTCATCTGGGCACTGAGTCATTGTGTAGTTAGTGCATTTGTGATTTCCCTTTGGAGAAAATAGCAGAGTCATGGTGGAATAAACATGACATAATGAGAGTATGTATCGACTCACTTGTCTAGTTTCTCCTCTGCATGAATCTTCAGGGCCTGATAACGCTGTTCCTCCTTGCGGACCCTGGACAGATACTCCTGAGCGCATTTCTTGAGAACCTCTTCATTCTGTGCGAAGTTAGATATATTTTAATTACCTGCCAAAAGTCTTGTCGAGCTAAATTTGAGGCCAGTCATGCTGAAAACACTCATTAGATGTGAATAATTTGTGCGTTAGTCACCTTGCGGAAGCCTTCCAGGACATCTTTCATTTTCTCATAACGCCGGAAGAGGTCGGCCAGAGACTTTTCCACGGAGTTGAGGTCAGCCAGGGCCTGGTCCTTCTCCATTATGAGCTGCTGGATGGTGTGGTGGGAGAGAGACTTCTCTTTCTGGTCGTCCTCTGATGGACACACACAAATACACTGTAAATCAGCTGATCAGTCTGTGTACTGAAGAGTTGCTGTAATGGGCACGTACACAGGTTAAAGACCTACACATTAGTACATACAAACAGACAATATATTTTTTGACAATATATCAAAATGAAGTTGTGGGTTAGTATGATTTAACAGCACTGTACGCTACACTATATGAGTATATCAGTGTATATCAGCGTAGCATGCAAACAGAAACACTGAACAATGGGAAAATCAAAGAGACCTGTAAAATATAGAGACAAAGCTGGCAGCTGCTTCGCTTAGAGCGGCTTCTATAAACATCAGTATTAAAGTACAGAGCTCCTACAGTATTTTAACCCCCTCCCAGCTTTCCCTATCCCTTCCTGTCACAAGCTTAGATGACCAACCTGCTTAGCCCTCTAATTCTGTATGACAACCATCTACCGCACAACAGCAAAGTGCAGATGTTCATGTAAAGGTTTCTAACGTGCATATATACATTTAAAGGTTTTGATTAAATGTATTGTACTTAACATCAACAACTGAGGGACTGCATAAAGGGCAGATGAACAGAAAATGCCCACCATACCCATTAAAAATATACAGTGTCTCAATATACAGGGTGAAATGCAACATAAGAGACAAACGAATGTCACTGAATGAGATGAAGAAAGTGAGCACATCTGCTCCCCTCTCTGATGGACGGATGGAGAGATGCGAGCGGACACAAACAAGTGAAGGACAATTCCTCATTACTCACCTGGCATGCCTGTCAGGGTTATCAAACAGTAAGGGGCAAAGATGGGAGCAGAACAGAAAAGAAGGGACTGTGTTAAGTCAAGCTGGGAGGCCAAGACACGCGAGAGAGCCGAGTGTTAGACACGACAGATTGATCCTTTTTTTGTGTGTGTGACAGTGCTTTAATGAGAGTAAGGAATGAAATTTGACAGAAGCAGAAATCAAATCTTTAGGTGGCGAGGAAGATGTAGGTGAGAGCGGGAATAATGCGGAGAGTGAACCTGCAGGGCAAGTTAATGAGTCCAGGGAAGCTGGACACGACAGATGTGAGCACTTCTCTTTACAGCGTCATCAGGGTTAGGTTCATATCACTTAAACATGAAAGCAAGCAAATAGCAAAGCTAGCTTGTGTTGAAGGATAAAAAAAATATTTAAATTAAGTGCAGCAAAAAGTAGTGGCAGAAGGTTGGGGAACAAAAGTAATTGATTTAAAATAAAAGTTCACACATTCTGAAAGGACAGAGGGTCCAGTAACATGTGACCAATGCTTGGCTTTTGTAAGCAGCTGGAAATCAGCATTTCACACTGAACTCACCTATCATCTGTGCAATCGTCTTCTCATACTCAGCAACAATTCTCCTACGGATGAGACATTGAAGACCATGAGTATATGGATGGGCTTATAGAAGTGTGATAAATCATTTCTCTGTGTTTCTTGAACAACCTTATTTTGTAATTCATATATGTGTCTCCACCTATGAAAATGGTTTTGTGTTGCTGTGGGTCTGGTATATATGACTTTGATATTGCGCTCATATGCTGCTGAGAACATCTGATATTATTAAGTTGAGAGAAAAATGTGCTATTTCGAGATATTTTGTTAAAATGTAACAATAAACACACATAAACTCCTACCCTGCTTCTATAAAAGGGGCTTACAGTTTTACATAGCCATCCATAGCTTTGTATTTTTATATATATCTGCACAATGTGCCCAGATGCCATCTGATTCTTGCTGCTAGAATCTTGTCCTGGACTAGCACGGCCCAATGGGAAGCCTTGTTTTGGCGATAGCAGGTTGCCAGAGGTAAGAGGATTGATTAGCCATGCCTCCCCCTCAGCCTCTAAGCTGCTCCTTATCCTGAGCCCAATCAGTCAAATGAAGTAAGCTCTGTCTTATCCACAGTAACTGGGCTGTGGCCAGCTGGACCCACAACCACCACCTGCTGACAGAGAACAAGGTTTCAGAGCTGCACATCTCTCTCTCCTTGAATACCAATTAGCAGAGATTTATCATCTGCAGATAAATATAAGTATGAGTGTAGTTAATCAGTTTTAACCTTCTGTCAGGCAGTTGATAATATGTGTATAACTTAAATAACTGAGTGAGTGAGCCACTCAAGGTGCTACTTCTTACCTCATCTCCACCACCTCCTGTCGACTATCTTCATACTTCCTTTGCCACTCCAGCACTTCTTTCTCCTTTGTCACAATCTGAGGAGGTCGATAAAGTCATAAAGTAAAGTGTGAGGTGTTCAGCTGATGTATATGCAGTATGTATGACTCGGAGAATAAGCGGAAACATCTTTGGTTCACCTCCTCTCGTGCAATTCCCAGCGAGTGGTCCAGATCTTTGGGCAGGTGGGGACTCTCCCCTTCGATGTAGCTGGTGTTCCTGGTGTACAGCGAGTTCTTGGACACAGCACTCTCTAATGGAGACAGCGTGTCTCTGTGCTGCTTCCAGGAACCAAACGAGAGGGAGACAAAAGGAAACATAACAAGTTACAAAATAAAGTGAGCTACTGACGGGACACCCTCACCCCTCGCGACCACACGCACATTCTCAACAGAAATCCCAAACCAAACCGCAAGGCAGCATCAAACTATGTCAAAATGTACCACACAGCAAAATCAATATGTAAATGAGGCAGGGCAGTGATGTTCCTGAAGACTTGGTCAGCCGCCACATGATTGGATGAAACAGTCTTCATAGCCACAGTATTAGCCAAGTGATTTGGCTGATGCTGCCCCCAGCTGAGCGGTCATGATCACCTGCTCATCGCAGTAGCTTGAATGTGACTGGGTCCAGGCAAGGAAGAGGGGAAGGAGGGCAGCAGTTGATACAGCGAGGACTGCATCATATACAGGAGAGGGAGGATAAGGGACTGGGCAGCATCAGATAAAGATGTTAGTCTCGTGTTAAAGCATATTACATCATAATAAACTGGTCTTACCTGTTGGGGCTGGAGCTCTTTTATAAGTACAAAGGCTATGATGTGACGTGAACCAGAGAATTTGCAGGATTCATCATTAGAGAGAGTTTGACTTTGGATATAGCGTTGAGGTGTTTTGTGACCGTTGCAACCTACGACAATCCTCTACCAACAACATCTCCTCGCACAAAACATCAAATCAAAATGCAAAGACAATCCTCATTCTTTCACCATTTTTGTTCCCTTGAAACTCTGCTCTGAAAGGGATTTAGTCATCCATGGGAGAGCCGGATTACGGCAGGATTTGATGAAATGGCGGAGGTTCACAGGGGACAAGTGGACCGAGATGCACTAATATGCTGAAAAGAGAATGAAGTGTTTGGTCTGGCTGGGACACTAATTCCTTTAAGTCCATTGACGGTAAAGACTGGTCAAGTCTAAGTAACCACAGACCTCTTTGGTCTGGTGATGACTGAGTTAACCCTCCCACTTCATTGAAGTTAGCAGAAACTTAATAGTTATTTAAAGACAATACCTGCTGAATAAATATGTGTTTTCACTGGTGTATGCTTGTTGCTGCTTTGTCTGGGCACAAAACCCAAACATTCCCACAGTCCATTTTTGTAGTTACAGTAATCAGCCATTATTTCCACACTAGAATATTATCCTGCCCAAGGTTTGCTATATGCTGTATGTGTCGATAATGCAGAAGTCACTTTTGCTCCCTTTCCATTTAAATTTTGTGTATTGCCCAACACATTTTAATGACTGACATTACAACAAAGTAGTTGCCACAAACAACCTGGGGCATTTTTGGCTCCTGAGGGTCTTGGGCCTAGGGGCAGTTGCCGACTTTGCCTGTTTAGCTATTGAACCTTGTACAGAAAGTATCCTTACTAGATCATCCTTGATCACATCTAGTAAACTGCAGACATTTTAACATTGTTTGGCTATAGCTAAAAATCACATAGACTTGAGGAAAAACTACTTGATGTGAACAAAAACGGGGCAAATTGAAGACACAAGCCACAAGACAAACTACAACATCAAACACAAAAATAACCCGGTAGCAGATATATAAAGACTACAGTAGAGATACTGGATATAAGTGCAGATAACACGACTCACTCACAGCTACGATAGGCATCAAATGTATGGAGACCTTCAAGAAAGCTCTCAGATTTCTGGACTTCTGGGGTCTACAGGAGTTAGAACACACAGTGCAGTCTGTAGGGATTTGGACAGTCCTCCAGCACAAGAAGGTTAAAGTGCTTGATTTCAGCTTTAATTTGAAGGCATTGCTAACCAGCACAGGAGCTATAGTCCCATCATTTCCTGCCCTGTACAAAAATTTACAGGATGTGATGCTTACCCTCTTAAGCAGTATAGATGAGTATGCCTCCAATCACTTTTAATACTGAAAATCAGCACTTTGACTTACTCTTTTCAATTCAATGTGCTGGAGAGCCAAAAACAATGAAAATGTGTTTATGACCAAATACTTTGACTGCGCTGTAGTTAGATTAAGGCGGTGAGGGATCACAGGGGTATAATGTTACTCTTACTTTGAGTAAGGGTGAACCGTTGATATTCCACCGCCGAGTACTGGGTTTCTTGAGTCGAGACTGTAAAATGCGTGGGACAACAGCATGAGAAATGGACGGAAAGACGACCAGTAGGCGCCTGTCCTGCAACTCCTACAAGACGTTCTCCACTGTCCATCAAGCAAAGCAAAACAAATCTCACTATTCCTATATTAACATTGTGCTGTTTCGCCACAAACCCTCAAACCAACAAAAATCCTAAGTCTTACCTAAATTTCCAACCAAACTGGGTACTGAACCTACCTGACATAGCTGTTTGTTAGTGCTGTTAGTTTGGGAAAAGGACCAAATCACAAAGCAAGAATGTGACTGGGATTTAAGGGTGATGACAGCAAAGCATCGACAAATACATCTGGAGAGTTACATCCACTTAACTCCTCAGCTGCTGAAAAGAAGTCTGTTGTGGGGCATTCCCAGTCACATTCATGCTCATGTAAGCCTCTCATGAACAGGCAACATGCATGTTGCCCAACATGCATAACAAAGGCGAGAGACTAAAAAGGCACAGCACTCTGCTCCTGATGAGTCAACCTGGAAGAGCTCACTGCTAGTCGGGGTGGGAGCTGGACACGTTAAGCCATGTTAGATATTTCATATGTGGGGACTGAAGAGGTGGTGGGGCTGCGGATGTAGCGGTGCGGCCACCATGAGTTCACAGTCACACTCTGAATGGTGTGTTTGGGGGAGGGTGGGAATAGGCAGGCTGAGACACACTCATGCACACACCTGCTCCTCCATAAACACTCACTCAAGATGCACCTTTCCTCTCTCTCTCTCTTTCTTCCTCTCACAGACACACACACACACACACACACTTGCGTACAGCAGGTGCAGGGCTCAGTGCAGTACCTGGGGGGTTACAGTGGAGAGGGAGAGGCACTGAGAGATGTTTTTGGCTACCTGCAGAGCCTCTATCCTCAGGGCAGCAAGCACCAGCTCCTCCTGGGCCGCACACAAAGTTGGGGTGGGGGCAGGGGGGAGGTTGATGGGTTTCAAGGGGTAAGGAAGTGGGTTGCGGCCCAAGGATAAGAGAGCAAAGGGAAAACATGTAGAAACTTGAGTTGCTGTCTACATTTCACACACCATCAATCAATTTCACACAGTACGCTAAAACTTAGATAAGAAGAGGAAGAATATGGGAAAATGAAAAGGCAGGATGTAGTATGGTGACACAATGGGAGAAAAAAACACAAATACAGTCACAATATCAGGGCCACCAGAGGAAAGGCCTTTAAGGTTTATCAAAAGGGGTCATGTGTGGTCTGTCAACACACCTGTAATTTTTGGGCGAATGCAGTAGGGTTGGTCTCAGCCAGGTCAGGCTCCAGGTACTGCAGGGGGTCGTCACACTCAGACAGCCTGTCTAACAGGGGCATGGCCAGGGCTGGAGCGGGGGTCTCCACGGGGCCCTGGCTAGGGGGCTACAGGGGCACCGGTAGGAGTAGGCAGAGGGCAGGGAGGAGGGCAGCGGGTCAGCATGGCAAAGCAAGCGCTGAGTGTTTGAGCGGCAGCATTTGGGAGCCGAGCCACTGAGTTCAAGCTGGGAACCTGTGGCGGGCTGGCTATTTGTTATCAGTGGCAAGGTTTTAATGAGAATCTCTCTGACTGATGGTGCTCATGTTGGAGGGGCCAAGTCAAGGTCTACAATAAGGGTTGTGGCTAAACAATGACACGGTGTAAATGTTACAAAATCAAAACTGACAGATTCTCCTGGAATGATGGTGACAACGCACAGAAATGACAGTGATTTTTTCTTTTTACAACATACGTGGTAACGGCTCAGCGAGTTTCAACCTGGCTCACCTGCTCGTCCCTCTCTGTGCTCTGTGTTCGGCTGAGTGCTTCACTTTCTCTCTTTCTGCCCTTGTCCCCAGCAGAGCCCTCGGGACCAGGCCGGGAGCTCAGCACCGGTGTCTTCATACCCGCTGTTATCTGGGCCTCCATCTCCTCAAAACTCCTGCAAAGAAAGGGAGGGAGTGGAGGGTGGTTGGCATGGCGAGTAATGTACTTCACAGGAACTGCGTGCATTTTGCAACCTGAATCATAATGGTTTGCAATGAGCACATAACTACACATAATTACAAAAGTGTATTAGAGTAGGAGTAGGGTGTGTTGTACCCTGTGCAAGGGGAGCTGGGCTCAAATCCATGTGCACCCGTATTCTTAGTTAGGTTGTCAGATACTGAGTCCAACTTCAAGTACAAAGATGGCTTCTTCACAGACAGTGGCTGCAACACACACACACACAGAAGATAGTAAAGCAGAAAGTGTCTATTGGTGGCCAGTATAACATACAACGTTCTAATATAAATAAAGAAAGCAGCATGCATTTGAGAAATTCTTCCAATGACAGGAAATACTCACAGGTGAAGAGGAGCCGATCTTCTCCATGTACTCAATTTCATAGTCTTGCACTAACACAGAAAGAGAAAACAAAGTTTTAGATGCAGAAATAGAAATGGAGAGACATTTCAGCCAGTGTTGTGCTCTGGACTGGTGGGATCAGAAGCTGAGGCGGAGCTTTCTGTTCGTTATTTCATGTCTGACCCAGATGGGTTGAGCCATACAGCCTCTGGGAAGAGGTGGTTCTTCCAGAGGTCAGGGGGCAATAGAGAACTGGGCCAGCAGGCTTATTTCACTGCCACAACAAAAATCAATAACGTTGCTGGATGAACAAAGAGAGCAAAGTGGCTTATTGTTGTACTCGATCCAACATAAGCTTTGAATTTCCCTTCAGCACCGCCTGTCTGTGCTATGCTTTGATCCCTGTCAGCATTTATTTGGACACAGGTGGCTGGAGGTATAAAGACACATCTACAAGAGCCAGCTAACAGAACAGCTAAACCTCACCTGGAGCCTGTTGAGGAAGACTGTTCTCATTAACAAAAGATGTAAGGTCACACGGCTGAGGGAAGTCTTGTTGGTCAGAGTTCAATTCTGCATCCATGTCGTGCAGGGCCCACTTATGACTGGTGGAGGAGGCCAGCTTCTCCTCGTCAGTGGCGTGGTCATCCTGTTGGTGGTGGGAGGGTGCTTCATCTGCGGGCGTAGGCTCCTGCAACATAAAGGTAGTGGCAGAGACAGAGTCAGAGGGAGAATGGAAGAATATAGACAGACAACTGTGAAAGAGATGCACAAAGAGAGTTAGGCACACACCTCAGACGGGTCAGACAATGGGGATTTCTTTGGCGACCTCTTCACTCTGAAAGTATTACTGAGAAAAATAAAAACAATTAATCATCAGGAACCACAGTCACCCAGCAGCTTCAGTATTAGATCCAACATTGACTGTCTAACACCAAGTGTTGTGCATCTGCTACATATCTCAAACATGTGAACGGGACTATTCATAAATGCTAAAATGTGAAACTGGTTAGGCACATCAGCTTTTGCATAAAACAACATACTTTGCATAAAGCACCATATATGTAACAGTACTACTTACTGGAGTCTATGTGTGCCTGAAATGAAAAAGTGAAATGTTTGCAAAGCCAATCTATAGTTAGTAACAGCACTGTGAAGAGTAATGGTAAAGGAAAGTTAAGTTATTTACTTTTCACATACATCAACAAATAACAGCTCTTAGACAGTGTATATATTTGGCAATGTAATTTTAGTAGTAATGAAGTTTCTTTCTGTTACAAAAACACTTTTTAGACTTTTTATAAGTGCCGTGTGCTTGCAATTCTTCAAGAATTAATATAAATGAGACAAAAAAAACTATATATATCCATAAAAGATATTATTATACTGTATAGTTTTGGCTTTTTCACTAATTGCCATGCCAACAATGAACACAAGAGGGAGCACATGTACCTTCTTTGATACACACTTGCAGTCACAGTGGTATATAGTTCATATAGGGGGAAAATTGAAAAAACAGATGTCTTCCAGTTAAAATGGGCAGGATTAAAAAAACTTTAAATTATCTGAGAGCGGGCACAAGTGATGTTTCTGTTAATAGGGACATCAGGGCAACATGCTGTTTTAAAAGGAACCATGTGGAATTAAGGGTCAAAAAGGGTGGATGGCTTTGTTGTCCCTGTACTTACAACAGACAACATAGAGAAGACACACCCCTGGACTTCCTGTGACATATGAGAATACACAGACACAGGTGACAGAGAGACAGACAGAGGACACTGGCATAATAGACAAGAGGACCACATACAGACTAACCTAAGAAAAACCCTCACCAACAGAGCTGCAGACATTCCTACCCATAAATACAATGACCTGTAAGTGTGTGTGGACTCCGAAAAACAATAGTAATAGACTGTGAACTTACGATTTGATGGGAGTTTTCTTCTTCTTGGCAGGTTTGTTCTGATTTTGGTCCTCCAGTTCCCCGACATTGTCGTTGTCATTTTCATTATCCATGTCATTGGATGACAGTTCAAAGGAGGCTGAGGCCTTTGGAGGGGAGTTGCCTATCTTATTGGATGATTTGAAGGGGTCTATGGAGTCATCAAAGTTATTGGGGTCAAAGTTATAAGATGGTCTGGGTAGTTTAGGGGAGTTGTTGATACCTTTCTTAGAAGAGAATGGATTGAAGTTTGGATCATCCCACTTGTCAGGTTCAAAGTTGTAAGATGCTTTGTGAATAGGGATTTCCTCCTCATTGCCATTGTGGGTTGCTGGAGGATGGTTGTCCAGCTGTTCTGTCTGCGCTGGAAGGACTTTCTTCAGCCCCAGCTTTGGTTTCCTGAGAGGCATCTTGCCACCGGGCTTCTTGCCCACTTTCTTGGGTGGGGGAGAGGCCTGATGTGATGCCTCACTACTCTCCTCAGAGTAGTCAAACTCCAGCCTTACTGACTGACGTGGCAAGATGGGTTGCTCTTCAGGGTTGGTGATTGGCTCTTCAAGAGGAGCTGGAGGACACGGCTCAACAGAGGCAGAGGGACCCTCTGCAGGGGTGGCAATGCTGGCACACACAGGGTCTTTACGACCCAGAACAGGAGAATTGGCAATTTTACTACCTCCAGTCTTGAAAGGGTTGATATTCTCAAAATTATCTGGATCCCATTGGTAGGAGGTACTGGGGGGGATGGGGGACTCTTCTTTGTCGGCTGGAGTGCCAGGAAGAGGGGTCTCCTCCTGGCACAAGGGTAAGGCCGGACTTACAAGGCTTTCCCCTTGGCTGGTATGATTACTTTCCTCCGGCAGAGGAGGAGGGGTCTCCACACGGTTCTTCCTGGTCCTTCGAAGGGTTCCTCCTGGGCTCGGGGTTGCAGATCCCCCCTCTGCTTCCTCCTGAGCCTGGAGAGGGCTGGCAGTTCGAGGCTTTGCCCGCTTTTTGATCTCCGGGGTACTGCTGGATGAGGCTGGCCTTGGACTCTCTGGGTTAGAGTTCTGTCTGAGTAGAGGTTTCTTCTTCAGAGACCCGGCCCGGACTTTCTTGGGCCTGTGGAGTGTCCCTGGGGCACTCTCAGTGCCGATGCTGAAGGACTCAGAGTGTGGACGGAAGCCTCCGGCTGTTGATCCATCCAACAGACCAGCACTGTCTAATTCTCCCCCCTGGAGACTGAGGGAGCGGGTCAGAGTATGACTTGTCGGATCTGCAGCTAAAAGCTCGATGTTGTAAGTGCCACTGGCTGCAATAGGCTTGTTCTCATCAAAAACAATGGATGGGGAACGGCAGGGTGCAACATCTGAAGTCAAGTCAGGTGCAAGATTACTGACTGAGATGTCCGCTACTGCAAAAGATAAAGAGATGTAACATTTAGAGGTATTTTTCTGTTGCTAGAAAGATAAAATTTAAATTAAAGAAATTGGGATTATCATATATGTTATTATTTATTTTATGTGGGGTGAGATGTTGATGTGATCATGGAGGCCTGTATGGAGATAAAAGCTGCAGCTGGCTTCTTACACATCCAATCATAGAGATGAATGTACTATAAATAATTCAAAGAGTCTCTCAGTTGAATAAAAAGCCATCAAAAATAACTGACGTGATTGCTCAGCCTCTCCTAAATATCCCCAAAGCCTCGGATTTGTGCAGGGAAGATGCTTGTCTCAGCAAACAGAGCCACATTGGAACTACTGATTTATTCCACTAGGTGGTGCAACCACACTTTCTCACTCTCTCTCACCATCTTCTTTACGACAGCGCAACAGAGCATCATGCTGTATAACAGCTCACCACGGCATAATTCTCTCAGCGTACCTTTTTCGTCAAACGTTAGTTGCTGGTTTTGAGGCTCTGTAGGAGAAACCGCCTTTACTGGAGTTGTGGATTCAGGGGTCTCAAATGCTCCATCAGAGTCTGAGCTCCTGCAACAAAAGATGAGGACATGTTAAAGGACTATTATCAGTATCACTGATGTCATGTGATGGTGAGTTAAACTTCTCTCCTTCAGATATATCAACATACATTTCCAAAGTAAACAGATCCTGATATAATTTTTTGGTGCATTATACAGTGTAAATATGTTATCACACTGATTCAATGAGGGCAGTATTTTGCCCTCTGTTTCAGGTAGGACTATTTCCTGTACTGTGCGTGTTTTAAAAAAAGCCCCAGGCTAGTATTTGCTTCTATTTCTTTTTCTAGACCTTTATCGCTGCAAATGAAAACGCTGAATCTGCAGTGAGGTGACAGATAATGGCACATCTGAGACACAGAACTACCTCACCTCATCACACACATGCGGTACATATCTAACACCCATACACACAAAAGACCAAGATCTAAAGACGTCACGTCACAGCTAAGAAATAGATAAGGGGGCTACTGAGGAGAACACTGTGTCAAAAACAGAGAAATGCCTGATTTCTGCGTGGCAATAGACTGAATAAAAATGCGAACGTTATCATCCCGATAAAAATCAACACTGATTGGTGTTCCTCAGCACCACACACACACATACAAGCTCACCAGACAGCCTGACTACCAAGCTCCATGCTCTGTTGATCAATGCATTATCTGGCGGTATGTGGGCCCAGCCTCCCGTCCTGTCTCACCTCTGTCTGACCGGATCCCCGGCGGCCTTGATCAGGTTGTCATGACGAGAGCCCCAAGACAGACGGCGGAGCAGCCCCAGAGCCGGATCTGAGCCCGGACTGTCCCCGTCTCCTGCCCCTCCCAGCAGTGTATCCCATCCCCAGCGAGCCCACTGCAGTGGAGACAGAGCCTGCCACGCACTCACTGCCATGGCTGCCGGCGGGCTACACCTCTCCGCACCACGATGCTACTGCCTTGATACGCAGGTAGACGACCACCGCCTCTTCCTCAGATGATGGCTAAGACCACCAGATCCAACCTGTCCTGTCCTCTGCCTCCTCTCTTTTTCTCTACAGACTAATATCCTCTTTGTTTCCTATCTACAATCTCACTCCTTCCACGTTGCTCCTCTTTGTCACACGTAGCCGTATCAGTTCATCTCCACTCCTCCCCAGTAGAAAGTGATGCCTCCCAATCTAAATGAGACTGGCTGCAGAAGCCCACTGCCTGCATACTGTGTATTCTGGTACTCTCTCTCTCTCCCTCTCTTGCAACCCTCCTCTCTCTACTTTCCTCCCTCCCTCCACCTCTCTCTGTCTTGCTCCTGAAAACACTTTGCTGTATCCACACAGAAGAAAAGGCAGTTTCCCACCCGCTGAACCTGTTCTGATAAAGCGTGCTCATTACTCAGACCACCACTGCATCTTATATACATTTCCTGTCCCTTCATCTCTACCATTGTGCTTTTTCCTGCCTAAATGTAAAAATTCACACACTTTTTGGTCAGCGTAAAGACACAACCAGATTGTGCTCTATAAACTGTAAAGGTCATTTTCAGAGACATGATGAATCTGAAGAAACATCTTTTGATAACTACAGATACCAACAAAAAAGATAACACTGTGTGTAGGTGCATGAGATGACCTCTCATACACATCTTTGCACAGTATAATGAAATTAGTCTTTTACGATGAACAATCTAAAGCAGCAATAAAAAATGCAATGTCGCTTTAACACACATACACACAATACAAGCTCATACATGGGATAAGAGATGAGGACCCCCACGGTTAAATGACACCTCCAAGTTTATACGCTTTATTGATCTAGCCGATCTTTATGGATTCACCTCAAGGTATTGCTGAGGCCATTCATGAGCCTGTGGGGTTCCTGCTGGCAGATGCATGCTAAACATGGATCAAATGAAAGCCTGTAGCATGAAAGACATGGAGGGGGGCTAAAACACCATCTAGTTATTAATATGGCAACAAAAATTCAGACATGAGATGGTAGTGTTCATAGAGAGAGGCTGGTATGATAAATGTCTTTTGCTGTCATGGTCAATATGTTCCCTATCTATCCCTGGGGTCAAATTGCAGCTGAGATGGAGGCTCCTCTAAGCCGACAACAGGGCAAGAGTAACATCTTCTGCTTGAACTGCAACTCCACTGACAAATCTAAACAATTCATCAGGGTATACAAAAGCATTTCACTGCATGTTAAAGCTCCAACATGGTATAAAAGTGTACCTGTTTATTACATTTGTATGTATTAAGTTTGATACTTCCTCAGATCCAAAGCCTTAAAAACACCTGCATCACTTTCGGGGTGGTGTGTTCCAAACGCGACAACACATGGACAAGAAGGGAGCCAGAGCTGTAATCCCTCTGAGGGCCCGGTGTGTCCCAGCAGGATAAGATGGGTCTGCCTGGTGATCCATCTGGATCAGTCACTGGGAACCAGGATCATGGCATCAGATGGTCAGACAGGCACTGACACAGACAGCACTTAAGGACAGGATCCACTCAGACCAAACAAGCACGCACCACACCAAGTTAGATATGTAGAAATATAGCTACTTCACAAATGAATCTATGAAGACCTGGATATTATATTTTGATGTGCAGCATTAAAATCAGCACAAAAAAGCTCTGACTGAATTGAAATGGAAAAATAGTGAAATTTCAGCTCATTTCAGCGCTCCGTTTATGTCCTTGCGGAGGACATTTTTCCTGCGACTGCAAACACTGTGTTGCTATGGCAACTGGAGGTGGTTCCCGCCATATGTTCCACGTTGGAAGAAAACGAGTGGCAGGATGTGCACAGTCCAGCACACACACACAGGTCTGAGGCCTAACCAACAAGGTCTGGTTAGTGTTTTATTAATATAAAACAAAAAAAGATTTATGAGATTTATGTAGATGTTTTTTACAGAGGCAATCAGCTGCTGCATCTGCACCATCAAATAAAAATGAAAAAATAATTTTTTTGGTTGTTTGTTTTTTTGCTTATTCTACGAATCTGCTCCTTCCAAAAATGGTTAATATGGATCATTGTTATTCATATTTATTTAAACAAATATCATCTAATAGGGATTAAATCAAATTATTGTAAATAAAATAATTAATACGGAGAATAAAAATGAATTTGGGAATGTCTCCCGTGTTAATGCAATCATTGTCTTTAGCAGCTCTTGTGTTACCTAGTAGCAGACAAAACATACTGTAGCAGCATGTGGGTGGGCAGTCAGGGTATGGGGGCGAATAGAAACAAAGAGAGCAGCAGTTAATAGCAGCCTCTCACAGGCTGAGATGACTGCCTGGAGACAGAAACTCTGCGGCGTGAGGTGGGGAGAGGCGGCATTTCAGACAGCCAGACGTGTCTCAAAGCCAAACTGAGCCTGTCTAAACAGCTTTCACTGGAGGGAGAGCCATCGCCAGGCCCAGGGGAAGAGGGAGAAACTGGGCTCCACAGCCATGTAAACCTAACAGCACCTGCCTGTCCTACATATTCACATTCTCATCAAAAAACACCAAATTTTAACATGTTGACAGTGATAAGGAGGCAACTGTGATTAGATGAAGGCTGGTGGAAAAAGAAGCCGAAGGGAGGACGATTGTAGCTGGCTGCTGGTCCCCAAACAGCTTTTGCCTGTCGAACACCTCTCTGTCCGGACACGGTGTCCATGTCGTCTTTCTCCTCCTCCTTACCTTCATCCCCCCCAACCCCCCCCTTTCCCCTCACCTCCCGCTACATCATCTCTTACTTATCTCCTGCTCATTTAGCTATACCTTCCCTAGCAGCTTTGGCTTTGGCTTTGGAGCTTTTAATACCAGGTTGACTTGTGATCTGCTGTTTGCATTTTGGGCATCAAATAATCTACAGTCTGTCTGTCAGAAAAAGAGCTTAAAAGCATAAAGTGGCCTATGTGGAAATTCAATGCACTTTAAATCTGTCACATGCTTTGCATTACCAAATGTCACTGACATAAAGAATAAACTGTATCTGTTATATTCTAAATAATTACAACTGTTGTAAATTATAAATTAGAATATGCACCTGTAAATGTTTCACAGTGTGTATTTTGATTGTATGATAATGGTAAATTACTGAATTGTTCTGTAATGTGAAAAGAAGTGTAAAACAATGTAATAATATGGAGCTATAACTTTGTGTCTGTCCCTTATTTGACTGTTGAGACCAATAGATGGAGCTCCTGTGCTTTTATCCTCATGCCGAATGAGTGTCTGGGTATAAGGTATTACATCATATGCTCTACACATCACTGTGAACCACCACAACAACCTATTTTCATTTTACAAGAGCCTATCCAGTTTCCACACAGATTTCATGCAGAGGACAGGGAGCAACTTCTAGTGGTTTTATAATGGGGAAAAGAGCACAGAGCGGCTTTGTCCTCCACAAATGATTTTTCAACCTCAGGAAATGAAATCTTACAGGGAATCACTCTGCACCCTCTGCAGGTCATATAAACAGAAGCAGAGAGAGAGGTGCTCTCCTCAAAGAGCCAATGTTTTGCAGGTTCTGTCCCTCATCTCCATCCAGGCTGATATCAGCAAAACCCCCACTCTGAAGACTAGTATTCCTTTGTCCAAGAAATCCACTCAAAACAAAGAAGCCACTGAGGGAAAAAAAAAGAGTGTCAGGCTGAGATTATGTCTATGTGTAATACCTCATTGAGCCTAATCTGAGACTTTGACTTGCAAGCAGATGGCACGTTAAACAACAACAGGCCCCAGGCGAGGAAAGGGTTAAAATATCTCACCATTTTGATGATGAGATCAAATGCTAGGCTCAGTCAGACACAGGAGAGAGGGACCGAGTATCCCAACCCCCAGCGTGAATACAGACAACAACACTACCTGGACTCTCATTTGAGATTTCATAATAAAATGAGAATGGAAAATAAGTAAAAATCCCCTTGAGAATGAAGCTGGTCCATTAACTAACACTTAACACTTCCACATCAGAGCCCTACAGTGCTTTGACGTGTGAATGCTTTATACACTGTAAGTGCTTTTGACAGGTGGTGAACTCGGGGAGTGAACTTAGTAAAAGCCTTATTAGTAATGGTTGGGATGGTGGTGCTGCTGTGCTGCATACCTGTAAAAACACAGCAACCACCTCAATACTCCTGTGCTTTGCTGCTGATTTTTTCATAAAAGTATTCAGTTCTCTTAGGTCTGAATTTAATAGAGCTCTGAGATGAGAAATGATGCTATAAATCATTTATCTCTCTATTACGGTGGACACATACACACAGGCATTCACTCCACTTCCCTCTTCCCCCTCCTCTGTTTCTCCCCAGATCCTTCTTCCCCTGTGCAGTAGTGTGTCTGAGATATAAATAAAACACAGCAAAGTGGAGCACTCTCTGCTCCGTCTCTCTCCCTTCCTCTGTCTCTGACTCTCTCTTTCTCTCACCCATAGATATTACTGAGTTATCGTCTCCCACCCCTGCATGCCGTGTTCTATTTCACCACCGTCACCAGCTCCGGCTCCCAGCGCGGCGGTCGCGTCCTCCTTCACACAGAACAAAACATCACCCCACCAGCCTCCCAGAGGCACCTACTGCACTCGTTGCCTAATTCTGGTTCCCACAGGCTCCCCTGAAGTACTGTTATGTTTCATCCTTAGTACTGTACTGTAGTCGAGGCACTCTCAGGCGCATGTGCCTGCACACGTGTGCCGATTCTCTCATCCTTATTTACATCACAAAAGCAAACAACAACAGTGATGATGAGCTCAGTTGGTCGCACTGGATTCTGTAGTCTGAAAAGCTTTCATAGCAGTATGCATGGAAAAAAAGCAAAAATGCATTACAGACTGAGGGAGGTAAGAAAACACAATGTCTCACCGAGATGTTTGTCAGGCTTGATCCAGCAACAGTAAATAAAAACAAAAATGGCGAGAATAACCACAACAGTCACAGGTGAATGCATTCTGCATAATAAATCACCTTGCATGCACAATGATTATTTATGTTGCATGGACAACCAATTTAAAGGAACAAATAAATGAAAAACTACATATAACTGCAAGGCAGAAGCATTTGGAGCTGCTCTCCAGACCTTTCAAATGAAGAGATTTTCTTTTGCCTTTTGATTTGCTCGATCACACCTCTGATATAATGCTGTGCAGGGGTGCAGGTTTTGTCAAACTCACATGTGTTCTTGAGAGGGACAGGGGGTCTGTCCTTGCTCCATGGACTCGTTGGCTCCCATCCTCAGCTAGCTCTGCCCTCCCTGCCCCCCCTGCCAGCTGCTGTTCTCCAGCCACCTTCCACATCCACCTGCCTCCCCCACCTAAAGCGCCTTCTCCTTCTGCTCTTATCCTGGCAGGGCAGGCTGGCAGCCTGTGTCAGAGGAGGTGAGCGCCGGCTGAGCTTGCTGCAGTGCAGAAAAATGACCAAGTCCTGCTCGCATCAGGAGCAAAGCAGTGGATGATTCAGGGCTCCTCAGTCTGTGCACAGCATCCCCAAGCCTCTGCTCCTCTACAGGCTCTGAATGTTCCTGCCTCTCATCTGGTGGGAAAATGTTGTACCACCAGGAGGAATTAAAAAACTATCCGGAAAAGAATAATCCAAAACACATAGGCTAAAAGATAATCCTGCCTTCTTGCCGTCTTTCATGAGTGTCTGAGGTACCTCCTCTCTGTTTGGCTGCTGATATCGCTGAGCTGTGTTGCTGCTCTGTCTGCCTCCTCCCCCCTCTCTCCTCCACTCTCTCCCCTGACTCCAGCCTCCTGTGCCTTTAAAAAGACAAGCAGCTTTTCCACATCCGCTACCGCGACCATGCAGGGGAGTCAAACAATAGCAGACCCCCAAAATCCACTCTGAATAACAGCCATTTTCTCTTTCACTATGTCAGCCCCGGTCTTCCTCCCTCCTGTGGTAGCAGTGCATCTCATCTTTGCCTTTCTCCTGTCAGGATCCCCCTCTCTCTCACACCCGGCGAGCTGCATAGTGAAAATGTCATTTTTGTGCCTCCTTTTCACACAATGGAAGCTTCCAGCATTCAGCGTGGCCAACCAGAGTGGTGCCTGAGGTAAATAATAGACTCTGAGAAACTAGTATGTGTGTATCATTCAACTCTGACCCTATTATTATACTCTCTTTCATTCAAGTGGCTGCACCAATAACTCCACATCACACATCAACAAAACAGGTACTATGAGACAAAAAAAGAGACCAACTTTGACAAAACATTATGAGAAGCAAAATGTTAAAGCGTGGTTATATTTTTATTATAGAAGCTTAATCTGGACAGGTCATCCTCTTCTACAGAGGCAAGGACATATGCTCACTGACATTCGAGCGTCTACATTTGTTAATGAATGACGACCTCTGTGTTGAATCCCTCGGCAGCAGGATGGGTTGGTGATCTAATTTACTGGCACTCTCATCAAACTGAATCAAAGATCGTAAGAGCAACGGCGGTATTCTGTCTGTCCGTGTCTTCCAATTTCTCTTTTCCTTCAGACATCTGTGTGTGACACAGAAGGTGTCCTGTGGGATGGAAATAAGAGTCGGAGCAGGTTCTGCAAATTTCGCATTGATTGTCCAGGAGCGATGGGAAAGAGAGGCGTTGGAAATATGAGAAGAATATATCTATTGTACACTCATGGGAAAGTGGGGAAATCAAAGCTCACTACAATGGCAGCTTCGGCCCGCGGCGCTTGCAGTCACACAAACTTGCTGTGCGCAGGTTTCAGGTGTCGTGCCACTGCCTACGTGAACTAAAAAGAAATGGACTATCTCCAGTTCCAGCGCACAATATAGAACAAACTCAGCATTCACAGCCAACCTAGCACCACTGAAGTCACCATTTGAAAAGGGGAGTGTTTGCATGTAAACATTAAGCCCATTAACTGATGTCCGCAAAGAATATTGATGCGATTTTAGTCTCGGATGGGCCTGTTGGTCGATGTTTCACAGCCCGAGGGGACAAGTAAAAATGCTGCCCACCCACAACTCCCAACACAGATCCCTGCTAAAGCGAATGTATTGATTGCCACCGCCATCCAGACCCTCATACCAGTTCAAAGATGTATCTAGGGCAGCAAAGCATGTATGTGCAAAGTGCAAGTTCATATTCTATTGACTGACTGAAATAAAATCCTCTCTGCATTGCTACTTTAAGTGTCTGGCCTTGCACTGCAGGTTCAGCTGTAGACTTCAGAAATAAAGAAATGAAAAATTTAGCAAACTCAGGCACTAGAAGACATGGCTGTGGCAGCTTTTTCTGAAAGATTCATAATGCCGTTGAAGAGGAATCAGGGTCACTACAATCCACATACGTGTAGCCTGCCACTGGGTTTGAATGTAAGAGTGTCTGCTTCCACGCAGACTGTGATAGTGCAGAACAATTTCTTTTCATGGGTGTGGGTTGAAGCTTAGTGGCCTTTTTTACAGAAGAACATGGCAGTAGAAACAAATATAATCTTTATCTGATATCTAATTGATCTTATCTGATTAAATGTGTTTTAGTTGCATTAAAACATATAGTTAAATTAGTATCAAATACAATTGTGGCTTAAGAGGGGGCGTCTATTTTTTAAAAAGCTCACCGCTGTTGTTAGTAACGTGTTCTAGCTTTTCTTTCCAATGCTGACAGGAGATGCTGGTACCTTGTCCCCAAAAGCATAATAAATGCTGAAATTTGGGTGCCAATTGTAAAGCTAGTTCAAAGTGTGTACCTTAATCACAGGTATAGCCTCAAGGATTGCTACGCACTTAAATTAAACAAGAAAAACAAACAATACACCCCTTAATCTTACAGCGAAAACTAAAAAGATCAAACAACGCTATGCAAGAAAAAAAATACAAACCTCAGGACGGACCACAAAAGCTCACTCCACAGCACATTATAGGTACTGTCTTAGAGATTGATGACAAAAAAGCAAATGCACCATGACACTTCCAAATTGCAGCTGATCAGAACAAAAATGGAAAAAGTCATGAGCATAAAGGAAGTGTTTCTGCTGAGCACAACTGCTAATAACATCCAATAGATGTTAAAAAGCTTTTAAGCGTGCACACATGTATGAGGTCATGAGTCTCGCTGCAGTGGCCCACAGTTTGATTCCCGCCTCGGGCCCATTTGCTGAGTGTCGTCCCCTCTCTCTCTCCCACCTTTCCTGTCACTCTTCAGCTGTCCTATGAATAATAAAGGGTAAAAAAATAAATAAATAGATAAATAAAAAGCTCTTAAGTTGAACTGAAAATTTGGTCTATTTCTGTAAGTCAAAAATAATAATGTATATATTGCAGTGAAAAATAAAATAGCTGATTCCACACTAGAAGTCAAACGTCACCGATGACACTGTTACAACACAGTGGGCCACTGACTCCAACTAATAAATAACTAACTAATAAAGCAGCTCTGCAAGCGACAAGCAGCTCAGAGTGTTTTGGGGAATCCTGGTTTAAGATTTTTGTAAGAGGATACTGATGCCCCTCTGATTCTCCCTTTGAGCAGCTGCTGATCAGGCAGGATAAGAGCCAGCTTTGTTTCTTACATGCCAAGAAAGAGCTGCAGAGCTCCCATAAACAATCACTCGTGGGATCAATTTCCTGAGGCTGTGTCTACAGAGCATCCACTCTCAGACTTCATCTCCCTGCATTTGCGATGTATCTTCTTGCAGCATTTTTCCAGGTCCAGTGGCATTCCTTCTCTTTGTTCCAGAGTAAATTTACAAAAGCAGTCGGTGGTGTAATCAGGGCACTTCAATGGGAAACATAAAAAAGAAAGATCCAGTGAAACGAAAGGCTTAGATACCCATCGACACATTATCTCAATTGCAGACATTTGTTGTCAGATAATGGGAAGAATACATCTGATACAAATACAGGTAAGTGAAAAGGGTCAGCCTGTAAAATACAGTGCTTTATATCTGGTTTTCTCTATAGTCTCAATTAGAAGAAAGAGTTCTTAGAATAATCATAAATTGAGTAGACAGGGGAGGAACTGAAAACAAAAGAACACAGGCATTGCTCAATTTTTAGCTTTTAACAGTCTTCACTGACAAATTAATTATTTTGAATAATTATTGACTAATCTTGTCTACTTTGTTTTTCTGCAACATAAATAATTCATCAATTATTACCCATGTAACTCAATGAATCATTCAGAATAAAGTATAAAACATATGTTTGTTTTTGGATGACTAACACATGCATCAGAGGCCATTTTTTTTCATTTGGAGAAGGCAGGTTCAAAGCCTCGTGCAGGCAAGCATTTGTTCAGAGAGCACAAAGAGAGTTGTTTTTGTCCCTGCAATGACTGATCACCACTTTATGAGAAGTACAAATAGTATGTTGTAGTGTTCTTTGTGTTGCATATTCATTCATCCTTCAGACTCAAACCGATGTGATAGTTTAAACATATAGTAGCATATTACCGTGGTCCATGGCACTTTGTTTCTCCACTGCTACCTCACAGTCATGTCAGACATCATAAATAATATAACAACACTATGCCAGCCTAGCCACCTCAAAATTCTGGTCTTCTCTGAACAAAAGAGGTGTTTTGAAGGCCAAATAGTATTAAGTCACAAGCAAATGTATGTACAAAATGCATCATTCTATACAGAAAATCATACAGAGTCTTACTGCAATTCAACACTGATGCATAGTGAGAGCTGGTGTGTCTGTATTACTGTCATCTACCTACAGCATTCAGACAGCAGAGTGCAGACACAGACCGGCAGCACAACATGAACACTGGGCTCTGTAAAGGGAAAACACCCTCTGCTGGTTGTAAATAACAGTGCACTGTGAAAGAGGCTGAGTCATTCCCTCTTGTAAAGTCTGTGAAATAAGTTGCAAAGCCAAGAAAAATTGCAGAGGAATGTGGGGGGGGTTGATTAAATGTAACCAGCATCAGTTTTAGTAATGAGAATCACTTCATTGGAAACGGTGCTATACAAGCAGTTTAGATGCCAGGAAATGAGCCATAACACATCATGTGGTTGTGATGGGGCAGGCTGTGTTTAAGTGCCCGACTTTATACTGTGACATTTAAAAGGTCTACATATAAACATTTCACCCTGATGCTTCTGCTGTATATCTATCATTAACAAGCCACTTTTATGCTGTATACATTAAGTTTCCATGAAGGCTAAGTTTATACATTATTAAATCCTGTAGGTAGATGTGCATTAATCTGTAATTGTATGAGGTTGTAAGACGGGTTGCTGGGATAGCAGGCAGGACATCTTCTCTGGATTTCACCTATGCGGTGAGTACCGTCAATTCCATATAGGAATAGTTGAACATTTAAAAAGATATGCTTATTCACCTTTTTGCTGAACATTAGATGAGAATGTCGATACCACTCTCATGTCTGTACAGTAAATGTGAAGCATGACCCTGCAGCTGCATAGTTTATCTTAGCATAAAGACTGGAAACACTGGGAAACAGCTAGCCTGGTTCTGTCCAAGGGTAACAAAATCAATCTAACAAGGTAAAAATAAGCATTTGATGTTTTACGGCAGATTTTTTTACCTTTGGACAAAGCCAGGCAACATGTTTCCCCGTCTCTGCAGTCTTCATGCTAAGCTAAGCTAACCACCTGCCTGCCCCAGCTACATATTTACCATGAAGATATGACAGTGGTATTCTTTCCTCTCTGAAAAAAGAGAACAGGTATATTTCCCACAATGTCAAACTATTTCTTTAAATTAAGAGTAAGGAAGCCAACATGGATATCTACGTTTCCACTAGTTTCTCTCTCTGTCTGTTCAGGAGCTCTAAGAGTCAACATCTACAAGGTCATTCGGTGTGCCAGATTTCAGAGTGTGACAGATTTAATGCCCTAATTTGACCTGAATTGGGGTTGAAAGGATAAGGATGGCTACTTTCTGTCAAGCAGGCTAAAGGGACTAAAGGGGCTAAGGTGCCAGCACTAGACAAATCTTCTAAGGTCTTAGCGGAGTAGAGGCACGAAACAAAAAGTGACAAAACATTTGCGCATTTTTTAACATCACTTCACCTTGGTGAGTTCCTCGTGAGGGACCTCACAGCAAAAAAGGGAAATGACACAATGAACAGGTTCAGGAACAGGCAGGGTTAATGGTCATACCTTAAAGGGGGTTTGCAAAGTGCAGAAGCAGGGAGGTGGTCCTCACGCTGGTGAACAGAAGGTACAGGGGGTGAGGCAGGAGCTGGAGGAGGAGGTGGAGGAGGCGAGAGGGGTGGAGATGCAGGTGGGGTTGGTAGACCTTCAGGTGTGTGCCTCTCTGGGGGTGTTGGGGGAGGAGTGGGGAACTCTGTGGGTTCGTGGAGGCGTGGAGGGAGAGCAGGCAGGAAGTGTTCGGAGGTAGGAGGTGGGGGAGACCCGGGGGCACGGTCACCTCTCTCCGCCTGCTCAGTGTGGGAGGGCCTGCAGGGGAGGGAACACAAAAACATCAACAGACGGACCCGAAACAAGAAGGCCAAGCGCCGGCGATGTGCCCTCTGAGGACACACTCCACTTTCCTCTACACAAATGAGCCACGGTGGAAACTTACCTCAGCGCAGAGAAAGGTGGAGTGCTCTGCTCTGTGGCATCCCCTAAACCTAGCAGTAACCTGAAAAACAAAAGGCTCACTCCAACCATCCTAAGAGCGCTTTGTCATTTAAGTTACACGAAACTGAAGCTCCTCTCATCTGTCCCCTTACATGATAGTCCATGTTTCCCTTGCTGACTCTCCTTGCCGACTCTCCTTGCCCCCTGCAGTGAAGTAGCTCGTTTGAGGCCTGGCTCTGTCATCACTGGCCACCTGGTGGAGTGGATTTGGCCCTGATCCAGGCCCGTCTTATCGGGAGTGGTAGGCTCTCTAATCTGACAGGCAACGCGATGGACGCCCATGCAGCTGTTCCCCACTTGGGGCATGCCTCCTCTTAAGGTCTAAAAATACCACAGTAGCCTCTTCTGCAGAACAGAGCTTCACAATACCTCCATCAACCAAAGCACATTCACGGCACTCCAGCATCCAGTCGGCCGTCTGCTGAGGTGAACTTTTCAAACGTCTCTCCCAGCTCATTTCAGACTGAAACTGAGCTCTGTTATTCTCCGCTTCTCTCTCTCCAGTAAAAGTCAGAACTTAATAACATTTAATGAGGGCGTGTGCTTTTCTAAAGGGCGTAGCAAGTTACAGTTTACATCCAACACCGGTCTGGTTCCTATCATTCCATGGTAAAAGTACAGCATTTTGTAACTGAGACAGGATGGTTGCGTGAAGTGAAAAAGATCTAACAATTCCATGTATGAATTTTTATTTGGTCCCCTTCCTCTCATTGCAAATCCTCTGTCAGTGACTTACACCAGCAGGCCAAAGCTATACATATGTCAGCATCTGTGGCCGACTTGGCACATGCAGCCTGGAAATAGAAACAACTGAGTCACAACATGGTCTGAACAAACTGTCATAAGACTCACTGTTGCCTCCAAAGATGGACAAAAACTGCTGTGGAGCAGATAGAAAGAAAAAGCAGGCTAACAGAATTCACAGAAAATAAGATTACCCTGGACACTGGTGAAGTGCGGATTGTTTACTCGGTTCAGTGGCTTTTACGTGGAGATGTCACACACAGACACACTGTGGCTAACAGCTTTCAAACTTGGCCCCCTTTCCAGATACGATGTGTGAACTAGCAGAGGCTTTGTTACCATAACAGGACGAATGCAACAAGTTAGAGGGAGCGTGTGTGCTCTTTTTCAGTGGCACGCTTCTTTACGTCACTGTAGTTATACTGTTGGCAGTGTGCTGGACACTGTCCAGTACAGTTTTTTATTGTTGGTAGTGCAGCGGTGTGCAGGGCGTTACTCAAGGGCACCTCATAAGCAGTTTCTAAAAAAGCAAATCCAGATTTTACAGGGGTGCTTAGGAAGAATTTTCACAGTCCAGATAGCAAAACCTGAATCCCTAACCTCCACTTTAATGACCAAGTTTAAAGAAAACAGAAGTGACTTTGCCTGTACTGTATTCAAGACACACACACACACACACACACACACACACACACACACACACACACACACATTTAATGTAATCTACGGGAAACAGCTGGACGCAAAAGACAGCAAGTCCAGGCAGGGTGTTTAATGATAAACAGAGAGTCATAAACAAAACCACCTGAAGAAAAGTGTTTTTTATGCTGTAATGATGGAGGATCATTTCTGTCCAACTCATACTGCCCTGACACACACACACTCAAAAACACATTGAATATATTTCTATATAACACATACTGTACACATACTACATACCCCCTGAATTCTCTTCTGCCTCTACTGAGATTAAATCATTATTTAAAGACGTCTAGTGTGGCTGAATAAATGACAGACATGAGATTACCCACTTCATTTGCGCCAGCAAAGTCATATGAACCTACGATCGCCATGGCAACTAGTCTATTTACAGTACAACGTGGGCTATAACACATCCTACTTCCTTTTTACTCCAAAAACATGGATAAGAATTATCCAACATACCAAGCTAAAGAGTTATTTCCATAGTGTCTTGTGAGCCAAAATGACTTTACAAAAGATTTGTTTTATCAGAAAGTTTTGTTTAAGTTTAATAGCAAAGCAAGGCACTAAGCCAGTGAGTCAGTGGTCACTTTGGGTAATTTGTGGTCATTTTAAAAGTCTACCATGCCAAAAATATTTTTGGAAAACAAACAGTAGTTAACCATTAGTCTGACTACGACTGAGATTTCTCGCCAACTTTTGATCAGGCATCCTCCACCTCATGTAGGGGAGGGGAGCACAACATGCTCTAACCTGTTACATTTTTTGTACGTTCATTTCGTAACTTTGCACCTTCTTTGCTGCCTTCTGTCCCTTCGTCTTTCTATTTGTCCCTCCCCTCCGCCAATCTGGCGAGGTCAGCAGAGGCAGAGCATAATTAGCACTAGTTACCTACTGACCATCTGCTGCATCCACCTGGAGGGACTTAAACACAAACACCTACCCTAGACACACACACGCAGGAAACAAAAATAGGACAGCTACTTCTTTTCAACTCACCCAATCTTCACCCATGGAAGAATCCATCACAAAACTCCAGATCTAACTACAGCAAGGGATGGAAATGACTTCTGCTGTGCTCCAGTAACGCCCAGTAACGCCCCGGTCCTTCTCTCCTCCGTCTGTGACTCTGACTGACTCTGTCACACACACGATCACGTCGCAGCACATGCTCAAGTGTTTCTCTGAACTCTGGCTTTTGTTCCACTCTGTCTGGTCTGTGCAAATGACTTCAGTGGGGCCGGGTGCCTGCCCAAATTCCTCCCACTACAGGCTTCAGTTCACAAAGCCGCACAGACTGAGCAGGACTGACAGCTAGGACAGCCTCTGGGTATGGGCGGGGAAAAAAACACATGTACATACACACACACACACACACACACCAGTGACCATGCAGTCACATTTCTGTCCCTGCCACGCGTGCGCAAGTGTAACTTTATCTATTGATGAAACCTACAGTGGAAATAGCACTGTCACTCCTGCTTTCTGACACTTTAACCTTTATGTCTCCAACAGCAGTGATGGGACAAGTGTTGTGACTGACAGGCAGCAAGTGCTACTCTGGCATGTGGGATGGCTCCTGGGTGTGCAGCAAACGGCAGGAGAGAGTGACAAATAAGAGAGATAACTGAGGAAGAGGAGAAAAGCTAAAGCTAAGCAGGAATGATTCAGTCTAATTAAAATATCCCAAAAGACATTAAGGACATGGTAAATGCTGTTGTACAATGAACACTGTGATGACTTGTGAAGTTTTTTCAGAGTAACAATGACATACATAGAAAGTTAGTCTAGCTAGAGCTGTTAAAATGCTTAAATAAATACTGAATGCCCCCCTGGAGGTCAAACTGTACGACACACTGGTTTAATATGTGTATTTAACTTAGTCAGGATTTTTAACAACATAAAGGCTTCACTGACATTACATCAACCACTGCAAATCTGCCAGACTCGGTCTCATTCATCCAATCAGACACTGTTAAACTGCCACAGACTGCAAAAAAACGTCCAGACGCCCACGAGGTGTCTGAAAGCCAAACAAAGCCACCAAGAGGACCTCTCAGAGCGTGTGGAAATCCATTTCAAATGTGTGACAGGCAGATATGCTGAGCTGCAGATAAGTTAGTCGCAATGAAATGTCTCTGATGCATCACTCTAATGGAAATGTTATGATCTGGTGAAGGAAAACTATCAGGTTTAAAAGGTCATACACAAATCATTCTAATGCCTGGTTTCCTGTTGGGGAACCAGTCAACCACAAAATTACCAATGTCCCTGTAAACCTGTTGTTCTTAATGGTTAAAGGCTATAATCCTGAAATTTTAATCGATTGAGGATTACAAGGATGTGTTTTGTTTAATCCAGGCTCTGACTGACTCTCTTTGGCAGTAGCCTCATAGGGAAACATTTCTTCACAGTTTATTCATATTGGTAAAGGAGACTTTCACTGGAAGCTGTAAACATCGGTTAATATCCTGGACAGCAAAGCAAAACAGCAAATTTCAACACACAGATCACGGTCATGAAAACAAACTAATTTCCAGATGAAAAAACGCTCATTTTAATTGATTATGTCCGATGATGACACTCACCCACTGTCCTGTAGCTCTTCAGCAGGATCCTGGACAGTTTCTGTCACTGCAGGTTCCTCAGATAGATCTTTAAATGGCTCCTCAGGTGGGATCTCTATGGGTCTTTCCACTGGCTCCTCACTGATCAGCTTCTTCTCTGGTTCTCGGGGTTCTGTCAATTCTGGGAACTCTTCTGTGCTTTTAATTGGTTCGTGGAGTTCAGTTGGCTCCTTTTCTATTACTGGCTCCCTTTTTGGCTCTGGGAGCTCTTCTGGAGGCTCTTCTTCTTTCTTGGTTGGTTCTGAGAACTCAACTTTCTTTGCTTCTTCTACTTTTGTGCTCTGTGTTGGTTCAGGAAGCTCTGCTGCTGCCTGCCGTGTTGGTTCTGGGAGCTCTGCTGTCTTCTCTAAAGGTTCAGGAAGATCCAGTGGCTTCTTCACAGAATTCAGAGGCGGGATTTCTGTTGTCTCCTCAGCTGTCTGCTCCAATGGTGGGATCTCCTCCTGTCCCAGTGGAGCAGCTATCTCCTCAGTCGGAGTAATAAACTCCTGTTGAGGAGACTCCAGAGATGGGAGGGGTCTGGAAAAACAATGCAAGAGAAGAGGGGGGTTGGGATTTGTTGTTTAGTTTACAGCACATGCACAAGGAATGACTGACAAATGACAAATGTGTGTGTTTCTGTGGGTACGGGGGCTGGTGTGCCTTACAAAAACGCGTGTGTGTGTGTGCATGTGTGTGTGTGTGTGCATGCATGTGTTTGTGGTACTCTAGGTACATCTATGTGTGTGTTTGTGTTGTTGTTTTGTTGAGCAGTGTGAGAAAAAGGCTCATTCTTGCCCCGGAGATCAGGCACGATGTCACAGCTGATGTCATCCTTTGAATATAAAGGCCTGCATTACTTCCATTAGACTTCAACAGACGCAGTCATCTGACCCGAGCTCCAGTCAATACAAAGTGCAGCTCTGTGTTTACCTCCCTCATTCATATTCATTGTCACACTGCTCCCTGTAATATCACTCCAAACAAGTCAAGAACATGGTGTTACTGGAATGCTAAAGTTAAAAAAAAAAAAAAAAAAGTGAAGAAATCTATGAATACTTAACAACTGGTAAACAAGCTGATCATCACAGATTTACAGCCTGTGGAAATAATAATTCTGTTGTCGTGGCTGGTGACACAGACCTTAAAACGGACTACATATGTGCCTTTGTCTCTGTGATGCGCTTGGGCGGATGATATGTGACAGGACGCTAACACGCTACTTTGTGTAACACATTAACCACTGACCTTTAAGACACTGTCAGACACGAGACATTCATTACCATGGTTTTATCACTGTGAAGCCTCTAATCTCCTGTTTTAAAACCGATTTTCTCATATAATTTATAATCTATAAACACACACACATGCTCTTGTGTTTACCTTGAGGTCCCCACCGTGTTCTCTTGTGTACTCTGAGAATGGGCCGCAGCCTCTTTTAGAGCTCTGATCCAGTTTGTGTCTGGTTCTTGGGCTGTTTGGCCAGGAGCAGGACTCTCTGACACGTCGGCAGCATCTGAATTCACAGACGCTTGTTCAGCAGGGGGGATGCAGGCAGCTGTTTCGAGTGGTCTTGCTTGGGATTGGGAAACAACAGAGGAGGGGTTTGCCACAGTGTCATCTTGGGATTTTGACCGCAACACCTGATCGTATGGCTTCTCTGACTGAGTGGTTTTATCTGCTATATCACTTTCTATCACCTCACAGAGATCTGAAACTTGAATGGATCCTGAGCCCCTGCTGTCTTTAGCACCCCCACTTAGATTTATGATATATGCTTCATTGTTTTTTGCTTTTATCTCATTTTGTCCCTCCCCTTGGTTGCTAACTTTCTCTTCTCCAAAAGCTGCTTCATCCTCCTTTGTGATCTCCTCCACATCAGGGCCTTTTATGGGTATTTGTGCTACTGGGCTTCTTTGTGTGGCCGAGGTTATGCAGGAGCTTTGTAGCTCAACAGGCTCGCACACTGTATCCAGACATTCATACTCCTCAGATTCACTATAGTTGCTTTTCATGGCCGTGGCAGCACTGTAATCCTTTTCCACAGTTTCTGGTTTCTCAACAGGATCTGGCAGTGTGCTGAATATTTTTGCGTGAGTTTCTTCAGCCTGGTTTTTACTTGAAATCACTTCTGTATGAATGCCATGACTATCTGCGCTGACCTTTGATGAAACAGAGATCGGGAAAGGTGAAGTCTCGTGTTCCTGTGATGCAGACTCAACAGATACAGCAGTGTTCTTTGAGGCTTCAGGTTTTTCATGTCGGTGCTCCCAGACAGCTGAGAGATTGCTTTTTTGCTGACCTTTACCACCGACATCAGTCACAAACTCGGTGTCTGGCATTAAATCTGTAACTGACCCTGCTAACCCTAACCCGGGGCTTATATTCTCATCCATACCCTGTCTTGTTTCACCTACATGAGAGCAAGCTGTGTCAGCTGAGGCATTTCTCTCAACAGCCCTTCCACTTTTATTTAAATCACTAGCGAGGTGAGACGGCGCATATACACTGTGAACCCTCGGTGCAGCTTGCACTCCCTCTCCCCCGCCTTCATGTAGACCCATTACTCGTTTATTGCCACCGCTGTCATCACCTATCAAGTCCTCCCTGCTTCCTGACTGACACAAAGTCCCACCAGAGCTGTCTCCTTCCTCTGCTACCCCCTTCACCCCTGGAAACAGCGCTTTGGTCTGCCTGACCTGACTGTTTGTCTTTTCTCCCCCCCCTACACAGCCACCTGACAGTTCCTCCACGGGATGTCTGGTTCCCAGACGCTGCTGCTGTTCCTCCTGTTGCTGAGCAAAACAGTTTGGACCTGGTGTGGGCTGTGATTGGCCGAGAGCCGCACTCAAATCTGGTGCCGTGTCCCCGTCAGAACTGCGTTCCAGTGTTGCTGTCGGGGTTTGACGCAAACTCCGCTCATAAACAGGCTGAGGTTCACGGCCAAACTCTACCTCAGCACTTAGCATGTCCTCAGATGACCCAGCAGGTTTGTCGGGAGATAAGGCAGAAGTCTCCGTCTCGCTTTTAGAAGCTACGCCACTCTTCCTTTCTCCTTCCTCCTTTATATCCCTTATTGGTGACTCAGTGTTTTGTACTTTCTGTGTTTGTGGTGACTGCTGGTCTCCAATGTCCTCTAGAGACTCTTTATCTGGCCCATTACTCTGTTGTGGTGTTGTGCCTGTCTTTCCTGTCTGCAGCTTCCTGCTGTCTGCTGTTTCCTTATGATTATCCACCATTGCCTCTTCAACTTGTATCAACTTGACCTCCTTTTCAAAGAGCATGGAGGTCTGATCTCCTGTTCTGTGTATCTCCTTCATATTGTCTTGTTTGATTTCATCATGAGCCTCATTGGTAGGCAGGTCAGAGCTGAGTGGGAAGCTAACATTAATGAGGTCATCCTTAATGGACGCTTCACATATAACAGGTTTAATGCCAATAGCGTCTGGCTCGGTGCGAGATGGAGAAATTACATTATCAGATCCACCCACTGCACCAGGAGGCTCAGTTGAAGGAGACAGACTGTCCTCTTGCGAAAATGGATTATTTACATTATTAATCGCAGAATTCTCAGTAGCATCATTTCTATCCTCCGCTTTCGTACGGGTCTCATCGAGATCCTGTGCTGAGGATGTTTGTGTCATTTCTCTTCTCCCATTGCCATCCACTTCTTTGGCTGCTTTTGCGTCGTTGCCATCAGCGCTGTGGTTATCTGTGTGCTCGGGAAGAGAGATATCACCGTCAGAAATTAACTCCAAGTGACTCAACATTGGGCCAGGAGGCCGCAGCACAAAAGTAGGATTAGTGGCACATTGCTCGATAACAGGAATTGACTGGTCGGAGGCCGTCACTTCTGAAGTCACTGATTCAGCCCTTATCATATCAGCAGAGTGGATTGTGGACTCAGGCCCCTCACTAGACTTCATGGGATCTGAGATAACTAGTTCATGAGTAGGGGATTGATCTAATTGGATGGAAGGCTGATAAGCGGGGTCACTAGGCTTTGTCTGAAGAGAGGCTGAGCAGGTCAGGGTCACAGTTTCAGGTTTTGAAGTGGAGTCAAGGTCAGTAAAGAGCTGCCCAGGAGGTAACTGAGTAGTAGCATCACTTAAAGGCTTGCAGGTAACATCATCAGCTGGATGCACAGAACACGAGGAGAGAGGATATTGGTTTCCTTCTTTTTCTTCAGCATCACTTACTAAAGCCCCCTGAGGCTCGGCAGGCTTTGCTGAGCCTTCTGACTCTTCCTCCTTCGACAAACACAGATTTATCGCAGCCTTCTCCGTTTCTGCTTCTACTTGCTTCACCTGCTTTACTGACACCTGCTCAACTGCTGGATGATCAACATCAGAGATCACACTTCCTGCTTCTTGTGAAAAGTAAAAACATTTTTCATTACCAGTCTGATTCTTCTCGGTAGGACAAGGAAGCTGTTTTGAGCAGTCCTCGGTCACCGACTGTAGATCCACAGTGTTTGTCTCCAAGTTGCTGTTACCTGCCTGATCTATGTTAATGCTCTCCTTGGTATCTTTATTCACCATATCTTCGTTATCCAACTGGGCATCTTTCTGTGGCTTTGCTAAGTCATCTGAGCTCAGTATTGCTGTTTCATCCTTGGTAGGAGCTGCCGTTATGGGGATTTCTGGCTTTTTCAAGCTGAGGAAATCTGGGAAGATGTAGCTGGCCTCGATGACAGGATGGTGCAAACTCTCATGTACAGTCAGCGGAGGCAAAGACGCGCAGTCCAGAGGCAGCACTGCCATGCTCCTGAGATCCACAGAGGAACCGCCCTCTTGCTTCACAGTGTCTGCAAAGTGAACTCTGTTGCGTCCACTGCGGTCACACACATGCACACCCACTTCAGACATTACAGGGCTACCTCTATTGCTCCGGCTTTGGGCTTGGGCTTGGAACTCAGCTGGGCCTTCGGCTGCTCTGGCCTCTGTTTTGCTACTTTCAGGCTGGACCTGTTGATTGTTGTTCTCTTGACGCTCGACAGGGCTTTGCTGCGAAGTAGTCAAAGGCTGAGGTGAGACTGAGGACGGGAAGACTTGGCTGTAGTTTCTCTCTGTCTCTGTGATGGACTCCTCACAAGTGTGTCCCAAAGACAGGGCTTCCTCTGGAATCAGATTCTGACTGGCACTCACCCCTCCATTTGTATTGCTGGAGCTGTGTTCGGGCTGAGTGGGGAGAGGGGAAACTGCTGCACCATGCTGCTGCTGGCAAGGGTGAGAGAGAAGCTCCTGTTCAGTGCGGATGCTCTCTGTGACGGTGGCAATCGGCTCACTCCAGCTCGGTGACTTCAGCTGTGACTCGGCAACATCGATGGGCGGACACGTCTCGGTCTCGGCTGATGACACCCCACAAGCTGAGCCTTCTGGCTGGCTGAATGAACCGTGCTCTTTAGCCAGCCTTCCTTTCTCTCCCACCTCCTCTCCTCCCCCTACTCCTCCTCCCTCTCCTGCTCCCTCCAATCCTGCAACACTGCGAGCCTGACAATCAGGACCGGTTAGTAGCCCAGGGGGAGAAGTATTGATATAGGCTTCTAACCGGAGTGGCTCCTTTTCTCTGTCTCCCTCTTCCGCCGGTGAGGTCTCTGAGTCCGCACTGTGAACGGCTGCCTCTCTCTGTCCCTTCATTTCAGTCTCAGCCGAGTTGTGTGGCATTTTGCTGCTGCAGCTTTCCTCAGATGCTGTCTGTCCCTCTTTGGCTGAGGCTGCAAGTGAGCATTCTCCCTGTGAACGGATTAATGCGAGCCGAGGGAGGCTGTCCAGGAGAGCCTCTTTCTCTCCGTCTGCAGAGCTGAGGCACTTTTCTGTTCCTCCCAAATCTTTCTCTCCTGCTGCCTTCTCACTCTCTGCAATCGCTACAGTAGCTACTCTCTCCACTGAATCACGCCTCACGCTCTCTCCCTCTCCCTCGCTTTCTATCACTTCTGGCATCGTGGGTGTTGTCAGTGGCAACGCAGCAACCACCACTAAAGCCTCTTCAAGGGCACTCTCTACGCCACTCTCTCCCACACAAGTTCGGCTGTTGGAGAGTGGGCTCCAATTCTCCTCTGTGGGTATCAATGCCTCTGAGGTAACTATAGCCTCCTGTGTTTGTGCATCCGATCTCTTATCAGCATTTGTGGCTGAATTGATAACTGTAGTTTGGACATGTGTCATGGGTGCATTGTGGCTGTCGATGACACATCCGGTTGCATGAGATTGATATGATATGATATGATTGATGCCACATGGGGGACTCGTGTGGTTTTGATCTGACTGATGAGGCCTGTGAGAGAGGGCCTGGCTGGATGCAGGCAAACAGGCCGAGTCGGTAAGATGATCCTGCCCGCTATGAGAGGATGATAGTGGGGGGCTGGAGCTGGGCTTTCCCCTGGGAGTCAGCTGTTGCTCATAGTCAGACCCATTATCAGGCTGCTCACCACAAATCACAGTCTGAGCATCCGCCTGTGATACTGATTCTAATACTGATTCTACATCTGCCGTTGGATCTGTGCAATCTCCATCATTCATGAGTGAAACAGGGTTTGAATCATTTTCAGGTTGCGCTACTGGCATTTCCCTCTGTTCAAGCTCTGCCATCTTTTTCTTTTTCCTTTGTTTCTTTTTTTCTCTCCTCTTTGCCTTTTTGTCCAGCTCAGCCTGTTTGTCACACGGTGAATTCATCCACTTGTCTGTTTTTGACTCCTGCTCCTCCTCAGCGCAATTGTTTGCTCTCCCCTGTGTCTCCGACTGCACCTCTGATCGCATCTTCACATCTTCACCCCTTAAAAGATTACTGCACTCCGATGTTTCATTAACTGAATCATCTTTCGTTCCAGTTTCCACAACACAAACGTTAACACTTGACTCATCACTGTAATTTTCTTTCTTTATGTCTACAGCCTCTGTTATTTCCTCTGTGCCATCCTCCCTGATCACTGTATTACAACCTAGAGCACCAGTTTCCTCAAGGGCTGCATTAGAATCAACATGCTCCTCTCTTAGATCGTCTCTCTGCTCACTTAATGCAACATCTCTTGGGGTTTCTGTATATGAATGTGTCGCTGTTTCTAACTGTGTGCGTGTGGGTGTTTCCTTCTGCTCATCTATCGCTGTTTCTTTTTCTGGCCTAATCTCTGGACATTTATCCAGGCTCTGTGTTGCTTTTACTTCACTCTTCTCCGTCTCTGTTGCCCCAGCATTATTCTCCATGCCCAGTATGTAATTCCTGAAACTAAACATAACTATATCCTTCTGACTGTTTGCTGCCTCACTGTTTCTGTGTGTACTCTTGTTTCCATGGTCCCCGTTGCTATGTCCTAGCTGGACTACGATTGGAGGCGGTGGCGATGACTCATTGGACTTGTTAACCATCCCTTCTCCTGTTTTCTTCCCGACATCGTTAACCGTCTCAAGCTGGGTGCTGGGGGGCTCTGGGGGATTAAGTACGCCCAGCGAGGCCATTTGCGCTTCACATTCCTGGAAGGCCTCTTGGAGTTCCCAGTCCAGGAGCAAGGATTGGGGAGGGGTTGGGGATCGGACATCCGGGTAAGGTGTGGCAGCGGGCCGAGGTGAGGACTGGGCATCTGTGAAAACTGGGTCGCTGTCGTGAGGCCTGAGACGAGGGTAGGGTGACAGAGTCAAGAGTCTGGATGGGTAAGCAGACAGCTGGCCATTCCACGATGCCACAGAGCACCGCTATCAGAGGCCCATGCTCAGACACTGCGCTTTACAATACGCACACACGACACAACTGCGCTCCGTATTCTGACGTGCACATTCCCCTTCAAGAAATAGTACCAGCTGTTTCCAAGCATACAGTTGTTAATAAACATGCAGGTCTATGCACACACTCCAAAACAGGCGATTTGTTTAGATATTACAATAAGTAGCACCTATGCAATTTTCCCATGCACTGCAATTTTCCCAACACTTATTGAAAACCCTCCAACAATAAACCACCAAATGTAATGACCCTATTTTTAATGTGTATGCCTGATTTTTTAATGTACCAAAAACACAATAAAATGTAGCTCCATTAAGTTAATGATGTATTGGAACTATGCCTATTTCTCATGCCAACTTTTTACATATGAACCAGAAGTACCAGCAGTGTGAATGTAACAATACAGGCAATACTGTCTATTCCATCATCCTGAGCACTTTAATGAATACTCTTTAAGTTCATTCTAAAACACAATTTATATGTAAAGATTAGGGATTTTTAAAATTAATTGTAAATGCTACATGAACCATGTTACATGAATGGTTGCAGCCTTATTATTACTCCCTCAAGAAAAGGGGGATGGCAATAAATCACGTCACCAGATAAACAATCTTGCACGTTTGTACTTGTGCACTAAAACAAATACAACCTCATAATATATATCAAAAGATGGCAAAGTAGACTAGAAGAACACTCCCTAATGTACACAGCCAACAAAATAATGTTGAGAGCTTGGAACAAATGCCTTTAACAATTAGGCTTTGTGCCATTCACTTGTAATTGCTGAGTCACTGCTAAGCCATTAGCCGGCAGTACAGGAAAATGCTGTGGGACCTTCTTAATCTTAAAGCCCCACTGAGTGTGTGGATCCATCATCATTATTCAGTTATGAGATAACCCAGACTCCTACTCCGCCCTCACAGGACCAAGTCCTTCTCTATGTTTCTAATGTAAAGATGTAGATGTAAATAAATTAAGATTGGTTAAAACAATCTTACCTGTTTGCTCCATTAAGGCTTTCCTCTCCTTGTAAACACAACCACTGCCCTGACAGCATGTTACTCACTCACTTCACCAACCTGCCAGTCAAGCCAGTATCTAATCTACTTGGCACTCCCTATTTAAGTGCAGAACAGCAAAATACACTCAACTGTTTGCAGCTTGAAAGTTTTGCAACAAACTGCTGTCCACTGTATCTACCTGAGGTGCAATGAATCATGTGCTTATATCAGCTTTTTTCTCTGCTGTTTGGCTTACAAAGAAGGAACTTTTTCATTTGTCCTTTCTGCAGTTTGAGTTTAATATATGCAGTGAAGGTCAGCACAGAGCTTGTTTTGGCAACACTTTACAATACAGTACACACCGTGGTCAACCTGGGAATCCCGCCATCCCAGGTTTACTATAAAGGAATTAATGGATTTTGGATTTGGATTCCTTAGTGAAAACTCTGAACATAAGTTTTGTGTGATGATGCTTTACTCACTTCACAAAAAGAGCAAGGTATGATCAGATAATCATGAAGTAATAAGGTAATACTTAGTAACTATTCAGTATGAGTACCAGTATTCATGTACCACTTTACTTTAGTAGGCACAAAAAAGTAGTAATGATGAAATAAATAGTAATGACTCATTAATGTTGTGGTTCTCAGTCTGCTGTCTGGTAACTAACATTATCTACAACATAGTCCATGAATTAGTTATTCAGGAACATTTTAATGCACCATATTGTTAAGTGTTTCACTTTCTAAAACCTTAAATTAATAGCTTTACACATTCACAGCAAGCAATCCTAATTTTACTACTGCAATGAGTCAAGCTGTCAGAACACATTAAGGTCTCAAACAAATTAGTGCAACTAACCTCAGCACTCAGAAAAAAGCAGAATACCAGGCAACACTTGAGGCAGAACATAAAGTCAGTCTGCAGATAATTCACCCAAGCGTGAAAAAAACAAAAACGTCCACACCTCAAGCCACGCCTGCTTAGTCTGACAATACCCAAACGCTGATATCCATCACACTGCAGTATGAGTTAGAAACATTCAGTCATCCTGTCATCTTCCTGCTCCACTACATGCTCCCTGCTCTGATTCTTTATCATCCCGTCTATCACTGCTGACCACACTCTCACAGCAGACGTCACCATTCCCCCGTCATGCTGAGTCTACGTGGTACCTTGTTTCTAGAACCACCAGCGGTCCACTGGCTTCCATGTGATGCTGCAGGCCCGCCAGCAGGGGGTTTACCTGCTCACATTTCCCCTCACCTGAGCGAGTCTGAGCTCTGCTGACACACACCAGCAAAGCACACATACACAGATACACACATATACATATAACACAGATCAATATCAGAACATATTTCACCTTGACTCTTCCCTCCTGGCCATAAATCAAGAAAAAAAATCCAATACATTATTATACAGTAATGCAATAATGATATGACACATTGTGAACATGCCTCTTCCTGTGAACGTTGGTGCATCTTTTCAAAATATGATCATTTTTCACCTTGGAAAATAACTTTTCAAAATAAACTTTTGAATGCCTGTAGAATTACACAGTTATTGTCTGGAGATGTGTTTGCACTGAATGAACAACATGAATGAACAACGTAGCTGGATGGATGGTTTGCATACAGAAAAACCTGCATATTTACCATGGAAAGAAACACCCCATATTATGATTGAATATTTAGAGGTTTAAAAAAAATCTGTCAATCTGCTTCATCAGGACTGTTTGGGTGTGGTTTCAGTCATGGTGCTGGCAACATAAGCAAACAAACCCACAAATTTAATCACATTTTGATCCTAATGTTGTTAAACTAATCTAGACTAAACCTCCTTGGTGCAAAGAAATTTGTGATGCCTGCGCACTTTAAATCAGATGTATCATATACTAATATAGAAATCTCTTGTGAAATTACTAAAACTCCAACTGTAGCACAAAAAAGGGGATTTGATAAAATAGGGTCTCAAGGTCTTTAAACTAGTTTTGTTATACAGTGTGTATTTGGTATTTTTCCTTTCAAGTTACTGCATATTTAACACAGAGAATGAAAGGATACCTACTGCTTTCAGTCTCCCCACTGTATGTTTAAGGAAGCAGATAAGGAAGGTAAACTGTCAGTTGTCAACATTTCCTCAAAACTGTACCAGATACCAAAAGCCAAGCCAGAACTTGTCTTTCTTCTTTCTGCGATATGAAGTCACAGTTTTATTTTCACGTTACAGTGTGATAGTTATGACCTGCATATTTGTGTATGTGAATTTGTTTATGGTTGTGTGTGTGTGTGCGTGTGTGTGTGTGTGCACATGTGACCCCTCAACTTACCCCAGCGATGACTCCCAAATGTTGAGCTCACTGCTGAAGTCTAGACTGGGCAGCAGATCATGAGGAAACTCAAGCTCCTCCTTGTCCTCCTGGTCTCCAGCCGCACCTCTGCTCTCCTCCACCCCGGTGATGACTGCGACGTCTGGCAGCACCGGTTGAGACAGCAGGCTCTGCTGGCTGGTCGAGGCTTCGCTCAGCAGCGCTCTGTCGTCCCTCTGGGTCAAACTCTCTGCGTGAGCTTCAGTCTGCGGGACAGTGAAACCATAGTGAGCAACACGCTGGCTACTCTGCTGCACTACACATGACTGAGTGTGAACAAGTGTGAGCATGTTTGCGGGAACAACGACAGATTTAAAGCTCAAAGCCAAACATCACAAACAAATAGCTTCCACCCACGTGTTGAACTATTGAGTAAAGGGTTTGTATGGTAATGCATAAGTCATATTGACTGGAGGATTTCTTTCCACTTAAACAGCTTCTCTTTGTCTCTCAGCTTGCTTTTCTTTGACTATTACTGACATCCAGCATTATAGCCGAGAATTAATTCCTGGCAGTGTGTATGACCCTGATCTCTGCAGCTTTGTTTACACTAAACTTTCTATTCTGAGAGAAAAGAGCAACATCAAATTAACTGTATGGTCACTACAGTTGGGTGTTTCCTGCCTTAGAAACACCTGACAAGGAAGTCTGATATAATTATTTTCTCAGGGTGTCACAGAAACATTGCCCAGCAAGTAAGTATTATCATTAAAGACAAACCAGTCCTGCTGCACTGAGACAAGCATAATAAGACATGTGGGTTAATCATTGTCTGAGGTAGATCATTCAGATGACATCTGGAAAAGTATGCATTCGAAATGTCACTTAATCTGGCTGAGAGTCTCCTTTGTAGACTATGCACGGACCACTTTGCCAAACGTGGCTGTTATTCCTCTCTGTTGACTGAGTCTAACCACAGTCACACACCACAACACTTGGCTGTGGCATCATCTTGCAGCAATTCACAGCACACAACATTCGACTGTGTGATGGAATTTCTCTCACATAGGGTGCCTCAGTTTAAACAGGGGAAAGTTTTCTTCATTTTACCCACTCAGATATAAACTGAGATGTGCAGGTGCAGGCAAACAAACGTGCTCTTGCGCAGACACACATAGATGGATTTAACACAGCCCTTTAATAGTCAGTGTGTCTGGAACATGTGCTCCTGAGCTGTTTCTTAGAGAGAGATCACATTTTTAGCAAACTAGGACATGAGTTGATTCAATAGTGTGAGTACAGAAGGATACAACGTGACTGTGGTAATGCTGCCCATTGCTGAGATTCAGAATTGAATCCGTTCATTCATTATTTATGAGCCAGTGGTAGACAGGCCGGCTGTACTCAGGCAGAGGTGACTATCATGAGCGGAAATGATGATTAAATCAATTTGAAAACATTTTGGATACAAGTACATGTATATTTAGTGATTGCATTCACTTGCATTACTGATTTTTATTAGATTAATCCAGCTAAACATTTTCAAGCTAAATTTGTAATACGTTGAACAAATCAAAACAACCAAATGTCCCCTTCAAGTTGAACTACAAAACACCACTTCCTGCTCTTGACGTCTCAATAGTGTACTTACTGGATGCTGATACTGAACACAAATGAACAAGTAAAGCTGTGTGTATGTGTGTGTGTATGTTTTGGGGAGGCTATGTTTTGGGGAGGCTGAGTTACTGGCCTCACCTGTGTCACCACTACAAAGAGCCTCCTTTGTGTGACACATCAAGGGCAGGTGGAGGATCCCTGTGCTTCCTCACAAACATGAGAGCTGCCCACACGGAGCACGATAATAAAAGTGGTTAAAATACGTGACTGTACCTGTACTGTACCTGACTGACCTTTAAAACCGTAAAGAATGTCGGCCAATTACGTAGCCTCTCTCTCTCTCTCTCTCTCTCTCGTGTTGTGTGTGCAAAGCTCAAGCTCATGTTGAGTTATTTTTAAATACACAAATTTAGACGATGCTCTTTTTCAAAAGAAACCTGGGCGCAGAGAAACGAGAACAGACTGAAAGGAACTGAACCCAAAAAAAGAAGCGCTGCTGCAGGTAAAAGCGTCACTCTGAATTCCTGTGATCGCCCCATGCTGCTGTGTTTATGTTACATAATATGATCAAAAATAATAATCCTTCCACACCTCAACAGTCATGCGTGCAGATGTGAACGCGCTATTCTCATAAGATGGCTGCGCGTTGACGTGTCTTGGGGTTTCCTGTTTCCTCTCACCTCATCATCAAGAACCAGATAATGTCACAGTGGAAAGAGACAAAACCTCAGCGCTGACAAGCACCAGGTGGCACAGCATGTCCACTTTTGAAGCCACCACTCATCTGCCACGTTATTGGCCGCTGTGTGGGGATGGTAGGAGCTCATTGAGGTGGAAAAGCACAGTCCTCGTTTGAGTTAGTTTGACCCATGCACAGAAGGCACTGTCTGTTATTAATTAACCCTCAGGAGGGAAACAGAAAGCAAGCTGAGGTCTTCTGGAAAACTGCTACTTGTCAAGCAGTTGGTAAGTAATGATCACTGTTAATTTAATGTGTCAGAGTCCATGTGCGAACACAACTTTAATGCTTTACACATGGCCATTGTAAACAGGGAGAAGCCAAGTGCTAAAGCAGGACCAGGCCCTCACTTTACACACCGAGGCACGGACAGATTCAACACATCCAACCTTCGCACGCTATCCTGTTTTAAGACGGCACACACCTCTCTGGCTCTCTATCACCACGCACAGCTTCATCCCACCATCCCTGTGTTGCACTTACCCAGCAGCGTGCTCCACAGTGCTGAAGGTGACTCTACAGTGCAGTGCAGCTCCCCTGCTACTACCTTGCTCACTGTACAGGCAGCCTCTGCAGGGCTCTGTGTTTTGAAAGGGGCAGAGGACGACACAGACATGCTGCAACACATGCTGCTGACGCTCCCTCTCCTCTGTCTTGCACTGACTCAGCTAACTTCCTCCTCCTCCTCCTCCTGCTCCTCTCCACAGTCCTGTCCTGTCTTCTGCTGCTGCCGCTCCCCTGTTAAATTTCCATGAGCCTCCTCAGGCTCTCTCAGTGTGTGTGTGTGTGTGTGTCTCTGTGTGTGGAGCCTAGAAACACTACACTACATTGCACTGACAAACTGCTGCTGAGAATGACTGGCTTGACTGGGCTGGTCACAGGGAAGTGCTGAGAATACTCCTCCCCCTCTACTGTAAACTCTTTCCACTCAGCTCTCTCTCTATTCCCTCCTCCTCCTTTGTCTCCCTTCCCTCTTTTCTTTCCCCGTCCTTCCCTATCCACCTATCTGCACCTCTGCCTCCTCCTCCTCCTCCTCCTCCTCCTCCTCCTCCTCCTCCTCCTCCTCCTCCTCCTCCTCCCTCTGCTTCTCTTGCTGCTGTGTTTTTTAGCTGGGTGCACTGACTTGACTGACAGTGCCTCTGCAGGTGAATGCTGGGAATTAGGCCAAGGGTCGGGCCTGCAGTGACCCCCCTCCTCCGAGAGAGGATCAGGTTACACTCCAAGGAGCTTTGGTTACAGAGGCACACATACAGAGAGAGATGCACAACATCCTTCTGCAAAAGCTCCTGCTTCGTCCAACTTTGACCTGTCTGTGTTGCTGTGGTGTGACATCATCAGCACGCGCGAACATGGCAGCACCTTTTCCCTGACACTTCATTAACACACACACACACACACACACACACACCTCTGGACGTTTAAACACCTTGTTCCTCTTGACTGGCTCTTGGGTGAGAAACACAACATCTGTCAGCCCACTCATTGTTTTCAGTGTCTCCTCTGGCTGATTTTCGCTGGATATACAGCTGACCACAGTGTAAGTATTATCTTCTGCAGATTTTTTAGGAGCTTTCTTACTTTGCAGGTCACAAAACCGAACTAGCATGGTAAACTACATTGCAGTCACGAGGAATCACAAACCTCTGGAGGCTGCATTTTCCAATGTCCTGCACATTTGACTAAGACGTCTAACGTCTGACTATGACGGATTAATTGCAACACACCTGTACAGAAAAACAAATGCGTTGCATGGAGTCACATTGATATGAGTGTGGGAGGTATAAGAAGTTTGAAAAAGCTTTTCACATAATCAGCAGGCGCAGCTGATTACATGAGTTGTCATAAAAAAATATTTCCCACAGCAGTACCATATCTCTGTCTTTTTTAATGCAAGTTCAAAGGCACACTTTTTCATCTTGAGTCTTAAAATATCAACAGGAAATATGAGCATTTTAGGCACACTGTAGCAAAATAAGGAAGAAAAATCTTTTAAAGTTTCACGTTAGATGTGAAAAGACCCATTTAAAACTTCTCACCCACCAGTACAAACAAAATAATATTCCCTCAGGCTTTCATACTCTCCATCTCTCTCTCACACAGACACACATATTGTACCTGTAGGGAGTCATTTTGATTTTCCTGAGGTGGAAACAGAACAACATTTTCTGGAGCGCCCTCTTCTGGCTGTAGTGGGGAATGAAAGAGTTCAACAAGACACCTTTTAGCGGAAAACCTCCACAACTGTGCTACGTTCTATAGCACTGAAAACAAATTACCATTGTTTTTTCTAAGGCAAAAGTAGTAAACTTCACTCTGCAGTCACATGCAATGGGATCCAGTGTCCATGTTTTTAATGAGTCTATAGCTCATGAGATATGTTTAAGTTAATCCTATTAGAATAATCCTGAATTCCAATGTTCATGTCCTCTATTATTGTTAAAAATAACAAAACTATGATAATAATAACTCTACATGCACAATCGAGGCATACAAACAGTAATGGCCTACCATTTTATATGCTGCGAGAAAGCAAGCTGAGATGTATTAGGCTGTGTGGCAGATGCATGGATCATGGCATAAGCATCTAATATTTATCTTTATATCTTTACACCACTTTACCGCAGAAAAGAACAAGGCGTCTTATCTAAATACTTATTAGACAGGCATCAATAAAGCATGGGAATGTACACAAAGTCTACTCCATGCACATCCCATGTGTTTTACTGAAGCCAACAGTTAGTAATCATGCCAGTAAATGTTAGTTTTGTTAGCCCTCCGTGCACGAAAGAGTTCAAGGTATGTGCAGCACAACGAAGGGGAAGCAAGTAGCAATCCCAGCCATCCAAAGCCAGCAGGCTCGTCCTTACCAACGCCTCGGTCGTGCTGCTCTCGTTCCCCATGGCTCAGCCAGCTGCAGGGCCACAACTGCCCAAACCGACAGCCTCTCGCATCAGCTGGCTGAAAGACACTAGCACAGCGGGACCATCAGCGTGCGACTATTTCCAGGGAGACCCACAGTGAACGGGGGGGATGTGTGGCCCCTCAGTGGTCACAGACTCATGCGCCACAGGATTAGAGGTCTCTGGTATGAGGTTGAACTAGCAGGGAGGGAGAGTGGTGTGTGTGTAGAGTGTGTGTGTGTTGTTTTAGAGATTAGGGACCTGTGATGCAAGACCTCCCTCCCAGACCAAAGTGCAGGCCTTACCTTTGCTGATGTGGGCTTAAAATCAGAGCAGCATCCTCATTTATAGAATAACTAACTACCATGTAACTCTAAAAGTTGATTCTCGCGATTGCTTGAAGGGTACATCAGACAATCTCCTGCTGCAGTACGTTACTGTGACCGGGCCCTCTCTGGTCTGAATGACCTCAAACAAATGGCATTGCCTCCCTCCTAGAATAAAAAACACCTACACATGCAGCCACTTAGTGCTTGTTCATGTGATGTGACTGACTGACTGCAGCATACTGACACAGTGACTCAGAACGGGTAATCCTGTAAAGTAATCCTCGTGTGGTAAATAACAGATTGTGTTGTCTCCTGGCTTCCAGCAGAGATCAGTCTGTTAACAAGGTAGGCAGCTATCAGAATGATCCAGGAGCATCTCTAATCCAATACGCCACCACTATATATAAACAATACATTTTAGAAAGATATCGTAAAGATATTTGAATCATTTTATAATTTAGCTTTTAACTATGCCACCATAATTATATATTAAACACAATTACTATGTTAAATATTCTCTACAACCGTCTTTCTTTCTTTCATGAGGACGTTTCTTTGTTGTTTGACCTGCAGCTCCGCAGTAAACACTCGTGCCACAGAAAGGTTGTTTGCGCATTCCTCATATGACTGCAGGGACTGTAGCGCTGCGTATAGTCAGAAAGCACTGACCTGAATATGTAAGACTTTATAAATAGAGATCTGCTCTGTCCACTGCTGTTAGACTTTATTCCAGTCGTGTGCACAATTTGTCATGCACACTGCCTTTCCAAACAAATGTAGAGAGCGCATATTCTAGTTATGTGCATGCAAATCATTAATTCTGGTTTGGATAACTTTTTTGGTCCCATGGGAAAATAAGCATCTGTAGTGCCCCCTCACATCTTAATTCTCACTAATTCTGTGATGTGTCAACTCCTCTCCCATGCCTGCCTGCTATTTGTGTGAATGGGGTGTAATTTCAGCCCCCACACTGTGGACGCGTGTGCACTTTAACTAGCGGCAGTGTTTCAAGGCTTTTTGGCAGCACAGAGAGCGCTGGGGCAAATCATATGATTAGACTGTTGCCAGGTCCCCTCACACCTCATCTTGCTCCTGTCAGTCACTCAGCATGAGGGATCCTATAAGCTCTTGGGTTTGGGATGAGCACCGTGTGTCTTCGCTTAAATGCCTACAGTATGAGGTTACTGTTTCCTGCCCTGGATCTGACCCCTCCACAGGCACAAAAGCCCAGCATGAACACAACCTCCACCCTGAGCACAATCCTGTATTTCTAATATCATCTTTAATATTATGTAGTATTTCTCACATAATAGCCATGATATAATTCGGAAGGGTAAGAGGCAGAGGAAGGCAGGTGGACGCACAGTGCAGTGGATGAAGTTGTTGAAACCATGTTCATCCACCAGGAAATTTTGTAAACACACTGAAAACATTATACTTCATCAAATGAGATGTCAATGAAAGCAAAAAAATGGCACACAAATTTCAATAGAAGCTTTAACAATGCCCACCCTTCACCCTGTGTCCTTCCATGTTCCAATAATAAATAATCAAACAATCCAAAATCTGCACCAACACTGCAACTCATAAACTACTCACCACCACAAACAAGCGACCTTTCCACATACAGTGTCTGCCTCAAGCGTCTCACAGACCCCTCCAATGTGTGTTTACTGTCAGACTCAAGGCCAATGTTTGTTTCTGTCCTCTCTTCTGAGGAGCACCGGTCCCCTCTGTCGCTATTTTTGCACTGCACACCGAGTGGGAGGAGAGGACGGAGGGTGGACGCAGGACAGGGACAGAGGTGGGGACGGGAGCGCGGGGAGGGGAGGGAACTGGAGCTGGGGAATCCATGTCTCTTTGGGGTGGGGGTGGGGGTCACCCGCTCTGAAAGGCTCAGGAGGCCTGGCAGTCAGCTGGAGGGGACACAAGCTCTCTAAAACAACGCTGTAAACAAACAGGAGGATGAGGTGTCGGACCTCTTAACTCCGTGGCAGATCATATAAAAAGCTGCTGCTGCTGCTGCCATAACATTCAGCCCACCTGTAGCTTTCCCTTACATCTCTCCAGACCTCTCACACTCATCCACCCTAAAGACACTCGCATAACCACAAGCCTGCCGTAATAAAAACACAGATGAAAAGAATAACAACCATGCGAGCCAGAGCCACATCTCCACATTTTGACTACAGAGGGTTTGAGATGTATTTTGGGCCCTTTTTTTGATCTGCCATCATCACAGGCCATCTTCAGCTGAGTGCCCGGTCTGTGGGCCCAGCAGGCTTATTACCATCTCTATAAATAACGCTGATCTGATCAGCTCTGTTTCTGACAGACACACTCATAAACATAATCTCATTTTGCCTCCCAGGTGTCACCTCTCTCAGCTGTCAGTCAACCATTTGTCTGCATGACTCTAATACATGCACTCTATACATTCCCTTAAATCAACCCGCCTGCCATCTTCCTCCACTACAACCAGCATCACCCTCTCACTTTTACACTCCTCCCTTCCTCCCCCACCCCTGCTCTCCATCTCCACAGCTCCTTTTCATGTTGACGTCACCCCTCCTCCAACACTGGAGTGCACCTTCTCTCTCCCTGCCTTTGCCTGAGTAAAGGCTCAGCTCCTGGCCGGTTAAATCCACTCCTCTTGCATGCTCTCAGTCACTCAGGCACTGATGCTGCACTGCGGAGAGCCTCTGCTCCACACACTCCCTCTTCCTCTGTTTACCTGGCGGCGAGAGATTCCGATGCAGCTCCCCATCTTGTATTCCATGTCCTCCTCCGGTGAAGTGACTCTGGCACTACACGGCTGGCAGAGCACCTTTCTGCAGAACTGCATCGTTATCAGTCAGACTCAGCATCGCCAGAGCAGGCAGATCCTGTGCTGGAGCTACAGAGTGAGTGTGTGCACGCCTCTGTGTCTGCACGAGTGTGTGCCTCAGTGACTAATAAATGAACTGCATTGCCTGTGGTGCGCCTGTGACATATATTTTCAAGTCATTGTTACATAAAATCTACAGTGCATAAGGAATCCAACCAAATCAAATGAGTGAGGAAAAAGAGAGCTTCTCTTTCCAGCCTCATGTGCAGCTTTGCCTCACATCAATGCACGGATGAGCAGACCAAAGCGCTGCTTTGGAGGGAATAAAAGCTCGGAGAGGGAGAGAGGAAGAGATTGGAGGCAGCATAAAGGGTGCCTGTCGCTTTAAAAGACCCAGGAGATGGCAAGGATGATGGTACATCATCATGATGAGAAAGCACGATACAAGTGTGTTCATCAGACAGAATGTAATCATAGTGAAGTTCACTCAGCTAAAATAGAGCAGGAGGAAAACCGCAGCAAAAATAAAAAATCATCATGTGTTCTCTACATATCTGCGTGAATAGAGCAGAAACACGAATCCTGATCAAATATTTCCCAATGTACACCAAGACTCACTTCAAGAGCATGTAATGGTGTTTTCTTTGTAATGAAAATTGAACTATTAAAACATGAATACATGAATAGTTCAGATTCCCTCAATTGGGAAAAAGATGAAACAGCTGGCAAAAACAGCACTGCACCTTCTACAAATAGAGACTCAAATGCTGATTGGTGGAAAAGCAGCATTGGAGCACAGTTTTGTTCTAGCAGGCATCATCACGTCATCGCGAGGCTGGAGGTATTTTGTGATCAATTCAATTCAATTCAGAAGGCTTTACTGGCAAGTTTCAACAGAAATGTTGCCAAAGCATTAGTAGTACAATTTGTCCAAATATTTGGACAGTACGCAATAACAGCAATATGAACATTAAGGTTGATATTCTGTCGACTTTTCATATATTTATAGCATATCCTCTACATGTAGAGTGTATGTGCGTGTGAATGTGTGTGTGCATTTGTGTGCTGATAAATGGTTTATGTTTAGGGAGAGTTGAAAGGATACAGTGGCCATATTGAATCCACAGTTAAGAGTAATGTTATGGACTGCTGAAGATATGCCCTGTCTCATTCTCCTAACAGTATTTTTAATGTTGAGAGGTCATTAAGCTCTCTGAAATCTCAAATACAGAGTTGTACTTGTTAAAGTAAATGATATTTATTTTATTGAATGTTTCATGTTTTAGGAAGAAGTGCATCTGTCTCAGCCTCACCTGTCAGACGATGACCACATATTCTATTTTCGTTTTGTCGTCTTGTCTTTTGTGTCTTCCTTTTTCTATTTCCAGTTTGTGGTCACAGAGCCTGTACCAGCTCTCTATCTAGAAAAAGATTCTGCCAATTCATCTCTTTCTGTGGCCAGGAAAGCTGTTAATCTTTCCATTTCTTTTTTATGCAATCCAAAAGGTTTTCTTTAAATTGTGTTAGAATTTGGTTTACTCTGGTTTGGTTTACTCACTGTTAGAAAACAGTGTAGGTGTGTCAGAAGGAGCAGTCAGTCACAGCAACAGTTGATATATTGGACCCTTTTCTGGGTTCAGCTCTTGTGTTTGGAGGATTTGTAATGGAGCAACTCTGACAAACACTGTGATCGTTCATCCTTAGATCAACCTCATGCTTAAGGTTGTCCTTCATTGTTACAGTAAGGCAGTGATTCAAAACCTTTGAAGCTTGTGGATCCTTAAAATGAAGCAATCTCAACACATTCCACATTGGAAACCACTGCTGTATGGTTTTAGTGTACTTTAAAGGGATTAATCACATCCAATTCAATTAAATATTGTTCATACCGTTCTTTTAAAATCTTATGGCACTTATGACTTAGCTATTATTACAAAGTCCTATATACAGACACACACACATCATCAGAATATGAGAAATATAGTATGAGTATGAGACTTCACATATAATTTCATAGCAAGAATGTTAAACACCCGCAATTTACACATGCTATATGTGAATTAAAACAGTACCAGCTTTCTCTTCCTTCTCTTTTATTATTCAAACTTCTAAAGACAGTAAAAAAAAAAAAAAAATTTAATTAAAACAGATTCTGCAATTGAGAAATTACGATCTGAAGTCATTTTGTGTTTACAAGGGTGAGCTTAACTGGGACTTGGTAACTGCAAAGTTCTAAATATTTTATCATTTTTTATTATTTTGAAATAATAATAAAAAAAAACAAGACAGTAACACACCTAAAAACAATGCTCAGCTAACAAAAAGTGGCGGTGTCCGTCACTCGGCCTGTGGGTTTGGAGGCTGAATCATTGTGTCTTGGATGTCAAAGGCTTCTATGAGATCCTGTAAAAGAACAAATAGTTGTATAATATAATATAATATAATATAATATAATATAATATAATATAATATAGGTCTTGGCCTTGTATTGTTTGTGTGTTCAGGCTTACTTTCCATATCTTTGGACTGATGGAGATGATGCACTGTTTCCGGCTGAATGTTCCTCCAGCCTCCACCTCTCCCTCCTCTACTGGCGCTAAGACACAAAAATGCACCGCGTTGGTAAAATAATCCACCTTGAGACCTTTTCCTTTACTATCCCACATTCAGAATAATGCAACAAATAGTTACATCTTCTCACCTATACAAGGCAATTCAGCACTATCCAGATACATCCGCGCCAAACCATCCTGAAACACAAACAACACTGTCATGCCTGTTGAGAGTCACTAGAGGGCAGATGAGCTCAGTTCACAGTCAATCGCAGGAGGCTCACCCTGATTAGGAAAGACGTGTGGAAAATGTTCTCTACTGTCCGGGAAAATGAGTTGGGGTCGATGACAAACTCATAATACGATATTGGCGATGTTGCTGTGGCATAATCAGACACACGTGAGCAAATAACAATTACCCAATGACCAAACGTTAACCTCCATGAGGTCCATTTTGAACTCACGATCATCTTGGTAATAACTCTTCAGGTATCCCAGGATCCTTTCCACCTCTTTCTCTGTCGCCTCTTGATGGGAGTCTTCCATTTTCTTCAGCTAAAAGACAACAGTAACACAATGTAGTAAGTATCTGGGACATCTTAACCCTCTCAGTCTGAACATATGTAGTATGTATGTATGTTAGAGTATAAACATAAGTTGCATAAACGAGTCACTTTTACTCTACAGTTCGATTCAAGGGTATCTTGTTCTTAATTATCTGACACATTAGTCACACTCGTAGCTGTTTGCAGAGCACAGTCACATGCATGTAGATAAGTGGAGCCATCTGTAGCTACCTGAGTGGGCATTATCCTTTTGGCTTCCTTGCTGGGTACCTTCCTTTGCCGTTCTATCCTTTGCTTTGGGGGAGGCGGCTCTGCGTGGAACGAACCCATCCTAATAAGAGAGTAATGAAAATGTGAAAATACAGAAGAGACTGTGGGAGGACAGTAATAAAGCAGGAAAAATGCTTAAAACCTGTTTGAACTCAAAGAAATCATTTGTTAATTGTGAAATTTGATTAGCAAAACCCAGTAAGGCAGCTGTACTGTAAACGTCTGTTTCAAAATTCCCTGGCACTTAAGTCACAGCTGGCACACGACACATCGAGGTCCTCACATGTAGTGGAAGGAGGGTGCTGTGCTGAAACAGCGCTCCGCTCTCCGGGCCACTCGGTGCCAGGCGTCCTGGGGCAGATAGCCATCGACTGCACCTCCGTTCTGCTGCTCGTCCTCCCCGTCTTCTAGCCGGTTGAGACCCATGAAGGACAACTGAGAGAGAAGCACAGAGACCTCCACATGACTGCTGCAATGTCTACAGTATCTACACCTGCTTTTATTTTTTTATTTCCTCCTTTCTTTTGTGAAGTTTCTCCTTGAAGCACTTAACTGTGTTGTGGTAAAGTACTGTGTCAAGCTCTATCCCCTAAACACCTGCGAGTGTCTCGCCTATTTTCCAAAACAGGGCAGGAAATTGGCATATAAATAAAACTTTTCATCAACAGCAGCACATATGCTGAGTTAGAGCTGAGAGGTACAGAGCAGGGATGTCAAGATATGAGACTGCAGACCATCTGTGAATGCTGTTATAACAATACAGCTGGGATGTTACATTTTTCTGGTCTTACAAAGTGCATTAAATGTATATCGTATAAAATGATTTGACTGACTTTACAGACTAAAACATTCTCCCCAGTTCTGAATAAAATTATGTCAGCAAGACTGTTTTTCAATTAAAGGAAGGGACGTATTGAAACTGAATACTTTTGTTTGCAGTCACTTGGATGGAGAACTTAACAACACACTGAGAAACATGCAGGCCTGGTATATCATAGCTGTCGTTATCATAGTAACAGAGTTATGCACTATCCATTTAGCTTTGTTTGATTCTCAATTTATTACATCACAGAGGGAAAACAGGAGAGGCAAGTATGTGAGCAGCCATGACTTTTGTTCATGTAGATCTTAATACTGTAAGAGTTTTGGATCAATATTTGTTGAGCTTAAAACTCTATGTGCAGTATGTAATGCGCACACCAATAACCTCACTCACAAGGTGCTCAGCAAAAGCAGTGGGGTCGAAAGCGGTGCCCTCAGCAAACAGCTGGCTGGCTTTCTCTTTTCCTAGGTCTGTGGCCACGACGAGGAGCTGGGCATCCAGAGCTGCTTCTCTCGCCTGCCGGACTGCCGAGAGAGAAATCAATGACAACAACAATGGAAATTATGATGCTGATGATAAGTCATTAAAGTATGAACTGTTAGTCTAGATACTATATTTCAGTGATTGTATCACACATACCATCTTTAAACAGTTTGTTCGCCTCTTCTAAGACTTCTGTGAGTTTGTTGTTGGACAGACTCACCATATCCTCCCTGTTCTCTGAAAAACAAAGAGACCACAAAAGAGAGAACACATCAGAGGTTTGACATCAAATAAATAAAAACAACAAAACCAGCAGCTGCCACCTCACTCACGTTGCACAGAGTTGATGAGGTCCCTGTACTTGCTCCGTATCTCCCTCCGGAGGCCCGGGTCGCTGTCCTCGTCCTGCAGGTCGGCCGGGTCAAAGCCACCGTCGTCCCCGTCCCCGGCCTGCTGCTGCTCCCCTCTCCTCCGGCCGGCGGAGCCGTTCTGCCGGGGAGCGTCCTCATCGCCGCCGCTTCTGGCTCTCTTCATGTCCGGTCAGTCAGCGGCGGAGAGAGGGAGACACCTTGACGCAAAACACGTCCAATGTAAAGAAAGGCTGTTTTCTCTGTGACTGCTGAACTCACTCTTGGATGAAAAACATAAAAAAGCTTATCGCGTTGTTTGGTGTTCTTTGGAAACGTGAGGAAACCGACAAGTTTAGCCAAAGATAGTGGAAATTTTAAGATAAAAATCGTTGCTCCAGCTCATTTAGATGTTAGCCCAAAGGAAAATATGCCACCTTAATTTAAAAGTCGGTTAAAGCAGTGTGATTAATATAATGATTTGAACTGACTGGTGTCAGACTGCATTAGTGCTAAATGAGAACTAAGTGTGGCTAATGTTTGCTGCTACAAACCGGTATTATTCTGTTATCGTCACTTAAGGGTAGCGTTAGTTGTTCACCTACACTAAATCTCAACGACGCGCAGCCTTGACGTCACTGCCGAAAGACATCAGGCTGTCAACAATCATAATAAATATGTATAAATTTATCAACTCGAGACGACTGTCAGTCAAGTTAGAGGCAAACTCCTACCGTGCTAGCGGCTAACGCAAACACGGAAGTACTGCTCGGATAACTATCTCGTTTGAGTCGTCTTTGGTCTGCGCGAACATTAGCCGACGTTAGCTAGCTAAATCAGTTGTGTTGGCAACTTATGTGGATGTTGACATTCCCGAAACACATGGCCGAGTCAGTATCGCACTAAGTGTAAACCCATAACATGCTCTGCTTGTTGTTAAACTGGATACGTCCATCTTTACAAGGATAACTTTAACAGACCTGTGTGGCAGACAGAAGACGCGCCAGGAGCATTTCAGCAGTGTAGCCGACGACGAAGTTAGTTTTGTGTTTGAATTTCTCCAGAAAAGGAAATTAAAGTGAAACTTTCAATGAAATAAAAACCTCTTTGATAATAAGAATGCGCAGATATATAAAAAAACAAGTTACTTCTGTATTTTAAAACGTTGCATAAAACCAAGAACATTTATACATCAAACATAATTAATAGAAACAATTAAAATATGAGAAATATCAATAAAATAACACTTTGGTGTTGGTGATTAACTACATTACATCAACATTTAAAGTAATTATCATCGCTACATATAAAGTGGGAACCATTAAATCAATAGTGGATGTGAAATGTGTTTGTAATGTTCTGAAAGCTCTAAAAGAAAAATAAAAGAAGGACTAACACACTGTTTTGCTTACTGAAATAAAATCTGTGATATCTTTATCAAAGCCTTCAGTTTAAACGTGTGTGATCTGGTGATGTTTTTAAATAAAGTGGACATGATATATTGTAGGTTGAGCCCTTAGGTATGAACACATCAGGAGTTCTTGTCAAAGGTTTACACATTTTAATCTGATATCAGCATGCAATAAGAGTTTACAGGTAGTTTACAGTTTATAATAGTTTACAGGTAAGGGATCGTCATCAGTGCTTCAAAATAATAAACAAATGTCTTTATTCAAAACTGTTTACATACTATAAATATAAATATATAAAAGTGAAACTATATATATATATATATATATATATATATATATATAATCAACACTCAATCATCCCTTCAGTAATTAGGGATCATAAATTTCATCACAAGAGACTGACACAAGTGGCAAATTTCAGTCGAATATGAGGCTAACTTCAGCGCAGACTATCATAACGCGCCACTGGCCGACAGGCGGCGCGCGCTCATAAATATAATTAATATTAATGAGTTGCTCACACGATGAAGTCATTGCTTTGTTGTCATGGTAACCACAGGCGTCCCCTCCGTCACTTCCTGCCCTTGATATAAACAGCCGTGGACGGGCTTTTATTTTTTAAAGTTTCTTGACAGCAACTCAAGTTTAATATGGTTAATGTTTTTTAGATTTTTGTTTTCGGTATTAAACGTAAATTGATACGTCAGTATTTTAGATTAAATAGTTTTTAAAGTTTTAAAACATTATCCTAATAAAAGCTGCTTAAACTTTCCCTCTCAGTGAGATCTGTCATTATTTATCGCCACTGTAACTATTTTCAATATATTGATTATTATATTATACATAATATAGGTTATTCCTTTTTATTTCTTTTTATTATTATTTAGGCCTATTTGTTAGTTTACACATTTTAATACGCTACGTGTGCAGTATTTGCAGTGGCAAGGTGTAATACATCACTTTAAATGTTAAAATACTGATTTGAGTTGTTTAATAATTAAACTACGTTCATCATATTTAACTACAGACAAAAAATGAGGTGGATGTAAGTCTTATATTCTATCTTCTAAACTTTTTTTTTCAAATTCAGCTCTATAAATAAAGCTGTGTTTGAATGGTCACACATGTGAAGCCCTCCCTGTGTGTCAGGTGCAGCTGAAAGCCGCAGATAATCCCTCCATGACCTCTCTGCGCCGGGAAGCCGAGACCAGGTGCAGCAGATCCGGAGCAGAAAGGACTCAGAGCACCTGAAGCCTCCATCATCAGATCATTTTAAACGAAGTTCAGCGATGGGGGAGCTGAAGTCCACCTCCCCCGGGCTCCGTCTGGACCTGAACAGCTTTGACTCCGCCGCCGCTCAGAGGAGTCCCTTCGTGCTGACCAGCCCGAGGTCTCTGCGGTCGTGCGCGCGGCTCGGCATCAAACCTGTTGAGCTTCTGATCAGATCTCTGAACGAGCTGACGAGCGAGCGGCCGGACGCGCCTTTTGAAGCGGTCAGAGTGATGCACGAGTCCTACGAGAGGGAGAGACGGAGGCTTTTACAAATGTGCCGGGAGGAGAGGGAGAGGATTATCCAGGCGGCCGGGGACAGACGGGCCGGCAGGAGCAAGGTGTCGGGCCTGGAGGTGGTGCCGGAGAGCAAACTGAGGGATCCCTCCACGGCCTCCGTCCCTTACGCAGACCTGTGCCTCAGAGGGAAGCCCGGCAGCAGGTCCTCCTGTTCGGCCGCTGGAGACAGACCCCCTGACCGGAGCACAGCCTGCAGCTTCAGCCTGGGAGACCTCAGACACTCCCCCACCACCGAGCTGAAGCTGGACAGGCTCGCCAGGAGGATCAAGAAGGAGACGCGCGTCACGGTGTCGGAGAGGGACCGCAAGATAGCAGCTCTCATGCTGGTGAAGCACCAGGAGGAGCAGGCCGGCCAGAAGCTCTGTCAGCAGGAGGAGCAGGTGCGAGAGGAGGCCCGCAGGAGGGAGGAGGCCCGGCGGGCTCAGGCGGAGAAAGACAGGAGGAGGAAGCTGAAGCGCAACATGCAGCGCTGGCAGCAGGAGCTGGAGGCCCGCAGGAGGCTGAGGGAGCTCCAGGAGAGGGAGAGGGCCGGGCAGGTAAAGCAGGAGGTGCTGCTACAGGAGGACCGCTGGAGGAGGCTGAAGGAGGAGGTGCAGGCGCAGCGCAGGGGGAGGACGGAGGCCGCACACAGGGAGGCGGAGGGCCGCAAGCGCTGCCAGGAGAGGCTGCTGAGGGAGAAGGAGGAGGTGGAGAAGCTGGAGCGAGAGAGGGAGAGGGAGGTCGCCGCGGAGAAGGAGCAGAGGGCCCGGAGGAGCAAAGGGGTGCGGGAGAGGAAGGCGAGGAGGAGGCTGCAGGAGGAGAACCGCAGGGAGCAGCTGAGGCACGTCCTGCTGCAGCGGCAGCAGGAGCAGCGGGCGGAGGAGGAGGAGGCGCACAGGAGGAGCGCGCTGGAGGGGAGGCTGCGGCGCTCCGGGGAGACGCGCGCCCGGGCCGAGGAGGAGCGGCTGCGGGAGCTGCGGGAGCGGGCGGCCCGGGAGGAGGAGCAGGTCGAGAGGGCGCGTCTGAGGGCCGAGCTGCAGAGAGTCCAGCAGCTCGCCCACAAACAGGTCCTGGTCCAGCTGAGCCAGGGCCGCGCGGAGAGGGCCGCCCTGCACGTGTCGGTGCAGCGCGGGACCAGAGCGCAGCACGTCCAGGAGCTCAACAGGCGCAGGAGGCTCCGGCACCAGAGGCTGAGGGAGAGGCTGCAGGGGGAGGAGGAGGCGGCCCGGCGGGTCACGGAGAGCTGCATCACCGTGAAGGAGTGGAGGAGGGAGAGGCTGCGGAGAGAGCGGGAGGAGGCGCAGGAGGAGGCGCACCGGCTGGCCCGGGCCTCCTTTCACCTGAGGGAGAGGGTGAGGCAGCAGACGCACAGCCGCACCTTTGATCAGATGGCTCTGGAGGCTCAGCTGACCGCCTCCATGAGCCGCATCAAACTGTGACACGTCAGAGAGACTCTCCTCACCTGCACCTCCTCTCATAACTGACTGACCCAGAGCTGATTAGATCTGAAGCTGCGGTGAAATAAGTGAATTCAGTGTTTAGAAGCAGTACAGAACCCCCCCCTACAGGGAAGTGCTTTACAAGTATGTGAATATGTGCTGCAGAGAGGCTCTGGAGCAGGCCTGGAATCATTTTCATGTCAGAGCTGGGTCACGTGTGATTTTAGGGGCAAATGACTCTAAAAGTCATTACATATGATGATACAATGTAAGAGTCCTTGAGAGTGTGCCATACATTTCTATTTTATAACTTTACTATGACATTTAAATGTCTAAAAGTTGACTCTGTGGACCTTGACCTTGTAGTGGCCTCCCATCAGGATAAATCAGTGTTTTTGGGGATTTGAATCTATTTTTGCTTTTGAGAAATTAAAATATATTCTATAAAAAGTAAAAAACAAAATACAGAAAAATCTCAAAGAACTATCTTAATTCTGCATAGCAGACATTTTTCTTTGTTTTGTATCCTGTTAATCATCTTGCAGCCACTGTATTTTCTCTCAACATACCAAGCTTCCTTATATAGTAATAAAACACATCTCTGCTCTGTGAGCCACAGCACTGCACTGCTCTGCCTAGCTTATGTACCACACAAAAATGATGTTTTTGTTCAAACACGTGCATGGAATCAAGTTTCTTGAATGCTCCAACACGACACAGCTTAGTATTCCACCCCCGCAGTGGTTGAATGGAGGATGGACTTCCAAGGATAAGATGGAAGATAGTTTTCAGCCTGTAGACAGCTGAGCGCTGCAGATCAGAGCGTGGAGGGTTAAACTGCGGTTTGCAGCCACTGGGGTGCTTTAAGGGTGACATCAGTGTTTTGAATTTGATATGAGCAGCCAGTGGAGTGCAGATAAGAGAATAAGTGTGGGAGAGTTTAGGGAGGTGGAAGATGAGCCGGGCTGCAGCACTGTAGATGGGCTGTGAGGGCAGAAGGGGTCAGACGGATGGTTTATGTCTTTCTTACTGTCCAATCTTAATGTCCACCTAGATGTTTTTCATGTGTTCTATAAATTAAGTAGGGAAGATTAAGCAAAACTTTTTTTGCAAGATTATAAGATTAAAACTGAACCATAGTTAGACTCAAGTAAAATAAAATGTGTAAATGTGGAATATAAACAGCTGCTCCGGCTCTTGGTTTCAAATGTATCACTTCTGCTCTGTATCATAATAGATGGTGGATTGAATTTTATAGCCATTAGTACTTTGATGATGTATAACATAGATATTAAAATGTAGTTATTTTTCAAGAATCAGATTGCTAAATGGATTGTATTTTGTACATTTTTTTATTACATCTTAAATAAAAAAGTGTAAAATACCTAAACTTTGTCTGGTTTCATGTCTGTATGTAACAGTGACACTACATCCAGCTCCACGGGTCAGTTGATAAAAGGCAGGTGCTACTACACTACAAAGTAACACTTTGGCCATTAAAAATAAATTTGCATCAAATCGTTTATCTATGCAAGAACAAACGTGTTGTGTGGAAAAAGAGCAAGACATTAAACAGTCGAGTGAGCCACCATAACATGAGCAGACATGTTTTCATTTCATGTCAGTGTCTGTGTCAGCGACTTCCTACATACTGCTGCGGATAAAAAGACCTCAAAAGCTATGAAACAATTGCACGAAAAATGTTTTGGAAATTTGTAGCATTGCACATTGACAGGCTGAAAACCTTAGCTCCTGACAATACAATCAAACCAGGTGTCAGATTACTTGGTTCTTCCTTTAAAACTTTCCAGGTACTGGGACACTGAACATGCCATGTCTTCACATTTTCAGTATCCTTGTATCAGACATGATGAAAAGGCCCTGAGAAGGCTTACTGAATTTAAACGTGGCAACAAATTCTGCCCTTTTAGTCAGACTTGGCACGGAAACTCATTCCAGCAAGGACATCTTTACACCCACTGAAGGGCTCTTTTGATTCACAAACAATACGTGGACTCAAAGGCCAGTTTCAGAGCCCACGGCACAGCAAGGTAAACTCTCCTCCCCTTTATCTGCTCCATCATTTTACCATACAGGTAGTTTACACCGTCCAGCATATCTAACAGGTGTTCACAGTTTTCCTTTAAGGTGTGGCGGCACCCTGCCCTTTGCACCAAACATAAGTGCCCTCCTGCTGTTTCCTTCTCAGTCGTCATGCAGCCCGAGAGCCAGCACCATCGGGAGCCCGACCCCGAGGATGAGAGTGAGGCTCTCCAGGAGCCCCAGGTGGCGCCGCTGGTGGGCCTCGGCTTCAGTGTGCTGCTGGAGGTCGGAGGTGGATGGGGGTGGGCCCATCCCCGCCCTGCCGCTGCTGATCTCGGGGAGGACGTGCACCGTGGCCACATAGAGGAAAGTCCCAGCCGAGAAGAGCATTCCCACGCCCGTCACGCTGAGCTGGTTCTCAGATGAACCGCCAGACTGCGGACACAAGCACGTCCAATCAAATAACAACAAACTTTTAGACATCTTTTAGACTGACAAAGAGAAAAGATATGTGCTTTCTTACTGCGTGTAATATGAAGTAGGTGGCAATGGCAACAATAGGTGCTGCAGCTGAAAAGGCCAGTAAATGCCCCTGGATGTACTTATTTTCAAGGCCCGCATGCATCAGGAAGGAGACCAAACCAAAAGCCGCAGGCGCCTGTAGGGGATATGAGAGAAGGGTCAGGTTTTATCATCAGCTCTGCCACATCTTGTTTGTGATCGGTGCAAACAACATCTGAAATGTTCTCTTGAGGAGCCTCACCTTGTGTAGAATCACAGCAAAAAATACAATCACTTGCACTGTCACTTGTCCCGAAGCCACAGCTGCACCCAGCGCAAATCCATCAGCTACACGCAAACAAAAAGCTCATTAATGGTCATAACAAATCTTCTCTCTCAATGCATGTTCGTGCTTCAGTAGATGTCTGTACGTTTTTACCACAGCATTACATCAAAACTGATGGATGAGTCCAGTTCGGTTCGCCTGTTTCGTGCCGTGCTACGTGCCAAACTTTGCCACAGTTCAATTCTGAACTGAGCCAAAGTCTCCGGGCTGTGTTGGAGACTCAGAACACTTAATTCTTTTAAAAGACTGAGGTGAAGGGATCACATGCCGAGTCACATGAAGACATGAACAACGTCAGTGCTTTGTTGGGGATTTTCCACGCTTGTGGCCTGGAGTGCCTTGAAACATCTCGCGGACCTTGTGCCAACAGAAACGTACAGTGAGAGTTATGTCGTGTTTTACCTGCAGCGTGAATGACCAGGCCGAGAGTGGCCGTGATGCCGACACTGTTTGAAAAACGGGTTGTTTGGTCTGAAATGAGATGTTCAGATGATGAATTTAAAAAAAATGCAGAGTGAAGAGTTTACATTTTGCAGGATGAAGCTGGTGAGAGAGTTTCGCCGACTTGCCGCGCACGGAGAAGTAGCCTCCGATCTGATCCACGACGAACATGAGGGTGAACCCGAATGTCAAGGCCACGCCGATGAGGAAGCGAGGCGGAGAGCTTCTCTCTGCAGTGGCTGCATTTTGTTCACTGGCGTTCCGGCTGGACGGCACATCACAGGAAGAGGAGGGGGACGCTGCGGAGGGAAAATGAAAGGAAAATGACGGAAAGAGCTTTTGATCAACACGGCAGAGCGGCACACGTTTGCACCACTGAGGCTGCTTTCATCCCCCCTGTGCTTCACCACTCATCAAAAAAAAAAAAAAAGTGGGGGCGTAGGATCAAACACAGGTGTAGGTCTGCTGAGGACGGACACAGGACTGTACAGGATGTGATTTCATGTTAGACTTTGTGCAAACACTGCTCACCTCTCCACGACTCCTCCATCAGGCCCACTCCTTCAGGGATGGTGATGGCCAGCGCTGTCCCACACAGGAGTCCCGCCCCCAGGATGGAGACGAACTGCAGGCTTCTCTGAGGAGGAGGAGGAGGAGGAAGGAGGAGAAGGGGGGGTGCACAACAGTGGTTTATTTGAACAGCTGGATCCATGTGGCAGATTTGAGACAACGAGCAAAACAATGCAGACTCATTCATAGAGACTAAAGCAAAAAATCAGTCACATGTATGAAGGAGGGCTTTATTTTGGGGGGGGGATGAAGTATATAAACACTATAGCGGGTATGAAAAATAATGAAGTTTGATGCCGTTACTCTGTCATCGGCTGATTTCCTTTAAGAATGAGTTGCACAAACATAAAAATAAAATGACAGAAAAGAGCAAACACTCACCTCAGACAGTCTGAACAACAGCGGGATGAATCCGAGTAGAAAAGAGCCCACAAACATCGCAACCGATATAAAAGTGATCGTCAGCCCCCCCTCCATGACGGCGACGGCTCCTCACACCAGCTGCTTCATCTCAGGTCTGTCTGTCTGTCTGTCTGTCTCCGTTCATCCGCTGGATTGCGAGAGAGAGAGAGAGAGAGAGAGTCTGTCTTTCCACGTCGCGCCTCGGTCTCCCTGCTCTTTTTTTTATGTAGTTCACCGCAGCAGCACCTCCCTCCAAAGCAGCACCCACTGTCGGACTCTGAGAACTGCACCCCTCCACCCAACCCACCACCTCTAACAAGAAACATACAGCCTACATCGGCTTAACCACACAGATGTTTTTTTTCCGAATCAGATGTTTCACCAATCCCAGCTAAAATATAAACTAAGTCAGTGGTTCCCAACCTCTGGGTCGTGGTCCCCAGAAGAGGTCGCAAAGTAAATGTGAGCGGTCTCAGTAAAATTGCACAAGAACTGAACAGGAAAAGAAAAAATATTTGCTTGATTTTTTTTTTCAGACTTCTGCCTCGTTTCCAGTTCTCTTCAGGCCTCTACAAATAGTTATCAGTCACTAAATGCTGGGTTTCAAATTCATACCAACACTCTGTTTTTTAAGCAAATATAATGTGCAAACTGTGTGTGTGTGTTCACACTGGAGAAGAATGAAGTGTAATTGAATCAACGGATGAAGTAAATGAAGTGTACACACACCAGATCAGCATACATACTAAACATAGCTGATACTGTTCTCCCACAATGCAATGCACAAAGGTACTGGAAGAACTGCTGGCATGAACAAAAAAAAAAAAAAAAAGAGCAAAACCAAGAAATAAGTGTTAAATCTTCAGAGGACATTTTCTTTTTCGTGAAGTGTGATTGACATCAGATGCTTACGTGTGCTTTCGTTTCCTGTTCTTTTTTAACTTTTGCTGAACTGCATTTCTCGTCACATTTATAGTTCAGAGGTAAAAGCTAAACAGTGTCAGGGGAGCTCAAGTAGAGAAGAAGTATAAAATCAGCAAAATGACTCAGGAATTTTTGCTGCATCAAAGATTTCTAACATTAGCCACCATACAATAAGGTCATACTGGAATGAATGAGGGTTACATTAGCAAAACCCCTGAATCTGTTAAATTGAACATGAGTACAGTTCGTATCTTATTAATATAACTTTTCATGTGAGAGGAAAAATGTGTTTTCTTCTTCTGTGTTATTGTCGCTTTGAGTGACCATACCAGGGAATAATTAAAAAAACACTCGTACAGTCCATGGTCTTGATTAAATACAGATTTATTGTTCAAAAGAGCTGGGGAAAGTACAGATATACAGTGCATTCGGAAAGTATTCACAACGCTTCACTTTTTCCACATTTTGTTATGTTTTGTTACAGTTAGCCATATTCCAAAATGGATTAAATTCATTTTCTTCCTCAAAATTCTACACACACCACCACATGTAATGACAATATGAAAAAAGTTTTTGAGATTTTTGCAAATTTATTAAAATATAAAGCATTGCGCATGCTGCATTCATCTTTCCCTCTATCCTGACTAGTCTCACAGTTCCTGCTGCTGAAAAATGCTTCACTGTAGGGATGGTATTGGCCTGCTGATGAGCGGTGCCTGGTTTCCTCCAAACATGACGCCTGGCATTAACGCCAAAGAGTTCAATCTTTGTCTCATCAGACCAGAGAATTTAGTTTCTCATGGTCTAAGAGTCCTTCAGGTGCATTTTGGCAAACTCCAGGCAGGCTGCCATGTGCCTTTTACTCAGGAGTGGCTTCTGTTTGGCCACTCTGCCATGCAGGCCTGATTGGTAGATTGCTGCAGAGATTGTTGTCCTGGAAGGTTCTCCTTATATAGACAGGTGTGTGCCTTTCCAAATCAAGTCCAATCAACTGAATTTACAACAGGTGGACTCCAATTAAGCTGTAGAAACATCTCAAGGATGATCAGTGGAAACAGGATGCACCTGAGCTTAATTTTGAGCTTTATGGCAAAGGCTGTAAATACTTATGTACATGTGATTTCTTAGTTTTTTATTTTTAATAAATTTGCAAAAATCTAAAAAAAAAACTTTTCACGTTGTCATTATGTAGTGTTGTGTGTGGAAATTTGAGGAAGAAAATGAATTTAATACATTTTGGAATAAGGCTGTAACATAACAAATTGTGGAAAAAGTGAAGCGTGTGAATACTTTCCGGATGCACTGTACACAGTATATATCTGTTGTACAGACGGCTCTTTGGAAAGAATAGTAAAATGAGACAAATGCTAAGACCTGCTACTGTTACTCCTCCTAGCTAGAAAAATGTAAAACTAAAAAAAACAGACAAAGCACACAGAAACATATTCTATTTGTGCACAGTTTTGCGACGCAGGAATGTTTTGCTACCCACTCTCGCACATGGCAGAAACAAGCTGAGAACTTTTAGAGCGCGCTTGGCTGTTTACAAAAAAAAACAAAAAACAATCCATTTATTTTCCAGTGAGTCCCGCTGTCTGTTCAGATCGTCTGAAGGGAATCTAAATCAAAAACGATTCATTGTGGAGGATCCTTGACTTGGAATTAGCGAAAAAGAAGATTGAAAATCATCCCAATCATCAGACTGACAAATGTAGATCTGTGACATGGGGACTGGACAAAAGTGAGTTTTGTTACGGTAAAAGACTTACAATTTCTGGTTAGCTAGGGAACCGTCCTTTTCAAAGCTGTTTAAATACAGCGATTACACGTTTACTTGAGCCACTTTCATCTTAGCAAAAGTTGTGAAATTAACCTACATTCAGCATTGAAGCACTGTTAGACAAGACGATGGGTCTCTCCCTCAAAGTTGGACAGTATGTGTTATTTAGACAGGACACATTCACAGACTTCAAGACATCTCGGAGGTATAAAAATGAAGAGGTATAAAAAATAAAATCACCTTATCATGACTGGAAGAGCACCAGACGCAACAGTGACGAACAGTTCTCTTGTCAGTACCATAAAGATATACCCATGGACAAATTATGGAAAGCTTAAGCTCACCATTGTCTTCATCACACCCACAGGGGGGCGTGCTCTTCTCTGGCAATCATATCAGTGAAAGTTAGATTAGTGCACATTTCCCACAATGGTTCTCTGAGCAGCTGGATAATACATCTTTCATATTATGGTCATATGATAATAATGTGTAATTTGTGTTCAATGGGGCAGCTCTTAGTGTTGTCTTGACGAAAGACTAAAGGAAATGACAGAAAACGAGAAGCTTCATAAATCCTGAGTGAGATCATAAGTGTGCGACTGAATTTCACATTATAATGTGTTACTTGGGGTTTGGATTGTTAGAGGATATATTTTTGTCTGAGTCTTGCTTCCTGTGGCTGAGGCAGATCGGGAACATGTTACACATTTAATCTGCGAGCTTCATGATCAAAGTGTGGAGCTGTACTACATTACTACAGCTCCAGCAGAAGCCTGACAGTGATAGAAATTGGATCTGCAAAATGGACTGCACAATTCTTAAGAGGTCAAGAAGTAAGATAATGAATATATCTTCCATTATGTTTTCAGTGGAGGGTATCATAGTATTCAATTGCATAAAGTTAAAGTTTGAAAAACAGAACATGGCCTCTTCCACTGGTATTAGTCTTTCAAGTGGCCTCACCTAAGGAATGATATGTTATTAAACAATCCTCAACTCAAACGCTGGCAAATGGGAAACTGTAACAATGTTCAATGACCACTTGGACTTATATATTATGCTACCTATGTGATGAAGTGTCTACATAAAAGTCAACATAAAGAGGACCTGACAGAAACTAAAAACTAAACTGAAAGCTAATTTCAAAATATCTAAATTAAAGACGTAAACATGTGGACAAAAAGGTACAAACGAAAAAAAAAAAACAGAGAGAACCAATCACAATGCGCATCATTTGAAACAGACCCAGAAAACCTCCGAAAAGGCCTTTCTCCCCGTCCTCTGGGCGATACAGGAGGATTAACAGGCGCCTGGCCTGCAGTCCTCATGCAGCAGCCATGCGAGGATTTCCCCCTACCGGGGTCAGCAGCAGTCCAACAGCAGTCTCAACAAAGGCTCAGAGACTGAACGCCAAAAAAGATCATTATAAATGTAGTGTGCTAAGATATGAATTATCTTCTTCCACAGTTTAGGGACGTAATCAAGCTTAATAGCATTTTAAATTCAATGCCTACAAATAAATACCATGTCAAAAAAAGGCTATTGTACAAATCCACTGTTTCGTAGCTGTACAGTGTCAAAGCATCCAGGAGTGTAAGTAGCTATTTTTTCTTTTTTTTTTCTTTTGAAAGGCTTTTCTGGATTTGGAAGACCTGTTTTGAGACTATCACATCTGCACAGACAGATACGTGCTTGCTCTCCTCTCGCGCCAGCTGCTGCTCATTCAGGGGAAGTATTTAGTGCAGACGATTAGAGACGCCGGCAAAGGACTATGGGAGAATCCCTCCACTCTTTGAACTTGAAGGCATGCTGTACTACAGTACCTTAGTGGAACTCGAGCTTGTAGGACAGGTCCTCTTTTTCAAGTGCAATAATGTTAAGGAAATGCAGACAGATTATCACTCCCCAAACAAGACAAGGCAGAAAAAAAAACGTATTCTTTTGTGCATTAGTGTCTTTCTTTCATGGGTCCATGTGCAGCGTTTTGGGGGTAGCGCCTCAAATATATCGGAGCAGGAGGATGTTGCTGCCCTTTCATTGTCAGAGAAGATTCCCTCTGCAGTGACACAGCCAGAAAATGTTTGGTAAGATGCAGAGAAGAAGACTCCTGGAGCGACAATCCTTTTAGTCCTTAGTAGACAGTGTGCTTATGTTAGTGTAAAGTCCCTCCATAGAGGATGAGATGCTTTGGAGAACTGTTGGTTCAGTTCCTGGTTTAATTCACATATTCAGTGCACTCCTCAAGTTAAACTTAGGGGATTTTTTCTGTTCCAGGCAGCGTCAGTGCCGCACTTCATTATCGATGAGGCTGTCCTCACCAGACTGGAAGTCCTCATTCAGGCCATTCTCCACATTGATTATTTCCTCGTCCTGCGAGGACCCCTGGCCGTCGTCCTCGCCACTGCCTGAACCTGCCTCCTCTGAATTTGGGTCTTGAAGTACCTGAGCAATATACTGGAGAAAGGAGAAAATGAAAATGAAATGAAACAGAGAAAACTAAATGAATGTTAAAGTCAGATACCTTTTTTTTTTATTTCAGAATAGCTTCTCCTTCTGTGGCTTCTAGCATGTCCTGCACTTTTGCTAGTTTGTTTTCAGGCTATTTAGAACAAACTGGAAATCAGAATGACGCTGCTAATATTTTCTTTTAGAACATATTGTTATACAGAAAGTATGACATGATTTATATAAAGGAAACGTTGATGAGCTATTACTGAGACTTCTGGGAGCATCTGAATTCTAAATATAAACCTTTTAAATGAAGTAAAATAAGAAGAAAATATCTAAACAGACCGATCATAAGGCCTACACATAGCATACTGGTCTTTTTGTGAGGCCAACAATCAGCAACAAGCAGATACGTGCCCCAACCAGTTTAGCAGCAAGATGAAAATGTACAGCTCCAATGCACAGAAAAAGGAATTTTAACACCAAGTAAATATTTTTTACTGGGCAACAAATTACTATTAATCAAACCTACAACAAACTAAAGGCATAAAGTTAAAAGTACAATTATTAAGTAAAATATTGCTGAAGTTGGGGGAAAAAAAAAAAACACACATTTGGTTAAAATATTTGCTTATCTTCAAAATAAAGAGATCCTTGCTTGTCTAAAATATTCAATAGTCCTCCTAATGCTGTATTTTACACAGTAATCTCTCTCTCTTTGCTATATTATTATTTGCTATATTAATATTTTTATTGTCTAATCTTTGTAGCATAACTGCTGTATTTGGGTCCTAAATTCAGGTGTACATCATCATTCAAATATTTCTTTATAGATCCATAAAGGCAGGAGATATTCAGTTTTTAGGTGCTTTTTCGTCCAGAAACATGCTATCGGTTCCCCTCCCTAATCTTCCTTGTATGTATGTATGTATGTATGTATCTGTTGAGCTAAAACTGTCGGACTTTGTTCTTTACACCTTGTTTCAAACAAGCGTACTACCCTGTTTCTTTTCCTTTCTCCCAATGATCAGACTTTCAACTGTTTGATCTTGAGTCTCTTGTTGTTATGAAATAAACATGACTCAATACATACGGCTGCCTTGATGGAGGCAAGAGTGCACACTGGACGCCCATTCTCCAACCCATCCACCTCCTGGGTGTCAATCTAGGACAGAAAACACGCATTTAACATAAGCAGCTGAATATAATACTGGTGTGAAATGCTACTGAATTTAGAAACCATTATAGTATGCATACAAGAGTGACCATCTTGTTACCTTGTAGTTGTGAGCACTGAGATATTTAAAGTGTCCGAAACAGACGTGAGAGAGGCAGATAATGATTGTGATGATCAAAACTATGAACGTGAACATGGATGTCGCAGCTGAAAACCCTGGGGGACAGAAAGCGGAGGGACACTTTTGTAACAGGTGCTTGCACTTAATAATGCTTCAGACCAAAGTGGCAGATACACTATAAATACACTGGCCCACATGTTAGGACATTAGCGGCCTGCAGATGGAGTCCTCATCTCACCTGAGCGAACAGTAGAGAAGAACAGGAGCCAGAAGAGACAGAGAATAGGAGCGGCCACCACTTGGTTGACAGCTCCGGAGTGAATCTTCTTGTCCAGTTTGGACGGCAGGTAGGCGTAGTACATGTTGTACCTGTCCGCTAGGTGTTTCAGCAGCATGTACATCAGCCCTGCACAGAGAAGGGACATGAAACAATCAGAACTAATCCAATTAGGCATGCTGACGATAAGCTTCTGTGTGAGGAACAGAGCCACTGAGTGCCCCCTGTCCTCTTTGGGTTTATCCTGCGGTCATTTTATCAGCGGGCTATCTTGATGGGAAACAGCAGTAACCCAGCAGGCGTAATAAACTCACCAAAAGGGACAATGATTGGACACGTGATGCTGTAGGTCATGACCACAGTGAAAACGCACATCATCCAGGCATAAGCTGCTCCAAACTGGAACTCATAAGCTTGGTGCTACGGAGACACAGTGATCAGGGATATTACAAAAAATCTCAACACCCTGATTTAACTATCTACACCAAGCTGATTACAACACAAAAAATTCCATCCTGATATTATAGCAGAGATTCACACTTATTTTATTTGTCACTAAACTTGTCTTTCTGATGTTTTAGCTGCTTGTTCAAAAATTAATTCTCCATTCAGTTAAAGTAGATGTTTATGTAAGAGATAAATTATATCCAGCTATTAATTGTTAAACTTGACAACTTTAAAGAGTCATGGAACCATATATGATCTCAACTTGTTAAGCAGGGTCACACTCACCCTCTTGACGTTCCTCCTCTCTGCCGCAGAGCGAGCAAGGCAGAGGCGGATCATGTACATGAGCAGACCGGGGATCCTCAGCAGGTCCATGGCATTACCGATGAACGCTGACGCAATGACGTAGTTCACGAAGAAGGCTCCATTGTCAGGAAGGAACACGCACCTAAAGAGCAAAGAAACAAAAAAATCAATATCAGACTGAAGTCAGACTCACACTGAAATATGAAAATTAACTATTGGCGAAGCCAATTTAATTCCAAATGAATTTAGGTATATAAGACCTATTTGGGGTGTTGCTAAATGATTGAATCACATTTTAAATAATGATTTTCTAATACAATTAAATTACTAATTGTACAAAAGGAATTGGACAGCTTACACTGAATATTTACAGCCTAAAAATTTCAAACAGTTCTGCTTTGTTCTGGGACCTACAGAGCTGTATTGAAACATCCATAAAATGATGCTACTTACTCAAATCTAATTTTAGCATCTGCCAAGAATCTTCTGTCAAAAAGCCAACGGAAGAAAACATCCAAACTGCAAAGACACAAAGAAAGACAGGAATTAGCTCAGATATTTAGGCTAATAAATTAATGTATATCTTTAAATTTCATTGTGTCACAGGACATAAATCACAAAACATCTTATACCTGCTGAGTCCAAGGGAGGGCAACAACAGGACCATAAAGATCAAGAAAGTGTAGCATTTATGCATTGTGGTCCTGTTTTCTCCTGACCTGCAAGGCCAAAGGACATTTATAAAAACAACACAGCCCTGAATGCTGAACTATTGACTGACTGACTGAGGCAGAGACCATACCGAGTCCAGTGGGCTTCGAAGAAGGCCGAGTAGTAGACAATAGTAGGAAGTAGGGCGGAGAAGGACCACAGAAGAAGGGTGGGGAAGAACTGGGTGATGATTGGATTCTGGAGAACAGATCAGAGAGACATGGACATGTTGTGTCAAGAAAGTGTGATGTGAATTCCTTTGGTCTGCAACAGCATGCAGGCCTGTGATGGCTCGGCCTTAACCATGGCAGTGATGAAGGTGCTTGACTGGGCTGCACATATTTTAGACAGAAGAAAATGTCCTACATGAATTCAGACAGAAACTTTCAACACTCACGTTTAGGTACTCCACTGGTTTGGTAACATTGAACTTGTCCATGGTGGAGATGATGATGGCCGGGGTGGTGAGGAAGAAGAGGAGGATGAAGAGGACAATGTTGATGATCAAGCAGCGTATCCACCAGGAGAATCCTCCCACTGACAGATGCTCCCTGTGGGATAAAGGTTACATGGCGGTTATATTGACACTGGGCGATGACCCGCAGTTATGGACACAGCTGGCCAGTAAATTGATACTGCAGTTTAAAAAGCGGTTTGTCATCTGGAGTGAGAAAGTCTCTTCAACGAAGACTGAGGTCGAATTAATCCTTGGCATGACAATAGAAGCATCCACAAGCATGCATTTGTAGATTTCCCTCCGGGTATCTGAACATAGCACTTTTATTCTACCTTTTCAATTGGTACAGTTATGTAATGAAATAATTCAGCTTGTGGACAGAATATGTGATCTGAATGGGTTCTCACCAGTAGACATTTTGTGGATCAGGGGCGTAGCTGACAGTCCAGTTGTGCGTGTGGAGCTTGGCGCTGAATTGAGAGCTCTTGGGCTCCCGACGACAGCGACAACCCTGACACTTGCAAGCATTGAAGTCTTTCAAGATTCTGAAAAGAGACATCCCCACAAACAAAGAACAGACATAACTGTGGGTCAGAATCAACGTCACCGACACACATCCACACCACATGCAAATGTACTCACATGGCAGTTATGGACTCATTCTGGAAGGTGACAAAGGCCATTCCTAAAGGCTTCCTGTTAACCTTTTCCCTCTCCTTCCTGTAGTCCTCTTTCAGCTGTGCCTCCAGCTTGGTGTAGTAGCTCACTGCCTCTTCCTGTGAATAATGTGGAAATTTAAGTCTGTATGTTTTTTGTGAAATCCCAATTGCTATTATCTTCCACTGCAGTAAGAGTGAATAGCACTTAACACAAAGTTAAGGGTATGATTGTGTCCTAATGTTATCGTATAAATATCAACTCAAATTATAGCTTGCCTCTCGATGTAATAACTGCATAAAAATGCACTATACTCATTGGAGGATGAATAATGAGGAAACCATTATTACACTGTGTACATTTTAGTTATGTATCAGCACTGTAGATCAGAGGCTAGTTATGGTGAAGCAGCAGTAGGCTAGAATAGTTTTTATTGATGTGTTTTAGCACTTTGTATGGTGTGTGTAGTTTGTATCGGTTTTATTTGTGTCATAAAGATTTTCATGTGCTTTGTAGATTCACAAATAAATCAAATAAAAAAATACACAATGCACAGAAGACTAAGGTCTGGAAATATTGACTGTAAAAAGATTAGCTGTCTAAGTCAGATGACTACTAAGATGGTTAAGGCCAATTTGGTTTTATCAATAGAGAATTCTTCCATTCATGTAGTCATCATATTTACACTAATCTGTTTTCTTCCTCTGACCGACAGTTGGCACACTGTTATTATCTTTATTATATTACCCTTGAGACATGTGAGTAAGGCAAAACTGAATACAACTTCAAAGTACAGTCATATATGTAACAGTTAGCACAAGGAGCACTGTGACTAAAAGAAAAGTAAAGGTGACAATATAGAAAATGATGCTAAGATGCTGTTTACTAGTGATGTGAAATTATGTTGGTTGATGGCTATTCTGGGAGCAGGGACAGCATGTTGTCATTGGCCCAGATTTCTTCACATCTATGTATTCTGACTGTAAAATCACACAGATGCCGTCTTTATCTTCCCCTTGAAAATGCTTTTAGTGTCATCTTTCAGGTTGTCGTTTTGAGATAAAGCTACAATATGTCAGACTGACCTGCTCACAGCCTTTGATGATGCAACAACAAAGGTGTCCACAGGGCTTTGGATTGATCATGGTGGTAATGTGCTCCTTGGCCTGCAGGTCGACAAAGAATTTCTTGCTGCGCTCCGACTTCTTCCTGCATGCAAAGCATCAGCTGTGTCATGCTGAGGGAGGACTATTTTTCACTGAAACAAGCTCACGTCCCGGAGCCAAAGAGACACTTCCAAGGATTAAAGCAACTGAAATGTCCTTTTCAGGCCAAGGCATATTCCCCATCAACAATTTGTTAAAAAAAATAAATAAATAAAACAAAACAAAACAAAAAAAACACAAGAACAAAAAGTTACATAAGGGGCCCTCTCTCAGCCATCAGCCATCGAAGCCTGCTAAACAAACAGCATAATATGTTAAATTCATCTGTATAGCCAGTGATGACTGAAAAGACTTCACATGTACACCTGAAATGCTATGAAAGTACAAACACACACACACACACACACACACACACACACACACACTTATGGTTAAAACATCATTACCTTTCAGAGTTGAGATACATCAGCTTGGCCACATTGTAACAGATACGAGCTTCCAGTACAACACAGTTTTCATACGCCTGCCTATGAAAGAAGAGCAGAGAGGCAGGAAGTCAAAGACTGGGTAGGGTTTAAAGAAAGCACAAATGTAGACATACTGCAGTATTTATACGCTCTTGACTACAACAACTAAGTGTATTTACAGTTTATCTCTATCACATTACAATAACATTGGCAAGTCCCAAAAAAGAATGCAACAGCAACAAACTGAGGCAACACGACTGTGGAGTCTTTTGGGCAGTGCAGGAGCAAAGATGCGCTGTTGGTTAATGTTACAAGGCTGAGTAGGAGCTGAGCCAAACACCCCTCCTCAGTCTTCGACCTTCTTGACACATGACTTGCACGATCCTGCTCATCTGGCTTCTATTATGGACAATTAGACATATAGTCCTGTCATTGTCTGATCCAGCTATAGGGGCCTGGACAAAACAGCAGTTTTTAACAGGAGAGGGCATGGCTTTCATACACCTCTAATACAGTTATTGCACAGCGTACTTCCATGGCGACAGAGCAGAGCACCCTTCTATAAAGAGACAGATTTTAAGCTTTGGGAGATATTGCCTGTGGAGGCAGGATATTAGTGATAGTGAAGAGTGCTTACTCAAAGTGCTGCCTTATCTCAGTCTCCTCTGCGTATTTGGAGATTCCATTGACAAATAAAGTGCGTTTCACCTGCACAGAAACGAAGACGGTGAAATAATTACTAATAAATTCAGCATGTACATGGGTGAAAAAAAAAAAAAACAGAAACTCATAAAACTGTTTCACCCACCAGGTCGTCCTCCTTGTAGTGCATCTTGGAGGTGTGCCGTCTCATGCTGTACACCGTCAGTAACAGGTAGAGAAATGCAAAGGTGGTGTGCAGCCATAGTAGTGTATTACTGGGGAAATTAAAGGGTAAAAACTTAGTGACTGCATTAGAAAGCATGACTCAGCATGAGGCTTTAATGTAAAGTGACAGTAAAAAGATTACTCACTCTGCATCCAAATTTGCTATAGTAGTTCGCCCAAAACTGTAGGCATTGTTTTCTGTGGAAGAAAAAACGAAAAGACGCAATCACTCGTCAATCAGCAGGAGTCCTGCCCACTTGTGGCTCATTCAGGCTAACATGGTGCTCAATAGCCAAAGAGACAGTGAATAAGCATCAATGACTGAGACTGAGTTTACAACTTTTAGGGCCAACGTGCTAGGAGGTTGTAAAGGTTTGGATACGCTTGTTCATTGAAAAAAACAAGAGAAGGAATCAAAACAAAAAGATACACCAGCAAAAGCTAAAATGGTGACAAAGCAGCAACACCCAGTCAAACACTGATGGCAAATTCAATCAACTCACCAAGTAGATTTCCCGAGAAATTAACAGGCAAGATGATGCCCACAGAGAGCACGCCCACCACTACCAGCAGGCCAATGATGTGGCGCTGAAAGGACAAGTAATGCACCGCATCCTCGCCGCACTTCTCCCTTATCTCTTCATCCCTGCAGAGAGAACACACAGCACAACGTCACCTACTTAAGAGCAATTTCATGTCTAGTTTAACCAGCACTGTGCCAAATATTTCCTTATTTCAAAAGGGCAGGGAGTAGGGTGACTCACTTGATGCGGAAAATGGCAGTGAGCCAGGAACAGAAGCCCTAAAAAAAACAAGCAGAGCACAGAGCTGAGGGTGTTGTACCAGCTATCGCATGCAACATAAAATATAACATACATGTGAGGACACTATGTTTCATCCTGTAAGAACAATGGCATACTTACTGTGTCTCTCTGATCAATGTCCACAGAGCTGGACACTGAGGTGAGGCGCTCGTAGCGTTCTGGTGTCTCTGATGTCATGGCAGAGGCCACACTGTATGCAGAAAACATAACACACTGCATTTCTATAATGTTACACAACTACCTAACATCAACACGTATCATGAGGAGATGTTAGTTCTTTGTGTCTCAGGACAGTGGGATTACCATCGGTATGGAGAAGTCGACAACACAAAACACACAACAATACGCCCTGAAATGGGCTGAAGAGATTCACCCCTGTTTATACTGTGTGGTCTGAACACAGGATTTGGGTTGGTAAACTGGACAACCACAGGAACAATCTCTGCAGCCACATTTCATGCAGCGTTAGGAGACTACTCTACACAGGTTGAGCACGCCACCACTGTCAGAGGAAAAGGCTGTGACAAAAGGTTAGAAGGCAAAGCTCTACAGAAAAGAGTATCCACAGAGGAAACAACAGAAACCCAGAATTCATCAAGAGGATTTAAGGAGATTTTCCTGCAGAGCCAGAGACTCTCCTTGACGTAACACATCGTCAGTACCTTACTATATACTGTGTACATATTTGATTGCACTCTCCAGGGAGGTCAGGTCAGGTCAGTTTATACATAAATGGAAAATATGAAGAGGACCCTGGCTCTGCTTGAATTTCAACATTGGCTCAGTGTTCAATAATACTTTACAGAATGACGTCACAGAGGGCTGTAAGAGATCTCTAATGGAATGAGGAGAGAGCCTGCGGCTGTAATCCACCGTCAGTCCTCCTCTCGCACATTCCTGTGAGAAGTCAGAGTGCCTCATCTCAGCTCTAGTAGACAGGAGGTGCACCATGTTAGGGCCTGTCTACGGACCGCAACACATCAGGGAAGCATTACCTCTCCCTGTAATCATCCTGTCTGTGCAGCTCACGCGGCGCGCTCACGCAGAAGAAGTCCGCGCTTCATAAAGAGGTCAATACAGAGATTAGCACACACAGATCTGATTAAGACAGTGAGAGAGGACAGGGACAACCCAACAGCAGATACACAAGAGTGACAAGGAGAGGGAGCATGAGTAGGAGCCTGGCACTGTGAAACGCCTGGAGGAGGAGGAGGGAACAAAACTGAACCATCAAGAGTGAAAAACAGGCTGAAACCCACAGCGGCCTGAGCAGAGTGAATAAGAGTTATGAGTTCAGTTAACTACAGAGAGGGGAAAGGAGAGAAGAAGAAGAGAAAAAAAAAAAGACAGTGAGTCTACAATATGGAGAGATGACATACTATTCCCGATCATCCAGGCGACTGTACCGCTGGTCCATTCTTCTGGTGAAAAGAGAAGCAAAACAAAGCCATTCAGCTGAGTTAAGAGGAAATGGTCTTGTTGGCCAGTAAGGGTGCTGGATAAAACTAAATAAAAAAAACTGGAGAAGCTTTTTACATCGCATGAATGCTAATGAAGGTTTCTTTTTATTCTGGCATAGATTTTCCAGAAATGTAATGCATTTACAGCCTATGGCATAATATTCATTCAGCAATATTCATGTCAGTTGAATGTCAAGGCTTATGTAGCTGGAACAACAAAGACATCAAATCTAGACCCTGTTTTTGATGATTAACCAAACTGCCTTGTAGGCTACATTCACTTTTCAGATGTCAGAAGAAAAGTGTCATGAGACAACAGACTTCATTGCCTGTCTGTTACAAAAGTGTTCCATGCTGCCGCCCCCCTCCCACCATGCTGCAAGCCCATTCTCTGCTCACATGCAGCTGCAAAAATAATGAAGCTGCAACATCACACAAACACAGCAGGGGGATGTAGGTGATGGAGCACTGTGTCATGCACTTTCCAGGGTTCACAGTCAAAGAGGTCTGCAGCGATGTTTGAGCTCCCCCTCTCTCTCTTTCCCCAAGCTGATCAGTGCTCTCGTTTCACCTCACGGGTGAAGCGGTTTCAAAAAGGAGCAGTGGAAACAGTCTTCATCGACAGGCGCCTCTTGGCCGCACAGCTATTCTCATCATTCGATTAGTGTGCAGACATCAGTCTCAAAGTATCCCAATATATCTGGCAGCATATCATCATATAATAATGGGGAACTACAGTCCATGGGGCTTTGGGGCAGACAGTGGCTTTAAAGTGGTCTGGGAAATGGACCTCAATGCTTCTTTAAACTGATAACAGTTCATTTGTTTTTTCTTCCTTCATTTTCTTATTCCAGCAGCAGTCTAGCCTCTTATCACATAGTGAACAAACCACATAACAAGTGACAGAGCTTGACAATGCCAGACTGCATCATCAAGAGGAAAACTGCTGACGTCGACTTCCTGTCTGGAGTTCCATCCTTGTGATGTCTGCTTCTGTCTGAAAGCTGACCCTCGGAATAAAGACTTTTTTCAGTGTCAAAGATCATCCAGAGTGAACAGCCACCAAGTGCTTAATATTGTTAACATTTGTCTTTGGCAGATAAATCAATAAGGGTGAGCCACAATGGTTAGTACTTTCTGAAACATAGTATAGTACAGACGAGGCTGGGATGGGCACACTGCGTCCTTGTTGACCACCATACATTTTCTGATTATAAGTAAAATCATGTCAATGCCTAACAATGGCTCTGTACCAAGCAAACATTGAGGTATTTCTGACTTGCTGCCTGCTACATAATCTCTACTGAAACTAGAAACTAAACTACTATGTCATGAGAGAAAAATGCATAATTAATTATTTTAGCTGGTATATAACACTTTTGGAAGGTCATTTAACAGGTCAGTTAACTAAGAAAATGACAATGCTATCTACTAAGTATTAAGCATTAACCACTACTGCGTATTCAGCACTTGTTACACGTTGATATGTCAAATTTTAACTTTTGTTGATGTATCAGTGCATGTCAGCTATTATGTTATTGCTTTCAATGATTCCTAACAAGTCAGAAACTCTTGGTGCTGTTGTTTTCTGATTACCTGTCAGCGTCAGTCACCAAAGCCAGGCGCCCATAGTCCCATGCTACTTTTCTCAGGAAGGAGAACACAAACAGCAGCACCTAAAAGTACAAAACAAACAACACCTGTCAACACCTCCAGTTCCTTTATTTACATTACAGAGACCTACTGCACAAATGTTACACAACAGCTGGGACATGCTTATCATTTAAAAGCAAGTTCCTGGAAGTATTTCACCTCCATTCCGAGCGTTGTGAGGAAAACAAAAAACATGTATCGTAACTTCCGCTCCATTTGACAGACAGAGGGACTCACCAAGAAGCACATAAAGTCGAGGGCAAGGACAGTAGGCACCCCGCCGAAAGGCAAGCCCTGGAGCACTGTACTGCGAATTCGGGCCGAGTAACAGTATTCCCTGGAGGTGATGTTGGTGGCCGGCGTCGTGCAGCTCTCCGAGTTGGAGCATCCTTGCGCCCCCCAGATGGCCATTACTAATATCAACACCCTCTGCATCACTCACTGCAGCATGTTGACAACCTGTGAAGAAGAAAAGAAGAGAACTGTTATGCTGTGTTTTATCAAGGAAAAATTCTGAAGACTACTTGAGACAGAAATTAAGAGTAGACAGAAAAAAAGAGAGACTTTGCTACCATTACTGTAAAGAGAGACTTTACAGTAATGGTAGCAAAGCAGTTTAAGTCAGTCTGTCCCTTTCTACTCATGCTGATATTTCTGTCTTGTCATGGATCACATGCTCTTGACCAGTTGCATGACAACTGAAAGCTGCATGTTAAAACATTATACACTTTCTGTTCCTTGTCTGAGGCCAATATATGTGCCAATGACACATCTAAACTTTGCTCTATTTCTGATGTGAAGGAAAATAACAGAAGTGAGGGAATTTCATACTCTGAACACCTTCGGTGCCAACCAGCGAGTTCCCCATCTCCATCCAGCAGACAGAACAACACTGCCGTCACGCTGGAGGCAGCTTTCTTCTGCAGTTAGTGATTTAATTCACCTTTTGTTTTGTCTTTGTGGCGTCCTTTGTGAACTTGCCTGGGCTTGTTTACACTGCTGCATGTGTCATGATTCAATACAGTGACTCAACCGTAGAGTCTGTGTTCATGTTGGAAGAACTGCCAAAACTGGCTCGCTTAACTCTTTTAAGGCAGGTTTTAGTCAGTGTCTAACCTTGACAAGTCAGGTTCAACAGATGTGGCCTGCTAGGATAAACCTCCTATTGGCTACTTTTGATATGCATCAGAGACCATTACTGCACACTCTTCCTTCCCAGTCTCTGATGCATATGAGCGAGAAACAATAAGCTGTTGACCCAACAAGCTGCCTAAACGCTAGGTGATGATGGAAAATATTGGCAAAGCATGAATAGTGTATGAGGCATAATAAGTCCTGTGAGAAATGTAACATCCTGAGTCCAACACTAAAGGAAGAGCACCAGAGATCTTAGCAACTTACTCCTGACCTTAAGGCCTGGTTGTAAAATAATCACACACTAACACACTAGGTCCACATGGTGTGATCCACAAGATCTCCAGGCTTGTTCCAGACCTCACGGTGAGTTCTCCAATCTATAACTGTAGTCATCTTTTGACACATCAACATAATATCTGACAAAATCTTATACAGTAGTCCTTGATTTGTAATACATTAGAAAGTCTATCCTGACTTGAGTGTGATACCTTCTCCATTCTATAAAAAGATGACATGTCTTAATATACAGCGTGCTCAAAGAGGTTTCATATTTCACTCAGACTGAACAAAGGTCCTGGAGAAGGCGCGTAGGTGTTCTGGTGAGAGCTGGTGAGTGTGTTTGCACAGTTGCACTGCTACGTTTGTGCCCTTCGACCCACTATTAGCAGCAGCATTCACGACGCTGCTCATCTTCCCTAACACTAACTCATTTATCCGCTCCCTGGAATGCTGTGACATCACTGCAGAGGGACGCGGCCAGAGCCGAACAATAAGCCGATAGAGACCAGAGGGTTCAAATGGACCGGTCTCAACCCAAGGAGGACACAACATACCCCCCTGTGCCTTCAACAACACTACTGCACATCCTGGACCCAGAGCCACAGTTCAGACTGCTTAACATTCAACACCAGCATCTTGAAAAGGGGACTTGAGCACATTTAAAACACCTAAATTATTGATGTTACTTATGGTACAGTAAGCCGCAGCTCATGGCTGCAATGTCAGTGTCATGGAAATACGAGACAAGTCAAGTATTGTGCATCTTCATGAGTGATGTAGTCAACCTTTAAAATGAATAGAGTATCTATCAAGAAAAGTCAAGATTTAGCAATCAATGAAAACACACAAGTTTAGTCTTGACTTGTTATATGGTAAAATACTGCAACCTGTTTTATTTTTTGTTGTTATGCTTTATATAGTGCACCACTAAAATTGTCTGGGAGAAAATGTGTAGTGGAGAAGAGCACACAGAGAACAAGAGCAACTAAAATTTTCAAATTGTTATGTAATTGGTTTTCAATTTACAGGAGTTGAACACAATGACTCAAACACCCATCTAACACAACACAACAGTACTGTAATAAAAAGCTTCCTATCTTATAGAGGCTAATAATTGATTGGCAGATTGGAGCTCAGTCAACAGCTCATTGACTCAAACGTTTTATGGTGGTATTTATGATCGAAGTGCATAATATTGTTGACCTTGATATTTTGTTTACAACTTTAATTGTTTTTTTCATTCCTAATTAACATATATGTTCAAACATGATTGGTTTACACCGAGGTTTACAGAAGAATTTTTGCAGTTTTGTCTCTCTCCCACTCAGGTGGATTAGCATTAGCATGTTTGTATGTGCATGCAGGATCCAAACAAAACAAGGGCCCATGTTGTCTGCTAACAAAAATGTGATAGATACATTTGGACTATAACTCCTGACAGCAATTAAGTATAATTTAAGACAGAATATCTCAGATGAAACTGTGAATGACATTAATAAACCACAGAAGTCAGGACAGATGAAATCATTCTTCAAGTTGATGTTTTCTGAAATTAAATTAATTCTCATCAACATCTGCCACCAGCTTCTTCTGTGTGCTAAAACACAGTATTACTTTAATTCTGATGGCAAGCAAAATTTAAATCAAGCAGCTGAAACCTAAATATAAAATTTGGCCAGCATGATGTATGAAATATAAATCAAACATTAATCAGCGATAAAGATAAACCCTGATGAAATAAGGGTGTGTTTTTGTGTGCCCTGTGAACACTAAGTGCTATCTACTGTAATTCTACTACTTGATGAATAAAATCATTTTTATATTAATTTAGTACAACAATAACATTGACAGACATAACTAATTTTAATTTTCATCATCATTTCAGCATCTACTACAGCTTTACAAGCAGGGTGTGATTACAGCATGACTCAGCAGCACAGAAATACTGTGCCACCTTTCCACCTGATGCTAGTTGCTATGGTACCATCAGTCTGGCACACATTCTCAAAATACAAATAAACATAAAGGGGATGAAGGCAGTGGGGGAGAAAATCCCATGCTTGTCCATTTGGAACTCAATCTGTGAGTCTGCTGTTAGCTCTACAGTTTAGGCAGACAAAACAATGTGCTTTGTCTAATTGTCTGAGATAATCCATATCATCATCTGCCAAGACAAATGAAAATATCATACAATACAGCCCCTCATTCAAGTCCATTCATTACACTCAAATAATACAAAAACCTTCTTACTGTTAAGTGTATTTCCATTTTAATGCATGAAGAAACTGGAGAAAACAACACGAATTCTTTCCATCTACAACAGCACACATATTCATGACCTTGTGCGTTTAAATTCAGTGTTTTCTGTATGTGAGTCATTTTACCTTTAATCTTTGCAAGTTAAATATTTGAACAGGCTTTGTTCAATGCCTAAAAACAGTGGCTCATGAGTTAGGCTTGCAGTCATCAAGCAACACCAACTTGACATGCTCCACCTTCTTCTCCCAGCTAAATAAAACCTCATTTAACAAAGGAGGGACACACTAGGTGCCAAAACTAAGTTTAAGTGGTTTTTCCTAACTCTCAAGCATGATGATGGCCAGAAAGCTTTTAAATCCATGTATTACCGATGAAATATGTTATTTGCGATTAAGTGGTTAGTTAAGCCAACTTTGTCTTAACATTGAAAACGGCTGTGTGCTTCCTGCAGGAAAGATAAAGGCAATTTTTTAAAGTTCCCTTTCTCTCTGTCACTTCTTGTTTTTGCTGGAAGTACAAGCGTTGGTTCAAAACAAACACTTCGTTAAGCCTTTGAAGATAGACTGTACTTTGCATTCTTTTCACAACACACAACACAAATACATCTACTCTATAGGACAAAATACTAAATATTAATATGCCTCTCAGTAAATCTTTTTCATCGATCTCCATCACCATCCATTACAAGGCTGGAGATAACCGATATCAGCAATGTGAAAACAAGAAACAAAGAATTAGTGGACATCCTAAAGGAAGCTGCCAAATACACCTGGCAATCTAGAAAATAATTATAATGTTATTATAATAACAGTTCAGCGTACATTTGAATAAATGTAACAAAATGATACTTACATGCTCAAGTATTAGTCCTGTATGTAAACGTTGTTTTGACACCAATATCAGCTCTGTTCATCATGTGAATTCACAAAGCTGCTTTGTATTTTAATGCATATTCATTCTGCTTCAACAATATCAAACTTGGCCTGAGTTCTCCTCAGTGCTGCTGGCTGATAATGCAGCAGGTTTGCACATATTAGCCTTGTTGGTATTGGCCTGTAAATCATTGAAGAACGCTCAGTGCCTGAGCTTTGATTATCAGAGGTTGTCATGAAGTCAGAGTATGCTTTCATAATCTCATCACAGCATGTATGTAAAATTAAAACCACATGCAGCAAAAAAAAAAAAGGAAATGAGAAAACTAGTTAAATGCTGGGTGCCTAAATAAAATCTCTTCCCCCACTGACAAGATTCATTGTCAATTTTGGATCTTAATCTATCGATTTGTGTTTTGTCTGTTAACGTAATTAAACTCAAAATTGAATTCTACCTTTAAATTACTGAGATGAGTGTTCCTTCCCGTCACTACTCATTCCCTTAATTGTTTTAGTGATTTATTACATAACAATACCGTAAACTGTGTGGATGCAGTCTTGTGAAAGTGAAGCTTAATGTAATGTAAAGAGCGGTCTCTTATCCACCATTTTACTGTCATTATAAATTCAACGCTGACGCTGGTCAGTGTAATCAGGTAATGTGAAGGTTTCACTTTGCCTTCATAGTGATGTGCATTCATCATCAGCTTTCCTTCATGCTTGTAACGATTGATTGATGCTGCCAAACAAAAAAAAAATCAAATATGGTCAATCTTTGCTTTCACCATCTTAAAGAGTACAAACACTATCCATGAAGGGGAGATTCAGATACTCAATTAACAGATCAATTTGTTTTTTTTTCTTTGCATGAAATCTGTATGAGCAGATATTAGATGCCTCTTCTTGGAAATGGTTTCCATCGATATTCATTAATGTCCCTGGAACACAGTAAGGCTCGTGACCAAAATATTAAGACTGCTCACAGCCAGCTCATGTTTATCCCTTTATAGGCTGTGCACAAGGAAACCCTTAGAGCATTAGCTGTCACAGCCAAGTACTCGTCAGCCCATGACGAGGCCCATGTCTGTGAATCAGTTCAACCTGTTCAGAGGTACTCTCAACACAGCATTGCTCAACCAGCAGGGTTAGATAGCTGAGATATGTTAAGAATGACCACTGGTTATCTGAACGGTATGTCATAATACTGGCCTCAATCCTACAGCCAGACTGCTGCATTGTCTTAAATATCTCCTAGTTTCTACATGCAATTTCACAACAGCAGACAGCTAAATGTGTTTGAGATTAATAGAAAAATACAGATCACTTTCATCATGATCTGTGACAATACACGGTTTCCCACTTTTACACATCTCCCTCAACGATATTATATTTCTAGATTTCTATTTGCACTACTTTACTTCTACTTTAAAATTTAATACTTTATACTACATACTATATTCCTGGATTTTGTGATTTTCTTTCTATATTTTTTGAGCACTGTCAGGGGGAGCCTGTGACTGCTCCCTGTAATTGTTGTGCACATGACAAATGAAGGATCTTGAATCCTGATGAGGACCAGCAGGCGAACTCAATCTGAGGCTGGTGGCTCAAAAAGCAATAAAATAATCATGACTGTCACAGTAACCCAGTTTAAAAAAGAAACAATAACCCACGCTGTAATCGGACCTTGCCTTTATAAAAATAAAGGCAAATATCTCACGTCATTTATTCTGCAGTCCAGTTAAGTTTCGCTCAGTTAGCTTCGCGCTAATAATAACGGGGATGTGTTTGTTTACTCCTTTATTGTTTATTGACAGCGGGCATCTAAGTTTACACGCAACGTGCTAAAGTCACGGGCCACAACAACAACAACAACACAACGAGTGTGTGCGACCAATAATAAAAAGACAGTGAAAAAATCAGAGCTTACCTTGCGGTGAGAGGCGGCGGCGGCAGAAACTAACAAACACAGTCAGCTAACGTGAGCTAACGTAGCCGCCGCTCGCTGAGGCGGATAACAGGTGGAGACCGATTCAACGACTGTCGGTAAATCAACAACAAACTGGACCCCGCTGGGAAAAACACCAACACAAAGCCCGAACAGGCGGGATAAGTCGGGTCTCTCTTTTTATCACTGAAAGACAAGTCTAATATCTGTCTGTCTGTCTGTCTATCTATGTGTGTGTGTCTGTCAGCCGGTCGAACAACTCTCCCCAACCGAACCAGTTCAACGGGAGGCGGTCCGGTTCACAGCGCCTACTGGAAAAGAAATACGCCACATAGAAAGGCGACGCCGACAGCCAATGACACGAACGCGTAGTCTTTAGTGGCGCCGTCGTTATGCAGCGTCTATGCTGCCCCTTTCTATGTAATGCCCGGCGCGTCTGTGGTGACGTAACCGAAAGTGACGAACAAGCTAACCGCTAGCCGCTATTTATTTTTATTAGTTTTTCTATTTTGCGGTTACTTTAGTCACCCCAGATTGTGAGAAAACAAGAGATCGATGTGTAAGAATAAGTACGAAAGCAAAGCGCTTCTTATCAGTCGAGGTGAGTCATATTCGCGTTTCGTATGGTCATTTGTGTCCTGTAAATTGGTTAGCTCGGCTAACGGCAATTAGTCGCATGTTGGTGACGTTGTGCTTTTGACATTGGCATGGAGCGTGGTAGAAAGGTAAATTTAGCACAGATACATGTTTAATCTGCATGTATACGCTTTATAACGCACTTATACGTGTGTTTGTGTTGTTATTCGAGGGGAAGACACACAAAAAAATGGTACCACTACTTTTTATTAGGAGTCGGCCGCCCTCTATACGATTATTAGCCTCTTTTAGCCTTTAGCTGCTAATCATGTTTATTCTCTCTTTCTAGGTTTAGTCATGGCTCTCCACCTGCTCTCAAAATCCCTTACGGGGTTTCTCTTAGAGACATCTTCAGCAATTCACCAAAGGACTTTTAGGTAAGTCAAATGTCAGAGCCCATTATTATCTGGGTTTGGGTAATATGACACATTTCATTAGTGAAATCAAAGAAGATAAAGTTAAAATATTTACTGATACAATAGTGAGGTGTTTTAGTATATCTCAGTCATTTATTAAAGCCCTCCCCTCAACTCAAAACTAATGTTTGTTTTATTGTAAGATTGACCTTCACTATGCAAAGTCACATAAGAGCAGAGTATTACATTGAAAGCATGTCCTTGTGTGGAAGAGAATTGCAGTCCAATATGCAATATAAACAAATGTGATACATGAAGCCTCCAGTGCACATACAGTGGACCTCTCAGTGAGCTGGGAGACATCTTATGTCCAGTAGTCCAACTTTTTAATTTTAAAATATAGTTGTATGCTTACATTTCACACTCACTCTGTAGAGAGATGGATTAGATGGGCTTTTAAGTGGTGTTTTTTAGTGGTTGTAGTAAACAAGTTTTTAAACTTGTTTTTAGTTTTTAACTGTGACTGAACTGTAGGAGGACATTGTTGGGTCTCTGTAAATGATAATATAACAGTCCAATATAACAGGTACAGTCTAGACCTGCTTTATTTAGTGTCATGAGATAACTTTTGTTGTGAATTGTCACCTGACTTGAAAAAAACTGACTTGGAAAAAAAAAAACAGGTGTGGGGGGGATGGATATTGAAGGTACTTTATGTAACAATAAATAATGACTCCATGGAGTCCTAGCTAATCATCCATATGTGATGAGTTCGGAGTGAGAACATGTTGCGTTGGATATTTAGGGGGGAAAAATCTTGAGTACCTTTACATAGAAATTAGTCTACAGAGTGTTACAGTCATCTGAAAATGTTGAGGAAAGTCTCATGTTTTATATGTTTTTTTTAATGACTTGTGATAATCAGTTCACTCATTAACAATTAAAAGACGCTTGTATGTGTGTGTGTATATATATATGTATTATGTGTGTGTAAATAGTTACATACAGCCCCTTTTAAAGTTGTGTATTGAAGGTGAATAATTTAAATTAACAGGTAGCTACAACAGTAATTGGCTATTTCTTAGTTATAAGTAATACATTCTAATTTTCTTACACTGATTGTGCTTAGAAATGTTAACCACAGAACCAGCCCTAAGTCATTTCCTTATTCACCATTGATGGAGTTGCTTAAGCATTCATCTCCACATGAAATGATCACCACAGATAGTCTGTACTGTTCAGCTTCAGGGAGAAGCTTCAAACTTTGGCCTGTAGAAAAGTATGCTTCTTTCATGACTGCTGATTGCAGCTCTCCTCCAGAGACCCGTCAATCGATATTGTAATGTATGACATTTGGTGCGGAGTAGTGCCGCAGCAGGACTCCCTTGAATTGAAGATGAGCAATCTATTGTTTTTGTCTTTTCAGTGTATCTGCTGTTGCAGCAGCCATTCAAAAACTGACAAGAGTGCGCGTAGTGGACAACAGCTCTCTCGGAACTACCCCATATCACCGTGCGCCCAGAGTGATTCATGTCTACACCAAGAATGGCGTAGGAAAAGTTGGTGACCGTGTGTTGCTTGCCATCAAAGGACAGAAGAAGAAGGCGCTAATTGTTGGACACAAAATGCCTGGAGAACGCATGAATCCACGCTTTGATTCAAACAATGTTGTTCTGATTGAGGACAATGGGAACCCTACAGGAACAAGGATTAAGGTCCCTTTACCCTCACATCTACGTAAAATGGAGGGAGAGTACTCTAAAGTCCTTGCAATTGCTAGTTCATTTGTATAAGTGTCATACAACTGTGATCTTCTGAAATATATTCACTGTATGTTTCACACCTGGTGGGGGTATATGACTATTTTATGCACATATGTTCTTGTCTTCAATAAATGTTAAAAACTGTCACAAAATCTTGTTTCTCTGTTGGGTATTTCATTGTTACTTGATGTACTATGTAACAGACTCAAGTCCTTCTCAATATGATTGACATTTAACTGGGGCCTCTCTATGCTTACAATAAACATAACCTTTATCTTGAATGCATAGCACAGGAGTTCTTGTTGCAGTTAAAGCAGGTAAATGTAGGTCAAACTGATGTTATCAAGAACACAATGAATAAAACTGAGAAAGCATTAAGGAAATATTTATTGAAGGCACAACACAAAACACGACTGAAACATTTTCAATACCTGTTTAAAACATGGTGTCCTATATAAGGCATTCAGCATTATGTGATCCCTGTTAAAGTCCCTCGGGTGGACTGGTATAGTATTTCTCTCTGTTATGAGGCGATTTAACTAGCAGCTTCCTTGAACTAAAACATCTGTGCAAAATAAAAACAATCAAGTAAAACTAAAAGCTTGGCTGCTTAAATTCAACTAAATAAACAAGTTGTCTCAACTTTACTAACCCTAACCCAAGTGCCAAAAAATAAAAATAATTAAAAAAAAAAAAGATATATCTTACACATTATATAAGGTCTGTACTGCCATCTACAGGTGCAAGGATGAAAGTACCATCTACACCCTTGCGGTGATCATTTCTTGTTAAAAAATACTTCTGTTCTAAAAATATGGAAAATATGGAAACATGAGCACAGAATGATTAAACAAAACTAAATGTCATCACCTTTTAAAGCTCTACAGTAAAAGACTTTGACTATGCTATGTGTTCCTGAACGCAAAGGCTTTTTGTGAGATTTCTAAATAAGAACAGCGAAATCGTTAGTTAATCATTTGACATTCACCCAGACAGCAGAATTAAAATGCAGCAATATAAAATCCAATGCACATTACAGCTAGTGACTTTGATCATGCACAGACTCGTGCTGTTTTTACAGAGACGACAGGTCTATGTGGCACAGTAACTGCTTCATACTGTAGGTTTGCATAGTTTGCAAGAGTCAGCTGAGAGACATTTGGCTTGTTTGGACTTTGGTTTTCAATTATACAGCTCTTCTTGCTACTTAAGGTATGTTGAAGTGGGATGTGTTAAAGGATCAACAGGTCACTAAGGCTGAGGGGTCTTCAGGGCTCCAGGTTACGTGGCACTGCACCTTTTCTCTGTACCCTTCTCTGGTGAGGATGGTCCTCTTTAACCGCACATTGTCAGGTAAAGCCACTACCAGTAAAAAGAATAAAGTTAGATGCATAGAAACAATCAACAAAATGTACTTTAAGATTTTTTTTAACAGGACTCACCTCTGTGATGTTCATCTCAGCCTCTCCGGACCCCTCCTTGTCAAACTCCTGGAAATACCCTGTTAAAAAAAAAAAAAAAAAAAGATTTCACAATTTGTCAATGTTGTTATGATTCTGACTGTTTCATTACTGAATGGCCTGCAGGTATTTAGAAAAAAAAACTATTGCTATAATACTCACTGAACATGGCTTCAAGTTTGACCAAGCAGCAGATGAAGTTGTCAAAGTCAATCATCTCATTCTCTGCGTACCGGGCTACCAGGATCTGATGCAGTTGGTTATTCAGTTTAAAACCTGCACAGGAAGACAATAAAAAAAGAAAGGCTCACACTTCCCATTTGTGAGTTTGTGTTTGATAAATAACTGTGGAACTGATCGTAAAGAGCGTTATACCTGCTGCCTCCACAGCAAGACGCATCTCATATGAGCTCATGGCCCCCGACTTGTCGAGGTCAAACTGTCTAAAGATGACCTGGGAGACAGACACAGAAATGTCAACAGAAATACAGAGAATCTAAGCGTGCATAGTGTTTCTTTGTCACTGTTATTGTTTTACTCATTCTTACCAGCCACTTTCGGATCTTGTTCCAGAGGATCTGGAACTCCACCAGGCCTAAACGGGCACTTCCATCTTTCTGGTAAACTAAGTGTCAAGGAGTGACACTCCACACAGGAACTAGCTAAATGCAGGAGACTGTTTTTAACTAAATCAATGTTATCTAATTGTGTGTGTTCAATTCATGCCTGATAACTCAAAGAGGATACGTCCATCAGGTTGACCATGGTCCTGCATGATTCAGTACTGAAGCCGTCGGTCTTCAGATCTTGGTCTGAAATAGCAGAAAACACTCATCTAAAACAGTCTGACAGCTACACAGGGGCTTGTTAAGAGAGGCAGTCCAGGAAATGGATGATGTACACTCAACAGTGGAATCTATTACAGTGATGGGAGATGTATTACTAATATGTAAACTTTCCAGGAGCTATGATTTGTTAACTAAAAATAAACAGAACTCACGGCGTGTGACAACTCTGTTCAGGATGGTCTTGAGCTCTTGGATGGAAATCTCCATGTCCTGGAAAAGCACAGAGGACAAGAAAAGAGAAATTAAAAGTTTTTAGTTGAAAGAAAGATGATTTATTTTTCTATTTTCTTCATAATCATAACAAGGGTGATACAATTTTAAATCCTTGAAGCTTTAGATATTGTTTAAAATGCAAAATTAGAATAGAATCAGGTTAATCAGGTTGTCAGTAGCTTTAAACATAAAATGGATTTGCCTTGGTGTTTTAGTGCATTACAATAAACACAGTGAGAGAATAAGAAGCAGGTACTGCAACAGTCAAGAAACACAAATAAAACAGAGAAATAGATGATAAAAATATGAGTATTATATAAAATATGTACAATACATCTGTACCACTACAAATATTATATAAAATGATGTAAGTAATGTAAATGCAAACAAAAATTCAAAACAGTAAGGTAGCTATGTTTTTCAGAACTTACCTCTCCTGCTAGCTGAGCAAACATGGACTTAAAAGAGTCATCAATATCACCTTCAGTCACTTCCTCCTGCAGAAGACCACAAATACAAATTACTTGTTTATAATTATTATCCTTGTTATTTCATGTGATATCATGTAACATTTTATTTTTCCCCCACAGTGTCACGTCTCACTGACATGTACCTCATCTCCGAAATCGGCAGAGATTTCATCGTCCAGTTCTCTGCAATGTATAAAAACACATTAGTTTAAAATGTTTCCAAAAAACTGACATTACAATTGCGTGCAGAAGACACGTACTCTGTTTCTGACTGCTTCTCGGTGAAGACCCTGAGGACAAAGTCAGCCTCTTTGCTGGGCTCGAAGGTGGAGGGGACGATGAGGTACTCTCCGGGGGGCAAGCGAAGCCGCGTGCTCACCTCTCGCAGGTTGATGAAAGTCTCAGAGCGGGCGCACGATGAATGGGTCAAGAAGAAATCCTTCTTCAAATGGACATTCTGGCAGCCTCTGTACTGAGGGCAGTAGGAAGCAATACAAGGGTTGAGAGGCATTTGCATGATTTTAAGCCCACTGAAATGAAATCTCATGTACTTTACATTACTGCCAACCATTTTACAAAGCATAAAATGATTTCATTCTGAATGCATTTCAATCAAAACTAACTTTCATTTGGGATGGAAATCAACTAAAACTGGCTTGAAATACGTAATCCATCACAATGGACATCAAATCTGTTTTACTGTTGTTTGTTGTTGTGATGGAGAGTCAAGTTTCTGTTAGCTGATTTCATACAGTGAATGAGAAGCAACCAACTCTAACATGATCAGCAGTACTGTAAAATATTCATCATTCATAGTGGCTAAAACATGGTTATAATCATACTTCTTTGATTAAATATAAAGTGGTAGTAACTTGATGCTCTGCCTACCTCATCTGGAATCTGCATGAAAGAAGATGAGAGGAAAAATGAGCTTAGGCTAAAATAAATAAATAAGTAAATAATGTAAAAGTGTTAATAAACTCTGAGAGGGGTCTTCTGTCTCTGCTCTCACCTCATAGACAGCAAAGCCGATGGTGTGCATGTCCTGACCTTGGCGGCGATATCTGCGGCGGTCCTTCTGCATGAGAGCCACTAAAAAGCTGCATGCCACCTCATCGTCCTCTGGGTCGTCATCCTCCTCCAGCAATGTGATCTTATACTGAGGGTTGATCCAGAACGTGTCTACACAGATGATGCATTTGTGTTAGCCTGTTTCACAGTCACATCACCAGCTTTGAAAGAGAAATTTTACCATACCAGGAGGTATTTCTCCTGTGAGCAGAGTGTCGGGACTCACTGGGGTGGTTCCTGCAGCCTCCAGCTGTGCTGCCTCTCCTCCACGTGCCGTAAAACTTCATGGTGTTCCAGTGGCTGAGAGCATCCTCACTCAGAGCGTCAGGAGTCAAGTTGCAGATCTCTATCCGAGAAAACTGCCTTTTGAACTCATTGAAGGACATCCTGGAAGATTAACATACAGTTTTGGGTCAGAATCCGGAATGAAACAGGAAAATGTGGATTTTCACCTTGTTGCTAAGAGTTAGATGAGAAGATCCATACCAGTCCATACCAGTCTTATGTATGTAGCCAGCTGCTAGTTAGCTAAACTCAAAATAAAGTCTGGAAAAGGGCAAACACCAAGCCTGGCTCTGTCCAAAGGTGACAAATGTCTACCAGCACCTCACTACGAAGTTATATCTCGTTTCTCATCTATATAACCCGCCTAATACCCAACTTTTTAGTTTTAACATGTAGTTTTATGGGCAAATTAAAAATATATATATTTGTGCACAACTGTCAGCTTTAAAAGTGCTTGTAGTCTGATGTTTTTACATTTGGCCGCACTAGTTCTTTACCCATTTCCAGTCTTTATGCTAAGCTAAGCTAACCAGCTGCTGGCCCTAACTTAAACTCCACCAATTCATCACTCCTATAACACTGTGGACTCAAAATTTACAGTTCTTTAAAATGAGATATTGTTTTTTTTTTTTTCATTTCATGCAGTTCTCATTCATGTCAAATCCTGGAGACGAGGTCTACCACCATGCAGCTCAGCCACCGACAGCTCAGTCTGAAATTCAGGTGTGCAGCTAATGTAGCCTCGAATGGCTCCCCTCAAGCAGAAGTGAAGCTACAGACTTCTGGTTAGCTCACTTCTTTCTAACTCTTCACCTTCAGATTTTTTTCAAAGTTGTCGCCTTCAGCTCCAGATGATATTGACTCAAGTGGCATCACTTTATCTGATATTGCGCAGCAAAAGGCTTCATACACCTTTTGACACATGTAGATGACCTCCACGAGACCTGTAAACTGACTTTGATATACAAAACAGCGAGTTCCCTTTTGAAAATTTAACAGACAGACATAAGGGTGCTATGAATCTTGTCTTCGAACTCCCTGCATGAAGGTGAAGAAGCGTATTTCCCGAGATTTGAACCACTCTCTAAAATACCTCTGTTACATAAAATTGCCACACAGTTCACCTGCACCAGGGACATCTTACCAAAACTCCCCGTCTTCCATCTTTAGATGCAGGTCTTCTCGTTCAGACGGGTCAACCTCATCCCATTCAGTGGAACTACACGTGACAAATGGGATAATAATGCAGTATGAGATATAATACTCACACAAGAACACTTCAACCAAACAGACCTGTAGATGGGACTCTTATTAGTCCACATTTATTTTGCTTTGGGGCGCTCACTTGTCACTCCAGGCGCCGGTCCACTCCACCTGGCCCCAGGGGTTACGTATTCGGATTAGGCGTTCCATGCTGCCGCGGAATTCAACCTACAAGACACACAGAGTGATGGCTAACTTAGAACTATACATATTATTCATTATGATAACCACTCAAAGACAACAGACTCGTACGCAGACAGACCTCCTTCAATCCAGTGACTGAGTAGGCGTGGCCCTTCACAAGCTTCTTGAATGTAACAGCCTCCATGTCGAAGGCACTGGTGATCTGCAGCGATATGAAAATACGATTACCGCAACAGAGTATGAATTGTGTAGTGCAGAAATAAATAGAAGTGCTTTTAAAGTTATTGGCTTTCTCAAGACGGTGCAACATTGATTGATCTTGAAGGTATGGCAGCGTGGTGAGCACGTACGTCGATGGAGCAACCCAGCAGAGAGCCTCTGTCCAGAGCTTTTGCAATTATCCTGTGCAGATCTCTGGGAGCTCTACGGAGCTCATACATCTCAGACACGCCACCTGTGAAGTCCTCAAACCCTTCAGTGGTGCTTCCTCCAGACAGGGCCTCATAGGAGCCATTCAGCCTGATACCACATTAAAAAAATAGCCACACATCGGTTTGATTGCCATCAACAGCAGCATTTGTGACTTCCTGCTAAACACACTCATGCTGAATAATTTAGCAGCTATGTAGGCCCTTTAAATCTTACTTTGCGTACGCCTTCTCCAGAAGTGCACTCCAGAATTCATTGCCCTCAGCAGAATGCACGAACATCAGCTCCCCGTCTTTGACAGGCAGTCTGTCATCTATCACGACGTCCACCCATTCGCCGAACTGCCAGAACTGCGACACAGAGCAATAATCAAGAAATCAATCCATCCAAATTGTCCTTACACTTCGGAAGTGCAAGGAGGAGACAATGATCTTACAGTACCTGAAAGTGGAAGATTCCAGCGTAGTCATCTTGGAAGGACTGGCCGTGTGGAACAACCCGATGAAGAAGCTTCTCATTCAGGGTGAGCGAGCCAATGGCAGCCAAGAGCCAGCAGTCACCTGCAAGAGACGGAGAGGCATTTAGCAACTTTTATCTACTACTGTCTTCTTAGTGTTTCTGTTTTTTCCCCAGCACAGATTCCACACAAATAGTAACGACTCACCCAGCGCCCCCTGACAGATGTCCGTTCTGGTGGCGCCATCCACAATGAACTGAGGGTCATCCGTCAGCTCCTGTGGAGAAATTAAAATGTCCGGGTGAAGACAATAACCTTCTCAGAATTCAGTTAACACATCTCGCGGTCGACTTTAAAGCGACTTTCGGGCCGCCAATATTCTCACATCTATGCGTCAACATCCTGTGCTGTATTGGGGTGCTGTAAACAACTGTCATGGCGAGGGAGTGGTCAGAGAATGCCGTGCCAACAGCTGCGGTGGTCTGACAAGTCGCTGGTCCCTACTTGTCCTATTCTGCCTGGGTTTGCAGACATGAAATAAGATAGTGTCACCGATATGTCTGTTTATATAATGTGTTTGTTTTCACTGTTGAGTTCCAGCCATCCTCAGCAAGAGTCACATGAACCACATGTCTGTTGTCAAATACTACATGAGAGGCAATCCAAAGAAGGTATTTCCACTTAAAGTTGAGCCTCAGTCTGTGTCTTAAAAACATCCTTGCATCTGTAATTGTGATCTTTTGTCAAACTTAACATATCAAATTAATCAGTTGTAAGCACAAGCCGTTGACAAATCTCTGAACGTGCTCATAATACATCGTTTCCTCACCGTGGGCCTCATCCACTCCACGCCCCTGGTTTTGGAAGAATAGGGGGCGAGCTCCTTGAAGCCCAGGGATGGAGGCTCAGCCGGGAAACAGGGGTCTTCAAACAGGCAGCCCGACTCCAAACATTCCTGCTTCAGTGCCTCATAGTCCTGGTTGGAGAAGAGCACGGCCTGCTCCTTGGAACCCATGCCTTCTGCCCGCAGCCTGTTGGCGTATATACTTGCAGATATCCCTCCAACTGGATACATACTGGCACAAGATAAAAATATGGAGCGGGGTGAGCGTGCACAGTGCCGCCTATAAATAGCAGAAAGCTAGCGGCACACACACGGCCTTGCCTAAGAGTTACAGCACAGCAATCAGGTGTGTGTGAGTGTGTGTGGAAAAATTATCTTCATACTAGTGATAAAGTCTGATTTCTTTCTACTGGTTGGACTGAATTCAACTAATTAGTCACAACCAATCTTTGACCCAGTATAGATTCTACCTTAGACATGATGGCTATTTATTACCTTCATGTTGTGAAATTCAAAAAATTTAATGAGTAGTTAACTAAGTAAATAAAACGTGAAAGATAAAGTAATTAAAATAAGATTTAGGGAACTTATTATTAGTGTCTGGATAAACGTTTTTATGAGTAGGGGGATGCACTGGTCGGACTTCAGCATTGATAAAGTTCTGCAAAAGTTAAATCCTCCCAAAAAAAAAAAAAAAATCAATTATAATTCAGGTCTCTAACTTGAAATACCTCTGATAACAAACTCAGTGGTGTGATTGTGACATGTAATCAATGTGCATGTGTTGCTATGGAAACCTTTGTTAGAGACCCCCCAAAGCCCACAGAGAGATAATAAGACACACAGAAAGCATGGACAGAAGAGAAGGGATTACTGAGAAATGTGAGGCAGGACACCACCGTAAACACAACATGCGATGAATAACAAAAGAAATATAATACCTGGTCTGTACAGGCAGGCTGGGAGGGAGAATGAGACAAAAAGACAGGGAGAGAAAGGTCATTTGCTCAAGTTTTGGTACTGGTGAAGATAAATCATTTGGAAAATAATGGAGTAACACGAGCCCGTGTTAGGGAAAGCAGGCCCTAATGCACTCAGCGGGGTCTTTCTCTCCCCTCTGAATGCACTTCCTTTTCTGTGCCAGAGAGCTTTCACAACTCTCACTCTGGTCAAGTCTCCAGGGAGGACAGAATAAGAGCTATTTGTGGAGAAACAGAGTTAGACAGAACCAAATATGCCAAGAAGCCATCAGTTAGATTTAAAACTGTTACTTGGCGATCCCCCTTCCTGAATCAGTGCAGGAGAGAAACTGGGACGCGGGATGATCTTTTATACCCCTCTGCTCCACTGGAAAGGAATCCTGATGAGCTTAGTTCAGTAAACAGAGCAGATTTTGAAAGGAGAAAGTTGGGATGGAGCTACAGCAGCGAGGTGGAGAAAACAAATGACTGGGTCGAGCTTTATAAATGAGTTAGGGAAGAAAATAACTGATGTGTTGTTGTGCAAAATAGACTGCTTTTACTAGAAACAATTCTGCAGGCAAGGATGTTGTTTACAGTGCCAGCCATCCCCTCCCTCCCTCCTTCCCTCTCTCTGTCCCTTTCTCTCTTCCACCCTGAGGCCCCTTATGACTGCAGGAATGCCCCTTTTTGATCTGTCAAACTGCTTTAAAAAAAAAAAAAAAAAAAAAAAGAGGCTGGCTGACCAAAAGGAGATCTCCAGTTTCCCCTCAATGGGCAGAGAAAAAGCTGATCCATGCATTCCCCTGATGGTGATCTCATCTATAGGACCACAGCCCCAACAATACACTAAAAGCCCCTCTGAATAATGCCCCCACATATGGCTGGTATCCTGCTGCTATCAGATGACTGTTTACAGCACCTGTTCAGAGGTGACAGTAGGCCTGGATCTCCGCAGTCTGCCTTTAAAGAGATAGAGGAGACTCCTCACAGCAGCAGATCATCCACATATAAAATCACAGCAGAAGTCAGAGTATGACAGCTGTAACTCTGCAGACTATTATTAGTGCAACAGACCCGGGCTGCCGTTCAATCAAAGCGTGGAGCACCGTTAATCTCAGGCTGCACAAAGTCACACACTCTGAGAAAACACTGAGGACAAACACTCACCGCCGCTCCTGAGGTGAACCCGCGGCTCCTTCGAGATGAGTGGGACGGTGAAAGAAAAAGACAAAAAAATCGCGGAAATCTGTGGACAGATAGAGGAGGTGTGGTGGTGGTGATAGTGGAGGGAGGGGGAGAAATAGTTTCGATGGCCCAGCAGGAGCGCAGCAGCCCTCTGCACACTGCAGGAGGAGGAGCCAGCGAGCCGAGGCAGCACCGCGGCCAGCCGCTAGGGGCGCTGCAGGCAGGGAGGAGGGGGACCAGAGATCTGAGGGAAACTTTAATAATGACTATAATGAGGCTGATCTGGGACAAAAAGACAATTATTATATTACAGAGGAGACACTGTAGGACTGATGTTGTAAAAAAAATGCTGAATTATGTTATTTTATAACAGTGGAGCAAATATTCGTAAAGCTATATTCAGGGTTGGAAAAATATGTGAATGAATGATATGTTAAATGAACATGGACATATATTATACTGTATATACTGGATGTATATCGCATACATGTAAATGGGATACCAATTAAGTTTTTGTCAAAGGAAGATTCAATCATAAGTCCACTTTAAACCAAAGAAGTGGCAAAATGTGTAACTTACATTGTTCTCAATAACACAGAGTGCAGTTTTAGTTGACTGGTGTTTATCTTGTGTCTGGATGAATAAGGCATCAAGGAAAATGCCCTGTGTTTGTCTAAAATGAGTTTCAAAATAATGAATACTGATCATTTTAGCTCCATTAAGGCTATATAAAGTACTTTAGTCTTCAGTTCACATGTACTGTATATATTAGAAAACAAAATCACTGAAAGCATTGAAATAGAAACTACACTGTTGACAGGTATACATAAACAGTGATCACTATAATACACTGGGTATATTCATGTATAATATAATTTGTCACTTGGGTGAAGTTCAGCTCTCTGTGTCACAGCTCTTTCTAAACCCCTGTAAACTGAAATGATTGTGTCACCTGAGAGATAATCTACAGTAAACAACTGCAAAGGATAAAGGTCACCTGCCACCACACCTACTGGGATATTGGTTGAGGAGAGACAAATGTATTTACAGATGTTACTATCCTTTGTGTCATTTCAGTTTAGTCATTGATAAAGGATTGAATATTATATTTATTGAACAGTTTGATGGAGCATGTCCACAAGTCCTTAAATTTTTCTTGTGTGGCAGCTGATTGAATCAGAAGGAAAGTGACGCTCCTACTACTACTACTACTCTCCTACTGAGTGTTTACTGATGATTGATGTGACTCTTAAATTATCTTTCTCACTACCTGGAAAGATAAATGTTAGTGAGCAACAAAACACACAAAATTAGAGAGTTTTGGTGGACTGAAGTGGTAAGTTCTGAACACAGGCCTGATAACCTTGAAATGTAAAGAGAGGAAAATTTCTAACCAAAATATTGAATATGATTACATTATTCAAAGACTTAGAAAAATGATTTTCTAAATCAGTTTTTTTACTTTTTAGAGATGGGATTTAAAACGAAAACAAGGATTGAGATTCCTGTTTTGTTTAGTTTTTCTTTGTGCTCTTCATGCTGGTTTTGAGTTAGTCATTAAACTACACCTGCAAGGTCCTTGTCATGTCTCGTCGTGTGTGTTAAGTTTTCATGTCTGTCATGTCTGTTTCCTGTTCTGGCGTGTCTGTTTTATTTTGAAAGTACTAATCTTCCCTCTCATTTCAGGTCCCTTTAACTTCCTGCCATTGTGTGTTTTCCCACCGTTGTGATTGTCTGCCCCGTCCCTGATTGTTTCCACCTGTTCCCCATTACCTCATGTGTATATATTGTCTGCGTTTCCCCTGTCTCATTGCCAGATTGTAAAATGTGCTTTATAGTGTCTTGTCATGTCATGTGAGCTTCATTGATCCAGCCTTTACCAAGCCAAGAAAAGTCTTATCAAGAACTTTGCAGTAAGAAAACTCTATTAAAACTCTTAAAACCATCCTGTCGAGTTGTGTTCTGCATTTGGGTCCACCTGCCTGGTCCACGTCCGTAACAGTCAGTCATTAGTTAAGTCTTTTCATGACAAACTCTAAGTAATTCCTACACAAACATGTTTATAGGTACATTCTTGAGAATCATTCCAACTTTACAGGGGCTTTAAAGTAGCTCAAATCAATATGTCATGTTAACCATGAGGCATGAACATGACTATTAGACTGTGAAAGTGGTCGCTTATGGTGACAAACTCACTAAACTATCATCCAACTCTGCTTGGATGCTTTTTAGTGTCTTTTGGTTCTACAACCTGCTGCTTTGTGTCATTTCAGATCCATTAAGCAGATGTAGAGAGAAAAAATAGATACCATGGATGAGATGTCACTAATATTTAATAAAGACTGTATTTACTATTGAAGACAGGTCATTTTAATTCATAAAGAAATATATGAATATATATAGCCGCTGATTTATATAATCTGCTCACTGTGAATAATATAAGTCCTGTAATGTTGCAGTCAGGCTAACTTTACCTTTTACTTACATAATGACAATGGGTAATGTCTATTTGATGATGATGTTTGGTAAAAAAAAAAGTACATGTATAATTAATTAGTTTTAATGCCTCACAAGCCCAGTAATAATGCACTCATCAATACTGTTATTATATTAAAGACACAGTGAAGCGGTTACTAACATATGTAAGAGGAGACATAAATTGTAATAGGACTATTAAGAATGTTTGTAATGTCTTATGTGAGATTACAGCTCATTATATGCTTTCATCAGCGTGCTACTGGTGTTTGTACTTGTATATGTTAAGCAATGCGTGTTCTTTTTGTGCGTCTCATGCACACCATCACTCACAGTGGTTACTACTGTCCCAGTTTAACCAGAGAGCCCAGTGATCACAGTTCAACTAAATGTGCTGCATGTAAAATTCATCTTCAGCACTGAGTCTGAAGCTGAAAAGGGGTTTGGATATTGGCACTCTTTTGTCATGTCATGTTCACAAACAAGGCTGTGTACACACTGCATTCAGTGGTTTATGACCCACCCTTCCCCAAGCTCCCACAGCAGTTAGGACAGTGAGATCTGGAGCCATCGTGGATAACCTCAGACTTGTTATTTAAGACAATACTCCAACAGGTGTTGCTGACACTGTCTCATGTGGATCTGTGTCAGCTCTGAGCACCTGCATAACCCCTATTCATAATATTTACTGTGTATATGCTTGGATATCAAGACATATTCCTTGTCCTACTAAAACCAAAAGATGTGTTTTGCAAAATCATCTTGATTATATTGTTGTTTCCAAATAAGATTGTATAAGATACAATTTACATCTGCTGCTCTTCACGCAGCCACCCTGCACCACCACAACTTGCCTGCAGTTTAGTGAGTCCCCTATGCGTGACAGCTATAATAACTGTCCTTTCTGTTTAAGTGTCCCAGTCTACTCTGTGGTAACTTAAACAAGGGTGGATTTACAACTCATTCACTACCTTTTATGTATCCTTATTTACTATGAGTGCATGAGGCACGTCTGAGGTTTATTCATGAATCATCTTTTTATAAAACAAACAGTGTTGTATTCAGCAGATGAAACAGCAGCACAGCTCCGGGTTAAACCAGCTTATTCCTGACCGAGGACTGTTTGACAAAGGATTGGCTTTGTCACTCTTAGAATAGAGAATGTAAGCACAATATCAGGATACAAGATCACACTTCGGAGCATAACATATATGCTCTGGATGCAAAGATCCTGCAGGTTAAGTGTTGCAATGCCAGTCTTAACCCAGTCTTATTCTTGCTCAATTTCAGTCACTTCATTTCATGCATTTAAGCTTCCTTTCACAATCCTCAGAAACATACCACTTGTAATCCCTACCAATAACTCTTAACTTTATTTTTTTAGAGCATCTCAGTGTTATAGACTATTACAGACTGTCTGATAAGCACATTTCAGATTAATTTAAGTCAAGTAGAGTTTTTTTCCCCTTCTATTTTCAGTATATATCTCAGGAAGAGCAAGACAGTAAACACGACACACTGTCCACCCCCACCACACACACACACAAAATCAAAATGAGACAATGTGAATGGTGCTTCAAGCTAGTTCCTTTAGGCGTGTCCCTGTTTGTAGTTCAGCTGTGGCCACAGCCATCTCATTGCAGATTTGCTTATTGTTGCTGCTGTCTGCTCTTTTCCTTCTCACCTGTTTAATGGAGGCCCCTCCCTGTCTGTGAACCCACCCTGTCTCCCCCTCACCTGCAGCATCAATAAAGGAGGCTGGCACCATCACCAGCTCACAAAGTCAGAAAGTCGCAAAGAGGGAAACCACCATCCAGGGAGTCTGTGTGCACTTGAGAAGTGAGGATGACGTCCATGGCAGATCGACTGGCTCATCAGCAGAAGAGGGAGGAAGGCATTGGCACCAATGAGAATGCAGTGAAGTTCCTCCAGCAGGATTATGAGACTCTGCGGCAGGAGTGTCTGAAGAGCGGACGACTGTTTGAGGACCCCTGCTTTCCAGCTGAGCGCAAATCATTGGGCTACAATGAGCTGGGACCATACTCATCTAAGACCAGGGACATTGTTTGGAAAAGACCAACAGTAAGAAACACACACTATAGATAAAAATGAAAATAAATAAAAATGATTTTACTGTAATATCATTGGTGATCTTGACAGGGACTTGTGGGCTTTGTATTTTTTTGAATCTGTATCTTTTTGAGCCAGGACTGTGGAAGGAGAAGTGAGTACAGTTCAGTACAGTTAAAAAGAGTATCTGTAACAGAGTGATTAGGAGGCTGAACTTCTGTAATATTGGTGTAAAAAAGTGTACATTCACCATGGTAATGGTCAAAGTGAATATGAATATCACACATTCGTCTGTTAGGAGTTACCTTAGTCTGAGTAGCTTCGTGGATGAAAAAAAGCTAATTTGAATATTAAAGGTCACACAATCGGTTGAAAGCTGCCTCAGGATGTTCTGGTTTGACAACAAAAGGACAATAAATGCAGGCAAAAATAAAACTATCCTTACATATTCAACTTTTTGGTCTTGTTTGGTGCTCTTTACAGGAACTGTGCTCAAACCCAAAGTTCATTGATGATGGAGCCACAAGGACGGACATTTGCCAAGGAACTTTGGGTAAGTGAGGACAGATGGATGAGTGAATGATGGGGTATTTTGTTTTTAAGAGGGGAACCACAAACATTCCTGATCTAAACCCTCCACCCAATCTGCCATTAAGTTTGTAAGAAGGAATTATCACAGAAGGGGTTTGTTGGCACCTCGTGTTTACAGTACAGATGTGTTGAGCTGTGGTGAACACCACATGTTACCCAATCTCAGAGCATGTATCTGCCCTTACTGTGTAGGTGACTGCTGGCTCCTAGCTGCAATAGCCTCTCTGACCCTAGACCAGCAGATCCTGGCTCGTGTGGTCCCCGATGGACAGAGTTTCACTGAAGGTTATGCTGGGATATTTCACTTCCAGGTCAGACCAGTAACCCTGACCCTCCTTCTTTTTTTCCTTACATTCACCTTCTTTTTTTCCTATAATAAAAACTTGCATATTGGTAAATGGCTGTATACATTTGGGGGTTAATTCAGCGTTCCATGTAGCACCACCATCAGTCAAAATGTTAATGTTAATGCTGAATCTCAATCAATAAGTTCCTTACAACAACAAATTCAGTTAATATTATTTTGGTCAGTTTCAGACAGGTAATTCGACAATGGGTTATACCAAAAACACAATCTAATGGTTGTCTTTTAAAACTCATCAATACTTTACAGTATGTACAGCAAGTATCTCATGCACATTTACACATTTTCAATATTCCCTTTAGCACCACCACCAGGTCATGTTGACTTTCAGACATAAAGGTAAATCCAGTAACTTTGACCCAGTTCAGCAAATAGTGCTACAGTGTTTAATGGAAAGAGCTTTATGGTACAAGTTTAAGTAAGTTTAAGTATTTTCTAATAATAAATTTTTTTTATTTTAATCTGAATCTTACAACTATTATCCAAGGACCCTACCCATGAGTCATAACACTGGACAGCTGAATGAACCTGGCTGAGGTTACTGATTCTGATATTTTATTTTCTACAGTTCTGGCAGTTTGGTGAGTGGGTGGATGTGGTGGTCGATGACTATTTACCCACCAGAGATGGAAAGCTGCTGTTTGTTCACTCGGCAGAGGGCTCAGAGTTTTGGAGCGCGCTGCTGGAGAAGGCCTATGCCAAGTATGAATTGTACCTCTTATGTATTCTGCTCCATCGAAATGCTGCATGTGATATGTGAATCTATTTGCATCCCCTTGTGTCCGACAGGGTGAATGGCTGCTATGAGGCCCTGTCAGGAGGAAACACCCTTGAGGGTTTTGAGGATTTCACAGGAGGAATCGCAGAAGTATACACCTTAGGCAAGGCTCCACCAAATCTCTTCCAAATCATACAGAAGGCCCTGGGCCTGGGTTCACTGCTGGGTTGCTCTATTGATGTAAGACTTCTTTTCATACTGATTTGCATGCTGCTCTGCAGACCAACCACACCAACTGTAGTACAGTGCTGATGCCATCAGACTGAAATGTTTCTTCCTGATGCTTTCAGATCACCAGTGCCTATGAGTCAGAAGCAGTGACATCTCTCAAACTTGTCAAAGGACATGCATACTCTGTCACTGGTGCAGAAGAGGTATATGATTTATCTAAACTGTCAACGGTAAGCTGTTTTATTTTGTTTTTTAGTGCATGTAAATTACACTGTCCACTTCTGCTCTGTCCCCCAGGTGAACTGTCGAGGCAAGCCAGTTCAGCTGGTCCGCATCAGGAATCCATGGGGTCAGGTGGAGTGGACTGGGCCATGGAGTGACAGGTAAATAATTGCAGTCTAGATCCATTAACCATCAGCTAACATTGGTTATTTCCAGATTATCATAACAGCATGATTTCTTTTAATAACAATTAGATCCAGTGAATGGAACTATATCAGCAAAGATGAGAAGTCAAAACTGAACCATGTGGCAGAGGATGGAGAGTTCTGGTAAATCCACCCTCTTGAATCTCTCATGGACATTGAAATAAAAGTAATGTTGTATTTTGTCGAAGCTATGATGTGGATTGATAATCATATCATATATATCAATCATAATCTCCTACAACACCAAAGCAATTATCAAGGCAACTATTAAGGCTAGGACTAATACTCAAACTAGGCTGTGTGAGAAACTGCACACCCACTGTTGAGAAATGCATCTCTTTCCTCAGGATGTCTTATTCAGACTTCATCAAGCAGTTTTCTAAGCTGGAGATCTGTAACTTGACCCCTGACACGCTCACGAGTGATGACGTGGGCTACTGGAACCACTACCAGTTCGAAGGGATGTGGAGGGTCGGCTCCACTGCCGGCGGCTGTCGCAATAACCCAGGTTAGCAGAGAAACTATGCATGTGTGAGCAATTACATTATTTGCTGTGCTTCATATAAAAGATTACACCTTATTTTGTTCCAGCCACGTTCTCGTCCAACCCTCAGTTCATGGTGCGTCTGGAGGATGTAGATGATGATCCTCTGGATGGGAAAGATGGGTGCACCATTCTGGTGGGGCTGATGCAAAAGGATGGACGACGGCAGAGGAGGCTCGATCGCAACCTTGAGACCATTGGCTTTGCCATTTATGAGGTGTCAGAGAAGACTGTAATATTTAGTCTTTGTTTGACTTTTTTGGTAATAATTGACTAATTTTCTAAAGTCCTTTGTCTGTTTCCTTTTTATAGGTCCCAGAACAGGTGCGTATTTTTTAAATTGCTTGCTATGTGGATGTTTTGGTAGCTGTTTTACATTCCAAATATAAAACCATTCTCTGTTTCCTATTAATCTTCAGCTCAAAGGCTGCAGCAATGTTCACTTAGGTCCTGATATCCTGCTGCGACACAGAGCTGTGGCCATGAGCAGCAACTTCATCAACACACGGGAAGTATGCGACCGCTTCAGACTTCCTCCAGGAGAATATGCCATAGTTCCCTCGACTTTCCACCCTCACAGGAATGCCAGCTTCGTTCTCAGAGTGTTCTCAGAGAAACATGCTGCAACTAGGTATCTGGTTTACAGTAACACAAAGACTGAGTTTTGGCTTATACCGCAATCTAGTGGACAAAACTCAAAGGCCCGCTCCTTCTTTGGTCACGGAAAAGTCTTAAATTCACAGTTCTTGCATGCGAACAGAGTGTGTTCAAGCTTTACATTTCTATTTTTTTAGTCCCCTGGAGGAGGAAATTGATGCTAAAATAGAGGAGGTAAGAAAATCCACAATAAGCAGCTTTTGCATGCATTAATTTGAAATGGTTCAAAAGACAGTCTTTTTGTTCCTCCTTAGACTGTAGGGAATGTGTAACATTAAATCTTAAATGTCTTTAAATCATTTTTAATATACAGTATGTTGAATTAGTTTAAATTTGTGTTTTTTTCTCACAGGAGGAGATTTCTGAGAATGATGTGGATCCTCATTTCAAGCACCTCTTCAAGCAGATTGCTGGCAGTGTGGGTAGAGCAGCTTCAGAAGTGACAGGAAAAGAAATGTGTAAACAGCTTTGAACCTTGAATACTAATTAAATTTCATGTTATAATTTCTAAACAGGACATGGAGGTATCTGTCTTTGAACTGGTTGAAATATTGAACAAAGTTGTCTCTCACCGTGAGTACACCGAACTCTTGCATATAACATGCAGCCCTTTTCACTGACTTGAGAGTTGGAGCTCCGCATGTTTTGTCTCTTTCTTGCAGGGTCTGATCTCAGGACAGATGGCTTCAGCCTTGAGACGGGTCGCCTTATTGTCAGCCTGCTGGATGTATCCTCTCTTAAAAAAGAAAATTTGTTCCCCCGCAGTTGATGTTTTTCACTTTTGGGTGGTATTTGGGCTTTTGGATCAATTATAACTAATAAGCTTTTTCTTTTTTTCCCTTTTTTTAAATAAACCTTAACACGCTCCAGAAAGATGAAAGTGCCAAGTTGGGACTGATGGAATTCCACGTGCTTTGGAACAAAATCCAGAAATACCTGGTAAGTCGTGATTTGTGGCTTGAATCGAGTACTGTTTATGTCGGAACACCTGGCTGTGTCTCTTAATGCATTGGGTGCCTGGGTCATCTAGGAGATCTTCAAGAATCAGGACACAGACAACTCTGGCACCATGAGCTCCCACGAGATGAGAGGCGCCGCCACTCAAGCAGGTAACGCGAAAAGAATCTCCAAAATCCACCAGATATCCTCATTAAACTCTTTATCACAGGAACTTCCGAAATGCTCTAAGGATAAATGAAATGCCTTGAAATTCAGGGAGAGTATCTGCTCTTCTGTTAAGATAATATGTTTGAACATACTGCAGGCAGACTTTAGATATCTTTAAACAGAGTATGCCACTTGAGTTAATGCACATGTTTACCAAATTATGGGACACATTAGAAACATTAGAAAGAAAGGCATGCCTATGACATGCTTTTAAAAATATAGTTTACCACTGCTGTTGCTCATTTTTATGGGATCAGGTTATGAGGGTAAAATGAAGGCTGTAATGGCAGTTACAAGCAGACCAGGTTAACCAGAGGACTCTTTCCCTAAACATGAAAAAACGTCTTTTATTCATGTATACTTTGCCACAGGAACAAAACAGGGAGGGCGAGGCCATGTAACATAACTCTTCAATTATCGCCCTGCTAATATCACAGCCCCTTTCAAAACTCTACTTCCCCAGGATCATAAATAATCCACATCAATGAAACTGACCCCAGGGGTTGACAGGAAGTGATGAGAATTGTTTTTCTTCCCCAGGTTTCAACATCAACAGCGCAGTGCTACAGGCCATTGTCAATCGCTATGCTGATGCTCAGTATGCCATAGACTTTGACAGTTTTGTAGGCTGTCTCATCAAACTGGAAATACTCTTCAGTAAGTGCAATCAAACACAAGAATATCACTTCAGTGTGTCGCATATTGATCTGTATGATCTCACAGCTGTGGCTTGTTTACGTGGCCTTTTTTTCTGCCTCTCAACCAGAAATGTTTAAGTCTCTGGAAAGACCTGACACAGGGAAGATTGAGCTGGATATGCAGCAGGTGTGTGAGAGAATAACAAGAGCTGCTGCTTTGTTGGCACTTCTAGTTTGGACAGCTTGCTGCATAACTTTTTCTCCTCTTACAGTGGCTGTGCCTGGCGATCTACTAACCCTGGAGACAAGACAAGCATGGACACCTTTGTGATGGTTGCTGGCAGTGGAAGCTCAATCGCTTAATTACTTTACAATAGATTTATGTCAATGTAGAAGACATTTCATATATACCCTTTATGTTCCAAATGCTTAAGTGTTTCAAATGTATTTCTAGATTTGTATTTGCTGAACAATTTTTTTTCAAAGTTTTGGAGATATGCTGAATTGTTCATTTTTTAAAATAATCACATTTTTGTTTTTTGTGCAGTAGAGAGAAAATTATTAGATGTTTTTGCCTTTTTTAGCTGTCAGTAAACTTCTGTCAAATGATAGAAAATAAAGAAACTAAAAAACTATGGTCTCTGGACTATCAGTATGTATAAAATCTTGCACAGATCACACAAAGCAAAAAGCCTGACATATAACAGATTACATAATCACATAGGTTGTGCCCCAGTTTGCTTTCACTATGATTGTTGGTAAGAAATGAGTGATGTGTTTACAGTATCTGTGGTGTTTAGCAGAACCAAATGAAGAAGACACATTATTGAGATTGATTTTCCACTAATCAAATTGTTTGGACAAGCAAAAGTTTCAGCCATCCATCCATATGCGCCACATCTGGGCCACCCATGGGCCATCAATCAAACCAGATGCAGAGTAGGCTGGATGAAACAGGTGGGTTTGATCTCTGGCATGAGCAATAAAGGGTGTGGCCACAGTTGAGCTGCACACACAACAGAGAGCAGGTCTAATGGCACACACGGCAGGAGACAGTTGCGGACGAGCAGAAAGTCTTACAGCCTTCTAAAAAGTCCGGCATCGCAGCAAAACTTCAGCACAAACGGGAAAGAGCACATGGGATTGGAAGCAACTCTCATGCATTGAAATACCTCAACCAGGACTGAATCTCTAAGGAGAAGCTGTCTGGAGAGAGGGCAGCTGTTTGAGGATGAGTCCTTTGAGCCTCTGCCCTCCTCCTTAGGTTTCAATGAGCTTGGACCAAATTCCTACAAAGTTCGGGGCATCACCTGGAAAACATCACAGGTGGGTATAATAAGTAAAAGTCAAACAAAGTCCAGGCTGGAGGAATGTGGCTGCAGTTATTTTACAAGGTGGGACTGTATCGGCCCAAAAGATTGAAGTTTTAAACCATTTTTAAAAATGAAAAAAGAAATTTTCCTTATTTGCATCCTTGACAGCGTAATGCGTCCATTACATATTTATCAGTTATTGGCTTTGAGAGAATAAAAAACTGAAAAAACTACATACTTTCTTTGTAATGTTTCCAATATTACAGTATGGGTGTAATCCCATGCATTTGCACTCAGTTAACATTCTGCAGTTTGTCAGGCCCCAAAGAGCTACATACACGAGTGATTTTGATAAGCAGCAAAACATAATTGGTTGGCTACGATATTATAGGCCAAATAACAAGTTCTGATGTGAGGTAGCAACACAGCTGGACTTAACTTTTTAATCTTTTTTTAATTTCAGGAATTGTGCTCCGACCCAAAGTTCATTGTGGACAATGAGGAGCTCTTGGTGAGACACACACACACACACACACACAGTATTTTACAAAGATGATACATATTCCCATCCTCAATAATTGCACTGCATATGTCGACTTCTCTGACTACACTATTTCAATATGGTCTTGCTTAGTTTGATCTCTAGAAACCATCTTTTGCCAGTATTTTTGTAACCTCATACCATTTAAATTAAATCCAGACCACATAATTGCTATTTTATGGGTGTGCAGTGGCATCCTCTGTCACTGTGTACAAAACACCTTGTAACACCTCCTCCACTACACCCAGTCTAGCAGAATACCGAGGTGGGTACGTGGGTGAGATGGAGTTGTTTTGCAGCTGTTGAGCAGCCAGACACTCAAAAATAGCCATAATTTTGCACAACGTGTGTGTGCAAACAGACTGCATACCTAGTATGTCATAATGTTAAACTGAAATCCTCTGGGTGCTTTACATCACTGTTGTGTTCAGGTGACTGCTGGCTCCTGGCAGCTATCGCCTCTTTGACTCTCAACAAACAGTTTCTGTCTTGTGTGGTCCCCCACGATCAAAGCTTTGATGAGAACTTTGCTGGCATCTTTCACTTTGAGGAACGGTGCTTTGGTCTCATTCTTTTTAGAGATTATGATCAATATTTTGTTTGATTTTCCTCACTATGTCTTTTCCGTGGCTCTCAGTTCTGGCAGTTTGGCGAGTGGGTGGACGTGGTTGTTGATGACAACCAGAGATGGAAAGCCGCTGTCCGTCCACTCAGAAGAGGGTTCAGAGTTTTGGAGCGCACTGCTGGAGAAGGCCTACGCCAAGTATGGAACATCTGGACACCTTTTTGTTTGTTCCACTATCTCTTTTTCTGGTCTGCTCCCTCATGAACTCCCTTTCCCATCAGGATAAATGGATGTTATGATGCTCTTTCTGGAGGCAGCACCACGAGGGTTTCGAGGACTTCACTGGAGGCATTGCTGAGAGGCATGGCCTGAATAACGCGGATCCACATCTCTTCAAAATCATTAAGAAGGCCTTGGACAGAGGCTCCCTTCTGGGCTGCTCCATTGATGTTTGTTTGAGCTTCTTGTTTCACTCTCATATAATGAACTTGGTATTCTCGTGGTGTCTGGTAGTTTTTACCTCATTTTTGCCTTCCTTTCCATCGCAGATCACCAGCTCGGCTGACTCAGAAGCCATCACATATCACAAACCGATGAAGGGCCATGCCTACTCTGTGACAGGAGCCGAACAGGTAAGGAAATGTTTGTGTCTGTGTTTGAACCAATCAGATCCTCCAGGTACAGGTGAGGCTGCGGTGGTTATATATTTTATATTGTTGTATATTGCAATAGCCGTTACAGTTTAGTTAACTGGGGTCTGGCTTGCTTGCTAGTATTATCTGGATTGTAATATATATATTATTCTTAGCGTCTCCCTTTTTGTTTGACTGAGAGTCATTGACAACTTATTCGGTTTCAGGTGGAGCACAGAGGAGACAAGGTGGAGCTGATCAGGATCAGAAACCCATGAGGTCAGGTGGAGTGGAACGGAGCCTGGAGCGACAGGTGAGTGCACCTCTGAGGCCTGGAAATACAATGTAGTTATCGCGGTCAGTGACTCAAGAGTCAGTGTAGGCTGATGCTGACTGGTTAGCAACTCTAACTTGGGGCCACACTGAAATATCTACAAAAACCCACTGGGATGGATTGCAATGGTATTTTGTGACCAGACACACATGGTCCTCAGAGAGTGAAGCCTTGTGACACCGCTGGTCCCCTGACTTCACATTAAACACCATTAGCGTTACGTTTTACTTATCTAGCGAAATATCTTTACATCTAGCAACAGGGTGGATTTTTGGAAGGACATCCATGTTCTCTGCAAAATGACTTGCAATCACTTTTCATCTAGTGCCATCATAGGGTCCAGTGTCTTAATTCATCCAGTATTTTGGGACAAAATATCTGCAAAACCAATGACATTCCCATCAGCCACAGCTGCACTGTGTTTATAGTTAATTAGCTCATGATAGCATGCTAACAGACTAAATTAAAAAGGTGAACATGGTACACATTATTGCTAATGCATGACAGCATTGTCACTGTGAGTCATGTTAGCAAGCAGATGTTAGAATTCAGCTCCAGTGTGTGCTATAACTAAACTGCAGCTACAGAGAATATGAGGAAATGTGAGGAGTTTAAAAACCATTGTTGAAATCTCAAGGTTTTAGTCGTGCAGGCTGTAGAGGTTTTGACAAGTGACAACTGATGCTACGTTTTTACATTATATTTTAACGGAACTGTTTTCAGTAATGGGCTTTGCCAGTTGAGCCAGTGTTTTGTTCGTGAGAGGACCCAGCCTAATAAAAACATGCCTATCCTTTGTTTGGATGAGGTTACAAAGCATATGTACCTTTGTCTGTCAAACATGTAACACACCCAGTGGAAGGGCTGGTAAATCCTGTGGTCAAACACTTGTTAGACAAAGACAGGACATTAAAGCTTGTCCCGGAGCCTGAGATGTAGATGGAACATGTGACGTTCAGTTAGGTGCAGACATGTTGTTTGTGTCATGCATGTTTTAACCTTTTCAATCCTATCTGTTTCTAAGTGATGATGTACTGGCACTTTTCGCTAGATCTTCTGAGTGGAGATATGTGAGTGATGATGCCATTTTTTTTTCTCATACTATTTTGTCCACAGGATGTCATTTCCTGACTTCTTGGGCTAATATTCTCGCCTTGAGATCTGCAACCTCACCCCAGATGCCCTCACAGTTGATGACTTCAAGAAATGGGCAGAGTCAGAGTTTGAAGATACGTGGAGAAGAGACGTGTCAGCTGGTGGCTGCAGAAACTATCCAAGTACGAACACATTTGAATCTAGCACTGGCATATGAATGGAAAAACACAACATACAGTGTGTCCCGGATGCTGTGTACTGCTGTCGATCAACCCTAACCCTCGCTTCCCTTCTTAGATACCTTCTGGATGAATCCTCAGTTTGTCATAAAGCTGGACGAAGAGAATGACAACCCAGATGATGGTGACAAGGGCTGCACGCTCATTGTGGGCTTGATGCAAAAAAACAGGCGCCGTATGAGAAAAAATGGGGGAGATGGGGGGAACATGGAGACCATCAGTTTTGCCATCTCTGAGGTAAAGAGCGGCCTTTAAGATGACACATTACTTTGTGTCAGATGGGATTATATTTGCACCTATTCTGACATTTATTTTCTCATTTTATCTCTCTAGCTGCCTGAGGAGGTATGTGTACAAAGACAAAGATACTTTTTTACCCTGAAGAATGAGTATTTGAGGAAAATGTTGCATCATTGCATCAATTTTCAGTGCTGAAAATTGTTGACATATTCAAACTATACACACAAATTTTAAAAAAGCGGTAGGCCAGAGACGAGGTATAGGGTGCCTTCATGTGACTGTGCTGCATGCGTGTCATTTTGCAGTATTCTGGCCAAAGGCAAGTGCTCGGAAGGGCATCAATCTGCGGGAGGTGTGCAACCACTTCACTCTCCCCCCTGGAGAATACCTCACCATCCCCTCCACATTTGAGCCAATAAGAACGGAGACTTTAATGTGTGAGAAACAGGCTGATTTCCAGTATGTTTATATTTCCCCTTTCAGTGCATTTTTGTGCATGTGACAAACTCAGTAATTTATCCACGTGTTGTATTCACTTTCAGTAGAAGACATCAAAACCACTGGGTTTAGCCTGGCAACCTGCTGCAACATGGTCAATCTCCTGGATGTATCCTTCCCTTTCTATCCTTAGTTATGTCAGGAGAAACGCACAAAACCATTAACCTCCTAATATCTTGATTTCCGCTTTTATTTCACCTAGCTTTAAAGGGATAGTTGAACATTTTGGGGAATACACTTCATAGGCTTTCTTGGCAAAGATTAGACAAGCAGGTTGATGCCACTCTCATGTATGCACATGAAATATATGGCTACGTCGGGCAGCCAGTCAGTTTAACAAAAAGCCTGAAAACAGGGGTAAACAGCAAGCCTAGCTCTGTCCAAAAAAGCTCAATTATGAGTACACTGTATCTAATTTTTTAAATCTGCAATCTGTGAAAAGGCCCAATTGTGGTTTCCTGGGTTGTAATAAGTCTAAATATTTCTGTGGACAATCCAGGAAGTCACTGCACTGCGGAAGGAAGTAGTTCGACACACTTGTTTTTACATCTTCAGTTTTATAAAGATGAGACTGGAAAGTGGCAGGCTACCTGCTTTCAGTCCTTGTGTTAAGCAAGATTAACTGGCTGCTCACTGTAGCCGTGTATGAAGCCCACAGACAGAAAGCGGTATCAAATTTTTATATGGCAAAAGTGGATAAGCATGTTTCCAAAAGTGTCCAACTATTCCTTTTAAGCTGGAAAATCATCATATTCCTCACTGTCAAAGTATTTTCTGTATTAGCATTTTTCAACTTTTCACAACTGTATACATATTTACACTTAATGAAATACCCAAACTACCCAAAGATATTGTTCTTATACATAATTTCCCCAAATTAAGACAAACATATTTAGTATGGAAGCCTCTATCGGTCTAAGGATAGGCACTAAGATGTATAATTGTGCAATTGTCTGTGTAAACAAAGTCTGGCTGCACACTATGAGTTGACAGACCAACTACAGAGGTCTTGTTTAATATAGACACCCAGAAGCTGCCACTCTCTGTGTGGAGCATGTGACAGATTTCCTTGACATTCCCCTCAAAGAAAGATGGAAGTGGCAAGCTGGGACTGGTAGAATTCAAGATCCTATAGACAAAGATTGAGAAGTTCCTGGTGTGCTACTTATTTGTTTGTTTTGATGTGAACGTTTCAGGCTTGACTATAGTTTATTTGTGGGACGGTGATGGCATATATACTAACTTGTTGGTTTTTCTGTTAGGATCTGTACAAAGAGAGGGACGCAGACCAAAGTGGCTGCATGAGCTTCTGCGAGATGCGAACGGCTGTCCTCTAACTTACAAAGAAACAGAGGGACATTCTCCATGATGTGCTGTCAGTTCATTTTGTTCCGTTTTGGCAGGTTTCTCTCTCAGTAACCCTCTGCATCAGATAATTGTGGCCCGCTACAGCGAACCAGACCTCAGCATTGACTTTGACAACTTTGTGTGCAGTCTGATCCACTTAGAGTCACTCTTCAGTAAGTTTTTATCGCTGTGACTCAGACTTTTGTCCTGCAGCCGTGCACACATTATGTAGAGTTACAATGTTTTCTTTTATTTACAACAGATATATTCAAGACCCTGGACAAGGATGAGAATGGTCAAATAGAGTTGGGTTTCATGGAGGTAAGAGCCCATCTGTGATAATGACACAAAAATATAAAGCAGTGGTTTGTGCACCACACAGTGACCTGTGCCTGTGTTTTCATCCACAGTGGCTGAATTTGTCGATGTTGTAGAGGAGCTCTGACTGCTGAAGAATCCAGACTTGTTTTGGAGAGTCATTATATCTGAACATTTGCTGTTTGCTTTGTTGAGAGGGGGAAATAATTTCTAACTTTGATTGTCCGCAAATATAATAAAGACTCCGGGTCCCACAGATAACTGTTTATTCAGCATCAATACAAATTAAATCCATTTCAGGGGGTGTATGTTCATTCATCAGTTCCCAATGTTACTGAGAATACAATGTAGCTGTGTGTGATTAATATTAATAATTAACTATGCAAATCAATAAACCTGAGAAGGCAAGCTCCAAAATCAACTCCCACAAAAGAAATCTCATCTTACATTAGGTTAACATGAAAAGGGGTGACCAGCTGGCCTGGCTTGGTCCAAACAGAATCTCAGTAGTTAACACTTTATCTCACATTTGTTTAATCTGTACAAACACCAAAGTGTAAAAATTATGTGCACCTGGCCAAAAAATAGTCCACCATATTAACTGCCACAAAACCACAACATGTCCTGGAACTGAGCTCTGTGTGCCATCTCCTCTTCTTCTTTGCAAGCACACACAGAAACACTCATTAACTTGCCTCTGTGTACTGAAGTGGTTGCTTCCTATGCCACAGCAAACTGTTGTAAACGTGGGCCAGACATTGTCCATTCATTGAAACTGGCTTATTATTTTGAGTAGTAGCTGACCACACCCAACAACATTAAAACAGACTTGAAACTTGAACCAAGGTCAGGACAACAATGGGCTTTCTCTTTACAACATTTAGTGTAGAGTTACTATTTCAGACCAACCCCAAATCTGTGTGAGGCTTAACATCCACAGGTGAAAGCTAAAAGGGTTCTCATCTGTCCTGAAATGTGTGAAACTTCTAGGAAATGACCCTAACTGTGGTCCCACATTGACTTATGAAAGTTCAGGTGTGATCTTTAAGGGCTTACTGCAGTGACTCATTGGTGTAAAATAGGAACCTTAAATGTCACATCAAGACTCTGAATAAGCCAACGTCAGGCTTTCAAAGCGACGTGTTATAGCTGCTTGTAGCTTCATGCACACTTTGACATGATTGAACCTCTAATTTACTCCATCCAAATGACTGTATTGTAGCATGCAAGAGTAAAGCTTAAGATATATCACTTTAAGTTACGTTGCTATTAACTGTATAAATGACTTCAACACAGAGCAACCATTTTAAGTAAGACCGGTCCGTGGGTGTCTATAGCATCTATATCTAAAGCATAACCCAAACACAGACAGCCAGTTCAGTGCCTGTAACCTACCAGTAGATGTCAGAGTTCTCATAGCTTTGGGTTGGCTGCCTGGACGTCACTCACTGGGTCGAGGCCAAACTTGCAATGTGCTTGCAGCAGCATGAAGTTTTCAACTGACAGAGAGTGATGCAGCAGCCATTTCCTGTTCTGTGTGGTTCAGGGTTGTATTTCCCCTTTTACTACTTTGAAAAGCTGCTGCTGGCTGCCATTAACTCTGGTATGCTGGCCTTTCAACCTTTCTGTGATGATAGTCCAAAAAAACATCCCTCAAGCCACAGATAGGGAGTTTTCTCTAGATAAAGCCATCTTTTTTCAACACACTACTTTTTTTCAACACACTCTAAAGTATTTTGTGCATACTGTTTATATGATGTTTCTCTATTCTCAAGAGCAACGCAAGTGTTAGCTGGCGAGCTATGACATAAGCGGACATTGGGGACCCGGCTTTTTGGAACAGAAGCTAGTCCGGATGTGGGGCGGGGCTGTGATTCTCTGTAAACCTCTAATCCACACAGAGGAAGCAAAGCCACTGTGATACTGAGGCAAAGTATCTGTATTTAAAAATAGCCATCGTGGAGGAAGTGTTATGTATTACATTCTACATTAAAAAAATGAAAAAAGGACCTAAACTATAAGTATCATCTAAAAAAAAAGATGAAGAAGATAAGTCTCACCTTTGCCATTAAGGCCGTTCAGTAGCTTAGACAGGAAGTGACTTTCCTTGTCATTGCAAAAGCATGAATTTAGAGAAGACAGCAGCATTGCAAATTCTGGACAAGGAAATCAATTAATCTGTGTGTGTGTGTGTGTGTGTGTATGATCCCCAAATATTCTAACATCTTTACTGACAACCCTAACCCTCACTATTTTACACTATGACTGATGTAGTGTAAAATAACCATTTCATGCAGAACAAATATTTTGGCAGAACATGGAGAGAATGGGCTCTGCCTATTTACTTTTGGTGTATTAAACCTCTACTAATCCTTCAGGGTGATACCAATAAAGTCAGAGTATCACATGAATTAATAAGAACTGGGTGAACGCTTGCAAATTTCTTCTTACACTTATCTTCTATATAATTCTAAAGCAGCAGTACATAAAGACACACCTACTCAGGAGCAATAACAGTGTAAAATTACTAGCTACTAGCAAAAGCCCTGCACTGCAAGTAAAACTACATAAATATAAACTTCACTATAAAACTAAGGCACCAAAAGTGCAAATAACCCTAAACCATTAGGAAGAATGGCCCATTTCAGAATAATCCATATTATATTATTGGATCATTGGATTAATATGTTCAGTGTTTTGATGTTGATGTTGCTGTTAAAGGTGGGCCTCATTTTAATCACTTTATTTACTGCTCAGTAACTTGGGATCCACAATGACTCTCAGAGGAGAGAGGAGAGTGGCAGGGGGCCAAGGTTCCCCCTCTGCAAGCTGGGCACCTAATTCTTAGCTGCGCCCCTGGCCTTTACAGAGAATTTCCAGAATTTATTTGTCTGAAGACAGACATTGACTGGGGTTGAACACTTTTCGGCTCTTTTCCTCACTGCAGTTTTCCAAGAGCTTTGCACCGACATGTCTTGTCCGTGTAATTACGCCCCTTTTATATGGGACTTTGAGGATCTGAAACAGAGGAAAAAAAGGCCTAACACTTGGCCTGCGCTCTGATTTTGAGTGCAGAAGAGTAACTTACTGTGAATCATATAAACTGCACTGACTCATCAGCCTTAACAGAATGTGACTTTCATATAGTGGAGCTCATTTCAACCATAGTCACCATTAAAGTGGTAAATATGTGTACTGTTTGTTGCATCTACTGCAGGATTGGACCAAAACCAATCACGTTTTTGAGTGTCTAACTATTGACTATGACTATTGGAATCTGATGGAGGCGTAACATCTCACCTTCCTTAGGTAGACAGAGAAATCCTTTTAACACATCTATGCACTCTTCCTACCTTTTACCTTATAAGGCCACTGAAATGCATCTCACTAGAGATGAGTTAAAAATGTGGACAGGTTTGCTTTCCATATAAGGGCATTAAGTGCCGCTCCCACCTGTGACTGGCTCAAGCTCACCTGGGCTGTTACCTAAAACGGAAGATCTACCAAAACTTAAAAAGATGGAAAAAGAGATAAAAAGTTTGTACTGTGCCAGACAATGAAGAACCTATCCATCCATTGTGATTTAGGCTTCAAATGTAATGCCATTAAATGCAAATGCTGAGGTTGCAGCTGAAACTGTCACACCTGGGAAGAGGGGGGTGGGCCTACTGTTGGAGGTGTGCTCATTTACCGCAGCTCCTCCTCTATGAGTCAACCTGCTCTCCTTCCTTATGAACCCTCAGCATTCTGACTGCTGCTGCCATTTTTTCTCTGCTGTCTGTTTCCTCCACACATCAGAAGCAAAATGGTGAGTAGCTTCCACAAAGAATTAGGTTCAGCTTGACTTAAGCTATGTCACTTAACAACTTCTTTCTTTGTGATTTGTGTGCCTCACAGGGCATGTAGTCTAGGGCTGATGAAAATGCCATATCCTCATTTAAACAACATATGCAGTAAAAAGTGTAAACTCTGTGAAGCCTGGTTGTCAATGTATCCAGAGTGTTAGTTTTTCATTTGATGTTTCTTTGGGGAAATGGTTTGCTGAGTGAAAAGAGTTTGGTGTTTGAAAGGGCTTGATCAAGGTGTGGTTTTGCCTCCAAAATGGAGGGAGCTTTGTTCGTGCTTCAAACTTGTTCTGAGAGAATCCCTTGGGGCGGTCTTTCTTGTGCTAACTTGTTCCACAATGACTGGAATGTGACAGAGCCAAAGCCTTGAAAATTCATAGGGAAGCTACACCCATGGCATGTTACAGCTGAAAAGCTGGTATTTGAACACTGGATTGCCTAAAAAGTGTTAACACTTCTCTCCATAGTCTAGTTTTGAAGAACTTCCTGTTTCTACTTTTAGTCTTCTGCTTTCTGTCTCAAAACCAAAGTACATGTGAACAACATCTGCTCAAATATGAGCCAAGGCCCAAATCTCACCAAAGTGCTCATGCTGCAAGAGTCTTATCATTCTCTCATTTTACAAGAATTTGTGCACTTAGCTGGCAAACCAGACTTGATGCTGAGTTTAGTAAATCCCATGAGTAGGAGGGAGTAGTCTTCATAGAAAAGAGCTGCTTTGTCTTTTTCTTTTCTTTTTTTTCCATTTGCATCTAGTCGGAAGACACATGGTTATATAAATTCACAATCTTGCATGCAGTTGCAAAATCAATTTTAACTGTATTCTGTTTGTTTCCCTAACGTTATATCTTAATGCAACTTAAATTGGGTAAAGCAATAAATGCATTTTGAATGACATTACATCTAATAAAATGTAATTGCGTCAACAACAAAAACAGGTTTGATTATCTTTTGGGGGTTTTTGTACTTGATACTGACATGTATTGTGTTCTTTCTGAAAACAGTCATCCGGAATAGGAGTCACCGACGAAGTGAAGGATCTCTTCGTTCAAATGAAAGTAGTGAAACATGACGGTGATCAGAATGACCGCATAAGACTGGTGGTATTTCACATCAAAGACAAATTCATTGAAGTGGAGACCATATTGCGGGAGAAGGACCTGGAGGGCAAGGATGTCTTCAAGTGCTTCCAGGGTCTGCTGGTGTCCGACCAGTGCCGCTACATTCTGTACGACTGCCACTTTGAATCCAAGGAATCCAGCAAAAAAGAAGAACTGGTCTTTGTGCTGTGGTAGGTCCTTTTATTGCAACTGAAGCATAATTACTCTTGCATGTATTTTCCTTTCTGCACCCTAAACTTCCTGTAGAGAAGGACTGGCAGTGCAATCTGGGTAAATTCTCACGTTTGACAGCTAAACTTCGTGTGTGTGTGAGAGACACTGACTGTGAGTGAGCAGGTATACTGTGGGACACAGTAATAATGATTTCTCTTCTCATCAGGTCCCCCGATGATGCAAAGGTCAAAGACAAAATGACATACGCCAGCTCAGCAACTTATATTAGGAAGGCTGTCGATGGTAAGTTTTTATTTATTTTTTGTATGTTTTCCACTTTGTTCTTTTTTTTTTTTTTTTTTTGTTTTTGTTTGCTTTTTTTCCAGCACAGTAAAAAAGACTTCCCTAGAAACTGATGACAAGTTGAATGGTGTTCATTCTTTTATCCTCAACAGGTGTCAAACATAACCTGGAGTTACATGACGTCTCGGACTGCATGGACGTGTCAACTTTTGGTGAAAAACTGGAAAAAGGCATAACCAAAATGGAGGGCAATTCTTGCAGCTGTCACCACTAAACACCCCCCACCCCTCTCCCAGCCCCCACCCAAACACGTTTCATAACAGGGTTAATTTAAAGGGGTTTAAGGGGATAATTGCAATGTTTCCAAATAGATTGGTCGGTTCAACAAAGCTTAAAGGGAAGGGTTAGGCTCTGGATGGGATTAGATTCCTGCAACACAAAGCTATGATGTTTTGCCCTACCACACTGTCCAGTCACACCATTGTGGCTGTGAAATCAGTCTTGCTCAGATGTAATTTTATTCATTCTTTGACATATTCATAAATTAATAATGTCTATCACTTAATTCTTATTACATTTATATTTCAAATCAATTTGTTTTTATGTGCATACATACTGTTTGAATCTCAGTATACATCATTTGTCTTCCTCTTATTGACTGGTAATCGCACACATGCATACAACCATATCCTGTTAGATATCCAAATGGACACCCTCAGAGTTTACTGGGTCAAAATGGCTGAGACTGTACATTTGACACAAATCTGTTTTTGTTGACTGTTACACTTTGATAGGCCCCGAAAAAGAATTGTACGACTTTTACAAAGGAAAGTTTCAGCAGTTGTTACACTGTATGAGTGTTGTCAAAAAAAATTCAATGCAACCAATTGTTCAAGTGTGTTTGTTTTTTTTGTTTTTTTTTCTTTTTCTTTCTTTTCTTTCCCACCTTTTAAGATTTTGTCCTAGTTAGGTAGCTGTATCAGTGGTTAGTCCTGAGTGAATTATATATATGGACATACACGATCTGGTTCCTTTCTATCAAATTTCTCATTTTTAAACATGGTTCATTTCATGGTTGACAAAATGTTTCTAGTAGTTTGGTCTTTATTAGTTTTTTTTTTTTTTTTTTAATGCAACAGTCATTACAGCTCTCATATTTACCATTGGTGTCTGGTTATTAGGTGAAAAATGACCCCTTAAAAAAGCAAGTGGGAATGTAAGCTAAAATGAACAGGTACCTGTGGGTTGCCTGGATGTGTACCACAGTGATTCTCTCTCCCTTCAGAAAACCTGGGTCAGATTCAGGTGGCCAGATTACCTGGGTTAGCCAGATGACTTTGGGTTTTTTATTTATAAGGCATCCAAACAGCGGCACATACTTCTGGAGCCCTGTTGTTGTTTTTGGTTTCTTCTTCTTCTTCATTAAAAGTGTTTGTGCAGCAAAAACTGCAATGAAAATGCATGAAACTACTCAAGCACAGAAAATGACAAATTGACCTCAAGGTGACGCTGAAATAAGTTTACGTTTTCACAATTAGGACTAGCCTGGCATCAAAAGTCTTTCACCCCTTTATCTCTCTAAAAATGTCAATTTTGTGACATTTTTCAATTTTCTCATAATCCAGTCTTAAAGAATAACTTTAAAGAATAACTGTTTGGCCAATCGTCGCAGACTTTTTAGGATCATCTACGACCTTTGTTTGCTCATTTTCAAAGATTTCCAGTAATTCATGAACGCTTTGAGCGATCAACAGGAAACGTGTCACACGTGTTCAGGAGCTTTCGCTAAGCTTACCTGTTAAAGTGCATTATGCTTAACCTCTAGGAGGCGCCACAAATGCAAAAAGTTTATATTTTGTAATGGGATGCACCGATTTGTACAAAACTTGGGTTTGCGTGATCTAGAGTAATGACTCAATTGATCTGTAAAGTTTGCTAATGACTGATTAACGTGGCTGTGACTCATGTCCGAAGTCCTTCACTCTATATTTTTTAAAATATGCTAAATCATTTAACATCTATATCTCCACAAGTCTTTATTCAAATGCTACCAAAACTGACACAAACATCATTTGAATTGTACTGAATTTTATCACCAGTATTTTGACAGTCGTAAGCATTTTAAGTAGAATATAACAAAACTACCCGAGTGTTTCACATATCATTTCCATAGGTTGTAAGGTGTGTGACAAGCCTGGCTTCCAGGTGGGAAAGTTGTGCTTGCCATCAATGTGATAATTCATGTGTATGCTGTGATTCCATCGCTGCAGCAATGAGGGAAATTTTTTTATGGACTCAATGATAAATAAAAGTGAAAAGTGAGAGCAGTTATCGACCTTTAATGGTCACATCTTCACACAGATTTTAAACTTGTGTCTTATTCTACACCAGGGTTAACATTAAAAGTTCAAATGAATAGTTTGACGTTTGGGGAAATGTGCTCAGTCACTTTCTTGGCGAGAGTTAGATAAGAAGATTGATGCCACACTCATGTCTGTTTGCTTAATATGTAGATGGAGCAAGCAGCCAGTTAACTGAGCTTTGCATAAAGACTGGAAATCAGGAGGAACAGCTAGCCTGGATCTGGCTCAAAGGTAGCAAAATACTGCTGCAAAACAGACCAGCATTTAACACCTTGCAGAACAATAAATAGTTACTTTTACACGTGTGCTGCTTCTTTTCTTCTAATGAGTTTATTTGTCTTTTTATTTGTCTGCTTTGTTCCAACATAGACTGTTAATCTGTGTGTGCATGTAGGCCGTTTATTTAAAAAAAAAAAGTCTCACTGCAATTTTGCCATAAAATTTCCTGACTACCCTCTTTCTACCTTATTTGCTGGTTTTCAGGCTCCAATTCAGTGTTGCAGGTTCCCACAATGTAAAAAGAACTGAATAAAGTTTCAATTTCTGGTTCTTTGCTCACCAGCTCTCGTCACACTTTTTTTTTTTTTTCAGAAACGTGGCGGTGGGTGTGTTTGAGGGGGGAGGGGAGGCAGACAGAGAGACGGATAGAGATCATACCCGAAACACAACCATAAATGGCTGTTGAGAAAGCCCGCAAACAAACTCCCATCTTCTAATATACTTCCTTAAATGTGTAACCACTGACGCAAACTGAACCTTACTGTGTGTAAAGCTTCAGGCGACGCAATGTCACAATTATAAAAGATTAGTCCTGCTTTTAAAAAATAGTGTAGAATGTAGTGATTGGAGCCACTGTAGAGTTAATGTATAACCCTTGATTTTTCGGTGTGATGATATACTTTGGGGAGGTTACTGTGTTGTAAAACTTCCTGTCAGAAACCAACTGTGCTGTCAGAGCGTTATACCCTGGCAGGATGGCATAGGTTTAAAATGAACATTTGTTGTTTGATTCTCAGCGGATCTGAAACCGCGTCGACATCTAAAACACAGTCACAATGGTCAGCCTTTACTCTGCTTCCTGCCTTCACTCGCTGCACGTTTACAGCAGCTGCAACACAGAGACATGAAGCAGGAACAATATAGAGCTACAATGTAGTTTATTCATTCATACAAATTTGATGCATGTTACTGGCAGCCAGCTACAAAGGAAAGCAGGCCCTAAAGGTAATGAAACATTGAACCATAAAATGTTCCCATCATTCAACCACATAGAAAAGACATACAAAGTAATTGCACAGGCTGATGTACGTTTGACGTACACTCGGTTTCCCTTTTTAACACTGAACTATGGGGAAATGTTTGGAATATAAGGCAGGGGGATAAATAACTTCTGACATAGCCAGAACTGTTGAAGGAATGTGGGTTTCAATAAAGATTGTAGCAGGATTTTCTCCTCTAATCTTACTTTGAAATGTTCATAATATCAAACATT